>JAWWNH010000004.1:4800000-6222500 GCA_034641385.1 Darevskia mixta
AGCCTAGTTTGCAGCTGGCTCTTACTATGTGATATGTTTTAAAGGTAAAAAAAAAGGGAGGGAGGGAGGTCCATTTCCTTCTAAAAGAGATCTCTTTATGATTGCATTGAATTGAAGAATGTGAGGGGAACAAACTTCTGCCTAAATCAGCTCATACTTAAAGACAGACCTCATTAGGTAGAAATACACTTTAACAGATTTCTGTAGTTGCACCTCTCTGGCCTCTAATATGATTTGGAGGTGTTCTTAGCTGCATTGAATGAAATATTAATAACAATTTATCTAAACTGCAAAGCTGTTAATAAAATCTGTTTGCTAACAATACGAAAGCACCGGGGCTGATTTCTCACCAGCAATGAAAAGAAAATGCAGTTCATTACAAAACTATATAGTTCTTTGGTACTTCACAGCAAGAAAATAAATATTTAGGGATGACCCACTTTCTCCCATTCTACCTGTTATAAACCACCCTGGGATAAATATGGAGGGAGGCATATTAATGCAATAAACAAGCAACTATCTATTAAATGGGAAACATTTAAATATCCAGTGAACAGTTGCCATTACAATTCACAGGTGAGAATTGTTAAAAGAATTTGTGGTGGCAAATCAACTGCAGATCTTCCCATCTTAAATAGTAGTGCTATTAACTGATGAAGCAAAAATTACAACAGGAAAAAACAATGATCAAACATGGAGCCATTTGTCCTGGTTCTCAGGCTAACCTAAAACAGCGCCTCCTCCAGGATCAACTATCTGAGACACTGCAACCCTCAGGCCTTATAGCTGGTGCCACTGAGGGTTGCAGGTGTCGGCATCCGAAGGTCAAATGGCCAGCTGGCTAGCACACAGTGCTGGAATGTAAACAGACATGTGACATGTAACAATCCCACATCTGTAACTAAAGGTGGAATGGAAAATTCCAACAGCAGGCTGGTATTTTCAGTAGTCATTCCCCATTTGTAGAATGCTCTCCCTCGTAATGTACATCTATCTCCATCATGACTGGCTTTTAGGAGAAAGTTTAAAACATTCCTGTTTGCCCAGGCATTTGATGTCTGAAAGCCACTGTTCTGGGCAACCCTGAAATCACTGGCATCATTTTTAAACTGTTTGTAACTATTTATTTATTACATTTAGATATATCCACCTTTCCTCCAAGGAGCTCAATGTGGTGCATGTGGTTCTCCCTCTCTCCTCATTGTTATCCAAGGTTAGTTAGGCTGAGAGACGGCGACTGTTCAAAGGCCATGCAGGGAACTTCATGGCAGGTAAAGTCCAGTCAAAGGCGACTATGGGGTGCAGCACTCATCTCACTTTCAGCCCGAGGGAGCTGGCGTTTGTCCACAGACGGCTTTCCAGGTCATGTGGCCAGCATGACTAAACACTTCTGGCACAAGAGAACACTTGAGTGCCAGAATGCACGGAAACCACCACAGTGGTATCTATTTATCTACTTGCACTGGCATGCTTTCAAACTGCTAGGTTGGCAGGAGCTGGGACAGAACAGGAGCTCACCCTGTCGTGGGGATTCGAACTGTCGACCTTCCAAACGGCAGGCCCAAAGAGGCTTAGTGGTTTAGATCACAGTGCCGCCAACCCTGGTCTCCCAGGTCTTAGTCCAATGCTCTATCAACCATACCACAGGGGCTCTGTTTTCTAGAATGCTATGTTTTACACTGATGATATGTTTGCTGTCCTGGGCCTCAGAATAACCACAACCACAGCAACACTTGTGTGTGGCAAAGTCGGGGGAGCGGGGAGATATATATATAGATTTCAAAACTTGTATTTCCCTTTTTTCCTTACTGAGTCAGATTTCAATCAAGAAGTCTGCTTTCATATCAGAGCTGTGCTATATTCCTAATTATCTCGAAACATGCTGAAACCTCAGAGTGCCTAATGTTTGGCTTCTGCAAGCATATGTTCCTCATTGCTATTTTTGTGAGAGAGAAAGCATCAAGGTATTAAAAGCGCTGGCAGGCAACTTGCAGTAACACTTACAGATGGAAACCTTCAGCTAAGCAAGTACAAAATGTCTGTAGGTGGAAGAATGCTCACCTCCTGCCAACTGTTGTCATAGCCAGCCTGATAAACTCATGCATTAGTATTCAGAGGTTAAGGCTGTGTACACACACCCATTTACTCTGCAACCAGCACGCTCCCACTACAGGTTTGTAAAGCCACAATCCATATCTATCCCATAGGTTCTTGAGAAATACTGTGTCATGAAAGCATGAGCAATATGAAGACATCCAGACCCCCTCTCTTCACCCACTGGTGTGGACAGACAGCAGGCGACTTGGAAATGCACCTAACCTTCTTAATGTGCACTTCGACTTACAAATGCATTCTGAAACGTTGCAGTGGGGAGCCTCACTGTGTTTTAAGCCAGTCATGTATAACACAGCCTCAGCACAGATGAAAGCAGCTCGGTTGCCTACAGCTGTGTTGTGAATTCTTGCCTGCAACTTCCCACTGGGCTGAGAACCAGAGACTTCTAGCAAGCAGTTGATGATCAATGCGTCTAACAGCATGATCCTATCCATGTTTACTCAGATGTAAGTCTCACTGTGTTTAATGGGGCTGACTTCCAGGTAAATATGCACAGGATTGCAGCCTAAAAGTTATCAGCCCCAATGAACAGAAACTGGATAACCCTAACTGAACAAGTGCATCTCTTTGTCCCTGTCTCACTGCTGATAGGAAGCAAATTTAAAACAACAACACACAAGTCTATCTCATAACCATGCAGAACATCAGCACTTCAGTCGATTTTTTATATTTGCTCCCATTCTAAATTTTGATCCTTCCTGCCTGAAGCTTGTACTCTGATTAACTGGACTGTGTATTTCCTGTCTTTGTAGCATTTAGAAAAAGGAATACATTTGCCTCCAGCCCGAGTTTACTAAGGGTTCTATACTGTCATTGAATAATAGCTAACGTTACAGCCTTGGATATCTTGTTTTCCCCAACAAGGCATCTTCTGTGCGAGATGAAATCTATCTGATGACTTTTTTTTGTTTCAGAGGATGCCATTAATCCAAGGTAAATGGGCTTTGCTTGGCAGCCTCTTTGGTTTATCTCCAGGATGTGAAAGTATACCTTGTAAATGGTGACATTACTAAAAACATCCAACTGTTGGGAACATTTTTGCGTCTTCTCTTCTGTATTTCTGTCTTGTGACTGCCGACAGATCTGCTTTCTTAAATGTTACGATCTGCGTTCCTGCGCCCCTGCCATCTCCTTATCGCAGATACTGTTCCCCTTGGCTGCCTTTTAAATGGAAACCAGATGGAAATGGCTACTAAGATTCAAATGGAAAAGTGAAATGAATTATCATTAAAGGTTGATTCTAAAATACAGACACACGACAAGCATTATAGACAAGAAAAGAGGGGGGAAAGGGTATGCTGGCATGCATAATCTGAATGCAAATATCGAATAGACATCACCTTGCCCACAAAGGTCTGTATAGTTAAAGTTATGGTTTTCCCAGTAGTGATGTATGGAAGTGAGAGCTGGACCATAAAGAAGGCTGATCGCCGACGAATTGATGCTTTTGAATTATGGTGCTGGAGGAGACTCTAGAGAGTCCCATGGACTGCAAGAAGATCAAACCTATCCATTCTTAAGGAAATCAACCCTGAGTGTTCACTGGAAGGACAGATCCTGAAGCTGAGGCTCCAATACTTTGGCCACCTCATGACAAGAAAAGACTCTCTGGAAAAGACCCTGATGTTGGGAAAGATTGAGGGCACAAGGAGAAGGGGACGACAGAGGATGAGATGGTTGGACAGTGTTCTTGAAGCTACCAACATGAGTCTGACCAAACTGCAGGAGGCAGTGGTAGACAGGAGGGCCTGGCGTGTTCTGGTCCATGGGGTCACGAAGAGTCAGACATGACTAAACGACTAAACAACAACAAACAACAACAACAAAAGCTCACTGGTATCTTTCACATAAGTGTGGTGGGAATAGTATAGGAATGCATAATGAAACTTCAGTACTTCACACACACACCTGCTGTGATTTTTTTATTTCCTGAAGTTAATTACATTTGGTTCTTATTCAGTGCAGAGATGCAGCCCTCAATCAACAGTAAACCTAGTGTGAAGACCCAATTGATCTACTTCTTTGCCACTGGCAAGTATAAAGTAATTTATCACCTAATTCACTGCTTTTTTCTGATGCTGTTGTTAACTATGCAGTCACTGGACACTGGTATCAATCCTTCTCAAATTTTAATCAGCTTGAATTCTAATTGGCATTAATTTTGTAGTAATTAAATAGTCACCACTTACCGCAGGGGCAGGGAACCTGTGGTTGCCCAGGTATTGCTGCACTCTCACATCCCCGGCCAGCATGGCCAAGAGTCAGGATTGATGGGAGCTGTAGTCCAGTCAGGGGTGTCAACTTTAACAAAATATTGGAGGGGCAAGTAAATCCCATCCCACACAATCAATCACATGATGGGACGCACACACACCATTTGAATGGCAATGCCTATCAACTTTGAGGGGGACCCAGCCCTCTCAAATATTTTATTGTGGGGGAGATGAAGACCCCTCAGCCCCTAGGAGTTGGCTCCAACTGTGTCTGCAGGACCACAAGTTTCCCCCATTGCTGACTTACCAGATACTAGGCTGTGCAAAAGCACCACAACATGAAAAATAAAGCCATTTGCCACGCAAGCAAAAGAGCCCTTGTTCTTCCCTGTGGATACTGTATGTATGCATGGGTAAAGGTAAAGGTAAAGGGACCCCTGACCATTAGGTCCAGTCGTGTCTGACTCTGGGGTTGCGGCGCTCATCTCGCTTTATTGGCCGAGAGCCGGCTTACAGCTTCCAGGTCATGTGGCCAGCATGACAAAGCCGCTTCTGGCGAAACCAGAGCAGTGCATGGAAATGCCGTTTACCTTCCTGCCGGAGCGGTACCTATTTATCTACTTGCACTTTGATGTGCTTTTGAACTGCTAGGTAGGCAGGAGCAGGGACCGAGCAACGGGTGCTCACCCCATCGCAGGGATTCAAACCGCCGACCTTCTGATCAGCAAGCCCTAGGCTCTGTGGTTTAACCCACAGCGCCACCTGGGTCCCTGTATGCATGGGTAGAGGAGTTCAGTTGTGCCAAGTGGGCCTGCTATCCACACGCCCAGTGGAAGCACAAAATGGACTCTATGCGCACACAGCGGTGTTTCCATAGGCTTCTCCATGCAATTGGGAACCCTTCTAATTGCAAATCACTTTAATCTCATCCCGTCAAATATGGAAGGGGTTGGGGAACTCTGCAATAAAAACTGATAAAGGGGAATCTATCCTTGAGGAACTGTACAAGGAGGAATCTATGAGCTTTGGCTATTCTTCAGACTAAGAAAGATGTGAACTCTAAAAGGAGGGGTGATTGTGTAATGGTAACTGTGCTAACAAACAATGCTCATTTAATACCTTTGCAAGGAAACAGTCAAACCATCCTTCACCTTAATATGATCTCGTCCTTGTTCTAAATCCATTTTGGCTGAAATGTAATAGCAATGCATTTGTTTATATAACTGCAGCGAGTGCAAAGGAGTTTGATGTGTGCTTCCTTCTTTTCTCTCTGAGCAGCAAAAAGTTTGGGATTAAAAGGCAACTCTTTACCAGAGAGGGACATACTGTTGGGGACTCACAACCATGTGGGGAGCCAGTCATCTGTAGCATGCAAACATGGTTCAAGAATTTTACCACTTTCCCAGTTTCCCATATTTCTGATAGAAAGTGATTAGGTGATGGCATTTGCCCCAAGTCTTTTTGGTTTCAGCACCCCATCTTTGGAATGCTCTCCCCAAGCTCTTTGCCTGGTACCTAGTATAATTTTAGGTGCAGGGCTAACAGAATTCAGTATGGATTAGTCCCTTGTAGGTGTACAATGGACATTGGCCTTATTTATTAAAGGTGTATATATTTTATGGTTATTTGTTTAAATTATGTGTTTCAATGCTGCTGTTGTTTGTTGTCTAAGATCACAGGTGGAGAACCCATGGCTCTCCAGATGTTGTTGGGATCATGGGGCCTGGGGCTGAAAGGAATCAGAGTCCAGAACACTTAGAGGGCCACAGCTTTACCACCGCTTTCTTAGAAGGTGCTTGTAAGCTGCCTTGATTGCTAAAAAAAAAGCCTCTTAGCTGCTACCGGTACTTGTCAAGCGAGGCAAACGCCTTTCAGACTTTGATCAAGCGCATGGATGTGCGGCATCTGCAAGTATCCCACAGATAAAGAAATTTAAAATCTGAGTGTAAAGACCCTGCCATTCCTTGGAAGCTGACATCCTAGCCAAAGCTCCAAGAAAGGACCTCAGAGTGATCGTTTGCTGGAATATTACCATTTGGATGACATTATATATTCTTACTGCACACCACATGCCAATGTTAAAAGTCCTTTAAATGTATTTGAATGAGCACATACCCTCCAACATTTCTCCAATGAAAGTAGGGATGTCCTATTCCATTATTATTAATTATTATTATTATTATTATTATTATTATTATCCTACACATTGGATTGGATTGCCCCAGGCACTCTGGACAGCTTCCAACAGATATAAGAACTCAATAAAACATCAAACATTTTTTTTTAAAAAAAAAGCTTCCCTGTACAGGGCTGCCTTCAGATGTCTTCTAAAGGTTGCACTGTTACTTATCTCCTTGGCTTAGGGGAGTCGCCTAACTCTATACCCTCCAACATTTATCTGATGAAAACAGAGACGTCCTAAGGCAGTGATGGCTAACCTTGACACGCCAGATGTTTTGGAACTACAACTCCCATCATCCCTAGCTAACAGGACCAGTGGTCAGGGATGATGGGAGTTGTAGTCCCAAAACATCTGGAGTGCCAAGGTTAGCCACCACTGTCCTAAGGAAAAGCAGGACATTCCAGGATCAAATCAGAAACCAGGATGGCTCCTGCAAATCTGGGACTGTCCCTGGAAAATAGGGACACTTGGAGGGTCTGTGAGCAGTGGATTAATATTAATTGGGTTATTTCCCACACCAGTTTCTGTCTTTTGTCCTTATGAATGTATGTTGTTATTGCTTCTGCAGTTGATTCCTCGTTGGCTGAAAAGTACACAACCTGCACCTTTACTGGCAATGTTATTCTCCATACACTATATTGCAAGAGAAGAGAACCTTTTCTGATTGCGGGCCAGACCCCAACCACCTCCACCGTCTGCAGGTCATTTTGACAGGTGGGCAGATGGCTCAAGGGGTTTTCTCAGGAGGGTGGAGGACATGCGCGCTGTGTCCTGTTGGTGTAACCAGGCCGGGGGGTGGGGGGGAGATGTCCCTACTTTCTTCTGAGGAATGCTGGAGGCTATGGGATTTCAGGGAAGGAAATACATACATTGTCTACCTCACAGAGAATTGTCTCCCTCACAGAGACTATATTCCCAGAGTTCCGGGGGGGGGGGTTGGAAATGACTGTTAAAACACTTTGGAAACTAGTTATGCGAGGGGAATAGGGTTTCCTAAAAACTAACAGTACCCTGACCTAAATAAACTAGTTCCCATGATTCTTTTGGGGAAGCCATGATGGTTTAAGTTGGTATGCTACTGCTTTAAATAGATAGTGCAGATGGGGTCAGAGTGAAACTTTGGGAAAACTGCATCAAAACACAGTATTTCAGAAGAAACTAGTGGATTGTGGGTAATTTTGGTAACAGGTGGATTGTGGGTAATTTCTAAGAACAGTTGTGACAATGCACTGAACCAGAGTAAAGGGCAATATCTGCATATCCTTATCTTAGTTGTCTGCTAAAATCTACTCCCACCCTGGCTGCTATTTGGCTCCTGAGATGCTGCTTGCAGTTAGATGTTCATCACAGTTGGGCATAATTCAAAGAAAACTGAATTATTTCTACCACTAGATGTCACCAAAGGCTAAGAAATATTTTAAAAGATGAACACTGTGTCATTATATCATTTGAAACAAGCAGTGTTCCGGGGAAAGTGCCTTGATTTCATTGCATTATAACCAGTGCTCTTTTTCTGGGGGGACACAGGGGTACGCATACCTATAAACATTTTGTGAATCTTTATACTTTTGTCCATTTACTGCATTTATTTTTCCCGATTTGAACTATAAAATGGTGATTTTCTTGAGCCAAAATGAGAGTACCCCTAAACATATTTTTTTTTAGAAAAAAGCATTGATTATAACACTCTTGGAAAGTAAGTCCATATATTTAATAAGTATGGATTGTATCAGATTAAATCATACTCAGAGCAGACCATGAGCATCACACACTTAAGTCAATTGATTTTAATGTATCAAATCAAATCAATCTTTACTGCGGTCAAAGACCAGACAGCAAAGTTAACAACAGCAACATATATAGCCGACACTGTAAAATAACTCATTTGTTTCTGTCTGGGGACCACTACAAAGAAGGCCCTGCCACATAGTGCCATCCTATGGACTTCTGAAGTTCCCCTGCTTATCTTAACTCCCCAGCTGGCCTGAATGGGAGGAGAGTTATTTTGGCTATTTGTGACCTGGGTCATTTGGGGCTTTAGATGTCAAAGTCAAGATCTTGAACTGGAACCAGAAGCAAATTGGGTACCAGTGTAATTCTTCCAAGACTTAATAGGATATGGGGTGTAATTCTCAGATCATGGTTAGCTGCATGCAGTGCTATTTTTATAGAACAAGAGGTGCTGGAACTCACCATGAACACCTATCTTGTTCTCTTATAATGGCAAAGGGGAAACATTGCTTAAAGTGTCTAAATTATTTTGCACATACAAGAAGCAACCTTTGCCTTACAGTTGATAAAAATGGTTTCATTTGCCTGTGGTGTTTTCATTAATGGCTGCTTTATTAGTCTGCCAGTACTTTACCTGCTAAAACCAATAATGACTGTTTATTTGAAAGGATCTGGCCAGAGGTTTCCTACTGTTATCTTGGTTAAACAATGTTTTACTTATTGCAGGCTCCTTGAAATTCACAAGATCCTTCTCCCATGTGAATGCTAGAAGGAAACAGAAATGAATGCACAGGCTGAAACAAAATTTCCATATTCTGAAAACTATGGTGTATTGAATCTCTCAACCCTGTGGCGGTCTCAGCTGAGACTGAACCGGGCCTTCAACTTTATGGTCCTTGGAAGGATAGAATGTTTGGGATCTCCCTCTCTGAAGGCAAACAGATGCCCACTTTCAAAGAGGGAGACCTCACCCCTGACATCAGAGCTCTGGGATCAGAAGGGGTTACAAAGTGCTGGGCGTAGAATTGCCAAAGTCTATAGACCCAAACATGCCAGTCTCCTAGCATCCCTTGAAAATGGGGGAAAGTATATATCAGGCCTGTGTCTGGCATATATATTTTCACCCCCAACATGGAGTGAGAAGGGGGGCTGACTCAGTGACAGAGCAGTGGCTTTGCATGCAAAAGGTGCCATGTTCAATCTCCAGGTAGGGCTGGAAGAGACTCGTCTGAAACCATTGAGCACTGCTGCCAGTCATTGCAGACAGTACTGAACTGCATGGACCAATGGTCTGACTCAACATATGGCAGCTTCCTATGTTCCTAAGAAGACTGGGAAGGAGCAGAAGAACATTGCTCCAATTTCAGTTTTGCCCTGCTGCTGCAAGCCTGGCAGTGAGTACCAGTAGGATCAGGCAGGTTCTTCCTCCTGCTGCCCCTTGGGATGGCAGCCCAAAGAAGCTGAACTGAACTAACAAAGTTGTTCTATAAGGATAGTTTTCCAGTTGGAAGGCTGTTTGTTCAAAACCAGCCCCACATGAAAGCTATGCATTAACACTGAAAATAGCAGCCTCGAGGAGCGCAATGGAAGGATGCTTCTCCTTCTCCCCAAAGGTAGGATGTTATGGCGCTGCAATGGGCTTGTGGCTAAAATCTGACTTGTGTGGTGTGCGTACCCTGTACAAATCCTCTCTTCTCTTATGTTTTAAGTGAGCTGTCTTATTAACCACATGCTGCATAAGGATTTCTTTTCCGTCCTTCGAGCCTTCTTCCCTTTTTGTGCCCGTCAAAAGGTGCCTCCTTTCCTCTATTATGCAACAAAGAAAATGGAGACGCAGCTCAGCTTTCACTGTGCCCTTTATAAACACCTCGATGAGGTCACTCTGCATCTCTTTTCCAGGCTTAATAATCGTGGTCTTTGTAAGCTCTTGAACATAAGCTACAGTTTCTGCTTCTATTGTCCATTGTCTGAGCATCTTAAGGGTCCACACAAAAGGCAAAGGGGAGAAGAGAAAAGCATCTGTGTAATTTATATTTATTTTTGAGACCTATATTATTTGATCGTTTAAATGTTGACTGGCACTGGCACACCAGTTGGGAGGTCTTACTGAACCTCACTTATACAGTACCTGGCAGTAGTATGCAATACATATGGGATGAATCGAAAGAATATACTTTGGCTGTGCCCCAAAAAGCTACACTGCATGCTCCCACAAGGTTGAGCCTACCCATTGAAAATTTATTTTTTTGTCTTTAACCAGCAGATTGTCACCTCATGTAGATGCCTTCAAATCGACCCTTCTAGAAAGTGATTTGCATTGCAGGGCAGGGAGCCAAATGCCCAGGAAACATGAAAGTGACCTTAAGCACACTGAACTAATGCAGTCTCATGGCTAATGTGTATTGTACCTATTCTTGTAATCAGCCATTCAATGTTTAACATGCACGCCTTGTTTAAGACAATATGTGTGACGTATTCACCTTCCCATCTACAGAGGGAAAATAGAGGAGGCAAAATCTGCAACGGTGGTTACCAATTGGTGGTCTGCGGACCCCCAAGGGGTCCGTGGCACCATTCCCATAACAAAAACTACCATAGAGATATTGAAATTTCAAAACTAGGGGGTCCATGGCTTAGCTTTTGAAAAACAGGGAGTCCGCAGTACTTAGCTAACTGGGAACCACTGCTCTACATAGGATTTTCATATGATGAAAAGTGCATTCATTTCGGTGTTATGACATAGTTACAACACTCCCATAGCTTTGGGAGGTCATAGAGCCTGTTATCAAGGAGAATCAGATTATAGGCAATGACAGGTAAGAACTTGCATATTAAGAGACTGCAGGGCACTCTTATTCCCAATGTTATTTAATATGAAGCGGCTGGGAGCAGTTATTAGGAGTTTGGGAAAAGGTGTCCACATTATGCCAGTGATGCTCAGCTCTACTTCTGGATAACATCTTAATCCAGAGACGCTATGAGTAATTGGACAATTGCCTGCCCTGGATGGGGTTGCACTCCCCAAGAAGGAACATGTCTGCAATCCAATCCTGACACATTTAGTTATGTAAAGGTAAAGGTAAATTTTACCCTGACCGTAAGGTCCAGTCGCGGATGACTCTGGGGTTGCGCGCTCATCTCGCTCTATAGGCCGAGGGAGCTGGCGTTTGTCTGTAGACAGCTTCTGGGTCATGTGGCCAGCATGACTAAGCGAACCAGAGCAGTGCACAGAAACGCCGTTTACCTTCCCACCGGAGCGGTACCTATTTATCTACTTGCACTTTTGACGTGCTTTCGAACTGCTAGGTGGGCAGGAGCTGGGATCGAATTTAGTTATGTAATGTATGCCATTTATGCATGTCATCTAGTGGTTCACACATTCTCAGACTGCAATTGTAAAGGCACTTGCTCCTTAGCCTCCTTGAACAGAGTTTCAAATAAACACATGTACAGGACTGCACTGTCAACCTATTTATCATCCATGCACATCAAAGGTATTGCATATTTATACGCAATGATAAATGCATTTGTGCACACACATGCGGAGGGATGAGATGAGAATCCCTGCACTGCAATTGGGAAACTTCCTTCTGGTCCCCATTTTACATGCTTGTATCTTTATTAAGAGTGCAAAAAGTCAGCTTAGATAAGGAGACCAAAGCCCTTATCGTTGTCAGATTCTTCCTACTATTCTTTCTTCTTTTCCTCCTCCTCCTCCTCCTCCTCCTCCAAAGCAGCACTACTAGCAGGTCCACCTCCTTTGCAAGCAGGCAGCAAATAAGTCAGAGCACCACCACAAACTCCTGTTACAGTTGAGACTTTTAATGTTAATATTGGCCAATACCTTTGTAAACAGACCAGCGAATTTCAACCTTCATTCCAAAGTATTTTCAAGGAATCTAAAAGCCACCTTTGCAGCTGCCTTGTGAGAAGGGAGTTGTCCCGGAAGTATTGTCTATTATTGCCTTTCATAACTTGCATCCTTTTGTATCACTGACAAAAGAATTATTCCTTTTGCCCCCGAGGTCAGAAGCAATCGTGATATAACTGTTCTTGCTGACCAGGAGCTACAGGGCCTGGCTTCCTTCCAAACAGCCAGTAAACACTCTGTATAAATTAAAAGGTAAAGGTAAAGAACCCCTGACAGTTAAGTCCAGTTGCAGATGACTCTGAGGTTGCGGTGCTCATCTCACTTTACAGGCCGAGGGAGCTGGAGTTTGTCCGCAGTTTTTCCGGGTCATGTGGCCAGCATTACTAAGCCGCTTCTGGCACAACGGAACACTGAAACCAGAGCAGTGCACGGAAACGCCGTTTACCTTCCCGCCAGAGCGGTACCTATTTATCTACTTACACTTTTTGGGGGCGTGCTTTCGAACTGCTAGGTTGGCAGGAGCTGGGACTGAGCAACGGGAGCTCACCCGGTCGCGGGGATTCGAACTGGTGACCTTCTGATCGGCAAGCCCAAGAGGCTCAGTGGTTTAGACCACAGCACCACCCGCGTCCCTGTATAAATTAGGTCATTTTAAATATATTATGTTTGCAAACTGAAGTCAAAACTCTCTTGGACAAAACCAAAGTGGGAGCACAAAGAACTTTTTAATAAGTTCCCATAAATTGGGCGGGGTGCTGGAGCATGGGGATGGCATCACTGAGTGCTCTGCCCTTTTCATTCATCCTGATTCATTCACACCTGTATAATTATCTTTCAGGAAACTGAGAAAAGTACATTGAGCAACCATTTAATGAGTGACACCAAGGATAAGTTATGACAGTCATAAATTGGATCCTGGGCGTCCTGGTACCTGGGACATTTTGGTTCCCAAACACTGCAAACCTGGAAGTGAGTGTTCCAGTTTGCGAAAGTTCTTTGGAACCTGAATATCCGACGGTGCTTCCATGGCTTCTGATTGACTGCAGAAGCTGCGCTTTGGTTTGCGAACGTTTTGGAAGTCAAACGGACTTCCGGAAGAGATTCCATTCGACTTCCAAGGTACGCCTGTATTATTTTTTGCACTCATTAGTTGCTTTTCTTTACAAAACGTAACCCAAAGCCACCTGCAAAATTGAATCCATGTCTTTTTATCTTAGTATTTAGTGGATATAATTTATGGAACTGCTGGAGGTAAAAGATATGGATGAATCCCAGCTGAAGAACTGTAGCAGGGCAGTTTCAGACAGATTCAGGGCTCTTCTGATCTAAATCAGGATCTCTCCAAAGTGCCTGAGCCAAAGATGCCTAAAACCATTCAGAGATTTGTATGTTTAAAAACAACATTGCAGCGTACCCTTGAAGCATTTTCCTTGACTGCTGAACACGCAGCTCCCACTATCCAAATGCTTGTTGTATGAAAATTCACTTATCCAAACATGAGGAATTAGTACCCGACCTCACTATGCACACAGCAGATTCAAATATTCATACAGCCGGACCTGTGTGTAGTACTGTAAACAAATCAGTAGTCTTAAAGCTGCTTTTGTATTTTGCTGGTCTGTGGCAGTTGTTTCACCAGAAACCATGGTGGACGACAGCAAACGAGATCAGACAAATAAGAGCATGTTTTTCTTCCTCGTTTTCCTTTTGCAATGTTTCGGAGGTTTTTCCAGGGTTTTTCCATCATTTTGGTGTCAAAATTCCATGGTCGGGAACACATTATAAATTTTCCCATAGGCATCAAGGGAAATCATTAACTCACTGTGTGAACACTTGCCTGAGAATGCATTGCATTAGGATAGTGAGACCTGCATATATACTAAAATGCAAGGTGGGAAAGGAGCAGCTGTTTTGTGACAGCAGGTCTAGCTTTCAACCAGAGATTATTTTAACAGGGCTCTCCAAAAACAGTGCTTTAGGGGAATGATGTTGATGTAACTTACTGTCTTGTTCTTGTCTGTTCTGAGTTCTTTGCTAGTTCTACTCATGGTGCTTGCTCAGAAAATGCCAGACATTCATATCCTTCTGCCTCTGTGCTATATGCCCATTCATCCACTCCTGTTCAAACAGCTACTTATCGTCTCTGTGATCTTTGGTGCCAATTGTGGAGAACACATGCCTGTAATTGTCCCCCTACACTCCTTCTTACTCCCTAGAACCTGCCCCCATCCCTCTGGAACATTGTAGTCTACTTCCGCAAGGGCACCAGTATAACTTATCCCATCTTCATCATAAAATTGTTACCCACAAAAACCACAAGGAGAGAAACAAATCCCCTTTAGTTCTCTCACCAGCACCCAAATAAACTTCACAGGTACTAGCACAAAAAAACCCCCTAGACCTATTTGAAGGATTGTTTTAAAATCACATTATAGTTTGAAAATATATATGATGGTTTTGAATATTATAATACATTGAATTATGTTTTACTCCTTGTCGGACAGAAGTAGGGCTCCAAATATTTTTTCTACAAAAGACAAGTGATACTTGACAAATGCTGATTTTTTAAAAGCCCTGGGAGATAACACAGCAGAGAGCATGATACTACAGGAATGTGAGGACCAGGGTTAAGCCTACCCCTGAGGAATTAAGAAATAACCTTGGGAGATTCTAAGCCAGCTAATGTGTTTTTAAATAAGCAGTGTATTGAGGGTATCTCAAAATGGTTGTGATCCATCCAGTATTTGGCACTTTCAAGTCCATTTGTTTTTATTTCAGTGAAGAATGCTCCATTTTGACTGGATCAGGCCTACAGTACCAAAGATAAATAAATGTATCAGAGACACGAAACACTTAACTACAATAAATAACTAATGAAAAGAAATAAAGATGAATGATGGGACATTGTAGAAACTTGGGGTATAGAATAATATAGGAAAATTCAATCAGATTCAGGGTGAGTTGCAACATAGCATAAGGTGGTGTCCACTAGCATAAAAGGGCTTCTCCTTCACATTTCTCCCATAAACTACTGTACTTACCAAAATATGAGCTGGAAGGTGGGAGGAACCCTCCATAGCAGCTTCGGGGGGGGGGGGCTGAAGTAGGGAAAACAGAAAATAGATTTCTCCTTGTGAAAGTGGGCAGGCGGTACAGGATGTGCCCTTCAGCTTATTCTATCAATACACTAGGATGACAAAAGTCACAGCTGGTGAGGTTCTTTTATACAACCACTAAAGCCAGGGCGGTGAACCCTTTTCAGCCATTTGCCAGATATGGGCAGAGCCAGAGGCAAAACTAGGTGGGACACTTAATGTAAATGGTATCTTTGTACGAAAGGCTAGTTTTCACACACGCAGGCACACACCCCTCTCTATCTCCCCATCCAGGCAAGCTACAGACATTATCAAAATTCAAACACATTCCAGCCAGTCAAAAACGCTAATAAAATATCTAAAACGTCAGTAGGGGGCATGGCTGAGGAGGATCTCAAGGCCTAGGCAGATAGCCTTGGAGGGCAAGATTTGGTCCCTGAGCCTAAGGCTCCTCAGCCCTGACTTAAGTGTATGAAGTCCTCTCAGGGCATGGACCTCACAATTGTACCTTATAATTTATGAAATCAGGAATTGGGTATTTGGGTTCTTTACTTCCCAAAAGTGCATGCAGAATTCTGTACTGCTAACTCTAACTCATGTTAAGTACTCATGTTAAGTAAACATGTAGAGAATAAGAGAAGTCCACTTTTTCCTCATCACATACTGAAGTAACGTCATTCATAGTGTTTTTGTTCCCTCCTCTTACGGACAAATCAAATACTTCATGTAAGACAGTGAAAGGGATTGCATGTGTTTCATTATTCTTCTGTTCTGCAGATCAATGTTTCCCAATCTGTGGGTCACAAAGTCTGTACAATGGGATCATGGGTTTTATAGGTAAAACTCTCTCTCTCTCTCTCTCTCTCTATATATATATATATATATGCTTGTAAACCTTAACTCATATGATAAATACCTCTTACAACTTTTTGGTTTGTTGGCGTATTATAATGCTGTGGTGACACTTGGAACCAAATACCAGAAAGGCTTGAATCTTACATGTTTGCATGCAGGAGATCCACAACAGTTTGCCACAAGGTGATCGTGCAGGATTTCTGAATGCCTAATGCAGCTCGCCTCTGATACGCAGGTGCCCAAATGGAGAGCTGTAACAGTCATTCAAAAACAGCGCAGGATGCAAGCACCTTGTGAAGGACTGACACCTGAACTGCTGCCAAGGTTCATTAATAGTTAAGCCAAGGTTGATTTGACATTTGCTTAGTCAAAATTTGTAAGCTACATTTCTGCTGAAGAAAAAGAGATATGAGAGTAGGCATGAAACCCATTTACAATCCATTCACAAAGTTGTCTTGGGCAAAAAGAACAACTCACTGGACTGCCGTGTGATAGGACCATCCAAGATACATTTTTTGGAAGTGGGATTTCCCCAAAATTACTCAGTTACTGAGTATCCTGAACTTGCCGATAAAGGAATATCTGTGCTGCTCCCATTTGGTAGTGTGTATCGTTGCAAGTCAGTTTTTTCAGCAATGACTGCCATTTAGACAAAATATAGTAGGCTATGTATCAATAATGATCTGGGACCATCAAACCCTCTGATCTGAGACCATCAAACCCCAACTCACTGGCAAAATGCAAGCCCAGCCATCTCAGCAATACTTGTCGAAATAGACATAGTTCTATTTTGGAGTACGGAAAACAGAAAGTAGATTTCTCCTTGTGAAAGGGAACATGAGAGGAAAAACAGTCTTGAGTCAAGCAGTTCTGTCTTCTTTCAACTCACTTAACCCCTAGACTGTATCAGTGTTTTAATCTAGGTTTATTATACCTCATAAAATGTGTGCAAACCAAGCCTTGAATACAAAAGCCCATGGGTTTCACCATTTCTGAAGCCTTGGGAGTCTCCTCCTCAATGTACATATGCTAAATATGTCTTCAAAGCATAACCATATCAGCTTTAAAAACCTGTACCCACACCCTAAAAATCCACTTGTCAGTAATTTTCCAAACATAGCTTTCCATCTTACCATACAGAAACACCATTTATCATGTGAAAACTGAGGACAAGTTGTCTTGTTATATAATCCTTCCAGTGCTAAAAGTTGTTTACCTTGAAATGCAAAAAAAAAAAAAAAAAAAAAGCCCTTCAAAGCACACATGTATCAATACAATGGCATCACTATGCCAATATATCCAAGTACTGGAGCTCCCTTCAGCTATTTTAAATGCACACATTGCAGATCAAGCTACATATGATGCTAAACATATCACTTGAAGTTGCATGTATTTTATTTTTCAATAAATGGACCAACTCCCCTCTTCACACCCTGTGGGGACCAAAAATATACATACACACATTCTGTGCATTTTCTGTTTTAAAAAATGAGGTGCTGGTACTCATATCTTCATATAAGCACCACAGGCAACCCCCCCAAAAGTGATGGAACTCTGTACCAGTGAGTACCATTACCAAAAAGTACTAATGTGCATGTGTAAATGTATAAATACACTCCCCGTCCACACACTATACTTCCAATTGACATTCATATAAAGTTTAGCCTTTTGTCATGAAGTTGACCAAAAAAGCTATTCTTCAGGGTGGCGATAGAAAAATCAGTCTATTTTTGCTTTATTTTGCTTTCACAGGCCTCAGAATTCTGTTTCATCGCATTCCTACATTAATCTGACTTTTAAAACAAGGCATAAAAATTCACATTAAGTACATAATTAATCACTTGCTTTGAACACATTCCCTCGCTCTCAGAACACGCAGTTCTAAATGAACTTTAACTTGAAAGACACAATTTGATACATTTGAGCTAAATAGCAGTCAGCGTGGAATTGTGTGTTTTAAACAGTTTGTTTGTGCATGCATGTTTTAAAATGTTGCATGTTCTTCTGGAGCCAATACAAAAGCAGCTTAGTTAAATGCGTGTCATAACTTCTGTTTATTCGGTTATTTTAAGCATCTCTCCGAGTACTCAGGTAACGCGGGTTTTAATTCACTGAATAGCAGAAAAATAAACTCCCGTCTTCACTATTCAAACTGAGTAATGCTAATTTTACACTAACACCCAACAGTGCTGATAAGATGCAAGCTTGATTTAAAAAAATCATATGAAAGACAATGGCTCAAATGAATTTGCTGTTCCTGAACTGCTCCCACTGAGGTTTCTGAAGGATCATCTTTCCCTGAAGGGAAATGGGGAGAAATAGAAACAGCTGGGTGAAATGCCAACATCCAGCTTCGAGTGGTGATGGTTCCCCTCTCTTTCAACTGCCACCACAGGGGAGAAGCCATCACAGCTTCTTCTAAACAGCCCCCCCCCTTTATTGTAACTTGTTTAAAACACGGTGCTTAAAAACTTTTGTAAACCGCTTTGTGAAGTTCATATGCAAAACAGTATATAAATACAGTGGTACCTCTGGTTACGTACTTAATTCATTCCGGAGGTCCGTTCTTAACCTGAAAACGTTCTTAACCTGAAGCACCACTTTAGCTAATGGGGCCTCCTGCTGCTGCCGTGCCGCCGCTGCCGATTTCTGTTCTCATCCTGAAGCAAAGTCCTTAACCCGAGTTTAACTGGAACTATGGAAGGCATCCTTAACCCGAGGTAGTATTTCTGGGTTAGCAGAGTCTGTAGCCTGAAGCGTATGTAACCTGAAGCGTATGTAACCCGAGGTACTACTGTACCTTAGATAAAACATTAAATTAGAAATAAAATAAAATATTAAATTAGAAATAAAATAAAAATTAAAAATAAATACCACATCACATATATTATTCTTATTCAGGTTAATGTCTCCAAATAAAAAAAAAAAGGCTTGTATTTAATATCCAGAAGTACCGGTAGCTTTAGGAGTCAAACAATTAACGGCCAAGGAAGGCACAGTTTTTAAGCCCTACTGGAATTATAAATCTATCATACTACAATATGCATTTATCATTTTGTGCAACGCATCAGAAAAATAAATTTCCCAGCAAATTTCATCAAAGGTTGTATATGCAATGACTGGCACATTTACCAATTTCAATTAAGCAAATTTTAGAATAAGCATATTTGGGATCACAGCACCAGTCTGCTTTCCCAAATCTATTTTGATAGTTTTGATAGTGGAACAGGGCTATAGAATACGTGTCAAAGCATCTTGAGCTTACAAGCTCAAAAGAAATCTCTCAATCTCGCTCTTTTTAATTGCTGAAGCACAATATGAAGAGTATGTTGGGAGGTTTGGGTGTGGGAGACTAGATTCAATTCACTTCACCACCTCTCCACCCAAGTTACTGCACAGGTTTTTGTGAAGATGAAAATGATATTGATAAGCCACTAAGCAAATGAAGATAATATGTCTATGGTACGAAATAGCCAGAACTATTTCATTGTTTTATTCTCTTTGTAAACCACTCTGAGGTTTTTAACAATCAAGCGGTGTATAATTTTTATGAAATAAAATAATAGATAATAAACAAACTCAGGAAAATTACATGGCAAGTTAACTTTCCTAACTATACAAAGAAATTAATCACTTGGGAACAGCAGTTTCATGAGAGTCTCTCCCAACCAATTTATTGTGGAGGTATAATACTAAGGACTAGAAGATCATCAAAACTTTGAGGGCAAACAGGACTCAATAGCAACCACTTTGAGGTTATGTGAAAATATTTGTTGCAAATCAGTTGTGACAACTGGTTGCCAAAAGCACAAGTTGCTGCTGTGCACGTGACAAGCTGGGTGAATTTTCTCACATAGATCATGATGTGCCTTCCGGGGGTATTCACAGTAGCCAATTCACGTGAACAGTGTTCCTTATAGACACATCTAATTAATACAAGGAAGTTTTTGTTGAATTAGCTCTTCCAAAATAGTTACACAAATCAACCCTAGCTTCCATTACTCTCAGTAGGGATTTACTTCTACAAACGTATCTCGAATGGTCTGGTCTACAAACATATCTAGAATAAAAAGTGTCAGGTATGTTAGGGAGCATACAAACTAAGTAAAAGATGGAGATACCTGGAAGATTTTTGGAAATTAGCTATTCATCAATCTAAATGTAATTTCGATATTGGTACCACTCTGATTCTTTTCTTGCTTTATTTTTCACACAGTGAGCAATGTCCAAGAATTTCCGTATTATGAAAAACTGCACTGTACTAGGTAATTTAGAACACGATGTCGCAGACTTAAGTGAGCCCGTTTTATTAAACTGACAGTGGACCAAAGGCATGAGGAAATAAGAGTATTTGTTCTTTTCAATTGTGTTATGTAACATGTGACTGAGTGTATATGCAGAACATACGCACACAAGAATGTAAAACCTAACAGATATCAGCCATGCACACAAAGAGTATAGCTGTCAAGTATACACATAAACAGACAAGTGTGTTTGAATAAAGATGTGCTTCCAACCATTTGTTTCTATATTAAATCCATGTTTATTGCTTAAGTTGTATCACAGTGGAGATTAAATTATTCTTAATCATCCGGTCAGTGCTTGTGTACCTTCAATAAGAAAAAACATTAAAACCAACTCATTCATACACTCTAGGTCCTGTCACTTTCCCAACACTCATTGCCTCTTTGTGTTCCTTTAAGTTGCCACATATTTATAGGATTGTAAAAAGATAAAGCTAACAGACTTATTGATAATACCATTTTTTTTCTTCAAGTATCTGGAAAGGCAGTACAACTGTCCTGTACTGAATATTAGAAGCACATTTGCAATGCTACTTTATTGCTACAAGATAGAGGCTCCTGATGGGATGATAATGGAATGCCATGTCACTGTGTATGAAGATGATTTTTAGCATTCTGTTTTGTTCAGAACTCTTCCCATGTTAGTGAACAACACTCAGTAGAGACTTCCCACCCACCCCACCCCCTGCTGTTAAGACATGGGATTTCAAACTGCAAATAAATACAGCGGACACTCACAACATGTGCAGTGCAAATTCCAAGTAAACAGAATGACATGGAAATTAATAAACTCATAGTTGCCAACACTGGTTCAATAGGACCGTGCTGATATTTGCTCAACGCCCTATGTTCCCATTCTCTGTTTAAAGCCAGAAAAGTCTGGTATCGGCTACAGTGATTGAAAGTGTTGTGCAGAAGGGCAGCTATGGGCGTGGGCAGAGACAAACATTCCAACTAGGTTTCCTAGGTTCAATGTCATGCATGATATCAAACCTCTACAAAGACAGCAGTAACTGACAAAAAGGATAGCCTCCAATTTATTCAGAGAATTGATGTTGGCAACTATGTAACATGGATTGTGTGGCCCAGACCAGCAGAAGGAACACAGATAGAACTATTGACAGTGAACCTCAGAACCACTGTGGCTTTGGGGTGCGAGTGGGGAACTTAATTGCAATAATATAAAAGCAAAGACATTCAACTTTGTAACAAATCCCAAAGGTGGTTTGATTCTGCATTGCTCAAGGGACATGGCAAGACCTTTTCCAAAGAGCCTGGGGCAGGTTTTCTTTCCCCTCTGTTTCATTTGTTTTTCTAAACTATCTAATCTATCCACACAGCCCTTGTAATTATCAAAATAAAACAACACCCTTACAATGGCATAAATTAATGGATATGTGGAAAGTGAAGGAGGAAGATAAAATATACATAAATATAAAATTACAGCTTACGGTACTCTTGTGCAATTTCCTTTTCTCTAAAGAAATGGAAGAGAAAGGAAGAGTTAAGAAGTATATCAAAATTAGTGTTTTGTTATCATATTCTTCTGCGCCTTTTAAGAATATGATTTTTATGGCTGCATTATGATTCTGCAGTTTGTTCACTGCTATATACCAAACACCAGGAAAGATGACTTTAACATCATTGCCAGATAACATAGTGAAACTTCAAGGAATCCAAACAAAGTTTTCTCTGGAAAAATGTGAATGAGTATATGAAAAAAAAAGAAGAATAGTTGCCAAGCAAGAGTGAACCTTTCCTTATCTGGGACGCACACATGTAGATTCACAAATGGAGAAGTCATAAATATACTTATTGAATTACTTCAGAGAATTAAGGCTTCTAAAAAAACTTCAGTGCCAGAATAACCTTTTTGCATCAGTATTAAGAATAAAATACATTTTGCATTTTAGGTTGTGCTTCATTTTTCTAAAGATTTTCCTTAGTTCTGCAGAATTTAATCGCATAAGATTACATACTGTAGGGGAGCGTTAGAACTGTTTATTGTTTTGCTTTAAGTAGGTGTTAGACTAAGTTACAGCTATAAAATTCAATTATAGAACTGATTCGCTGCTAATGTACATTGGGTAGTTGGCTCATTTCACCTTTTTTTCATGTTTAATGTGGCCATTTCTTCTATACTTGCCATTTGGTATCCCATTTTGGTAATGTCCATTAATGGTAGTATGTTCATCAGTGGACCAAAGATGTTTGCTTTGCTTGCGGATAAATTTTGCTATCCTGGCCAAAATGTAGCAGAGTAAGGCAGTACCAAGCAGTACAATAACGGCAATATCCAATAAGAAATACTGATATAAAGAGACTGTGTAAACAGCAGCACGTAGATGCTGTGCTCCATTATGACGAAGGATGTAATTAATCCAGTAGACTGTTCGATCAACAGGATGACCTGGTTGGTCTTTATGAATTTCAGACAGCTTCTGGGCCTTTTGTCTGTAGCTGTGGAATGGAAAAACAGAACTAATTCAGCATATTGCATTTATGCAATTACAGCAATTAATTGCTTCATCACCTTTGAATGTAATTTTCTGGAGGTGAATCTATGAAATCTATTTATTATATTGTTACATTTCTGTTTTGCCCTTCCTTCAGAGGAGCCCAGGGCACTATATAATATACAATAAAATACATCTGATATTATACAACACAATCATAAATATCTATAAAATTTCAACCATTAAAACTCAGTGGACAGTTGCATATGGCTACTATAACTGCTTTATACACTTGTTTTTCCACATCAGTGGAAGCTTAGCAAAAGAATCTTACCTGGGATCATTAATAACTTTCACCAGTGCTTTATATAATTCATCCTCAGTAAGAGTCTTCCAGTTTAGTAATATTCCCATGCCTTTGGCCTGCACTCGGGTCATAGTGTCATAATGATCTCCGAAAAGGGGAATTCCAACCACAGGTACACCGTGGTACATGGTTTCAAAAATGCTGTTCAGACCACCATGACTCAGGAAGGCCTTAATCTTAGAGTGACCTAAAGCAGCAAGAGGCAAAGTGTAGGGAAGAAAACATTCATGTTAGCTTTAACTTATCATAAAATACCGTATCTATGTATTTAATAAATAGGCATTTGCATAAACTTAGCATGGGAATAAGAGGACTTCCCCATCTCCCTTGGAAAAGTGATTTTTCATTGCAGGTGACATGTGCATGTGGAAGTGTTGTTGCCATGGCTGCAGAAGACAGAAAAAAGCTACTGCTTGCCAAGCCACTTTTCGAACTACACATGAGAAAACTACACATCTAAATTCTGTCTTCATGCTTCATAGTGTGGGAAATAAAAACATCAACTGCTTCACTTTTCAAACAATGGTCAGAGCAGATGCTACATAGGTGTAGCGTCTCCCTTAAATGCTAAATTATTAGCGATAATATAGCTGATGTACCACTAAGCACATTAGTATAACTCTGGTAGTGCAAAAAAAAAAAAAAAAGAGCCAGTGTGATGTAGTGGTTAGTGTGTTGGACTAAGACCTGGGAGACCAGGGTTCAAACCCCCACTCAAGTCATGAAACCCACTGGGCGACCCTGGGGCAGTCACTACCTCACAAGGTTGTTATTGTTAGGATAAACCAGGGGAGGCGGAGAAGCACGTATACCACCTTGATCTCCCTGGAGGAAAAGGTGGTATACTGACATAATAAATAACAAATAAAACCGTATTCACAACCAAAAGTGAATACAAAAAGTGGACATATTTTTCTGAAACACTATTTGAGTTATCAGAACCCTGGTTTTTAATAATAAATACCAAAACTAAAAATCCAATGTATTATACAAATAAGATACAATGGGATTTTAGTGTTTAAGAGCAGAGAGAACTAAACATCACTTCCAATTCTACTTACCCAGTAAATCATTCTGCGGCAACCATTCTATGAGTTTTGTATTGTTACCCAAGTTCCTAGGTTTCTTCCCCGAATACCTAACACAGAGAGAAGAAACCAGTTTCAAAATGCATTCTAAGGAAGATCTATAGAACAATTTGCTAGTTGCTTTTCTACTCTGCAGGTGACTTGCAAATCAAAGGATTTAAAATCCAGTACGCAATTCATTAAAAATAGAAACACATAGCTTATGTGTTAGGACAAGGGTAGGCAATTTCTGGACATCGGGCCAAAATACACCTGCCAGGGCTACCCAAGAGGCTGTTTTGGCCAAGTGAAACACACCTGCCCTATACCTGGCATCATATATGTTGCAGCCTTCTCAGCATGTTAACACCCGTGCTCAGAGGTCTGCACTGCTTCCCGATGTACTTCAAGGGCTGAGTTCAAGGTGTTACTATTGGTATACAATGCCATTAACAACTTGACACCAGTTTACCCACGTATCCCATTTCCTCCTATGTACCCAATCAACTGCTTCAATTGGAGGAACAGGCATTTTATAGTTGCCACATAATACCTGCGCCACATCTATAAGAAGTCAATCATTTAGTGTGGCAGCACCAAAACTTTGGAACTCCCTGCCTATTGGTATTAGGCAGGTGCCTTCACTGTATTCTTTTTGGTGCCTATGAGTTTTAATTTGTTTTACTCTATTCCATTGTGGTTTTTAACTTCCTGTAATTTTGTAAATTTTCTAGTGATAATTTTACTGTCTTATCTTTTTTGTAAACCGCTTTGAGTGGTACATAAATCTTATGAAATAAATTAAATAAATACATGTTATGAAGTGTGTGGCAGCTAAAGTTGTGGCTGGACCAAAAACTGGGAGCTGCAGGCACTGCCAATCAGCTGGTTGATGATGCCCACAAAGACCTTGTGGCTCTTTGGAAGCCCTGAAGATCCACTGACTGGCGGTTTGCAGATAGCTGTGCATGGCGCTTTGAAGCATCAGCTCATTGTCAGGGTTTCAAAGTGGCTCATTGAAAGCACCACAAACATCTGATTGGCAGGACTGGGGCAGGCCACTTGTTTAACATGGCCCATGGGAGGGTGGAGTTCTCTGCCCCTGGGTTAGGACAAGGGCAGAAAATCAGGTGCATCAAATGAGGTACACTGGTGATGGATTTTAAAAGTTTCACAAATAGGCTAAAAGCCAAATACATCAGGTCAGTTTTCAGTTCAAGAAAGCTCAAGCAATGTAACACACTGATGATAAATAAGACTGTTAAAATCCAAATTAAACAACTATGTAATATTTGCAATTCATTTTTAGATCCCCCCCTTGATTTAGACCTTAAGAAAGTCCTTTCTTAGCCTATACTTCTTTCCCACCTGCTCTGCGCCTGGAATAGATGGTGCCACTCCTGTCTATTTTTTGCTGCCTGTGTTGCACTCTCCTAGACAAGACTTGGGCTGCATAAACACCCTACATTCAAAGCACATCCCCCAACCCCCCACACACAAAAAGGCAGGTGCAATTTACCCTTCACAGAACCACAAATCCCATAACCCTAAACAAATTACAATTCCCAGGATTCTTTGAATGAGAAATGTGCTTTCAATATGATTTAAATGCATGGTGTTTATGCAGCCTGGACTTGGTCCTGGATATCCATAAATCTTTTAAACCTATTGACAAAGCTATTGTGCTATTGTACATACCTCCAAATAACTCGCTGAGGAAGTCTTGCCAGAGCATGGGCCAATTTATGTGCTATATCTTCTGACAAGTATTTGACTCCTGCTCCAAATGAAACAAGGACAAAGCCTTTTTCATTAGCACCATCCACCCATGTTTGGAGATCCTGAGAAAATAAAGAGCTTGCTGTCATGGCTAGCAAACACCATGCCACAAAGGGAAATGCTCCCTTATCATCAAACAGTGTCAAAACAAATCCATATGATTAATGCAGTTTTGTTGAAGATTCATTATTTCATTAATTAAAAACAACAACTGTGAGTACAATCCAGAAAGCACAAATGCAACAAGTGCAGAAACCCAGCCCATGGAATTACTAGATACTCAAAGGGAAATAGATTTCCATCACCCCCTACAGGGCATCCGGTATTTAGGGAGTAAGTAGTCTGGGCATGGCACTAGTTAAGTCCTTCCTTCTCATCCTAAAAGTCAGAAGGATCCTGCACAATCAAAACCATGAGCAAAGTAGACTTTTTTTAGGCTTTCCTATTGCTGCCCATAGTCTGAGGCATCTCATGACTAAGGTGGAAATGGAACCACAAACTGGCATACACACCGGACACCTGAGAGTCCACCCGGGGCTGATCAGTTGCACCAAGGATTCATACACTATCGTGGTATGCAGGGTAATGTATAGATTGTGCCTAATGCACTTAATGCAAAAGCCATATGTCTTAATCTTTTAATAGTCAAATGAGTCTTACAGTTCTGAAAGTCATTTCTAACATGCAAATACCACTATGACTTTCAGGAATGAATTCAACTGCTGAATCACAGTTTATTGTTTGTAACTGTAAAAAAAATGACCTGCTTCATAAGGAGAGTGTAAATTGAACCAAGAATGTCTCAGCTGTGTGGTTGTGTTCAAATGGTGTCTCAATCGCCAAGTAATTCAGGATCAATCCCTTTTCCTCGCCACCTTTTCCCCAGCTGAAAGAGGAAGCAGCACTTTTTTACAGGGAAAGCAGGAAGGTTGGCAGTTTGCAAAGATGGGGGCCAAGAGAGAAATGCTTGGCCATAGGAGCCAACTCCTATGGGAGGGGTCTTCAGCCCCCCCCCATAAAATATTTGAGGGAGGCGCCCCACCCAAGTTCATGGGCATTGCCATTCAAATGGTGTGCATGCACCACACCATGTGATCTATTATGTGGGGCAGGGCTTACCTGTGCCCCTCTAATGTTTTATTCAAGTTGGCACCCCTGTGCCTGGCTGAAGAAGTCTTGAGGGAGATGCAGTCATAGCAGGGACTGCTACTCTTGGCCATATGTATGATTGCAACCTCTAAGTCTTGCAGTGTTTGTCATCCTTGTGGACTGATGTGGCAGAACAGTGAAATACATGAGCTATGGCCCATAAGGCCTTAGCCGTTAAGTTAACTGGAAGCACTAGGCAAACGACTCTTTCTTAGCTTTTCATCTATAGCCTGAACTTTGGAGGTAATACAAATTTACATAGATTGTTCCTGAAGACTTTTAAATTTCCAGCACTCTGAGCAGAAAGTTTTTAAAAACAGTACAAATATAATCCAGAATATTACAATCACTAGAATAATACAAGGCCCGCACATTTTTGCATGCAATTGGAAAACCTCCAGACGTGAACTTTGCCTCTCATATTCCAGCACAAAGTCAGCTAAATTACTCATGGGAGATCCGATGCAACAATACATATAGTACTTGAAACTGCCTTGGGGTTAATTCCAGCAGAGGAAGTAATTGATTTATATGCTTGCAGAACGTAGACTTTATTTACTTTATTCAGTAGCAAAGATCAGCACATCACACAAGGAAAGAGGTGTGGTAATTTTGAGGTAAATCAGTAACAAAGAATAAAAGAATGCTAAAAGAACCCAAACATCTGAAAGTTACAGAAAGTTTTTCACTTACTGACTGACACTTCATCTGAGACAGATTGCGGGGGTTTTGGTCCTAGAATTTTCACAAGCCCTTAGTGAAGTCAATATATTTTCTAATTTAAGGATAGCAATCTTTGAGGTTTCCATATCCCTACACCTCCTGCAACACCCCCATCTCCCTTGAATTGACTAGTGTCCTCATCTAACCCTTCCATATGCACCTTTTATTCTTTTCCTCCCAACTCCAAATTGTACACACACACACACACACAGAGAGAGAGAGAGAGAGAGAGTGCACTGTTATTCTTCCTCTTTGTCATATTATCAACCCCTTCTTGCTTGTTTCCTGCAGTATTCAAAAACTGCACTCTCTCCCCTTTCCTCAAGAAACTGTTGTTTGGCCTGTCCTTCAACTACTAGAGCATATTGCATTAACTCAATCTACTTGGCTCTGGACTGTCTCCAGTCTGGCTTCCACCCTCCGCAGGTCACTGAAATCACCCTCATTAAAATCGCTTACACATCAGAATGCCTCTGTCTCATCCATCTTCAATTCACTGCTGCCTTCCATACACTTGATTTCCTTAGCCATGACTTTATCCTAAGCTGATTCCCCTCCAACCTTATTCCTTCAGTATTTCCACAGAAGAAGCGCTTCCTCTCTCCACTGAAGAGCCATATGTTCTTGACCATTCTCTCTTCACACACTGTCTCTGTAAGACCTTATCAAATCCCATGGCTTTTAGTACCACCTTTACAATGACAATATCCAGTTTCACATCTCTCTACCAGATACTTTTACCCCTTCATGCACTCCTGTATCCCCATCTGATATTTCTCCTTGAGGGCTTCAATGTCTTAGCATAGCCAACTCTGAATTTCTGGTCTTTCCACTCAAGCCCTTCTCTCATTGTACTTTCTACTTATTAGTCAACAATGTCTCCTGTCACCCTGCTGTATAGGCACAAACCCTTTATCTGCCTCCTTTCTCCCCTATATTTTGCTGTGAAGTCACAATGCCTCTATGTTTACAGCATGGGAAAAATTTGGCCCTTCATCTCTATTCCCTTGGTGAAAACTCCAGTTCACATTACAGTCAGCTCTTGAACTAAATTCTATAATATTTGCTTTTATGATCTTTCATTGACTTTTGGAGGCTTCTCAGTTCTCCCCAGTACTTCACAGACAAAATCATTCACCTCTTTCATGGATACTAGCCATGATGCCTGTTCTGCCCCTTTTCAAATCTCTATACTGGCTTCCTGCCCACTCCTGAATCCAGCACAAATTTCTTGTTCTTATGCTGTAAGTCCTCCACAGCCTTACATCTTCCTCTCCTCATTCTGATTTCCCTGTACATGCCTTCAAAGGACATTTGCTTCTCCTGTTCCACCTACTTGTCACTCCTTACCACTCTCTCCTGTGACAAATTACAGGGCAGGAACTGCCCTCCTGCACTCTGCAAAGCACTATATAAGAAACTCCAATTCTAAAATCACAGGTGAGGTCCATCTAAAATGTATTGTACTTATGCGAGTGAAGCCTTGTAACCAACAGGGACATGTATGACAATAGCTAGAAGGCAGAACTGATTGGGATGTGCTCATCTTTCTCTAACAGTACTACAAGGCTAGATATTCTGAATGTCACTCTACAGCATGTACTCATGATGCAGGACAGCACCATGGAAAGCTTCAAGTGGGCAACTTGCTCCTGTGAAGACTGGAGGTGAACTGTGGCCTTACAAGTTCCTCCACCCAATCAACCCATCCCAAACCCCACCTCCCTGCGAGGGAAATTTTGTAAGCTGGTGGCTGGGCCCAGGGAACCCTAAGAAGTGACTGCTCCTAATGGGGACTCAATTTCATATACTGATGGAACTTCTCAGTCAAATCTTTGGCTGCAGAACTTTGATCTTTATTTTAGTCTTCAGAAAGCACAGGGCAGTATGAAGGCAACTCTTATATTCCTTTTCATGCCTTATTTATTTATTTATTATTATTATTATTATTATTATTATTATTATTATTATTATTATTATTATTATTATTTTATTGAGTTTATAGAACACCCTATACCCAGAGGTCTCAGGGCGGTTCACAGAAAAGATCACAACATTTATAACCAGAATAAAAACAACAACCCAATAACACACACACACCCTGAAAAGAGCCACATTTTAAAAGTGTATAGGATGCCAAACAAATCAACCAAAGGTCTAGTTATTGGCACTTTTACATCTATATTACCTGCCTGACATTTTTGTTTCAACCGTGCCCATCAGAACTGGTCTCATAAATCTGGAGTGGATTTGAAAAGGTTCCACAAAGAAGGGAAATGTGGATGTTGCCCTGGTCAAAAGTTCCATCAAAGTCATTTGAATTAAAATCCAGAATATTGTTCTAAGGTAAGAATCCTATCAAACTACATTTTATCCCTATCAGCAATGGAACAGAGTTATGTTGATTGGACATGCCTCCTAACACTGATAACATTTCACTAACAAAACAGAAACATGGACTGTTAAGTTAGTACCATTCTGCATACACAGATCTTTCTTTAGAGCAGGTTCTAATCTGGAAATGAGTATTAGCCATATTTTAAACCTAAACTTCAGCTACATTTCTAAAAAATCATGTTCCATTTAGGAAACTTTTGTAAGAACAAAACATGAAATCAAATCACATGAATTCATATTCTTATGGAAGGTCATACACTTTAGGAGAGGGTATCAAGCGTGTGAATTAGCACTACTAAAGTGCTCCCTGCAGTTTTGCTTTAACCATTTTAGTATTTATATAAAAAATACAAGATATCAGACAGATATGGTATTGTATTTACAGTACTGTGTGATCTTTGTTCTCTTTGGTTTTTCTAGCTAGCTATTCTGCACAGCTGTGACTATAGTGTGAGGTCCCAGCTGGCAGTAACCAGTGGTGCCTAATACTGAGCTTTGTTGCAGATAAACAAAGCACATAAATACAAACATAACTTGGTTTCAGTGTCTGCAGCTCTCTCCCTGTTCAGCTGTTGGAATCAAATATGCAGAAGCATCAGCGCCTATTTGCCCAAGACTTTTGTGAGCAATCATCAATTCACAAAAATATATCTTGATGATGTTACTGTACAAGCCATGAATACATAATTTATAAAATAATTATTTAGAAAAAAACCTGAAAGATAAGCTACCTTATTAGTAGGTAAAATTAAGTTAATTGAAGTTTTGTTACAAATACTATATAAAAGGCTACATTTAAAAAGCTTTTACCCCATCATAAATGCTTTCTGGAAAATCGATGGATATTCTAGGAGCATGCATTTGCTTAAAAATAATAATTTTTAGATGCAACATTTCACATAAATCTATAAAAATAATTCTTAAATCAGTTTGAGAATATATACTAAGTCTATCCAATGTCTGTAACATTTGTATGAGCAATGGAGTTTCAAAGCACCTCAACATGATGGTACATGCTGCTGCTACAACTTTAATCTTAGAAGGATGTGCTCTCAAAATTAGGGTCTAACAAATAGTCTACTTCTTCTTACATTACAAATCTTAGAAACACGTGCGCGTCCATTTCCAAACAGAAAACCCATGATCAGGAAAGCATGTAAGAAACAGAAACAGAAAATATAAAAATAATAATCCTGGCACTGACTGAAGTGACAACCTCACAGTTCTTAATACTGCACCAATAAGAAGCTAATTTTTCAAGGCAATCTAACTTTGGAAATCATTCAACTATTCTGCATTTTATTGTTTTGTCTTTTTGAAAACCGCTTTGAGGTTCCCCCCCCCAATAAATTAAAAAATCACCAGCCCCGCAACCCTCGTCTAGAAGCAATGTCAGAGATAAACTAAAGGTAAAAGGGTAAATCAGATCACTTCTTCCATTCCCTCTGGTAAACTGCTCAAGTGGTATGATGGAAGGCCCCAGTGGCTTCAACAGCATGCTAGCAGTACACCAGAAAAAATGGGGGGGGGGTCCTTACCTCTCTCCTTAATACAAGATATCATTCATTACATTCCGCCTAATCATCACTGGTGTTCCTCTCTAGCCACCCCGTTAAATGTAATTTAAATAGAAAGATGGGAATGAGTTTGGGAAATCACTGGGTGAGTAAATTAGGAATCTCTTAATCTCATAGAAAATAATTTTTGAGTTCATAAAGCTCACCTCCCTTTTAAGATGAGCCTCAGAGAGCTCATAAAATCCTACGTTAGGTGTCCAAGCCTGGAGAACTTTATCAGCACCTCTATGAAAAGTTTCCCCACATTTTGCTTTAATCCAAGTATCTAGCCTCCTTCAGCCATAGTCCTAGCATCAATATGGAGTATAACCAATTTTAAGAAACACCTCCCTGAACTAGGTCTGACACTGTCAAAAATGCAATCTAGACTTACCTTTTGGGGGGGGAGAAAGTACTTCTTTTTAAAAAGTGTGTATGAGTGACTATCCACATTGCTAGTTATAGTTGACAATGGAAGCAATGCACGAAAACACAACTCTGAGCTGAGATACAGAATTTATCTGAAAATGGCTGTTTCAATGTCTTCCAATTACTGATGTCCTCTATTCATATTTAGAGCTCTCGTGTACAGACTGTGCCTGCCAGAAGCAACAGCAATTTGCAGTGCTTTCAAAGGAGAAGTGAGCTAACCCCCTACTTCCTTGCTCCCTTCACTTGCCACATGGCGAGAATGCCCCATTTCTGGGTCAACCTCTAACTGGAAGACCACCATTGCTGGAGAAAGCAAGGAGAGAGGTGTAGGACACAGCACAACCTCCTCCCTGCTAAGCTCTGCACAGTGTGCCCCAAATCTACTGTAGCTGTTACAGGTACAAACTATCAGCGGAGAAAGAAACCTGACTGTCCAAATTCTAAACACCAGCAGCTAGTGAAATTAGATCAAGGATTAATTCACAAACACCTGAAAACCAATTCACAATAGTTTGGGCAGTATTTCCAAATTTCATATCATCGCTTCAAATTTGCATGAATTGAGCCAAATACAGATCAGTGGCTCTTCATGCGGTAAAACTACTGTAATTCCAAAACTACTCAGAATTGTATTGTTCACCGGTAATAGAAATCCCTACTTGAATACCCAACATTCATCTTTCTACATGCAAACAGCTTCTTATTTGGCAGAGCATTCTGTCACATTCTCTACCTAAAACTGGCAGTTCTTAGCTCAAAAGAATATGAAATATGCATTTCATTCAAAGCAGTGATACAATAGTAAGAGCTCCTCCCCTTAGAAATGCAGGACATTAGTTTAAAGTCAGGGAGGAATGAATTACAGGTACTTAAATTATTGTTCATGATATGACAATAACAATTAAAATTACATTTCATTACTCAACATTACAACTTATTCTCCCTGAGCTGCAAAGGGGTGGGCAGAATGGCTGCAGATCAGTGGCAGAACACATGCTTTCCTTGCAAAAGTTCTCAGGTTCAATCCACAGCATCTCCAAGTAGGAAAGGCCCCATTTGGAAAAGCCATTTCCAGTCAGGGTACACAATCCTGACCAAGAGAAAACTGAGCCTGGCTCAGTAAAAGACAGTTCTCATTATCCCTATAAACACTTTCCATCTATGGACTTCCATCTATGAAATTCTACCAGATAACCTAATCACCAGGATTTTTGAGAAAAAGAAAAACTGACTACAGTATCTAACAAGAAACATTTCACATTTCTTAAGCAGAGAAAAAAGGAATAAAGGAAATTATGACCACTGTTTGCAAATGGGAAAAGCCAAAAGTCTAATATATACTGCATTTTTTTAGGTTATGAAGAGCTGCTTCCTGCACCCTCACTATGCTATTTAAGTATAATTCTGTACAAGAAACTCAGAACAGGCATCTTCCCAAACGTTTTTACAAGTTTAATTGCAGTGATAAACAACATAAATAGGCATCTGAATAGATTTAGCTGCATAAAACTCACATATTTATTTATGTAAAAATGTTTGGCAAGGCACTTTTTACCAAGCTGAAAGCATTATGAAAGGTTACAAAATAATCTAATCTTCTTTGCAAAGTGATAGTGCTCAGTTAATCCACAGAACACTGCAAATTTCCACTTTGCTTCCTATCAAAACCCATTATTTGTGGTCACTACTGACACCTTCTCTAAAGTCCAAGTCCTTTCCATTTGCAGAGGTCTCAGGGAATGGAGACATATTTGCCATTTTGCAGAACATACAAGTAGCGTGTCACTACTGCAATGTCCTATAAATGCACAAACAGGGGGAGAGAGAGGAAGCACTTTCTCCTTTCTTACCACATTTTCTTGAGAGGAAAGAAGTGGTACTTTCTGTTCCTTCCTACATTGACTCCCTACATTGGCTCCCAGTACATTTCCGAGCACAATTCAAAGTGTTGGTGCTGACCTTTAAAGCCCTGAACAGCCTCAGTCCAGTATACCTGAAGGAGCATGCCCACCCCCATCGTTCTGCCTGGACACTGAGGTCCAGCGCCAAGGGCATTTTTGCGGTTTCCTCACTGCGAAAAGCCAAGTTACAGGGAACCAGGCAGAGGGCCTTCTCGGTAGTGGCACCTGCCCTGTGAAATGCCCTCCCACCAGATGTCAAAGAGAAAAACAACTACCAGACTTTTAGAAGACATCTGAAGGCAACTTTGTTTAGGGAAGCTTTTAATGTTTAATAGACTATTGTATTTTAATATTCTGTTGGAAGCCGCCCAGAGTGGCTGGGGAAACCCAGCCAGATGGGTGGGGTATAAATAATAAATTGACAGCTATGCCCCTGACCAGTCGTGTCCGACTCTGGGGTTGCGGCGCTCATCTCGCTTTACTGGCCGAGGGAGCTGGCGTACAGCTTCTGGGTCATGTGGCCAGCATGACTAAGCCACTTCTGGCAAACCAGAGCAGCGCAAGGAAACGCCATTTACCTTCCCGCCGGAGCGGTACCTATTTATCTACTTGCACTTTGACATGCTTTCGAACTGCTAGGTTGGCAAATAATAAATTATTATTATTATTATATTATTCCTGAAAACTTTTTCCAGGAGACAGCTACTAGTACTTTCTTAAAATGACTCTTCTTTCATACAAGGAGAATGAAGAAGGAAAGGAGAGAGAGTCTCTCACGCCTGAGCTGGACTTTGTCCACAGGTGCATGCATACTCATATGCACTACTGGCAAGCAATGCTTCAATCCTCAGTTCATGACTTCCAGACTTTGAGAAAGCACGGAGATTTGTCAGTTTTCAATTTACATCGTTTTCCCACTTACAGGTCACCAATTCACATGAGTGCAAATGCACATAAAGTTACAGCACAAATGTATGTGTGTGTGTGTTCATTGGGCTTGCATTTATAGCATGCAATTTTTTAAGAAAAAACCCCCACTGAAAATTGACCACTTTACTTAATTCAGGAGGCAAGACGAACAGAACAAATTTGAGCAATTCTACATATTACTTAAACTGAACAAAAATAGCATTTTATGCATATGAATAAAGATTATTCAACTAAATAAATAAAGAAATAATTTTTTATTTATACCCCACCCTCCCCGATTCAGAAACCCGGGCTCAGGGCAGCTAACAACAAATTTAAAACACTTAAGTGTAGGCTAAAAGCAGCATAAAATACAGTATATAACTAAAATGTTTCATACCAAAATATCCTATTTAAAAAATGAGTGAGTTGATGCTGAGAATAATGCTGAACACACTGATACTCTTTCTGTGACTAAATTCAATGAGGCTTACTCCCATGTACATAGAGATCGGATTATAGCCTTTTAGCTAAAATTTGGGTGGCTGCTTTTCCTTCATTCTTTATGCCTCTTTTCTACTTTTCCTAGTAATAATTTTAACATTCTATTTTGGTGCCTGCTGGAGACATTCTTATTTAGACAAGCCTACCCAGATGCTTAGAAAGTTAGTATGAATTTGTTAGTAACAATTTTGTTAATTTGTTTTAGTCTAGTCTGCTGTGGTTTTAACTTTCCACATGTTTCAAATTATGGGTGTAAATTTTTTGGTGATAATTTTATTCTTTTATCTTTTTCCTAACCTGCTTTGAGGTTTTTTCTACAATTAAGGAGGGTATAAATTTTATGAAATAAAAGATAAATAAATAATGAGAATTGTGAGAATTATCTACAAGAGTATTCCTATTTACTCTGGGTTCCACATATTATACTAGCATTAAATGTTTAAATCAGGATTCTCAAGTGATAAAGTATACAATGCATTAACGGTACATAGTCACAAAACCCAAAATTCTCCCTAAAGAGCTGTATTACCAAAGAACAAAACTTCCCCAAGATAAAATTGGAACAAAATACGCAATGAAAAACCACCACTAACACCTGAAGAATCAGAGGGCAGAAGACCAGCAGCTGCCATTCAGATGGGATGGGGAAAGGGATAAAGTACACATGAGAAAGAGGACAGGCATATTGACGGGTGGGGTGGGGTGGGGGGCACAATGAAGAATCATTCAGAGTGGAGAGAGGAGTGTGTACAATGAGCAGAACAGGGCAGGATAGCCCCTTGAAAATGTTTTTGCAAGCCTGAACCAACTCGAATTAGTTCTCAAACCCTTTTTGGAAGTTAAGATGTTGAATTCTTTAGTTCAAAAACCTCAAGTCCATTTGGGAGCATGCAAACCCTTGTGTACAGCTAAAGTAACTGTGGATTGTGGCATTCAAATCACTACTCTGTCGTAGACTCACTGTCTACCACGTGTAGTCTATACAAACCCAGCTGCTGCTGCTGCTGCTGCTGCTGCTGCTGCTCTCTGTATGGTCCACAAAGCCTTGGAGAGCCATGCCCACCTTTCCCCACTACCCAGCCAATGAGCCAACAGCTGGGTAGCAGAGAAAATATCACTGTTCCTTTGCTGCTAATCAGATCAGAAATAGGCATTTTGTGCACTCTGTCTGCCTGTGTGCATGCATTTCTATCTATGCAGTCCTCAATCCACCAGGCTCTGCCATCTGCAGCCTCAGAGACAAGATTGCCCATTTCTGCTGTATACCTTGATGTTGGCTGGTTTCTCACTTAGGAGATTAAGAACCATCACAAGTATGTTATCTGCTACAATCACAGAGAGGTAAATTTGTTCCTTGTTTCTTGCCTAATAACCTCCAGACTAAAATTCATTATGACTGTCCTTGTTTATTCTTACCACTTTCATAATTCCTTAATTAAAAATAAGTAACAAAAAGAATGTATTAGCAACTTCGTAGAGTCAAAAGTATTTAATCTACATCAGAAGTAGACATCTGAAGATGAAGAGAACTAGGCGTCTGTACAAGAATATTGGCTTAAGCAACCACCACTTGCATGGTTGCTTAGCTTTTTCTTAATTTAAAGCTGTTGGCTTTCATCTAGAATCAGTTTCACAGACCTGATTCTAGAAAGGCAATAGAATTACTTTCAAGACAGTGAATTTAAATCATGCTCAGAATGTAAAAATGGAACACTGTGTGCCAGTGAATTTGTGCGTGTGCGTGTGTTGTATGTGTACTATTTGTATGTGCCCCCTATGCAATTCTTGAAAGGGTTGGCTAACCTTGAATGCAGCCCTCAGGCTGAAAAAGAATAGCAATCTGTGCACTAGTCCTAGAAATAAGTGAGCATATGAAACCTTATTACAAAATACACCCATCCTGCGATCTTGAGAAGCCACAGAAAAATATTAGTACGTTTAAAAACAGTATAAAACAGTAGTTGTACAAAATCATCATACATAAAAGTAAAAAACAAAAACAAAAAAACTCCGCAAACCTTACTTCTGGTAGAGGATTGGCTGGTCTGGTAAGGATTCCTCCCACATACACAACATTTGGAAGGGTGGGTCTTGGAAACTCTAGCGCTACATCAGTACACAGCATCCACAGGCTAGAATCATGAACCAATTCATACATGGACCTTGCTGGCTGTACATTGTACTTCTGCATTATCCTTTCGTATTTTGGCAGAACCAAAAAGTTGACTCCAAATCTTGAAACCAGGTATACAACAGTGTTCTTGAGCCTCTCTAGCAAGTTCATATGATCTGTGAGAAGTGAATTAAATTCTGGAACATATGCTAAAGGTGATGGAGCACCTACTTCTGCTGGATACCAAAGTCCAGTGGAAAAAACTGCGTATTTAATCCCTAAAAGATGAGCAATAACAAATCCACACATTTCATTAGGATCCACTAGCAGCAGGTCAAATTTTTCCTGTTTCAGGGCATGCAGGAGCTTCTTGTTGCCTACAATCATGTCACAATTCTTGGAATAGTGTTCCAGAATGTCAAACAATTCCAGGGCTGTTAGTCTCCCAGAAAAGATACTCCTCATTTTGGATTGAAGAAATGCATCTGAGGTGCTGGTATTAAAGATTCCTGGGTAACGTTGCAGTCTATAGTGATTAGATGGAGGGATGTCTCTGCCCTCAGACAGAAGGAAAACTGTTTGGTGGCCTTGCTCGTGCAAGGCTGAGGCCAGGGTCTTGAAAATATACAGATGGCTTTCAAACATAATTGGCGGCACAATAACGATTTTGGCAGCCCTTGAGATTCCGACAGCACTCCAAAGAAGAATGAAAAATGGAATGTAAGACTTCATAGCTGAAATGACAAACAAAAAGAATTACTTCAACATATCCCAAATTGTTATTCAGAGCATAAAAAATAAACACTGCCCAGTAACAATGTGAAGTATCTGATATTTTAAAGTCCAGCATCATGTTGTTCATTATTACATCATGTAAACAATGTACCCTGGACAAGAGATGGGGCAACGTTCTGGCTAGATTCTGGCTACCCAATTGGGTTAGATGCATTACCAGAGATGACCCAAGACTTGACGCTTTTTGGCTCATTCCAGAATTACATCTCCCTACTATGCCTGGAGGCCTTCAGACCACTAAATGGCCAGTGCTCAATGTAGTTGCTTGCTTGACATGAAATAAACCTCAACAGATTAAGTGAGCCCAAGTACTGCCTGGGAGACATTCCAGGACTCCTCTTGTCTTTTCCAAGGCTCCCTACATGGTGGGTGCAGTCACTGAAGAACGTCTGATGCACTAGGCTTCCCATTGACTTCTCCACAGCCAAGAATTAGGAGATGGCCAATTTCACTGTCCTCTGAGCACACTGAAGAACTACATGCTGTGCTAGGCTCCCTTCCTACAGCAAGAGTAAATTGTAGAATCCCTTCTGGATGCTTCCCTGTCCTCTGGAATTTTGGTGGAGCATTTATTTCACTCTCCATCAGAACTTTTCTGGACTCTGCACCACAAAGTCACAAGATTTCACAAGTCATTTCATGGGGCAAAAGTCACTGCACATCATTCATGTATGATTTCACAGGGCCTGCTCCATCTTATTTAACACTAAGTGCAACTTTCGAGAGATAGATGGAGAATCACAGAAAGTATTAATAGTTAATGTCAGTCAATGCAATCAGCATAAATACAACACATAGGTATCAAGTCTGAAAACTGCCCCTGTGATCAATTAATCATACATTTCATTATTTAAAACACAAATTAAACTTTTCAGTCCTCATTTTTTATTCCTAAAATTAACATAAGCACAAATTTGTAGAAAGCCTAGGTAATAATAATAATAATTTACATGCCTCCCATATGACTGGGTTGCCCCAGCCACTCTGGGCCAGCTTCCAATAATTAGAAACATTAGTCAATAATGTTCCAATAATTAAAAATTCCAATAATTAAAAACATAGTTATTTCCTTTACATCTGACGGGAAGGCTCAGTAGTAACAAACCCAACATTTTACGCAAGCAGCCAATTGTTACATATTTCCCAGAAAGCCTCTTCATCATTTTAATTGGCCATCACACCTTCTATAATAGTGCTTCCTCTAATTCAAAAGATATTCTACCCAGGGGGTAAAAGATATTATGTGTGATTACAATGTGAGTAAGCAGCCACCACCTTGTTATTACATCAATTAGAATCAATAGGAATTGTCATGGACTTCACTTGAAATATATTAATTCATTAAATTTAGTGTAATGTACGCCAGAGATCTTACACCATGGTCTGCAGACAGTGCTGGAACTAAAAGATGGGCAACCCTTTCAAGATTACCTATGTGTCCCTTCTGAAGTGAAACATTCTCAAAGGAGCTATAGGAGCTACTGGCAGGTGCAAAGGTACCCACAGGCACCACACTGCCTATTCCTTTGCTGAGATCATGCTTGAAACTTACTTCTTTGTATGTTTATACTTATTATACAAATTTTGGGTGATTTTTTTGAAGTGTTAAAGCAGAACAAGCAACATTCTGAGTTTCTGGATGAGATAGTGTGCATTTGCAGTTAAAGTAGAACTTGTAGTTTGATATGTGACATGTTCTCTTAAAAACTACCAGTCCCAGAGTTCCCTGTGCAAAGGCAGAAGGGAAAGAGAGCCAGTGGTATGGACAAATATCATAATGATCAAGGAAATCTTTATCTCAGGGGCAGTGGGAGTCAGTGCTGCTTGCAGAATGTGCAGAAGCAAAATGTATATGAGATCAAATGCTTACTTCACAACACAACATCAGAAAAAAAATCTTTGTCAAGTGTTGCATCTGAAAAAAAAATATAAATGCTTTGGAAAAGTATGAACTACTACTGCTTATCTTATTACATATATTTTTTTAAATCAACTGCACAACTTTTGGTGAAGTATACGCCGCACTCCCAGGATGCCAGAACCGTTAAGCCACCTGGAGAAACTGACTTTGGGGAGATAATTCATGATTTTTTAATGATGAAGGCTAAAAAAATAAGGCTTAAGACAGAACCGGTCTATTTATGAAATGCTTCCAGGTGTGCTCATCCACTAGAATAATAATTTTTTAAAAAAACCAGCAACAGGATGACACCTTTTTTAACCAAAAGGTTATAAACAGCTTTGAAGGACTCTTTCTCAGGCTGGCTGTTATGTTAAACAAAAACTGCAAAAACAGTGTATGTTTAGGTACAGCAGAAAAGACCCAGTGGGGCCATGTCATTTCGAAAATGTAGAAAATGTACCCTCAGAATGAAAACAGAAGCTTTTCTTTCATGATTTGCATGGGATGAAGGAGATGCATTCCATGATTGCTATGTATTGAGATTGTGGTATGCATGTGGGAGGGGACCCACAGGGCAAGCTTGGTCCATAACCACTTATATTTATCAAAACACACCTAGAACTAATTTTAGCTACCGGTATTTATAGATACAAGCTCATACTAGTGCCAGATAGAATGCATAATGGGTGTGGAAACAAAAACAAAACTGTGTAAACACCATATAGTTAAACTTTAACCATTCTAAGAGCCTATCAAATAAACTAAGCTTTAGCTTTGCAGGGAATGGCTCAACAATTAATACATAAGAAGCCAAATAAAAGAATAACAGAGATTTAGATTAACACGTTTTGGCTGAGACCTTGAAGAGTTATAGAAACTGTCCTACACTACAAAAAAAAAAAATATCGAGAAATCTCAGTCTCGCCTTCCCAGCAAGTAGGATTGGGGGGGGGGGCTCTCAGTGGTGCCAATGTGACCTTTTACCCACCCCCACTATGCATGCTATCCAGCAGGAAATTTTGGGGGGAGTTGCAACAAGTGGGAAGGGTTTTCTAAGCCTACATGCTGTGCAGGAACATGATTTATGTTGGGAAGGGAAGGATAGAGAGAAAGAAAAATATGAGGTGGCCCTATCTGCCACTGTTTTTGGAATGTGATTTATTCCACTTATGATAATCATGATTTCATAGAAACAGCACAAAACTATTACAGTGGAGACAGAGCCAGCAGTCAAACCCCATAAAAACATTATTTACCTTCCAGCTTGTCCCTGGCCATCTATGGCCCCACCAATACATTATTGGTTGGGGCCATAGATTATGGCCAGAAATGCAGCTCTCAATAAAAAGTGACCCACTGTTTTTAACTGTTGGTTTTTACATTGTAAGACACCCTGGAAACCATTTTAGGCTTAAGGGGTGTGGTATAAATACTTGTAATTTACTTTAAGCATTCAGAATTAAATCTATTTTTAAAAAGATAGAAATGGAAAATGAACTTGCCTGGTACTGACAATCTTCTTCCCTGCTCCAAAAGAAAAAAAACAGCAGGGGAAAGAAAAGGCAGACCAGTTGGGCCAACATGTAACCTTCCAGAATGGCTGTCCTATGGGCTAATTTGCACGTCCACGTTTGCACAAGTCTTACCATGAACTGTAAGACTTAAGAAAAGAGTTGGAAATGGTTCAGTAAAGGGCAACCAAAATGACCAAAGGGATGAAACAACTCTACCATGAGGAAAGATTGCAGCATTGGGGTCTTTTTCGTTTAAAGCAAAAGTGAGTGAGAGGAAACATGATAAAGGTTTATATGGAGAAGGCTATGATGGCTACTAGCCATGATGGCCATGTACTACTTCCAATGTCAGAGGCGGTATGCCCCTAAATACCAGTTTCTTGGAACTGCAGGCACGCAGAATGCTTTTCACTCATGTCCCACTTGCAGGCTTCCCACAGGCATCTGGTCAACCAAGATGTTGGGCTAGATAGGACATTGGCCTAATCAAGCAGGTTTGTCTTACATTTTTAGCTGTGACCTCATTCAAACAGATGCAACAAGATTCATGAAAGCACAATGTCCAAGGACACCCACACCACTTTACAAATATTTTCAGTATAAACACTGCCTATGCTGTTAAACCTGTACATTCAAGCTGTACATTCAAACATAGTCAACTAATATGGGCAAGCTCTGTATGGATTTTATGGTATGGATGAAGGAGAGCTTAAAGCCTATAATGTAAGAGAAGAAAAGGTATACTTTTTAGAGCGTGTTTTACAATTGCACTGCACTACAAGTATACACACATGCTTCCAAAACACGCAGGCAACCTATCCCTTGCAATCACAGGCACAACTATGAGCCAAACTACTGCATGGCCTAAACACTGTGCAAAATCTACCTATTCCGCTCCTGCTGATAGAAATGGGTTAGCCCTGAGCTGTGTTCAGTTTTGAGTGGAAAGTGGGTATTACATGATTGCAGCTCATGGTCAGAGGCTCTGTGACTGGCCTGTGGTTTTTCCAGGCCACGGCTTCTACAATTGCTTAGAATTTCCTAGAGCTGACTAGTAGTTTGTTTTTGTGCTGATACTGGATACGGAACTATGTCAGCACAACACATAGGGTTTGTAGATTATGCCCCACATAAATTCTAAGGCAGGCCAGCTTTCCACTGAATACATCCTTAACAATACCATCTATAGGTCTTATTGATCCACCAGATAGTCATTACGGTCATTAGCCCCAGAACTATGAAACTACTTTAAAAGCAAGCAGGGTAGACAGAACCAAGCCTACAACTAATGTCCCCGTTGCCCTTTTCACCCAGATAACAATTCCAGCATGGGATTTAAGCCATAGGCAGGGAGAGGGTTCTGCCCTCCTTGCCCATACACCCTTTTTGATTTTAAAATTCAACTCTTCTGTGGATTAGGAAAGTTCCACATTCTCATAAAAATGAAACAGTGGCTCTTGCATCTAATTCTCTCCCCCCCCCCACCGCCCCTTTCCTAAATGAGAGGTTAAAGCAAATCAGCACTGGAAAGCAAAATGGATAAACACAGCTTTACAACCCATTATTTCTAACATGCTTAAGCTCAATTCTCATACCAATCAGAAGTTGATCATTTAAACATACTGCATTTTTTACTACCCCTCTCCATGGGGTACCTTTTACCTACAGTACCCTTAATAAGGTGAAGTGTTTGAAAACTCCTTTCTGAACTCAGAAAATACCAGAAACATCAAAAATAAACAGCAGTCCTTTACACACTTCTCTCTATGTAAGCCCCACTGAAACCAGTGGGACTTACTTCCAAGTAAACTCAGATAGGTATGACCTGCATTTCTGCCAATCATTCAATATCTGTATTCTCAATAGAAGAATTGACCAAATTACAATATACGGTATAAGGACATTAATCTCTCTGATATTTCAGCCACAGGTGAAAAAGTCCGGGGAAATGGGGAAAACACCGTTAAACATGTTACCTCATATCTTTCTTTGTTCAAACAAAATAAAAAAATTCCTTCCAGTAGCACCTTAAGAGACCAACTAAGTTTGTTATTGGTATGAGCTTTCGTGTGCATGCACATCTACAGCAGACCAACACGACTACAGCAGACCAACACAGCTACCTACCTGTAATTTTCTTTGTTCAGTTCACTTCGCTCCTTCCTGAGCAGTTTAAGTCTCTTCAGCAAGAAGAAAAAGTCATGGCTAAAGAGAGGCTCTTCAAACCAATTAGCAGCACTTTAGTGCCAGCAGCTCAGCAATCTTTACAGCCTCAGTCTCTCTCATCATGTTACCAGGAGGTTTTAAATTACTTGTTACATCATAAGAGATAGCAAAGCAGGGCAGGACTCTTAACACATTATCTGCTTAATTAATATGTCTTTAACCTCTTGAAATCTCCATTCCAATCCAAATTGGCAGCTAATTAGTTATAATAGAGTTTAGTGACTATTTCATTGTCAAGCAGTGAAGACTGTGCTATGGAAACATCCCTGAAGCCGAGACAGTAAGACATACAAAGTTATAGGTACCACCACCTCACAGAGACAGTGCCACACACACCAGCAACCGTTTACTATCTCTTCTACTCTTTTTACTTTCCTTTCTTTGCCTGCGAAGTAAAGATCTTGATAGTTCTCCAGAAAGACCCCCCCTTGACCCAACAGCCAGCTAAATTATCAAGTTCACTCAATCAAGAGACCATCCCCTGTTTGTGTTGGAATTTCAGTTAGAATGTGGTGGTTTGAAATCAAGAAAGCCATTTCTGAACAGTTCCAGCCAATAGGCTTCAGTTATGCAATTAGGTCAGAGAAAGAGGAAGGTGATTAGCCAAATGTGCCATTTATGATGCTCCAGGGCCTTTATGAACTCAGGCAGTGATTTCACATAGTTCTGCAGGGAACATCCTCATCATGTTTAGCCTCCAAGGTATATAAAATAGGCACAACAGTAAGTTTTGGAAGGCCAGCTTCATTTAGTATAATAGTTTTGAATTACACAGAGCTTTCCATAAGGAAGAGTTTAAGGGTCCTTTATTCCTGGCTACATAGAAAGCAATCTAGGCTACTAATATAGTGTATGATAGATAGAAGGCCGAATTACGTAAGGTATTCGACATACTGAACACTGGACTAACTGGTTTTGTGGGGGGGGGTTGTTTTGTTTTTTGGGGGCCAAAGTTGTTGTATAACTTGAACAACACAGAGAGACTCTATAAAGAACATTAGAAGAGGTCACAGTGACTCCGCAGACACTGATGCCGATTCCACCCCCCTTCTGTTTATTCATTGGTCATCTGAATAGAGTTTTTGAGAGAAGCGCAAAAATATTTGCATTTGTAGACTATTCTGTTCCATACATAATTGTAAACATGCCTTCTGCTGTGACTGATTAAGAATTTTATGCAGTTCAGTTAAAGCAGTGAACTTGCAGAACACAACTTTGTGGGTGGAAACACTTAGGATTTTACATACCGTTTCTGGCCACATGAAAATATATACTACTTGTACTCTTACTCTGCCCTATGATCTACATAGATGGGCAGACTAGAACTGAAGTTAATAAATATATTGCAGAATCACTCATTTTTACAAATGGTATGCCTAATATTATAAAACAGCCTTACCGTGCTGTTAGGAATTCAACTGATTTCAAAGGATATTTTTCATGAAATAAAAATATGAATATTTGCAACACCAGGGGTCTATATTGCAAGCTGCAGTTTCTTCTGTAGAAATGTTCTTACACTGCTTGCTCTGTGCATTCCCTCTCACACTTTTATGGGTGATAACCCAGTAGTAGAGAATATGCTACACACACAAAAGATCCCGTAGTTACGCTCCCCCCCCCAAAAAAAAACCCCAACCCTGGGGAGCAATTGCTACTCAGTGTACACAATAGCTAGCTGGATGGGTCAATGGTCTGATCTGGTATAAGGCAGTTTCTGATTTTCCTGCTTCATCATAATCCACAATGTAAAAATTAAAGTTGATCTAAGTTTCAACGTGAATAATAAATTTCACTGATTTAATAATAATAAAATTACTGTGGAAAATATTTGGGGGAAATCAGAGATATTTTGCTAAATGATTCTCCCAGTAGCCTATAAACCTATGTAACACAACTTTTATCAGTTTTGCCACTTAAACATATGGCATATATCTGTACTGCACAATTAACCTTACTATATATTTGTGTAAAATAAGCCCAGGACTGCAGTAAGAAGAGTTTTGCCAGGCATTCTGTTTTATCCAAGTGCAGTCAAGAGTCCACAATAAATTAGTATATGAATCTGCACTAGTGCTGACACTGAAGGTCACCTTTTAGAATGAGAAAAAACAACATCATAAGCCATGCGGTATTTTAACCATTAGTAATCCTCCTCTAAATTATACAGAGCAAGATACCTCTTTGAATACAAGAATGTCTAAAAACCTGATTTCCTTCATTTTCCAAAAGAGTTAATCATACAATGAAATTATATATTCCTCCCTATCACCCTTCATACATACATCTGACAAAGCTTATGTCACAATAAACTCTATAGCTAATAACATTTAGTTATTCCTAAATTTCCACAGCAGTGTCTTTTTGAATATCTGAACTTTTGAAATGTCTCCATAAATAGGTTTTTCTAAAGAAATCAATTAACTTAATCTTGAATGCAGTTTCTTGTAGATGAGTTTTGAAAGATCACAAGAAATACAAAGGAACAGGAATACCCCCCTTATCTAACTTGAGAGCTTACTTGAGTTTACAATTATTTTCCACTAACATCAATTTTGCCCAGAATGTGGTTATATAAAATTTATCTTTTATCGCTACCGTCAAAGCATTTCAGCTATCTTTCTTAAATAAACTGGCCGCAGACTTCAATTCACGGTTTCTTAAAGAGTAGAACAAGCATAATCTGAAAGGTGAATGGAAAACATATGAGCATAATCACCATCTTTTTACCTGCTGAGGCCTGCAGTGTGTTACAAAGCAGCATTGCCGGAGGAACAGATCCCTAATAGAAAATCCCTCTGAGAGAATATCCGGTACAGGAGAGGGAGACAAAGGAACCATCTAACATGCAGTCTGTAAGCAAATATACAACCAGAAATAGTGAAGAAATGGAAAGCAATCAGCTTGCGCTGAAGGTTCCAGAGGAGCAGAAACATACATAAATGAACAGGACACTCCAGGGCTTCAGAAAGATGAAGGCCTACCTAAGGCCTTTACAGATTTCCATCTAGGGCAGGCTGACAAATTGTCATGTTAAAATGAGGGGAAACTGCAGATAAAGGCATGCATGCTTCATCTCCCTCTAGAGGGCCGGAGGACTTCAATCTCAGATTACTTGAGAAGGTAACATATTTTAAGAGTTCATCTTGCCGGCTTCATCTTTTTACTGCTAATTTATACTGTCTCTTATAACGCAGAGTTCCACGGCAATATTTCTCACGAAACATTGACAGGTGGAAACACGACAGGCTTGTGGTTAAAAGTCTTTCCAACCTTATAAAAGGAAGCGTCAAGCTCTTCAGCATGATTCCATGTGATACAAACCAGTGGACAGTATGAATTAAATTTCCTAATTTTAAACCAGGCTTCCTCAAACTCGGCCCTCCAGATGTTTTGAGACTACAATTCCCATCATCCCTGACCACTGGTCCTGCTAGCTAGGGATCATGGGAGTTGTAGCCCAAAAACATCTGGAGGGCCGAGTCTGAGGAACCCTGTTTTAAACCATAGTATTGGGGTGGGGGGGGAATCTAATGAAGGATACCCACAAACAATTCTACTCAAAAAGATAGAATATTTGGATTTCTGGCTTACTAGGTTTTGCTTGGTACAAGGTAGGTATCCTGAAGTCACACCAGTATGCTACCCTTTACTCATTAATATGAATTGCACTATGCAATTATTAGGAGGAAGACCATGCTGCTAGATCATCTCAGGCATCAAACACACTGCCAGACAACCTACATATGAACAGCTCTATTCATGGATGGAAGCAGACCCTCCAAGTGTTCCTATTTTCCAGGGACAGTGCCGGATTTACAGAAGCTGTCCTAGTTTCAGATTTGATGCCAGAATGTCTCGCTTTTCCTTAGGAAGTCTCTATTTTCATCAGAGAAATGTTGGAGGGTATGGAGTTATGCAACCCCCAAGCCAAGGAGATAAGTAACTATACAACATTTAGAAGACCTCTATTATACAGGACTGCCTTCAGAGAAGTTTTTAAATGTTTAATGTTTTATTTTGCTTTTATATATGTTGGAAGCCCCCAGGGTGACTGGGGCAACCCAGTCAGATGGGCAGGGTATTGTTATTGTTATTATTAAATAGAACGCCCCTATTTTCATTGGAGAAATGTTGGAGGGTATGTGGAAACTGATGCACGAGAAGCTGCTCCCATGTTAGTTTTCTTGATGCACAGGCAATAACAACATGCAGAGGCCAACTTGAAGTATGTCCAATACCAGGGGTGCAGCCCTGCTCCCAGTAGTTGTGTGGAGGCGGCTTAGAAAGCCAATTATCTGGATTCTGCAAACTCTGCAGCAGAAATAATGTATTTGCTCTGTTTCTGACCTCATCACATTTCTATGACTTGCAGTGCAATTGTACACACATCAACTCAGAGGCAAGTCTCACAAAGCTCAGTGAGATTTACTAACAGACTTAGTTGCGCATACTGGACAATGCTGTGCATGCTTACTCTGAAATAAGTTCCTATCGGCTTCATGCCTAGTAATTATTGTTATTCCTGTTACAACAATCGTAATGTGCTGCGTTAAATTCTGTATGATTTTTAATTGTATTTCCACAGACATGCCGCAGACCACCTGAATGATGCTCACAAAGTCTGATCTAGATTTTATCAGAGCTGCAAGGGAAAAAGACAAAGTGGCTCTCTTGACACTAGCTCTACGGGAATATACAAATGAACATCAGGTTGTTGCAAGACTGAAAAAAGGAAACTCTAGGTCAGAAATTATTAGAAAGAATATCAGAAAAAGTATCATACTGCAGCTAAATAAATTTATTGTGCAGAAACATTTAAAGTATTGTTTGCAGTTCTGCTTACACAGTCATAATACCTATTAAGTTATCTGATTGTAAAATTTCATGTCCTTTAAAAGCAAGTTAAACAGCTTATACAATTGTAAAGCAAAACCAGACAAAAGCAGCTCTGTATAGATTAAACAAAACAGAAGAGGCGGGTCCCACAAAGATTCCTCAACTGCCAAAGGCCAAGGTAAAGACACATGACCTCAGCATACAATGGAAGCTGTATAATGAAACTGCTAGGCACACGTCTGTGGCAAAAGGAGTTCCACAATTTATGAGTTAACCACAAAGAAAGCCTTCTCCTGCGTTGCCATTCACCACACTTCAGAGAGTGGTGGAACTTGTCAAGAGAGCTTCTTTGCTGTTTTTAACACCTGTTGGGGTCTGTTGGAATAGATGGTGCATTTCAGATATTTGAGGCCTAAGTTGTTTATGGCTTTAAACATCAATATGAACTTCTTGAATTAGGCCTGGAAACATGTGCTCTAAACGGTCTACCTGATCAGTAACACAGTCACTGCATTTTGGGCCATATTTCCCAATCATCAAGGGCAGCCACGCATAAAGTGCCTTGCAGGAGTCCAGCCTGGAAGTTAAAAGAGTATGGAGTATTGAAGCCAAGTAATCTCTGCCCAGCAGTGCCTGTACAGTAGCTCACAAACCAGCGCCATAGCCAGAAAGAGGCACTGGAATATAGCTGAAAATTGTACCGAATGGACAATTTAAATGGTCAAGGGTTTGGAGAAACTTTCTCATAAGAAAAAGAGTGACTAACGGGGATAAGATAGATAGATCCATAAACAATGTGGAAAGAATAAAAACAGTCCAAATTTTAGTACACTAAGGCTACAACTTAAGTGGGGGTTATGTTCCAGGGATAGCACCTAAAGCCAAAATCGCGTATAGCCAAAACACATTGGGTTTAATGGCAGGTGGGATTACCAAAGTAATTTTTCCAGGAACTCTGCCCCCTTTCCACACCCTTGTTATTTTTATTTTTTTTCAAATATTTGCCACACATGTAAAGCTGAATACACACAAGTTAAATGCACATAAGTCATGGTTTTGCTGTATATGAGAATTTGTTAACACAAATTAAATAAGGAGTGCCCTCCTGGCAGATCAAAAACCTGCTTAATCCAGCATCTTGTTTCCAACCGTGGCCCCTATGAGAAGCCCAAAATTAGGATATTAATGCAATAGCAACTGGTATACAGCAACATGCTGCCTCTGCAGACAGTTGCATAGCCATCATGACTGATAGCCTTATGCCAGGCATGTCCAAAGTCCATTTTGGGGGCCTAAATCCATTTTGGGGGCCTAATCTGGCCCACCAGTCGATTTAATCCTGCCCCCGTGGGTACCCCTGCCTTCTGCTTTATGAATTTGGTTAATCCTCTTTTAAAACCATATAAACTGGTGACCATTGACAGTAGGTTCAGAACATATAAAGTTGACATATGACTTGTCAATAAGTATGCAAAATTTACTAGTCTGTGGAAAAAATTACTAGGCTGATTGCTTATATATCTGATATTAATTTGTGGCTCCAAATTAGGCAGATTTAACTTTTGTAGGGACGCGGGTGGCGCTGTGGTCTAAACCACAGAGCCCAGGGCTTGCCAATCAGAAGGTTGGCGGTTCGAATCCCCGCGACAGGGTGAGCTCCCGTTGCTTGGTCCCTGCTCCTGCCAACCTAGCAGTTCAAAAGCACGTCAAAGTGGAAGTAGATAAATAGGTACCGCTGCAGCGGGAAGGTAAATGCCGTTTCCGTGCGCTGCTCTGGTTCGCCAGAATTAGTCATGCTGGCCACATGACCTGGAAGCTGTACACCAGCTCCCTCGGCCAATAATGTGAGATGAGCGCCGCAACCCCAGAGTTGGTCACGACTGGACCTAATGGTCAGGGGTCCCTTTACCTTTACCTAACTTTTGTAAAGCTTTGTCCTGTCTAGTCTGACCCAGCCGAAGGCATGATGATGTCTGAGGCAGAACAGCAAATGCTGCTCCCACCACTCAAGTCAAGGTGCATGGTACCCCCCGTCCAATCCCAGAAGTACTTGCCCCAGTGAGTAATATTACAATAATACTAACTTACCTAACAACTTGCTGCATTTCATAACCCCTAAAATCAGCCACCATCTCACTCTGTGTTTGGAGATGATCTTTATCACAATTAGATGGGAGGCTATTTAGAAGTCTATAGGTATTTGTTTACACCATGCATAGTTAAGCAATAAAAAATTATTGGCATGAATTTACTGCCCTTCCCAGATCCTCTGGCTTCTTCCCACTTCCATTTTGCATGAAGATGATGGACACTCCTCAGGCAGCCTGATTAAATCTGTAATCCTATTTCTACACATTTCTTTCCATGCCTCTTTCCCAATTTTTATTATATAATTTAGCCCCTTCATTTTTCCTCACTTCAGGCACCCACCCAATCACTGTTTCTCACTTTATCAGCAGTGCCATTTCACATTTTAGAGTTGGGAAGGAACTTCCTTCTCAGTGAGAACATTTATTGTGACTAGTATAGCTGGGTTTTTAAAAAAAAAAAAAAAAAAATCTCATAACAACTATTAAACCTTTATGACTTCTGGCCTACTTACAAAAACCCATTTAAAATGTATATAGGTATGTATAGCTGAAACTCTGAGCTCCTGAGGAGCAGTCACATGTGAGCTAAAAGGCAAAAGGTAGGACCAATAACCTTTTCCTTTCATGGCACCCCAGTCTTTCCAACAGCATGGCCTCCTCCCCTTCACCCCGCCAATTCTCACTTAGCCCAAACGTCATTTGCCTCCCCAAACGTCATTCACCCCCACCATTTCTGCCATTTTAACCAAGCCCCATTACTAAACACCGCTCCTTGACTTCCACCCAGACTTGTCCCGAAACAAATTCTCCCATTTCAATGTCACCTATTTTGCTAATTTATGCCAACGTCCTTTGTCAAGCCATGCCATGGCTTCCTCCTATTTCTCTGGATTGCATAGCTTGAGTAAAACATTAACCTTCATTGATGTTTGGAAGAGGGAGCTCCATCAGTGCACAAAAATGCATAACCTCTACCCAAAGTGCTGGTGTAGGGCAGTGGTGCCTTCAGGGCAGGACTTTGGGCAGAAGTTCCTAGTCCTATCCAGCAAAACGTGCATGCCCCCACCCCACGCAACACGACTGGTTCACCACATTATCAAGTATAGGAATAAATACACATTATTATCTCAAGCTCAAGAGTTTCATTTTTCCTGGCTGCCCCACAACAACAAGGTAACTGGCAAATCTGCCGCATTCTGTGCCTATTTATCTGCTCAGAGCCAAACATCAGGATGAGTCAAGGAAGCAAGAAGAATGTTTACTTTCCCTTGAAGTAATATCTACCTCCCCTTTATATATGGTTGATCATATATAAAGATGTTCTCTACTGTGCCAGCCTGAAACTGGTACAGCAAAATCTCAAGAGAATAGCCTGTCCCACGGTTTACCCTGAACAGCAGAAGCCAGAAGGGATTCAGGTGTAGTAGTGAATCTGCCACTCTCATCATCCCTCAGGGCATGGTTAGCATTGTTCTGTAGGACTGGAGAGGTGTAATTTCAGATAGACAGCCACAAATTGACATTAGGCCAGTCACTGTTTCTCAGCCTATGCAACCTCACAGGGTGCTTGTCAAGACAGCATTTGACAGGATCTTTGGAGGAAAGATTGAGGATACGAATGTGGTACATTAAAAATAAATGATTAAGTTATGCCACTATTTCTATTTTGACTAATATAAATTCCATTTTTTTTAACAAATCATAATCCAGTAATGTCTAGCAACCATTACTAGAGGGAAGTCTATCAAAAAATCCGCAATCCTTTTTTATTTGTGAGATAGTTTTGATTGAACTTAATTGCATACTGTATGGAAGGACAAGTTAGTAGCCAAAATATTTTAATCAGAAAAAACAACAACAATTGCTTAAGCAAACTGAAGAGCTATATGTTCATACTGTATTTAATTATTTCTTTGGCTATTTACTGTATTCATTTTTATGCCAATGCCTAAATATATTCAGGTAAAAGTTTACCAACAAAGAAGGTTTCAAGTTTGTTTTACAGGCATTTGCTACATGTGCTACACCACGTGTAATTTACGTGATGAGATGTCCTTGTGGATTGCTATAAGTAGGTCATACTCTCAGACCTATTAAAGTAAGAATATCAGAGCACCGATTGAGGATTAGGAACAATGTAATAGATGCTCTTCTAGTACAACATTTCATTCAAGCATCTCATTCGGATGAGGACATGACATTTTTTGGGTATACCTAGGTCCTGTAAGGTAAAGGGACCCCTGACCATTAGGTCCAGTCGCGGACGACTCTGGGGTTGCAGCGCTCATCTCGCTTTATTGGCCGAGGGAGCCGGCGTACAGCTTGTGGGTCATGTGGCCAGCATGACTAAGCCACTTCTGGCAAACCAGAGCAGCGCATTGAAATGCCGTTTACCTTCCCGCCAGAGCGGTACCTATTTATCTACTTGCACTTTGACGTGCTTTTGAACTGGTAGGTTGGCAGGAGCAGGGATCAAGCAACGGGAGCTCACCGCATCGTGGAGATTCGAACCGCTGACCTTCTGATCGGCAAGCCCTAGGCTCTATGGTTTAACCCACAGCGCCACCTGCCTCCCTTCCTAGGTCCTGTAGATCAGGCTTTAAAAAATCCTTATGCAGAAAGAAACCAGATTTATTTTCCTACTTGATTCCTTACATCCCTCAGGTCTAAACACTAAAATTGATTATAGTTTTTTTATGAGTTATTAATGTTTATATGTGTAAAACCTGTGCATGGATCAAGTTTGTTTTTACATCAGTTGTACTGAATGGGTCACTTTAAGAAGGCTACTCTGGAGCTGTAGATTGCCATCACCTGTACTAAAATCAATACTGTGCCTGTCTATATAACCTGATATTGCAACAATTGTTATTTTATGCAGCAACCACTATGTCATTAAATCCATATCTTGATTTACATCATATGGTATGTACACTGTTGGTGCAATTGTCCATATTGTTTGTACTATTTTGTTAAAAAATGTTGAAATATATTGTATTTATTCATATTATTTAGAAACATGTACAACTGACGAAGCCCAGGATGGCGAAACAAGGCCATTATTCCGGAAATTCTTGTTGTGGAACTGTAGCAAGCACCCATTTGGATTCTTTGGACCTTATGAATACACAGATGTGTATTAGATTATGGGATTAGAAACATATGTGGATTAGAAACTAGTTTATATTCGGACTTTATGAACGAACTGGTTTATTGGAACTTCTATTTACTTTTTTGATATTTACACTTTGTCGATCTTTACATGTTGATTATGTATGAGAGAAATATTTGATATTGTGAGAATTATATTGAAGAACATTATTTATGTGTAGCCGGTTACGTCGTGTGTGTTTGTGAATGTATTTCACGTAACCTCAGGTTTGATGTTGGTTTGCAAAATGCCTAAATATATTCAAACAAAATTGAATACTTCACTTTCAATGTCACAACAAAAATGAATCTGTATCTACCAACATCTACACAAAATTAGTTTTCAAACAGTGATAAAAGTACAAGTAGGCATATTGTATTAAAAGGCATTTTGTCATTTATATACTTCAGTTTCACAGCTCCTATACAAAAATAATGAACGCTTTGCATGACTGGCAAGGATTGTGGCATTACGGTTCTAAGAAGGACAAAGAATGTGAAGAAACAGTAGCATTGGAACAGATGGAGAGGAGGTGCTTACTGCAGTGGTGCAGCAGAAGCAAATGAGCAAAGTCAAGCTGTACCTGGGATTTTAGTTCTCCTAAAGCCATAGGGCTTTGCAACACTCTATTCTTCTTTAGTGTAAACTATATCTAGATGAACAGTACCTGTCCTGTATTATTATTATTCCACACAGTCTGTTCCTTTTCCATATATATAGCTGAGACTCCACTAGCATTTTGTCCAGGACCCATCATTGGTTCCCACATGAAGCATCATCTCTCTCTCTCTCTACAAGCCAGGTTGTGTTCAGCCTAACAATACACATTTGAGTTTGTGGCATTCAGTTTTTTTTCAGATACATTTTTCATTCTACCCTTCTTAATCAGATCAGGGAAGCAGTGCAACTCAGCACCAGTTAATTCCCTATATTCCAATGCCCAGGGCTTTTTTCAGCCAGAACTCACCAAAACTCAGTTCTGGCACCTCTCAGGTGGGAGCCATTACCATTATAAGACAACAAGGGAGGCATTCATAGTGAGTTCTGGCACTTCTTTTTCTAGAAAAATAGCACTGCCCATGCCCTTTCTGTATGCATATCCCCCTCCAATGACAACTGTCTACAATCCCCCCAGAACACTTTCAACTCCAGCCTGCAATGCTGGGCCTGCTCCTAGCAGGTTCAAGCCCTCTAGTTCACCCCATCATGCTTCTGAGCTACTGATCTCACTTCCATACAAGCCTGCTTGGCCTGCTGCCCAAGAGAGGCTCCCCACACCCTCTTTCTTTCTTCTTGTACTGGCATTACATATCCCAAACACAAGGTATAGAGGCCGAAGAAATGAGCTCTCCTTCCAGGTCTAGGAGCTCCACCCCATCTGTTCATGGCAATGGCGCTAAGTTTTGTTGTTGTTCCTGGGAGAGCATCCTCTTTCCCTCCCCAAAGATACTCTCCCTTTTCTGAAGCACGTTTTTTAACAAAGCCCCTCATTTCCCACCCGCCCTAGCAGGTTGTTGGATGCACAACCATGGACATAGCCAAAGGGGGCGGGGAGGGCAGCTGCTTCCCCCCTCCCAATAAATAAATAAATAAATCTTAACCGACCAATCACATGGCAGATAGCTGGGTTCTGTCCCCCACAACACATAAAGCCTGTCCTCCTGCAGCCATGTGCACAGCCTGCCTCTACTTCCTTTAATGTAATCTTTCGTCCAACTCCTCACCCGCTCTTTTCTTCCTCCTTCAGAAACTTCCAACTCATTTCCCCAGACACAAAAACCCTTTTTTTCTGGAAGCAATCCTTTCCCCCCTCCCCACCCCAGCAGACCCCTACCCTTGATGCTTCCTTCCCACGAGGCCCCGGACTTAACCCCTCTCGCTGCGCCTCAGGGAACATCGCCTGCCCCCTACGGGGGCAACGTCCCGCCAGCCAAGGGCAGCCTGGAGTTAAGTTGCCTGGGGAGAAGGTGTTTGCGGCTGGGGAAATGAGTTGAAAGTTTCTGCAGGAGGAAGAAAAGAGCGGGCGAGGATTTGGACGAGGGATGGAGCCGCTTTACGGCTCCTTTCAGTAGCAGCTCTCTCCTCGTCGCCCTCCGGCCAACTTCTTTGCCCAAGACACACACGCGCATACACACACACAGTGGAAGGAAGCAAGACGCGCGCAGGGACACATAATAGATACAAACTCTTGCCTGGGCGCGCGCGCGCTCCCCCCTCTCTACACATATATATAGGGAGAGAGCAAAACACACACTCCGGACGGGGATACCAAAGCTGTGTGTCCACAACTCCCACCCACCCCTTCTCCCTCCACAGCACACACGTGACGCTCCGTCTCCACCTGCGGTTCCTAAACTACCCGCGCCCTTGGTTTCCCAGTACGACGCCGACTCCACCCATGTACCTGGCTTCAGTCTCCCCTCGGCGACCCTCCCCAGCCCTCGTGGCCAAGTGCGTGTTCGCAGGCGCGCGCGCACGCACACAACCCGCTCCCCAGGCGTGCGCCCGCCCCTCCGGCCAACTTTCCCACCTGCCCAACCCCTCTTCTCCATCAGCGACGCCCGTTTCACCTTCAGCATCCCCTTCTCACAGCCTCCCGTTCTCTTGCCAGCCCCAAGAGGCAGCAGCACCAGCAGCAGCTGCGGTTACCTGCAAAGCTCCTCCGCTTCCTTACCTCACTTCAGGACCTGCTCCCCTGCCTTTGCCTTGGAAATGGGGGCGAGAAGAAGAAGCGTCAGGGGGTTGAGCAGCTTCTAGCCCGCGGCGATGTTCCGCCCGTCCCCTTTAAATGCAATGGGCGTTTGCTGCTCTTTACCAAATCCGCTGCGGAGGCGGCGGCCAGCCCGGGAGAAGCAGCAGATCCGCTTCGCTCCCCTTGGTGTCTCTTCTGTTATCAGCCGCTGCACCTGCTGCGGAGCTCGGCTGCTGCCTCCGGGCTGGAGGAGGAAGCAGGCAAGGGGGTGCAACTTCAGGTTCCCTCAACTTCTCATCACTTGGGCGTCCCCTTGATCTTCCTCTTCCTCCTCCTCCTCCTCCTCCTGATCGTCCCCGGGCTTCAGAGTTGGGCCCTCAGTATCAGCTGCGCACATGGACCGCTCGTGACATTGAGAGCGCACCTCCCAAGCACAGCCGCGCGCTGCACCAGCGAAAGGTCCCTGGAGAGAGACAGGAAGGTCAGGCAGCTACTGCTACTGCCGCTGCCGCCGCCGGGTCCAGGTCTCTCCAGGAAGGAGGAGATCCGTTTCCCCTCCCCCTCCTCCCACGCCGACAGCCGCTCTCAGTGGCCCCCCGAGCACCTTCCGATGGCATGCACTGACCCACGCTCCCAGTGCAGCAGCAGCAGCAGCTCCATGGGGCAGCCCCTATTCCCACCTCCCAGCGGGCGGGACCGAGCCTCCCTCCCTCTCCAAGGCGCCTGGCCACTTACAGAGGGGCGCTCTCGGGCAGGAGGAGGTGTCAGCGGAGCGAGGGATCGGGACTCGGGCGAAAAAGGACACCACCACGCAGTTCCAGACGCACGGGGCTGGCGTCTTGGTGGGGTGGGGTGTCCCATCGTTGCAACATCAAAAAGGTGATCGATCAAAGCGGAGTGCAAATAAATGGGAGGGGCGGGTTCGCCTGATTCATTTGTCCCAAAGTATTAGCGAAAGTGTCGATTGCATCTCGCCCAGCATCTTGGTGCAGCAGCAGCGCCACAAGCAAAAGGATGCAGCGTTGTCCTACATCCTTCTGGCTCCAGCAAGGCTCGAAGTGAGAGGAGACGGAGCTATGTCCGCTTCCGAGTAAACGCAGGGTGTTCTGTCTACAACACCCCGAATGCTGCTCTCGTTTGATCCCTTTGCAACGTGAAACTGAAGTTGGTTGGAATGCAAGTTTGAATTTTAAAATGTTTTTTTCTGCCCCCAGGTTTGCACCATCAGTGTATAAGACTCCAAATTTTTGACAATTTTTTTAAAAGTAAAAAAACATCATACACATGGAAAAATATGGTAAGTCATTCCAGTGAATCCAAACCCTAGATCTTGCATCACATCACTCAGGATGCAAAATCAGCATCCTTTGCATGCAAAAAGTCCCGCTTTCCCTAGCATCTCTAGGTTGGGCTGGGAAAGAGTATGAAATGCTGGAGAGCTGCTGCCAGTCAGTGCTGACAATATTGAACTAGATGGATCAATGTTCTAAACTGCTTCAAAGAAATGGATTATTGTCATGGACTGGCTGCAGAGGAGTGGGGGGGGCACCAGCTGGGGAACCCCCATGCCAGTAGATTGCCTGGTTTATTGGCAAACTCAAAATTCCTGTGTTTCATTGATTTTAGTTTCCATTCAATCTCCTCGTTTATAATCATGGAATACTGCAATTGGAGTAATTTAATATTTCGTTTAATTTCTCCACTATTTCCCCCGGCGGTGGGAAATGGCTGACTCCCATATGATTGGACCTCAGCCGTGCCGATAATTCAGGGTCGATATGGGGGTAATTGGCCCTGGCAGACTCCCCAGGGTGGGAGAGGACTGTCTCGTAGACTCGCAGAACGCCCGAGATTGCCAACTTGCAACAAAATGCAAGTGGCAGGATGCTGGGTCCCAGAGCACGACACGGCTGGCACTCTCCAAAGTCACTCTCATAGCCGGAAATATCTGTTTGATAAAATAATTAGATTTGGACAATAAACAGACATAGTCTGGACCAAAGAAGACTGAGAAAAAAACCTGCAGAATTGCACAGTCCCTGGTGTTTAAGCTCAAACTTCAAAGAGATTGTCATCATGGGGTTTGGATTTATGGAGGTGATTGGTACGTGCTTTGTTTTCTTCTTAATATCTACAATTGTTTTTCTATGCCAAGCCTCATTAAGGAACCCATATTTTTTTTTTTTGAAAAGTACAGACGGACTTCTATTTATAATTAAGTACAGTGGTCCCTCGACTTACGAAGTTAATCCGTTCCGACAGGACTTTCGTAGGTCGAAAACATCGTAAGTCGAGTCCCCATAGGAATGCATTGAGAGAAAAAATCCGTAGGTCAAAAAAAACCGCATCTAAACTTCGTAAGTCGAGGAAACCGCATCTAAAACAGCTGTGATTTCCTTTCGGAAGTCGAAAAAATTCGTAGGCGCGCGGCCACTTTGATCCCTCGTAACTCGAAAACAACGTAAGTCGAGTACTTCGTATGTCGAGGGACCACTGTATTTAATTGTGCAGCTTTGCTTAGACTTGAAAGACTTGATAAGGATAAAAGAAGAAACAAGATGGCACTTGTGGATGTGTCGCAGCACGGAAAAGGAGGATTCCTCCCTTCTTTGAGAGAAGTGGGAAATACTTGCTAGCTGATTCTATAATCACTTGAGATAATAATTTGGGATAACATATAGTGCACCTGTTTGCAGAAGTTTTTCATTATGAGTAAGAGAGAAGGCTTAATCGATGGCTAGCAGTCCCCCCTCTAGGGCCTGGAGGAGGGGACTGTGTGGTCTCCAGAAAAGCTGATCGATCGCCTAATGACATATTTGTGGAATACAGTTCATTTACATTGCAATATCGCAAACAGTATGCTCAACAATCAATGTGGAAACTACTGCAATTTTAATTGATAGGTTTGGACATCAGCCCGGATTGGAAGATTGGAATGAAATCAGGAAAAGATGCGCTGACAAATAGACAGTGGAAAAAATATATACATACAAATAAAGCTGTACTTGATGGATGAAAGGATTTATTCTGACATGATTGAGAATTGAATAGCTAGGGACGGAGACCTTTAAAGTGTTAAGATCGGAATGTGAAAAATATGAGAATAATAGAAGAAAGTAGGAACGAAGACTGGAGATATACTTCAGAGGTCCAGACTGTGGGGAGCCCGGAAAAATTAATAATTTGGACTGTAATTTGGTTTTTTATTTTAGTTTATTGTTTTTAATTGGATTGTGATTGGATTATATGTTAATCGGCTGTTTTTATTGGAAAATTAATAAAGATAATTAAAAATAATAATTTATCCACTATCCAGCTTCTTATAAAGTTCTTTTTCATTCTTACCAATCTCTTCCAGGATTTATTGCTTCTTCTTTTCTTTTCTTTCGAAAAATATTTTCTTTTATAAAAAAGCCTCTAAGGACTGCTTTGCTAGCATCCCAGACAATTTTAATGCCTGTTCCTTTGTGTAAATTTAATTCAAAACCTACTGGGAAGGATTGTAGGTAGCTCCAGAGGCATAGCAAGCCCAGGTGGTACCCGGTGCGGAATATTTTTTGTCACACACCCCCCCCCCCCACATCGACAGCTCGGGGTAGGCTTGGGAGTGGCAGGCGGGCGACAAATGTCTGCCCCCTCCTGTGCCTCTGTGCCCCCACCCCCGTGATCCCAAGTACCCTGAGCCGTCGGGGAAAGGGGGGAAGCTATGCTGCTTTGCCAGGGTGCTTGCAAAGCTGCGGCTCCCGTCTGTCCCCCTCCCTCCCTCCTCGGTTTACTGTAAAGCGGCAAAGTGGGAGCCGCTTACAACGAGCCAGGGAGGGAGCGAGGCTGGGGGGGGGGGGGCCCAGTTCGCCGTAAGCGGCTCCTGCCAGTGGCGGAGGGATCCCACCGTCAGTGGGATCCGTACAGTGCTCCAGCGGCGCCGATGGCAAACCGCTATGTACAGCGCATGTGCAGCGTCGCTACGCACAGCACATGCGTGCGACACCACGCATGCGTTGTATGAAGCGGTTTGCCATTGGCGCTGCCCAAGAGCCGTATGGACGCTGGCGGGATCCCCCACTTGTGGCTGTTGCGACAATGGAGGCACCCCACCTCCGTCTGTACGGCGCTCAGGCGGTGCCGGCGGCAAACCGCTATGTACAGCACATTGCAGCGTCACTACGTGCAGCGCATGCGTGCGACACTGCATGCGTTGTACGTAGCGGTCTTGCCGCCGACGCCGCTTGAACGCCGTACGGACGGTGGCGGGATCCTCTGCTCGCGGCTGCAGCCGTGAACAGAGGATCCTCCACATGCAGCGGCACGATGGCTGCTCGCACTGCTGTGCCTGAGCCAGGGAGGCAGGGCAAGCACCCCGCGGGGTACCTTCTTGTCACCCTCCCAAACATGGAACCCGGTGCGCACCACCGCTCCCCCCACCCCCACCTTGCGACGCCACTGGGTAGCTCTACAGGATGCCAGATCAGAAGTCAGCCCAGGAGAGCAACCATTTTGGGCAGCACTAATTCAGTCGCAATACTGAGTTGCAAAATGGCAGGGGAAGCCGAGGAGGAGGCAAGCGGCAGAATCTCTCCTCCAAAAACCTTCAAAGTATAGTTATCATAGCCTCTCCAACTTCACCATGCTAAGTTGTCACAAAAGAGAATTTTCTTCACAGCACCCACCTGAGCACTGGCTGCTTAGCAATAACAAGCCTTTGGGCTTTACTCACTTCTGAGCTGTTGCAATGCTGTTTAAATATTTATTTATTTATTTATTTACTTACTTACAGCATTTGCATCTTGCTTTTCAGCCAAAACGAATTCCAGAGCAGCTTACATACAATCCAACAAACAAGACAGTTCCTACCTGGAGGCTCACCATCTTTAACCCACAACACACAAGGGAAAAGGGACATGGAGGAAAGAGGAAAATCAAAATTATTCACAATTACCTTCTGCCCCACTCTTTCCAGGCACAGGTACATGCTTAAAAGCACTGTGTCTGAGCATGGTCTTTTGTGTATGAGGATGTTCCCCCGGAGCTTTCACCGCAAAAATAATGGAGTCAGCAAACACTGTCACTTTTAGTTTTTAAAAAATTTAAAAAATTAAGACTCTCCTAAATTACATGAAGCAGAAATTCTAAGAACCTAAATCAAGTGGGTTTTGTTAAAAGCAAAGTACAATAAAATATATGGTAATGGTGATTCTTCAGTTTAATATATTAATCTTAATATATGTCTTTAACGCTCAGTCAGTGCAAATGTCAATTGGGATCTTAAGCTGTTCTGCCAAATGCAGCAGTTCTTTCCAAGGATAGCAGGACAAAAGAAACAAGAAGGTGGAAGGGGAACCAAACCAACTTTATTAAAGAAAACAAAGCATACATACCCAAAATGTCCCCAACCTGCTCCCAGGAGCCCCTCAAGTGGGTAGCAAGGACACATAGCCATGAACGGACTCACAGCACCCTAGTCCTGGGTCCGTGATGAGGCTCACTCTCCCATCCCAAATGCCTGCCTTTTATAGAGAACTTGATCTTAATTAGCGACACCTGTGGTAAAACATCCAGGCTTTCCTTCCTTAAAGTGAGCACATCAATAAGGTAAGTTTGGGGCGGGGCTAGGATATGAGGAGAACTCCAAGACATGCCACCCTATCTCCTCGTGACAATGTCTTCCGGGTTGTTTCCCATACATAAGCAGATCGCCGTTTGCTCCAATTGAGCTTTAAAGAGCAAGTTATCATGAAAAAAGATCCAGAGGAAAAAATAAAAAGGGTGCTCAGACACAGAGCTTTAAAGCACAGACCGATCATACCTGGAAAGGGCAGAAGAAAGTTAATTGTGCCTCACCCACAATTACCAGCAGGAGGTTTCTGGTGGAGCTGGGCCTCCACCAGAAAAAGCTGATGAAATGAGCCCTGCATTGAGGCAGTCTGATGCAATGGCTGCCCTGAGGTGACAGCTGATGGGAAATGAGGTCTGATAGAGCTGGCCTGTCATAGCAGAGCCAATGGAGGGAGCTCTGCTTTTCAGCTCTCCCACTATTTCAGATAGGTTGCAGCTATGAGCTTTGGCTACACTGACCCCAAAGTCTGAAGAGCTCCTGAACAGAGATGACATTCGTCTCCTTACATAGTTTTCCTGGGTTTATATCCTGTGTCTCACCCCCACTTTCAGACCCTCAGAGCCGGAAAGCAACTGACATTGAAGCAGTTGAGGGCCACTGTTCAGCTGCACCTCTTCCTTCCGTGTCATCAGGCCTAGAAGTGTGGCGAAAGGGGCTACTCAGCCACTATGGCTTGACTTTTGCACTGACTGGTAGCGCCTTCTCCCTGACCTTTGGACACCATCATTCAAATCCAGCAACATCTGGAGGGCACCATGTTGACTGCTCTTGCCCCATGGCATTCCGCACTATTTTAAAAGAGCCATTAAGTGGCCCCCCTGGCAGTAATTGTAGCTCACAGATGCCAAGCAAGCCATGGAGAAACTATGAAGAGCTATAAACCAAAAGGGTTCCCTGGGTCCTCTCCTCCTGGCATTTTACTATGTGGAGTGCCTTTTCTGTTCAATGTCTCTGAAGCAGAACAAGCATGTGCTTGCTCTCACTCTTTTCTTGAAGCAATTAGTCTCCTTCCCCATGGAAACGGTCTAATCTATGTACTGGGGCCTAGCAACTTTTGTAAAGAACCTGCAAACAGCCCATTTGAGTAAAAGGTTAATATTTGAGGGAGGCCCTTCTGCCTCCTAGTGGCGTGTGGACTGAAACAGCCACTCATTGTGGCCGGTTGGAATGAAGGGCTGTGGGCCTAAATAGTTTTCCATGTGGAAGAAATAACTGGTCCTCTTTTAGAAACTATTGTCTCTTCGTTGGTGAAAGCTGGAAGTGCACTTCAGGACTGATTGGAGAGCAAGTCCAGCCGCATCTCCCTGTTCTGAGAAGGCAGAGCTACACCCCCCCCCCCTTCCTATCACGAGGTTCAGGGTTGGAGTGTGACAAACGATTAATGGCTGCACTGAGGCTCAACTTTTCAAGTAACAACAAAATGGAGAAGAAGAGTGGTGGTGTGTTTTTCCTTCTGAGAAAACACCTTCCTCCCTGCCCCACCCCACCCCACTCCCAGATGAGGTGCAGGGCTGGAGTGTGGCAGGAGCCCAAAGGCCTAGTCATCAGGTAAGAAGAAAATGGAGGGGAGCGACTACTTCCAGGTATCCTTGTCTCCTAAGCAGCTGACTATCATTCCCTTCAGCATGCCAGCAGTACCACTACTGCCCTCTACCTGAGACATATTTGGGAAACAGTCCTATAAGGGCTTCTCTGCAAGTGCAAGGATTTATATCTGGTGTAAGGATTGCTGTTCCTTACTAAGGTTTTGAAAGGGTTCTCTATAGGGGATATTGTTTTTTCCAACGTGATTGGGTTAATGCCCTTCTTTCCTTGAGACCAGCTCTATATATAATAATAATAATAATAATAATAATTAATAATAATTTTTATTATTTATACCCAGTCTATCTGGCTGGGTTTCCTCAGCCACTCTGGGCAGCTTCCAGTACATATAAAAACATAATAAAATGTCAGACATTAAAAACTACCTGATAAAGGGCTGCCAGAGGCCTTCTAAAAGTTGTTTGTATCTGCTCCACATGCCACATCTAATGTTGCATGACATCAGGTGTGGGGCAGGCGGGTTGGATGTGGGGAAACTGTCCTTGTGGGCCAAATTGGGACCTCCGGCAACCCTAAGTAGGACCGTGGGCTGGAGGTTCCTCACCCATGCTTGTAGGGAATGGGCCTGGCACTAGTTTAAAAAGTTGTGATTACTAATAAAAAGATGGCCTAGTCAAGTTGAGGCCTCAGGTATTAAAGTGGCACTATCTCCCAGGTTTATAAGTCTTGTCCAAAGGAAGCTGTGGAACTGTTTTTCTGGTCAGCAGGTAATAGAACAGACAGGTCCATCCACACTATATTCGAACAGCCAAATTCTAGACTAGAGGGTAGTTTGTGCATCTCTTCTTCACATGTCTCTTCTGACAGGACACCACAGGGCTCATATATCTTGTCCCAATGTATTTATCTGTACAGTGGTACCTCGGGTTAAGTACTTAATTAGTTCCGGAGGTCCGTTCTTAACCTGAAGCGTACTTAACCTGAAGCACCACTTTAGCTAATGGGACCGCCTGCTGCCACTGCTCTGCCAGAGCACGGTTTCTGTTCTTAGCGGAGTTCTTAACCTGAAGCGTACTTAACCCGAGGTACCACTGTAATTGATAAATGTTAATCTGCTAGTGGTATTTTGTTTGTAAGTTATTTCTGTATTGAAGTCAAGTTCTGTAACTTCATGTTTCTTCCTTTCTAGGAATGGCAAAAATGTATTTTCTTGTTGGTCCTGCCTTTTACCTGTGGAGTTAACTTTTTTCTGTTTGCTGCATTCCCTACTGATCAGAAGAACACTTCACAGTGAGTCCAACTTTCCATTCTCACTCTGTTTTGTGCCTAAGTGCAAAAGTTATAAACATGCCCCACCAAGTGTGAAGAATGTGCGTGTGTTGAATTAGTTGTCTGTCTCTCTTTAAAAATTGGACATAGAAACCTGATCTGTTCATGGCTGCCGTGTCCTTCACACTTGATGGGTTGTGCATGAGTATTTTGTACATGAGTAAAAGAGGTAAAGTGAAAATCCACACTTAGACTTCTAGCTGTATGGTGATGTGCATGATCCGAAACGATAAAGCAACAAAAGTGATGACAAAGGGTTTTTTTTAATTAAAAAAATCCATAATTCTTTTTAGCATGGAGATTCTTGGGCATCAATTTATATTTTTAAATAATGAGCATCACAAGTTAATTGTGCATTTTATAAGGTTTATGGCACACAGATCCCTGACTTGTGCCAATAAGAAGACGGTTACAAGCTTATTCTCTGGTATTATTCTCAACAAAATAAGCAGCACTTCATTTACTGTTGCTACTGTTTTTCCTTATTTCCTTTAAAAAAAAAGATTATATAATTCAGAATGATTATATCATTCAGAATGATTATATATTTGCTGTGACTAGAGAGCTCTTAATTATCTGAGCCTTAAGCCTCAGAAAATGCTTGGGTGAAAAAAGCTAAGTAACAATAATGTTTTTAATGGCCCTCCAGCTGTTTTGGGACTACAATTCCCATCATCCCTGACCACTGGTCCTGTTAGTTAGGGATGATAGGAGTTGTAGCCCCAAAGCAGCTGGAGGGCCAAGTTTGGTCATGCCTGGCCTAGGTGGTGGATGTTATAAAACTTCCGTCCCAAATTAAGTGTTTAGTTTCAGTTGTTGTTACCAGTCATGCCTAATGAAGTTTGGTCATGCCTGGCCTAGGTGGTGGATGTTATAAAACTTCCATCCCAAATTAAGTGTTTAGTTTCAGTTGCTGTTATCAGTCATGCCTAATGAAGTTTGTCATCAAGATGTCTGGGCTGCAGTATCTGAATATTTGTCTTTCTAGTAATAACTGAGATTAGGTGTTTCTTAGGATTAACACATTTGCAGAACATTATGAGCTCTATATTTAAGATGAACACATTTGCAGAAGATTATACAATTTAGATTAAGATTATACAACTGGTGTCACATCTTTGTATTGTGTAAAAGAGACTCCACCTGGAGCAGGATGTCTACTGCTAGTATTCAAGTGATTAAATAGGAGCATAGGCAGCTGCCTTTATTGAGTCAGAGCATTAGCCATCTAGCTCAATGTCTCCACCAGGTATGGGGAACCTTTGGCCCTCTGGATGTTACTGAACCACAGTTCCCATCAATCCTAGCAAGCATGGCTAATGGTCAAGGATGATGGGAGTTGTAGTTCAGCAACATCTGAAAGGACAAATACTCTAACTAGTCTACTGTACACTGACTGGGAGCAGGGAACATTCCCAGCCTTAGCAGGAGATGCTGGGGATGGAACCTGATGCTGTACCATGGAACTTCTGCCTCTTCCTTACAAATGACTATCATCTTGAATCATCTTGACTATGTAGTGGAATATTAGAATCAAAGCATGTATACGCAACTTTCTTGCACACATGCACTGGTTTGGCTATAAAATAAGGGTGGGGTTATGCTAAATAGACTGCATGCTCCATTTAACCTCAAAAAATGACATTTCCCCCTTTTATAACTAAACCAACACGTGTATGTTTAATTAGCACAACAGGTCAGCTTTGACCTTTATTTAGGGCTTTTCCACACTTCCACACTTATCCCAACGAAAAGCAGCAGACATGCGGAAGTGTGGACAAGCCCCTAGGTAATCAATAATGCAATCCTAAACATGTCTGCTCATATGAATGAGTGAATTTACTTTATTATGGTCACAGACTAGCATAAGCAAAACATCTAAATAAATAGCATAACAATATCTCTAAGCGGATAATTATTAAATTAATTGGGAACAAGAACCAAACGTAGATTAAAACATATACATAGAATACCTGATTAAGCATAGGTAATGGATGAATAAAACTGATAAGGAAAATTTAAAGGAGATCAGTTAAAAAAGAACAGCTGTATGGGGTGGGGCTTCAAAAGTGCAGATCTAACAATATGGCCTTTCTATTTAGGACTGATTTGTAGCATAGACAATCCTTCGACAAATAACTATCATGGCAGTGCAAAATCTGGCGACTAAATATGTGACTTCTGGGTTTTCGTCCTGTAGTAATAGGGAGATGTAGTGTTGTTCCGAATGCCCAGGGAACTTATATAGGATGGGCTGGATAAACCTAGCTCAAATGTCTGTGTAATACTGGGAATAAAGAAGGGCATGCTCCATTGTTTCCTGCTGCCCAGTGTCTGCTCATAAGTACAGTAAGTCTCAGTGAATTCAATAGGAGTCATCCCTAGACCAGGTAAATGTGTGGGGGATTTCAGCCCACATAGTCAGTAGTTTTAACAAAGTTGAAGAAAATTCCCCTGGATAAAATGTGTATGAAGAAGAGCAAAATTCAAAATCATGAATTTCATTAGCTATTTTTCTCCCCCTATATTTGTTGTTATGCTAATTAATTTCACTGGATTTACTGTGGTTTCTTGAAGGGTAACATACAGCTACGTTCTGTTAAAGGGCAATGCACCAATGCCACAAATATATCGAGCTGTCATCATAAACAGATAGTATGGTTCCTGGTGAAGACATTGAATGGTGATTGCAACATTAAATTGATCTAATCCTGGGTGTTTTTATAATCTGAAGGGATTACTTTAAAAATAATAATAAATGCTTTGGTGGAAGCCAGACCCTTTCCAGTTGTGTTTGACTACAGAGGAGAAACCCATGCTCATAGATACTCTCTTTGTATTAATACTGTTGTATCTACTCAAGTGCTGAGCCCAGGCACTGAAGAAACGTGCCCCAGTTTCCTAAGTGTTTACAACTATATACTGTATTGTTATAGGACACAAACTCAGATTAAGTGCCAAGACCTCTGAAATCTTGGCACTTAATCTGAGTTTGTGTTCCTTTGGAATGAGGCACAGCGGAGACTAGTGTTTTTAAGAAATAGTTTATTTTACACATATTACACCTGAAACCTTCATTGGAGGGGGTGCAGAACATTACACCCCAAGAGTATCACTCGCTGTTTCTTTCATAGCTTCAGCAAGCTTGCGTCCAAACCGCTTCCAGCATCCTCCCCATCACCCTGGCAATCTCTGTTTCAGATGCCTGTTGCATAAACCACAGATGATCTCACACCACCTGCAATCCTGGTAGCCTCCCCCTTTCTTGTCTGGCATTAAATCTCTAATCTTTTGTCATCTCTGTCACCACCCATCTTTGTTCTTGGATGGCACACCTCTAAACCAAGCTCCTGAGGAAATTGGCTTGACTTCTTTTTAGGCCTTGCTAAACCCATTAAACAAACTCCACATATACTAATTTTAGAAATTATGGGGAGAATCTGCCCCCCTGCAAACCGTTAACAATATTAATAAAAAAAGTACCGGTAAATGTGTGGGGTTTAAAAAAAAAACATTTTCTTCATTCATATTCATATGGCATTCATATAATTAAGCACACATGCACTAGTATTGACTCTAAACAGAATAATTATACTCTAACAGGTATCTCTGTTTCCTTCTTGAAAAGTTCATTGCCCTGATTAGCTGGCTTTCACTTTGGCCCTCATTAAATTCCCCTTGCAGTTTCATGTTTCCTGCAGGAGGTCATGTTAGCAAAAGGAGAGATGCTCTCTTAACAAGCTTGCATTGATCGCATGGAAGGCTTTGAATGTCAGCAAAGAGACCTTACACAGGACTCTCTGTTAAATGAAGATGCATTGCGAACAACAGAATCCTAGGTTATGTCCACATTGACCTGCATTACTAAGCAGATGTAGTGGCTGGTGCTTTTTTTCTTCTACAATGTAGCTTTGACCATAGTGGCTAAGTTCTTGATTTTACAGTCCCACATGTTTGGCGTGTCTTGAGAGGTTCTATCATCCAAACAACCAATCTACCTTTGCATACCAAGGCGTCGGGTATGTCTGACTGCCTTTTGAGTACATTGACATGTTTTTCTTACATTTGTGTGTAATTAACATGAGATGATGTACACATGAGAATGAGTACACATTCTGTGAATGTGCTGTGAGAAACACATGTATGTGTGACTTGTAACATTAGCATTGCCAATAGCAGGCAGGGGAAAAAATTGGAGCAGGGGTGGGAAACGCGTGGCCCTCCAGATGTTGTTGGACTGCAACTCCTACCATCCCTGACCAGTGGCTGGAGGACAACAACATTTGGAGGACCACAGGTTTTCCATCCCTGCTGTAGAGAGTCACATAGTGATTCCAGCTGCCTCATCCATCTTTGGAACGTTGCCAGACAAGTCTGTTCCACATAGCAGTGATGGGGAATCCATGGTCCTGCTGATGTTTTTGGACTCCCATCAATCTCAGTCAGCATAGCCAATAGTCAAGGGTGATGGGACTCTTAATCTTAGGGTCGTAGGTTCGAGTCCCATGTTGTGCAAAAGATTACTGCATTGCAGGGAGTTGGACTAGATGACCCTTGTGGTTCCAACTCTGCATTCCTAAGTTCTCAACACCTAAGCTGCAGTACTGCAAGAATAGACACAGGCCTCAATAACTGGAGGTTATCAATTCATATTTCCAGGACTAGGTCATTCCATTGAAACCAAGTACTATGCTTTGCTCAAATTAATCCTTTACCTTAGGAGCATAGGAAGTTGACTTCTACCAAGTCAAATCATTTGCCCGTTTAGCATAGTATTGTATACAGGGATTGGCAGCTGCTCTCCAGGCTTTCCGATAGGGTCCTTTCTCAGTCTTTCCTGGAGATGCCAGAGATTGAACATGCATGCTCTGCAGTTGAACTACAGCTCTCCCCATAGCTATAGTCGTTCAACTAGATCCTTCCCCTTTGGAAGGCAGTGCTAAGGATAGTGGCTTGTCTCAAAGCAAGTACAGAAAGCAACTTATTGATCCAAATTTTCATTGGATTGATTACATACAAAAATGAAGGGAGCTTTCTGATATAAAGAAAGTTTAAATGAAGAAGACTATTCTGGCCTAAGTGGAGTGTGACACTAAAGGCACCACTATATGAGATGAAAAGAAATACATTATGTGGTTAGATCATCACATCAAAAAGGGTAGATGGCTACTTTCACAGATGGGGGGATGGTAGGTTATTTATTTTGGGAGGAAACATGCAGATACTATACAGGAACCTGAAAGTTTATCCCCACTGAGCAAATACCCGCTCAGGTGAGTGTGTGTGCATGCACACAAATGTGTGAAAAAGAGAAAGGGATCCAGGTGGCTACTTTATGCATAACTCCAAGAGAAGAAAAGAGATATGGATTGAGAGAATAGTATGGAGATATGGTTTGATCCAGGGGCACCAGCTGCAGGGGGCCAAGCCCTTTTCGGCCCTCTCAATATTTGGGGGGGGTAGGGACTTGGCCCCTGCAATGTCCCATTAGTGCAGAAGCGAAGCATGGAGTCCAGCACAGCATGACTCCAGTGGGTGGCTCCTTCTGCTGCTGTTGCAGAGGGGAAGTAGGATCGAAGCAGTCTCCTGCCTCTGGCAGCACCAGGAGGAGGTGGAGGAAGAACTCCTGGCTGTTGAAGTGTGCAGCTGCCACGTTTGGGTCCGCCCCCCAACATCTTGACATCACACGCCAGACATCAGGACATTGCATGTGTGTGATGTCACTCACATGACATTGCCTCCACACCCCATCGCCCTCACAAGCTGCCACCTCTGTTTTAATCTGATTCCCCCCATCACTGGGAACAGTTGTCTTCAGCTTTCTAAGAGAATGAACTGAGGTGATGAATCTTTCAGCATCTTCTCTTTAATTGTAGTTCTTGCTTCAGTGACTTTAGTGACAAGCTAGTTAGATTTGGACTGTGTGGATTCAGACTCTCTACTGTGTGGAGAGTATTATCTATCTATCTATCTATCTATCTATCTATCTATCTATCTATCTATCTATCATCTATCATATCGATTGATCTGCCCAGAAATTTTTAGAAACCAAAAATATATTGTGATTTTTAAATAGTTAGTGTGATTTGTGAGTTTTGGACCCGTCATATTAAAATTAGGTGAAGTTACAGCAAAGTCACATTTTGGTCTGCTATAGCGATTCAAAATGGTGCTTAGCATCTGAACATCAACAAAGACCACTGTCCCCAACTCAGAAACCCTTATGCTGAGTTTGGCTATAATATCTCAAGAGAAGGCCAAGCCTATGCCATAAAATAGGCAAGGCCATGTCAAGGTGACAGTTTGACCATGGCATCCTCCTGGACCAGCTCTGGGGAATGGGAATTGGGGGCACACTGTATTACACTGGTTCCAATAGTACCTTCAGGACTAAATCCAGAGAGCAGCATTGGGAGAGTGCATTTTGGCCCCCTGGTGGCTATGTTATGTGGTGCCATAGGGGACTATATTCTATCCAGTGCTGATTAACATCTACATGAATTCATTGGGAGTGATCATTAGGAGTTTCGGGATGAGACGCTATCAATATACTGAGAAAACTCAGCTCTATTTCTCCGTAACATCTGATTCAACAAAGTCCCCGAGCCATTGCTTGGATGCATGAGGAAAAACAAGCTGAGCTTGAATCCAGCAAGATGGAGGCACAGTGGGTGAGTAGCTCCCATGTCCGAGAAATTGGTCAGTTGCCTACCCTGGATTGGATTGTACTCTCCCCGAACGAGCAGGTTCACAGTTGGAGAGATGCTTATGGATCCAGCTCTGTCACTAGAGGCTTAGGTAGGCTCAGTGGCTAGAAGTAACTTTGGACAACTGTGATTGATTCAACAGCTATAGCCTTTCCTGGACCAGTAAAGCATTGCCACATTGAAGTAGCATTGGCTACTTCTAGATAGGATTACTGAAATGTGCTGTATATGGGGGTTCCCTTGCTCTTGAGACAAGCTGCAGTCAGTTCAGAATGTTGCAGCATGACTGCTGACAGGAGTGAGGCCTTGTCAGTATATAATACCTAAGTTATCTGGTATTAATGCAGAAACCTGCACTGGTTGCCAATTTCCTACTGGGCCAAGTTCAAAATGGTGGCCGGCAGCCGAACATTGACTGTCACTCCCACATCAGGAAACATCATACAGAGAGGTGTCTGAATGTATAGAGAGCAAACAAACATACAAACCATTTCCCAAAATATATAGTAGATATATATAACAAAACATGGGGAGGAGCTATTTTCTGAAAACTACAGAACTGACAAACATTTTTTTAAAAATATCCCTGCAATGTCAAGAGCTTAAACAAAAGGCTGTATTATATTGAAATGGTCATTTGACCAAACTCTTTTTTTCTGGCCCATCAATACTTCTTTGTGAGAGGGACATCTCTAAAATATGCCTTTGTCCTGAGTGGAATGTTTCCAGAGGCGTTCAACGCAAGTGTCTCAGTGGGCAGGCTGAAATACACAATGGGACCATACAAAGGTTAAGATTAAAATGTGTGTGTGTTTCTGTACCATGTACTTATTCATTACCTGGCTGCAGCTCAAGTCAGAACAATAGTGCTTAAAGGCTAACATACACTTCTATAATGTTTCATACATACCCTTTTGCCATGCAAAACTATAAAACAATGTCTGTACCTATTTCCCTTGTATGTTTAGCAAGTTAACTGTGTTATCTCTCCAGCTACTTCTGGACTTTGATTTCTCTGGTCAGGAATGGAAACAGAAGTATTGTTAAAGTGGGAAATAAGCCTTGATTTCGCGGATGCACAACAGGCCTGCTCTGGCCTTAGGCAAAACAAGGTAGCTGCTTTGGGTAGTGGACTTTTAGATACCATTAAAAGGCAGCAAATTGTCAATAACTTAGTTTATGTGTCTACTAAAACATTATATTAAGAATGCCTCAAGCCATTTCTGTACATTCATATATAAGCTTATTACCGCCCCCCCAGTAATTCATCTGGCCCCATTGTCCAGAAGAAGCAGGCCTGCCATTGTATACCCTCCAACATTTCTCCAATGAAAATAGGGACGTCCTATTTAATAATAATAATAATTAATAATAATAATTAATAATGATTTTAATTATAACCCACCCATCGGACTGGATTGCTCCAGCCACTCTGGGTGGCTTCCAACATATATAAAAACATAGTTAAACATTAAATATTTAGAAACGTCCCTATGCATGGCTTCCTTCAGATGTCTTCTAAAGGTTGTATAGTTACTTACCTCCTTGGCTCAGGGATTGCATATTGGTCCAAAGCAAATAGCAAGAAGAAGCAACTGGTAGGATGTGACTGAAGCCCTGTTGCACCTCTTCCTGTGTTGACAGTACATCGGAGGGAGTCATGCTGTCTGGCCTCACCCTACACTGATGATTGCCCCAGCCAGTTCCCCTCTGGCAGCTTATTTGGAGGCCATGTGAAATGGTCCTGTGTGCATAGCAGCAGACACAAGCAAGACACAATCCTGTCTTGTGTTCTACACACATATATTGATGCATTTGCAATGCCTTTTCACACAACTGTCAAATGCATGTCCAGTGGAGGGAATTGCCAGCACAAATGTGATTGGTGGGAGGAAAGGGCTACCTATCACAACCCCATGGCCCTTTACACAGGCTTTCAGTGCATGAGGTAGGCCAAATGAACCACCTACATTGTATCTACTGAAAAGGTCAAGAACTAGTGCCAAGAAGCAAGAGTAGTCAGAGATGGGGCCTTCAGTACATTGGACAGGTCCAAGGAGAAACAGCTTGTTCCAATATGTGCTTGGTGCTAACTGAGCATTTATATAGTTCCTCTGAACAGCACGCTCAACACCATCAATTTTGTGTGTGAAGGAAAAGTATTTGCAGGGTGCCAATTCAGAATGTGCTGTTGATTCTGATTGAGATGTGTAACAAGCTGTAAACCCCAAACTCCAGAACTGAAACAAGTCCCTAGGATCCAAGAACACAGACTGAAGCAGGAAATGCCATGTCACTTTCACAGGGACTTTGAAGATGGAAAGTCTATGTTATAAGATGTGCTGCACTGAAGGCTATTGAGCAAGAATATATTTACAAATTTGTGGTTAGATTGGTATACTTCTGCAGCAAATACCTTGGACAATGGGGAAGTAACCTAAACTGATATAGACAACAGCTGTGCATGGTGCAATATATAGAAAATGTGAATGAGTGTGTCAACAGGTGTGCTGGAAGCAACCAGGATAGCAAAAAGTACTCAAACTCTTGCAAACCAGAAGAGCAGACACAACTTTGGATGTCTGAGGAAACCTGATCGTACAAGCACTTATCTGGGAGTAAGTTCTATTGAACTTGCTAATACTTACTTCCAAACAGAGATGAATAGGTTTGTACTATAAGTGTGCTTCCAACAAACCTAATACTTGAATAAAGGACTGCAATGCCAGTCAGTCAAACTCAAATCTGTTACATTATTGTTTGCTTGAGATTAAATATGATACACAGTAGATTGTATGTTTAACCTTGATATGGAAACAGGTGTCTAAAAATGGCAGTATATTTATTTTGCATTTTTTAAAAAATCTGACCTGAAAGTTTCACTAATAGAAACTTCTCTAGAGCAAACTGGGGCCTATTTGTTCAAGCATTTTGAACAGGTTAATGATTTGAGAACACATGCAAGGGCCAATTAGCTATGCTTTGATGCCTTCTGAGGGTGGTTTCAAGATATTCCAGTAACCCCCATAGTTGTAACATTCTTAGTAAGTCATTATATTTTTATATACAGGCTCAGCCATTCATAAGCCAAAAGGAGAGCTGACCTGGACAGTTGACACCATTTTGGCAGATTTAAGATAATGGGGAAACAGTGCCTTAAAAGGCTCTTATTTAGAGTGAGAGTGCTGGACTGAGCCAGGCTTGAAGCTCATTTACTGACCTTGAACCACTCACCTTCTCTAGTCCTAACAGACTTGTTGCAAGGATAAAGAGGGTGTCTACCCTGAGCTCCTTGAAGGAAAGTGGAATATAAATACTTCTTGTTATTAATAATTATACAAATATCTTTCTCCTGGACACATAAGGATCATGTGACTCCCTTATTGAAAAGGCTGCACTGGCTCCTAATCTATTTCTGGTGATTGTTTTTAAACCCCTCTAAATAGTTTAGGACCAGAGTATTGAAGGGCTGACTTCCTCCATACATAGCAATGTGGAGGTGAGAGAAATGAGATATAAGCAATAGCAGAGGGAACGGCTCAAAGCTCTATCTTCTCCAAGGGGATCCTGAAGCTGCTTCTTGAAAACATCCAACTCTGAGTTTCCTCCAGCTTCCCTATGAAGATCACTACGTTGTACTGATGTGGTATGTAGCTTCATAGAATCATAGAACTGCAGAGTTGGAAGGGACCCTGAGGCTCATCTAGTCCAACCCTCTGCAGTGCAGGATTTCAGAAGAATTTGTAAAGCTGTTAAATGATTTTAAAAATGGGAGGTTCATTAATTGAAAAGTCAACTGTCAGAACAAGCCCTACTAAAACAGTTCTCTGTGAACAAAAATGTCTTGAATTGCTAAACAAGGTAAATACAACATATTTGTGTTAAAGTAAAGAATGTGTGTGCAGTATCAAACTCTAGAAATATTGTCTTCAACTCTATCCTTAACATTGAGTAAAACTGTTGCTTTTCATTTCAAATGAAGTAGAACCTCTATTACTGATACTTTGCTAAATGAAGTTACTGTAAACCAACATTTGTTCTATATGATCTTCTTGGATAGGGAACTGGAATTCACTTTACGAACTGTCCACTTTCCCCTCATGTTAATAGATGTTTCTGAGGTGTCAGCTTACCTAACTGCCAATAATTCTTCCCTTCAATTACTTTCTGCACAATTCCCCACCTTCCAGCCACATCCTCTAGCGTCACTCAGTGAGCAGAGCTTAGGCACCTTACTTACTATAATATGCCAACAGGACTGTTTTCAGACTAAATTGTGGGCTCAGTCTCTGCTATGTTACTGCACCACCTACTTTGGTGGCCACAGCTAGAACATGAGCTCTTCAGTCTAACCAGAACCATCTGACGAGGTACCAGTACAGGCCTTGCACCAATGTGTGTTTCCCAGAATAACCTGTCAGAGAGTACCTGACCTCTGGCTGGACCTTTTGTTCTTGTCTTTCTAATAAACCATCAGCCTGTCTTCTGAGTATGTGTTCTACCTCTTGCCTATTTGATCCTTGCCTACCTTTCCCAAAATTGGGCCCCAAATGAATCTGTAAGAATGCTAGGTCCCAGGCTCAACAAAGACAGAGCTCTTGTCCAGCTCTGTTACCTACCAGAGATTCATTAAACTGGAGATGCAACAGAATGAATCTGGAACCCTATCAACCTCATAAGACCCTTTGCTTTGTAAATATTGACGATATTGCATCCTCATTATGCTGTTCCAGACTCATCCAAATCTATTGTAATGATGTTCTTTGCCCTCATTTTTCCCTGATGGCAGCAATCCCAATAAGTCTGGTTTTCTAATCTTCTCTTTTCCTAACCTCATCCTCAGGAAAGTTCATGTTCTGAAGTATTTGCCTGTCCAAGGTGACTTCTCTTCATCACATGAGATTTAACAAAACATACACAATGTGTCCTCTGGGCCCTGGACTAAATACTAATAAAGTCTCTGTTTTATTGCATTAGAAGGCTCAAACCTTTTAATTTTTTTCTAAACTCTGGAATATTTATTGTCATGAAGACTGAGAACTCTGTCATATGATATATAAAAATTACATATTGTAAGTACACCTAATTCTAGTTCTTTACTACCTAATTAAATCATTAGCAAAATGATCTGACTTCCATTGCTGCTAATTGTTGGCCATTGATAATATTATCTCTGGGTAAAGGTAAAGGTAAAGGGACCCCTGACCATTAGGTCCAGTCGTGACCGACTCTGGGGTTGTGGAGCTCATCTCGCATTATTGGCCGAGGGAGCCGGCGTACAGCTTCCAGGTCATGTGGCCAGCATGACAAAGCCACTTCTGGTAAACCAGAGCAGCGCACGGAAACTCCGTTTACCTTCCCGCTGCAGTGGTACCTATTTATCTACTTGCACTTTGACGTGCTTTCGAACTGCTAGGTTGGCAGGAGCAGGGACCAAGCAACGGGAGCTCACCCTGTTGCGGGGATTCGAACTGCCGACCTTCTGATCGGCAAACCCTAGGCTCTGTGGTTTAACCCACAGTACCACCCGCATCCTTTTATCTCTAGGAGGGGAGTGCAAAAAAGGGGGAAACCTCAATTGTTCTTCTTGTTAACAGAATCTTCAGACCCAGTTGGGTGCCGGAGCTGCCGGTCGGGGGGAATCTCGCCCCAAGATCCCCGGCTTAGCGAAGGGGGGGGGAACCGCACCAGTGCTGCGGTCCCCCATTAAAAACCCCGGGAAGAGCGTCCCGGGGGCAAGGCGACCTGGCGGGGGCTCTGGACGTCTCCCTAGCTCCCTGGCAGCCCTAATAAGAGCTGCCGAGAGAGAGCCGGGTCGAGACGGAGCCCCATTAGGTCTACCGACATTCTTCGCTGAGTGAAGCTGCAGGAACCAGCAGCTCTGAGCGCTCAATCTCTCCGTAAAAAAGGATTAGATATTCAGAATCGTGAGTAAAAGAACAATTTGGACTTAATTTGAAGGAGGAAGGGGTTTAAAAAACGGAGGTCGGCCCCTTCTCGTTGGAACAAAGGAAACAGTGGAACTTTGTAACCAAAGGCGATTGCAAAAGTGAAAGTTAAAAGAAGAGAAACTTCTGTAGCAGCTTATGGGAAACAATTGCTACAAGCATATATTGGAATGTTAAAAACTACCTTTCCCCCCGAGGTTTAGGGAAATTTAGCAAGGAATGTACAATTTGGACTTTGGATTATGATTTGCTGGACTCTTGGACTGTTGTGATTACAAAGTTGTTTTTCAGCCTTGAAAATGGCAGAAAGGAACTCTGACTTCCTGAGAAAGGCACTAGCCATATTGGATGATATCAGACAGTTTCTCAGAGCAACAAACAAAGCGATGGGCAACTTTGATGAAAAGGGAAATAAGGAGCTGGACCCAGAGGGAGTATTGCAGATGGAAGGCCTGGAAGAAATTAACCCCACCAAAGATGTTGTTTTAAAGGATTTACAGCAAATAAAAAAGAGTGACTTAAAATTTGGATTAAAAGAACTGACATGCAGAGAGGTGCCCACAGAGGTAAAAACCGATGGACATGCTAAGAAGAAGAAGAAAAATAGAAAAAAGATGACTGGACCTGTCAACAAGAAGGGAAAGTCGGCCAGAAAAATGAGAAAGAAGAGGAAAGTAACGACAACAAATGGACTATATTTGAACAAGGACAAAGTCAGGAAGGGCACCGAGCTGCAGAGTAAAAGAAGAGAAGGCCTCAAGGTTCTGGATGACTTTTGGGAATGGATTGACGAGAGAAAGGGGGTGGGCTGAAAAGATTTAATTTAACAGGATTTTTGTTTTTATGAATCATTGGACTAAAAGGAATCGACATGGTTACCGGCTTAAATGATTGCATGTTTGAAGTAGGAGTTATTTAGGGGAAAGCAAGCTAAAATCCCAAGACCAGAGGGAGGTAAGGGTCTAAGAAGTATAAATTTAAGTTGGAAATTAGGTTAAAATAAGGGAAGAGGATAGGAACGTAAGGAAAAAAGAGAAGTATTAAACACTAAAATGCTGAGGTTGGAAAAAGATTTGTCTTAAGTAAACTGATGTTTGTAATTTATGATATTTTTTAAATTTAGAAGTATGTGAACTGGTAGAGAAGAATGATAATGAATCCAATAGAGGGGGGCTTGAGGAAGTCAACCGAAAGATGAAATAGAGGAAGGAAGGATTGCCTGGCACACAGAATTGTGCCAGGCCCAAGCAATGATATTAAAAATGTATGTAAGGTTAAATGTATAATGATTTGCCATCCCTGTGAGAGAGGGGTATGAGTGTCACTTTTCCTGGTGAGAGGGGGGAAGCATGAAAAATTTAACCAATATGTTATTTGCCTAAAAAACTGTAAAAACCAATAAATTTTTTTTGGGGGGGAAGCAAAAAAGGGGGAAACCTCAATTGTTCTTCTTGTTAACAGAATCTTTTTTCATTTCATCCAAAGTTCAAAAGTGAGTGTAGATTTTAATGTATTCAAAATGATGCCATCCACACACAAGAAGGAGGTATCAGCGGACTTGGGGAAGCGCCAAGATTTGCAGGACCACAAAAAAGTGATGGGGGGAATCCTAAGAGGGACATCAAAACATCTTAAGGACAACTCAGCATGCTTAGTGGCCAAGAATGCTGAATGACTGATGAAGTAAAAGTGGAAAACTGAGTGGGAGTGGGAGTGGAATACCCTGGAGAAGGACATGGCTGACTGGCTGACAGGAATCCTTCACATTACAGTGTTTTGTTGCAAGTTTCACTTGTTCCTTTCATTTGCTTGAAAGACAAACAACCAGTACACGGTAAGACTTGAAGAATTACAATGCATTCATATGCACCATTGCAGTGTTTTAAGAACTGAAGGTTCAACTATTATTTTCCCCACTACTGCATTCATTCAATGCCTTGCTACACTTTTTTAGTTACGAAAAGCTCCCCCTCCCCCTCCTCATTGTACTTCCCCCATTCCAATGAGTTCTCTCACAGTATTTAACTTGTACAATTTTATATTTGGTGCCAGGATGCACCACCTTTTGAAAGTTTCCTATCAGCAGACTTGTTTGGATATCATTCATTAACTAGGTGTGTGTGACCTGTAAGTCAGATGTGTGAACAAATTCTAATCTCTCTTTCCACTCACTAACCCCTCTAGACTAGAGTTTCTGAGAACTCTTAAATTCACCTAGATCAGCTTAAAGATTTATGCATCAACTTGTTAGAAACCAGCACAAATTTTCAAATAGACAAAATAAGCGCAGCATGTGAAATGCGGGGCACTTAAGAGCACTGATTTCCTTACTAGGGCACAAACCAGAAAAGGATATCCATCCACATGTATGTCTGCAGTGTGGTGCATTTTTAAGCATGAAGCATTTGATGTGGCCCCATTTGCACTGCATGCCTTTACCACTGTCTTGGGTTGCATGCAGCTGCATCTAGGCTGATCCGAAATGTAAACAAAAATATGATAAAGAGCAACTTGTTTAAAGTCACTTGCAAGGATTTGGATGAGAGTCTATCACAACTATGATCATCAATATAAACTTATATACCTAAGCAATTCCGTCTAACCTCCTAGGGCAACCACCAAGGTCAGTGCAAAAGTCATTGAATTGTAATATCGAAATCCAACAGCAACCTGGGGTAGAGCATAATAATCTGTCTATATAACAGTGAACTGAATCCATATAAGATAAGTATTTGACCTATAAAAGGTTACTACTATTTGTACTACTATTTACCAAAATGGTTGTTTAGGTCATTGCTAAATGTACTGTAAAAAAGGTTATTTTCTTTTTATAAAAGCTTGAAAGGATGTTTAGCAGGTTAATTACCGGTATATGCCCAACTTTAATTATGTAAGTCTTTGTTGTCCAGAGAGACACTAAGACAATTCTGGTATCTGATGGTAATTTTTGTCTAACCTGCAAAAACTTACTGATTTTGTCAGTGGCTCAGACTCTGCAGACTCAGCATATGCAAAAAAGCTTATCATATGTTTAGTATCAAAGGTGCTGGTAATATGATAGAAGCTAGGTTGGGTCTTGATCGAGAAACAAACAAACAATAAGGTTAGTGAAAGCCCATAGAAAGAAAGGATGTGATTGTCCCGGAACGGTTCAGGCAGCATGCAGACAATGAAAGCTATTATGTATTTCCTTTGGTACAAATGTTTGAATACAGAGTATTGTGACATTGCCTGCTCCCAGTGCCTGGTTTCATGCTCGCCTTGACCTTCAGTGTGGGTTGATGGAATTCTAAAAGGAGGATTGTATTACATATACATTAGAGAAAAACACATAGGGTTGTAAGAACTGCTATTCTGCAAGCTACAGAGAAGAAGAAGAAGAAGAAGAAGAAGAAGAAGAAGAAGAAGAAGAATGATTGCAATATGGAACATAAAAAGGGTCAATCATTCTCTGCAAAAAAAATAGTCTAAACTCTACATCAAAATACCGCAAATAGCTTTGGACTGCTCAGGGATACATATATCCAAATGCACTTTTCAGAACCCAGTACATACATTTTGAACAATCTAAAAGCATCCAGCATAGAAACAGGTGCCCATGGAAAATGTCAAAATTGAATATCTGTCACCTTATGAAAAGGGGCGCAGTGCCAGTGCTTCATTCTGGAACCAGTCAGTTTAATGGCTGCATCATGAAAAGAGGAATTCCGTGTGTATGAATAAAGTTTTCAGAGATCAAACACTACAGGAAGCTGTCTTATACTCTCTGTCCATCTGGTCCAATGTTGTCTGCTCCACTGAATGCAGCTATCCCAGGCCTCAGGCAGAGGTCTTTTCTGTCCCTTGCTATCCTACACATTTTAATTGGAAATGCCAAGAACTGAAGCTGGGGCCCTCTATGCCAGGCATGTCCAAAGTCTGGCCCGGGGGCCAAATTTGGCCCCTGGTCGATTTAATCCGACCCCCCAAGCAATTATGAGAAATGAATCTGTTGCGGCCCCTGAGCGCCTGCTGCTTGACTTGTTCTGCTCAGGAGCCAATGAATTGATGGACAGCTAGAGCTCTCCAGCATCGACCCTTGGAACCGCCCACCCGCCGTCTCATGCATGCGCCCTGTTATGTTTTCTGGCCGCTGGCTGGCTCATGCAGGCGCCCTGCGTGCGGCTCTCTATCCTGGCCACTGGCCGGCTCATGCAGGCACTCTCTACCGTGGCCACTGTGCGCCCGGTGTGCAGCTCACTCCTGTGCTGCTCGCTCTCCCACTTGCCTGCAGGCTCCTGCAGCTGCTCACTGTGCGGCTTGCTCTCCCGCCCACCTGTCTGCGGGCGCTTTCGCAGCCTCTCTTGCCTGTTTATCTACCCCTCAGTGAGCAACAACTTGGGGGGGGAGCTCTGTGTCCCATTCGCTGTCTGGCTTGCGCCGGCGCCCTGCGTGTGGCTCTCTATCCTGGCTGGCGCCCTTTGTGCGGCTTTCTATTGTGGCTGCTGTGTGCCCAATGTGCAGCTTGCTCTCCCGTGGGGCTTGCTCTGCCGCCCACCCGCCTGCCGGTGAGCAATGACTTCAATTCTTTAAAAAGCTCAACAACCTTGGGGTAAAATCCTAAAAAAAAAGCTCAACAACTTTGGCTGGCCCTGATGCATGTTCACTTCATTAAATCTGGCCCTCTTTGAAAAAAATTTGGACACCACTGCTCTATGGAATACAAGTGCTGTAACACTGAGCTGCAACTATATTCACATTGAGTCAAAACAGATTTATTTCCAGTTGCTTCACATTATTCTACAAGTGATTACAATAGAAACATTTTTTAAACACCCACCCACCACACACCCACACTGGTGATAGGTTTCCATCTCTTTGAACAGAAGAGGGTGGCTGAATCGTGCTCCAGAAGTTTCTAAAGGTCAGTGAGGCAAACAAAAGGAGGTGGGGAACCTCTCCTAATTCATGCTGGTGATGGAAAGTGGGACATTTTCAACCACTTGCAACTATATCTGCCATGAACACACCAGTTCCAAGTGTAATCTCGCAGCTGGCTGCAAAATGCAGTCAGGAAAAGGGAGGCTGGGCTTTCACGCCAGCACAGGAGAGCCCGCAGCTGCCAGTGTCGACTCCCCCTGACCTTGGACGGCCGGCTGATAAGGGAGGGACAGAGAGCAGCCTGGAACACAGCCAAAGCTCCCCGGAAGCCCAAAGAGGCGCGGAAAGCCACAGAGACAGCTTTTTGGAACAGGAAGGGGCTGCAGCTGACCAAATAAGTCAAAGGCGTAGGCGTATAGGAAGGATGCTAGACAGGAAGCAAAATAAGAAACGTAAAGGTCGAAGGTTCAATCTCTTCTGTCGACACAGGAAGAACTCAGAAGGGTCAACTGAGTGATGGGGGCCGGAGGTTTGCTAGAGCCATCCGGAGATAATTGCTTGGTTTCTTTTGCAATAAATCCTTTTAAATTACGTACGCCTACTGTGTTATCAAGCCAGGAACCTGGACTCCTAACAATATCCTGAAACATGGTAATAAGACAACGTTGGATGATAATAGACATATTATTTCACAACCGAAATGGCAAATGTGCACACCAAATTAAATGTTGGTGTAGCTATCAATCTTTGTGTACGTTTGCTTTTTAATTTGTTTTTCAAAGCACTGAATGAAAGTTTATGAGTAAAAAAGATACTTAAAAATAATTGTTGCAGAGGTTGGAAAGTATTTTGGTGACATCACGGGTTAGTCAGTCAGTACTGTGCATAGGCAATATCTGCTTGAACTTGTAGAAATCCCTCCCCCAGGGCATGGCTAAAGAAGAAATCTGTTTAAACTCAGGGCAGTCGCTAAATTGCTTCACTGCTCTAAAAAGGCGGTACAAGTTTCACCCTCTATAAACTAGGGATAATGAGAAGATTTGCAATATCTGATTTGGAACAAATGTAAAATGCTAATAAGACTGTAATGAGATGTTCTCAAACTGCCTATAAGTCATTCAGCTATAGATGGAAAGAACAAGATGAAATGTGCAATGCACATGATATTGGCCTGAGGCCCAGCATCACATCAACCCCTGACAAGGGCAATAGAGAAACAGAGTATGGAAAATTAAGAGAGAAAGATGCAGAGAGATTGAGTGCTTGGATTTTAAAAATAAAATACATTTGCTAGGTCACACTAAATATTTTTATTATGACTTTGTCACAGTCCAGCAAATTTCCCCCTCCTGATAGAAGAGACAACTTCTCTGTTGGAAAAATATGTATATACAGTATTGTAAAAGATTTTCATGAACTGGCTGAGCAGAGTTTGAATGATCTCTCCTTTGTGATGTTCCATTTATTTGATTGTAGCATGATAATTGTCATGAACATGGAGTTATTTCATCAAAAGAGGCCCAAGTGAACTTGGTTTTGCAGAATGCTTAATTGTTCAGGCTGTGCCCTCTACAAGGGTAGTCTAGCTGTAGTTGCAGGCCCATGGGGGGACTCCAGATCTTACAGCATGGTCATGTCAAGAGGGACTTGTAGCCCACAGCAGTGCAGCCCTGGAGTCCAAGGCATCTCTGCCAGCCAACCTGCCCAAGATGGATCTCCGTCTTTTCTCTTCCCCCTTCTCCCTCCCAGAACGCCTTGCTAAAATTCTTCCTTTCACCTCACACCCAGTTACCCTGGCAATGTTCCAAGGAAGGGCAAGGGGTTGGACAGTTCTCTTGCCAATGGCCCTGTATTGTTTCTTAATCACCCTAGCTTGGCCAGGTCATTTTGAATAGGCTAGCCCAGGAATTCCTCTGCAGCTTGTATTTCTCCCCTCACATCCCAAATGATCAAAATCTTACCATTTATTAATTTTGGGGGTATTTTGTCAGGTCTAAAATCAATAAGGCTCTTATTCTAGCCCCATGTGACAGCAGTCTCAGTGTTTTGTTTTTTCACTTCTAAACTTTATTTTTCGATTTCTAGAAATAGAAGTAACAAACAGTCCACATATACCCACTGCCCAAGGAACATTCTGTGCATATACAGTGCAAATAATACAATCAAACATTAAGTTTGTAAAGTCTGAGCAGCCTTAGAGCTGTTTCCCAGGCCACAGCCACACCTTGAAGCACTTTCTTTGTAGATAGCCAGGAGAAGGGTGTGGCTGCTACTTTGAGCATTTTTTTAATATTAATATTTGTTATGTGAAATTGATGCTGGATTTAGTGTATGTGTTTCTATATACCATCTTTTGCAATCATTTGTGAATGTAGGAGGCTTGGTTTTACATTTGGCTCACAACTTTCCGTTGGAAAACCTACTCTTTAGCAATAAATCAGAACAAATGGCAATCCATGGAAATTGCCGTTTGCTCCGATTCAGCACTAAGCCACAGGATTTCCCAGGTGAAAGTGGTGGGGCAAATGGAAATGTAGATGAGACCATTCTATTACAAAATGTAGGATCATGCAGAGGATGATTCAGATGAGAATTCAGTGTGCATAACCTATGTGCAGTACAGGATCATGGATTACAACCTGCCTGCACACCCCACCCAGTCGAGTGGGTGGTGCTGTGGTCTAAACCACTGAGCCTCTTGGGCTTGCCGATCGGAAGGTCGGCAGTTTGAATCCGCACGACGGGGTGGGATCCCTTTGCTCTCTCCCAGCTTCTGCCAATCTAGCAGTTCAAAAGCATATCAGTGCAAGTAGATAAATAGGTACCACTGCGGTGGGAAGGTAAATGGTGTTATCGTGTGCTCTGGCTTCCATCACGGTGTTCTGTTGCACCGGAAGTGGTTTAGTCATGCTGGCCACAGGACCCGGAAAGGTGTCTGTGGACAAATGCCAGCTCCCTTGGCCTGAAGCGAGATGAGCACTGCACCCTATAGTCACCTTTGACTGGACTTAACTGTCTTGGGGTCATTTACCATTTTTACACTTTTAGCAGACAGCCACACACTTGTTTTGTCAATGACTTACACATAAAGTCCAATGCTTGCAGATTTGAATTTCCTGATTGTGTCCCAGATTCTTCTTGCTTTTATTTTTAGGTTAATTTTTTTCATGATTCCAAACCTGGCCCTGTTCCCCCAATTCAAAGTGAAGCACAGGTAGGCTACAGAGATAATGTTTATATTGATTCTTCCTTATTTATCAGTTTATGTTTATATTTATATTTATTCCACCTTTTCTCTAAGGAGCTTGGGCTAGTGTTCATGTTATCATCACAGCAATCCTGGAAGGTAGGTTAGGCTGAGAGAGAGTGATTGGCCCAAGGTCACACAGTGAGCTACATGGCTGATTTTAACCCTGGTATTCCAGCTCTTAGTCTCATTAATATTCCTCTGCCTGATTCTACATTCTGGAAAAAATATGTAAAAATGATTAAGCTGGAAGAGGAGAATAATCTTTTCCCATACGACTGGAAATGTATGGGGCCTCTTGTTTATTGTGTGGCACCTTTAAAAGAAAGGTAAAGGTAAAGACCCCTGGACACCATTTTGGGTGTTCAGCCATGCACGTCGGCCAGAAGTGTGGGAGCAGCGGGGGCATCCTATTTTGGAAGCGCCTGAGCAGCATGAACTTCAGAGCACTGCAGTAGATGCCAAGTAAAGCTTCGCAAGGTCTTTTCTGCAGCCGATCTTTTTATTCTGGAAAGCCAGAATTCGAAGCTTCTTTGGAAGGTTCTACATGCCCCATGGTTTTTATAACAAAGTCCTGAAAAGCTCTCTCTTGACATGACATTTAAACAAATGAAACATATTGCCCTAGGGACAAGGTGACTTGTGCACACACACTCGTATAAAGCTCCCAGTCGAAGGACATACTTACCTCAGTTTGAGCTGCTGCTTCTTTTTCATATTTTCAAGTTATCTCTAGTCCTTCTTAGAGAAGAACAGGAACACCACACCCATGTCCTGCAAGCACTTAAAAATTGTGCATATGTTCGTTCCTGTGCCCTGTTTCTGAAGCAATGTGGCCTGGGTTGTGAGGTTTAATATACAAGAAAGAGACAGCAAACTTCTATTTTATAATCTACAGTCAAATGAATTCAAATTAGTAAATAGCCAGTGGGGAGGCAGGAAGTCTGCTGACTACACCATACCCTGCAACATTTCTCCAATGAAAATAGGGACGTCCTATTCTATTATTATTATTATTATTAGTAGTAGTAGTAGTAGTAGTATATTTTATACCCTGCTCACCTGACTGGGTTGCTTAAGCCACTCTGGGCAGCTCCAACATATATAAAAACATAATAAAACATTAAACATTTTAAAACTTCCATATATAAGGCTGCCTTCAGGTGTCCTCTAAAGGTTGTATAGTTAGTTATCTCCTTGGCTTGGGGGTTGCATAACTCCATACCCTTCAACATTTTTCTGATGAAAATAGGGATGTCTTGAGGAAAATGGGGACATTCTGGGATCAAATCAGAAACTGGGACAGCTGCTTTAAATCCAGGACTGTCCCCAGAAAATAGGGACACTTGGCGGGTCTGTTGATAGGCTCTGTAGCCGAGAAAAATATCTTGAGTGCCACAGTACGTCAGAACAAGTGTTGGGAGAAAAGGACCATCTGCTGACTTCTGCTGCTCGCTCTGGAAACACAAACACAGGTTGGGCAGATCCTATAGATAGCTTCTTGCAATGGAGGGAGGAAGTAATAGTACCCAATGCACCATTTCAAAGTTAGCAGGAGGGAAGCACAGAAGAAAGACTGAGATGTGGTATTCCTATAGATCAGGCTCTCCAGATGTGGTTGGACCCCCCCCCCCAATCCAACTTCCTTCAGCCCAACCCACCATGGCAAATAGAAAGACATTGTTGTTTGGGGCTGCGCCACTATGCTAGCTTCCTGATATTTACTGGGGAGGGGAGGGGTAGTGTGGAAGTCAATGTGGTGCAACAGCAACCCCCCTCCTGGGAGCATAGTATAGTGCAGGGGTAGGCAACCTAAGGCCCGTGGGCCGGATGCGGCCCAATCGCCTTTTCAATCTGGCCCGCGGACGGTCTGGGAATCAGCATGTTTTTACATTAGTAGTATGTGTCCTTTTATTTAAAGCTAGTATATTAAAACTAGTATATCCTGGAGCTGCCTGTCCCTGCTGCTAAAGCAGCAGGGACGGGCAGCCTAAGGAGCTGACGCTCCCTCGGCCAGTCGCTCAGTGACCGCGGGAGCAGGCGCTGCAGCTCCCGGCGAGGGAGAGCTGGCTCCTGGAGCTGCTTGTCCCTGCTGCTAAAGCAGCAGGGACGGGCAGCCTAAGGAGCCGACGCTCCCTCGGCCATTCGCTCAGTGACCGCGGGAGCAGCAGCGCCGGGCGGGATGCAGCCCGCTCGGCGCTGCAGCTCCCGGCGAGGGAGAGCCGGCTCCTGGAGCTGCCTGTCCCTGCTGCTAAAGCAGCAGGGACGGGCAGCCTAAGGAGCCGACGCTCCCTCGGCCGGCGTCACCGTTTCTGCTGCTGCTGCCGCCGCCGTCGAACTCCAGCAGCCAGAGCAGAGCGGGCCCGTGCGCCTCTCTCAGTGGGGACGGCGGGACTCTTCCCCCTTGGCTCTCTCTTTCTCCTCTCCCGCCCAGCCACCGGAAGTCTCTGTGAGCAGCGGGAGGAGCAGCAGCAAGCAAGCAGCGTAACCACGCCCCCCTCTCCGCCTGCTCCAATCCCTGCTTCCGCGTGTGTCATGCGCAGTACCTCACTTCCGTGACACACAGAAAATTGCAGGTGGACGCAGGGACACTTGAAGATTATAATATAGGATGCATCTCTGGGTTATTTGTGGGACATATGAATTCGTTCATTCCCCCCCCCCCCAAAAAAAATAGTCCGGCCCACCACATGGTCTGAGGGACGGTAGACCGGCCCACAGTTGAAAAAGGTTGCTGACCCCTGGTATATTGGCTCCTCCCCATTTGGTGAGCCACTTCTGATGTTCAAGGTTGATGACTTTTGTAGTCTAACAACATCTGGTGGGCTGTGCCTGCTGTGGATAATGCATTGGGGGAAGAGCGTACTACCATACTTTGCACAATGTGCTTGTCAACCAATTACATAAGCTGTCAATCACTTCCTTAACATGAGTCAGCACACTGGCTGAGAAATAAAACATAATCTCCATAAGCCACATGGAAAATGTGGCGCCTGCCCTGTGGAACGCCCTCCCAGCAGAGGTCAGAGAGATAAACAACTATTTGACATTCAGAAAATACCTGAAGGCAGCCCTGTTTAGGGAAGTTTTTAACCTGTGATATTTTAATGTATTTTAATATCTGTTGGAGGCTGCCCAGAGTGGCTGGGGGGACCCAGCCAGATGGGCGGGGTACAAATAATAATAATAAATTATTATTATTATTATTATTATTATTATTATTATTATTATTATTATTATTATTTGCTTCCATACACTGAATTTCTACAAGTTTTCATTGTATTCCTAATAATTTTTTTCTTTTCTCAGTTAATCAAATATATTCAAATAGCAGCCCTTTCACAAATCTTTATGGAGTAGCTACAACTGAAGCTCTTTATTAGAAGATTTCAGTACAGAAGAAATTGTGACAAATATATAACGTTTCTCTTGTTAATTTCTCTCTGCTGCACATTCCGCTTGCTGGTGCCTCTGTTTTTGATTTAGAGTTATTGTTCATTGTAGCTGAGATAGTGAACAGGGACAATGGCAGTGTGGGAATATGCCTCAAAAGAGAGAGAGATCAGGTGAGCTATTTGAGCTGGTTATCAATTGTTAATTGTCTACTGATCCTTAAACTAGATACCTAAACTGAAAAGACCACTATCAGCAGCAGATGCAAATTATATGGATCCTGTAGGTGTGCAGGTCCTAAAAGATAAGTGGGATGCTAAATTTTTTATTGCTTCCCTGAGCTTTTCAGATCTGCTCAGTTTTCCTTGTTAGTCAGAGTACTTGTTCAACTTAGGAAGTAAAGTGATAAGTTTCATTTGCATACACTCTGCCTAAAATAAATTATGTTTGTTTACAATCTGGCACCCGGGGACTATTTATAATTATTGTTGGCTTCCTAAAGTGCATAGCTAGCACATTAATTTTCCAAGGTATTTCCCACCCCCCATTGTAAATATGTTTTTCACAATAACTCAGCATAAAGCAGAGGCCCATCTAGTCCAGTAAACTATCTTCACAATGGCTGGCCAACAACCTATAGGAAGTCTACAGCAGAATCTAAGCACAACAGCAGTCTCCTATGTACAGCTGGTATTCACTGTGACTGGTTGTCATTGATAGGTTTCAATATGGTTTAGAGCAGTGTTTCCCAAACTAGGGTCTCCAGCCATTTTCGGACTACAATTCATTTCATCCCTGACCATTGGTCTTGCTACCTACGGAAGATGGAGTTGTAGTCCGAAAACAGCTGGAGACCCAAGTTTGGCAAACACTGATTTAGAGCTTTAGAGATCATTGTTGCTGTTACTATTTATTGGGAAACACTGGTTTAGAGAAATTTACGCTATCTAATTTGGTTGCCATTACTCTACCCTGTGATAGCTAATTCCAGTCTTTAACTATGTGCTATGTGAAGAGGTACTTCCTTTTCTCTATCCTGACTTCTGAATCTTTCAACTTTCACCTTCTTGGTTTTTCTAAACTAAAAAGCTCCAAATGTTGCAACTTTTCCTCATAGGAGATTGTTCCACAATCACGATCATTTTGAGTGCCCTTTTCTCAACCGTTCTCCAGCTCTAGAGGTTCCCTTGAAGCTTTGCCTGTCTTGCTGGTCCTGCACATGGAATGGGTGCATTTCAAAGGTGCCCAGAAGGTCCTGGCTTTGTACCTTCTATGTAGCAGCTTAAATTTTGCTTAAGGAACATTATTTCATTGAAGGCCCATCTATCCAGCTAGCTAGATGATCATTGCATCCTTTGCACCAGCCAGGGAAGTCATGTGGCTTGCACAAGGTCGGATTTAGGTTTGATGAGGCCCTATGCTACTGGAGGCAATGGGACCCTTTATATGTCCTTTGTATGTTCAGCTGTCCTTTGTCAACAACAAATTGTCACTGTTTTTTTGTGTTGAATATATGCTATATGGTAATTTATGGACCTAATAGGTATCTAAAGCCATTTGCACATGCAGAATATAGGCACCCTATATATAGAAATGAGCAAACCAGTGGTATTTTAGGGAGCAGGCTAGCAGACGGGGCCCATTATTTACATCATAGGAGCCTACACAACGCAAAACACTGTTGCTGTATGTAGGTTTTATTTTATTTGTTTTTTATATTATATTTTGGAAATGTACATTCAGTTTTTTTGCCTTTAGATTTTTTGGGGACCCCCAAGAGAGTGGGGCCCTAAGCTATAGCTTGTTTAGCTTATACGTAAATCCGGCACTGGGTTTGCAACTATTACACATCCAGCTATCAATGTTCCTTATAATTGACTCTCCCAATAACAGGAGTCCTCTTTCCCCCTGTGGAATATCCTCAGCATGACAAGAATTGACTGCTTCTAAGGGATTGTTTTCAACTTCCATACAGTGATGTCTTCCTTCTCTGTGGCCCCATTTTCAATGGCAGTGGATGAGCCATCACCCTGGGGGTAGGATACTGACTGCTCTTATCCCTCATTACCTCATCCATGAACCCATCTGATCAGCTTCTTCTACTTGGCCTCAAGAGAGGCGAAAAAATTTATTATCATAGGAGAATAGGAGCTAACTGCACACACCTGTGAGTTCTGTTCAGCAGGAAGATAGCTATACTTAGGACATTCTGTATAACTCCCAAATATGGATGTAATCCAATTCTTGAAACCAGTTCAGAGTCTGATTTGACAGACTAACTCACTTGTGACCTTGACACTTTGTCACTGAAGATCTGACGCTCCATCAGCTATACTTTGCAGCTTGCTCATAGAGCATGCTCCTACCCTAGCTTGCCTTAAATTTATAGCCCTGGTTACCTTCCCCCAGCTCTTGCTGCAGCCAATTAAATGATGAAGTACTTTTTTGAAAACCACAAGGTGGTGTACCTCAATTACTAGGCTTCACCAAATTCTCGTGATTTAAAAAAATAATATATATATTTTTAAGGAGGATTGAGCTCACCTTGGGGGTGGGGAGTAGACCATACCTTCCAACATTTCTCCAATGAAAATAGGGCCGTCCTATTCCATAATAATAATAATAATTTCACTATTTATACCCCAGCCATCTGACTGGGTTGCCCCAGCCACTCTGGGCATCTTCCAAAATATATTAAAAATAATAATAAAACATTAAACATTAAAAACTTCCTGATACGGAGCTGCCTTCAGATGGCTTGGTGGTCAGAAAACTCTATACCTTCCAACATTTCTCTGATGAAAATAGGGACGTCCTAAGGAAAAGCAGGACATTCCATGATCAAATCAGAAACCAAGTTGGCTTCTGTAAATCTGGAACTACAGTCGTACCTCTGGTTACGGCCGCTGCGGGTTGCGTTCGTCACAGGATACGAATGCGCCGAACCTGGAAGTACTGGAACGGGTTACTTCCGGGTTCGGCAGGGCGAGCATGTGCAGAAGCACTAAATCGCGCTCCGTGCATGCGCAGAAGTGCTGAATCGCGCAGCGCGTATGCGCAGATTCGGCGCTTCAGGTTGTGCGCTGCTCAGGTTGCGAACAGGCCTCCAGAACGGATCCTGTTTGCAACCAGAGGTACCCCTGTATCCATGGAAAATAGGGATACTTTGAGGATCTGGTAGTCAATGGGTGGAGATTAAGGTGAAGATGTGGGCAGCTGATGCCTGTCTGGAAATGCCTGCAGAAGTTCTTAAAGCTGAACTATTTTAAACTGATTTCAAGACTGAAACAAAAGTTGAGCTTTTCGAAAACTGAAAACTGAAAGCAGTAGCCTCAATACAATAGGGAAACTTAAAACAGAAGCTGCGTAGCATGTTCGGCTTCTGAAAATTGTTAGAAAACCGGAGCAGTTACTTCTGGGTTTTCGGTGTTCGGAAGCTGAAACGTATGACAATGGAGATGTTCGACAACTGAGGTTCCACTGTAAATGTGTTTAGAATTGCAGCCTCAGTCCCCCACCCTTCATTCTTTCCCATATTGTATGTCTTCAATATGAGTGTATCAAATCACCACTTGTTACACATTAAAGCATTGTTATGTCAAGAAAACAATGCCTTTAGCTCTAGCTGCAAAAGATAAAATTTAAAGAACCAGTGAGATATATTAAACAGGGAACAAGACTGCACCTGCTGCTGTCCTAGCTGTTCCCCTGCTGGTAAGGATGGAGTGTTTCATTGGTCAGAACAGACACATTACTAGACCTTCCTGCTTTGGCATGAGAGGGAGTGAGAGCAAGAGCGAGCATAATAAAGATGAAGTTTCAAAGGTGCTGACAGATGTACCCCCTATCATTCATCTGATCTGAAGAGACACTGAATCAACAGAATAAAGATCCCACGGCAACTTCTCCGCAAACAGCTACTGCCCTTCAGAATGATACCTTTGTCCTTCAGTGTTCCTTCAGGTGCTTGAGGAAAATGATATCCTTAGCATTAAAAATAGCACAAAGCATCCAACTCTGAATAGGAGAATGAAAAGCTAGATTTAATATAAAATAATGTGCAGCTTTCTTGCTTTCTTCATTCCATTCTTCCCTCTTTACTAACATGCAAACACTTAAGAAACTTTTTGGCTTCTCTGTTTGACTCAGTGTTTATGCTTACACTCTGAGGTGGATGGAGCAATCAGCGTGTGAATGGAATTATGTGAATGACTAATTGATTGCTTTTATGCACGATCACTGTGGTCGTTTTCATCTCACACCGAGAATTAGAAATGCAAGTAAACATGTTTACATATGGAGCAATCATGTGGTTGAGTGTATAACTGATGCATGCATGTATCGTACTGGTGTTATATTCAACATATCTTCATTGCTAAAGGAAAATGTTAATTTCTGCTTTTAGTCTTTGTGGTGTACTTCCTTATTTTCAGATTGAGGAGAGGAAACTTCCCTCACTGCCACATTTTTTTTCTGTTTGGTGGTGCTGTTGGATTCAGTGTTGTTACTCAAGGCACAAGTGCAATCTTTAAACAGGTTTATAAGAACAGCTTCATTTGCTTTATACATTTTGTAAAAAGCATGGAGAAATAGGTGTTGTTCATAATGAAAATAACAAAGGAGTGTGTATCAGCCTGTGAAATGCTACTAGTTCCATGCACAAGGCCAGCTAGAGAGGCAGAGCTGTGTGTTCTCACTGAGTGGATGAGATGATGGTGTTGGAAGGAAGGGTTTGGATTTTTTTTTAGGCATTAGGAAATGTTTGGGGACAAGACTGGCCTGTACAAAAGGGATGGACTCCACTTGAATGGGGTTGCCACCTTTGTTCTAGCAAAATACAGGACAGGGTGGTGTGTTACGGTTTGGGGGCATCTCCCCAAAAAAAACTGCTGCTGAAGTGACTTCAAAGCAATTCATTACATTCTATTGCAGCCTAACAGGACAGCCCCTCTGGAAATTGTCACATACGCACATACACTCAAATTTGTAAATCTGTCTGTGCTTGGCTACCTAGAGCTTAAATACATGACCTTTCACATACCCTTTCAAACACATGCATTTGGAGAGGATCCCTAACTTGGCAGAGAGAGAGAGAGAGAGAGAGAGAGAGAGAGAGAGAGAGAGAGAGAGAGAAAGACCTGAAATACAGGATAAAACTGTATCAATACAGGACGTAGCATTTTACATTGAAATATGGGACAATCCTGTATCATGCACGGCCGGTAGCAACTCTATGTGATTTGAACCAAGGTGGGATAAGGCTGTTGGAACTTAAAATAAGAAACAGATTGCAGGGGGAAAGCCAACAAGAACTGGGAAACACCTGATCTGGAACAAATAGTCCCCCGCAGATGAGGAAGGGTGAAAATGTTTAAACGGGGTAGGACAGAACTAGGCTTGAGAATACAGGGGCATATGATAGCACTTCAGAAAGGACAAAGCACTGTAAGATAAAACACACGTGCGAAAGACATCGGGAGAGAGATTGCATGTATAAATGCTTATAAATTAATACCAGAAACATCCAAGCCAATATGGGCGAGCCAGAGTGCTTCGTCTTAAGGGGAGCATATATACGGTATAGTGGGCAAAATAGAAACCTGACGGAATTGGGAGAATCAGTGGGAAACAGTTACCTCTAGATACAAACTCTAGAGGAAGCTGTGCTGGAGATGGTGTCGCCCAGTATGTTGAAGACCACATAGAGTTTAACAAGTTAAAAATTCCAAAGGGGGCAGCCTCCTCCACAGAACTGCTGTGCTTAGTGATACCAGGCTCTCCATTGGGCTTCATGGGGGGGGGGGAAGGAGGCAGGACAGTAAACGATAGGAGTGGGTGATTTGCTTCCATGTCAGGGTGCTGAGCTCTGTGTTTAATTTTTTTTAAAAAAACACCATTTTGCTTCCTCCACCAATATCTGTTGGAACTTTGAGATTCAGTGGGGAACTTGCTTGGTCAGCTAGATAGGACTGCTAAACTTGGGGCTAGCTACCTCTGTTCTAAGTCAATGTGTATGTGTGAGAGAGGTATGAAGAATTAAGTGCCCTTTCTGTATTCAAAGAAGGGAAGAATTGGAGAAACAGCTGGTACAGGAGCACTCATGCCCTTTGCAGAAAGAAACCAACAGAGAGATCAGGTATTTCACCAGGAGTCATTTTCCTGCAATGGTAATCGTACCATCAATTACCTAGTGCTGAAAGGCTGGGCATATAAGTAGTGAAATGAAATGTAACACCTTGTGGCTAGAAGCCCTTGCATCAAGCTCATTGAAGCAGGGGTAGTGGTAAAAACAGTCAACAATGGTAGAGTGTCCTCAGAAAAACGTTACTGAACATCATCAAAGTAACCACAGTTCTTTGTGCACAAGAAACATTGCTACAGGCTATTTTGGGCAACAATACATACAATTAATCTTCATCACTGTGACTGAAAAAAAGAGGTAACTTTAGGAAATGAGGGCCAGTGTAAGAAGAAATTAACAGAGATCTGTGTATTGGGTACAAAAGCCACAGGTTCAGCACAAACCGAAGGTTCAAATCACTTTGCTTCTGGTAGAGCATCAGCCTTACATGCAGAAGGTCTCAGGTTCAACCCCCAAATTCTCCAGGGAGGGTTGGGAGAGATGCCTGTCTGAAACGCAGAAGAGATGCTGCCAATCGGTGTAGAAAGTACTGTGCTAGATGGACCGATGAAGTGATGCTGTAGAGGGCAAATTCCTATGTTCCTAAAATGTGCCCAGGATATATTGTTGAATGTTCTCAAGCCCCTTACTGTGAATCTATACCAGCCTTCACCGACCTGGTGCCCTCCAGATGCTGTGAACTAAAACTCTCATGGGCGCTGTCCAAGGCTGATGGGAGCTGTGGTCAACATCTAGAGGGAAACACTTTGACAAAGTGTCATCCACACACATACATTCATACATACATACACAGACACTGTTTATTTAATGCAAGGAAGAGTGGGACAACTGGTCAGAAGGGGACCAGGCTAGCTAGCTAGTTTGCTAGCAGATAGTGAAATTCCAGCCATTCACTGTGTCTACTGGCTAATTGCAAGCAACCATAATTCTGAGTGTATAATAAAAATTGTTTCCGTTATTAAATACACAGTTGGAAAGCAAGACATTGCTGCCTGGAGAGTATTAATTCCCCTTATTTTATGAGCAGGACTGCATATGCAGGGAATGAAGACACATTAGGAAGCTTGTGTGAGTGCATTTCCCACTGAGATCCAGCTCTGAGGGCCTTCTGGTGGTTCTCTCATTGCGAGAGGTGAGGTTATAAGGAACCAGTCAGAAGATCTTTTTGGTAGTCATGCCTGCCCTGTGGAATGTCCTCCCAGCAGATGTCAAACAGGCTATTTTCATACCAAAAGTAAAATAAAATAAATTTGAAAGAGATCATAGAATCATAGAATCATAGAGTTGGAAGAGACCACAAGGGCCATCCAGTCCAACCCCCTGCCAAGCAGGAAACACCATCAAAGCATTCCTGACAGGTGGCTGTCAAGCCTCTGCTTAAAGACATCCAAAGAAGGAGACTCCACCACACTCCTTGGCAGCAAATTCCACTGTCGAACAGCTCTTACTGTCAAGAAATTCTTCCTAATGTTTAGGTGGAATCTTCTTTCTTGTAGTTTGAATCCATTGCTCCGTGTCCGCTTCTCTGGAGCAGCAGAAAACAACCTTTCTCCCTCCTCTATATGACATCCTTTTATATATTTGAACATGGCTATCATATCACCCCTTAACCTTCTCTTCTCCAGGCTAAACATACCCAGCTCCCTAAGCCGTTCCTCATAAGGCATCGTTTCCAGGCCTTTGACCATTTTGGTTGCCCTCCTCTGGACACGTTCCAGCTTGTCAATATCCTTCTTGAACTGTGGTGCCCAGAACTGGACACAGTATTCCAGGTGAGGTCTGACCAGAGCGGAATACAGTGGTACTATTACTTCCCTTGATCTAGATGCTATACTCCTATTGATGCAGCCCAGAATTGCATTGGCTTTTTTAGCTGCTGCACCACACTGTTGACTCATGTCAAGTTTGTGGTCTACCAAGACTCCTAGATCCTTTTCACTTGTACTGCTCTCAAGCCAGGTATCACCCATCCTGTATTTGTGCCTTTCATTTTTTTGATGAGCACCCTTTGGGTTCGGTCAGTCAGCCAGTTACAAATCCAATGAATGGTAGCATTGTCTAGCCCGCATTTTACCAGCTTCTTTACAAGAATATCATGGGGCACCTTGTCAAAGGCCTTATTTAAAGATAACTTTAAAATGTTTTCAATTAGGTGTTTTTTTAAATAAACCATTAAAATTAAGATACCTGCTTTTAGAAATGCTCCGTTTAAATGGGTGTGTGACGCCATTTGTATCTTTAGTGGGTAGGAGCTTCAAAATGTCATATATATTTTTTGCCAACCTCAGCCTTTCGACAATATATGATTTAAAATGCATTTCAGTTTCAGTCTTCATGGGAGAGTGATCAGCCCTGTGGCAGTGAAATGGTTAATTCTGCATTCCCTGGGATTGAGCTTCATGAACTGAAAGTCAAATCCACATATTTTGCCCATTTTGCAGACCTGATATTCAGACGGCATTAGAAGGGTGTTTCCTGATTAGATTCCTATGTCTGAGTCTTCAGCATAGAGAGATAGAGAAATAGATAATTTCCTTTTGAACTTTCACCAGAGTTAGGAGCGTGGGTTTTTTTTTTTTTTGCCCTCTGTCTTTGTTTCGTGTCCCTGTTGCTCAGCCCTGCACTGTTAGACTACCATACTCAGTTGAACTTGATGGAGTACATTGTGCAAATCCATGGGTGCCACTTGGCAGCAGGTCAAATCTCGAGAATGTAAGCATTATTGCAGACTTTCTGATTAGAGTCAGGCGGAGCCCAATACCAATAATGCCAACCCTTTCATGTAGAAAGACAAGGTGGACATTTTTATAGGGAAAGGTAATAAATGGTTAATTGCACCAGGATGATAAAGCATTCTTGCACATTGCAGCATGTACATTCTGTACATCAAAGGAGGAATCATTAAGTTATTGCTCAACTGCTATTAGTGTGACAAAGTGTTTCACATAAATATGCAAAGCTGCAATTCCTGGCTGCAGAAACCAGGATGAAGGGGAGAGTCTATGTATTTAGGCACCTGTTACTATTTAGGTCAGAAACTGGGCCCAGTGCATTTTGTGCCATGCAGTGATTATATTAATGGGTGAATAAAAAGGTATTTTACCTGGCACTGAAAAGACTGTAGGTGAGCCTATCTGGGGAGGCCACTGTATAGCTGGGGTGTCTCTGTTGAAAATTCCCTCTCTTTAACACTAACCTGCCTCATTTCACTTAGTGGGGGCACCCAGAGCAGGGTCTCCAAAGAGGATCTTTTAGGCATGTGCAGAAAGAGGTAACCTGGTCCCAGGCTGTTCAGAGTTTTAAATGTTAAAACTAACACTTTAACTTAGGTCCAGAAATTAACTGAAACCCAATGCACTAGGTGAAACCAGTGGAAAGTAGGGTGGAGAAACAGAGAAAGGAAGGAGAAACAGGTGCAGGTGTTGCTCTGAGAGTATACCAGATTCCTGCCTCTTGGGGACTTCATTCATTCATTTATTTTGGCACCTGGGGGTGGGGAGGAATTTTGCCTAGCTTTGACTAGTTATCAAAAGAGTACTCAGGCCGCATTCACACACACTGTCCTGGCTCCTATCCCAAAACACATATGCATGTATTTAAGAAAGGGATCATCATTCAGGTAAATAATGGTACAGGCTCAGCAGCAGACACAAAGCTCAGGAGTCATGGTTCAGCAACTCAAGAGCACGAGAAGAAGTTCAGATCTGGACAGAAGCAACAAAGATGCCCCACCAAGCTTCCATGCCTCTCCCACCAAGCTTTTAATGGCAAGGCTTTGTACACTCACTTGTAAGACTCACTTGCCCTGTGGGAATGCCAGGTTTGCAAACATGCTCTCCTCTGGGGTGCATGGCTCTGCGCCTAGTTCTAGATGACAAGACTGCACCTTCTTGTTGGGGCTCCTGTTCAGCCCTTGCCAGCTCTGGTCCCGCCTCCCTCTTGGCTGCCCCAAACCCTCCTGAGCTAATAGCAGGAAAGCTGCAGCAGGGAGAGCCAGCATCCCTGCTGTCTCTGGCCAAGTGACTGAGGTTAGGACAGAAAAGGGAGATCCCTCAACAGAGGTTCACACCATTCAGACCTTCTCTCTGTTTCTTCTGTCAGATCCTGCCAACCTCAGCCCAATCCTAACTACGCCGTGGGGCTCATAACACACACACACACACACACACACACACACACACACGCATAATACACATTGGAAGAATGTTTTAGGGAGTTGTGAATAGCCCTGCCTGCATAGCTGGCATGTACAGTGGCTATATATCACTGCTGTCCACAGAGACCTCCATGCACATGAAGGAGCGCTATGCATGTCCTGACATGTGGATAGCAGTGGGCATGGCCATTGCATGCGCTGCAGATCTCAGCCTAGCCCACACAGCCCTGTATACCCTTCCCCCTGTTTACCTGTTCTTTCAGTGCACAAGGGAATGTGTTTGGTCATTATGTCATCAGTTTATCCCCTCTTCCACTATCCCACTGGAATGGCATTTGAAAGCACTTTAATGTACTTGCAGTGTAGAATTACAGTTGGGTCAAAAGCCCAGAACCTGCAGAGATTTGCAACCCCAAATTTTTGAGGTTACTATCCAGGCTGACTGTTTAGTTTGTTATTCTGTGACCTCTCCTTATCCTTCAGCCAAGCTCCTGAAATGCTGCCAAAGCCTGACTTTATTCAAAGAAGCATTTCTAAGCCTGCCCACATCAAGAAAGGAAGAAGAGTTCCATAAAGTAGTAGGGCCAGAATGTGAGTTACCGAATGTTGCAGCAAGTTATGGTTCAATGAGAAGGGAAAGTTCACTGTTGGACAGAAAAGCACTTTGTGTAGTTCAATACTAGGACTGCTTTAGAGTTTCTACCTGTTCTCTAATTACAGGTCTATATATCTTTAACAGCTGTATGATTGTCAGAGGTAGAACAGATGAAGCTTGAGCAGCAGTTGCGAACCTGTGGCCCTCCAGATAGTGCAGGACTCCATCAACCCCAGTCAATATGGTTAATGGGCAGAAATGATAGGAGTTGTAGTCTAACAACTTCTGGAGGGTCATTCTTGTCTTAGAGTTTTGTAGGTGAAATATGGAAAAAGGAGAAGGGTGGAGACTGAAGCAAAAACAATTTAAAATACAGGTGTGCATATTAATAATAAAATTTAGTAGCAGTCATATTATTATTACCTGGGGCAGCCTATATTTGTGACAGTTCCAAGGTTACTCCCACACTGCACCTGATAACTTTTGTGAAAGTGAATAGGGTGATTCACACATATTGCACAAACAATGGCTTGTTTGGATTATTTAGAATAACCACACAATTCTCCCTTGCCAAGCAAGCTAAAGTTGCAGATGTTCCCACAAGCTGTTCAGGCAAGCGTGCTGCTCCAGGTAGCATATGAAGTAGTCCTCCGCCAACTGTACAGTTTGCAGGGCCGGGAGTAGGAAAGACAGCTTAAAAGCAATTAATTTTTCCAGGAAGGAAAGTAACCTTTAAAAATGATAACCCAAGATGTGTGATGAGCTAACATATAATCCAATTTGATGAGAGCAGAATAAAGCTTGGAAGCTCTCAGGGTAGATAGCCAACCATCATACAGTTCAAGGTTATTTTTGCTGAAAGGCAAGGGATCATTTGATTTATTACTGCAGCAAAGTCCAGGCCAGTCAGCTGTAAGGAGTGTGAGAGTGCCTGCTGTTGTAGGAGCCCTGAATTTAGTTAAATGCTAGCAAGTAAGTGGCTTGTTTTAACACCGTCTTCCAACTAAAGTGATTTAAAAGATCAGCTGCAGAGATACGAGCTTTCAAGATACAAATTCATATTTCAATAAAATAAACACTTAAAAGTGAAAATTTCAGTTGCGTGCCAAGGCAGATGAATGAAGAATGAATGAATGAATGAATGAGAGGAGATGACTGCAGAGATCTGCCTGAACATGTTGGACAGAATGAACAGTGCTGGATTAAACCCTGTGGAGGCCACTAGGCAGTTGAAATCTTAGGGGAGGGCTTTGCAAATTATCTCCTAATACATTTTTTTATTTTACCAATCAACAATTTTAACAAACCAATTTTAAGATCAAATCAATATTATTTTGATCTGTTGTTTTGGGCCTCCTAAAAGGCATGGGGTCCATATGCTGGTGCCTATTCTACCTATCTGGTAATCTGTCACTGAGGATGAGGATGCCAACAAGGATGCATATAGAGTTTCTTGGAGATGGTGGGGTGTTGATGAAAGGACAGAAACTGGACACAAAGTTGCCAACTGACTGAGGTGGGAAGCCAGCCTTGACTGATCTCATGCTTTTTATAACAGGACAGCAGAATTTTCATGGCATGCAAAGAAGCACCATCACCTTTTAATTGATGCCACTGTTAATGCTATAGTTACATGGGTAGTTCAAAGTTTTGCAGTCTGAACTGGTAAACAGGGTAGCTATTTTATTGCTTATAGCTGAATGCTGTTTCTAGAGAATCTGAACTAATAGTACAGAGCCTCCAATTCTGCAATCTTCCTCACTAGGGCATAACAATATCATTTTTTCAACAGCAACAAAAATACACGGGTCTATGTCTTAGGACAGGCTCATATGCACCCCTGTCATTGCTGCTGAAAAGCTCCTGTAATCACATCAGCTGTCTCAAGAATTGTAGGGCATATTTCAATGAAGTTGCCATGGTCTGCTTTGAGAAGGACCATGGCTCAGTAGTAAAGCAGCTGCTTTGAATGTAGAAGGTCTCAAATTCAATCCCCAACATCTCTGGGTAGGGCTGGGAGGGAACCAACTTGAAATCCTGGAGAGCTGCTGCCAGTCAGTAGGTGTCTTCTTCTTTTTTGACGATCACTTGTAGCCGAGTAAGATTGTCTTCCATGAACAAGGTCTTAACAGTGAGTGCCTAAGTAACTGTGGAGACCAACTCTGGATCTACACATCCTTCCACATTGGGGACATAGGTTATTGGGTGAGGGTTTGCCAAACGTGGCTTCCTCTTAGCACATTTGTCCCTTTCGTCCTGAGCTCAAGCATCTTCAAAGTCAATGACACCTTTGGTAAAGGCTGTTATCCAATTGGAGCGCTTGCAGGCCAGTGTTTTCCAATTGTCAGTGTTTATACTACATTTTTAAAAATTTGCCTTGAGAGAGTCTTTAAATCCCTTTTGCTGACCACCAGCATTATGCTTTCCATTTTCCAGTTCAGAATAGAGTAGTTGCTTTGGAAGACACTGGTTGAGCTTATGCGCACATATTTTTCCCTGATTTGTTTCTCTCATTCCTTGCTCTCGACAAGAAGTGAACTATTTTTAAAAACCGGTTCTGCTAAAAATACAATCAATTTTCACAAACAAGATGCATTATCGTATACATTATGACATGTATAATATTATATGCATACTATTCACATATTCATTCCAGGTTTCCTGCAGTAACCATCATATAAACGGACACATAGATCAAAGCATACAATTGTATAAAAATTCTTATGTGTTAAGTATTAACAGAATCGTGCTTTAGAAAGATAGTGTTGCACAGGACTATATGCTTTTATTTGTATTATGCACATGATATACTTTTTACTGTTTATTTTTTTCATATGCTTTTATGTATAATTCTCATATGATTTGTCAGACTTAAAAAAAAGCAATGCACAAGCAGCTCAGACATAAGCAGCTGCTTAAATCAGGAGGCAAAATGTAATCAGGTTGGAACTGCCAAACTCCATGCTTGAATCTGCTTTCTTAAAGGAACTGGAAATATTTGAACCTGGGTGCACCACCTCTAATTGCAATACTTTTATCTACTACATCCCTGTGGGCTCAGGGTGTTAATCTCCTCAGAAGTAAATGTGTAGTGAGCATTTCATTAAACCGCTAAACATCTCTTCAAATGTCCCTTTCAAAGACCAGTTCTCTTCATTATGGCTAGAACATGCTATGCTGAAGACCAGTAAATGAAGCATTCTTGCTGCAGCACACCTTTGGGCCTGTTCTTGTTTGCTAATTACTATGTAATTCTTGATATTTGGTTAATTAATTACCTGTGAGTTTTCTTTCCATCTTCAGTGCTTCGTAGAATCATGGAACTGTAGAGTTGGAAGGGATCCCAAAGTTCATCTAGTCTAACCCATTGCAATGTCGGGATCTCAACTAGATCATACATGACAGATGGCCATCCAACATCTGCTTAAAAACCTGCAATGAAGGAGAGTCCACCACCTCTTGTGGGAGCCTGTTCCACTGTCGAACAGCTTATTTCTTGTAACTTGACTCCATTGGTTTGGGCCTTACCCTCTGGAGCAGGATAAAACAAGCTTGCTACATCATCCATGTGACAGCCCTTGATATACTGGTATTTAAAGATGACTATGGACGTGGGTGGCACTGTGGGTTAAACCACAGAGCCTAGGGCTTGCTGATCAGAAGGTCGGCGGTTCGAATCCCTGCGACGGGGTGAGCTCCCGTTGCTCGGTCCCAGCTCCTGCCAACCTAGCAGTTCAAAAGCACATCATAGTGCAAGTAGATAAATAGGTACCGCTGCAGCGGGAAGGTAAACAGCGTTTCCGTGCGCTGCTCTGGTTCGCCAGAAGTGGCTTAGTCATGCTGGCCACATGACCTGGAAGCTGTACGCCAGCTCCCTCGGCCAATAAAGCGAGATGAGTGCCGCAATCCCAGAGTCGGTCACGACTGGACCTAATGGTCAGGGGTCCCTTTACTTTTAAAGATGGCTATGATATCTTCTCTCAGTCTCCTCTTATCCAGGCTAAACAAATCCAACTTCCTCAACCATTCCTTATACGGTTTAGTTTTCAGACTCTTGTTCATATTGGTTACCTTCCACTGTACATGTCCCAGCTTGTCATTGTTCTTTTAAAATTGTGGTGTCCAAAACTGGACACAGTACTCCAAATGTGGACTGACCAAGAATGGTGTGGGACTATGAATTACCTTGATTGGGGCACTATACTTCTGTTGATGTAGCCTAGAAGAGCATTCACTTTTTTCTGCTGCATCTCACTATTGACTCATGCTGAGCTTGTGGTCTGCTAAGACCCATAGATCCTTTTCACATGTACTGCTAGTAAGCCAGGTGTCCCCCATCTTATATTTGTGCAGTTGTATTTTCCTGCCTAAGTCTAAAACCTTACATTTCTCCCTATTGAAATTCATTTTACTATTTTGGGCCTAGTTCAATATGTTAAGGTCATATTGAATCCCGATTTTTATTTAGTTGTCGGTATTAAGCTGCAAGATACATGCTTTTTGAAATGCTTAATAGTAGTAGTAGAAGTAGTAGTAGTAGTAATAATAATAAACAATTGAAACTCATTAACAGAGAGAAAGCATCTAAGCTGCAACCCATGATTTACATGCTATCAGATATAACAGTGCCCTGATAACTTCTTCTTCTTCTTCTTCTTCTTCTTCTTCTTCTTCTTCTTCTTCTTCTTCTTCTTCTTTTAAAAAAGCGCTTTGAAATAATGGAATTTAGAACTGAGTATGGGAGTGAGAAGGGACGCGGGTGGCGCTGTGGGTTAAACCACAGAGCCCAGGACTTGCCGATCAGAAGGTCGGAGGTTCGAATCCCCGCTACGGGGTGAGCTCCTGTTGCTTGGTCCCTGCTCCTGCCAACCTAGCAGTTCGAAAGCACGTTAAAGTGCAAGTAGATAAATAGGTACCGCTGCAGCGGGAAGGTAAACGGCGTTTCCGTGCGCTGCTCTGGTTTGCCAGAAGCAGCTTAGTCATGCTAGCCACATGACCCGGAAGCTGTACGCCGGCTCCCTCGGCCAGTAAAGCGAGGTGAGCACCACAACCCCAGAGTCAGTCACGACTGGACCTAATGGTCAGGGGTCCCTTTACCTTTACCTATGGGAGTGAGAAAAAGTGGTGTGGGGAATAAAATATATGAAGTGCTTGTGTGGGGAATAAAATACATGAATATAAAATATATGTGCACACAGATAGTGATAGCAAAGAGGATAAGGGGTGGGCCTCCAGGGCCAGTCCAATATATTTTGGCACCTGAAGTGGACCCCGAGAAGGGAAGAAAGGTGAGGGAAGATCTACATCAGGAACAAGGCGGGAAGAAAGCATGACATCAGGATTTGCTGCCCTGGTGAATCCTCCTGCCTGAGGCAGTCACCTGACCTGACCTCATGAGTGGGCCAGTTCTGACCTCTTTGCAGGCATGTGCACATTGACACCCAATGATGCCCACCCCGATGCCAGTCCTGCTTTCCGGAGTTCCTTCCCTTGGAGTCCCTTCTTGCACTTGCATGCTTGAGTAAAAGAGATACTACTGCAGTTCTGGGAAAATACTTGTGAATAACTTCATCTTGACCACATTTAGGTAGAGAATATATGAACAAGTAATCAACAGCCTTTCTTTTCTTTCTTCCATGTCCTTCTGGTCACTCACAAGTTACACTGGGCATCAGCAGATTATTATTTTTCCCCATGCATGTGAAAAACAAATAGTTATGGTAAGTAAGTCATTTGAGTAGGATTTTCTCCCTGCTTCCACTTTCATCTGATTATGGAATCTAATTAAAGGTAGATAGCCGTGTTGGTCTGTCATAGTCAAAACAAAATAAAATAAAAAAATTCCTTCCAGTAGCACCTTAGAGACCAACTAAGTTTGTTCTTGGTATGAGCTTTCGTGTGCATGCACACTTCTTCAGATACACTGAAACAGAAAAAGGTAGATAGCCGTGTTGGTCTGTCATAGTCAAAACAAAATAAAATAAAAAAAATTCCTTCCAGTAGCACCTTAGAGACCAACTAAGTTTGTTCTTGGTATGAGCTTTCGTGTGCATGCACACTTCTTCAGATACACACTGAAGAAGTGTATCTGAAGAAGTGTGCATGCACACGAAAGCTCATACCAAGAACAAACTTAGTTGGTCTCTAAGGTGCTACTGGAAGGAATTTTTTTTTATTTTATTTTGTTTTGACTGAAACAGAAGTCACCAGACCCTGATATATAGTGAGAGGGTGGGGAGGGGTATTACTCAGAGGGGTGGTGGAAATGGGTGAAAGGTTGATAGCTGTGGTAAACCTGTTGACGACTGTTAACGGCTGCAATTAGTCTTACAGGAAAAAGCAAGGGGTGAGAAGGTTAAAAAAGCTTTGTCATGTATAATGAGATAAGAATCCAATGTCTTTGTTCAGACCAGGTCTCTCCATGGTTTTAAGCTTGGTAATGAGTTGCAATTCAGCAACTTCTCTTTCCAGTCTATTTCTGAAATTCCTTTGCAATAAGACAGCTACTTTGAGATCTTGTATAGAGTGTCCTGGGAGATTGAAGTGCTCTCCTACTGGTTTCCTACTGGTATGGAATCTAAGTTCATAATGAAGTAACACTCCTTGGAAAATATATCATAGGAAAAAGTGGACAGGGCCAACAGTCTTAGTTTGCAAGCAGTGCTCCCCAGAGCATTTTTGGAAGCTAGCACTTATGCTTAATGCGAGCTGACATGTGTTGCCTATGCTGCCAATGAACTCTAGAAACTGCTCCAGAGACTGAGCACAGATCTCTTTGTGCAGAGCCGCTGGGACCATTATCTGTCTCTGAATGAAAACAGCGGTTGGATTCCAGCTTCTATTGCACAGAGAATCATCTGGCCAATAGCCCTTGGGTTAATTTGTCCTTGTAACCTTGATATATGTAATTTTGATAGGGGGAAGGTTGTTAGGAGATAAAGTTAAACAAAGTACAAGCAGCCAGAATGAGACTAGAGCTGAGCTGAAATTTCCCAGATGATGTATTTCTGACAAGAGTTCTGGGATTCTTATTTTGCTCAGCTCTGCCCCTGCCATTTCCAAGATGATGTATTTCTGAGATAATTTCTGAATTTCTTATTTTTCTCATCTTCCCACCCCACTTCCACCAAGGAGACCATTTTGCATAATTTTCTCCATAATTATTTTCTACCATTCCCCGTGCACAAATGCAACTTTGCAGGGCACTACGAAGAATGCAAAAAATGGTGGGCAAGCTGCCAACATAGTTGCTGTTGCCCCCACTTGTAGTGGCAGCAAAAACAGGACGAAACACCAAACTGTGAGGGGGGAAAGAAAGAGGTTAAGCTGCTACCATTGATGGAGGAGAAATTTGATTCAGTTCTCATTTGTAGGTAAATCTACATGATTCACACTTTCTGAAGCAGGACTCAGCCATCCTTTAAAATGTGCACTTCTCTGATTTTTGCCATACAGTTCTCTATGCAAGTAATGTGTACAACAAATGCATATACTAGGGTAAAGTGTGCATAAAATGCATATATTAGTGAAAACAGCATACAAAAATGTGTTGTAAAAAATCTGTATATTATTATATTACATTTAATATCCATTTTTATTAACATTTGACGAAAGTGGTCTGAGTTCGCATGTCAAAATGAAACAAGTCTCTGCTCTGGGAAGTGGCTCTGGGAAGAGGTTACCTGAAATAGGAGGCAACCTGGGAAACCTGTGCCATTCAGAGCTTCTCAAAGAAAAGTTGAATATCTCTAATTGTAATGAGAAGTATGGGTGGCTCCTTTGTTTCTGTTGATGGATTGCATCTTCAGAACAAAAAGGTAAAAAATAGTCTTGCATGTTTACCATTTAGACTCTCAGACACTTGCCTGAGTGTAAGTCCTAGAAGGCTTACTTCCACCTAAGCATGAATCGGATTAGAGCCTAGGGCTTGCCGATCGGAAGGTCGGCGGTTCAAATCCCCATGACGGGGTGAGCTCCCTTTGCTCGGTCCCAGCTCCTGCCAACCTAGCAGTTCAAAAGCACGTCAAAGTGCAAGTAGATAAATAGGTACCGCTCCGGTGGGAAGGTAAACGGCTTTTCCGTGTGCTGCTCTGGTTTGCCAGAAGCAGCTTAGTCATGACCCGGAAGCTGTCTGCGGACAAACGCCGGCTCCCTCGGCCTATAGAACGAGATGAGCGCTGCAACCCCAGAGTCGTCCGCAACTAGACCTAACGGTCAGGGGTACCTTTACCTTTACCTTTAGTTCCATCTAAACATGCACAGGATGCAGACTCTTAGTTTCATTTTCCAATTTTACAAATATTTCAACAAAAAAATACGTATTCAGGAAAGAGAATCACATCCTCAAATCGACCCCCTCCCCCTTTCTGTGGTTACTTATGTTATATCTTTTACTATCGCATATCCAATTCAAACCTATCTACTAATTTTTCTTTCTGCACATTTTTACATAAATCCTGCTAATCCTAATGATTTACAATAATTCAAATAGTCCACAAATTTTCGCCATTCTGTATTAAAAAGTCTCTGTTCTTGATTTCTTATTATTCTGGTAAGTTTCACCATTTAGGCATACTCCATTAAATTGGTATCTGAAGAAGTGTGCATGCACACGAAAGCTCATACCAATAGCAAACTTAGTTGGTCGCTAAGGTGCTACTGGAAGGAGTTTTTTTATTTTTTATTTTGTTTTGACTACGGCAGACCAACACGGCTATCTACCTGTAACTAGATCCATTAAATTTGTCTGCCAATCTTCCTTGGTTGGAACTGCTTTTTCTTTCCATCTATGGGCATGGAGTCACATACATAAATAATTTCTTCTGTTCTTTGGGTACCTCTGAACCTAAGAGAAAAGCTGCTAGTTTTTAAATAAAGGTTATTTTCAACATTTTTAAAGCTCATTATAAATCATTTTCCAGAAATCTTTTGCTACCTTACATGACCACCACATATGGAAAAATGAACCCTCTTTCTCTTTACACTTCCAACAGATATCTGGTTCTGATCTATACATTTTTGCTAACTTACTAGGAATCAGATATCATCTAAACATCATTTTCAGGTAATTTTCTTTTATCATGTAGCACTCTGTAAATTTCAAATCTACATTCCACAGTCTTTCCAATGCTGCCGTTTCAATATTATGTCCTATATCCATCGCCCAGCAGACTCTTAGTTTCACTGTGGAACAGTGAGATGGAAAGGGTCATTGATTGCTCTCTCTGGCCATGGACAGTTCAGGAGGCTTCTTGGTTTACTGAGGAGCTATAGGCAATGGAATAGACTGGACATCAGCTAGAGTACAGGTGTTGTAGGTCTCAGTGTGAATCTGACAGAAGTATAAATACATAGCTGTTCCTACCACAATGGTAGAAAAGGAAGCATATATCTTTGCTTCTGTTGAGTTCTCAGTGAATCGCCCAGTAGAGATATTTAGACTGGTAAACAGGCTGGCCTAGAACAGGGTGGTATCATTGACGATGGACCAGTCAATCCACTCAGATCCATGCTGAACTTGAGGCCAGAACTGGTTCAAGTCTATAGCAGGCCCTTACAGCAGCATCAATTTACACCTAGTGTGATCAGTTCCTATTGTTGCAGCCCAAGGATGTGAAAAAGATGCTTACGGCACTGAGGCCAACAACATACCTTCTTGATTCCTGCCCATTATGACTGAAACAGTATTTTAACAGGCTCCTGAACTAGATGGTTAAAGGGTTTATTCTAGTTTCTCTTCTAACTTCTGAGAAATCACATTTGAAGATAACTGAGGAAAAACAGGTTTTCCACCCCTGCCTTTAGAATCTTTGAAAGCTCAGTTCATAGAAGTTCTTTCTCCATTCCCAGAAGTAGGCAGTGCAGAGGCTGACTCTCACAGTCTTAGAAAGCACACAATGAAGAATGTATTCCATGTATTTTCCTGTCTGCTAGCCTAAGTAGGCTGGTAGGAATGTACAGCCTGCTGTAGATTTATCTGCACATAAATTATGCAGTGCTCCCATTGGATTGTGAAATTGAATTGTTTGCATACTTTTGTAATAGCCTCATGTACACATGACGTATCACTGCATACCAAATGTGCAACATGGCTACAGGTTGAAGTGGTTGGTCTGCCAGCTACAGCCCCTTTTGGACAGCAATGACTTGGCCACTGTACTCTGGTAACTTCCAGCTTGAATTATTGCAATGTGCTCTACATGGTGCTCTTTGTGTTAGACCCAGGGGTATCTCTTGGTAGTTGCACTGCCCTCAAAAGCTTGGGTGTGGGTGCGCCAGGAGTAGCCATCCAACCTCTGTTTAAAAACCTCCAAGGAAGGAGAGTCCACAACCTCATGAGGAAGACTGTTCCACTGTTGAACAGCTCTTACTGTCAGAAAGTTTTTTCGTATGTTTAGTCGGAATCTGCTTTGAATCCATTGGTTTGTGTCCTAGCCTCTGGAGCAGGAGAAAACAAGCTTGCTCCATCTTCCACATGACAGCCCATGAGAAATGTAGCATTGTAGTTGATTGTTCTGGCTGGTAACATACATCATCTACTCAGCCTTTAATCACACAATCTTGTGGTGTTTGCTCGGAAGAAAGGTGTTCATTTTGGCTTACACCCTAGCAAACTTGCTTATGGTTGCATTCTTAAAAAACAAACAAGCAAGTTATTTCACTTTTGCACTTAACCAAAGAAACAAATGAGCTAGCAATGTTACCTAAAACATATGTTTAGCTCAGAAACAAGCCAGAAACAACAGAAGCAAAACTGTGATAGAATCGTCATTCTCATGATCAAACTCCAATACAGTGTGTGATAGATTTCAAGCGTAGCATGGGTGGGTAGAAAAGTGGTACAAATCCCGTTTCGCATCCAAAATTCCCCTTCACCAACAGCTCTCCAGCAATTTTTCTCATGGCAGGGCTCTGTCACTGGGTATAATGTGTCACCAAGGTGGTTTTCATGGGCACAGTGGTATCCTTGAGGTCTTCCCCTAGTGTCCATGAAGCGTCTTGAGTCCTCTCACTCACTGTAATGTCGATCAGAGGGTGGTTACATTTTCCTCCTTTGAAAAGTACACACAGCTGAAGGAGGAAGTTGGAAGAGTGATGTTCTTTCCTTTTTCAGCTCTATGCGCTTTTCAAGGCTCAGATGAATCCCCCTGGTTATAACTTTTACCCCGATCCCTTGCAAAAGCAAAGTGTTGGGGGGCAATTTCACTATTTTTTACCCTTCGTAGGGGCTGATCTGGGTGAGACTGAACCGGGAGAAGTTGGAGAGTACATGTTCAACAATTCAAATGTGTCCCTGGGGCTAAAAGGTTGGCAATACCTGTGGTATAACCTACAGCAGGAGAAAAGTCCAGGAGTGAAGTAGTTTGTAGAGGTGACAGTATGGACTGGGTTAGGGTGCTTTCCTCATTCATCCACACTATACTTTAAATCAGTCTCACAAGCGCAACTCTTTATAGGAATTCAGCACAACTTGCACAGATCCTACATCCCTGACCTTGTTGCCCCAAGGTTGCAGCAACAGTAGAAATGAACTGATATTTAGTAACAGCATTTTAGAGACTTTTAAAATTAATTGTGGGTAGGTTGTTGTATGAAGACCAGGACTGTGCTCTTGATGCAAGCAAGTGGGCTAAAGGGCCTCTCCTGTTTATGGTACCAAATATGCCATCAAGAGGATTGTTGAGGTCATTCAGCCCTGCCATGTGAAATAAAGAATGAGTGGGCACCACAAGAAAAGCCATCTATGTTAGTGTCCTTAGAGGAGCAAGTGAAATCAAAAAAATGTGTGTAGGCCACACAGTCATTCAGGCACTCTGCTCTGTATTTTTCTGGCAGGGTCACTGTGTCTTGTGCTCATTAAATTCCGTAAAAATGCTAAAATGTGTGCATTGTGCAGATGAGATAATAAAGGCATGGACAGATGGTTTTGAAACCAAGAGCTTAGAGTTTATGCTGGGAACTTATGCCAATCCTGGCACAAGTCCGATTCTATTGCTCCTTTTGTGTTTGCTGTTGATGTGTAAATGTTTTTTTAATCTAGTCCAATCTTCCCAGCCTCACCCCTCGCTAACTGTTGCACGTGCAATTATCAGGGCTGTTTCAGAGCAACTGGTATTTCCTGGAAATTTTGTTTCTTTAAACCTCTCTAAACCACCTGTTGAAACCTCTTTGTAGAAGCTCATAAAAGGTTAGTACTCACCATTGTGGGGCAAACGGCAGTGATGTAAATGCAATCCTGCAAATTTTAGCAACTAGGGCAGGAGCAAGCCCATGTAGCTCTTTTAATACAGTCCTAGTGCCAGGTCAAACAGGCAAGGTGGCCAGTTTATTAATCACACAGAAAAAAGAAAGATGTGAACCATTATTATGCAGAACTGCTCTGCTGCAGTTTGTGATCATGACAGTTGTGTGCCAAGGCCCCGTGACCCCACAATTCCATAAGGGAAAGAATATCACACAGGACAACAGCATATTGGGTTTTGGCTTGATTATGGCCACAACTTTTATTGGTTACAGTAGAGAATGGTTTGGCGTAGACATTGGGACGTGGTGGCGCTGTGGTCTAAACCACATAGCCTAGGGCTTGCCGATCCGTAGGTCAGCAGTTTGAATCCCCACGACAGGGTGAGCTCCCATTGTTCGGTCCCAGGTTCTGCCCACCTAGCAGTTCGAAAGCACGTCAAAGTGCAAGTAGATAAATAGGTACCGCTCTGGTGGGAAGGTAAACGGCGTTTCCGTATGCTGCTCTGGTTCGCCAGAGCATGCTGACCACATGACCCGGAAGCTGTCTGCGGACAAACGCCAGCTCCCTCGGCCTATAGAGCGATAGGAGCACGCAACCCCAGAGTCATCCGCGACTGGACCTAACAGTCACGGGTACATTTACCTTTACCTTTTAGAATAGCATTATCTTTTCTGCTGCTGTATCACACTGTTGACTCATGTTAAGTTTGTGGTCCACCATGACCCCTAGATCCTTTTCACATGTATTGCTAGTAAGTCAGGTGTCTCCATGTTATATTTATGCATCTGGTTCTTCCTTCCTAAGTGCAGAACCTTACATTTGTCCCTATTGAAATTCATTTTGTTAGCTCACCCAGTTCTCCACTCTATTAAGGTCATTTTGAATTCTAATTCTGTCTTCTACAGCATTAGCTACCCTTCCCAGTTTGGTGTCATCTACATATTTGATAAACATCCCCTCATTTCCTTCATCCAAGTCATTTATAAATATGTTGAACAACAATGGGCCCCAAAGAGAACCCTGTGGCACCCCACTGGTCACTTTTCCCTAGGATGATGAGGAACCATTAATAAATACTCTTTGGGTTCGGTCTGCCAACCAGCTACAAATCCACTTAACATTTGTCTTGTTCAACTCACATTTTACCAGCTTCCTTGCAAGAATATCATGGGAGACTTTGTCAAAAGCCTTACTGAAATCAAGATACACTATGTCCACAGCATTCCCCTGATCCACCAAGCTTGTTACTCCATCAAAAAGAAAGAAATAAGGTTCATCTGACGTGACTTATTTTTGAAAAACCCATGCTGGGTCTTAGTAATCACAGCATCATATATTATATCATATATTGCATCAGGCATCATTTATTATATCAGGTGTGGGGCAGGCAAAGACATGGCTGGACTAAAGGGAGTTTGCAGCCTCACCAATCAGCTGACCAGGAGCAGCTGCAAAGCTCTGTGCACATTGCTTTGCAAGCCCCATCCATCCGCTGATTTTCTTCATGGGCAAAAATGGGTCATTCAATGTCTCTGTGACATTAAGTCAGGCATGGCCAAATTTGGCCCGCCAGATGTTTTGGGACTACAATTCCCATCATCCCTGACCACTGGTCCTGTTAGCTAGGGATGATGGGAGTTGTAGTCCCAAAACATCTGGAGGGCCAAGTTTGGCCATGCCTGCATTAGGTGATTGGCAGGTGGGCAGCCCCATCTGTCAAACTTGGCCTGAGGGGGTTGGGGACATAAGATCCAGCCTGCTGCAGCTCCCCACCCCTGCCTTAGGAAAACAGGTGAATAAGCTGCAGACAGCCCTGCCTGCCATACTTCACCATCTAAGCACACGCACACCCAGCTTGCTTCATGCCCACTCTGACCCCAGTGGCTTTGCAAAGAGCCCAGGGCTTCAGCCACATCAAAAGCATTGTCTTTGAATCATAGATACTTACATGCCTTTGAATATATCCCTTGAGTACAAACAAAGCTTTTGAGCTTTTACAGTGCCACAAACAAATTTTAGAAAAAGAATACAAGTACCCTGAGAATGAGGCACTACTTAAAAAGAAAACCAAGAAATGCTGTACACCTAACTTTCTCCACCTTACCTTAAAAACAAATGTATATTCTCTAAAAGCTATGAAAACTATATTTTATTCTCTAGGAAGCAGAGAGGGGCAAGGAGGCATATTATATGTTTAAAGCAGGTTATTTACTTGAATTGTTAAACTGGCTCTGTGGTGACATTGTAGATGATGTGGACTGGTGCACAGGAAAAAAAACTTCTTTTAAAGATTTAATCCTGTATCAGATGCTTGTTATATAGGCTCACAGTTTGTCAAGCATTACCCTCTAGTGGTGATAGATGGAAACACATGTGTCAAACCAGAACAATTCTCCAGAATCATAGAGTTGGAAGAGACCACAAGGGCCATCCAGTCCAACCCCCTGCCAAGCAGGAAACACCATCAAAGCATTCCTGACAGGTGGCTGTCAAGCCTCTGCTTAAAGACCTCCAAAGAAGGAGACTCCACCACACTCCTTGGCAGCAAATTCCATTGTCGAACAGCTCTTACTGTCAAGAAATTCTTCCTAATGTTTAGGTGGAATCTTCTTTCTTGTAGTTTGAATCCATTGCTCCGTGTCCGCTTCTCTGGAGCAGCAGAAAACAACCTTTCTCCCTCCTCTATATGACATCCTTTTATATATTTGAACATGGCTATCATATCACCCCTTAACCGTCTCTTCTCCAGGCTAAACATACCCAGCTCCCTAAGCCGTTCCTCATAAGGCATCGTTTCCAGGCCTTTGACCATTTTGGTTGCCCTCCTCTGGACACGTTCCAGCTTGTCAATATCCTTCTTGAACTGTGGTGCCCAGAACTGGACACAGTATTCCAGGTGGGGTCTGACCAGAGCGGAATACAGTGGTACTATTACTTCCCTTGATCTAGATGCTATACTCCTATTGATGCAGCCCAGAATTGCATTGGCTTTTTTAGCTGCTGCATCACACTGTTGACTCATGTCAAGTTTGTGGTCTACCAAGACTCCTAGATCCTTTTCACTTGTACTGCTCTCAAGCCAGGTATCACCCATCCTGTATTTGTGCCTTTCATTTTTTTTGCCCAAGTGTAGTACTTTACATTTCTCCCTGTTAAAATTCATCCTGTTTGCCTTGGCCCAGTTCTCTAATCTGTTAAGGTCATTTTGAAGTGTGATCCTGTCCTCTGGGGTATTAGCCACCCCTCCCAATTTGGTGTCATCTGCAAACTTGATCAGGATGCCCTCAAGCCCATCATCCAAGTCATTGATAAAGATGTTGAATAAGACTGGGCCCAAGACAGAACCCTGTGGCACCCCACTAGTCACTTCTCTCCAGGATGAAGAGGAGCCATTGATGAGCACCCTTTGGGTTCGGTCAGTCAGCCAGTTACAAATCCACTGAATGGTAGCAGTCTCTTGAAAGCGGAAGTTGTTTTATTATTCACTGAAAAGAATTTCATTATGAAAGAAGAAATCTAGCCTATAGCTGTTATAGCATATTGGGGATATAGGATGGACTGAATGTGGAAGGTATTGCTAAATAATAAGTAAAAAAGCAACACAAATGACTATTGTTAAAAATTTAACGGCGGGAAGGTAAACGGCGTTTCCGTGCACTGCTCTGGTTTTGCCAGAAGCAGCTTAGTCATGCTAGCCACATGACCCAGAAAAACTGTCTGTGGACAAATGTCAACTCCCTTGGCCAGTAAAGCGAGATGAGTGCCGCATCCCCAGAGTTGTTCGCGATTGGACTTAACTGTCAGGGGTCCTTTACCTTTTTTAAAGTCTGTGTAATATGCTCAAACCGTCTTGGTGAGCAACATGGCTGCCAAATTCTGCAGCAGATGAAGTTTATGATTCATCTTTAGAAGCAGCCCTACATATAATGTGTTGCGATAATCTAACTTAGAAGTTATTGCAGCATAGACAACAGTAATTAGCCAGCTGTCCCCTCCCTGCTAGTTTTTATCATCCAAAAGGGGCAAGTGTCCAGTGCAAGTGGTTGCTCTGACAGATCCAGGCACCCTGTTCACATCCTTGAGCATTACTAAAAGAAACAAAGAATACTCAATGTTTTGTCTATCTGTCTTTCTTTTTCTTATCCGGGTAAAACAGAGTTAATGTGAGGTGAGCAGTTGGCAAAGGATCCAGGCAACAAGGTGAAAAATGTAGGGAATGTAGTATAATGAGTTTTTGTATGTCCTTGAAATAAATTGTGAATATTTTTTCCATCCAAGTCCTCTGTGGCTTTGACTCCAGCAAAGTCAAATAACTTCCCTTGGCAGAAACCATCACCTTCACTACTCCATTATTATTATTCTTTTACTTTATTGATTACATTTTTCAGTAGTTGGTACAGATATGACATACAATATCACAGACTTTCTCTAATTCTACATTCTTGATGCCAACTTTGTCAAATGTAGAATCCAGACTAAGTGTCCAGTAGGTGATGCTGCAGAGATTAAGACATAGATGCCTCTGAACTATATGTAACTGGTGCTTTTTGTCAGAACAAGACAGGATCCTGAAAGATAAAATACATTACGTTTTCATTGTTGGGGGGAAACAGCTTAGTCCATTTCCCCCCTCTAGATGTCCCACCATACTCAAATAATACAAATACATATTTCAATGTGCACAGCAGGTTCAATTCTATACCCAGGTACTCTACCCAATTCAGCAGGGTAAGCCCAAGACATTTTGCTGTCTGTGGCAAAGGACAAGGTGGAACCTTTGCCCATTCCATGTACTAGGCTGGCTGTTGAATCTTATTTCAGTAATTGGACAGTACCTTCTAGAACATCTAAGGGCAGCAGGCAGGCACAGGGCTAGGCAGGAGACACACACTGCTCTGTCCTCTAGCTTCTTGCCACTGCTGCCCTCCACCCACTGCATCTGCCTCCTGAGCAGCCTAATATTAGGGCTATAAAAATGTGGGAGATACAAGGCCATGCATCAGTCATTGGCCCTGCTCCCTCCATCCTGACTGACAAGACTCCGCATGATCTGGAACCCGACAGGGTTTCTGATCACAGTGCATCTTGTAAGCCCATTCAGGTAACCACACTTACCAGTTCCCTTCAGACCTTGCCACACAAGTGTGCTATTGTGCACAGCCCCGTGCCTTTCAATAACTTAAGAGCCTGCTAGATCATGTCCATGGCTCATCTGCTACGGTATCCTGTTCTCACAGTAGCCAGCCAGATGGGATACTCAAAAGCATGAGTGCTCACATCACTCAACCCACGTGATTCCCAACAACTACTATTCAAAGGCATGACAACAACTACTACAACATTTTACTTATACCCCACCCATCCAACTGTTGCCCCAGCCACTCTGAGCGACTTCCAGCATAATATAAAAAGACAGTGATAGAAGACTGCCTCTGACAGTTTCCTACACACTTACAGTTTTATAATGCCTGAGCACAGCTTCTCTCTTACACAACTCATGGAATGTTGTTTCGAAACATGAATTCTAAATGCAGGCAACAAGTTCATACATATGAGAATACAGCAAAAACACTAAAGGATGAAAGAAACTCACTGATGATGATGATAATAATAATAATAATAGCCTGTCACTGAAAGACAGTAGATAAATCGGTAATGGGATGGTCTGTCAAAATCTTGCTGCTCACTTTGCATGGGAAGCTTACCCAATATCATAGAGCTAGCAGGGGACATAAAATAATGAAGGTCAAATTTGCAGATACTTGGATGCCTTTCATAATGTTTATCAGCAAGGATACTCCAGCAATTATCTTGTCTTTGATGCATGTGAGGCTATAGAGATATATGTGTCCGTGGATTTGTTGATGCTTTAATGTCTTGCAGCAGAAACTGTGCAATAGAATAAAAAATAAAAAATTCCTTCCAGTAGCACCTTAAAGACCAACTAAGTTTGTTCTTGGTATGAGCTTTTGTGTGCATGCACACTTCTTCAGATACACACCTGGTGTGTATCTGAAGAAGTGTGCATGCACACAAAACACCCCAACTTGCCTCCCATTTCTGAACTCTTGTCATTTGCCTACAATCCTATTTTTTTCTTTTTCGCCCACCTAGAAATATACTTTGCGCCTTCTCTGCCCCCCTTTTTCTGGTGCCACCACTGCACTGCTGATTACCAAGTGGAAAGGGAGCAAAGTGGCAAGGAGGTCAGTGCAGTGTAAGCACACAGGTGGAGCCAATCCAGCTCTTCTGCCAGCATGTTTGCACCGTGCCAACCTCTCCGCCATCTCACCCCTCCCCTTCCATGTAAGTAGCATCAACTCAGCTTTCGGAAGTTCAGGTGAGCAGCAGCACCCCACCATGCTGTTTGCTGCTGATCATACATCATTGTCAGAAATGCATGCTGAGTAAAGGGAGACAGGCAAGTTTGCATGAGAGGGAAGGGAAGAAATGTCTCCTTCCTAAGGGGAAGGGGTCATGTTGAAGAAAAATAGGAAATGAGATAAAAGGCATTCATTAATACAGTTTGGTTGGTAAATTTTGTGGCACCACCTCCTGGTGGCAGAGACTTTCAATCGGCTTATCTCCCCTGTGTGATGCTTCCCACTACATAGAGAGGCACACATGCAATGCGGGATATAATAACACTTGTTCTCAGCATGCTACATCAGCTGTGCAATACAGTCTTAATGGCTGCTCTCTGTTCCCGCTTTGAAGAGAAGAGTGATAATCAACATCTCATGGGGTCCTGCTTCACATACAGGCTGCTTCACATACAGATGTGGAAAATCATTTATGTATTTATTCCTTTATTTATTTCACAAAATTTATACACCTCCTGATTGTTAAAAACCTCAAAGTGGTTTACAAAAAGATAAAACAATAAAATGAAGAAAAACATTACCAACCATACTTTAAAAGATACAAAAGTTAAAATACTAAAATAGAATAAAATTACCTCAACTTTCTAAGCATCTAGGCAGACTCGCCTAAAAAGAAATGGTTTTAGCAAGCAGCGAAGAGAGTTCAGTGACATCAGGTGAGCCTTCTGATTGTTCATTTGCTGAACACTCCTAGTTGTCCAGCAAATGAACACAGGGACGCAGGTGGTGCTGTGGTCTAAACCACAGAGCCTAGGTCTTGCCGATCGGAAGGTCGGCGGTTCGAATCCCCACGATGGGGTGAGCTCCCGTTGCTCGGTCCCAGCTCCTGCCAACCTAGCAGTTCGAAAGCACATCAAAGTGCAAGTAGATAAATAGGTACCGCTCTGGCGGGAAGGTAAACGGCGTTTCCGTGCGCTGCTCTGGTTCGCCAGAAGCAGCTTAGTCATGCTGGCCACATGACCCAGAAAAACTGTCTGCAGACAGACGTCGGCTCCCTTGGCCAGTAAAATGAAATGAGCACCGCAACCCCAGAGTCGTTAGCAACTGACTTAACTGTCAGGGGTCCTTTACTTACCGTAACTAATAGGCAGTAGGAGCATGCCTTGCCAAAAGGAAAGAAAAACAATTTCCATTCAGTAGAAACACTTCTCCCTCCCAGCACTGCTCATTGAAGCAGCCTTGGTGGAAAGCAATTGGAAGTTGAAGTCATCTACTGCTCACTTTTCTCTCACTTTTAAAATACTTGCTCCTAAGGTAGTGCCTTGGAAAATCTTTTGGATTCATTTCTCTAACTCACTGTGTTGTGACAATAAATATAATCTACAATTCTCACGCTAAATAAATTATTATCATTCCATCATATTGAAATGATAAATAATAATAATAGTACTAATATAATTTGCCATTCTTACTATTTGAAATATATTTTCTGTCAACACCCCCCCTCCCCCATTCCACAGATTTTTAAACACAAAATAAATGTAGACCACTAGGACAGTTTTGCATGGAACCATGCTGTCAAAAGCAATCCAACATTTGATTAATCTTGATACCTCAATACTCCATTATTTTTATCCAGGATAAGAAGATAAGACCACAAGTAATCCTGTGCATCACTTGAATGTTAGATTACAATGCACTGACCCTATAATAGTCATCCTAGTCTTTTCCATTGCTAGACCAAAGTGATATCCAAATAATAATAATAATAATAATAATAATAATAATAATAATAATAATTTATTATTTGTACCCCGCCCATCTGGCTGGGTCTCCCCAGCCACTCTGGGCGGCTTCCAGCAAACATTAAAATACATTAACACATCACAGATTAAAAACTTCCCTGAACAGGGCTGCCTTCAGGTGTTTTCTAAATGTCATGTAGTTGTTGATCCTTTTAACCTCTGATGGGAGGGCGTTCCACAGGGCAGGCGCCACTATGTATTATGATCACAGTAACCCCAAATAATAATGGCTTAATCTGACCTTATTGTGTCTCTCTGTGTGCTTGCTCTTCCCCTGTCTTTAGGCACAACTTTTTTATCTGCATATCTGAGCATCAATGGTTTGGTACAAGAGGTTTGTGGTTTTGATAATGTCCTTAAACAACAGGCTTTTTTATCAGTTACATAGAGTTAACAGCTGACGCCTTAGAGCCAAAACAACATAATGTTATATCATTGCTAGGTAAAATCCTTTGAAGTCCCTAAAGAGAGAGACAGGCATGTACATCTATACACATTCTAAGTAGATGTGTTATTCAGAGTGCTGAACCTCTAGATCTGAACATCTCACCTGCCTCATGTTCTTCTTCTTCTGTGGGGTATATGTTTAAAACTATCTATATGCCTGCATGAGCTTTTAGTAAAATTGCTTTCAGGAACACAAAATTGGGTGTTGCTGATGTAGGTAAATGGGTTTTTGTAGATTAGAATATTGGCTATTGTAACTGCTTCAACAATCTATATAAAAAGTACCGGTAATATCAATCTTTGAAAAACAACTAGTTATTTACATCACAGATAGTGATTGCCAAGAATGGAAAGGAACTGAATTAACCAGCAACAGACAAATGGCTTCAAAATGCCTGACAGACTTTGATAATGATAAATATTATTCACTTCATGAGACTGTGAAAATAGACAATCCACATGTGGACAATTAGAGGCCTTATTTGATACAGTATAGTGGAACAGAACTTAAGCCTACCAAGGAGTCTGGCAGGAAATATTGAGTATGATTTGCAACATCTTTTCTGGTGACAGAAACCAAATTTTCTATCCTTGTTTGTTCATTTATTTGTTTTGTTTCTTGTTTTACTTTATGAAAATAACGCCAAAAAAGGCTTATTTGCATGTGTATTTATAAGTTGTGGGTGGGGGCCTATATGCTTGAGCCCCCTTTTAATTTCTGGATGCAGCATGAATTCAATTCCTGGAATAGCCGGGCTAGCTTCCTGGTGAGGTAATGGCCCTCTAAATATGGGCTATTAAGGTAAAAAAGGAAGTGGCTCTGTGACAGCATATGGGTGGACCCCGTTTCTTAACTCACTGGTAGCAAGACAAAAACCAGAGGGGTTTTTCCCCCCTTTATTAAAGATTTTTTTGGGTTATAGAAGTGCATATATCATTTTTGTTTTCAGATCATAAAGTCCTTTGTACAGATCAGTTATATTCATTGTGAGACTTTAATGTTGTATACAGTATAAGTTTGGGGAAGAAGAGAGGGAAGGGGGAGGGAGAGAGAGAGAGAGAAAGAGAGAGAGAGAGGGAGAGAGAGGGGTGGTGAGATGGATTTAAAGGGAAGTTTAGACCACGGTTTGGTCCATTGGGTAGAGTTTATTTCATAGGCTATGTCATGTTCCCATTGTTTTTTTATTGAGATGAGGAGTTTTGTGGGTTCTGGAGCAGTATCAGTTGAGTTATGTGAGCTAGAAGCTAGAAACTGGCAGGCAGCAGGCTTGGCAGCTGGGCAACAGAGATATATGCTTGACAACACCCATTTCATACCAGCAATTGATAAGCCAGCATTGCTCTTTCACAATTTCTGTTATGTTGTGCAGAGTTTTATCTTAAAAACTTGCTCCAGGGTTGTGACAAACATGTTTACAGAACAGCTGATGTTGCAAAACTGCTTCAGGCATTGATAGAAACAGATATTCTTTTGTTCATCTCACCTGTACATTTTCTTTCTAAAGCACTGTGTCAGGATTATTGTGAAGACAGGGGTTTCTTTGCATCCCCAGAACAATGGTAAAACTCCAGATGGTAACTATACAGTGTGTAATGATCTGGTCTAGAGCAGACCATCAATACTAGATCATAAATAAAAGCTCTTTATTGTAAATACCTATGATTTCCAAAAGGGACATTAGGGACATCTTAACTGAGCATTGGGAGCAATGAATGATAGAATGAAATATTCAATGTGTAAAGCCTTTACCTATTTGTATGGGAAACTTTTTCATCTAGTTTTAAAAACAATTCGCATGGTTGTAAAAACCTGTTAGTCTAATGACACATGTGCCATATGGTGCTACAGCATACCAAAAAGCTGAGAATAGTTTAGGGCATATGGCAGAATTAATAATCCATCTGATTTACAGTACGATCCTATTGAAAACACTGGGACTGATTTCTGAGGTTTGTGCTGCACACAATTTATTTCCAAGCAGCATCCACTAGGAGCAACTCTTGCATAAGCTCCATTTAAATAAATGTAGACTCTACAAAGAATAGCTGGGGTTCTTACTATGCAGCTCCCATTTGTTTCAGCAAGGTTTTGCACAGGTAGATTGGGGCCAACAATGGTATCTTTTAATGTTGCTGCTATTGATGATGGATATGTGCGTATCAGTCAAAGTGGATCATCAAAGTGACCCAGATTATGCCATCCTTTTCTGTTGTCTGGCAATCTAGTCAAACAGTTTGCCTGCTCATTTTTGTCAGTTACTTACAGTACTACGGTCAAAATGTAAAGTGTATGACTTTAGATCAGGACAGCCCAATTTCTTGTACCAAGTGGGCCACAAGTGTACTTTGACATGGAATCTGTGCCGGGATGAGGGAGCAAGGAAAAAAGAAAAAGAAAAAGATGCCCCCCGCAGCCCACACACTGCCTTCCCAAAGCCAGGTAAGTGAGGCAATTGGTCTTGGGAAGGAGGACGGAGGCTCTGGGAGAGTCCTAGAGCCCTCCAACCTCCTTCCCAAAGCTAGCAAAGCACTAACTAGGCTTTGGAAAGGAGGATGGAGGATTCTAGGACCCTGTCAGAGCCCTCATGCCTCGTTTCCAAAGCCCAGCACCTTTACCCAGTTTTGGGTGTACTCTGAATAAAAGTTAGCTGAACACAACCCAAATATTTGATTCTTTGCAATAGTGTGGAAAGAAACACAATTACCCACTAAAAATACACCTTTCACTGTTACAAGATTTAATGGCATTCTCTATGTGAACTGTTATAGGTAGGTAGCCGTGTTGGTCTGTCATAGTCAAAACAAAATAAAAAGTAGAAAAAATTCCTTCTAGGTGCTACTGGAAGGAATTTTTTTCTATGTGAACTGTCTTTTTGATAGTGAAGGGTTAGAAACTGCATAGCAATATGCTACTGTTGTGTAAATATTATAGAGACGAAAACCTCAAATGTATCTGCCCTTTGATTGCTCTCTTCCCAGGAAGGTCTTTAGAGGGATATAAAATCTTCTTGGTCATAGATTTACAACTTTATGGAATTGAATCAGCGGCAAAACTTGAATTCCAAGTAGAGCTGAGCCAAGTTTCTCCAACAACATTATCCTGACAACATTCCTGAGGCTTTTCATTTTTCTCCCACTCCTAGAAAAAGGGGCTACTTTGCACAATTCTCCTTGAATATTCGTCACCATTTTGGTCAGGTTGCAGACACCATTCTGTCCCTCTCACACATGGGCGTAGCCAGGATTTATTTTAAGGGGGGCAAGCTTTGTGTGTGTGGGGGGGGGTAGAACTGAGTTATCTGCAATGCAATTGGTCAGTTAGTTAAGTATTTTTATTTATTTACTTTATTTGGGGGGGGCAGCTGCCCCCTGGGTCCCCCTGGCTACGCCTATGCTTTCACACACACTGCCCCAAAACAATGCTAAGATTGAGGCATAGTGGTGGATGTAAAATGGTGACCAGGCTGAAACCACAGTTGCTGTTACTTGCAATGGCAGTGACAACAACAGCAACTGCGCTACTGCTAATGGTGAGAACCCGTCAAAGAAACTGCTGGAAAAGTTCTTCTCCCCCCCCCCCCGAAGAAATTTTGTTTGCTCACAAAGGGGGTGGGGAATCTTCAAGATTTGCACATCATTCTAATTGTAATATCTCCTTCTGCCGTGATTAGTCAAGAGATAATGCATATTGCATAGGTATTTGGATAATATCATCATATATCCTTATATAAAAACGTATTACATTGTATTTTTGTTTTTGTTTCTTTCAACACATGTTTATTCTCCCCCCTTTCCTTATTTTCCTTTTTTTCTGTATCACTTTATTTCTTTATAATTGAAATTCTTTCAATAAAACTTTAATACAAAAAGAGAGAGAGGTTGCATGAGGGATGAGGAACCTCCAGTCTTGAGTTGTCTCAAGAATTCTGCATTCTTCATTACAGCATTTAAAGCTGCCTGTAACACATTTGCTTTTTGCCCATTTCCAAGCCTCCATCGATCTGATAGACTAGAATACTAGATAGGTAGAATCAGTGCTACTTTTCTAGAAAAAGAGGTGCCGGAGCTCACCATGAGCACCTCCATTGTTCTCTAATAATGGCAGTGGCGCCCACCTGAGAGGTGCCAGAGCTGATTTTCTCCATGTTCTTGCTGAAAAAAAGCCCTGGCTAGAATTGTTTTCATGTGCCAGCTTATGTCCATAGGGCATTTGAAAAGTACAGCTTTGCAATTTCATTTTAGTATCTCTGCATTACTGCAGACGATTGCTAAACATATTTTTGAGCACACTGGGCATTCAGAAACACATATTACAACTGCCCTTCTATGCCTTGAATTCCCTCTTTGTGTGTCATGTAGAGGAGGAAGAAAATGTTGAAAAAAGGCTGCATATATGTTACCAGTCTGTCAGTGGTCAGTGCTGCAGACAATACAGCACATGAGAGTAAAGGGATGTGGCTTCCCCAACAGGGGTTTTAAAATAAGCAATACAGTTGACCAAACCAGTCAGCATGCCTTTGCTGGGTTCCCATCATAAGACCACTGGCAACTGCTCACCGATGGAGAACCTTGAACTTTGATATGGGTGGACTCTGCTGTTTGGAGATGTGGAAACAGAAGATAATTGCATCTGAAGTGCTGGGAATAGTTGAAAGTGCCTGAAGTTGATCCAAGGGCAATTAGAAAAACCCAATGAAAGCGCTAAACAAGGATGCCTAGAGGCATATGCTTTAAAGTGCAACATTTTATAGGTTGCAGCTGAAGAGCTGAATGCAGCAGGCCCTAAAAAGAGGAAACATTAATCAGCTTTTAACTGTGAGAATAGCTATCTAGAGGAGGTAGGGAAAAAAAGGAGAGGCAGATGTGTGGGAGCTTGCAAAGAAACAGCAAAACTACAGCACATCCCTATAATAATAATAATAGTAGTAGTAGTAGATACTAATAATAAATACTGGGGAAAGGGTTTGAAAGAGAATGAATGAATGATGAGAACTACTGTAAGGAATGGAGAGTTCAGCGTTGGGTTATTTTAATAAAAAAAATTAGCTAAAACATTGTAATGTTGAGAGAACATCAATCAATTTATTGAAGCAGCCAACAGGCCTCACAATCAGACTTATACATCCATCAGGTACTGCTATAACAAATCACTAAACAGCAATTACTATTTAGTGAATTGTTGCTATTGTAAAGGATTGTGTTATTTTGTGGACTTTGTGTATCCTTTTTATTGGATTTTGTTGTGAACTGCCCTGTAGCTTGTGCAAAGGGTGGTATATAAACCACCAAAATAATAAATAAATAAATGTCATACAAAAGTGACATCCATAGTGGCTGGGGCAACCCGATCAGATGAGCGAGGTACAAATAAATCATCATCATAATCATCCAAGATCAAATCCACTGGAGGAACATGATTTAGACTCATACCTTCATTGCTCTCAAGCAAAGAATATCATTTCTGTAATATTCTTATGTATCTCTCAGAGAGAAGAAAAGCACAATCTGCAGATGATGTTCCAGGATATAAAATGGTTACTGGATCAATCAACCTTTCCCAGAAATCTCTATAAGAGTTACAAAGCAACAAGATGTGGCTTACTGTTCTTCTCAGCCTCAAGGTTATAACTTATCCCCCCGCACACACAAAAAACCTTCCATACCCAAACAACAGAAAATATTGCATTGAAATGTGCAAGAGAAAATGCATCCCCTCTCTATATTTTGGTTTGAGGAAGTTAAACTGAGAATGAGTGCAAAGCAGGCTTTAAGTTAAAAGAGTCTTCAAATGCTATATGCACCAGTGACTGACTGACTGACTGAAAGTGAATAAAAGTAACATCCTGGATTGAACACTAGGTGACAGAGTGAAACCATTAATCTTACCCCTTGGGGACGCTGTGCAATTCTATTGTTGTTCTCACCTTGTGACAAGTTTTTAAACTGAAACAAATGTATTCCAGACTCTTGGTATGACAACTGTGGCCTGATAAATGGAATTATAACAAAACAACATCGGCACTTAAGCCAACTAACACTAGTCGAGCCTTGATGATTCATGAGCTTGTCATCAGCTAGTTCAAAAAAACTTAAGAGACTGTAAATCATCATAAGTTTCAAAACAAAAGATTTTGGGGTGCCCCTCGCTGCCCCCCTCCCCGTGATAAAATAAAGACACAGAAGGATAGAGGGATCCCAAATCTGCTTCCAGGACCACCACACAATGCTGTAGTTGTTGTGATATGTTTGTACTTCTCAAAAATAATGATTAATGAAAACAAAGGGGTTTTTGATATTGCATGGACCCAAACCCATCCATCATAGCAAATGCAATAAGTTTCATGGCATGGGGTTGTTGCTTGAAAAAGAAAAGTGAAAAATTAAAGTAAGTCTCTACTGAGCCAAATTGAAATAAATGGACTTTTACATTGATGATGATGCCAAGGAATTGTCCACTTGTTTAGTTATAACAACGTCCTATTTTTCTCTCACTTAAATGGGTTGTAGGTTGAATTGGGGTGGGTAAAATAATCCCTGGGAGTCAATGACTGTTCTTTTGGCTTATCAAAGTGACCAGGAGCTTTGAAAACAAACCACTTTAGATATGCTTATGGCATACTAAGTGCTATATCACTGGTATTTAATATTTTCTGTTAGAAGTCTTTATGTGACAAAGAAACCCAACTGTTGTTGTTTAGCAGTTATTATTTTTACAGATTGCACCTCCATCTGCAGCATTAACCAGTGAAGTTATGTAAGCAGCAAGACATAAAATTAACAGAAAATGAGACTCAAACAACATACTGTATAAAAATTCATTTCTAAGGAGGAAGAAAAATCACACAGTCAAGGTAATTTATGGAGAGAATTAATGACTCGTTTCCAAAGGCAAAAACGTATTCCAATCTTTGCATCAATTCCCAGAAAGTGTTGTCTCATCTTAATGCTTAATTAAAATGAAAGCAAGCTCTGCTACCCCGTATCACCAACACCCATCCTGTTTTGGCTTTGTCAAAATGCAGGTGACCTGGCATTATTTCTCAGCCAACTTAAGAGGTTTTTACTGCCTGACTGAATTAGTGCCACGTGACCCAATGATTGCAGGAAATTCCCTTGGTCTGCAGGGGAGAAGAAAACCATTTTCTGACAAAGGCACTCAAATCAAGGCTGCTTCTTGTTTAGCACCTCTCTAATTATGGAACAGAAATTATGGCTGAATGTGAAGAAAGTTTCTTTTTGAGATAAGAAAAAGTGGATTTAATCAGTGTTTCATCTCCCGAGAGAGAAAAGGAACCTTTCCATGCTTAGAAATCTTGCATCTTTCCATTTTGTCAAAAGTGATGTGGACAGATAGATACAGAAGTTGGCACGTGTTTTTCTTAGCATTCAGGATGAGCATGCACTAGGATTTTGAATTTCTGTTTCGTTTTAGACCTGTGCATTCTTGAGGTTACTATCCTAAGCATACTTAGGTTACCATCTTGGCTGTGAGTCTTGGGGACCTGCTCCCTGTCTCTAGGTTAGATAACTGCAACAGATTATACACAGGGTTGCCTCTGAAGACAGTTCAAAAACTTCAGCTGGTACAGAATTCAGGAGCCACCAGGACTCACCATCTTGCTCACCAGGACAAGATGGTTTGAGCATATTACACTGATCCTGGCCTGACTGCACTGGCTGACAATTAGTTTTCAGGCCCAATTCAAAGTGTTGGTTTTGACCAATAAAGCTTTAAACATCTCAGGACCACAATGCCACCTCTCTCCATATGAACTGATCTGAACCCTGCAATCATAATCTGTGACCCTTCTTGGTGTGTCTCCTCCATGAGGGGTCCAGAGGGCAACAGCACAAGAACAGGCCTTTTCTGCAGTCACTCCCCATTTGTGGAACGCTCTCCCCAGGAAGGCTCGTCTGGTGCCTTTGGCTAATTAACTTTCTGTGGCTTTTTAAATGTGTTTGTTTGTGTGTGGGGGGGATTTTTGGTTTATTTAGTTTTTGTTTTACTACATATTTTGTGGTCTTATTTTTAACAACAACAACAACAACTCTTACCTGGAATAGCTTTAATTTACATTAATGGTATTTGCTTCTGGGTAAAAATAGGGGGGGGGGAGAGATTTAGTCTTCTTTTTGCTTGAAATGGCCAGATTCATGAATGGAATCCTGATTTAGAAGCTGGTGCGACACAATTTTGTACACCAAGAAATTGCTTTCCCACAAAAGCCTAGAGGAGATTAGATTTTAATAGACTTTACAATGGGTGATACCTGATCAATTAAAGTGGGCCAAGGAGATTGAGTTGAAGGAGGAAAGGAGACCTTTATCCCTCCTCTTACAATTGATTTCTCCCTTGCGTTGGTAGTTTGCTCACTGAACTGCCTGCACAGATATCAGCCTGGTTTAGGAATCAAGATCTCAGTCAGGAACAAGCTATGTGCTTACAAACTCCCACAATACATTTCCCTCTGCTTAGCAATTTGGCGGGGGGGGGGGGTCGGGGAGAGAAATACGAATGCACACCTCCCAAAACATTATGAAAACCAAAAAGCTACTTTGTGAAGCAGTTCTCCGACCCAAATGCATATAAAAATGGAAAAAAAAACCCAACAATAATATTTGTGGTGGTGTGTATATTATTATACACAAAAATAAGAAGGGGGACAACCATGTACACCATCCTGAACTTCTTGGAGGAAAGGTGTGCTTTAAGTAAGTAAAGAAATAATTTTAAAAGGTGCATTAAAATGCTGGCTAATTTTTCTGAGGACTTTTACAAAAGAATTGCAAACTGATGCAGTAATGTGGTAAACTGAAGAATGAAAAAATGAGCAACTCGGAGAAACTGAAATTAACAGATTAATCTTTCTCCCACATGCACCCAGCTTCAGTGCAGATTCCCTGGATTCTTGAACCATGTTTTCTCATGGCATCCCTTATCCCTCCCTAAACAATTAATTGAGGTTTAAGGGTTCCCTACAAACCAGAATATCAAACTTGGATCCGTTTACTGGTTTGAATGTAATGGAAACTGTGGTTTAAGATATCAGGAAATCTTCGTCAAAGCCGGGTGAGTGAAGGGAGGGAGAAAAGAAAGAAGAATATGTTAACCCTAAGCAGACCCTGCATGGATGTTTTCTAACTTTTCTCTCCAAGTAATGCTAATGTGATCTATTAATTCAGGAGAATTGGGTTGGAAGGAGGTGGTAGAGTCACGAAGTGGTAGAGTCACTCCAGACTACATGCACCTTCACATGCAAAATTACTAAACTCCATATTAGGTCCATACTTTTATTAGGCCAATCAAAACACATAGTGTGCAAGCTTTTGAGTTCTCCAAAACTCTTCACCACACTAGATCAGAGGTAGCTAGCCTTTTTATATCCAAGGGCCACATTTTGGGTTTGCCACCCCTTCCAAAGGCTATATCCGGTGCACGGATAAATACATAAACACTCACTACACAGAGGAATCCCAAAGCAAAATAAGAGGCTATGTTTCCCATGGCTATTTTCTGCACTGTCTCTACTAGAAGTAGAGATTGGAGAGACACTTTGTTTGCACCTGCCTTACCCCCAGCCAGTGGTGGAGGAAGCCGCTCGGGTGCCTGGGGTGGCGCACCCAGGGGCGGGGCGAGGGCGGGGCACACCGCGAGGCCTCCGTAGTCTGCCTGCCTCCTCCCACTCAGCCACCCTACAGCCGGGGGGGGGGGGGGAGGCAGCGGCACACGAGACACTAATGTAGCTTTGGGTCTACTTTGGGAACTGAAGATACTGGATATTTTTACTTTGCCTATTAGTGAGTTTTATGCCCGCTTAAATTATGATGTACGTTAAATGAATTGTCATTTTTATTCATTTTTATTTTGGTGATGCTGGAGTGATATTATATTGGTTATATAGTCAATGTATACCCAACATATAATAATTTAGTGAGAGTCTTGTAGGGAGGGGCAAAATACCACATTTATTGAATACAATTCATAAACCAGGGTTAGAGAGCTCTCTCTCTCTTTCTCTCTCTCTCTCTCTCTCTCTCTCTCTCTCTCACACACACACACACACACACACACACACACAAACAAGAATACTTACTAGGGATGGGACCTTTGACAGCTGCATGGTCAGCTTGGCAAACAGAGTGATAGACAGGTGGAGCAAGGCACAGTGGAAGTTTCCACTTCTCCTGGGCTGCAGAAGACTTGCTTACCAGTGGCTATGCCAATGGGTTCCTATACCTTTTCTACCTCAAGTTGTAATGAAATCAATTATCTGAGCCTCTTCGTCTGTTTTCCCAGGACTGAGACAAATTTGGGGCAGCACACACTAGGGGCCGAGCGGAGGGGGTGCTGCAGGGCATCGCAACTATGATGTAGTGTATGTTCAGAACAGAAGACAAGAGGCAGAGGGGGTGCCAAATTTTGGCCTTGCACAGGGTTCAGCAGAAATTTGAAAGACCAACCTCAGCCCCTGCCCAAGGTGCTTCTCATGCATGACAGGCTGATTTGGCATCATAATGGCAGGGAATGTGGGCGTTATCAGGATGATGTTCTTTCTTGGGGAGATCTGCTTCTGGAATGGTATTTCCCTCTGTCATGTTTCTGCAGCTTCTGTTTGGCCTGTGACTTCTGAAGACTATTGCTCTCATCACGGGTAGCTTTATGATGCTGCTGAAGAGGCAGAGTCTTAATGTTCTGTTTGTTCAGCTCAGCTCAGTTCCCAACTTGCTTCTTTTCTTTTAATTTTTTGGCAGAGTCATCATCCATCATCCCTTGCAGATTTACAGTACATTACTGATAAACTGGCTAGTATAAATGGGGCATACAATTATAAAGTATGCTATATAATAGTGACTATGGCTACTACAACACTGAATGAGGAGTGCAGGAAGTCACACCATCTGGATTATCCTGAAGAAACATGAATATGTTCATGTCCCTTCTACTATGTAAATTGGAAATTATATCAATCTGTGGTTCACCGTCTTTTCAGCGCTTAGCAGACCCTAAAGAATGTTCCTCACACTGAACTCATTTGGTGGAGGTGTGAATTATACAATGTACAGTGTAATGTTATTAAGAAACATGAAAAGGTTTCACAAGGTGCGGAGGGGAAGAATATTGGAGGAAAGCTGGTGGGGTGATGAAAGTCTGCCAAGAGAAACAGAAAACCTGATTTCTTTTCTTGCTGAGTTACAAAGAGAGGGGGGGGGGAACCCAAGTATATCTCTTGATCTGGTGCTCCCAGGTTTATTCCTCAGAAGGGAGCTCATTAAATAAACTCATTTTCTTTTTACTGCTCCTGCATGAGATCAAATTGGACAAGAAAGTTCAAGATGCAACAAAACCAGTCTATATACAGATATAAACTAAAATGATTAAAGGTTTCATTTCTTTTCCTTGGAATACTTGAAATTTCATGGTTCGGTGGTAGGTAACCTGTGACCCTCCAGATATGGTCAGACTCGGTGCTTTTTTTAAAAGAAAAAAAAAGGTGCCAGTACTCACCATTAAGTTGTTACATTAAGTGCCACACTTTTAACCTTTGGATCAGTTTTTATGGTAGTCCAGATCTCAGTCGTATGGATGGATGTATATTTTTCAATTTTAATCCATGAGCTATTGCTGCAATCTATTTTAATTGTATATTTTATCTTTATGAATGCTGTCACTATTGTGTTATGCAAGCTGGTCTCTGACCGTAATAAATAAATTCTAATTCTAACCTTTGGAAACAAAAAGGGTACTGTGTACCCTTGAGTACCCCCAGGAAATAAAAAAGCACTGGTCAGACTATAACTCCCATAATCTCTGACCATTGGCCATGCTGGGAGCTGGAGTTCAATAGCACCTGGAGCATGTCAGAGTATTCAGGAACACATGCAGTTCCATCAGTCTCTGAGGGGCCATCCGAATGGGACCACCACCCCTGCAGGGGATAACTTCTCTGCTTTAAGCCTTGTTGTTTCTCTGCCAGTCAGCTGGACCCCATCTTTCAGTAACAAATTATTAGTAGCTTATCTGGAGAAAGAAAGTCTCCAGTTGAAGCCTTTATTTTACCTGTCTCCTCTAACCCTTTAAGTGCAAAAATGTATGAATTTCTAACTGATTCTGTTTCATCCATTTGTGCTATGTTAGAGGAAAGTTTCATATTTTAACTTAGATATTCTCCCCTCTTGCTTTTTTCAAGCTCCTTCCTGTGTTAGTTCCTTGAGAATCAAACTGGGTGGCTGACGTAGCCAGATGCTGTAATGCGCTGGTTTTCCTTTGTAGAGTGGCCATAGGTGTTAACACATAGCCTGTGATATATGGGAAGCAAAACGAAAAAAACCAGTGGGTGGCAGTCTTTAGACAGAGAACCAAAAAAACGCCACACAACGGCCACTGTAGGTAAGCCACAGATGAACGAAAACTTTCTTTATTGGACAGTGTTCCGGTAAAGACACTGTTTCGAACACTTCTTCAGCTAACATAGCTTGTTAAATTATACACTTCACTCGGAGCAGTGGTCATAGACCATGTAACCACTGCTGAGAGAAACCACATGGTCTATGACCACTGCTCCGAGTGAAGTGTATAATTTAACAAGCTATGTTAGCTGAAGAAGTGTTCGAAACAGTGTCTTTACCGGAACACTGTCCAATAAAGAAAGTTTTCGTTCATCTGTGGCTTACCTACAGTGGCCGTTGTGTGGCGTTTTTTTGGTTCTCTGTGATATATGGGAGCCTGCTCATGGTTGATTATAACAATAATTTCTTGGTTACTGTATAAACATCTTCAGAATCATAAATCTGAATCAATATCCTTCGTCTCTGACAGAAGCCGAAAGAGAAGCAAGGAGTTTGGGATTTTACAGACAGGCAGCCAATTAGTGGTAAACCTGAGAAAGGAAACCAGCCATTCTCAAATTCACACAGCTGTTTGAACAACATGGTTATGCTTCCTTCTCTGAGGTGATTGAGCAAGCCCATTGGGGGATAGGCAGGAGCCGGTACAAATTCCAAACCATTTCATAGGAGTGAATCAGCTCAACAAGATGGTCCAAACTATTATTCTTTTCCTGGCCACTTGTACTTTCCAAAATCTGCACTACTACTCCAGTGTTTGTAGATAAGATCATTTTTATAGCACTTTCAGGTAAGATGATCAAGTGTTTGGTGATTATGTCTGGTGACTGGCTTTTCTCAAAATGGCCTGTAAGTGCTGCAGTGCTGTGTAAATGATGAAGGACTCAAATACAGAATGAGAAGAGGATACACCTGCACTATTATACCACTTTAACAACTGGGAACTGTAGTTTGCTAAGTGTGCTGGGATTTTTCTGAATACCCTATCCCCCCCTCACAGAGTTAAAATTCCCCGAGTTCCAAGAGAAGATGGATTGATTAGCTCTGTGAAAAGAATAGTGAGGTCTTCTAACAACTCTCCTTATCTTTAACCAACTAGAGTTCCCAGGATTCTTTGAGGGAAGCCATGCCTGTTAAAGTGGTGTGATACTGCAATGCAGATGGGGCTACAGTTAAAGTTCCCAGGTTTCTCGGGGGGGGGTGAACCATGTATGGCATGGATGTGCCCCATAAGATCCAAAGGAGAAAATGCTGTAGTAAGGAGTGACTTTAGTTACTCTCACATTGATGCTTGTTCTGGTCACAACAAAGAGGTAAAATCTCCCAAAAGGAAGATAGAAAGTGGTCCCAATTTTTGTTTGCTTCTGCTACATTTGGGAAGGTTGACTGTGGGTCGGTGACAGGTCATTTTATTATTATTTTCTCCTAAATTTGGTGAATCAAAAATGTGACCAAGTTGGAGAACCTTTGTGTTGTGGTATAATGTGGTATGCCTTTCACTCTTCCCAGCTACATGCTTCAGGTTGTAGATAATCTGAATCAGACCTTTCACGCTGAGCCAACCACCTCTACAAAACACAAGAGGCAACTCTGTAGCTTGGATTCAGTGGATAAAGCAAGTCCTCATCAGCAGCAGACTGAAAGAGGGAGTCTTACAGTGTAGCTTTTGATGCCGGCTGGATCACATTTCTTCAGTTCTACGTTGCCTCTAAAAAGGGACTGATATGAACTGAGACTTTAAAAAATAATTATCAGGGGATTAGAGGCCCCAAACTTGATCCAATGCCCTTTTCTTTAAATGTGTGTGTGTGCATGCCTCGATTCTCACTGCACAAATTCTTCACTGTAATTGGAATGGGGAGACATTCAAAACTTTTAATTAAGCTCATTTTAAAAGTAGTCGAGCGTTCATAAACAGCTCCATGGTAACAAAGGAGTTCATGAGGGTGCTCGTGGGGGAAATGGAACAACGATTTGAACAAAACAATTATGTAATCACACAGGTAATTTGACTGTTTAATTTTATGTGGCGATATTTCATTCCCTTAACCCTAAAACTGCAGAATTATCTGTGAGACCACTGATACCTTTGCTATTAGGAACTTTATTTTAGCAATATCCTTCTGGTTTTGTTTGGAGGAAAGAACACTGAAGATTCATGGTGGCTTAAAAAAAAAGCTTTATGTACAAATAGAGCAGTGGTGGGGAATCTGCATCCCTCCACTGTTGGACTCCAACTCCCATCAGCCTCAGCCAGCATGGACAATAGACAGGGATGATAGGAGCTGGAGTCCAGCAACACCTGGAAGGCCATGGGTTCCCCACCACTGGCACAGAGGATAAGTGGAGGAAAACAACAGACACTCCTATCATGCAGCATATCTAATATACCTTAGCTCCCCAGAAGGAGGTCCCCTTGCCCTGGGTGTTTCCAGCCTCCAACTAATTCATATTTCTCTCTAACCTTTTTCAGCTATCTCTGCCCCTTCACAACTACCATCATATGAAAGTAATATTCTATGATTCTATTAATAATAGAGACATACTCCTTGGTCCCATACCTTCCTTTATGCTACTGTGGTTGACTTCATTCATTGCCCTCCACATTGTGTCTGCAGTGGTCTCCTTGTGCAAACTTGCTGAGAACCCTGATCTCAGTTCCTCCATCTCACTGATCACAAAAATACTGCCTGTACATTGTTGCCAAATGCTGACTCACCCAGAATGCCATTTTCTTCCATTACAATCGTAATGGATGGTTATGAGAGCCTGCATAACTATGATGTACTTCCTTAAAGAGGAACCATTGAGGGGGAAAGTGCAGTAACTGTGCTCTGATGACGCATGTTTGAGTCTGTATCGTTCAGCTTTCAACTTTATCTCCTAGTTCCCCTTGAGATGTCAGTTCCATTAATCTTTCTGTAACAAACAAACTAGTGGGTTGCATTTCCTGGCCACAACTTGCATACTGAAAGCACCTTAACTAGGGCATGGAAAATTCTATTAGGCGGTGAGAAATATCAGCCTAAAAAAAAGAAAGTGAATACCAAGCTTCAACGGTTTGTTTTCTATCACTGTGGAAGTTTGTAGCATCTGACACCCCACATCACACACACACACACACACACACACACACACACACACACTTCATTGTCTTTTCATTCTCAAGGCTGCCATTGTCACTGCTGACATCAGCCTCTTGCATGCTCCTAGATATAAATTGCCCTAAGCAAGTCAACTTAGACTGTTTGCATAGTTTCCCTGTGGCACTATATCTCTGATAAAGTTTCACTCCAAAAGACTGTTGTCAGAACTACATCGAGTATAACTAGTGATTCTAGTGTAAAGTTTTTCTAAACCTTTGAGAAATGGGAATTTTTGATCTTAAAATTGGAGGTACACTTCACTGTTACACATGAAACAGTTATGGCTCATATAATTTTGGGGGAAGCAGTCAAACTTTATAGGAGTGTGCCGCTTTCCAGCACAACAGGAGTTTCGTTGCACTTTGTTTCAGTAACATACACATCATGTTCAACTTCAAGCAGTAAGTGAGTTACTGCTTAATCACCTCAAGGATTCTGGAGTGAGCTAAACACAAAAGATAAGCTGAACCAGGAGTTTTCTTTTCTTTTTAAAAAACTATATTACACTAGTAATATAGAAACCCAGCCAGATGGGTGGGGTATAAATAATAAATTATTATTATTAGTTGTTGTTTTTTGCCCTGGATTTTTTCCACAGGGTTTGTAACCAATTTATAGCTCATAGCTGAGCACTGATGTGTTTTATATGGTTTCTGCTGCTCTCGCAACAGTGGCCGGGTTTTTACACCATATTAAATCCCAGTTTTAAAATAAGTGCTGCGTACCACCGTTTTCATTCTGCTAAATTGTGTCCTCATCACGGAGGGCATGTGTTGCAGTGAGATCACTAAGACTGACCTCACCGTTTGTGTGGGTGGGATCATTTGGATAGCCACAACAACCCGATTGGGTCCCTCGGTTGCTGGGGTAATTCTGGCCAATGGGGTTGAGAGAATTTGCAGCCGGGGACCTATTTATACTGCTGCACGTTGCGTCGAGCTTCCTCTTAGCACCTCGTGCATTGGATCACCCGCCCGCCCTCTCTATATTTAGGGTCTTGTTATGACCTTGCTATGCCATCGTGGGCCGTCTGCTTTTGGGACAGGGGCCCGGTAGGAATTTTCCCATTTGGCTGGTTGGGTGGTGCCACTTGGGTTTTGCCTGCCGCGTAGCAAATCGTCACAACTTTGTAAGGTTTGGCAGTTAGGCATTGGTTCAAGGTGTGGTGGAGGGGACGTTGTCACACCCGCCCCTCCCAGTGTGCAATAGGGTAGTCTGTCCGATCCCCTTCCAGAGGTTAGGGCCACGCCAGAGCACCTGGGAGCACTTTGGGGTGGAGGGTGCGCCTGTGGTAGGACCAATGCTCCCCCAGTATGTTTACCCTTACTGACTTCTGCCGGTGTCCAGTTGTCAGTGCTGCCCTGCCGGAGATGTAGGTGCAGCTAGTCAAACCAATGCCTAAACAAACCACTCACATTCTGTAATCAATAAAGTTGTGGCCAAAATTATGCCAATAACCTTAAACTAATATTGGTGTCAACTGTGTCTTTCTTTGGGAGGTCTTGGGGGTCTTCACATGCAATACAACTAATGCAGAAAAGCAGTGTCTCAGTTGCCCTACAGGGCTCTAATGTGGAAGCAACCTTACTCCCAAGTAAAGCTGCAATCTTAACCCCACTTACCTGGGAGTAAGCCCTATCTGAATTCAACAGGACTTCTGAGTAGACCCTTTGTGAACTTTCTCTTGTTCTCTCCTGAATTGACTGTAGCTAAATCTATTGATACAATTTGAATAAATATGGTCAGGTTTCATGCATAGCTCAGTTTCTGGCTTATAATTGCAGACAGCCTCTAGCAACTGCCCTGCTTTATTACCCTTACACTGGTTTATGTTATAGCTTAGATCAGAGAGCTTCCAAAGTGTGTCCGCTGTGCCTGAGTGATCATGTGTTTTTGACTTTGACAGTTTATGAAATATTATTCCAAACACAGTGACCCAGAGATTCTCGCTGGAAATTGAAAGACACTAATGGAACTGTTTATTCAACTGGAGCCTCCAAACCAAGACACGTTGTGCTAGCCGTGATTGCCAGATGCTCAGGGTATTGGGGCAACTTGTTATGCCTGTGAAAGAATAGCAGGAAGTTAGACAAACACATGCATATTCACCATACCATAACGCAGCTGCTGGAATCTGCTCATTTCTTTGGGTGCATAAGTGTATGAATTATTCCGTCACTTCTTCGTATCTTCTGTTTGTTGCAAATAACGTATTTGAATAGAAAAGCTCTGAATAAATCTGACAAATGTGATGATAAGTAGCGGGTGCTGCCATTTTGGCCATAATTCACCACTTCCTGATAAAAGAGGGTTTCTCAGATTAGTAGAAATACAGTGATAGTGAATTGTCGCTGTGACAGCTGAACATGGAGGTGATATGTGGGCCCTCTGCTGAACTGTATTCTCAAGCTCACCAGCTCTCTGGTCCATACGTTGTAATCCAAACCAGTTTGCAACTAGGCAGAAGTGGCCCGGTTTGAATCGCTGAAATCTCCTGCCCCAGGCCCTAGAGAGCTGTTGTCAATCAGTTTCCCATAGGCATTTGGTTGGTCACTGCGTAAGCAGATTGTTGGACTAGATGGGCCTTTGGCCTGATCCAGCAGGGCTCTTCTGACGTTCTTAGGCTGTGTTTCATAAAATGCTGTCCTGGTTAGTTAACATGAAAATGAATCATAAGTACTCTGAGCAGCACTTAGCAGCAGTGTGCTATTTATGGAATGCTGAAAGTAGCATTGGTGAAAGGGTATTTGAGGTGGCAGCAGGAGGAGGAGTAATCCTTCTGGGATGATCAGCTTTTACGGCAATGGGTTACAGGGTTAAGAAGCGTAATTAGTATATGTAGCAACAAGGAGTCCTTGCCATCTGTCACCTGTGATTGCTGTGGTTGATCTGTATTACCTGTCACCATCAGTCAAGATGCCTGTCTATATGCTCTCGTAAGTCTACACACTGCAGAAGATATGACCTGCAGGAAATACAGTGATAGGAAAAGTAGGTGAATCTTGTAATCAATAACTTCTGAAGACAGTGCTAAACTAGCTGTATTTGACTGCAATCTTATACTCACTTCCCTGGCTGGGAATAATTCCAGTTGATCCCAAGGGGCTGTTGTTTTTTTTTAAAGCAGACATGTACAGGATCGTACTGATAGTCTCCCAATTTTTATTCTTAAATGAAAAGCAGTTGTTGTTCTTGGCTGTTTGTCCTTTAAAAGTAAATAATAATAAAAAAGGTTGGGAAATGGCGACACATGTCTCCCATGTAAGTAGCCTTGCCATTTCTAATGATAAGAAATTATATTTTCAGCAGGCATTCTCAAACGGATCTCTTAACTATCTCATTAGTCTTTTCTGTTGCAATTGTAGTAGGTGGCAGGACCATAGAGGTGGGGATAAGCTGCCCTCCCATCTTACCAATTCTGAGTGTTGCTATAGCTTACTAAGAGGAGGAGGGGCAAGGCAGCAGGGGTGCAATGTATGCTCAGGGTTCACTTACCATTTTATTCTGTTCCTGTTCATATCATCTGAGGAATCTACTTCACCTCAAAGGGAACTCATTTTTGCATCTTGATGCAGATTCTGCAGGACAGCCAAACTCGTCTTGAAATGGAAATATTTCATCTCAGCTCTGTGCTACAAGCATAATATTAAACCAGACCTAAGACCACACCTAGAAATAACCACACCTGCCCAAATGGTGTCACTATGACTCTGTGCCTTGACTGTCTAATTGCCTGCAGTTTGATGGCACATATCTTTCTTCTGAACACCAGCTTGGATATAAGCTGATGGGCATTTGTATCCTGCCTGATCTCTCTCTGTCAAATCTGGTTTATCACAATAGGATTACTGACACACAATTTACTAAGAAAGACTCCAGGAATGTGTTATCATTCAGTGTTCAGCTTTCTGTTACTGATGCCTCTTCGTGTACTAGTCTGACACAGTAAAACATTTAAAACAAATGTTTGTGGGTGGGACAAATACGTGAGCTCTCTGGAACATTGTGGGTCATGTAAAATGGAAGGCAGCTTCCTGAACCCAGCTCCCACTGCCAAATAAACCCACACCATAAGATGGTCAGGCAGGAAGAAGAAATCATTGGAGCCTGTGGGCCCTGCTATGGCTCAAGTAGCTGCCCAAGGATGATGGTTGCTGATGCCACCCCTAGTTTTAATCAAGGCCTATTGTGGTTTATGTTGTAAACTGCTGTGGTAGATTTAATGGTTTCCTATTTCAGAATCACACACCAAAGTAAACTCATTGTGGCTCTAGTCTGTTGTTGTTGTTGTTGTTGTTTTCAAAAGCGTTTCTGTGTGCAACCCAAATTGAACCACTTTCAGCTAGGTTTGGAGGTTGGTGGGTTTTTTGTGCACTGTATTTCAATGTGATTAGGTTATTTCTGCATGTTATCACAAATTCTAAATGAATTTAATAGCCCATTTTGCCATTAGCTTATGCAGTGTGTCATTACAAATAATTGCACCCTGAGGAATTGGAATACTGAACCTATAGCTACAGGAGTTCTCTAACTGCAATAGCGTTAGCAAGCAAATATGCCCACACCATTCAATCTTTTCAATTGCACTTTAAAAAGGTACAGAAAATTGCTGTATGCAATATATTCTGGCTTCTAGGTAAAATCCCAAGTGGCAAGCTTCCTAGGAGCTATCTAAGGAAAGGCCAGGTACTGACAGCAAAAAATATTGCACTACAAAATGAAACATAGCAATGTTTTTGTCCCACAGCTCCAAAGAGCTTATGCCATGGAGAATGGTACAACCCAGGTACTTTTGTTCCGCTGCCTCTGTAGTGACATCTTATGCAGCGTTATGCTAGGAACATGGGAAGCTGCCTCATACTGAGCCACACTACTGGTCCATTTGGCCAGTTCCATCAGCGCTGAAGGGCAGAAGCTCTCCAGAGATTCCGAGATGGGACTTTTCCATTCCTACCTGGAGATGCTGGGAATTAAACTGGGGACCTTTGACATGTAAACTATGTGGTCTACCACTGAGCCATGGCCCCTGTTAGTGAAGCTACAAGGGAGAACAGAGTGGGTAGGCTTTAGTCACAGCTTTACCCTAGAATATGCAAAATCCCTCAGCAAAGATGGGAGTGAGGTGGGGTGATTTGGTTTGGGGTGTTTAAAACCTTAACCCTGTCAGTAATACTTGAGAGGTCTGAGACTTTGTGTATGTGGTAGCTTTTTATAATATCTAGAAGCGAGGGCTTTTAAAATGTGAAAGGAAAAACCTGTGATTACTTATTCCTCAATCGGAGGATTAAAGTAAGTATGAAGCATGTTGGAAACAAAACTGGAATATTTTACACACACACACACACACACACACACACACACACACACACACTATGAGAGTTAATGCTTAATGACTACTTTGATAAGGCACAACACTTCGTTTCAGTCAAAACACTTTACAGAAGTAATAAAGAACTTTACTTAAAACTTCCACTTTAAACCTGGTTCTAATTAAATTGATTCCTCCTAAAATGGGTTTCCCCCCCAAAAAAGGTAAAGGGACCCCTGACCATTAGGTCCAGTCGTGTCCGACTCTGGGGTTGTGGCGCTCATCTCGCTCTATAGGCCGAGTGCCGGCGTACAGCTTCCAGGTCATGTGGCCAGCATGACAAAGCCGCTTCTGGCGAACCAGAGCAGCGCACGGAAACGCTGTTTACCTTCCCGCCAGAGCGGTTCCTATTTATCTACTTGCACTTTGACGTGCTTTCGAACTGCTAGGTGGGCAGGAGCTGGGACCAAGCAATGGGAGCTCACCCCGTCGCAGGGATTCGAACCGCCGACCTTCTGATCAGCAAGCTCTAGGCTCTGTGGTTTAACCCACAGCGCCACCTGGGTCAAACCAGGTCAAACCCCTACCAAACCAGTAAAACACTTCTAACTCTTTCTAGCATCTTTTCTTTCCTCTCAGGGAGATAATTTTGGTTGCCCTGCCTAGCAATCTCCTAACCACCAAACCCTTTCCGAGCCCTAACCAAGCTCTATCCCAGCACTTTCCAATCCCTATTTGGCAGTTTAACTCTTAGGTTTCCTCGTTTATCTCTAAGAAACATAAGAAGAGCTTTCTGGATCAAGCCAATGGCCCATCTAGTCCAGCATCCTGTTCTCAAAGTGGCTGAACAATTGCCTATCAGAAACCAGCAAGCAGGATTCGAGCACAAGAGCACTCTGTTCTCATGTGCTTTCAGCAACTCTTATTCAGAAGCATTGCTGCCTTTAACTGTGGGGGTAGAACATAGCCATCATGGTTAGTAGCCATGGATAACCATATCCTCCCTGAATTTGTCTAATCTTTTAAAGCCACCCAAGTGGCCTCCTGGGGGAGTGAGTTCCATAGTTTATATAAAACAACAACAACAAAGAGTCTTTTGTTTCTCCCCATGCTAGTTTCAGTTTGTTGATTAACTTTTCTAGTAGGGCTGTTTCCCATACAGTTTGGTACAAGTGGTCCATGTTTACTCCTGACAGGTCCCTCCAGTCTCCAGCTATGATACTCATGGCTGCTGAGAGTAGGTGACTTATGAGGTCTTTGTAATGTGAGTGTGTGTTATTGTCTTGGAAAATATTCGATACAGCCAGTTCTCTTCTTCCCCCAACCTTATACTGTCTATAACATTAGTGTCGCACATCAAATGTTACTGATCCGTGGAAGGACTCTGTGAACTGAAAGCAGAGGTGCTGTATGTACTTCTGTAACCCAAGAAACTCTTTCATAAAAACATTTGTTAAAGGAATCTTTTGACACCTTAAAGACTCAACAAATTTCTTAGGGCATAAGCCTTTGTGGACTATACTTCATCAAATGTATGGGATGTTATGCAAGTATATTTACACATCGTTGTGGTGGAGTAGAATTTTAAATAGCAAGATCATAAGAAACTAAATTCAGAAAAGCACAGGCAGTTATAATCACATAACTAACAGTGGTAATTCATAAAAACGTTGTTGACAACAACATCCGGTATTGCTAAGGCTCTTAACACCCATGATGTGCTAGAACTCCTTTGTCTTGGTTCAAACTCAGTATGAGATAGCAATCTCAGTGAGTTAATATTAAAAATTAAACAAATCCATTTGTAGCAGGGAGAGGAGTCCAGAGTTGAGAGCTTAAGAGCTTGAGAGATGAATTTGCTTGAAAATGAGTTTGTAATACTCAAGTGAACAAAAACTTGTGGGCACTAAGGGAGCATGTCCCCTATTGACCTTCCTTGATTTTCCAGGGATGACAAATTGCATTGAGATTAGCATCTCCATCTGCTGAAGAGGAAGTATTTTGCTCTTGGAAGTTGTTCCATATGCTCAGCCTATAGACATGGTTTTCACTAGATTCATTTGACTGGGCCACACTTCCAAATACACTGGAAATATACTACATGCATATCAATAAGCTGAAACCTTATACACAATCCAGAGATGGATATATTTATTTATTTTAAGCATATTTTATGCCTCCTTTTTTGCAGAGCCATCATGAGGCAGCTTTCATAAAAAGTAAAACACAATATATAAATATCAAAATCTAATATATACTGTGGAAAGATGCTTGTTTGCTATGCATTTGGAGACTTGTTAAGATATTATTGTCCATGATGGTTCCTGAAAACAGGGCCAATGGCTGCAGTTTAGTCTAACTGAGATGCAAAAAAAGGTCCAGTGGAATATAATGATGGGCAAGCATAGGTTACAAGCCCTATGTTGTAAAATGGAAGCCTCAAAGTCTCAAGGTGGCCCTTCGCAGCATATGCAGGCAGAATTCCATTTACACAGAAGTCTTGCTTGTGTGCATGGGCGTACCCAAGGGGGGGCAGAGGGGGGCAGCTGCCCCCCCCCTAGAAGGCAGCCCTAGAAGCAAAAATGATCTGCGTCCATTCAAAGCAAACCTGAACGACCATGGCTTGCCCCCCCCCAGATGGCTTGCCCCCCCCCTAGTTTTGATCCTGGGTACGCCCCTGCGTTGTGTGTAAATGGAGTTCTGTCTGCATATGCTTCTGCGTAGTCTTGCTTCTGTGTAGAAATCAAAAGGTTAGGAGTGTGCAGTGCATACCCTGAGACATTAACCAATTCCTTGGAGGCAGATAAATGACCGCAGACACTCTTTAGTCAATGTCTTAATCCGTAAACAGTATGATTAATTTTCGTGGCATGGCTCATAGACTGAAAGATTCCCTTCTGTGCTAAGCACAATATAATTTTTAAAAACCATAAAACAGTTTGCAGCAGAGGATCAGGAAAATGTATACAGTGTTACCTCGGGTTACATACATTTCAGGTTACATACGCTTCAGGTTACAGACTCTGCTAACCCAGAAATATTACCTCGGGTTAAGAACTTTGCTTCAGGATGAGAACAGAAATCGGGCAGCGGCGGCGTGGCGGCAGCGGGAGGCCTCATTAGCTAAAGTGGTGCTTCAGGTTAAGAACGTTTTCAGGTTAAGAACGGACCTCCAGAACGAATTAAGTACATAACTAGAGGTACCACTGTATTTGATTTGTGAAACAACATAACAAAGTTGCAGATACCCTCAAGCAAAAGACTAAGCAAAGCAAACCACATTTCAAATCTGTAAGGCTAAGGCTGCAATCACATACACATTTACCTGGTGGTAGGTCCCGTTGAACTCAGTGGGGCTTGCTTCTGAGTAGACAGGTAGAGAATTGCACTGTTAGAATGCATAGTAAGGTCCTCTTGGTGCCCCAGCAAAAGACTATCAAACCCCCATGATTATTATAGTTTAAACATTTATTGTACTGTAATTATTAAAGTGAATATCTGTTTAATTATTATTTGCTGATATTTAATTTTATTGCATGCTATTATATTCTAATGGATTATTGAATATTACTTTATTTTATATAAGTTGTTTATTTTAAACATGTTTTTATTATGACTTTTTTTAATTGGATCAAATTGCTGCAAGGTGTGCAATCGTTGTTGTTTGTTCATCTTGTAAACCGCCTTGTGTATAGTAATATAGAAAGGCGGTATACAAATTAAAAGTGAAATGAAAATATTATTCAGAAAAATCAGAATCAGTAAACCAAAAGCAAATGATTTACTTAATATTTTTTTTTAAATACTTTCCTAAAGGGCCCAAACTGTAGTTTGCTAAGGTACAGGGAACTCTAGCACTGTGAGAGGCAAACTGCTGTTTCCGGGGAAGGCATGTGTGTTAAGTGTTCTTACCATTTTGATGCTCATTCATCCAGTTGGGAGGGATCCTTTCGGAGCTCCTTGCAATCCCTTTTTATTTTAATTACCCTGAAAAGATTGGCATCATCTGCAAACCTGGCCACCTCACTACGTACCCCTGACTCAAAATCATTTATAACACTGTTTTCACTCCCAGTGCGCATGTGCTGGAGGCAGGGGCAGTATCATTGATATGGTAGTGCCGCCTAGTACACATGCACCATGTATACCACCAGTACCCAGCTCAGCCACGCTAGTTACAGTGGGAGCACCAGAAGCCCAATGGCAACAGCAATGAGTCCCGCCAGGCGCTGCATGTCCACCATGCAGGGGGCTGGTGCCAGGCCTGCTCACCTTTCTCTGCTCCTAAAATTTACAAATTTAATAAATAAAACAAAACATTTAATCCAAGTCACATTCACATTGGTGGCAATTATTTCACGAACATCTGCATGACCACAGCAACATTGTCTGTCTACAGCTTCAAAGGAAAGAGGAGCTGTAAAGCAGATGAAGAAAATCTTGTTCTCCTGTCAACCAACTCCAGGTTTAATGCCAAACATGGCAAATGGAAGCTCAATAATGAAACAAGAATTCTGTAGTCTGTGTAGTGCTGAGATGTCTGGATTCCTGCAACTCATTTGCAAGATGCATCTATCTGGATAAGTATCAGAAACACTTCATCAGTCAACATCCCATATATAATGCATCTTACCCGAATGCATTGTAAGCAGTTGGCATTCAAGTAGTTGTATTATTCAATTACATTTCACATTGGCCATCTACTTTAAGAAGAAAGAGAAACAACAGACAGTTTTTCTAGCATATTTGCAGTGCAGTCCTAGGCATGTCTACTCAGAAGTACATCCAAAAGCATTCCATAGGCATTGTTTCCAAGAAGTGTGCACAGGATTACAGTTTAAAGTGCAGAGAAAATCCCTACATCTCCACTACTTTCTTAAAGTAGGTACAATTGTAATTTTAAACTACATAAATAAATAATAAACAAAAATGAAAGGAGTCACAAGATAGTGCAATTTCATTGTCCAACAAGGTTCTCCCCCCACCATATGGTAATCAAATCCATATTGTCCACAATCCATTTTTTTAAATAAAAAACACTCTTTTATAACCCTTTTGTAACCCTTTAATATTGCCATGTTTGTGATGCTGTTTCTTTGGGGGGGGGGACGAGCTGTTGAAAACAGCAAGGCTTCTGCTTTGCTATGATTTGTTCTTGATTTATTGCTGCTTTATAGACTGTGAGCTGCAGGTTCTGCATACATATTCCATCTGTATATTTATCTGTAGCTATTTTTCATAAACAGGTGTGCATTCTACTTAAAAATGCAATATTTTTATACTCACTGTTTTCCTTTTAAGAACCTAAGTCCTGAAACTTCAAGGGAAAAAGTATTATCATTTTTTATTTTTTTTACCCTACTGGATTTTTTCTCAAGACCCAGATGTTCTATGTGTGTAGAAAGAAGGCATGATTGTAATCTTGCTTCAGGTGTTGTTCTTGTCTCAAACAGGGGTGGAACCAGCCTCTGCAAAACTCTCCCTTTTCGCTGCCTGTAGATATTCATTCTATGTGACCTGAGTCCCAGGGTCAAGATGCATCTATCTGGATAAGTCTTGGAGGGGCTGACCAGACCAGGACAAGGGATTTGAAGAGTTGGAGGAGTTGCCCATTGATGACCCTGGGGAGGGGCCCAGCAAGTTCAGACGGGTTGTGTCAGGGTCTTGGGAGACAGATGAGTCACAGATGAGTCAGAGTCTGGGGAGGGCCCGAGCAATATAGTCCCCAGCACACTGCTTTGTCCTCTTGCAGGTTACCCAGGCACTTTGCATCTACTTTACCTCCAGTTATCATGCCAGCTTCATCTCCTGCCCCGACATCAGCTCCAGAGCCCATCCTCTTAGGAATAATCTGCTGCTCATACTGGTTTGGAGCTGCCACTATTGCCTCTTCAGTTGCCTAGGTCCCAGAGATGCTACTGCAGGTGGGAGCATACAGCTCAGGGCCAACAACGGCCTACCCACCCATTAGGCAAGGTGAGGCGACTGCCTTGGATAACAGGTTCCACATGGGGAGCAGATCCAGCCTCCAAGGAATGCATCGCCTGCTGTTGCTGCTGTAATGGCAGCAATGGCTATGGTGTGCTACTTGGAGGCTGGATCTGCCACCTCGTCGGCAGCCCTCCTCTATGTTGTCTCTACAGCAGCCACTTGGTGAACAGGAGGTGCTGCTGATCTTCTCCCAGCCCCAGGGAGGAAATGGCGGGGGCTGTCCTCTAGGGTCTTCTGGACTTTGCACTTACCCAGTGTGATTCAGAGCTGGCCCCTTTCTCCCACGTGACAGCCTTTGATTCCCACTTCAACCATAAGGTAAGGTTGGTTTGATTCCCCCATTGTTCCTGAGGTAGATCTTCGCTTCCTCTATGTCCCTGATGTAAATCTTTATTCCCTGCTTGTTCCTGATGTGATGTAGATCTTCACTCAGCCCTTCTTCTCTGGTGGAGGAGTGACGCCATTTGGGGGTTGTCCTCAGGTGCCAAAATGTATTGGGATGGCTCTTGATCCAACCCTCCAGAAGGAGTTCCCTTTTACTTGCCCAGTCCAAAACACAGTTCCATTTGCCATGCTGAAGTGCCTGCCCTATTCCCACATAGTGGAACCTAAGGGGGCATGTCACTTGTTGACACCTTAGTTTGCTTAGCCATCATAGCATCTGTTGTGCCTTTGGATTTTATTTTCCCTACAGACTATACTGATCTGAGCAATGAAGATTTGGGCAGAAACCACACTCTGGATTTGAGTTCTTCATCCCCCAGTAAAAGCCAGGACACTACACACTTAGAATGCATACAATGAGTTTTAGCTTATATATTCTGTAGAATGGCAGTGCGAGGCGGAAGCATCTGTCAACTCCTTGGGAGTAATTTAATGGCAACTGTATGCAAATTCGGAGTTAGACCAGGGTTAAAAGTGGGCAGGGACACCCATCTTTTTCTTCTTCCCTTTCACTCCCAACGTCTTACATACAAATAGTCCTCCCCAGTCATCAGATGAATCTTTTGATGAGCAGAGAAAGGACAATTACCTGCTCCTTAGTTGATCTACACAAATCAGCTGAGAATGGATGCTGTGTGTGTGCGTGCGTGCGTGCGTGCGTGCGCAAGAGTATGTGTGAGAGTGTGTGCACCCATCCCCATGTATTACCGGTAGTCCTAAGTGAATGTAGCCCTTAAGACAAAAATGGTTAACAATCTTGGTGTAGTTATCTCACCTGGGGACTGGAGTTCAGCCCACTGTGGATAGCGTAGTACTCCCATTGAAAGCTGATATTCATAGTGTTAGATACTAGTGGATCCACTCTTGAAACCTGATGCATTGCATCATCATTTTAAAATAATATTGTCCAAAAATAGTGCAGCTGCAAGAAAACCTGCCTGTTGGAAATAACATTTGCATGAGCATGCATTTCTGGAGCTATATTTTGATAATGTGTTTCTTGTTACTCCTAGAACATCAGGCCCCTTAATTTCCTGAGAGCACTGAGGTTAATGATTTACATGAGTTTCTCTCCATCTGTGGAATAAACTAGACAGGAAGGAGGAAAAAATGTGCACACAAAGAAATGAGTATGAAATTATCATTTTTGTGACAGCAGCAAAAGCAGGACCAGTATTGCGGACGTTTCACTACATTAAGACTCTATTAATGTATGCAGAAGTCTGTAATATATGCAGACAAAAATATACTTGTATGTATGATAAGAGTAAGCACATTCTTCGATTGCATTGCATGATAGTTATAGGATTCACTAACCACTGAAGCAAGTATATTGTCCTGCAATGGGGCTAAAGTGTTTTAGGACTAAAAGCCAGTTGATATAGGGTAACTCCTCAGCCTCCCACCTTCATGTAGAGGAAATAGCTCATAAACTGAAAGGATGTTCATATGCAGGAAATGTAACAGTATTTCATGCATGACCCAGCCTTAAATTTGTTGGCTTCAAATAAACCTTCCCCAACCAAGTTTCCTACAGATGATGTTAGACTCCAACTCCCATGGCCAATAGTAAGGGATGATAGGAGTTGTGATCTAACTCCCATCTGGAGGGTGCACATTGGAGAAAGCTAGACTGAGTGTTCTGTTGATTGCTATTCTGGATCGGAGTGGCTGACTGCTCATCTAGAATCAAAATGTGAACAAGTATGGTGAAAGCAAATCAAAATATCACTCAAGAGGTATGAAGGTTAATTTGTCTCCACATCTCTTCTTGTCTTATATTTTCCAACAGTAAAGGTAAAGGAACCCCTGACCATTAGGTCCAGTCGTGTCCGACTCTGGGGTTGCGGCGCTCATCTCGCTCTATTGGCCGAGAGCCGGCATACAGCTTCCAGGTCATGTGGCCAGCATGACTAAGCCGCTTCTGGCGAACCAGAGCAGCACACGGAAACGCCGTTTACCTTCCCGCCAGAGCGGTTCCTATTTATCTACTTGCACTTTGACGTGCTTTCGAACTGCTAGGTGGGCAGGAGCTGGGACTGAGCAACGGGAGCTCACCCCGTCGCAGGGATTCGAACCGCTGACCTTCTGATCAGCAAGCCCTAGGCTCTGTGGTTTAACCCACAGCGCCACCTGGGTCCCTTTTCCAACAGTACAGCAGATTAAAAAGAGAAGGAAAATATAAAATACAAATGGGTATTAGGAGTGAGTACAGTGGTACCTCTACTTACGTGCACCTCTACTTACGTGCACCTCTACAGTGGTACCTCTACTTACGTGCACCTCTGGTTATGTATCCTTCGGGATACGCACATGGCAAACCCGGAAGTATTTTTCCGGGTTTCGCCACGCGCGCATGTGCAGAAGCGCTCTACTGCACCTCGTGCATGCGCAGAACATGCACCTCCGGTTGTGAAAACCTCGGGATCCAACCGGAGCTCCAGAACGGATCCCGTCCGCAATCAGAGGTACCACTGTAGTTTATTTGTGTGTGTTTTCCGTAAGATATGTCAATCAAGGGCCAAGAGCAATCAGTATTCTGATCTATTGGTTTCAGTCAAGTTTCGAAATAAAAAAACTCTGTAAAGTTCAGTGACCTAATAGTTTGCAAGGCTCAGCTGGCCCTTAATTTGGCTTACGGTCTCTCATCAGTTCAATACATAAGTTTGTCATCATGAACTTCTGAACTTGTCTCATAAGAATGCCATATGGAACATGGGAAATGGTCTTCCAGCTGCTAAGTCTAAGAATTTCCATTTGCAATAGCCATTCAGCAGTCAGAGAGTTCTCATTAGATCAGTGTCTTTAGGAACAGTCTTAACTGCAATCTATCCAATAGCAGATTTCTGTTATACAGAGACATGGACAGCTGCTGCTATCTCCTACAGATCTTGATTATGACAAATCTCAATCTCAAACATGAAAGAAGCTGGTCATCTTGGGACTATGTCACATTCCATTTTTCAACATAAGTTTAATATTAGTGTCTGAAAAGTTCTGACGAACATAATGTCTAATAGTCACATGCCTGTTTGCACTCTAGGTACATGCACCCAACCAACAGATGCAGTAACTTCCCTAGCATAAATCTGGAACAAAATGGGAGCCACATGGCCATTTGCATGTTTTATATTTCATAACCTATTTGTGGTCCCTGTGTTAGACTTAGAGTCTAAGTCGGAGAAAGTCACGTAGAGGTGAAATGTTCAGCCTAGTCATAAGGCTGTTTCCTTGAAAGTGAGTTCAATGGAATCAGTGGGATTCTGAGTAAATATGCTTAGTATCAGGTTGATAAACTGCAACACTAAGCATGTTTTAGCAGCATTGTGCCCTATTCTGGATGGTGTGAATGCCACATTTTAAGAAAGACATTCACAGATATTCTAATTAGATGTTATGGTTACTCAGAAGGAAGGGATTTACCCTCAGATAACTATTTTAAGCCCTCACAAAAAATCACCAGCATATTAGTGCAAACTTCTCTTACTGTGCACATTTTTGTAGGTAATTTAGCCTAATATGCATTTTTTTGCAGGAAAAATATCCCTAATATAATTCCTTTTTGTGAGTTCTTTTACCAGTATATTGTTATGCACATTTTACTCATGTATATGCCTCTTTGTACACATTACCTGGCTGGGAAACTGCCCTGCAAAATTCAGAGACATGTGAATTTCAGATGATGGCTGCATTTCATTTCGCATATTATTTTGGAAAGAGTGAATTTGATAGGTTTGCCCTTAAATGTGAACAGAATACAGTATCTCCTCCGTTGCTACAGGGGATAGAATGTATGTGTGTTGATGGGTGGTGTACACTGCCCTGAGCTCCTTGGAGAATGGGTAGGATAACAATGTTATAAATAAGATTGCAGCCTTAGAAGAATTGTGGTAAGCTATTCAGCTAAGCAAAACCAGTATCCCACAGTTTAGATAACTGAATAAAAGAAATGCAGAACACAGGACTGTGAATATGTAGCTATAAAGGCAAAGCAAAAGGGTTGCATTTCATGAAAAGCAATCCTCCAGTAAGTAAATGCTGAAACTGCAGGAGGAGATTAGATGTAGAGATGGGAACATTTACAGCTGGAATGGGTTGTGCAGATACCACAGGATGTTTGCATGCCGTTTATTTATTACTCTAAAATCAACTGTGACTTAAAGTGAGACACAGCTGTAGGAATCTGTGGCTGAGAACAGGGAAGCTGGCTGGAAGAGGAAAGAATTTTCAAGTGTTTTGAAAGAATAGGTGCCTAAATTTATACCTCTGGAAGAAGCCATGTAGCAGGGGAGATCTTTGATCCTGTAAAGAGAAGCAGTGCTTCGAATAAAGTATTTTTAATTCCACCTGCATAGATATGCTCCCATATTGTTGCTGAGATGCCAACATTCTAGATTGCTAGTAAAGTAAAAACTGAAGAGTGTATTGTTCTGCCTAACTTGTGACATTATGAAATATAGTTATTGTAAATTAAGCCCTGTATTTACCAGAAGAGCCTCTAACCTCCCACTTCCCAATAGCAAATAGGTGGGAAGGCCAAATATTACAAAGACATTTCCCCCCATTCTTTTTTTTTAAAGTTTTTTCCAGTTTCCTGGCAAAGCATAGCTTAGCCTTGACAGTTGTGCCAACTGCTAAGCCTATTTAGGTAAATCTCGTAGCATTAAATATTTCACCCATTCTAACTGAACATGCAAGGGAAGCTGACATATATTTCCTCTTCTTTGCTTTACTGCTGTTACATGGTAATTTTATACAGATATAAACTCCCTGATCCACCTAATGACCTCTTAAGGCGTTACCTTCCCTGCTACACATGTTCACTTATTATTGTGTCTTCACATGTTATTAGTTCTTAAGTGTGAGGACTTTTCCCTCCAAATCCGTTTTCTCCTCTTGTCGTTCTTTGATTTATGCTTTAGAGGCCATCACCCTCTTTTCTCCATTCCTCTAAACTGCTCATTCTGCAAGCAGGATGGAATGTGTCCCAACAATGCATCCCTTCCTCAACCTCTCTATTCTCCTGCTTCTCTCAGCTTTTCTCTTTCTGGCTCCTCGTGAAGCCCATGCCTCCCCCAAAGTATTTCTGCTTTATATCTGATTTGTTCATGGTGAGGGTTCCTACAAGAGCTTACAGAAGCATAACCCCATTACTGTTGCCTTCTTGCAACACAGTTCAAAACTGTGCTCATATCTACGTCTAGAATGACCCTCAGAATGGTGCCTTGATTTCTACTGGTGCTTCTTTGTCTGTTTATACAAAGGTCATCTGGCCAAAATGAAAAGGCCCCATGATTTACCAGAGGGTGTTGCTAGGAGGCAGGGCAGTTCTACCCGCACAGTTCTGGCACATGACTTCTGAATGTCTGAGAGTATCCAACACAAACCACAGGCAGTGACAATTGCTATGCATTCAGCAGCTATGTACCCACATGGTGTAACCCCAGCCACTACCCACTGACTCCACTAACTCCCATTAACACCCTTTGGTTGGGGAATTCCTCCCAGCTTCTGCAATGCTGGCTTGATACAGTGGCAAACCTTGGGGTCTCAAAGTTCAGTGGTGCCCCATGCAACACCAAAATTTGGTGGCCACCTCTTGCCTTTCATTCTATATCACAGTTGTGGTGCCCCCAAAGCTCTGCTCCCAATGCAACCAAACCAGTCGTGCTCCCCTAAATCCCCCTCTGCTGGGGACTATATATTCAGCTCACACCTCATACCCATGGCCTGCATCTCCAACCACACACCCCTCCATGTTACGTACATGGCAAACTGCTTTTGAAACCCAAATGTGTTCCACAAGCAGTTGGGTGTGTGCCATAATGGTCTACTGGCAAAAGAAAGGTCACACAAAATCCCATAGGCCATACTTAAAGTAGCTCTTTGGATCCTAGCCAAGGACCGAAGCAGCTCTGATGTCTTAAACATCATCCCACACACACATTTTTGATTTTTTTTAAAATCAGAGAAAAAGAGGGGGAGGGATTCCTTCAGCACACAGACATAAGATATGTTTGTCTTTGTGCTGCAGGCAAAGACTGAAAAGAGGGTATAGAGCTGTAAATTAAGGAGATGTCTGCATTCTCTGCTGCTCTGACGTACAAGAAAGAGAAAAGGGAGAGGTGTGAAAGACACAGGGTACTTTTAAAGATCAGGGTGATCTAAGACTGACATCATTCCCTGTCTTAGAGAAAGGCCAACTCAGCGTTTGCCTCATTGGTTTTGCCAGTCTTGAGACTACAATTTGTGGTTCAACCAACGTCCAACCAAACCACCTTATGGTGTTAATTCAATAAAACATAGAATGGTGGTCATGCATTGGAATTCAGTGGATTTGTACCTATGCCACAGCTAATTAAAGGCTACGTCACTGTCACTGTTACTGGATTAAATACTCTCAAACTTTTGATGTGAAAACAGAGATACACTGGTATAATTAGAATAACCTCCATATTAGTAAAACTGGTCATAGAAATTTCATTTAAAAATAATAATTTCACTCAGAATAGCTGCAATGCATGCATATTTGGATCAAGAATCTATTTATATCAGCCTTCCCCAGCTGAGTGCCATCCAGATGTTTTGGAATATAGCTCCCATGAGCCTTAACTGGCACAACTGAGTTGGCTGGGGATGATAAGATTTGCAATCAAAAAGATCTGGAGGATATCAAGCTGGGGAAGACTGATTTGTAGAAGAGGGGCACTTTAACGCTGCAAGTATTTATAGTGCAATATAAATACTCCAGGCCAGATAAATGGAAGTAATGCAGCGCATAAACTATGTAATTAGTTCCAACAGCAGGCAGTGATGGCCACCAACTTGGATGGTTTTAAAGAGGATTAGACAAACTCATGGAGGATAAGACTATACCCCTAATTTACAGACCTATGAGTGAAAGTATTGTTGATGTTTAATGCATGAATTCATTTAACATGGCTGCCCCCTGCCCCTTTAGCAATAGCTAAATACAGGATCTCCTGAGCAAGATTGGGACCACAGTGTGCAGGGAGTGCTATTTAATCCTTTCTCCAGCTCCACAGTCCTGCTGTACATCCCCCTCAATGGCTATTGGTGATGGGAGGGGAGCTTCCATTGATGTCAGCATCTAACAATGTACGTATTCCCAATCACCTATTAACAGCAATGACTAAAGGCTCCTCACCTAAAGAAAGTTGGTGAGATTTTATTTACTTATTCTTGTATAAGTAAATAAGCAGTCTTGTACTCAGGAGTATTTTCCACCCCCCAATTGTGGGGCTTCTGCGGCTAAGTCAGGCAGTGAGGAGGATGCCAGTTACCCAACTATACTCCACCATGTGGGGAGAAAGTGAGTCTTCTTGACAGCAGAGATCTCTAAGGCAAGAAATGATATTTCTATAAGCAAAGGCTAGCACAGAAAACAAGTCGTCAAAAGCATTTCAGGCATTCCATGGATCACTAGTTCCCCAAGTAGAATGAATGATCACTTGCTGCACCATTATATTGGAAGGATATAAGTATAGGGCACAGCTCAGAGTTTAGTGTTTGAAGCCTTGCTAATTTTAGCGAGTAAGAGTTCAGCCTGTGCTTAACTTTTGGCTGGCTCATGCCTCAAGCAAGTTAAAGTTCACTTTGTACAATTCCTCTGATATTTGTACAGATAAGCATGTGAGACAGCCACCATATTCCACAGGATAAGCCAAGTTCCCATAGTATGCCATCAAAGTGGCTGAGAATGCACTGGCAAGCAGATAGATTTGCTTTCTCAAAACACTAGATGTTCTAAATGTGTTTGCAGAACAAGGAAACATCCAATTTTTTAATTAGATAATGGATTATAAAAACCTGATTTGGATACCACACACATAACGAGCATAACACTCTTCTGCAAGAGTTTTAAAGGAAAGTATCTACACAGTATTTAGACAGCTGTTCAAATTCTGCTCTTTGACTCACATTCTAGCTTTCGGCATGTGCTTCCAGCTGGCGAAGACTTAGTCTGCGGGGGAATGGAGGCGCAGCCAAAGACACATACTGGTGTATGTGAGGGTCAGCAGAAGGAAAGGCGGAGGGAGCAATCAGAAAATGCATACACAAGAGAGAAGCTGAAGTAGCATCGCGCTCCCAACACGCAACGGAAATAAATCTTGCAAATTCCATTTTGAATTTTGCCTTTTTATTGGGCAAGGCAGAAGCAGTGACATCACCCAGTGTCATGTTAATGGAATGCTGCTGACCTACCTGGAAGAAATTCTGTCTAAGGGGGCTTGGACAGCACAATGCTAACTCAGAAGTTAGTCCTATTGAAATCACTGGGGTTTAAGCAGAGTGAAGATTGAAGGGCTGGAAGTCTTTATTTTTCTTGGTTTTAGGCTACAGTCCTATACACACTTCGTAAGCAAAGTGTTCAGTTCACATTAAACTGTGTCACATTTCCCAAACCAATAAGCAAACCAAAATACAGCTATCTCTTGACATTTGCACTTCTCCAAATTTGGTGAGGCAGTTATCCAACTAATAACTTCATGCAAAAAAGCATATATTATGGGAAAGTGTGCACAAAAATGTATTATATTTTTTTTTGGGGGGGTGCCGACAAAATGCATATTTTAAATCCTGGTGCCCTTCAGAAGTTCTGGACTGTAGTTACCATCAGTCCCAGGCAGTATAGCTGAATTGCAGTCCAAAACCTCGGGGGGGGGGGGGCTCCAGGTTGGGGAAGGATGTATTAAAGGATGTCCGACTCTGGGGTTGCGGCGCTCATCTCGCTTTATTGGCCGAGAGCCGGCATACAGCTTCCAGGTCATGTGGCCAGCATGACTAAGCCGCTTCTGGCGAACCAGAGCAGCGCACAGAAACGCCGTTTACCTTCCCGCCGGAGCGGTACCTATTTATCTACTTGCACTTTGACATGCTTTCGAACTGCTAGGTGGGCAGGAGCTGGGACCGAGCAACGGGAGCTCACCCCGTCGCAGGGATTCGAACCGCCGACCTTCTGATCAGCAAGCCCTAGGCTCTGTGCTTTAACCCACAGCGCCACCTGGGTCCCTTTGTATTAGATGTATTAGATGATGTACTAATGAAAACACAAACAGCTTTTTCATACAGGCCTTAAAAACAACAACTGCAAACCAATGAGGAAATGGGGAAAATGAAACTCAAGATGGTGGAAAATGAGAAAAAGATTATTCTCTTCCTACTTGGCCTTATGCCCCAATGTACTCAACAGGTCCTACTTCTAAAAAAAATGGGATTTAAATACCATATCCTAATCTTCCTTGGCAAGTGCAGGGCTGCTTACATGGGACTCACAACACCTTAAAGAAGCCATATTCCGTAGCTCTAGTGGTAATCATAGTGGGCAAGCTTTATCAACATCTTGTTTTTATAATACTTGAGCGTTAGAGGTAGTACCTATGGTAGGGGACATGTTGTGCTCCTTCTGGGGTAGTTTTATTTACTCTTTTAAAAAGATTGTATTTTTTCTAGTCTTAATTTTGAACCAAATGCAACCTTTATTAGACAGTTTAGACAACAATATCATCACTTCTAAAGCAAAAGTAGACTTCACCACTGCCAGAAATAAAAATGGAAAAGCCTGCAGTTTAAATAGCCAATAATGAAAGTGGAATAGCGAGTGCAGACAAGTTGTCAACAAGTTTCCCTGGCTGCCTCTATCAAAAAGGTAGGACTGTGATTAGTTTCTAGGACTTCAAAAAGGTTCTCTGCATACTTATCGCTTTTTCACTGACCTTTGTTGTCTTGACTATAATCATGCAAAGATTTGTGCCAGAGTCCAATGCTGTATGTTTAAATGATATAAAATAATGGCACATGTAATGTTAAGCAGCTGCCTGGGATTTTACTAAATGGGGAAATAATGCTGTAATCCTGCCCACTATTTCAATCTGGCATAATTAGGTGCAGCTGTGTGCAGGGTGACAGGCATAGTTGCCACTCATAACAAAATTTAGGAATGTAATTGTGTGTCCTGTTTCATGTGTTTAAAGGGCTATTTCAACCATCTGCGGAATCCATACCCTCCTACTTACGTAGCCCTGACAGTTGATCATTATATGCAAATATTCTCTGTTGTAATACACATCACTTGTATTCAATCATCTGTCCTTGCTGTGTATGGTAGCCCTCTCCCCCCACATTCCTGAATTACACAGGATTAAACAGGACTGGAGAGAAAGACACTTGAGACTTTTTATATTCTCAGGCTATTGGCTCCCATTTAAAGATAAGACATCCAGTCTAGTGCTTTTGCCTGTCTTTTTCTGGAACACCCCATTATGTCATAGTGGGTTGCTTTCTGCTAAGTGTAAGCTATGAATAAATTGTGTTCATGCATCTGTCCAATTACCTGGTGAAGAACCCACTGTCAGAGGAAGAGGTGGAGGCCAGTCCCCAGTCCTCAAGGATACTAGCACCAAAAGCTTCATGTCTAGACCAAAGAGTGATGACACATGGGCTCAGTGCAATTGGTCTTCTTGTGTGTAAGGGGTTGACTTGTAAAGAATCCCTGTTGCTCCTTCACTGCCAGCGACTGCGATCAGAGTGCAGTTAAGGCATCTGTAGTATATAATGCCTCCCTTGTCCTCCTTGCTGAGATTCCCTGTGATATTGACCTGGCCTTGCTTTTGGCTCCTGTTTTGAAGCCAGATCAATTTGTTGTGCTTCACCCAAGCTTGTTGTGACTATGTGGCACCTTGAACCTTGGTTTCATGGGTAAATGTTTTGGTAACAGCAGGGCTGGCCTGCCCATGAGGCAAGGTGAGGCAACTGCCTCAGGTGGCAGCCAATCTGACCTCCATGCCATTGCTGCCATGGTGGCGGTAGCGGCTGTGGTATGCTCCTTAGGGGCTAGATCTGCTGCTGTCATGGCACGCCCATGCCACTTCCACCGCAGCCTCTTGAGAAATAGGAAGTACTGCTGGTCTCTTCCCACCTCTAGGGATGAAATGGTGGGGACTGCCTTTGGCGGTCTCCTGGGATTTGCACCATCCAGTGTGATTCAGAATGGGACACCACCCCCCATTTGATTCCAGTTTCAACCATCCAGTAAGATTGATTTGATTCCTTCCCTTGTCCCCAATCATGATGTAGATCTGCATTCCTCCCTTTCTTCCCTGGCAGGGACTGGGGCACCATTTTGTGATTTGCCTCAGGTGCCAAAATGTCTTAGGCTAGCCCTGGGTAAAAGTTTGTGCTCTCCTTGGACTGGAGTATAAAGCTGAGTGCATAGGACCTGGAATGGTGAATTGGCCACCTGAACTGAGATCAGCTTGATCCAATCAAAGAGGGATGCTTTTGCTTCAGATACATTAGTACAGTGATGCTATGGGGAGGCAGTCTATTTGACAGATATGATAGCAGATTTCCACTGTTGCCAGAGTATGGGATATGTGTGATTATGAGGAAGAACTTTAGCTCAGTGGTAGAACATACACTTTGCATGCAAAAAGTCTTAGGTTCCACCCCAGTATCTCCAGGTATAGGTGGAAAAGACCCCTATTGGAAACTCTGTAGGTAAAGTAAACAACAAACTAGACGAATGAGTGGTCTGCCTTGGTATAAGGCAGCTTCCAATAGTGAGTCTGCAAAAAGGCAAGTTGCCAAACAATAAAAATGAATTGGCAAATTACCCTGATTTACTTTTTAGTTGAGTTTTCTTTAATTTTCAAATGTGGACTAATAGTATTTTTTTTACTACGCGAACGTTGTGCATGTGAAGAATTGACCTCGTTTCTTGAAGGCTCTCTGGGGAAGTCTCCTCCAACATCACAGAGTGATGTATGGGGTAGGAGTAGAAGGACATTAAGATAGTCTATAAAATAAAATACTCCAGAATGCCTACTGGAATAGAACAATGGCTGTTTTTCTTCTCTGGAGATAGGTGGTGACCTGCTGAACAAAGTAAACTCTCTACAAAGCATATAAATTAGTTGCAAGTGGATGGACAGCCTTGTATTCACAAGGATGTAAGGGAGCTCTTTAATCTCTGTGGACTTAATCTCAGAGGACTTAAGTGCTGCGATCCATGGATGCCATTTACCCGGTAAATATGGAAGGCATTAGCACAGCCATTCCCTTATATTTGTCTCATCCCTTCAAAGACGCAGGCTGTCAAGAGAGTGGCTGGCAACTGCTATGCATACTGTTTGCCCATTTAATCCAACCTTTGTCATCCACAGTGGCATTTTTAATGAGATGTTCTCCTAGCGGGTGGTTTTATCACTTTTAACTAATCAACTAACTAATCAACACACAAACACCAGACATGTTAATATTTGTCAGAGTCAGTTATCAGTAGAAGTTGAAGCAATTTGGGTTGACAGCTCTGATATCGAATGTTTTTTCATCTGGCAAGGTGTCAAGAAGGCTTTCATCCCCTTGTGGGAAACCAAGCTTGCTAACAGAATACAATTAAGGGAGTTTTGTTCCTACTTCATCTTTGGTCTGTAATGGAGAATGGTCCAAGAGAGCTTACTGGTCCTTTTGCAGAAGTAAGAGAAGTTCAAAGAACCACCATCTTGCATAAGGAAAATGTTGATTTTATTGTTGCTGCTTTGGGTCCTCTCTGATCAGAAGCTGCTGGACAGAAGAGGTAGAGCAGCTATATTAGCTTCCTGGAAGGTGGGTCATTGTTGCAGAAGAGTTGCTGAGAGCGCATAGCAAGGCCAGTTAGAGGTGTGACCCGAGAGACTCCTGGCCAGATAGAAAAGCCTCAAGGGTCATATTCCCCTCAGTCCTGAAATAATTGATGGAGTTACATACCTAAACAGGTACTTTATGCACCCTCCCCTTGTTTGCATGGTGCTATATCAATCTACCCTGAAAAGTCATGTGATGAAGTGATCACGCAGCCACTTTGCTGCCTGGCCAGATGAAGCTTGCATTGATTCTACCAACACCTTACGTTTTCATTTACTGAGCTGGGCAGGCAATTGTTATGTGCAAGGTTTCCTGGAAATCAAATGCAAGGGCTTTCTTGGCATTGAATGCAATGCATGGTCTACTTGGGTCCAAAATACATTTAACATATAATCCTGCACTATAGAGGCTGATGTGCAGCATCTGAACATCTCTTTTCTGGTCCTGTGGTCTGGCTCAGCTGTGGAAAGACTTGGGGAAAGTCAGGGATTTGGATGATGCTTGGCCAGCCTTAGTGATTAACATCCCCACAGTGGTTTGTGGATTTATTTGAATCAGATGTGGGGAAACCACCTTCTTGGGCAAGAAGAAGAAACACAGGCTGCAATTCTGCACCCATTTTCCTAAGGACCATTGAAGTTGGTGAGATTTACTTCTGAGTGGAGCATGTCTAGGGTTGCACTGTTAGCCCTTTTTCTTGTGGCCCAATAACAGATTGGCAGCCAGTGCAAATCCCACAAGTACTGGGGATAGTTGACTCCCCAAGCAATCTGGCCACTGTATTCTGCAATAGCTGCATGCAGGCGCTCAGGAACAGCAAGTTAGCCAAGAGAGGGTTTACACTTGTTGTCAGTTTGGTATTTCTTGCTCTGTTCCTTCTAAGAAAACTGTGCATTCAGTGTTGTGTATTTGGAGGGTGTGGCCTTTTTTACTCAGGCACTGATGGAGCTGGAGAGCCTCCAGCTGCCTTGGAAGATGGTGTGGTAGCCAAGAAGTGTCCTCCTGCATCACTGAATGTTCTAAGCACTAGTTGTTGGAGTTGGAGGGCAGGATAGGGCTTGCTGCTCAGGATATTCAGGTGAGGGCACAACTGGTTCCCATCCTACTTTCTGAAAGAAGCCAGAGTCCTGGTGGAGCAGTGTTTTCTGGTTCCTGCACCTCTCCTATTTTCTCAGAACCCCCCCCCCCTTCTCAGATAGCAGAGGTTCTGATTACTGGGCTATGGCAGTGCCAGAGTATGTGGGAGTACAGATGCTCATTGCTTCTTGATGGGAAACGCTGTAGCTCAGCTGCAGAGCACATTGTTTTATTATTAAATTTATATACCAGCCTTCATCCTGTTAGCTCAGTTGTTTAGAGCATGGTGCTGATAACCCCAGTGTTGCAGGTTCAATCCCCATATGGGACACCAGCATATTCCTGCATTGCAGGGGGTTGGAGTAGATGACCCTCGATGTCCCTTCCAAATACACAATTCTATGATTCTTTGATTCAAGGATCACAGGGCAGTTTACAACATAAAAACACAAAATGCACAACCTAATAATAATAAACAGTACACCTCCGCACACTGCATTGCAGGTAGAAGGTCCCAGGCTCAATCACTGCCATATCCAGGTAGAGCTAGGAAAGATCTTCTCTGAAACCAGTCAGTTGACTCTGTATAAAGCAGATTCATACGTTCTAATGAAGGAAGAATGAAACTGCAGACTTCTTAGGTCATACCAGCTTTCTTCAATGCAGTTCTCTTTATCAGGGAGATCACTAGTGCAGTGGCACTTTCAGAAGTTCAGGGTCCCTTCACAGCCACTTCTCTTTAAAGCCACACCACCTTCTATAGTCATACAACCTTCTAATAATATACAGTAATTATCTTAATTGTGCAAGAATAATAATTAGGGATTCCGTACAACAATCAATGTAGATCTCATTGTGTTGCCTTTCAGCTAGATCTAGTCTTTTCTGTGCATGTACATGGGCAAATGATTTGGGGTGCTCCAACACCTTCTTTCACAGTGACTGAAGTTGTGTTTTCCTTGATGTTCCATTGCACAAAAGCTGAACTTGCACACCATTCTCTTGAATCTGAAACACCTTGTGTTTCCAGTGTTGCTAAATGCTTAGCTTTGGAATGTACAAAGCAACTCTTCCTTGCTGTTCTTCCTGCAAGCCTTCTCCAGAATGTCCCTGGGAGCCATTCCTCAATGGCTGACTCACCTCCTTCCAATCTTATTGGTTACAATCAGCCCTAAGAGTGAGAACTTATAAAATTCATGTTGATTGGATAGCTCTAGGACACTGAAGACTGGGACTCTGCTGCAGAAATAGCAACAGGTTTTTGAACCACTGCACATCTGATGGACAGGGATAGAGAGGTCATACTTTTCTTGCCAAATGGGACCAGACAGAAATGTTAAATCGGTCAATTGAATGTGCTTGTATTCATTTTCTCTGTGTGTCTGTTGCTCCTGTAGCTCTGTGCTGTGTGGTGCAGTGAAAGAGCTTACATTGGTTTTTTTCAGAGCAGCTACGCTTGCAAGCGATGTCTTCTTGTCCTAATCATGATTGCAACATTATTTTTGTCAGCTGCATGCTGTGAGTATGCTTAGGCTTCCCAGAAAACGTTGTCACCCTTTTTACTTGGCAATTCAGTGGTCTCTAACAATGCCAGATTTCATCTGCCAGGGCTGCAGTTCTATCTTTATCCATGGAACAGTCGGCAACAGCACACGTCTCCTTGCTCTTTCCACTCTGCCAGGAACAAGTGATACACGAGTACAGCGCTAGAATAAGCAGACAGATGTGCCTCCACATTTACAACAGTCTCCTCTATGAATGCCGGTGAATGTACAATTCTTCGCGCTAGTTTATGGAATAAACAGTTCTTTGTATTAATTTAATTTGGGGGAAGCACACAACTCTTTGGCAGAGTATCTGCTTTACATGCAGAAGGTCATAGGTTCAACTCCTGGCATCTCCAAGTAAGGCTGGGAGAAACTCCAGTCTGAAACCGTGGAGAGCTGCTGAAGTCAATGTAGACACGACTGAGCTTGATGGACCAGTGCTCTGACTCAATAGAAGGCAGCCTCCTATGTTTTGTGGCAATGGTTCCCAATTGGTGGTCTGTGGACCTCAGGGGGTCTGTGTATCTCACCCAAGAGGTTGGTGGCATCATTCATATAACAAAAACTACCATAGATGTATCAAACTTTTCAAAATAGGGGGTCCATGGCTTGGCTTTTGAAAAACAAGGGGTTCTGCAGTACTTAGCTAATTGGGAACAGCTGTTCTGTGGCATGGACATGCTCTAAAAACTTAACTGCAGAGAGACAGTGTTTAAACATAAAAAAGGACTTGATGTAGGTTGCAAATCTAAGCATCCTTATTTTGAAATAAGTTCCATTGTACTTCTTGAGACTTCCTTGTCTCCGAGCAATTCTAGTTCCAGCATTTGGATGAGATGCTCTCAGTGCATTTTCTCAATGGTTGAGTCTGAAATAACTCCTTTAGGCTTGGCCATGTCCTATGAGATTGCTGATTGAATAGCTCAGTTGGTAAAGGTTTGATCCCCGTATGGTCCAGCTGCATATTCCTGCATTACAAGGGGTTGGGCTAGATGATCCTCAGGATTCCTACCAACTCTACAATTCTATGATTCTATGAATAATAACAAATTATTTGTCTTTTGCATAGTAGACACCCATGCCGTATCACAAACTGTTCTGAAAAAGCCACTTGGTTTTGAAACGTCTTTGTTATATGTGCAACAGGATGCCGTTGTATGAGCAACAAAAGCTGAAAGCACCATTGGCTGTGTGAAATGAATTGTACACTTCTTTGCAGTGCTATAGGCCAAGATCGAGACAAGTTCCAACAACAAGCCTCCAGTGTGAACACACCTTTTCTTTTATTAAACTTCTTAAATTATTCAAAAGGTATTTTATCAGTAATGTTCTGTTTATGCAAAGTGTACATTCCATATAACTAAGGCCATAATAAAGCTGTTTTTGAAATCTTCAGTATAATCTGGTATTTTGGCATATGTCAAAATACACATACAGACTGTTCTTTATCCATTCAAGTGGCAATTCCTTAAAACAAAGATTAATCCTTTAAAGAACTGGTATGTAGCCTAAGAGTGTTTATTTTCATGCTTAAGGAATGACTTCATGTCAAGATTTTATTGCATAGTCTGGGAATTAAAAAGAAAGGACCAATATTAGAAGGTAATGTGAAAAACAGGTCTATAACTGTTTTGGTGTCTTGATCTCAAGACAGTTTCAACCTTTTACAGGCAACATCTTTGGACAGGATTATCAGCCACTCTGTGTACTGCTGCGTGTGAGAATTTTGATTGTGTGTAGACTAACATTTTTAACACTCCATGTAAGAGCTTAAATAAGCAATGGTTGCAAATGATCATATCCATGTGAGATAGCAAAGGCTTAGGCTGTGTTTGGTTAGAAATGAATTTGGCTCAATTTATGCCCTCTAGAAAACAACTGAAATAATATTTTCAAGGGGAATTCACATTTCCTGTAGACAATGAAGCATTACACCACTAGAGACAGGCAGAAATTCTTGCCCAGTTTTCAACATTTAATTTATTTAAAATATCCCCTATAATCAGAAAGAATTTATTGCTGTGTTTGTTTTACTCAGAAGCACAGCAGAAAAACATCGCAGAGAGATGGCTGTAGTCTCCAGAGTTCATTCCTGATAGCTGTCTAGGATCTATCGAAAAGTTTCAGGATGTTCCATTCTGCCAAAGGCAAAGCCCCAGAGCAGACATTGGAAAACTATCTGGAAATAATTTTGAATTAAGATTGAGATCAATGTGTTGACTTGTGTTTCCCTTGAAACATACAGCTGTGTGCTGCAGTTATTTCCTTAAGAGTGCCATTTTGGGCCCAATTCAAAGTGCTGGTTTTGATCTATAAAGCCTTAAACGGCTCAAGGCCACAATACCTCAAGGACCACTCTCCTCATATGAACCGACCCAGTCCTGGCGATCATAATCTGAGACCTATCTTTGTGTGCCTTCTCCACATGAGGTCTGAGGGGTAACAACATGAGAATGGGCCTTTTCTGCATTCGTTCCTCAGGGAGGTTTGCCTGGCATCTTCATTATGCACCTTTAAGTGAAAACATTCCTCTTCAACCAGGCTTTTGGCTGATTAACATTCTATGTCCTTTTAAATGTGTCTTTGACTTTGTTCTTATGCATTTTTGTGTTTTTATTTTGTATTTTTAAGCTGTGAATTGCCCTGAGATTTTCGGAAGAAGGGTGGTATACAAATTCAATAACAGTAATATTATTAAAGGTAGATAGCCGTGTTGGTCTGTCATAGTCAAAACAAAATAAAATAAAAAATTCCTTCCAGTAGCACCTTAGAGACCAACTAAGTTTGTTCTTGGTATGAGCTTTCGATTATTATTTGTATGCCACTTTCCCATAGTTCAAACCATGCTCAAGGTGTCTTACAACATAAAACATACATAATTACAACATAACAAAAGTAGTCATAAACAATAAAGAAAACATCAAAGAATACACAACCAAAGCGAACAATTTCCACATAAATAATAATAGGATACAAAATAGAAAAAAAGAATGTCAATAACTGCAACACCACCACCCCCTGCATCAACAAAAAAACCCCCTAAACAATATCCAGACTAAGGGTCTGTTCAGCAGTCTCAGCTTTTTGTAGCTGTAGTCAGTCAGGGCTCCGTCCTCCCAGACCAGGTGGGGAAAGGCCAGCAAGTCAGGGACCACGTTTTCCTGGACTCGCAGCCAAGATCACTGCAGCTCAACTGGACAAAGATGGCATGAGACTGGGTGATGGTTAAATCAGGGCTGTACTGGTACACCAACAGAACTAATCCAGTGCCCCCATTAGTGTGTCTGTGCATCCCTGCCCCATACCCATCCTGGTAAACTGCAGAGATGTTCATGTTGGGAGGGTGGCTCTACAGCTGTGCCCCACCACATGGGCTGCTATTGGGTAGAACATTGTTTGAAATGTCTTTCTCAGCCCTTCTCAAGATGCTACCTGTTGTTTGACTAGCTGCCTCTGATATGTCTCATAACACTGTTCTTTATGGCCAGATGTGCCGGTGCTATCAAAGCCTAGCTGCTTGCTTGCAACAGATGTATAGTTTAGTTTTAAACTGTCAGCACAATATGTAGAAATTGTTATTCACACCCACCCGTGGTGTAAAACTGAGACTCAGAAGTAACGTTGGCATTTCCCAGCAAGCTGTTGAAACACAGCTGCAGCAATATCTAAGAGAGTGCCTCTTTTTGTGGGGGAATGTTTTGAGGTCTGTTGAGGAATGTTGTGATGATCATGACTTGTGTATTACCATTGGATTATCAAGAGATAAACTGGAAAATACAATGCTGAATTGTAGACAGATATTATGGGAAGTGTTGCCACAGGTCCAGTTTATTTGTTTCCTCCTTGCCTGCCCCCCCCCATTTGCATTTATTTTGGGATAAATGCCTTGCGTGTGGAAAGGGCTAGCATGAAAAACTTTGTGCCCAAACCTGAAAATGCAGTGCTATACACACAGCCACCTTGCACAATTGGGCAGTAGGCAGAGCAAACCCAGCCTCTGATCTGTGATGCTGGAGGGGACTTGGATGGATTGGATGTGTCCCCCTGCCAAGCTGGACTACACCATTCTCCATTAGTGGGAGAGCTCAACAAACCTGCTGTATCTGGAACTGGGTGTTGGGAGTGCAGCTGAATGGGACACAGTTGTGGGCAGCCTGAGGAACTAGCATCCACTTTGGTCCTGGCCATAAAAAGCAAGCCTAGAGTGAAAGACTAGAGCAGTGGTCTGCTGTTTCCAGGACTCTTCTCATTGTGAGACTTTTGTGGGTGAGCTGAGAGGGTTTTTTGGACCTTGGGTGGGAACCCAGAGGCTGAGAGGGAGGGTGTGTCAGAAGGAAAATGAATCTATATTGATTTATATATATATTAGTAACAGGACGCGGGTAGCGCTGTGGTCTAAACCACTGAGCCTCTTGGGCTTGCTGATCAGAAGGTCAGCGGTTCAAATCCCCGCGACGGAGTGAGCTCCTGTTGCTCTGTCCCAGTTCCTGCCAACCTAGCAGTTTGAAAGCACGCCAGTGCGAGTAGATAAATAGGTACTGCTGCGCCGCGAAGGTAAACAGCGTTTCTGTGCGCTCTGGTTTCCGTCACGGTGTTTGGTTGCGCCAGAAGCGGTTTAGTCATGCTGGCCACATGACACGGAAAGCTGTCTGTGGACAAACGCCGGCTCCCTCGACCTGAGAGCGAAATGAGCGCCACAACCCCATAGTCACCTTTGACTGGACTTAACTGTCCATGGATCCTTTACCTTTTTACCTATATTAGTAACTTTGTATTACTGTAACATTTTCATATGTAACTGGGCATTTTTGTAATATTTTGTTTAAGTCGTCTGTTGCTTTTTGTACACCTTAGAGGTATTCTTTATATATTAAGCGGTATAGAAAATAATTTAATAATCAAATCAATCAATCTCCACTGGCAAGGAGCACCCCATTGCAGCTGCTCAACTGGTGGACAGGCAGAAGCTACTGCTGGTGGCACTCCTGTAGCTAGCAGAAACTCATGTACCATTTTGTGGTATTGTGGGGACAGCACAGGATCTACTGGATCTGGTGCAGACCCTGCTGCTGTCATGTGATGCCAGTAGGCCTGATCTGGGCTTCTTCACACCACCAGCCTTGGAGCTGCTGCAATGAAGGGGCTTGCCTTACAGACCTCCCACCATCTGCTCTGACTGGTGTGAACACCAGCGCTGTTGGTGCAGTGCCAATGCCTGTGAAGCAGCTACATGCAGGGTTAGGAAGTCACAGAAACGAGGAAGAATGTGCTATTTTATTCAGGTGTAGTTAACTGTGGACATCTGCATTGTACTAAAATTTTATTTCGTTGGTATTTTGGATCTACAATGCTATATTCTACATGCTATATCCCTGAAGTCAGGTGCCTCTGTTGACACTGAGCCGCTGCCATTTTCCACATTTCCACACTTCATTGCCTCCTGAATAGTGAGAGAGAAAGAGACTTCCTGTACAGTTCCCAGTGTAGAGAAGAGGAGTTTGGCAGGTGTGGATTGTCATGCCATTGTGCTACAGGAGTGGGGGGAAAGCTATACCCTCTGAAATTCCTTTTTCTAACGAGCTAAATGCAGAACTGTGTCCTCCTGGCTGCCTCTGATTTCACTACTGCAGGAATAGGGAACTCTTTTCAGGACGGGGGCCACATTTTCTTGTGGGGAATCTTCTGGGTATTGCATGCTGGCAACGGTCAGGACTTGAGGTCATAGGAGATAGAGCAATGGATGCGAATGTTACTTTTGTATAGTAGCGTACATTCCAGGCATTAAAAAACCAGAGGCTTCTACAGACATATACATACCCCTCCACCCATGGAAGCAAGAAGCATTGTCACAGTTCAAGGACACATTTCAACCAGGTAAAATAGGAAAGTGCAGAATAGACCTCTGAGGAGGGGGAATGCCCTATGGAGGATCCTACAGGCCAGATACAGAGGCCGGGGGAGGGCAGCATTATGCCCCATGGCCTGTGGTTCCCCACACTTCACTTCTTCACTTCACTTTTAATTTGTATATTGCCTTTCTACATTGCTAGACACAAGGCGGTTTGCAAACTGAAGAAACAAAAAAATATACAGCAAAGATCACACACCTTATAACAATCTGATCCAGTACAAAAAAGTCATAATAAAAGCATAACTTTAAAATAAACAACTTATATCAAATAAAGTAATATTCCCATTAGAATATAAGAGTACACAAAAAAATATCAGTAAATAAGAATTAAACAGAAAATCACTATTAACCATTACTGAACTATAATCAATAAAAAGTCACAATGCATAAAACACCACAATACATACCAAACCATATAAAAGGGTCAAATTATGAAACAAAGACCCTACACAACTTCCCACCATGGAAATGTCATTTTCCATCATGATATGTTCTTCCTCCCATATCAATTGTTTCCTTTGCCATGCAACTGAAACCCCGGATTCCCACTTCTGCCCAGGCTTTCTTACCATTACTGCTTCTGCTTCTTCTGCTGGCCTTCTTGGTGCGGCTGCAGCTGCTGTCTGCTCATTGACTACTACAAAGAAGCACAGTAAAGTGTGGTAGATGGGCATATCTCATGTAGCACACAACACTTGGTAAAGGTGTACAAAGGCACAGAACATGGCAGCATCACTGGTTAATGGTGGTGTGGTACATATTTTGAAAGTCACCAAAAAGTTCAAGAGTGGGAGCAACTGAAGATTGAAACTACTATGCATTTTGGCAAGGGTTGGAGCCCAGCAGTACTACTACTGGGAAGTGTACCTACAAGTGTCAGATAGTAAGGGAGGTGGCTGCAAAAATAACTAGAGAAATAAGCATTTGTGGAGCAAACAATTCCAAAATAATGTGGTGGGGTGAAATTAGGGTGGCCACAGCACTAAGTCATTCATGAAGTATCAGAAAAACTCCATAATGTTGCTAAGACTTGGAGAATGCAGTCTGCTATAATTAATTTATCTCCACTCCCTTGTGGATTAATATAAGGAGAGATAAAGGATAGTTGAATTGACCTGGAAGTACAAATAAACTGAGAGGACCAGAGTAGCTGGACAGCTCATGCAACTTGTGGCAAACGTTGCAACAAAATCAATTCCAGAAACCTTAGTGGCTGCCATTCTTGTGAAGTTAGCCAACAATGCCAAAAGAGGACTCAAATGCTATTTCCAGATCACTGTTCAGGTATTTGCAGACAATCACAATGAGGGTGCTTTTGTCCTTGCTTTCATCTTGAGAAGCAGTGCACAGCTAACATCTGCAGGCATCCCCAAACTCGGCCCTCCAGATATTTTGGGACTACGACTCCCATCACCCCTAGCTAACAGGACCAGTGGTCAGGGATGATGGGAATTGTAGTCCCAAAACATCTGGAGGGCCGAGTTTGGGGATGCCTGTCTTAGGGGGACCAACATGTGTTTGGTAAGGGGCAAAATGGACGCTTGAGACCAGTTTCAACACAGCCTTAGATTACATCCATGTTTGTCTTGGAATCATATTGCATGAAAAAAAGGTGGGCAGATGATCTTTGCTTTACATTTCGCTGATGTTTACTTGCAAGTGTTCAATATGTTTTTTAATATAGCAGGAGAATACAGCGGTGCCATTCCTAACACTGTAATTAAGATTGCATCGACTTTTCCATTATATAAAACACTTTTTGTGAGGTTTCAGACTCAGCTGTAAAAATTCATTCCAGTTTGAGACTTGGCAAAGAAAGCCTATGCATGGGGTGTGCTTCTTTTTATAAAATATGATAAAAATGTACTCGGTCGTGTTTATAATTTTACAGGCCATGTAAAACACCACAGGTTAGGCTTTTAGGAACACTGTATGCTTTGAAAGTCAGACTTTGAAAGTCCTAATGGACCACCAGATGAACTGGAAATCTGGATGGTCTGTGTGCTTTAAAAACCAAACCCTGAACAAACCATGAACAAAATTGACATTCCTATTACTAAAAAGTTCATTAATTTATATCAATGTTGCACAGAAGCTGGCTATATTCAGTCTTCTTGTCCTCTGAGGAAGGAAGCGGGGAAATGGTTCTGTGATTCAATTACACTGAGCACTGAACAAAGATAGAATTGAGACAGTTGCCTTGTTTGCATGACATGGTGAATCAAACAATAACTTACTGGGGTTGTGCAAATGTGCAGGTTCCAGGAGAGAAGCTGACAGTAACTTTCCTCCTTTTTTATAATTGCAGTGCCATTCTGAGCTAAGCCAAAGTTTGACTCCCTGCCACTCATTTTCCCAACTTCTTGAGCTGAGTATTAGGGGGAAGCACTTGGAGAGGGAAGTTGAAGGAAAGTGATAGGTGGACAAAGGTTCTTCACTCCTCACCCATGTCCCACCACATCACATGTTTTCTGTTCCATTGAGATACTTCCATTCTTAATCAACAGAATGGCCCTGGTGGGCTGCAAGGCATGGTCCCCAGGGGTCAAGACTTACCATGAGAATACTGGTAGCATATGAGAGAGTTTTCTGGAATCAACACTTAAGAATTCAAGTCTTGTTTCACTGGCACAAGCTCCCAGTATCACATTGTTTTAATTGAAGCAAATAACTTTTTAATCATAGTGCACCGCAGAGTATCTGTCTTTAAACTAAGTCTACATATTTGGCCATGGATGGGAGTTAACTTAAGTAATGTTCATAAACATAACAACTACCGTGAAGCACAGGACTGCCAACTTTAGAAGGAGAAGTTTCTGAACAGAAACAAACATGCATGCACAGCTGGTGTGTGATCCAAACAGTCACTTAGTGTGGAATGACGATCTGCTGGGTAACATTAGAATATTATAAGCTCATTAGAAACAACACACTTGTCCTATATTTGCTCCCATAGCATACTGCACTGCTATCACAAACAAAGAGCAGTCAATGTTTCTAGTAGGCTATAGGAACATAGGAAGTTACCTTATACCAACTGCCTTATATGAGTCAGGAGCTGCCTTTTACCATATCAAGCCATTGGCCCATCTCCCTCAATATCGTCAACATTGACTATCAGCAGCTCTCTAGAGTTTCAGACAAGGAATCTTTCCCAGCCCTACCTGGATTTGCTGGGGACTGAAGATGCAGAGCGCATACTCTACCACTGAACTATGGTTCAGGACAAAAATAGAGTCATCAAGGTGGCTATCAGGAACAAAGGAAGCCATCTTGTACCAACTCAGACCATGGGTTCATCTACCTCAGTATTATCAGCAAAGTGGTGTTCTACTACTGAGCTACATTTCTTCCTTCACCACCAAATTGTCTTGTCTCTCAGGGTTGGTTGTGGTAACTATTATTATTATTAGTGATGCCACTAAATTTCATAGTTCCAGGAGTAGAAATAAGAATCTCATAGTGCTCGTCCCAAATAGCATTGTGGTCCCCAAATGTCTTCCGTGGCTCAGGTTTTAGCCCAGAGAAAGTTCCCTTTCCCTGCTTCCATCCTACTAATCTGGCAGGGCACAAATTTTTCAGCTGATTTCTGAGGCTACTGAGAGTGATTTATCCCTTCTAAGTAGGATTTTCTTACAGAAGTCTTTTAATTGTTTTTGTTGTCCTGCTTTAGGTTTATTGCCAATTTTGTTTTGTTTTGTATTCTATTAGCTGCATATTTTAAATTCTGCAAGCCTTCTCTGAGTGCCTTTTGGTAGACTGGAATAAAAAAATATCTAGAAAGAATAAATTATAACCCATCATGCATGTGTATCAAGACTTGAGAAGATGGCAAAGTTCCAAAAATGCTAGATTCCTTTAGAAATCTGAGAATTTGCTACTCTGCTGTGGATTCAAGAAATACATGATAGGAAACAGAACAGAACATCCACAAAGAAAGCAGCAATGGAAAAAGAAGAATGAGTACAGAGCATCAAGTGTAGATAGGAAATCATGTCTGCCTTCTGTTTGTACAACTGCCCTTTGGTGAGAGCTCAAACACTGTCATGCACATGGTGGACATTTCCCCACTCCCCTCCTTTATTCTGCTTGTGTTGAACAAGCCAGATGACCTCTTGTTATGTGATGCATAACAAAAACCACCAGTAGTCATGAATGAGACAATTGCAAATCATATGTAAATGTGTGCTAAACTTGCACTATAGTTCCAGAAGTGACTTTTCCACCATGTGAAAGCTCAAATATAATGCAGAAATGAACAGCTGGGGAAATGTTGGGGAAATGCAACGAACTGCCATGTGAATGCAACCAGAGTGACTCAAGAGGGGAATGTGCACATGTATCTCAATGCTGTCATTTGATAATATGGCAGATACACAGGGCAAGTCATGCTTCGTTATATACGAGTAGCATGGAGAACCCATTAAACATTTATTTCAGCTGGCATCCACATTGCTGGAGTGATGTGTAAAGTCAGCACTAAGTGGCAGACAAAGAGGAATTATTGACTATGGGTCTGATAGCTTTGGTCTCATAATATGATTCCATCTTCCATCACTTCTTATTATAGAACTAACTGATATTTTAAAAAATAATTAAGTATGGCATTAGCTGCATGCAGCTGGGGTGGGGTGGGAATAGAAGTAGTTTTTTAATAACTTGCCTTCTGTGTTGCAGGTGGGTTTTTCATTTAAGACTTCTTCAGTCCTTTGGTGATATCCCACAACGAAACCATAAAATTGTACTTTTGATAACACTGCCTGTTGCTATGGAAATAATAATAATCATTCTTTGCCTTCACTTGGGAATCCAAATATATCCATATGCACTGTACAAACATGAATTAATTTGGTCTCACATCAGCCATGGGCAGGAGGCTAGGATTTTGCAGATGGGAAGTATTAAGCACAGAGGAAGTTTGTAGCAGAGGAGGGAATAGAATCACAGTGGTCTGTCTCTCAGCCCTCTTCTTTAACCACCAGATTATTGCTTTGCCTTACCCTATGAACGTAAAACTGTCATGTTAGTACAGGCTGAGCGTGAGGTTTCACTTTGGTTTACCATCTCCAAATGGCTAAAAATCAACGGCCAGGTCATTTGTAAAAGATGTACTCCAACTGCTTTTACCAGGGGCATTTCCTATTTTTTGTCCCTGGTAAATCTCATCCCTATGTTGCCTTTCAGAGTTTTGTTCATTTTCACACCGATGCGCTAAAATTCTTCACATTTCCCTTATTCAGGGAGTTCAGTGCAATGTAAAGGAACCCACAGGATTGCTGGATTGGCTTCGTTGAGTGTTTGCACCGCACTGACCTCTCCACCACCTTGCTCCTCCCATTCCAATGAGCAGCAGCAATTCAACTGCTGGGAGGTCGGGCGAGTGCTGTTGCCCCACAGTGTTGTCTGCTACTGCTACCCTAGTATTGCCTACACTGACTTGCAGTGGTTCCCCAAGAATTCAGGCAGGTAGTCTCTTCCAGCCCTACCTGGAAATGCTGGGGATTGAACCAGGGACCATCTGTACGCAAAGCAGATACTCTACCACTGAGCTACAGCCCTTCCTGAATGCAAAACACGTGCTCTGTTTTTGAGCTATCCCCACCCCACCCCTGGGAGAAGAGTAGGTGCATCTTGACTGCAATATGTATGGCTGTGTATATAGACTCATAGGTGCAACAATTCAGTGCACTGCTTCCCTTCTATGACCTCCCTCCCATCTTCTGTCTAGATTGAAAATGTTGCTAAATGGTGTAAGTAAAATCACGTGCTTTTAAACATTATTGTAGTCATCTTCTCCATGTCCTTCTGCCATCTGGAGTCAGAGGACAGTAGGGATGGTTATTTTAAATGGATTTATACAAGGAATTGACCTGAGTTTTGATCACATCAGACTGCCTCTTGTATCAAACAGCTGTTTATGTCTAATTCACTTGTGCATTATTGCCTTTAAAAATCCCAACTAACCATATGCAAAAAGACATCTATGTATAATATAGGTAAAGGAGCTATGCCTCATGCCATGTTATATTTTTACAGCATAATTTTATGGATATTAATGCATACATATTTTATGCAGTTGCAAGCATTCTTATATTAATCTGTTATTTTCTGGTAACTTTGGGAAACCTGGAATGTATATGCATATGGTATTATAGGTATAATGAAGAGTATACTAAGGGTTGTTTTGTTGTGAGTGGATCTGGTCAGAGAAAAATCTCACTTCTTGCTGGGATTAAGGGAATCTTTTTTTTAAAAAAACAAAAACCTATGTGAATAAGTTTAACACCAAGTTATTTCTTTTTTATATTTTGATTTTATTCTGTGAACCACCCTGAGACCTGTGGGTATAGGGCGGTACCGTATATATATTAATTAATTAATCAATTAATTATCCATCCTTACGGTGAGGGTCTTTTTATTGTGGCAATGGGTCTATGTTTCACCTGGAACATAAAAGAGTTAATTCCTTCTTTTCATGCTTTATCTAGATTTTGGGGGTTGCGGCTCCTTTTGCTAAGAGGGATGGGGGGAATAGTTGTACACATGCTTTTTAATGATTTTAATGATTACACAGACTTTGTGCAAAAAAAGACAGCAGGCTTGGGTCCGTAAAGATTTTGGGTCCTTCCAAAATTGAACAATTTAAACACACACACACACACACACACACACAAAATAAAATAAAATAGGTAACTCCAAAATGTCTAGACATTTTACATCTCTGATATGACATTAAGTATTGTACAGTGAATGTGGCTTGCTGAATTTCATTAGCAGGCACCATATGGATTCCAAATGACTGATAAGCTTTAGTACGGCACGTTTTTCCATCCCACACCTTATACAGGATATTCATGTGGCCATTCTGAACATTAAATTGTCTAATAAAATAACAGATGAGGAAGGAGGATTTGCTGGTAGGAAGGATGGTTGCTTCTATAAGCTGTTTTAACATAAGAAGAGCTTGCTGGATCATAGTGCAGCATCCTGCTCTCACGGTGACCAATCAGATGCCCGTAGAAAACCTGGAAGCAGGACCTGAGCACTAGAAAGAGCAGTCTTCCTCACTGTAGTGTCCAGCAACTGGTATTCAGAAACAGTGCTGCTTCCTAAGCTTACTCAGGAGTTGTTGGTGAAGTACTTTGTCAACTGCTTTTTGAACGTTCACGCATACTATGTCAACTAGTCCACCTTTATATGCCTGTTGACATGCTCAAATAACTCTAAGAGAAGTTCTGCTCCAGGAAGGCTTGTATTTGTATATGCTTGTCTATTTTATATTTAACAATACTTTCCACTAGTTTACCTGGGGAAGACATTAATCACCTGGACTGCAATTTCCAAGATCCCCCATGATGCTACATTAGCCACTTTCCCGTCCTCAGGTATGGAGGCTGATTTTAGGGACAAGTTACTGGAGAAGTTTGTTACTACTCTGTGCAAGTTCCCTGGTCTCATAAGAAATAAAGTTAATTAAGCATTAACTCAGCTTGTAGTTAGTTTCTACATAAACAGCTGAAGACAGCACAAAATGGGGTACAAAAAGGGTGATATCCAACATTAGTCTGCCAACAATTCTAGAATACTGTGAATATCCTCCCAGAATGGAGTGGAGAGAAGAGGATTGAGACTGGATGAAGTGCTGGGAGAGTAATAATTTCATTCTGCATATCATGTCTAAAGTCTGAAGATGGTGTGTAAATGTCTGTAAGGGGGAAAAACTTCTCGGAGAGATCACAGTTTACAATGACCTCATCCAGGAGAAATCTAAGTGCCATATGTTCTGCTGGCCTGGTTTTAATTCAATGAATGCTGTTCAAATGCTAATATTCTTGGAGGAACAAACCTTTTCGTAAAGCGATTGCAAGAATGCCTCCTCCTATGTCTTGTTTTGCTTGTGCTAATTTTTAATCAGCTCCAGATGCTTGGATCCACACACAGTAGTCCTACATTTAAAGAAAGAGAGCACACAGTTACATAACTTGCTCTTATTCGGCCAACACAACACGTCTAATGGGAAGCCAGAGATGGGAAATGGATAAGTATCAAGACACCTGTGTTCTTTAAGAATCCAAGAATCGGACAATACCAAAAACAAATCCTCTGAGATGTGTTCAAATTAGGCTGTATGCAATCTTTGGCAATCTGGACAGAATCCCCTCATTATTTTCATTATGTTGCTTTTCATACTCACTTGAGTCATCGGGACTTCTTTTTCTCTGCTTTGACACCTTAGACTTAATGGACCCGGTTCTCTTCTGTCTCTGCTTTGGCACCAAGGTGGGATTTAGGGTGGAGTTAATCATAAGGGAGCAATGGTGTAGGATCCACATCACTTGCTATAAATCTCGGTCTTTTTTTATGCAGCTGCTTAACAAGTCAGACAATTTGCAATACTTTAAAAAAAACACAGATTGATAAACTACTAAATCTCAGGTCATGAAAGAAAGTATGAACAAATAAGAAATCTATTTTAAAATATGCAAGTAAAAGAAGCCTGTTTATCTCCTGCATGCCACCAAAGGTGGCTCAGACCTTACTTGAGTCTGTGACGGAACATAAGGAAACAGACTGATTCTAAGGTATATAAAGAGGCCAACCTATTCATTATCCATGCTATCTGGCCCTAAAGGATTACACTATTGTTGTTGTTTTATCCCTCTGTATGTAGTTTTCTGGTGTGGAATTAATAGAGGGCATAGTTCAGATCGAAAGGCATTCCATTCCAATCCATTCCATTACACTCACAGGCCTTATCAAAGGTAAACTGAAGCTGGGGAATCCAACATCTACTTTCCATGTGCGTCTGTTATTGTGAACAGTTTCCCATAGTTACCTCAGTTTTCTATAGACAAAGAACATTCATCTATCCAGGCTTTCTACCTTAGAGATTATTTCGCTTTATAAGCTCTAACATTCCATACTGGAGACTTTCCAATAGTGTGTTGTATTTTATATATGTTGCTCTGGGCATAACTTTAAAAATGGGAGTAATTGTAGACTGTATGGTTATGCATGTAGAGCAGTTTTCGCCACTGAAGAAAGGGAGGTGTTTGTTTGTTTTTCAGGATGTTCCAAAAGCTTAAATCCTTGGTTGATAAGAACCTAAGAAGAGCCTACTGGAGCAGCTCCATGGCTCATGTAGTCTAGCATCCTGTTCTCACAGTGGTCAACCAGATACCTGTGGGAAATCTGCAAGCAGGATTTGAGCACAACAGCACTTTTCCCTTTTGTGGTTTCCAGCAACTGTTTTCAGAAGCATTACTGCCTCCAGCTGTGGACTAATGGTATAACAAGAGGACCACTTTGAAGATGGGGTGGTGGGTGCCAGGTAGATAGGAGAGAAATAAAAAGTAAGTTTGTTCTTAAAGGGTAAACTGACCCAATCTGAACTTTCTAAAACAAGATGTAAACTGAAACACAGCCATCCTTCAAAAGTTGCGCTGTGTGTACACAAACACATACATACATAAGTTAATTAAAATACAGTGAGCCCACAACTTAGGTGTATTTAACTTGTGCACATTCAGCTTTACACATGTGGCCAAAGGAGTGGTGGTGGAAAGGGTGCAAGGTTCTGGGGAAAAGATAGAGATAGAGCCGCCCAAAGTGGCTGGGGAAACTTAGCCAGATGGGCGGGATACAAATAATAAATTATTATTATTATAGATAACTTTGGCAATCCCATTCACCTTCTGTTGGAGGACAGAGTTGAGTTTGTTTTGTATTTTGTCCTGCACCACCATCACCAGCCCACTGTCCTCGGATGTGGAGGACACTCTCCTGTGGCTGGTTACTGAGATAAGCTTTAGGTACCTGTCCAGTTGGCTTCTCTTCATGGAATGGGAGGTGAAACTATATGTCTTTCACCTCAAGTGGCAAAATGTGCCCTTCCAGAAATGGCTGCAGAGAGCAGCTTCTCAGGAGACCTTTGGAGATCAGATGACTGTTGAGGAATCTTACATCTGCTGCAATTGGGTAGTGGTGGTGTCTGACTGCTACTGTCATTTATGTGTTGTTTTATTACGCTGTGGGTGATTGTGAGAGCTGTTGTTTTGATAGCTTTCAATTGCTTTATTGTTGGCTGTTCTGAGCCCTTGAGCTGAGGAAAACTGGATATATATTGTTTTCTCATATATATATACCCTCAGTTTCTGCTTAGTTTCAGGATTGGCAAGAGTGTCCCTGTTTTGCATGTTTCATTACTGCAGTTTGCCTAGAGCTTCCCCACTTTTCATTTAAATTCTACTTCCTTCCTCTCTTATAATCTTGGACAAGAAATTAAAGCAGGGTGTGGCTCATTCTCATTTGGCAAAAGACAGAGAGAATAAGTACCTGCCTAGGAGCTGTTGGCTGCAAGGAGCTGTTGGCTGCCAGATTGAGGAGAACTCCAGGATCTTAGCATTCCTGATTATCAATCCATCTCAGCAGGTACAAAGGGGCAGGCAGTAAGAAAAAAAGGCGGAGGAGAACTGGCAAGGGGTGAGATTGCAACCAGCAGTTTTATTCAGCTAAGCTTTGATCTGAGTTAGACCCTTGAAATGAATGGATCTAACTATGATGTGTTCATTAATTTCAGTGGGTCTAACTTGAGTAAAACATACTTGAGTACCACCCCCTGGGTATTCTCTCTCTTCTTAACAAATGGGCAGTTCAAAAGTTTCTGCCGCTTGTCCGTCCATTTTGCTCACCCTCCCAGCCTCCCTGCCTGCTCTAGGGCATAATAAATTATTAACCCCATTGGATCAGACCAAAAGCCTAACCTTTTTTTTCAGTCTAAGAACCACATTCATTTCTGTGCAACTTCCAGAGGACTACATGCCAGTGGTGCATGGGGCAAGAAACAAAATTGGGCTGAGCAACAAATTCACATTTTAGTTCTGTATAGTAGACTACACCTCTGTCTCTACTCTCCATCCAGGCAAGCAAAAAGCATTGTCAGAGTTTAAGGACATATTCCAGCCAGCCAAAGAGACACTCAAGCAGGCAAAGCAGGACTGGCAAGCAGTGTGGCTTGGGAGGGTGTGTAGCTTGGGGAGAGTCCCAAGGGCCACATTTTGCCCCCAGGCTTGAGGTTCCCCATCCCTGGCCTGGGATACTAACCCAGCATCATCCTGTTTCCCACTGTGACCATGCAGATGCCTGTGGGAAGCCCATAAGTTGGACATGAGGGTGATGTTGCTTTCCTGCTGTTGTCTATCAGCTGCTCCCAGAGGCATGCAAAGCGAGACTTGTATTTTCTTGTAGCCGCTGAGAAGGAAGTGTGTGTAAAAAGCCTGCAGGGTGGGCATTGTGAGAGGAGCTGTGGATTCTTAGCAATCTTAAAACTTCGCTGATATTCCTCTTTTTCAGGACAAGAGTTGGGGGTCCACTAACAACCCCTCATGTAGGTTTATGATTATATTGTGCTGGTGGCAAGGCATCACCAAATAACAGCACAAGTAGCAAACCCTTTCTCTGTTCCTCAGTTATTACTACTACTAATACTACAACTCCTTTTTATGTAAATGCCCTGTGGGAGTCAGTGGGTGTGCTCCAGAAGAAATTCTGAAGGTTTTAGTTTTTGAAAAGAATGCAGCCTACTGAAAAGGGTTATTCAGTAAGCAATGCCAACAGTAGTAATTTCTGAAGTAGCCGGATTTTATGAGAGGCTTACAGGATGTTTGTGGTTGCTCGGACAGACGGTAAGTTACAGCATAGGGCTGCTGCTTCCTTTCAGTGGCCCAAATCTCAGCGGCTATTTATATTCTCCAGCAATCTCATGTAAATGTTATCTGACATACCTGTAGCACCTACTAGCAAAGGGAACTTTGCCATTGTTCTGGCGGTTGGGCAACATTCTTTCAACCTTGTAAACTACCTCACTGGAATTACTTCTGGCCATGACTGAGTCTAACAGGATTTTTGCTCCTGAGCTCTGCAACTTCATACTTTGTGGAAACTGCTTCAACAGGTAAAATGCCCTAAGAAACATGCAAGATCTGGCCTGTTCCTTGGTCGAGCTGTTAAGACTCCAGACTCCCCAACTCTGCTCCAACAAAAGCATTTAGCTTGGGCCTTTGAACATTCAAGGCACAATTCACATCTTCCACTAATAGCTTTGGCTTGTGTTTCTTTAAATACAAATATTTATATAGTGCCCACTCATATAAAATACCAATGCAATACACAGTAATATGTAAAGATATAATGGAATGTAAAATGCCATTACAAAAATATAGAATAATTTGTAATATGCAGGAAGGTGAAGCCTCTAATATCCTTCGTCTGCCAGTATGACTCTGTGTGTCATTAAAAACAAGCATGTGAGAGATGTTTCGATTTGAAATACTGTGTTCTGGTCACCTCATCTCAAAAAGAAAAGAAAAGAAAAAGATATTGTAGAGTTGCAAAAGGTTCAGTAAAGGGCAACCAAAATTATCAATGGGTGGAGCAACTCATGTATGAAAAAGGCTGCAGCCTTTTTAGTTTTGAGAACAGGACAGTAAGAGGTGACATGATAGAAGTTTATAACATTATGCATGGAGAAAGTCGATAGAGAAGCATTTTTTCTCCCTCGTAACACTGCAACTCATGGATACCCAATGAAGCTGAATGTTGGAGGATTCTATCAGATAAAGGAAAGCACTTCTTCACACAACACATAGGGCTTATCCATACTTACATTTAGCCCAGCTATTTCCAGGCACAGGTCATTACTGAAAAACTCCATGTCTGAGTGTCATTGTTTTTCACCTCAGAACTTTCCCTGTGTAAACCTGCTCTTTAATGCTCAATCACAGCAAATACTAATTCAGGCTTTAAGCGGATTGCCATTTGCTCCAATTGAGCACTAAAGAGTGGGTTTTCACGGGGAAAGCTCCAGAGCAAAAGAAAAAGGAAGCTTTGACACAAAGTTTTAAAGTGCAGATTGTGTCTGGAAAGAGCAGGGGAAAGGTAAGTATGCATAAGCCCTTAGTTAAACTATAGAACTCACATTGTTGTTCTGCAATAGAAGTCTTGAAGTCTTAAGGCAATATTCCAGGATTACTCAAGTATAAGTTATTCGTAGAATGCAGTGCAAATTTCCTTCATTGAAGCTTCATGGGAACAGCTATGTAAAGTTGTCACAATCTTGTCAGAAGCACATATATGTGCAAGATTTTGACTCATCCTTAATTGATGGCAGAATTCAAATGTACAGATTGCAAAGGTAATGCAGGCAAAAGAGTAAGAGGTATTTCTTCTAAGCTGTGAGTCCTAGCAAAAGAAAATGAAACTATTGCCTGTGTAAACAGGAGCTCGTTTCTAACAATGAAAGCTTTGAAAATTTTGCCTAATGCCCCCTGCTTACCCTGCACAGGATAGGTGCCCACGCCCCAACACAACACGCAGTGTTAGGAATACCAGAAAATGCATTTTGCAGCATAAAAGTATCACTGTTCAGGGTGTAAAAGGATTTGTCCCTGGTGGCGCTGAGCTTAATGACACTGTCAGTAACACAGAGTTGGCAGTGAAGTATCTACGTGGGTAATTCATCCCAAATGGGGGAAAGGAGGCTACATGAGGTTTTCATTTCAATTACTGCCTATCCATACTGAAGGAAATACTAGCCCGCCTGGGAAGACTGTGTGATTTTATTGCGTGACCGTGTCTATCCAAACCCCTCCTGGGGGAATCAGCTTGAACAAAAATAACTATTCTGTAGTGCCAAATTTGTTTGCGGTTGTGGGGGGAGAGTATTTAATAGGGTATTGATAAGAATTAAAGCATGCTATGGGTGTGGGGGGAGGGGGGACAACAGACCTCTATTGAATCACCCCAAAATTATTTACCTGGGATCAAAAAAGGTGTGTGCATGTCTGAAATTCAGTCAGAGATGCTCTGCCCTCTGTACCTTCAATGTAAGATTACAAGGGGAGAAACATCTGCCATCTTGAGCAGGACAGCATGGCACAACCCTTTAAAAATGCTTTCTGGGCACCTTTTGAGGGAATAGTCCTGAGGAGATAAAGCCAGCAGGGGCCTCAGTGTGCAAGGAGGGAATACATGTCATCATAATTACTGCTAGAGAAAAGAAAAAGTTGCCGAAATAATGGATTTTATTTTAGAAGTACTTCAAGTCCAAAAGCTTACATACAGTGGTTTACATACAGCCAGGGCTCATCCACACTTCCCTTTGCCCCGCCGCTTTCCTCCAGGGAAACCCAATCTTTATTGCTGAATGAGAGGAAATGCCAATTGGTTTTTCTCCAGATTGGTGTTTGCTCTGCTTTATCACCAAAGAGCAGGTTTCCCCAGGGAAAGGGCTGGGGAAAGGGCACAACCGTTCAGACCCATGCTTTCTAGGCACGGAACAAGTGCAAGTCTGGATGCGCCTTCAGTTAAAACAAGACCATCCCTGGCCATAGGCTGCTTCACACAACACACAAGGGGATAGGGGGAAAATCAAACTCTGGTGCCAATTCTTAAATAGTAGTTCTTATAATGACCAGCTGGCATAGAAGCAGCTCAGGAGCCGGAAGGGTCTGGTGGATGGTGTTTTGGCAAAGCTGGTGGAATGAGCCCTGCTTCTCATTTCCCCCACTGAGACACCCCAATGGAGTGGCTGCTTCCAGGTGAGAGCTGAAGCAGAGGAGGCCTGATGGAGCTGGTCTTCCAGCACACGATGGAATGTGCCCTGCTTACCATCTCTATAAGCCAATGTATAGGCTGTGGAAGCTGACAGAGCAAAGTGATAACTTGGGAGTGGCAGTGTGGAAATTCTACTCTGCCCACTTCCAAGTCCCACTCTTTAACTCTTTGCTAGAATGCTAATAAAGACTCAGTTCATTGTATCTGCTTAGCCAGCACCAAGAAGGGAACAAACAGGAAACTCAGGCAACCCCCATTTACGTGGGGGTTACGTTCTGAAGCACCGCGTGTTTTAGTGAAGTTGCATATATTGGGAACACTATTGAAAAAACCTGCAAACACCACAGTCGCTCCCTCCAAACCTCCATGCTCAAACTCCAACTGTCCACAGGCCTCAAAGGTCGGTGCAAGGGCTCCTGGATTGCTAGACGCTGTTTTCTTGCCATTTTTGCCGTTTCCGTGCTATTTTGCCCCATTTTCGTGCCACTGCTGGGTTTGCAGCGATACAGGCAGGCGCAGTCACGCATGCCTTGAACACATGTAAATGGGGAGTTACCTGTATTAAATTAGCTCTGCTCTCACTCAGCTCCACTCTCCAGCCTCACCCAGGGGCCAGATTTTTTAAAATCAAAAGCTAGATAGGCTAGGTATCGCTGATACAAGATCGTCTTAAAGGAGTACTGTCTGCATGTACCTGTAAACCAAGCGATTCTGTTGTCACATTCTGTACCCCCCCCCCCAATGTTGGAATTACATTTCAACCACAACTATGTCAGCAAGCTGCTGCCTCATATAATTTATGAAATATTGCATAAAAAATAATAACCCACCACTTGGCAAACACTGATAGGGGTGTAGGCAAGGTGGAGAAGGGAGGTGGAATGAAAGCAAGTAAAGAAACATGTTACTGTACATGTATTGTCTTGAAACTATGTGCTGCTATAAGAGGCCCCAAGACATATCTGACTTACTACTGGTACTTACACAGCTGACGTAGTTGGTTATCGCCACCTTGAACAGAGACCCAGTGGTCGTATTTCATTTTTAGAATAATTTATGGCATATGTCCCTCCTTTAAAAAAAAAAAAGCAAAAAAAAAAAAAAAAAGCCTAAGCCTTTGGAGCATATAGCTGCATACAAATTTCATATCTATGTGAGACAACTGTATTTGCTTGCAGCCTAAATCTGAGGCACAGTGTCAGCTCTGTTATTCATTTATTTTGATGCTTAGTCCACCTTGTTCTGAGGATTCCAGATGGGTAACAGCAAACTGTCGTTTGCATCCTTTGTGAGGTGCCCAGAAAACTCCTGTTATATAGAAATGTAGTGGGTAAATAAATAAGAGCTTGCCTATAAAGTTGGTGACCTTCCCTCCACCTCCAAGTTTTGACTTTTTCTTTTCTTTTCTTTGCATGGCTGCTTTTAACCTTTGGTTACTTAAGAAAAGAACACTCCGATTTGTTTTAGAAAGCATAGCCACTGCCGTGTTCAGTACATCTGTCTTGCATTTTGAGCTCAATGGCAAACTGTATTCTGTTCACAATCGTCTTCCTGTGAAATGTTCTGTCTTGCACACCTCCACTCCCATTCCCATTCGCATTATGAGCCACTTTGCAGGGGAGGGTGGGGCATGATTACTTTTCAACCCTGGTTGATTTTAAATAGCTCTCTGGACAGTTGAATAAGAGCTAGGAATGAGATAAGTGCTGGCAAAAATACAAAGTTTTTCTTTTACACAATAGGCTTGTTTATTTTATATGTTGATCCATCTTTTAGTAAATTCCACTGGATCAAAGTTCATTAGGTAAAGGTAAAGGGACCCCTGACCATTAGGTCCAGTCGTGTCCGACTCTGGGGTTGCGGCACTCATCTCGCTTTATTGGCCGAGAGCCGGCGTACAGCTTCCGGGTCATGTGGCCAGCATGACAAAGCCGCTTCTGGCAAACCAGAGCACCGCACGGAAACGCCGTTTACCTTCCCGCCAGAGCGGTTCCTATTTACTTGCACTTTGACATGCTTTCGAACTGCTAGGTTGGCAGGAGCTGGGACCGAGCAACAGGAGCTCACCCCATCGCAGGGATTCGAACCGCCGACCTTCTGATCAGCAAGCCCTAGGCTCTGTGGTTTAACCCACAGCGCCACCTGGGTCCCTGTTCATTACTTTGTGGCAAAAGACCTTTGTACCCCACAACCCCCAAATTTAATTCTTCTTGTATGATATTCTGCATGGTCTACTAACCTCTCCATTTTAATCATGTTTGTACACTAACTCAAATTCACTGAATTTTCTTTCATCGTAACATGCAGAAAGGTTTTTTTTATTATTATTAAAAGCCAAGGTTACAATCCAGCATAGTCCAAGATAAACTGAAATCAGAAGAGATTTATACTGTAATGTGCAAAGCTCTCCCCTATCTATTTAATTTTTCTTGCCTATATTTGCTATTAACAATCTTGCATTTCATCAGTTGCCCTGCTGCTAGTGTGGGGCTGGTGGGCCTTCAAAGCAGCGAGAGAGCTAACCAGGATGAGCTTTCCCAAAATTGCTTCCACAGTTATCATTATTTGCGTACAGCCTTAGTTCCTCTTCGCTGACCGCCACTACAGCTAAAAGGGAGGTACTCTCCTCTTAATGAAGGAAATTGTGCTGGCTGGTATAATTAATATTCCTTCAGTAAACAGAACAACATGTGCATACAGATAAGACAGGGAAGCCTGCCTCTGTGTAATTAGTTCTCACAAACCAGTAATCAGCAGCTAATTAGTTTTATTTCTGTTCTTCCAATACACTGGATGGCTCATTCCCTGTCTGCTTCCCACTCTCTATTTATGTAAAGAATCTAAACTGCACTCTCTTTCTCACCTTTTGCTAAACACGGAAGCTTTACATATTCCTGTTTGATCTTTCAAAAAAAGGCCTTTAATGTGCCCCCTCTCCCTGTCCATTATACTCACTGTACTGTTAGCATTCCAATAATGTCTCCAGCGGATTTTATTATTGATGGAATTGGTGCTTTTGCAATTGGACTAGATAGATGATCACCAGTGTCCCTTCCAACTCTACAATTCTATGTTTCTGGTTGCCCTTATCCAGTGCTTTTTTTCTAAAAAAATGTTTAGGGGTACTCTCATTTTCCTACTCATATTGAAATACTGCCCCTCAATGAGGCCAAACTTAGATTCACAAAATGTTTAGGGGTATGCATCCCCCTGTGTCCCCCCAGAAAAAAGCACTGCCCTTATCTGAACCTTTTCCAACTTTAGACGTGAAGCAACCACAATTGTGCACAGTATTCCAAATGTGGTTGCACCATATATTTGCATAATGGCGTTATGATATTGGCAGTTTTATTTTCAATTCCTTTCCTAATGAGCCCTAGCATGGAGTTTTCCTTTTTCATGATTACCACACACTGGTCAATACCTTCATTGAGCTATCTACTATGACCCCAAGGTCTCATTCCTGGTCAGTCACCTCCAATTCAGACTCCATGAGTTTATATATGAAATTAACATGTGTTTATTGGCCCACCATGCCTCGTCGCTTTACACTTGTTTACATTGAACTGCATTTGCCATTTTACTGCCCATTTACTCAGTTTGGAGAGATCCTTTTGGAGCTCTTCACAATCTCTTTTTGTTTTAACAACTCTGAACAATTTAGTATCATCGGCAAACTTGGCCACTTCACTGTTCCAGCCTAACTTTAGATTGTATATTTTAAACACTAATGAACTTTCATGGACTATTAAAAAACAAATCACAAAGTGATGCTACAATGTGGCAAGCTGAGTTTAAGATGATAAAAAATGAGCAATTGTCCATCCCTACTTCAGTATTTCTGGAAATAACTCTCAATAGTTAAATTGTTGCAGAGACGTAGTACCAGTGTTTTCTTGGAAGCACTTCACTATCAGACCCAGTGGGAGCCTTTATTTTGACTGCTGTCAAAAGTCAACAGTGCCTTTACTTGAACGAGGGCATTCAATTTATTTTTGGGGAGCTAAACCAGTTTCCCATTATAATTTGTGAGTCTAAACCAGTGTAATGGAAAGCAAAGGAGCTCAAGTGTCTTGCAGATGAGATCTTTAAGTTCCCTGATTATATAGTTTTGGAGTAAGATACTGAACAGGGACCATATATAAAGAATGCTGTACTAAAGCAAAAACCTGCCATGCATGGATATAAAGAAATTAAGGTACCAGGAAGCAAATCAGTAGGTTTACTGGGAGATGAAAAGAAGGTTTCCCAAATTCCCATACTAAATTCCCTTCCCTGTAGTCATCAATTTTAATTTAACATAAGCCATGATAATAAATACATTTTATTGCCTCTCTCATCCCTTTCTTATGGGATCTGCAGATGCAGACTCTCTGCAATGCTTTTGACTGATTTGCAGGACTGAATTTAGTTCATGTTACTATAATCATCACAGGTAAAATATAAGTACAGTATTAGTGTTTTTAAATTAATGAACTCTCTTCTTGTTGGCACACAACTTGAAATGTTGTTACACTTAATTCCAGATAGATCCTGGGAATATTTTTGATCAAGCCAGGCAGATGCTTGATTCTTTATCAAGTGTCTTTTTTTTCTAACACAAAACATTCAAAAAGTTGCTTTTTGTACTATTTCTTTGTTAAGGTTGTATTGGTGCTACAATTTTTAATGGAGAGATTACTGGGTGCAAAGAATATATCACACAAGAATTTCCATATTTAAAATTTCCAAAAGCTTTTTATTCTTTGCAAAATGACACCTGAGGTTGCAGCAGTTGGTTCCTAGAGAGAGAGCATTTCACATGGGAGATAAAGGGATACAATGGTGTACAGAATTACCATGTTTCATCAACAACTTTTGATTCATAAGTGAATTTTTCCAATAAGGCCACATTCCACCCATGGTTATATTAGCTCTCTAAAGAGCCAGGGTTAAGGTAAAGGGACCCCTGAACGTTAGGTCCAGTTGCGAACGACTCTGGGGTTGCGGCGCTTATCTCGCTTTACTGGCCAAGGAAGCCGGCGTACAGCTTCCGGGTCATGTGGCCAGCATGACTAAGCCACTTCTGGCAAACCAGAGCAGCACACGGAAAAGCCGTTTACCTTCCCGCTGCAGTGGTACCTATTTATCTACTTGCACTTTGACGTGCTTTTGAACTGCTAGGTGGGCAGGAGCTGAGACCGAGCAACGGGAGCTCACTCCGTCGCAGGGATTTGAACCGCCGACCTTCTGATCGGCAAGCCCTAGGCTCTGTGGTTTAGACCACAGTGCCACCCGTGTCAATGCTAATTGAGCTGTGGCTGTCAAGAAGATTATCAGATCTTTTCAAAGAATGTTATAATTGTCAGCCAATAACATTAACAGTGCTAATCTGGGATCAGGTTCAGTAATTTGCGTCTCTCCACCCTCACCCCCACCTTATTTATTTATTTTGTTGCATCTGGGTAGGCTTGACTAAACAGGAATGTTTTTAGCAGGTGCCGAAAAGAGTGAAGGTGTCTGCTTGATCTCAATATGCAGGGAGTTTCAAAGTGTAGGTGCTGCCACACTAAACAATTGAGTTCTTACAAATGTGGAACAGGTATTACGTGGCACCTGTAAAAGTGCCAATTCCGTCAATCGAAGCAGTCAAGTTACTTGCTAAGTTCTGTCAGTCTTACACCCTAGGAACAAAGCAGACACACTCCTCTATTCATATGATGCAGTCCTGGGGGCATTAAATATCACCCGTCTGCATTTTAAAAAGCTGAATCTTCTCTATTCGCTAAAGCAGTGCACATTCTCCACTTAATCCAGTCATTAACTGAAACAGGGTTGCAGAGATCCACCTTCCACACAGCAAATAGCAAAGAGTAAGATTTTGACGTTAAGTCAATACTCACATTTTTAGAGGTAAGCATTCTAAACTAGCCATCTTCAACCTTGGGTCACCTGATGTTGTTGGACTACAGTGCTCATCATCCATAACCATGGATTAAAATGGCAGCGGATGATTGGACTTATAGTCCAACAGCATCTGGGGACACAAGCTTGAATGACTCTGTTCTAAATTGAAAGGAAGGAGGTGGGAGAAGAGAAGAGTGGGGCTGCGCTCCTGGCTAATGGCATCAAAATGACTGCATGAAAGTTCTATAATAATAATAATAATAATAATAATAATAATAGTTTTTTATTTGTACCCCGCCCATCTGGCTGGGTCTCCCCAGCCACTCTGGGCGGCTTCCAACAAACACAAAATACGTTAAAATATCATAGGTTAAAAGCTTCCCTAAATAGGGCTGCCTTGAGGTATCTTCTGAATGTCAGATAGTTGTTCATCTCCTTAACCTCTGCTGGGAGGGTGTTCCACAGTGCGGGCGCCACTACCGAGGAGGCCCTCTGCCTGGTTCCCTGTAGCTTTGCTTCTCGCAGTGAGGGAACCGCCAGAAGGCCCTCGGCGCTGGATCTCAGTGTCCGGGCTGAGCGGTGGGGGTGGAGACGCTCCTTCAGGTATACAGGACCGAGGCCGTTTAGGGCTTTAAAGGTCAGCACCAACACTTTGAATTGTGCTCGGAAACGTACTGGGAGCCAATGTAGTTCTCTCAGGACCGGTGTTATGTGGTCCCAGCGGCCACTCCCAGTCACCAGTCTAGCTGCCGCATTCTGAATTAATTGCAGTTTCCGGGTCACCTTCAAAGGTAGCCCCACGTAGAGTGCATTGCAGTAGTCCAAGCGGGAGATAACCAGAGCATGCACCACTCTGGCGAGACAGTCCGCTGGTAGGTAGGATCTCAGCCTGCGTACCAGATGGAGCTGGTAGACAGCCGCCCTGGACACAGAATTAACCTGCGCCTCCATGGACAGCTGTGAGTCCAAAATGACTCCCAGGCTGCGCACCTGGTCCTTCAAGGGCACAGTTACCCCATTCAGGACCCCCACACCCGCCCGCATTCTGTCTCCCAAGAACAGTACTTCTGTCTTGTCAGGATTCAACCTCAATCTGTTAGCCGCCATCCATCCTCCAACCACCTCCAGGCACTCACACAGGACCTTCACTGCCTTCACTGGTTCTGATTTGAAAGAGAGGTAGAGCCGGGTATCATCCGCATACTGATGAACACCCAGCCCAAACCCCCTGATGATCTCTCCCAGCGGCTTCATATAGATATTAAAAAGCATAGGGGACAGGACGGAACCCTGAGGCACCCCACATGTGAGAACCCAGGGGTCTGAACACTCATCCCCCACCACCACTTTCTGAACACGGCCCAGGAGGAAGGAGCGGAACCACTGTATAACAGTGCCCCCAGCTCCCAACCCCTCTAGACGGTCCAGAAGGATGTTATGGTCGATGGTGTCAAAGGCCGCTGAGAGATCCAGCAGAACTAGGAAACAGCTCTCACCTTTGTCCCTAGCCCGCCGGAGATCATCAACCAGCGCGACCAAGGCAGTTTCAGTCCCATGATGAGGCCTGAATCCCGATTGGAAGGGATCCAAATGGTCCGCATCCTCCAGGCGTGCTTGGAGTTGTTCGGCAACCACCCGCTCAATCACCTTGCCCAAGAATGGTAGATTTGAGACTGGGCGATAGTTGGCCATATTGGCCGGGTCTAAAGATTTTTTTTAGGAAGCGGTTTAATAACCGCCTCTTTCAGCGGGTCTGGGAAGACTCCCTCGCAGAGGGAAGCATTCACCACCTCGCGGAGCCCATCGCCCAGCCCTTCCCGGCTAGCTTTTATTAGCCAGGATGGGCAAGGAAAGTTCTAGCTAGTGATTTAGAAGTGTTCAGCTGTTCCTCACTTGAAGGCCCCTTTTAATGCTGAAATCGGATCCTGCACCCCTCACTGTATGCATGCACAAGACAGTGTTGGGCTTCCATGGGTAGGGGTCATAGCTGTCAACCCTCCCTTTTTTTGCGGGAAACTCCCTTATTTCAATGCCGTTTCTCGCTGCTATCCCGGATTGTTGATATCCCTTAAATTTCCCGGATTTCAAAGGAAACAGCTCCTCTCCCTCCCTGCCGGCCAGGGAGGCTCCTCAGCTGCGTTGCTCGGCTGCCAATAAGGAGTCTGAGACCGACTGGGGGCGGAGCTTGCATGCCTTGTGCAGCCAGACCCTCACACCCAACCAGACAGCCAGCCTGCCTGCCGTCTATGCACTCGCTCTTTCGCTCACCCGTTCGCGCGCAGCCTCTGGAGCTCAGGGTGGCGAGGCTACTTGGTGCCATTGCACCGCCCTCATGGCATCCCTTATTTTCAAATCTGAAAGTTGACAGCTATGGTAGGGGTATGTCAAAGGCCGTGTGCCCATGACCCTGACCGTTCTCTTCCTTCACACAAATAGCCGTAACCACTGGGATATTCAATTCATAATTGTTTATTAGCAGCGGGGTGTTCCTTCACACTCTTTTTCTCTGCTGAATACAATCAGGAAGTTCCTTGTTGGGACAGTGGTGAGGGGTAGCGTGAGGCTGCACTTCTAACCTGCTACCCCCTGAGCTCCTTCCCAGCATCTTCTTCCTGCTAGGTTTTGGCTCAGCTGGAACTCAGATTAAGCCATCTCTACCCCTTCCCTTCCTTTCCACTTCACTTATAAGGAACTGAGACCTCACTGTCATCAACCGTTCCTTCTCTGTCTTCTCAGACCCTGCTGCAATGAAGATAAGTGGCATGTGTTGCCTGGCTGTAGTCTTGCTGCCCAGCGATCCTCCACAATGTGGGGCAGTAGGGCACTCCCTGGCAGTCTTCCACAGGCAGGAATGCTATAAACCCAACAAGATAGTCATGGCCTCATCTAGTTTGGACCTGAAAGCATGAAATTGGCTGGGCTGGGCTCTGTGGTGGTTTGAAATGTGAAACTGGATTTTGGTTCTCCTTTGCAAAGTCTTTGGTAAAATAAAATAAGGGATTTGTTGCTGTGAGGAGCTTTTATGGCTTGTGCTGAGGATTTCTGAAAATTCATCTGTGTATTTTTTATTGCTGAGAGTGCAAATAGTAGAAACACACAATGAACATGCAATTCTGGAAATGGTGACATATAAAGTTTCCACATAAGGCATGAAGTTCCGACTTGGTATGGTACAGATGGCTTTTGATGGTGTTTGTAATATTTAACACCTCCTAAAAATATGTTTATCTTTAACAGCAGTAAAACAACACTATTTTAGATATTATTCCATATATTCCAGTCTCAGTCACAGAGCGAAAGAGCAGGCAGGAAAGGCTAAGCTGAAGGCACGGCTAGTAAGTTAGTGTTCCTTCAGAGGAGGAAGGTTCTTTCTTAACTATTTTTTTCTAAAGAGTAGGGCTTCTTCACTGCTCTCAATCCTTGCTCGAGACTGAAGCCAGCAGTCTTTTCTTTTTCCTCACAGACATTCACATGCTCCCCCTGCTCAGTTCCTAGGTAGCTGGTAAAGGAAGGGTGCTTTTCATACTGCTCAATAATCCAAATTGAAGCAGGGCATCCTGGAATTACAGGAGCCATTCCAGGCTTCTGATTGGATCCTGGAATGTCCCATTGCGCCGGACTAAAAGGCATTCAAGATGTCCCCCTCAAAGCGGGACAATTGGCAGGTATGAGTTTATTCACTTGGATTTTTTCTTCTCATTCTAGTCTTGCTCTCTGACCTCAGTGAAAAGTGAGTTATTTTTTACTGGTTCTACTAAAACGAGAACAATTGTTGATTATTATATGCATGTTATGCATTATTACACACATTATTATGCACATTATATGCATATAATAATTATGTGGTTTTAATTGGTTGAGTAGCTTGTTTGCCACTCCGGGAAACCTTTCATGCTGAAGAGAGGGAGAAGCATTAATTAATTATTAACCATCCTACTGTAGATGTAGCCAGCCAACGTCATAGCAGGCTAAAGTTAGATTTTTATTCTTAGGGTCCTCATAAACTTTAATTTACAGTACAGTTTTACAGTTTTCTTTTGTGTTTAAGTACAAAATATTGTTATATGTACTTTGGGTTATTTTGAACTAAACTCTGCTCAGAGTTAATGAAATTAATGGACCTAAGTTAGTCATATATATTTGCTTCAATGGATCTACTCTGAGTAGGGCTAGCATTGGACACAACCCTTTGTTTTAAATAATTTTGCACATTTTTAAATAAAAAAATACTGCATGAAATGAGATGGTCATGTCCTGAATATTGGTTATGTGCTAAATCAGCACATACCAAATTGCACCTGATCCTTTGCCCCCAGCTGCAAGGAAGCTGGGAACAGGATTACCACCTAAATAGCAAAATAAACATAAATTCATAATTAAATGCAGGAAAAATCTACATTTTGACTCAGTTTTTGAGTTGTAAAATAGAGGCAGCAATCCAAAAGACTCATATTAAGTCCATCTAGATTTACGCCCTTCACTGATGCTTACATCAAAATCTGGCCTTGTGCCTATAAACTCCCATAGAGGTTTGAAGAAAAATGCAATATAATATTAAACAAAATAACAGACATAGAATGGGTTATGTCATAAACCACAGAGCAATTCACTGGTGGAAGCTGGTAATTCATGAATATTTCTTCTATGAATTAATTACCAGGCTTCACCAATGACAGCAAAAAGAATGAAGTCACTCCCATGAATCATCAGATTTTTATTCATACTCGTAACACACTGCTTCCTGCAATGATGGTCTGGCAGAAAACCTAGCATCCACTTGGGAAATGGGACTTCTTGCTGAAGTGCTTGGGTCCAATTTCTATTTCCATGTAAGGTAAGATCAAAGTGAAATGGTGTGTAGCAATTACAAAAGGTTAGCAGAAAATGAAGCAAAGAGAAATGACCCCAGTATTGCTCAATCTTTTCTAATTCCTGAATAAGAGTCACTAAGTGCTATTCCTGCATAATGCCTATTCATTTTAATAAGAAAGGTGAGTGACCTGAAGTTGAAAGCCCAGAGGAACTCGGTCTGATGAATTGCACGCTGAGGGCTTTCAAACCTAGAACACATCCACCCAAGTTATAAAATAGTCCACTTTACTAAAGCTGTTGTTTGACAAATCAAAACTGAAGATGTCAATCAAGCACTTCATCAGTACTCTGAAATAACTATTGTGCATGGCAACCTGATATGCAAAAAAGTGTGTTCAGCTATTCAGTTCCTACTAATACAAATTCCCTTTAAAAATGGTTTCAATTTTGTGTTTTGAAATGACAATCCTACCATGTGAGTTTTTGATCTAACTCATTAAATTTTCATATTCATCTCAACATATGTGATCCAGAACAGATGACATCCTCTATCTGTTCTCATCACTTGCATTATCAAGCATCTCTGAGAAGTAGATTGAGGGTAGCCAATGTTCAGATGCTGAATACTTCTGGGAACTCTAGTTTAAGGGTTCTGTGAATTGTTAGAAGACTATAGTTCCCAGGTCGTTTAACAATCAATTCCTCTTCATTGGGAACACTGGGAACTGTACCTCTGTGAGTAGAATAGGGGCCTCCTAACAACTGTCAGTGCCCCTAAACTACAGTTCCCAGAATTCTTTGGGGGAAGCCTTGACTGTTTCAAGTAGCATCAGAGTAGGGTTAATGTTGGGGCCGATGAGAGTTGGAACTCAGCAGCATGAGGCCCACAGATTCTCTAGCCCTGTTTTAAGGAAGGCCTTTTGTCTTTTAGGAGTCCTTAGTTCTGCTCATCAAACATATTAGAAACCTCTTTGTTTTGATTTGTCAATCTTTTATTTCCAAAGTTAACCATATTCCACTGATTTTCTCTGTTCCGCTAGGTTTCTTGATATGCCTCTTGTATCTGTGTTCTTATAAAAAGTATCAAATACTTAATTTCTCTCAACTAATGTAGCAGGAAATGTAGTAATTTCTATGAACTTTTTCAGCAAAAGGTTTGTTTTTTTAGGGAAAGTTTTCTTACCTCTGTTAATAAAATCTATGTGTCATGCTGGGTTTATTTCATAAATCATTCTTTAGCAGGTGATAGCTCCATTTTTTATTATTGAAACATATATCTTAACTTATTTCTCTCATATCAAGGCTATGGTATTGCCACAATGACAAACATGTTTTCTTTTTTAAAAAATACTGGTAGCAGGTTGATCAAATATAATGAGAAATGGCAGCCAAGTTGTTGTAAGACCTCCATGGAATGTTTCCAAGGCTATGAAGTACTAAAGGAGCCACTATGATAATGCAAGACAGGAAGAATGCTAGGTGTGATCTCCTGTCTGTCAGTGTTTCCATAATCACTAAATCAAATGATAAAATGCCACCAGTAGAAAATAAGGATGAACTCTTTATTGAAATGTGTTATCATAAACTGTGCTTCCTCTGAATCTCAGGAGTGACGTACGGGTTGGGTTTCTTTTATTAAAAAAACAGGATACAAAATATTGTTGAAACTCTTACTGCATTCATTCCACTAACAGTTTGAGATGTAGGTCATTTCACCTTAATGTTCATCTATCAGCATTCAAGAACTCCAGCTGCTATACTGACTCATGTATCATGACCCTCTGATCCGCTTGGCACACAGCATCAACATCCTCCCTCGAGAAAAACCTAAAATCAATGCATAATAATAGCAGAGGGAAGGCAATTATTCCTCTTCTACCACTTATTCCCTTAACATACTTATTTATACTGCTGTTATGGTCAAATTCTTAAGTTCTACATGGTTGCGTATATTCAACTCCCAAGCATATCTGAGGATTTATTGCAGTTTTAGGGGCTATGTTACAAACTCAGGCCACAGTCAATGGAGGAATGGATGCCCATGCATCATGTGAGCACAGCTGTGTTTGTGGATACAGCCGTAAACGGGAGACTCCAAACTACCAAATGACATTTACTTGGCCTAAAACTTTTCATTGAGAATTTTATAGGGGCAGTCGTATTGTTCATTAAAGTCTGTCTTTAATGAACAAATGTTTTGTATGTTTCAAAAGTTGATCCAGAACTAAATAGATATTAGTAAATAATGCCACCCACTCCTGACTGACCCTAGTTCATAGTACAATGCATACATTTTAGTTTTTGAATACTTCCTGCAATATTTGCCAAAGTAATAATTCCTGTTTTGTTTTTCTTCTGAAGTTCAACATACATTTTCCAGCGTTTTTCCTCTCTCCAATATTCCAGCAAATAAGCACATGTGCATACTTTGGAAACTTCCCTAGTTGTCCATGTATGAGTTTCTTTTATTTTCCTGTAAAATAACTACAAATAATAAGAATTCAAACTAAAAGCTTCTTCTGTGTTAATAGTGGATATATAATTTCACACACCTCATGCTTCCCATTTTCCAGGAATAGTTCGAGGTACACAATTAGCAGCTTTCGTTAAAATTTGCTGCAGCTAAGACTTCTTACGTGGGACGCGGGTGGCGCTGTGGGTTAAACCACAGAGCCTAGGGCTTGCTGATCAGAAGATCCATGACAGGGTGAGCTCCCGTTGCTCGGTCCCTGCTCCTGCCAACCTAGCAGTTCGAAAGCATGTAAAAGTGCAAGTAGATAAACAGGTACCGCTCCGGCGGGAAGGTAAACGGCTCGCCATAAGCGGCTTTGTCATGCTGGCCACATGACCCGGAAGCTGTACACCGGCTCCCTCGGCCAGTAACGTGAGATGAGCGCCGCAACTCCAGAGTCGGACACGACTGGACCTAATGGTCAGGGGTCCCTTTACCTTTAAGACTTTTTACAACCTTGTAAAGCTTTTATGGTTATATCAATTAAAGGAAGGAGCTCCAATAATCTTTGGTATGTTTGCAGTACGGTATATTGTTGATGAGTGGTTAGCAGACACCATATTTAAATATGATAATAAATAAAAGTGCATCATTTATCTTAAAAGGATGAGCATAGAGCATAGGAAGCTACCTTGTATCACATCAGATTATTGTCCAGGTATTTTCTGCTCCAATTAGCAGTGGCTTTCACAGGCCTCAAGCAGACCTCAAATTTCACATCACCCGCTACCTGATACTTTTTCACCTGGAGATGCTGGAGTTTGAATCTAGACCTTCTGCAGAAAAAGCCTGTGCTCTGTCACCGAACTGTGATTCTTCTTTCATGGCATGGGGTGGATTTATTCATTTTGGAGAAGTAGCACCTTTGTAAAATAATGAAAAGGTTACCGGTAGTTCCTAATAGAATATAAATACAACTCCAGCAAAAGTGCTACTCAACTCACCCACTGAGAAAGAAAATGCAGTATGATAATGAGCCTACCATTATTTCGGAGTGTGGTGATTCTGGATGCTGTTTTATCACCCTCATGCATAGTATATATATAGCACATTCCCTAAGTCAGCAGTGAAGAATCTCCAGTCCACAGGCTTAATTAGGCCTGCCAGGCCATTTTGGCCAAGCCACGCACATCACACACAGTGATCAGCTGATCAGCAAAGGTTTGCACATACTGCAGTGACCTGCCTGGCTTTTTGCAATCAGCTGACCATCAGGGCTTCAAAGTATCAACTCTCTGCAAGCACTAACGGATCAACTGGTGCTTACAGAGAGCAGCACATATGTTTTGAAGCCCCGACAATCACTGATTGTTGGGGCTTCAAAGTGTAGTCCACTGAGAAGGGTGAAAATGGGTCGCCTGGCTTCACTGTGATATCAAGTGAGTGGCAGGTGAGTGGCCATTGGCTCATTGTGGGTGGGGGAGATAAGGATCCAGCCCACCAACCAGATCCAGTTCCTCACACCTTTGCTAAATGATTAGGCTGCTAATCCATAAAAGCTTATGCCACTATAAAACTTAAGTTTTCAAGACTTCACAGTTCTCTGCTGCTTTTGCTCCAAGAAACTAACCCTTGCAGCAGCTCTTTCAGAAAGATGGAGGCTAATTATTATCTGTATATGAGAGCCTGGCTGCTTAATCTGAGAGACAGTGATTTGCCTAGACTAGAGATAGACAGTAGACATGGCTGACCTCAGATTTCAACCAGAGATTTCCATCTCATAACTCATGCTCTTAACTTCTATATGATCAGTTAAGAAGGAAAGGCTGCAGTGGTGTATAAGATCAATCAGGTCCAATCAAGGCCATTTGATTACATGGAAGAGCACTTCAGCTGAATGAAATAGTATTGTTGTATATATACATTTCTAAGAAACCAAGTTGCTAATATTTTAAAGTTACATTTTCCAGGCATATTCTTCAATGGCAGCAGAATGGGTGGCAGCAAATCAAGCTGGTCTGTGGTTGAAAATAGATCTTGTGCTTTCATATTTTCCAGGTTTTGTGGTGGTATTTGAAATACTGCAAACAATATTTTTGCAAAGAAAGAAACCTCTACAAAGAGATGCTAAAATGGCCTGTCAAGAGACATGGCACCAGCAATGTGTACTAAGTAAACTCAAGAAAAATAACTCCGTGTTTGTAAGTGCATGGCTATGGAGATAAAATAAATTGTAACTCCTTGGCTTGGAACATGGGCATGGCCAACTAAATTAAGAATAATGGGGGGAACCTTTTTAAAAATTGCAGACATATGTGGAGCAGAATCCTATGCATGTTGCCCTTGGAAATAAGTATATATTTCATAAGTTGGGGTGGGGAAGAAATTTAATGCAATTCGCATTTAAAGGTGAAGCTACCTAATTCATGCTTCCCAAAAAACATAGATGAAGCAAAACACAGCCATCCTTCAAAATTTGCATTTGCCCAAGTTTTGCAATGCAGGTCCCCAGCCAAATAATTTGTACAAAAAATGCATATACTAGGGTAAAGTGTGCATAAAAATCCATATATTTGTGAAAATGATATACAAAAATGCAATAAATTAGGAACTATTGCTTTACAGAAATGTGTATATTAGGCAAAAAATTATACGAAACTGTATATTAGAAAATCATGGATGAATTTTCATGAGGACTTAAAAAATTCACAAGCTCATATGGAAATGTGAAGAACTGAACTTGAGATTATAAAAAGGAGAAAAAAGAGAAACCAAAATTGACAGATTCGCCCATCCTACTCATAAATCAAGGAAGGGTAATTTCTGAAAACAATGGACAAGAGGTGTTAAAAGGCTTGTAAAATCATGTGAATATCTACATGTAGAAGGGAAAGGGACATCAATTCAGTTGTTCGGAATGTCAACAGGATGCATTGGATGTAGAGCTATGCAACCATAGAGTCAAAAGGGTGATACAATCTGAGAACAGCAGAAGCACAAGGAAAGAATGGTGATGAACAAACTGAATGACTCCCCTGGCTTGGGGAGGCAACATGAGATCACCTTACATCTGATCTTTAAACCACTGGTGGCCAAACTTGGGCCCCCAGCTGTTTTGGGACTACAATTCCCATCTTCCCTGACCACTGGTCCTGTTAGCTAGTTTGGCCACCACTGTCTTAAACCAAAGGTTTTCTTGAGCACTGAATATCTATACAAAGTGACCCAACCAATACATTGCCTGCGCACTTTACAGCACAGATAAAAAGGTAAAGGACCACTGGACGGTTAAGTCCAGTCAAGGGCAACTAGGGGGTTGTGGTGCTCATCTCACTTTCAGGCCGAGGGAGCTGGTGTTTGTCCACAGACAGCTTTCCGGGTCATGTGACCAGCATGACGAAACCGCTTCTGGCACAACGGAACATCGTGATGGAAACCAGGGCGCACGGAAACCACTGCAGCAGTACCTATTTATGTACTTGCACTGGTGTGCTTTCGAACTGCTAGGTTGGAAGGAGCTGGTACAGAGCAACGGGAGCTCACCCCATCACGGGGATTTGAACCGCTGACCTTCTGATTGGCAAGCCAAGAGGCTCAGTGGCTTACAAAAATTGGCTTTTACGATATCGCTGCTGAAACAGACATGCGGTAAAATGAAACGAAAATAATGTTTTATTGTCAATTTGCGAGCTTGAGACTGTTGTGCAATTAACCTGTAGGATTTTCTTCTACATTCGCCATTTACGGGTGTGAATGCCTGCAGAATTGTAGCAATTGAATAGCGATTTGTGATTTTAGCGATTGTACCGTAACTTTTGTGGGCTTGCAAGATCAAAGGCTTAAATTGGCTTGGAGTTACAATTCTACCAACCACAGCGATTTTCAGCCTACAACCAAGTTTTAAGGGAGCGGCTTATATTCAAGTATTGCCTTTTTTCTCCCCCCCCCCCTTGAATTTTAAAAGTGTGGCTTTATTTGTGGGTGTGGCTTATATTCAGGCCAATACGATAACTGATACTTAAAGCTTGTACTGGCTGCCCACATGCTACCAGGTCAGGTTCTCTACAAGGCCCTTAACAACACCTATCCTGGATACCTTATGGACCACTAGATTCCTTATATTTCTGCCCAGTCACTGAAGTCTGGGAGGCGTGGGAATCACTATTTGTGGTTCCTATGGCTTGGATGGACTGCTGGTATCCACCAGGAGCTGTGTGTTCAGTTGTGGGCCCAATTCTGTGAAATTCCCTCTTAGTTGAGAGTAGATGGTCTCCTTCCTTATTAAACTCCCAGCACTTAAGTGATTTCTTTTTCTTTCAGCTGATGTTATGGTTAATTACAACTGTTTTACCTGACTGTACACTGCTTAGTGAATGAATAGTCCAATTTTGGGACTTCTGTAAATTTAATCCTTCATTATTGTGTTTGTTGTTTATGATAGATGCATTCCCATGTGCTATCATTTTATTTTTTGGATTCCTCTAGCTCATCTTATTCCCTCCACCACTAGCACATCCCATAGTAAATATGACTTCCTTTTATTTTGCAGTTTTATATGCTCCTACACACAGTCTCCTGCTGTCTTGTGGTTCCATCCCCACTGGTTTAAATGATTGTTTTGCAGCTATTCTTCCAGCGTGCATATGGTATTCCGACATATATCTACTTTTCCCTTCAGGGTGGCCATATGCAAAAAAAACCCAGGATTCTTTAAACTTTCAGGACTGAATAAAATAAGGATTTTTCCGACTTCTGGAAGGACTCTGTGGAAGCCACACCCTTTATTACTGGATCACACAGATTCCAGAACTTTATTTCTGGTTCCGGTACTGAATTTATTTCAGGCCTGCTCAGAAGTGTCCTCCTGTGATCTGAAAGTCCTCAGATCCGTCTTGGAAGGAAAGGCGGAGACAAGAGGGCGGGGTGCATTCTGTACTTTCTCAGAGGCACCCTTTATTACTTGGTACGCTCCAAGGCTGAAGCCTGGGGCTAAACTCTCCCTTCTCATAAGTAAGACAGCTGTGGGAACGACAAAAAAAAGGATCCCGGGAAAGCCCATTCAGCTCGCCCTCCCCTCGGGGCTGGCCCAGTGCCTTCCTCGCCGGTCAATTCCAGCGGGAGGCGCGCGCGCGCGTGCGCCTGGGCTGAGGCGGGCCGGCGTTTTGTTTGGCTTTGCTCGCCCGGGATGGGTGGGGACGACGGAGGCGGCAGGAGGGAAAGGGAGCGGAGCGATAGTTGCTCGCCGGCGCTCCTGCAGCGAGGGAAGGAGGGCGTCCTGTGGGCTCGCCCCTTCGCGCCCAGGCGCCCTTTTCGGGGAGACGGCTCCCGCTGCGGGAGACGCAGCAGATGGAGCGCCCCGCGCCTCCCTCCCGGCAGCAGCGTTGGCGCCGCCTGTGCCCGCTCGCCTAGACGGGGGCCGTGCCTCTTCTAGGGTTAGGATGGAGTAGCGGGCAGCGGTCGGCGTCGCTGGCTGGAGACGCCTAAGGCTGCCCCGACGGCCGCTCTCCCCTCAGAGGGCGCTGCGCTCGACCTCGTCTGTCAGCATGGGCTCGCCTTGCCGCCGCCGCTGCAGCGGAGGGACCCCTTGACGGCTTGCCTCTTCGTGGACTTTTGCCTCCCCCCCGGGAGGGGCGGGGAGGGGGCGTGCAGCTCTTGGCCCGGCTCTGCCGAGGGAAAATGCTAGCCGGAGGTTTGCTGGCCGGTTTCTCCGTGCTCAGCCTGCTCACCTACGGCTATTTGGCTTGGGACGCGGCTGGCGACCCCGAGAGCGCGGGCGCGACGGCCAAGTTGGAAGAAGGACCCGAAGCGGAGCCCGCCCCTTCTCCGCCACACCTCATCTTCATCCTGGCGGACGACCAGGGGTTCAGGGACGTGGGCTACCATGGCTCGGAGATCAGGACGCCCACCTTGGATAAGTTGGCGGCGGAAGGGGTGAAGCTGGAGAACTACTACGTCCAGCCCATGTGCACCCCGTCCAGGAGTCAATTCATCACGGGGAGGTAAGACGTTGGTGCTAGGGTATTTTTTAGAGGGTGGGTGTCAATTTCAATAACCCTTGAAAACTGAAATTGGTGAGTGTCTGCGCCTGTCTTACCTCGCAAGATGCCTCTTCTAAAATCTCTCTTGCACAAGTATGGTAAATACAAACGGAGTTATTGTGGCACAAACTTTTGTGGACTAAGGTGTCTGATGAAATGTAGGTCTGTTTGCCTTTAAAAGTGCCTGTCTGTCTGCGTGTGCTGTTGCAGACTTAGCACAGATACCCTCCTCCTGGAACATCTGACATTTAACTTCGCTTGGAAATTTTGTCCTTAGCTGAGGTTTAGGAAAGTAGTGTGTTAATAAGTGAACTAAAATCAGAACTTGTGCATTGTTAACTAAGCTTTGGCAACTTAGAGCTACCCACTTCATAATATTATGATAACAGCTGATTTGCATGGATACACAGTGCATAAAAGCCTCTTGTCACTCCATTCATGTGGAAGCTGCCAGCAACTAGTGAGCATCATTTGAGTTCTGTTTTTATTAACACAGCTTTAGGGAGGGAGGGAGGGGGGTAGAATCAGGAGCTTTGAGCCAGTAGGAGAGCCTCATCTGCAGAGTCAAACAAAAGTTCCAAGGGAATGAATGAAAGCTCATGTTGTCCCAGTTTGTTGTCATACGCAAGTCCCCATTCTTATTGCAAGAGACAATCATTCAGACAGTCATTGGCCAATGCGAAAGATGTCCATTGAAACCTCAGTCCAATGAGAAAGCCAATTTGAGTTTAAAGCCACAGTAAGCACTTTGGCAAGAACTTCTTAAAGAACTTAACCACTGCATTGTTACACTGCTCAATATTGTCTGCATCTTCATAGCATGATGTGTCCAAGCACAAATTTAAAAAGGCCGTTTCTCCCATTTCATACCATATTAATCCAATTCACAAGCTTGTATTTTAAAAGGCCATATCCTAGGATCAAAAATATGCTAATTGAATCACTTGTTGACATATTGTATTCCCATAGTATAATTCCTCCTTGTAGAAAGTTAGAAATGTGTTTTCAGTATTACCAAAGCAGCTAAAAACTTGTTACTTGTTACTTGTAACACTTTAAATGTGCAGTCCATTTCACAACCTTTATCATTCATTCTGATAACTGTGTACAACAGTTTTGCTGTAGTTTTATCATTGCCCACTCATCTTGGTTTTAAGCTTAGGGCTTTTAAGATCATGCCTGATATAGTGTTTGCTGAACAACAATGCTGGCTGTCAGCTTCTGCTGGTCATAATTATGTGCAGTGTTGTGATAACTGGCTACAGATAATGTAACATACTTGATCATGAGAAGAGGATGGAGTTCATTTTTTGGCCCTAATTTTTTCCCCTAAGCGCATAGGTCAGGAACCTGAAGTTATGACAATAGCACGTATTCACATCTACCTGTAAGATGCAAGTTTCTTTTTTCCTTGTCTGTTACTTTTATTGTGGCTACCATCATTCTACGTATATTACAAAAATTATAAGACACGGGTGTACTCACAGATATACAGTCTAATGAAACATGACATGTGAAGGAACCTTTTCCTGTTGTGGACCATTTCCAAGTAAATTGTTCCCTTATCCATAAATGAAACCTCCCACCTGGTGGCTGCTTCAGTAATTACGTATATTTCAGGGCTGAATCCACACATTTGTGCACTGGGTGTGCAGGCATGTCTGAAGCAGGGTGGGTACCAAAATATTATTCCACTGAAAACGGAAATGATATCTTTGTGTGCCTGTATGTGTGGTGGCGTATGAAGAATCACAAAAGTTAGCATGGAGCATGAATGCGGGCAGCGGGGAAGCACCCTCCTTACACTCATGTTAGTATCAGCAAGGTTGTTTTAATAAAATGGAAACTGTTTTTACTTCTGTTGGAACAGCTGGAAACAAAGTGAGAGCCAGAGTTATGGAGCCACCAGTGAATGCTCTGCAGAAAAGACCTACGGTTCACAGTCTGTTAGGCAGTCTGTTCTGGCTGCATGAAAGTCATTTGTTCATCTGGCTATGGAGTGTTTCTGTCTAGGTGATGACCTGTCCCTGTTAAGTATGGAGCAACTGGAACATGACTCAGAACAGAACAAACCAAATCCAAAGGAGCTTGGATTACCAATCTGAATGCTAACTATAAAGCACATACTGTTTAAATTAGGCAAGGAGCGAACTAAAACAAATAGATTGGGAGGAGGCTGAGGCTGCAGTTTTTTTAAGTGGAATGTTGTGAAAAATTATTCTGAAAATTCAGTTGCTGTACTTTTTGAAGTGGTTTTAGGAAAACTAAGATTTTTCATTCAGTTCCTTCTGATTTTCTTTACAGTCTGCCAGACTGGCATGATGCAAACTTATTTTCTTTGCCATTTTACTTTCAGAGCAAGGGATAGTCTACAACAAAAGTAACAAAAATAAGAAATAGAGTAAGGGTGTGACTGCAGAAGGGTTTGACCAGAGTGTAATTAAGAGTACATAATATAGTTATTTCTCCTTTGCATGAATGCCAAAGATGGATTGTTGGAATTCTCCATTTCCTACTTCCGTAATAGAAATAAATTCAGATTAAAATAATGTTGTTTTTGCATTATGTGACTATCTGGTCTACAGTAAGTTAAATTCATACATAAAATATTCAGCAAAAACATGGTAAACTTGTGATACAATTGATCTCAAGTTTAAAGGCCCTTAATAACAGTTTCAGTTTTTGAGCTTTGGCCAACATGTCCTTGCTGTTTAAAGATGGCTCATGCATAGTAAACCCAGGATGGTTGTCTCAGTTACCAAGATTATTATGGAAGATAGGGAACAAGGGTTATGCATGTGGTCTTAAAGGCAGTAAGTATTTTAGAAATTAGAATTGGCAAATTTAGACTTTGAAGGGATCCAATATTTTTGTAATGTGCTAAGGTCCATCTGAACCTCACAAACAGATAGCTAAGGCCCTGAGGGATAGTTCAGTCAGTAGAGCATGAGACTCCTAACCTAAGGGTTGTGGGTTCAAGCCCCACGTTGGGCAAAAGGTTCCTGCATTGCAGGGGGTTGGACTAGATGATCCCTGTGTTCCAGATCTACAGTTCTATGCAATCATACACCAAACATATTAGTCGTCTTGAGGCTACGTGTATGGCAGAGGTAAAGTGCAAACCCTGAAAAAGTAGAGTTGCAGCCTTTTCATCAGATGGTGTTGGTGCAAACCATTCCTAGGCCTATTTGCAACTTGAAATTCCTGGTGGTATCTGAAGAAGTGTGCATGCTCACAAAAGCTCATACCAATAACAAACTTAGTTGGTCTCTAAGGTGCTACTGGAAGGAATTTTTTTTATTTTGTTTCGACTACGGCAAACCAACGCGGCTACCTACCTGTAACTTAAAATTCCTGGAACAGCACTTGGACTCAGGAGCACCATTAAGTTGCAGAACTTTGTCACTGCAGAACTTTGCCATCACTGACAAGAAACTGATAATAATAATCAGGGATAAAGGTTCCTCTTCCCCAAGTTGTAATTACTTCAGGGATATCCGGATTCAACTTGAATTCACTTGCTCACACAACCATTTTCTGTTCAACACCAGAAGAAATGAATACTGTGCGAGACCTGGTTAATGAAAAGAAAAGATAAAATAGCTACTCCACTCCATGTGGTGAATTTCTGTCCTGGGCCACTGAAGCTCAACTGGGAACATTTATTTTTCTGAATATTCCAAAATTGCAAGCATGTCCTCCTTTATCTTTTCCACGCTCTGCCTCCAGACCAAACCGATCCAGCTTCTTTAGCCTTCTCTCAAATGATGTTATAGACTCTTTCCCATGGCATGTACGTAATTAAAGCAAATTAAAACAATGTAAAAAAAAGTTTCTGAAATAAAACAAAATGGTCTTGTGTGGCAAAGTTGTCAGAAGGCATTGTGTGCCATGGAAAACAAGCATTTATGAGAGCCATAAAAGATTTAATAAGAAAGCTAACTTCAGTATTTTATATGATCTGTCCCACATGTCTATGCACATGTTTGGAGAGTGATCGTATTTCATATTTTTATTTATTATTATTAATACTAAGTTTCATATAGAACATAAAACTGAGTTCTGATTAGTGGTTGGATGTATTTTCAGCTGAGTAAATGGGAACGTTCAGAGACCATAGAACTATGCTTCCTGGATTACATTATTATCATTAATAATGATGATGATAAATTTATTACCTTTCCCTCAACAGCAGGTCCCGGGGTGAATTTAAAATTCAGATCTAAAGACAGTTTAAACAAATTGCAGTCGCGGGTATAGAAATAAGAATACTGAAAATGTTATTATATTTAGAAGAAAAGCATTAATAAAAGTAGCTCAGATATATCACAAGATTTCTTGTATGATGTAATGGATTTCTGCTGATAACAGGCAACTGTGTCACTGAAGATTGGGAATATAGATTTCGTCATCTCATAATGCTCATGAATCAAGCATAATTTCCTCAATGAGATTTTCAATTAGGTTGGAGTTTCAACTAAGCTTCAGAACATGCAGAAGTTAGCAAGGCATCCTCTAGGACATTCCTTTTCCTCCAAAGAATCCTGGGAAATGTAGTTTACCCCTCACAGAGATACAATTTCCAGCACTCCTAACAAACTACACAACCCAAGATTCTTTTTGGGAAACCTTGTGCTTTAAGTGTATGGGGTTTTATTCGGCTAAGTCCTATGCAGCTTCAACCCATTTAAATGAATGAACCTAAGTCCATTAACTTGAGTAGGTCAGTTCTAAGTAGGACTAGTGCAGAATACCACCTACGGTGTGGATGCGACCTAGGGTTTCCAAATTACCTTAGGAAAAAGACATGCCAATTAATTCTTATTTTTGTGGCAAGTTGTAGGGAACAAGATCTTACAATGAATTTTTGTTCGGGGTGGGTAGGATGTGTTTGATTCATTTAAGTTCCATTAATTTCAGTGGGACTTAATACTGTAATCCTATTGCTAGTGACCCAAGACACTCATTTCAGAGCGGATAATGACTGTTGGTGATCTATTCCACTTGACTTGTGAGCTCTATTCAGATGTTTTAAGAAGATTCCGAACAGCACGGGTTTAGTAGGGTGTCCTAAACCTGTGCCTTGTTCAAAAGCCCCTCACAATGCCAATGTTCCATCAGGGGATAGAAAGGTACTATTGGGCTGAAATTTTACCCAGCCACCCATGAATGGCGTATCTTAAATATCCCTCTTGTTGAACTCCCTCTTGGGAGTTGCCTACACTGTAATCTGATATGTGGGCCTTCCTCATAATTCCACCTACAGTCCTAGTACTGTATGTGGAGTATATTCCAGTTCCATACTTTGCTTCAAGCTGCACTTGAGTAATGCATTTTGTTATAATTGTTAAAAATTATAGCTATACACTTCTTTGACATTCCCGAGGAGCTGACTGTTGATTTATTTGGAGGATGATTTTCTTTATTCGGGATGATTTAAATGAACCACATATCTTTATTTGCCTGCACTGTACTTCTATATTTCCATGTTGACACAATTTGAACTGTATCTGTTCACAGCAAGTGACTCAGAACTCTCTTCATTTCTTTCAAATGACAAATGCAACATACATGTAAATAGGGGAGACCTTGTGTAGTTATTATACAGTTGGACAGCTTTTGATGAAGTCCCATGGCAAAGATACCAGAGAAAAATGGAGTAAGAGGACACATTCTCTGATAGGGAATGTTTTTTGTTTGTTTTTTAAAGGAAGCAGAAGATAGGGATAAATGAACAGGTCTCATAATGGAGATCTGTGCTGGAACTTCTGCTAGTATTTACTGTGTTCATAAATACTTTGAGGTCAAGGTCAGCAATGATGTAGACAAATGTGCAGGTGCCACCTAAGTATTCAGGATGGTGAAATCCAAAGCTTAGTGTGAAAAGCTGCAGTACAGTGAGTCAAAACCGAGTGCAGCAAAATGGCAGACGAGGTCCATTGTTAGAAAATGCAAAATGGCACACAGTGGGACAAAATCAACAAACAGCCCCACCTATAAGCTTATGGGATTCAAATGGTGACCACGAGGGATATTAGGATCATGATAGGTGGGTTACTACAAACATTTATGGCAGTAACTAAAACATAGGTAAAGGTACCCTGACCGTTAGGTCCAGTCGCGGACAACTCTGGGGTTGCGGTGCTCGTCTCGCTCTGAGGGAGCCGGCATTTGTCCGCAGATAGCTTCCGGGTCATGTGGCCAGCATGACTAAGCCGCTTCTGGTGAACTAGAGCAGTGCACGGAAACACTGTTTACCTTCCCGCCAGAGCAGTACCTATTTATCTACTTGCACTTTGACGTGCTTTCAAACTGCTAGGTGGGCAAGAGCTGGGACTGAACAACGGGAGTTCACCCCGTCGCGGGGATTTGAACCTCCGACCTTCTGATCGGCAAGCCCTAGGCTCTGTGGTTTAGACCACAGCGCCACCTGCGTCCCATAACTAGAACATAGGATGGTGGTAATAGGGAGCAAATCACACTCTTCTCTTGCCCCAGCCTCGTGGGATTTTACAGCATGGCAGGGCCACTGCTACAGCCATAGCTCTGCTACAGTGGCGGCTGGGGCCACTGGCAGTGACCAGCAGTTGGCCCACAGAGGCCAGTAGGGCTGGCAGAGGAACACCACTGCCCCATCTAGGCCTAGTGTTTTGCAACAGTAAAAGAGGGAAAGAGGCAGATATAAATATTTTAAGGTAAGAAAGGAAAATTCACATCCTGTTTAAAAGGACAAATTTGAATTAAGCAAAACAAGTAAAGTAAGTGGTTAGAATAATTAATTTAATAATGTATCCTAAGCTTTTGGTTTTTTTGTATCGTATTTGCTGCTAAAAATAAAGTTGTGAATATTGTGTAGGAATACATTAGCCCAAGCTCCTTAACAATTATGAAGTAAGTAGGTGTTAGACAAATATGTCATTTTTATGCTGCATAATATTACAGTTTAAGGAGATGATAAATATTCCAGATAATATTACTTGGCAGTGTTGCCTTTCTTCTTCCGGATGAAATTTCATTTTATGTCATTTGGCAGAACTCATTTGGTCCCACCAGGATACCATAAAAGTGCATCAAAAGCTTGGGGTGCTTATTTATTCCAAGTCTGCACCCATATGACACTGTTCTATAACAGCAAATGAATATATTTCCCATTTATTAGCAGAGCTTTTGGCGGTTTGTGACAGTACTCCTGCGTCAAATCAGAGGTCTGTCTAGCCCAGTTATCCTGTCCTAAATCATAGTCTGATCCAACTTTTCAAGGGCGCCTATATAATAACACTCAACACCATTAGAATTTTTCCCAAATTCTTCAATTTGTCTCTGGCAAAGTTTGTAGACTCAGTGATACACAAAACATTTAGGAATTTGAAGAATTCTACGTTAGTGTTCTGACTTGCATACATTTCTCATAAGCAGGAGTGGAATCCCGTGAGGTCTAGTGGTCAGCATCTTAGCAGCTTTCTTCATTGCCCCACCACAACACAGAAAGTTTTCCTGGATAACATCAGAAATATCCACTAATCTGGAGACTTGCAGGGGCGGGGACATTTGTTGCATGGTGTGGCCTTGGCTGGTCCAGGCGGGGGGACCACCATCTTCCCACGCGGCTGGAGAAGAGGAGGGTCACTTGGCACCACCCTTCTCCAGTTGCTCTGGACCACTGGAGTGGGTGGGCACTGGCCCGCAAACTAATTAGGCACAGGGCCATAGGGCCGGACTGGACCCACCCCTACTGTACTGTATTTAGATGGCTTGCCCCTGTTTTTTGCTGCTGTTGTTCCACTTGTATTCTGAACTGGCAGGCTTTGGGTTTGAAGTCTGGTTTCCCACATACCCCACTCAACCTTTTCAGTGCCAGGCTGTACAAAAGCAATTCTCCTGTGAAAAGTTACCAAGTTAAAAACAATATTTTCTTATTCCACTAATCTGCTTCCAGTGTTTGATGAGTCATCTCTACTCATCATAGTAACAAAGAAAAGCCCAAAACAAACTAGCTGACTTCTTCCATGGGAATAACGTAGCAAAGCAAGAAAAATGAAGTATTTATGTTTTTCTATATCTGCTGGAAACCACTGAATGTAAAGAAAGGGTCTGTCAAATCAGTATTTTATGGTGCTGAAGGTTATAAACTAAAATTGAGCTGAAGGACAGTTCACACATTTCCCCACCCCCCTCTAAGATTATGCAGATACAAGAGTCCACTGGAGTTTCCAGCAACCTTAAAAATCATTTAAAAAGTGAAGCAGCTACACCACAAGACAGAATAATTCAGACATGGTGAGCCTTGACACATAACTAGTACTGTAAGGTCACTGGGTGGAAATGCACATTCCCATCACCATGGCAGTACAGATGGAAGTGCACATGTCTTCATTCAAACTCTGGCAGGACAGTTGAGGGTTCCATTGAGTTCTTTGCATCTAGATGTGCCTACACATGGCTGATGCACATCCAGACACGAATCTGCATCCAATCTGCACAGCTCCCAGTCCACCAAAGGAATCTGCTGATGGAAGTTTGATTAAGTGCAACAGCTGATAAAGTATCCATGTGTTATCACTTTATGCATTACATACTTTTTCCAGGTTTGCAGAAGCACAAAGACCATGCAGATCAGGAAAACAAAGAACCAAATTAGGTATATGTTTCGGGTAGGATTGGTTTTAGCTGAACATAAAAGCAAAAGGAAGAGCTAATTTGTAAGCAGGTATCAGAAGACAAAGGCCCCATCTGCACTACACATTTAAAGCAGTGTCACAGAATCATAGAATTTTGGAGTTGGAAGGGGCCCCAAATGTTATCCAGTCCAACTCCCTGCAATGCAAGAATCTCAACTAAAGCATCCATGACAGATGGCCATTCAACCTCTGCTTAAAACCTCCAAGGAAGGAGAGTCCACCACACTCTGATGAGGGAGTCTGTTCCATTGTCAAACAGCTCTTACCACCAGGAAGTTCTTCCTGATGTTTAGTTGGAATCTCCTTTCATGTAACTTTAATCCACTGGTTCAAGTCCTACTCCTTGGAGCAGGAGAGAACAAGCTTGCCACATGTGACAGTCCATTAGCTATTTGAAAATAGCTACCATCTCTCTTCTCAGTCTTCCCTTTTCCAGGCTAAACATAACCAGCTCCCTCAGCTGTTCCTCATAAGGCTTGATTTCCAGACCCTTTATCATCTTGGTTACCCTCCTCTGCACATTCTCCAGCTTGTCAATATCCTCCTTAAATTGTGGTGCCCAGAACTGGACACAGTATTCCAGGTGTGGTCTGAGCAAGGTAGAATAGAGTGGTACTTTTTTTGCTGCTACACCACACTGTTGATATTCTTGCAACACCTAACACAGCCCAACATAGCTACATTTATATGCAGAAGCAGCCTGAGGTGTTTCAGCACCTGACACAAAATGTCCTGCTGTCACCCCTGTGATAGGAGTGCAAACTCCATAAGGAGTCTTGCCTCCCGGGAGGTGGATGGGAAAATCCTTTCTGGGTCCTCACACTTGCCAGTGGGGCTTTGCATCAGCTATTCCCTTCAGCAGAAGCCAGTGCAAAGTCCCAGCACACCATGGGGTGGGAGGAGCAGGGGAGATCTCCCCCCCCCCCAGCAGCAAAGCTGGTTGACAGAATACCTTACCTCACCTCATGCTGACTCGGCAGGAGGGGAGACGTTCTACAGAGCTTTGCCACCAGTCCCTCTCTTCCCCTAGAGGTTGGAGAGACTGACAGCAGAACTGGGTGGTAGAACGGGCATTCCACCCCTGGGAGGATGCTGCCTGAGGCAGCCACCTCACCCAGCCTCATGAGTGAGCCGGCTCTGTTTATATAGGAATGGGACAAATTGTTCAGAACATGCTGACTTTGTACAATGAATCTCTTCTATAAGTTTCCATTGTTTCTTTCCTCTAAGTTCAGTTAAAAAGGTGGCAGAAAGAAAGGGGCACCTTCTGCTATCTTTAATAAACCTTGAAATATGCAATTACCCCCAAACACCTGGAAAATGTTCAGCGGTATCTAATCAAATAAATATTGAGAGTGGGGATATAAAAATTAATCTGTCTTATGGGGCTGCACTGACAGATGAGGTTACCCAGTTGGGTTCACCTTTTCTTCAAATCAATCCATGCTTGGCTGATTTACTACAAGTCCTGGAATTCACTTCTTTGGTTACTGCAAGCTTGTCTCCACCATAAAAGTGTAATCCAGTACCCGTTGCTCTGCAACTCGATATGAGATGAGAATGAGGTGTTTCTAGGGAAGCAGATGTTTGATTCACATGTATAGAATCCTAGATCCAAATCTTTCTAAACAATGGGTAGATTTGTTGAACTTGGCTTGTTCGACATGGCCAGGGTTCCATTAAGCAGGGTGGAACATGTCAATTTGACGGCAAGGTAGCCATTTGAGCATACCATGGAACTCCTTTGTGTAACAATCCCTGCACTTGTGTGTTTGCTGCTGTTAAAAAAAAACCCAACACCCTGCAGTACGGAAGAGAAAAAAGTGTGTGTGTTAGGATATGAGCCAACAATACTGAGCCTTTAGGATAAAGTCTTTCTGGAATGTATTACTTTATTTCCATTAGTATTTCACACTTTCCCAAAGGCCCAAGGCAAGCCATAAGATGTGTTAAACACAATTACAGCATACTAATAGAAAACATAAAAACCAATGACTTATAATAACCTGATCCTTGCTTAGCCTGTATAAGTGGTGGCGCTGCAGGAAATGGGGGAGGGAAAATATAGGACAAAATAGGTTGTGGGAGTAAGCTCTGTTTTACATGTATTAATAAAGCTCTTGGAGGGGAATACAGTAAACTCATCTGCTTGTTCAGCACCTGCACTTTGAATGCTGTCCAGCTTTCGGTGGATTGTGCGAGTAATTAGGAGGAATGCATCCTCCACGCTTCTTCTGCTACTGTCTTAAGGCACAGGTGAAACACTGTGCACTAACAGAAGAACAGCCATGCTAGATCTGACCTAAAGGCCTATCTCGTCCCACAGTGGCCAACCAGATGCCTGTGGGAGGCCCTCAATAGGATAGGAGTGCACTAGCCCTTTCATTCTGTTGTTCCTCAGTAGCTGGTATTCAGAGACATACTGCCTCTGATCCATTCATTTGTCTAATCAGCTTTGGAATCTACCAGGGTTCACGGACATTACTACTACATCTTGTGGTAGTGAATTGCGTGATTTAGCTATGCACTGTGTGAAGAAGCACATCCTTTCCTCCTGAATCTTCCACTGTTCAGCTTCATTGGGTGACCTCCAGTCCTATTATTCTTGAGAGAGGGAGAAAAGTTCTCACTATCCACTTTTCCCATGTCTTGCATCATTTTATAAATTTCTGTCATGTTTCCCCTTACTTTTCTTTTTCCCCTTAAAATTAAAAATCCCCAAGCATTGTAACCTTCCTTTATGGAGGAGTTGCCCCCTGAAAAAAAATGGAGTTCTAGTTCTCTGACAGTGTTGGTTTTCCTTTTTTTGAGATGTCTACACCAAAATTGTACACAGTAATGCACGGCCTTTGAAGAGAGAGTTAATCTTCAAGAATGGGCAAATTCTCAGGACATGAAGGAAGGTGGGACTATGGGCTTGCCATTAAAGATGAGGTGGTTGAGGATTTCTTCTCCAACTCCTTTTAAAATAGAGTATCTCTATCTCTATCTCAACTGCCCTCAGCAACCTAGTGACATTCCCTTTTCATTTAGGATAAAATGCCCTATGGAAGCAACACTCCATCGTGATGTAGCATTGCTTCAAGGGCAGTGTTGTTGGGTTTTTTGCGGGGTGGGGTGTGATAGGAAAATAGCTTCCTCCATTTCCCAGTGGGTATGTGGATTTCATTAAAGCCTTCCTGGTTTAATATTATGCATTGAGAAGGGAGAAGGAATGGTGCAGTGGATGAATGTCATGTACAAGCCATTGGGAACATTATGGAGGGCACCATGTTGACTAGTCCTTCCGCTTCTATTGCTGCCACTTTCAGACTTGCCCCCAGAATCCACCCTGCTGCTACTGTTTAGCTGTCACTTTAGCAAAGAGTCCTAATTTCTTTTGTTGTTGTTTTTGAATGTTGGTATTGCTCCACCTTGGGCAATTTGGTGGAGAGGCAGCATCTAAGATAGACAGGGGGCTTAAAGGCTCCGTGTAGCCTAGCACTACAGATTGGCATGTAAGACACATTGAATTTAACAAGCTAATTTGATCCTGTTTTCCTTAGGAGCTGTTTAATTTGTGGTCTGCATATTTCTTAATCTGTGGCTATTCCAGAGGAAAAATAGCAACTATTACTGCACTGCAAAGCTATCAATGACAGTTGGTGCTGATATAATACCAGCCAGGGAACAGTGGAATTAAAGTATTTCAAATATGCCTAGTGCTGTTTGCTTATCAGCTGCTAATACCAGGCATAAAATTATGTAGGTTATGTTGAGCCAAACTAAAACGATTTCCTTATATAAACTGTTTTTATTACCAAATTAATCTTTTGGGCACTTTCAACTTATAAAATCCAACTTTTAAGTCTCCTCACATTACTGGAAAGCCACAGAGGCAGACATTTTGTTGCCCGGGACAAGGTGCATGGTACCATTTACCAGCCACATTTTTGGGGCATCTGAGGCAGAAAACCCCACAAGCACTTCTTTCCCCTCTCCTCCCTGGTAGTAAAAATACTACAACAATAAATTAAATAGCTAACCATTTTTTGCCCTTTCATGACACCCAAATTGTCTGCTTGAGGTGGCCTCCCACTCTACCTAATAGTAGGGCTGGCACTGCAAGGGGGGCGAATATGCTCACATTTACACCAAGTGTGATCACAAATCACTTTCTGCCAAATAGTTACAGAGCAATCCTGTAGATCGCAAGAGGCATTCTGCTGTACAAGTAGGATTATGTGGTTTGTGGAATAAACTACATATTTCCTGCTTCAACAAACAGCCGATATTTGGAAACATGATTTTGCCCTGTGATAAGCAGTACTGGGTGCAAAATAGTCATATATGGGGTGATGTTGAAAAACACTTGTTTGGGGGACTTAAGCAACCCACTCTCTCCCAGCTTCAGTCCCTCATTCCCAATATGCAATAAGGGGAATAATACTGCTGACTTACCTTTCACCATTGGCCTGATCCAGCAGGCTATTCTCCTGTTCTTAATGGTGGGGAACCTGTAGCCTTCCAGATATTGTCGGACTCCAACTCCCATCAACCCCAGCCAGCCTGCCTGGCCAATGGCTGGGGATGATGGGAATTGAGCTCCAGCAACATATAGGTTGATGGCAGAAAGTGAGGAGGAATTAAAGAACCTTTTAATGAGGGTGAAAGAGGAGAGTGCAAAATATGGTCTGTAGCTCAACATCAAAAAAACTAAGATCATGGCCATGGTGCTCTGGTCCATGGGCATGAAGAGTCGGACACGACTAAACGACTAAACAACAACAACATATAGGTTCCTTGTGTTGTTACAGTGTTGTTGTAGGAATTGCAACTACATAATGCATTTGAAGTGATTTTAATACACAGGAATGATGTACAAATACCACTGCAAGATCAAGTACCTGGTAATAAAATTAATACTCATGCATTGTAGATGTACCAAATAATAATGTGGCCCAATATTTTCTAAGTTAGAAGAAAACAACAACACCGTGTATAGTTTATGGATTGTAAAATTAAAGATCACGTTACAGACTATTAAAATATGATGATAGATATAAAATGACATGCTCCAGAACTTAATGCAGCAAGTAGTTTATGGACTGTAGTAGAACAAAATTTCATAAGAATCTCTGCAAATTTTGCTGGCCCTGCTAATCTAAATCTCCTGGGAAAGGGAAGGCAGTCCTGTTTGGAGCTGGCCTGGCGCCTAAAGGTGTATAATGATGAACCTCCCTGGGGAGAGCCATTCCACAAATGGGGAGCCACTGCAGAAAAGGCCTGTTCTTGTGTTGCTGCCCTCCGGACGTCTCATGCAGAAGTCGCATGAAAAAGACCCATCCTAATAGATCCCCCACCTGTGCAGAGGGGGAAAGATGCTGAAAGCATAAATCTCAGCAGGAAATGATCTGACTATGACAAGGGGCAGACTACAAACAGTGGAATTCCCAGCAAGAAATTGATGCTACACGTGCTCTGCACAGCATCAGGGACTTAGAGTCTCTGTCTACAATGGGCTCTGACTCCCTACCAGAGCCTGTCTAGAAGAAAAATTTGTTGGTCTTTAGGAAGGAAGCATATGCAAAGACAGGCACTTCTCAAGCACTCTTGAGGCTTGCACGTGCTTGTTGGAATGTGTGCAAAGCTTCAAGCCCTTTCAGGATGAAAGGGATGGCAGTGACCCATCCCCATTACAACCTGGCAGAGAGAACTCTTGGAAAACAAATGAGGTTTCCCCTCCTTATGCAGTCAGCATGAAAGCTCATAATAATCAAGTCAACTTAACAACTGAGCCAAGGTTAGTTTGACCTTCACTAGCTTTTGGAGCAATTGACTCCTGCCTCTCTGTAAAGATGCTTAGGTAATTTCAAAGAAGTTCAGTAAAAGGAATTATAGGGCACAGATATTGCACCCATGTGGACAGCAAGATCTGGGATGTGCAAGGGCAAAAAAGGGCAGGGGTAGAACATTGTATTGCAAAATAGCCACTCTTTGTGGATGGTGCACAACAGTGTTTTACACACCTTTTCTTCTACAAAGTGTGTTGATTTAGTTAGGTGAATCACCCAAATTCTTTTGTGTTATGTCTTCTTAATTGTAAGTTTTCACTGACCAGTCTTATGTGAAAGTGGTGCTTCTACATGGTAGTTTGTTGCAGAATTGATGTTGGCAATGCAACAGCAAGGATCACTCTGTGTCTTAATTAAAGGCTAATTCTGTTATCAATAAGTCAGCTAACAAAGAGGGAGGTGGTGGTCTTGTTTAGCAACCAGGCAGAATGGTGTGATCTATACTGAGGTAGCATGTTTTCTAGTGGGCTGTGTAGTTCTGAGATATTTTTTCCTCTATATGTTTCATTGAATGTCCCCCTACAAGGCCTGAACTAAGAAAGACAAAGCCTCTTTATTGCTTTCCCCTCAAATTATACACTGTTTTAATTCAGCTTGCTCAGTAAAGTGTTATCAGGTCTTTTCTCTCTCTCTGGACTCCATTTGTGTTAATTAGGTGACTCTGTTAGCACTTGGTATTGCTTATGTATGCAATTTTCCCACAGGATCCACACAATGTTTCAATCAAAATGGCATCCCTTTCCCTCCTTCGCTGCCTGGATATAATGCAGATTTACCATTTCTATGGGGTCTTTTTTCCTTACCAGATTTTCCATGGAAGCAATATATCCTAACTGAATGGAAAAATAATACGAGACAGCATTTTGATTATGGTGGCATCATGTGGACAAGGCACATGAGCAGCACCAAGTTCGCAATAAACCCAAGGTGCCTCAGTCCCAAGTTGTACTGACTTGTTGATATTTCTACCATAGAGTCATGGGCAGAGCCATGGAGAAGCAGCTCCCACCCAGAAATAACAACTGAAAGCAAGAAATAATCTATTATATTTTGGAAGAGGGTGCACTGTTTTATAAGAAATTTGTCATTAAATATGGGGCAGGAACACAGTTGTTCCCCCCCCCTTTGCATTTTGCACCAAGTTATATAGATATTTTGTTTTATCTCTATAATTCGTAGCCTACCATCATAACACTATTCAGTGATGGCTTCAGGTGATGATTTTAGATCACACCAGGCCTTTAAACACTGTTTATAAAGCAAGTGGAAGAGACTGCCATAATTGGAAGGAGTTTGACCTTGTGTTTCTGAGAAGTCATATAAGCACATTCCTCAAGAGCTATGTAGGAGGAAGCATTTTGTCTGGGAACAGTGAAAGAGTTTACGCAAACAAGATACTGCTCTTTGAAAAACTGAGTTCTTTTGTGTGGCATCTCTTGCTCACCACGATAAATGAACCATTTTTAGAGGTGCTTTTCATTTCAGCAAGCATTGCTTGCCATGCTCCATCTCTGGCTTCTCCCTGGGGACCTAATTGAACTGGCCTTATGTGCTTCCCTGACCTGGAGGGCTAGAACTGTGTCCAGTAGACTGCCTGTAGTTGTTTCTTGGCTTGTTTCAGCATATGTTCTTTGGTGCATCGTTCGTTCTACATAAACCATTGGATGGGCCTAGGGACTCTAGTTTGATTTGCTTTGGGCTTTCTTACTGGCTCTGGCTCCAGAGCTGTCTTGCCAGCATGGTCCTGACAGCCCTCAAGTGGCAGATCTCAACTGTAAGCCTTTGTCAGCAGACACAGTGCAATATCTGCATGGTAGATCCGTCTTAATGCTGCTTTATCTTGACAATGCCAAGTATGGCATTTGCTGTTCTGTTCTTCAGTGTGAGCCATGGAGTTGTATTTCTTTTTGCTGCTTCTTGGTTTTTTTGTGTGGGATTACTCTTTGTTGACTCTAGAAGATATAATGAGTCTGTAATAACACAAGAGACACAATCCTGGAAGGAGAAAGCCTAGATTCATCCCGTGGATCAGAGAAGTATAATTCACAAAATATTTATGTACTGCTGTATAAATAAAGGGGGAAATGGAAGCTTATGAGACCTAGCAGAAAACTGACATGTCAGCATCAAATGTTCCCATAACCAAATTTAGTATACATTTTTCAGGAACAAGGATGTTCTTTCGCCCTCCTTATACCCTTGAACTTATTTCGGAATATACTGTATTTCTCAATATACTAATGACAACACATCCCTTTGGAACTGCTTCCTTGTAAATGAAACCAATGTGGTACCTGACGTTCCCTGCATCTGATTCAGTCAATAAATGGTAACAAAGGAAAGGCAGCTATTGGCAGTCTACCTTCTAGCATTCTTAAATATATCTGAACCCCAACTAGGCAATTACTGAAATAATAAAATGTTCAAAGGTCATAAAAAGAAGAGAAGACCTTTTATTTCACTTCATGTATACAGTGACCCCTAGTCAGTGTGCTGTGTCATCACTTCTAAATTAATTTGATGAGAATTTACAATCCACCTTGCATAAATCTGTTTGAATGCCTAAGAGGTATATTAAAAAAATAATTGTCAGGCAGAATCAAATGCCAATGTGCTCTCTTAAAAAAAACCCAACAACAGAGAAGTAGGCTTTATTAATAAAGGACACCTGGAAAAATCTGGGAAGGAATGGTTAATTGATGGCCAAAGTTAATGTCAGTTGAATTCATTGCAACTAAGTTGTCTTGTATTCCTTTGATGTTTCTGGGATCCCCAACTGTTGCTTGCTGAAGGTGCTTGCTTTTTGCTCACCTTGTGACAAAGAGCTTTTCAGCCAGAAAGACTTGCATTGAGTTTAGTTAAAGGTTGTCAAGTGATATATTGGTGAGGGTTTTAGGTTGCAGTTTATGTTCTCAATGAGCCTGAGTTGGATAGCTGGAACTAAAATTTGTACAAATTGTGACTAACCCACAGAATCACAGAATCACAGAATCATAGAGTTGGAAGAGACCACAAGGGCCATCCAGTCCAACCCCCTGCCAAGCAGGAAACACCATCAAAGCATTCCTGACAGGTGGCTGTCAAGCCTCTGCTTAAAGACCTCCAAAGAAGGAGACTCCACCACACTCCTTGGCAGCAAATTCCATTGTCGAACAGCTCTTACTGTCAAGAAATTCTTCCTAATGTTTAGGTGGAATCTTCTTTCTTGTAGTTTGAATCCATTGCTCCGTGTCCGCTTCTCTGGAGCAGCAGAAAACAACCTTTCTCCCTCCTCTATATGACATCCTTTTATATATTTGAACATGGCTATCATATCACCCCTTAACCGTCTCTTCTCCAGGCTAAACATACCCAGCTCCCTAAGCCGTTCCTCATAAGGCATCGTTTCCAGGCCTTTGACCATTTTGGTTGCCCTCCTCTGGACACGTTCCAGCTTGTCAATATCCTTCTTGAACTGTGGTGCCCAGAACTGGACACAGTATTCCAGGTGGGGTCTGACCAGAGCGGAATACAGTGGTACTATTACTTCCCTTGATCTAGATGCTATACTCCTATTGATGCAGCCCAGAATTGCATTGGCTTTTTTAGCTGCTGCATCACACTGTTGACTCATGTCAAGTTTGTGGTCTACCAAGACTCCTAGATCCTTTTCACTTGTACTGCTCTCAAGCCAGGTATCACCCATCCTGTATTTGTGCCTTTCATTTTTTTTGCCCAAGTGTAGTACTTTACATTTCTCCCTGTTAAAATTCATCCTGTTTGCCTTGGCCCAGTTCTCTAATCTGTTAAGGTCATTTTGAAGTGTGATCCTGTCCTCTGGGGTATTAGCCACCCCTCCCAATTTGGTGTCATCTGCAAACTTGATCAGGATGCCCTCAAGCCCATCATCCAAGTCATTGATAAAGATGTTGAATAAGACTGGGCCCAAGACAGAACCCTGTGGCACCCCACTAGTCACTTCTCTCCAGGATGAAGAGGAGCCATTGATGAGCACCCTTTGGGTTCGGTCAGTCAGCCAGTTACAAATCCACTGAATGGTAGCATTGTCTAGCCCACATTTTACCAGCTTCTTTACAAGAATATCATGGGGCACCTTGTCAAAGGCCTTGCTGAAATCAAGATAGGCTACATCCACAGTGTTCCCTTCGTCTACCAGGCTTGTAATTCTGTCAAAAAATGAGATCAGATTAGTCTGACATGACTTATTTTTCAGAAACCCATGCTGACTTTTAGTGATCACAGCGTTCCTTTCTAGGTGCTCACAGACCGTTTGCTTAATGATCTGCTCTAGAATCTTTCCTGGTATTGATGTCAGGCTGACTGGGCGGTAATTGTTTGGGTCCTCTCTTTTCCCCTTTTTGAAAATAGGGACAACATTTGCCCTCCTCCAGTCTGCTGGGACTTCACCTGTTTTCCAGGAATTCTCAAAGATTACTGCCAGTGGCTCTGAAATTACCTCTGCCAGTTCTTTTAATACTCTGGGATGTAGTTCATCTGGCCCTGGAGACTTGAATACATCTAAACTAGCCAAGTGTTCTTGTACTACCTCCTTACTTATTCTGGGCTGTGTTTCCCCTGCTGAATCATCTGCTCCATATTCTTCAGGTCGGGCATTGTTTTCTTTTTTGGAGAAGACTGAGGCAAAGAAGGTATTGAGGAGTTCTGCCCTTTCTGCGTCCCCTGTTCGCATTTCACCATCTTCTCCTCTAAGTGACCCCACTGTTTCCTTGTTCTTCCTTTTGCTACGGACATACCCATAAAAACTCTTTTTATTGTTTTTAACCTCTCTAGCAAGCCTGAGTTCATTCTGTGCTTTAGCTTTTCTGACTTTGTCTCTACATGTGCTGGCTATTTGTTTGAATTCCTCTCTGGTGGTTTCCCCCTTTTTCCATTTCTTGTACATATCCCTTTTAAATCTTAACTCAGTTAAAAGTTCTTTAGATAGCCACCCTGGCTTCTTTAGGCACCTTCCATGTTTTCGTCGCATTGGTACTGCTTGAAGTTGTGCTTTTAATATCTCCCTTTTAACAAACTCCCATCCATCATGAACTCCCATCCCTTTTAGTATTACTGACCATGGGATCACATCCAGCATTTCCCTAAGTTTTCTGAAGTCGGCTTTCTTAAAGTCTAGAATTTGAGTCTTAGTATGCTTGGTTGCTCCTTTCTGATGTATAATAAACTCCAGAAGAGCATGATCACTCCCACCTAATGATCCTGCCACTTCTACCCCACTAACCAGGTCATCACTATTGGTTAGGACCAGATCTAAAATGGCTGATCCTCTTGTTGCTTCTCCCACTTTCTGGACAATGAAATTGTCTGCAAGGCCAGTGAGGAATCTGTTCGACCTTATGCTCTTGGCTGAGTTTGACATCCAACAAATATCAGGATAGTTGAAATCCCCCATTACTACTATCTCATTTCCTTTTGAATGCTTGGTCATCTGTTCCAGGAAGGCATCATCTATGTCCTCCGTTTGGCTTGGGGATCTATAGTAAACTCCCACAATGAGATCACTGTTATTTTTCTCTCCCTTAATTTTGACCCAGATACTCTCAATTTGGCTTTGAAGTTTTAAATCATGGATCTCTTCACAGGTATACACATCCCTGACATATAACGCCACTCCTCCTCCTTTCCTGTTTGGTCTATTTCTCTGAAATAGATTGTATCCCTCTATTACTACATTCCAATCATGAGACTCATCCCACCAGGTTTCAGTGATGCCTATTATGTCGTATTTAGTTTGCTGTATCAAGAGCTCAAGTTCATCTTGTTTATTTCCCATGCTCTGTGCATTTGTATACAGACATTGAAAACCATTGATCATTCCCCCTAGTATCCTACTTAAGGATTTTTTCCTCCCACCACTAGGTCTGTGTGCTGTTTGCTCCATTTGGTCCTTGACTTTTGGATGATCATCTTCAGCATTTGATAGACTCCTACCTTCAGGACCACTGTCTCCCTCCCCCACATAAGTCAGTTTAAAGCCCTCCTGATGAGGTTTTTGAGATTGTTGGCAAAAACATTCCTCCCAACCCTTGTGAGGTGCAGCCCATCACTTGCCAGAAGTCCATCTTCAAGAAACTGCAGGCCGTGATCTAAGAATCCAAACCGTTCCTGCCGGCACCATTTGCGAAGCCAGTTGTTCACTTCTCCTATTTTCCCCTCTCTTCCTGGGCCACGGCGTTCAACTGGGAGGACAGATGAGATGACAATTTGTGCATTTAATTGCTTCAGCTTCCTGCCCAGAGCCTCATAATCACTTTTGATCTTCTGGAGGCTATGGCTTGCGGTGTCATTGGTTCCCACATGGACTAAAAGGAAGGGGTTTTTATCCGTAGGTTTTATTATTCCTTGCAGCCGTTCTGTAACATCATGGATCTTGGCCCCGGGGAGACAGCATACCTCTCGAGACATCTTGTCAGGCCCACAGATCACTGCTTCGGTACCCCTCAGTAGGGAATCCCCTATCACCACTACACGTCTCCTCTTAGGCTTGGTCGGGATTCTTACACGTGCTGTCCCTTCCAAGGTCGCCTGCACATTCCCGGAGGAACCAACCCTAAGGTTGGTTAATCTGCCTGGGTGTTTTCATCTTTTAAAGCAGCAGTTGCTCCAATTTTTCTATCTATCTCTTCCAGCTGCTAAAATATAAAACTTAGTTTCCAGAATGTTTGCAGCTCAATGCAAGGAATCTGAAGGGACTTTCCAAATCACTTGTTCTGTCAGTCTAGCCCCTGAAAAATTTGGACTGCTCATTCCTTGACGTTGTTTGAAATGAGCACCACTGTGGGCCATCCTGTAGGTCAGGGGTAGGCAACCTAAGGCCCATGGACTAGATGTGGCCCAATCGCCGTCTCAATCCGGTCTGCGGATGGTCTGGGAATCAGCGTGTTTTTACATGAGTAGAATGTGTCCTTTTATTTAAAACGCATTTCTTGGTTATTTATGGGGCATAGGAATTCGTTCACCCCCCCACCCCCGCAAATATAGTCCAGCCCACCACATGCTCTGAGGGATGGTGGACCGGCCCACGGCTGAAAAAGGTTGCTGACCCCTGCTGTAGGTAAATTAATTGATAATTGATGGAGTAGCACATTTTCTGAGATTTGCTCCTAAGACTACCCAATGAAACTTAGAATATTGTACCTCCTGACTAGCAGCCAACCTTTTGTTACGAAGCACTCTGCCCTTCCCCTAGCCCTAGCCTTAATCTTACCACCTTTTTCCTTGGGTATCTCGTCCCCTCAGGTAACCAAGTCTCCCCACAATAGACCATGGTGTCTTTTGCTTCAAAGCTGTTCCATGGTGCAGTTTTCTCACTCAGGCTTCTAGCCTGGTCAACTTCATGGAACCTTCACATAACCTAATATCCCCCTCCTTGCCTCCTCTTCTCAGTTTCCTTGCCTCTATCCATGTTTGTTATTTTTCCTTGGGCTGGTTAGGAACCTTAAGGAAACCCATAAAGAAACTTCTACTTTTGAACCATATTGGAAGGGTTTTAGGAGCCCAAACTAATGCTAGATATAAAGGCATAATGCAGTCTCCCCCGTGGTGTGGAATGCTTCTGGATAAAAGACTTCAAAATATCATGCCTCCACAGTTACACATGCAGACCTGTGTGTTAAATTGTGATTAGGCACATGTCCAGGCTTACTGTTGGGTAAGAGCTGTAGCTCAGTGGGAAATCCACTTTCACTCCGTTGCATCTCCTGGTAGGGCTGTGAAAGACCTCTGAGAGACATTGTTAGTCAATGTAGACAACACCAAGCAGTCAGTTCTGAGCCAGCTGGATAACTCATCTCAGTACAAGGCAGCCTGTCAGGCGTGCTTTAACCTTAATTTCATAACACACGTGAAAAGCATGAATGTTGGTTAAAACCCAGCATACAGTTTTGTCACACTGAGTATTAAAGACACACACCCTTCTATTCACATTGAAGCTGTTCGTTCTTGGAAGCAAAACTTAGTTTCTCTTAGAAGATTGTGAACTAATTTCTGGCATGAATCCAACCTTGGATACCTGTTGTTGCAATAGAATCTTCTTTTATTAGGCTGCCAAGAGTATACTCAACATTTAATACTGAAAGTACAAAGGCTTATGTGGACACCATAATCTGGTGCATAAACCTTTATTATTTTGTGATAATTGCATATATTTTTAGACCTTTGAAGGAAAGCTTACTTTGACTTCCTTATTTGCAGAGAAACACAATACAGTATGGCAAGGGCAAGTCTGGATTAAAAAACACAGTGGGGCCCTGTTTCTGATCTACTCTTAGGCAGCAAAACTTTCTGTTCATTTAGATCAGAGGGGGCCAATCCATGGGACATACCAGCCCCCAGCCCCTGCTTTCCATGTGTCCTCTCAAGACCCCCTCCCAATTTAGGAATTTTAAAGATCTGCATTTTAAGAAATTAAAATGCATAATACTGCCTAAAAGCACAGCTAGGTCACCCCCCCCCCCGGCAAAAAAAATGGATCCAAGCTGGTTTAAGGGGAAATTCAGCAGAATACAATAGTTCTCAATAAACAACAGGATAGATATTGCTATGTCCACCACCACTCAAACCAGCAGTGGAGAATGTTCTGGATGCAAAGTAAATGGGAGTGTGTACACAGCCACAGAATATACACTACTATTGTGGCTTCTAAAATGTAATTATTTTTTTTTAAAAAAAATTAATTAAGCTACACATTTCACCCCTGGGATATTTCAGCAAAACATTCACATGCATGCTTGGTAATTACTTCTATCCTGTCTATAAATTATGAAGTCGTTGCTATTGGCTCATTCATTATTTCAGTCAGAATGCCTCCAGAGGCATTTGCGTATTAATTTGAATTTCTAACCAGCCCCGTTCGTAGGCTTAGAGTAAAAAAACAAAAACAAACCTTTCAACATCCAATAGTTAACAATATCAAATATGCTAAAAATGGAGATTAAAAATGTACAACCTAAAATTTTCCCATGCCAATCCCCAGTAACGGAAAGCATGCTTAGTGAAGTTTTAAATAGTTTGTGGGAAATTCGCCTGTTCATACTTTAGCAAATCAGAGTGAATTCCCAAGACCAGAGATCGTCTCCTGAGCAAGCCCTTGTCGGACTTGTGTGATGGAGACAAAGGAGCTGCTTAAAGGGCTTTCAACAGTAGTGGGAAAGGAATAAATTATGGGTAAGGACTGTTAGAACCAAGCCATAGAAGACTGGTAATACCCAGCACCTTGGGTTAGGGACATGGGGAGTTGCCTGATGCCAAGTCAGACCATTGGTCTCTTTAGTCCACATTAACCGAGAGTGGATCATGAGGTTTTCAGATAGGAGTCTCTCCTAGCCCTACGTTGAGATGCTGAGGATTGAACCCAAGACCTTTGCATTAAAAACATGTGCTCTGTGACTGAGCCTCAGCCTGTCCCAAAGTATGAGATTATGTTTGAGAGGCACGCAAAGCCTCTGATGCTTCTGGTAATTCCCTCGACACGATTAGGCAGTGTTCTTTATACCAGATGTAAACTTCAAGCAGCTAAGACAGCACTGCACAGAACTCATTGGAACAGACTCTCTTTAAGGGAGGGTGGTGAATGGTTGCTAGATCCCAGATTAGTAGGGAGGGTTACTGCTGTCTTTCAAGACTAGGCAAAAGGCATACTTGGTCATTGCCAGTAATGGAATTGTTACATTATTAAAGCAGGAGCAGTTTAAGTAAAACCACAATGATCATGCATATAAAGTATATTGTGTCTGTTTTGCCACTTAGCAGTCAGCCAAAAAGGTCCTCTGACATGTCCCAAAATGCTCCTTTCTTCATTGGGCAGTTGCTCTAGCCCTTTGACCATTTTGGTTGCCCCTTTTCTGACCCTTTTCCATATCTACAGCAATCCTTTTAAATCTGACCAAAAATGTACTCAGTATTCCAAGTGTGGCTGCACCATAAATCTGCGTGAATACATGGGAATAATACACTAATAAAAATGAAACAGAACAGAACAAAGGTGACATTGGAAGGTCTCTTTTCAAATCACGGGAAGCCTAAAGTCTGTTATCTTAGAATCATAGAGTTGGAAGGTACCCCAAGGGTCATCTAGTCCAACCCCCTGCAATGCAGGAATCTTTTGCCCCAATGAAGCAGTTGGGGCCTCTATTAGGAGGATACTCCCTCTCTAAAGGAAGCTAGTAGACTTCGGTGTTTATAACAACATTGAAGTAGTCTTGGATATAAAGCAGCTTTTCCTAACCCTCCACATATTTTGGACTGCAGGTCCCATCATCCCTGACCATTGGGCATACTTTGGCGGGGGCTGATGGGAGTTGTAGCCCAAAACATTGGAAGGCACTAGGTTGGGGAACGCTAATACAAAGAATGGTTCTGGTGCTCATAGCACTTGTGTGGCTTCCATGCCAGGTTCCCTCGAGCATTGGTGTCAGTCATGTTGTGGAATGATGACAGGCCTGCATTTTGCCAAAAAGATGCATATCTGCCCAAATGGCCTACCTGCAGGCACACATGTTGATAATTAAGGAAACGGAGGTTCTTTTAAATTACTTTAGATATGCCAGCCTTCATTTTATGAGGCTTTCTATTCATGAATTCACAGTGCAAGGACTTCATAACCCAAGCTTTTGTTTCTCAGATTGCATATGCTCACGTTGGACAGAGAGGAAGTTCTGCTTTTATTCAGAGTTCAGTTTTCAGGGGAAGTGGGTCTGTGCGTGGCAAGCAAAGGTTAGGTTCCATCCAACTTTCTCTTTTGTGTGCATGTGTGTGTGTTCCATCTGTATAGATTTAATATAAGTTAAGAAAGCTGATTATGCAATCAGGGTTTTTCCTTTCAGAAAGTGAACAATATTAATGGTAAGGCTGAGAACATTAGCTTCAGTTTTACAACTGTGCCAGAACTTAGAGCAAATAAAACAATGGCCACATACACATGCTTTCCATCTGTTACACTGTCATTGCCATTTATGTAGTCACAGTGATAGCAGATGAAATAGGCTGTCATCCAGAGCTCCATTGGGCTCTGATGCTCCCAGAGAGCTTTGCATTTAGCAGGGAATGCGCAGCATCCTCAGAGATAGGAAGCAGGGCTCATTTCATCCCGTTCTGCTGAAAGACCAGCTCCATCAGGCCTCCCTCTCCCTCAAGAGTCCCCTGACAGCAGCTACTCCATCAGGCTGCCTCAGTAGGAAAGATGCAGTTTGCAAGAGATATTAAAAGTATCAGTAAAGTTAAAAGCAAATAATTACAGCATTTATTTAAAAACCCCAATTAAAATCAATGATAAACTAATGATGATGATGATGATGATGTTTGAGATCGTAAGTATCCAGGCAGGGTCTTATCTTAATTGATTGTATGTAAGATTGCATGGGAGCTCTAAATAAATAAATATATTCCTGCCAGTATTGGGATATGCCTCCTTATACTGTGGCATAGAACAGGCATGTCCAACTCCCAAGAGACTGCGATCTACTCCCAGTATAAAAAAACTGGCAGTGATCTACCCATTGTCATTGGAGTAGCGTGCATGGGGTGGGTGGATTGCCCAGAGTTGTTTTGCCCAGAGTTTTTAAGCTACCCCCCCCCCCCCGTAACTGTTTGCACACGATAAGGATCCCATGGTCTATCAGGATCAGCCAGGGATCTACTGGTAGATCACAATCTACCGGTACTGGTTGGACATCGCTGGCATAGAAGATTCCCCAGCAAAGCATTAAAGTGACTGATCCAACTCCTGCTTGAGCAAAGCTTCGTGATTATTACATTGGAAGTTTTCTTGTTCTCCTGGAGTTGCTGGGTTGATAAAACAGTGGGAGTTTAGTAAACATTTGTTTAAAATACACAGCCTGGAAGCATCCTGTTTAGCATCTTGATTAAGTATCAAGGTACGATAGAAATAAATATTGTCATTCAAAGTATTTTTAACCCCACTCTTCCACCAACTTTCAAAGCAGTTTACAGATCAATAATAATAACAATAAAAAGCAATCCCTCAGGCATGCAATATGAAGGACATCACACGAAAGAAAAGCAGAGAGAAGGAAAAAAGCAATCTCCAGCGCCTATCAGAGTTACAGTTCTTTGAATGACCAGCTGGGATCGAAACAATTCAGCTAGCCTGATTGAATGGTTTCTGCTCAGTGGGCAGTAGAAAGCATTATACAGTTTCGAAGCACATCTTGACTTTCACAGGTACAAAGCAAGTAAATGGTGCTGTTTCCTGCCCACCTGCTTCAGTGTGTACCACCCTCCTCTACCCCCATCCCCCCTACCCCTGCATTCAGATTGCATTCTGGGTAAGCAGATAATGGGGCATTGCTTTGAAATGCTCCTGTCAACTTTCATCCTTCAATGGCAAGTACCTATAGTTCTGTTCTTTCTCTGGCCATGTTTAAAAAGGCAGCTTCCCATTAGATATTCTGAGAGATACAAAGGCAGGGGCTGGTGGCGTTGGGTTGGCATCTGTCTGTGGCAGAAGTGTGGAACTTGTGGCTTTCCAGATGGGTGTTGAACTTCAACACCCATCAGCCTTGACTATTAGCAATGCTGGCTGGAGTTGATGGGAGATACAGTTCAGCAACATCTGGAGGGCCAAAAGGTTCCCCACCCCTGGTGTAAGGCATTCCTGAAAATGAGCCTATTGTTATTTCATAGAATTGTAGAGTTGGAAGGGACCATGAGGGTCATCTAGTCCAACAGCCTGCAGTGCAGGAATCTTTCACCCAACATGGAGCTCAATTCCACAACCCTGAGATTTAGTCTCATGCAGGGCTTAATGTGGGGGGCAGGGGGGCCATAGCCCACGGCACAGAATTTTGATTGGCATGAATGAGGCACCCCCATGCAGGAATCATCGTACTGCCCTGCATGCCGCTACTCTAAAAATTAAGTCCACCCCAAGCTAAGCAGACTTAAGCCCCATTGTAATAAATGTGTTACAACTCTTTATCTTAGCTTGGTTTGGGATGTAATTTTACATCCAGTTGTACATGATTGATCTGCATGCAGGCCTAAAGTCATTTGTTAAAAAGCTTGTGCAGTCTGGTTGGCAGAAACAAACATCACACTTTGTTACTGTTTGCATCACTACTTTAACTAAAGTTCCATGTGCACAGAAACCAACGAAGTCTAGCTTAACATCTGCATCCATCTGGGAGCAATATCATGGTACTGTTTCTGCAAACAGTTGTGCCATTGAAATTAATGTAAAACAAGCTTCCACTATTGTTGAATAAATATTGTAAACCTCTCCTTATGTTAAATAAACGTAAGCCTCTCCTTATGATAGATTAATCTAAGTTTATATTGGATTGGTGGAACCGGCACAATCATCGAAAAGTCCTGGCCAAGAGATGGGTCTGAGGCAATGAATAATCTAATTAAATACAATTGCCCAAAATTTATATTGCAGATACAACACAAATCACCCACCTCTTAACAGCACTTAAAGCCTGCAAAACTGTTGTAGGATTTGTTACTAGATCATTGGTTAGCATGTGCTTGTTCTTTATAAATGGTGTCTGTGATAATTAATTCAGTCCATTCAGCAAAATACTTCTGTTTTGGCTTGCAGATTTAAATCTAAACTCCCCCACCCCAACATATATCCAGTGCTTTAGGGAGCAGCTATAAATCGTCCATTAAGATTTTAGCAAACAGACAACATGTTTCTTGTCTTCTGTGGAATCCCAAAAGCAACCTTTGTCAGTAAGCCGCGTAGTTCAGTTTCGTAATCAACTTGTGTACAACTGCAAAGCATTTGCTTTAAGGATACTGATGCTGGCAAAACTTCCAACTTCTGCCCATGTGGTAAGGCTAGAATTTGTGGGGGTGCATAATATTAGAATGAACACATACCCTGATGGGGCAGGCATTGGTAGCCGGCACATAACCATTTCATCAACATCAAAGCATTTGTGGAAGTCACTGACATTGCAGGGAGCAACCACTGCACAATTGCAATCACACCACTCCAGAAAACATCAGAATTGGGTGGTAGTTGCTTTCTGTACAAGTTTTCATTCAGGCACCCTTTGAGTAAATGCATGCGTTGGGGGAAAATAATAAAGCATGCTTTGGAATAATTAGGGTGTCAACTTGGAAATAACAAAAAATATGCTAATGTCCTTGTATTTCTAGATCCACAAGTAGTTGTTTAATTTCTTCAGGAGCATGAGCATTTGTTTAAAAAAAGAAGAGAGAGGAAACATGAAATGGTTAATGCATAAGTAGTGTCAAAATGGCATAAACCATCATGGCATAAGCCTTCATGGCATTATGTAGTTCTTAATATTTTGTATGTTTTCTCACTAATAGAAAGACTTCTACAGCTTAAAAATACCTTATTTTCTGAGCCAAACGGGCGTTTACTTATTTGGCTTTGCAGTACCACTTAGTAATTGTCATGTTGAATCTATTTTGTACTCATGTGGGTAACATATGTTGTTGTTGCTGTTTAATAGAAATTCCACAATTACCCTAAACTCTGATTGTATTTCAGAACATTTCATATATTATAGATACCATTTCTAGGCTGCTATAGTGATAACAAGTGTGTAAAAAGGTAAAGGTAAAGGAGCCCTGACAGTTATGTCCAGTCACGAATGACTCTGGGGTTGCGGCGCTCATCTCGCTTTACTGGCCAAGGGAGCTGGTGTTTGTCCACAGACAGTTTTTCCGGGTCATGTGGCCAGCATGACTAAGCCGCTTCTGTTGAAACCAGAGCAGCGCACGGAAACGCCGTTTACCTTCCCACTGGAGCAGTACCTATTTATCTACTTTCACTTTTGATGTGCTTTCGAACTGCTAGGTTGGCAGGAGCTGGGACTGAGCAACGGGAGCTCACCCCGTCGCGGGGATTCGAACCGCCGACCTTCCAATCGGCAAGCCCAAGGCTCAGTGGTTTAGACCACACCGCCATCTACGTCCCTAATCTACCAAGTGTGTAGATTTATCTAAAAGGTATTATCATCCTCATAATGCAATCCTATACATACTGGAAGTTCCAGCCACAGAACCAAGTACTGTATTCTCACTGATACATGTGAACAGCTCTGAGTCTCTCTTTCTCTCTCTCTCTCTCTCTCTCTCTCTCTCTCTCTCTCTCTCTCTTTCTCTCATTGAATTGTGCTTCATGGTACTCTGTGCACTCCAGGTCCTGATTTTGTAGCATATATGCATTTTACATTTTTCTCCTTTGTCTAAAACGTGTCTTTTTTCTCTCTCTCTCCTCTCTCTCTCTCTCTCTCATTCTCTCTTTCAGGTATCAAATCCATACTGGTCTTCAGCATTCAGTCATAAGGCCCACTCAGCCTAACTGTTTACCGCTGGATAATGTGACACTACCTCAGAAGCTGAAGGAAGCTGGCTACTCCACCCACATGGTTGGCAAATGGCACTTGGGCTTCTACCGCAAGGAATGCATGCCAACACAGCGAGGGTTTGATACCTTTTTTGGCTCTCTCTTGGGCAGCGGTGATTATTACACACATTACAAATGCGACAGTCCTCGGATGTGCGGCTACGACTTGTATGAGAATGACAATGCTGCATGGGATCATGACAATGGCATGTACTCGACGCAGATGTACACGCAAAGGGTGCAACAAATCTTAGCCTCACATAACCCCAGGAAACCCATATTTTTGTACATTGCATACCAAGCTGTCCATTCTCCACTTCAGGCACCAGGCAAGTATTACGAGCGTTACCGATCAATAAATAATATAAACCGACGTAGGTATGCTGCTATGCTGGCATGCTTGGATGAAGCTATCAACAATGTGACTCTTGCATTAAAGAGGTATGGTTATTATAACAATAGCATTATCATTTACTCATCTGACAATGGAGGGCAGCCCACAGCCGGTGGAAATAACTGGCCTCTCAGAGGAAGCAAGGGGACATACTGGGAAGGAGGGATCCGAGCAGTTGGCTTTGTTCATAGCCCTCTGCTTAAAAACAAGGGGTGTGTGTGCAAGGAGCTCATCCACATAACAGACTGGTTCCCTACTCTGATCATGTTAGCTGAAGGGCAGATTGATGAGGACACCGAACTGGATGGCTATGACGTGTGGGAGACCATAAGTGAAGGGCGACGGTCTCCAAGGATGGATATTTTGCACAACATTGATCCTATCTACACCAAAGCCAAAAACGGTTCCTGGGCAGCTGGCTTTGGACTATGGAACACGGCGATTCAGTCAGCGATCCGTGTGAACCACTGGAAACTATTGACGGGGAACCCAGGATACAGCGACTGGGTCCCTCCGCAGTCGTTCAGTAATGCTGGTTCCAGTCGCTGGCACAACGAACGAGTTTCATGGACCGCTGGGAAAACCGTGTGGCTGTTCAACATCACGGCTGACCCATATGAGCGAGTGGACCTTTCCAGTAAGTACCCAGAGGTGGTAAAGCAGCTGTTGCGTAGACTTTCGCAGTTCAACAAGACTGCTGTCCCCGTCCGATACCCACCTAAGGACCCCAGGAGTAACCCCAATTTTAATGGAGGCGTTTGGGGCCCATGGTTCAAGGAGAATGAGAAGAAGAAGAAACCCAGCAGAAACAAAGCAGACACTAAGCAAAATAAAAACAAAAACAAGAGGAAACCTGACAGAAGAAAAGGACATTCCCTAAGGTGTTATGCAGGTGGATAGTTTCAGTGGTGTCTTATGCTGCAATCCTAAGCATACATACTGCGAAAGACTACCAAATGTAGTGGTAGCTAAACTTCCAGGTAACTGTGTTTAGGCTCAAGAGTCCATTGCTAAACCAGAGCAAAACAGTCCCCAAAATTCATAATTTGCAGACATACCAACACAGTAGAAGTGCCATTTTTCTTTGGTCTTGCATTGTAGCAACAGAGACATATGTCAGATGCAATTGCCCTCATTACCTTATCTTCCATACAATGGAGGGTCACTCACACAATATTGCTCACACCATAGGGGAAAGGCTGCAGCTCAGTAGTAGAGCAAAAGTGTTGCATGCAGAAGATCCTCTGTTCAACCCCCAGCCACTCCAGGAGACTCTCCTGTCTTAAAGCCATGGAGATCTGCTGCCACTCAGCACTGAAAATTCTGAGCTAGGTGGACCAAAGGTCTGACTCTGTATAATGCAACTCCATGTGGTCCTATGCTGTCTCTGTACCCTACTTTTGTAGAACACATGGTGATATGTGTTCAAATGCACCTGTTCATTTTAATAACCATGTAAAAAGCTATACTGGTAAAATATTCTCCATTGCTGGGAGAAAATAAAGACCAAAAAAGGGATAAAACATTAAAATGAGTTGCCCCCTTATGTTATCTTGATGAAGCACAGCCAGCCATTGAGCTACCAGAAATAGCCTGAATAACTTGTGAAAAAGCTGCTTCTAATTAAATTTTGCCTAGCTTTCAACTGGAAAGGATTTTTTCCTTCCCAGAATGTGCCAGGCTACAATTCCTTCCAATAAAAACAAGCTATGCACACATATACAAAACTGCTAATACATGGTTATAATTACAGAAAGATGTAGAGTTATAGATTGAAACTCTTTGCTGGATTATGTGTGCACAATCCCATACGATATATGCACAGAATTGTGCATAGAATTGCAGCCTTATAAAGGTATTCACCACCAGGTGTTACTGCTGAGCACCAGCAGTTCTTGGTAGATTGCATACCAACTGTCTGAATCCAAAAGGCTGTGTGCACTCCAGCACATATGAAGCTTCAGATTAATAGGCTTTCTCCATTCACTTTAATAAGTGATTTGTGTGCATTAAGGTGGCCAGACTTCAGCCATGAAGCATATATTGGCAGGGGGTTGGACTGGATGGCCCTTGTGGTCTCTTCCAACTCTATGATTCTGTGATCAAAAGAAGGTCTTACTGACTTAGCAAGAGGTTGCTTATATGTATGGATTGTAGCCAGTGGCAGAAAGAGCCAGGCATGCAGCCCGGTCCCATTGTTGATTGGAGAAGGCAAAGATCCATGAACACAAGCCGTTCTGCAGCTGATAATGAGAAGAAGCTCACTCGGGATGCCCAACTGATGAATGGATGGGCATAGTCTAAATATGGTTCACAGCTTCCTCTGTTGAAGAGAGAGAGGTCAGAAAATAGTTCTCGGCAAATGCCTTACCCCAGAGGTTTTCAACCTTTTTGAGTCCACGGCTCCCTTGGTCAATTACATTCTTTCTGCGACACCCCTGTGGGGCTCAGGAACCCAGTTACCCTTTTTTTTTAATACCCTCCCTTGTGGAGTATTCCCTCAGACTCCTCTGTTCTCCCCTCTCCTTGGGAGTCCTCTGGGCAGCCGCAGCTGCCCCCCCCCCGGCCCAAAATAGAGTTGCTTACTCACACTGCCTCACAGGGGCCTGGGAAGCGCCACCTAGCCAGCCAGAGGCACCAATTGCCTGGGTAGCTTGTAGCCAGGGCTGCTGCAATAAACAGCTGTGCAAGCCTTTGGGAAGAGCCCAGGGTGCCACAGCACACTGGTTGAAAACCACTGCCTTAGCCACACTACCCAAACCCCAACACCTGTAGTGGAAAACAAGATAAGGACTTTCACTTTCCATTTCCAGACTTCAGAACTTCCCATTCAGGGTGCTGATGTAAGGCCAGCTCGCACTATTCCAAAGAGAGGAAACTTGTGACTCTCTTGATGATGTTGGGCTGCAGTTCCCATCATCCCTGAACTTCATTGGCCATGCTGGCTGGGCCTAATGGAAGTGGATCTGCCACAACATCTGGAAGGCCATAGGTGCCCACCCCTTCACTATTCACTAGTCCATGGGTAGTCTCACCCTGAAACATCAGTCTGTAATAGGTCCTGTTTGTGAAGGAAGCTAAGCAAGGGAAGAAGAAGCCTGAGACAAGGGGAGAACAGTAACAACTGTGACAAGTTGGTAACTTGGCAGCATTAGCGAGGTGAACAAGTGGAAAACTTCAGCTTGTAATACATACATGACATACCGATAATTTATTTTGAGGTACAGCACACCAATGACTTTTTGCTCCCATAGTTTTCTTGCGGGTCATTTATTAGTCCATTGTTATTCCTAGGAGAATGTTGTTCCATGTAGCAATATCTGCAAGTACTGTAAAATCAGAAATAACTGTAAGAGGGGGAGTTATCCAGGTGCATTCTTTCATTCTGTGTTTTGTCTGCAAGCATGTTCAAGTGGTTATCTGGCTGAGTAGTCACCCACTTTTCTTTATAGAAGCAAAACTCTTGGATGTTTAAAGAAGAGGGAGGAAAGGGGAATGGGGAAAAGGGTAAACTCCAAACATTTTATTTATGTATCTATTAAAAATAGTTTATTTTTATGGTGATAATCAGAATCGCCTCTGTTGTCTTTTTTTGTAAAAGTTTTTTTAAAAAACAACAACCCAACTTTCAGATTTTGATATGGTTTTGCAATTTTTATATGAAAATGGAAGTTGGACTTTTTGCTTTGGGCAGACACTTATCTCCACCTCACCCTGGTCAGTAGAAACCTTCACCATTATCCTCACAAAGCAGGTGAAGAGCAGAAGATGGGTAGAAAGCCAATTGCCTCTGTTCCTTAATTGTGGTTGGTCCTGAATCACTGGTAAACGAATATTTTACTGTTTTCACAAAAATGAATCTATAAACAACATTTGATAAAGGAATTTCTAACTCATTAACCACTCTTGCTATATTGTGTCCAGGACTTTCAGTAGGGACTGTGATTCCCCTTGTGCAAGGGCACATGAGAAAGATATTCTTGGGGATTGGATCTTAAATTAACCCCCCTTCCTTTCTTTTGGACACCTTCTGAGAGGGTAAGATCAGGTCTGTAAAAGATGAACTAGTCACACTAGTCTGGTAGCACCAACACATATGCATACCTTGCACAGATAAGAAATACTGTCTCTGCAAAATTTCCATTCATGGTACAAAAGTCATATTCTTGCATTGGGCCTCCAGATCCAAGGATTCTGGAACTCTCTCCATTATCAACACTGCACAGCAGTGTAAAACGAAGGAGAGAACAATGAGATGAAAGACCACAACACGATGAGTTCGTACTCTACAAGCTGAAGCCTGGTTCCGATAAATCCTGTTTATCCAATTTGTGTGTTCTGCAACAGTCATCAGCAAAATAAAGCATGCGGCCTACTACATTTATTTGGAACTTAAAGCTAAAATAAAGTTCTGCAGATCACCATTCTTTAATATAAAATTAAGAACAGACCCAGTCTGGTGTAATTGACACAGTGTTTGCTGTGGAAGACTTAGGTTCATACCTTTGCTCAGACACAAAGCACGCTAGGCAAACTTTGGCTAGGCTAAGCTTTTTCGGCCTAATCAATATCACCATGTTGCTATGAGAATAAAATGAGCAAATCCAATATACACCACCTTGGAGGAAAGCCAAGAGATAAATTAGACGCATAGTCTCCTGTGTCTTAACAGCTACAGGAGTGTAACAAGTTCATGGTGCCTCAAGATACATTAGTTCATGTTAAATGCATACATAAATTTTGCCTTGAACAATTAAAAAGGATTAAAGCATTCTGTTGCCCTAGCACAACATACACATTTTAAAAAGGAAACAGACTTTTTGTGGTCAGGGACAGCAGGGAAATTCCTTGAAAAGAGTGGCATGAGCAAGGGATTAACGGGAAAGTGTATAAACACCCTTCAAGCAATTCAGGATGAATGCTCAATAAACAGGTCTGGTGAAACCTTAGGTAAAGGTTTTCAGATCACTGCATCTCCATGAGAGGAATTGTTTGTCTTCTGCATTTCTGCTTGTCTAATAGGTTCTTTGAAAACACAAGTCCTGCCAGAAAAATTAGGCAGCCCTTTATGAGTTAAATTGACTCAACTTCAGTTCTAAAGACCTGGTTGAAGAGCATTACCTCAAAAAGGATATTATAGAGCTGGAAAAGGTTCAGAAAAGGGCAACCAAGATTATCCAGGAGATGAGAAGGAAAAGGTTGCAGCATTTGAGACGTTTTCGTTTGGATGAAAGGTGAGTAAGTTGACATGATAGAAACTTATAATTATGCATGGCTTGGAGAAGAGTTTTTTCTCAATAGTACTAGAACGCATGAGCATTCAGTGAAGCTGCATGTTAGAAGATACAGGACAGATGAAAGAAAGTACATGGTGCATTGCTAAACTATGGAACTCGCTGGAGGCAATGATGGCAACCAATTTGCATGGCAATTTGCAAGAGAATTATACAAATTCATGCAGGATAGGGCTATCAATGGCCACTAGCCATGATGGCTCTGCTCTGCCTGGGTGGTCAGAGATAGTAATGTTTCTGAATGCCAGTTGATGGGAATCACAGAGGGTGGTGAGTTCTGTTGTGCTTTGGTCCTGCTTATGGGTTTCCCACAGGCATCCAATAGGCCACTGTGAGTGCAGGATGGTGAATGAGATAAGCAGCTCAAATTCAACCGCAACACGTGCCTAATAAGCATTATTAAAAAAGGTAAAGGTACCCCTGACCATTAGGTCCAGTCGCGGACAACTCTGGGGTTGCAGCACTCATCTCGCTTTATAGGCCGAGGGAGCCGGTGTACAGCTTCCGGGTCATGTGGCCAGCATGACTAAGCCACTTCTGGCAAACCAGAGCAGCGCATTGAAATGCCGTTTACCTTCCCACCAGAGCGGTACCTATTTATCTACTTGCACTTTGATGTGCTTTCGAACTGCTAGGTGGGCAGGAGCTGGGACTGAACAAAGGGAGCTCACCCCTTCGCGGGGATTTGAACCGCTGACCTTCTGATCGGCAAGCCCTAGGCTCTGTGGTTTAGACCACAGCACCAACCGCGTCCCTTAATAAGCATTATTAATGTTTTATTAATGATTAGATCATAATCTAAAATTTACAAATCATAAACATCCACATATAATGTATGTATAAGTCCATAAACAAGAAATGGCAAACATAAATTGCTATCGGGGAACATCACAACGAAGGCAGGATGCCTTTCAATAGATAACGTCCAACAATATTGTAATGGTGGGTGCGCCAACGTGTAGAATGCAGTAATGAACAGCGAACAAAACTGGAACAGAACAGTGTTTCTGGGATAAGTCAACTGTTTCAAGGATGAATCTTCATCAACAAATAAATTCCAAATGAATTGTCCATTCAGGTACATATAATAACTATAGACCTGTGCTCACTAACAAGGGTAGCCAACTAAATGAGATAAGCAGGCTTTTCTTATATACATATTGCATCACCCTGTCTCTGGCTGAAGCTGCAAAAGACCAGTGACCTCAAGAGCAAAAAGCTCTTTAGACAAACAGATTAATAAGGATAAGCCTAGAGAGACAGACTTACTCTCCGGAAAAGGAATTGCTGGCCTAGGAACTTGAGACGACTTTTCCAGATTGTTACCGGTATTAGAGGGCTGTGTAGGCAACCAAACAGAACTATGGTTGAACATAGATAGATGTATAGATAGATGGACCGGTGTAGTTAAATTTTTTTTTTAAAGGAGACTTCAAAGGCTGCTATCCATGACTGGCAACATGGTACCGGTAGGGATACCGTCTCTCACAATATAATTAGATATCTAAAAACAGTCTATTGGATGAGCAAAAGCTCAAGTTGTTTTCAAACATGCCGATTTGAGATCAGGGAAAGTTGGTGCTTGAGTTCAAGGCTTAAATTAAACCCAACCCTTAGCCCTCAAGCCTAATTTTAACATGAAAAATCAACCCCGAAGTGTGTAATGAGATTAATGCATACATACAGGAATATCCTACAGATGAGAAACCAGAGTAACTTTTCCAGACATTGCTCATCAAGGATATACATAATCATAGAATGCCATTCTGATTAGTGGAAACAATGTGTTCAGTTAGGCTGCAAAAACAATAGAAGGCTGGGTTTTGCATCTCACTGCGGCGAAGTCCCTGTGCAATTGTGCACACTCAACTAAAATGTGTGGTCAGGTGGGGCTTCCATGCTGGTTTCCGCTCTGGCATTTTCCTCTAATTGTTTCTTTTTTGTATTTAGGAATGCTTTGTGTAGGTTTTCAAACCTACATTTTGTTATAAACTACAATCTGGAACATTTTAAAATCTGCCCAGAGTTTTTACATTTTTATCCATGCAAATCTGTGTCCGATACGGACATAGGAAAACAAAAGGATTACATTTGTTTGCACTGAATTGCATGTATATAAATGTGTCTCAAATGAATCTGGATTTGATTAAGTCACCAAACTGATGAAATAAGCCTGCGAAACTGAATATAGCCTTCATAGTGCCAGACTCTTTTCTCAACGCTGCAAATCACTCTGATTTTAATGTGCAAATATTGCAGCATTAAGCCTTTAAAACGTTCCTGTTTATCCAGGCATTTGATAACTGAAATATACTGCTTCTGGCAACCTTGACATTATTAGGCATGTGATTCTTTTGAAGTGTTTTTAGATGTTAACTGTTTTAGGTATTTTTTTTTTTAATTTAGTTTTTGATTGGGTCGTTTTAACGTTTTGGTGTTTGCCACCCTGGAGTCATTTGCAAGGAAGAGCTGGATAGATGTTGTCATTGTCATGGTAGTTTTATTTCCCCACTAGCTACTTATAGCCAAGCCTTTGACTGATTGAACATTCTATGGCCTCTTAAAAGTGTTTGTGAGTAGAGGAGTTATTGAGGACGATGATGATGATGATGATTGTGTTCTCATTTTGTATTTTGATGTTTTGAATTGTCCTATGATCTTCAGAGGAAAGGCGGTATGCAAATTAAATAAAGAAATACCGGTAAATAAATAAATAAATAAATAAATAAATAAATAATCAGCTTAAAAAACAAACAAACCTCACTCCGACCCGAGTAGCTTTTTTTGTAACAGGCTTCTGGATATTTGAGTGAAGCCAGTGAAGAAAGGATTAAACATGTTTCCTCCCCATCCTACCCTCCATCACTCAAAGTCTAACACCCTGGCCTAAAGCTTCTCTTTATTTATTTATTTATTTATGGGGGGGGCATTTGGGGCTTTGCTATATGTAACATGCAGATTCTTCTGCAGTGGATAGGGATTGTGGGATAAACATTTTGTAGGAGTGGACAAACTAAAATGTGCTCCATTTTAATTGTACAGGGACATTTAGAGATAATAGCCATCAAGAAGGCAAAGCAGGAATGCTGTCAAGTGATTATCATGCGATTTCCATCGTTTACAAGGATTATAATGGTCATTACCTTGCACATTCATCAAAGAGGACAAGTTCCCAAATATTCTGTTGCATGTCAGCTTAACATAGCAAATGTTCATTGCTTGGGCTTCTCATTTCCATAATTGTGTAGTTACACCTGATATGTCACAGTAGTAAAATTTGGAAGCATATACCTTTAAATTGCGGCTAGGAAATACTCATTTCAGTAAATGTCATATGTGCAATCAACTCAAAATTATGCCAAACAGAAGGCACGCACAGACTTTCGATGGTATTTTCTAAACTTTGCTTAAAAGGTCATTCATTTGCATTCATTATAGATGTGCAGGCACCTAAGTATTTGTGTAGGGTTGTTGCTGTTAAGTAGCCCCGATACCTTGTTAGAAATAAAGTCTTAAAGACATGTGCTTTAGGAGCAGGCAAATACTTTCCTCTTTTTTAAAAGAAACCATGCAGTTGCCCATGTTTGCCAAAATCTTGTTCAGAGTAATTAATCTGTTCATCTAATCACAGTGAGTCTGAATGGTCTTGCTGCATTTGAAAATGCAGTTGAATTAAACCCCCTTAAAAACCAATTTATTGGGAGCAGTAACAATGGTGTTTATCTTATGGGTGCTTAGTTTGATTCTTGATAGGATACAAGGGGATTATCCCCAAATAATTGGAATTTGTTTTTCCTTTGGATTGGTTTTTCATTGCTAAGAAAAGAAGAGTTTGGATTTGATATCCCGCTCTATCACTACCTGAAGGAGTCTCAAAGCGGCTAACATTCTCCTTTCCCTTCCTCCCCACAACAAACACTCTGTGAGGTGAGTGGGGCTGAGAGACTTCAGAGAAGTGTGACTAGCCCAAGTCACCCAGCAGCTGCATGTGGAGGAGCGGGGACGCGAACCCGGTTCCCCAGATTACAAGTCTACCGCTCTTAACCACTACACCACACTGGGGGGCTGGGGACCATGAAAGAGAAGGCTGAAACGGTTGCCAACCAATCATACTTTATGCTGCAGCACTGCAAAAACCTAATGCCTGACTCCCACACTACTGAATTCATCTGTGTTTGGCTATCAAGTTTTCCTTCAAGGAAACGATGCTCAGTCGCTAGCTTTGGTGAATCTTCAAGGAAAAGGAGCTTCACAGTGCTGGTAGCGGAGAGCATTGTGGGGGGGGCAGTGCCCCTCACCTGACCTGTGGTTGGTCACATCACTGCAGTTTACCAGAAATTAGAGGGAGAGTGACAAGATTATTTATGAGATTACATGCGATCAAAACAGATTGTTGTGACTTTAACATTTATCCATAAAAGCCTGGACAGCTCTCTGTGTTATACCTTTTCTCGTTTAAGAGTAAGTATTCATATGTCAGCTGGTGGATTGTTAATAAGTCTTGAAGATCAAAGTTAGTCCTGACTTCTGTGTTTGTCCTTACTTAGAAAAAGGTGACAGAAATCAATTGTCATGTCTGGGCCTTGATTGAGAGGGATCTTGTACATGGATGTAGCTGGAAAGGGGGGGAGGGCAGCTACCCCCACCAAATCAAGTAAATAAATAAAAAAATACTTAACAAAAAGTAGAAATAATCAGATTATTTGAAACTGAAATGCTCGCTGAGGTCATTTGGATGGTGTTGTGGCGCATTCTAGCGACGCAAGTGGACGATGGGCATGGCATCCATGAACTGACCAATCGTGTTGCCGGTAGCTCTGTCCTGCCTCCCCCCCCCCCAAATCCTGGCTATGCCCATGATTTTGTGCCTTTAAAAGTCCCATGGGAGGTAGACCAGTGGCAAATGTGGGTTTTCCTATTGTGCTACTACAAGGAGGGGAGAAGCTTCACTTGACAGATGTTTTCCCTTCTGGGCACCTCATAAAGACAGAGGAGTCCTCTTAATGACTACATCCAGCTGCCTTAGATAAAGTGCTTTATGTAATCCTATTACGAATTCATGTTGAGCAGACATAAATAAATTAGGGTTTCCTGGCTGTTTTCATGTTTCTTTCTGTTTACAAGAATTTCGTTCTTACTAGAGACGAGGAGGAAGCCTTCTGAGCTCCAATGTTTCTTCTTTCTTTTATTCCTTTCAAATTATAGGTGTTTGTAGGCCCCCTGCAGATACACCTGCCTCTCCCTTTCCCCCAGAAGGTGAGCTATAAAGAACAGAATACAATTGTCTGTAAATTAACAGCTCTCTGTGCATGTTAACTAACGAAAAAAGAGAAAAGAGCATTTATTATAATAAATAATAAATAAGAAGCTGACAGGTCATGGAAATGGGAAATGTTGACAGCGCTCTGTTCCAGTTAAGACATCAGTCCGACTCCGAAATAGTCTTACTCCGTAATGGAATAATCCTAACTGAACACAGAAGAGTAGGGGGAAGTGTTAGGTCACAGCCAGAAAGTCTTGCAGAGGTAGAAAACAACAACAAACCCAGAAGTGGAGAAACAGGGAAATTGTTATTGGGTCTTTCCGTGCCATAGGTTATTAGAGATGAAGCAATGATTGACAGGCGATTGCAGGATTGCTAATTTTTATACCTCTGATTATATAATGTGAAATTGCCGGTATAATATTGCAGATATAAGTTCTAGGCATCCGTGCATTGGGTTGCTTACCTTTCTGCTGCCCAATGTTCTATAACTTTTCAGCACTGCATGACAAGTGCAAATGTAAGAACATAAGAAAAGTCTGCTGGATCTAGTCCAGCATTCTGCTCTGACATGAGCACAAATGCACTCTCCACTCCTGTGTGTTTCCAGCAACTGGTACAGTGGAACCTCTGTTTGCGACCATAATCTGTTCCGGAGGTCCATCCAGAGGTCGAAACGGGTCACTGGGAGAGGCGCCGTTATGCGCGGGCGGCAATTGCCCGCTTCTGCGCATACGCGAACGGTGGCAAACGCACCGGTTACTTCCAGGTTTGCCGCGGTCATGACTTGGAATGACCGTAAGAAGAGGCAGTGGTAAGTAGAGGTTCGGCTGTATTCAGAAGCATTGCTGCCTCCAATTTTGAATGGCAGAGCATAGTTATCATGGCTCGTAGCCATTGGTAGTCCTCCACAAATGTAACATTGCACACCAGAAAGAGTCACATTCATTCTTTCATTCATTCAATTAGATAATTGCTGTATCACTTAACATTTCCAGGGGGGTGGGATCTTGTAAGTGGTTTGCAACCTACCTTAAAATATCACAAATGCAACACTGTAAAACATCTTAACAGAACATTACAAATGAAAATCAAATACAAAAATATAATCACATTTAAAGCAGTATAATTAGCAGCAAGACAGAATGGCCTCTTAAATGTCAGAAAAAACTACAAGTTAATAAAAACAAATGCAATATAAATTCCACATGTTAAAGTACGATTAGTCGCCAAACCAAATTGCTGAAATGGAAGATGCGCCCACAGAAATGCTTGCCAAACACATGGCTAGCTCTTTCTGGCATGCAGACCTCACTCTGAGCCATTCCTACCAGCCATACCCACAGCATAATTAAATCTCCACATATATTAGCACATATTTATATATCTGTTCTTCTCTCATAGCTCCCTCGAGATGTTTCCAAAGCAAGTCACAACCATCCTCGCTGCCAAAACCAGAAATTAACCATTTTTATTTTTTTAAAAATCCTTGGCCTCTACGCTTGGACAATCCTAAAAGTGCCAATGTGGGTATTGTTCAGGACCTTAACATAAGCTGCAGAGCTGTGCTACCGGGTATCTGCATGCCTTTGGCTGAGGCTCGAAGTTACTATGTTTGTCAAATCTGCTGGCCTGGGGCTAATGTGAAGAAAGAGAGGAAGCACTTGCTTTACAGGAATGACACCACTAAACCTAGAGCACCCCCTGCTGCTCGAGTATGGGAATTTCATCCTTTTTTAAAACGATCCTGCCACTGATAGATTGCTTGCTTTTTATAGGAAGGTATGTGGGTATATTTTCCCAAGCAAAATATCTTATTTCTTAATTGCTATGCAATAATAAGTTTACCTTTGTTAATGTCTGTGTTATATTCTGTGCATCTCTCTGCTGGGGATATAAATTGGTATCTATATAATACAGCACAGATAAATTATGCTTCATGCTGGACCGCACTGAATGAGGGCAGGCAACATAATGCTTTCACCTGGCCAAGACTCTCCTGTCTTTCACCCAAACAATGACAACTCAGCTTTGGTGAGATGAATAAATCCCATTGGACTTACATTGCCAACCAGATTATGAGTTCCCTTAAGGCCAAATACTTAAATCATTGATGGTGAGGAAGCATGTCTGGTTCTTAGCGTCTTAGAATATTTGGTGGAGATCTCAAGAAGCTCTTCTTCTATGGAGGAGGAGCAGTCTACCAGGAGATAATGGGAAGTTTTGCTTTCTTTGGTACCCAACATTCAATGTGCCAGGAATGAAGGAGGCATTCAGTTTAAACCCTGAGCTGTAGAATAACTCCTGAGGGAAATGCTGCTTAATTTGTAACGGAGCCGGGCAAGTTCCTATTCTAAGCTTGGCTGTTACGAACCTAGGCGGAATTGAAACTTCATGCCAAAGAAGGTTACACTGCACATCAAGATTGTCTCCCACGAATGACTTGTGGATGAGAAATGCCACTACCACTTGTGTTTGTTTTGAGTTTTCTGCAACTGTAGATAAAATGTGGGAACTTGGGGTCTGGACCTTTAAACAAATGGCTATAGGTTTGCTCACTCACCTAATGCTTTTTTCCCAACTTGGCTTTCCTAGCTTTGGCTAAAGTTCCCAAAACGACTCTCATTGTATAATAAAAGTTTTGAAAGCTAAGAGAGCTCAAGTTCTTTATTATTCTAGGCAGCCATAAAGGAAAGTAGTTTAGATTTTGTTAAGGGAAATGGCTTGAGCGTGTACTTGGAAGTGAACAGGGAAAATATAGTAGCTACTTGTAAGTTTAAATGAATGTACAAATGACTGTATTTGAAGAGTACATTATACTTCATTTTTTTTAAGAAAAGGAGAACCGACTGGTGCAAAAAACTGGTGTCCAGCTATTTAAAATGTTGTTGTTGTTGTTGTTGTTAACAATCATTTCACATTTGTTGGCCATAGTTATGACGCTGTTCAGAAAATGACATTAAAATGATTAGCATGCAAGTGTAGTTTCACATCAGAGTACCTGTTTTGCATGCATAGGGTCTCAGGCTCAGTTCCCAGCATCTCCAGGAAAGGCTAGGAGAGCCTCAGTCCAAAAACCTGTTAGTGTAGACAGTAAATGGACCTGTGGTATGATGCATTATAAGGCAGGCCTAGCATCTGAGTGTTGCAGGGGCTGTAATCATTAGCAAGTTTTAGTGGAATGGCCATAAACTTCCCTGGGCAGTCAGTGAACAGTTCAACTTGCCATTTAGATATGTGGCTTGGTAAAGGTAAAGGTAAAGGGACCCCTGACCATTAGATCCAGTCGCAGACGACTCTGGGGTTGCGGCGCTCATCTCGCTCTATAGGCCGAGGGAGCTGGTGTTTGTCCGCAGACAGCTTCCAGGTCATGTGGCCAGCATGACTAAGCCACTTCTGGCGAACCAGAGCAGCACATGGAAACGCCATTTACCTTCCCGCCGGAGTGGTACCTATTTATCTACTTGCACTTTGACGTGCTTTCGAACTATTCTGGCTTGGTGTGATGGGGTTGTAATCCAAGACATCTGGGGGGCACCAAGTTGGGGAACCCTGTTGAATTGTATTAAGTTTCATAGTAGCGTAGTACTTTTGAGCACTGGCTCCCGTGAGATAATGTAAAACCCATGAAAGTAAGAGTATACGTAAAGTTCCAAACAAAACTCAATAAGGAAATAGTGTTGATATGTAATAGGAAAGTATACAGTAGTTTCTTGCCACTTCTTCTCTTTCTGGACTGTTTATTTATTTACTTAATTTCTTATTGCATTTCCATCCTACCTGTTCTGTAAGGTGTTCAGGGTGTCCTTCATGGTTCTCCCACTCCTCATTTAATCCCAAGAACTCAGTATGTCAGACTGAGAGGCAATGACTTGCTCAAGGTCACACAATGAATTTCATGGCTGAGGATTTGAACCCCAACCTCCCAGATCCCAGTCTAACATTCAAACCACTCTAACCTGGGGAGACGCTTCCTACCTCCCTAGAGCATGCAGAGGAACTTTGCACATACACATACACTTCTCTGGACCATCCTGGCCAGCAAAAAGAACATTCTTTGTGTATAAGAACATTCCATACATAAGAGAAGTAAAATATGAGTTTCTTATCATTTGTTTTCTTTGGGGACAATAGCCCATAATAGAAAAAGTATGTGCTGAAAATTAATTATATGGATGAATGCAGCTGTATTTATAACCTGGCATGCTACATGTGGAATTTAATCTATTTCGGTACAATGCAGATTATATTCAAGCTGCATTTCCATTCTATTCATAAATTGGATATATTTGTCACAGGCTGCTGGTGGAACTACATTAGAGATGATAGGCCATGGATCTGGCAAGGTGAATCTGTGTGGTGAACAAGACTGCACTACGTGGCCCTACTTGCCCATGCCTGGCAAAATTATAAACGCTTCTGAACTTGACTGGTATTTGTCGGGGCAACAACTATGTATATTCTTCCTAGCAACCTTGAAATTACTGGTTGTGAGAGCATGGGATAATTTTGCATGTTTTCAGGTGTGACTAATGTTTTTACTTTTTTTTATTGCTTTGAATTTAATCTTGATTGTATTTTTTTATCACTTTTGTGTTTGCTGCATGAAGGCTGGGATAGAGATTCAATTGATTGATTGATATTGATACCTGTACATTTTGTGCTGCCAGCAAAAAATGCCAGGCAATAAGATCATACTTGTATGTCACACCAGGAGAAGCAGTGATGTTCATGGATTAGCTTGCTTGCAGACATGCATAATTAATCATTGTTTATATGGAAACAGGAGCGGCTGGTTTTATGGAGAATTGCCCAAGGTATACAACTCTTAGCATAAACACTACAGCTCTGACAAATATTCTATCATTCCTTTCATATCACTTTACACCAGTAGATGTGTACCTAGCCTATAAAAGAAAAGAGTTATATGAGCAAATGAAAACATAAACTTTGTGCAAAATAAATGCTATTATACAGAGTTTAACTTGCTATTAGCAAACCATAATATAGGCTTAGAATATTGCAGCTGAAGATGACACATTCGTTAAACATTTTTATTTTAAAAATTGCTTATATTTTTTTAAAAAAATAATAATTAAGAAAGGGATTCTATCAGGCCTTTTCAAATATCAGAACTACAGGCTAACAAAAGAACTTCTCTGAATTTTCTTAACTTTGTTATTGTTTCCTGCATTGGAAGAGAGTTGGAATAGATTATTATCGAAGTCCCTTCCCCACTTTCTGTAATACTATTAGTAACACTTTCTATAATGCTAATAGCAATATTTAATAATGACCCACTATTTGGATGCATTTAATTTTCAGATGCATTTTTGTTTGGATTATTATTATTTTCATGTTCACTAATGCAAATGCAAATGTTTCAGCTTGAGTGGACCCTTTCCTCCTTTTTAACTTTACGATTCCTTTGCGGTGCTCATTATATTTTGGCCTGAGCACAATAATGTTACATACAATTTCAAGGAAGATGTTTGTGGTTCCTTCTCTTGGGGGCCGACACTTGGCTTAAGCATTTGCTGGCATCAGCTTAATATGCAAGGAACATGCTAACATGTCTGGGGAGGCATTAAGGGAGGTGGTGTCCGAAGCAGCTATGAAAGCAAAAATGTTTTTGTTCTGACTGATAAAAGCAATTTCATCCAGCACCCTCCTTTGGGGGGCCTTTTCACACGACAGACAAAGAAAACGCCTGCCACATTTTATCTTTTATGAGTTATTTCCACAAGCCCACAATAGTGCAATCTCACATCTCAGCAAAATGGATGCTGCAGGAATAGTTTTGCCATTAGGGAACAGTCATGTTGCTCTTCGCCACTCCTTTTAAAAATGGTTCTCATGTCCTCCAGCGCAGCCTCCACTTTTCTTTAAGTTCACCAACTGCAGAAATGAATTTGCCTGCTGCTCTTCGGGACGGCAGAGGATGAGATGGTTGGACAGTGTTCTCGAAGCTACTAACATGAGTTTGGCCAAACTGCGGGAGGCAGTGAAGGATAGGCGTGCCTGGCGTGCTCTGGTCCATGGGGTCACGAAGAGTCAGACACGACTAAACGACTGAACAACAACAACACTGTAAACTTGTCATCCTGCTTGCTTGTGGAACCAGGACATACCGGTCTCCCATTGCTTGGGCCATCAGCCCTCCATGGTGGTGGGCATCTCTTCTGGTCATGACAAAAGTAAGGCCACAGCTTAGAAGATGATAGACACTGACAAGCTGAATTGTCCTTAAAGTTTGGATGCCTTCCCCAAGTATTGAGTGCAATGCAGACTTCCATAGTTTATCTCTCGATTTTTGTTCTGATCAAAAAGTCACTGCATTCCTCTCTTCTTTCACCTGTCTACTAATAATGGTATACGTAGTCTTCTTTTCATATTTCCTTTAAAGAGTTCAAAGGTCTGTGTATATGTTTGTCTCCACCCTATTGTAGCCTTTGAGGTAGGTTAGAACAAGAGATGTTTATTGGGTCTTTCCCTGCCATAGGTTATTAGAGTGAACTTAGTGGCTGAGTTCAACTCATGTCTTCGCAGGCCTATTCCAGCACTGTAGCCCTTCACAGCACTGTATCTCCACATAGCTGCTTCACCCTTTTTGCAAGATCTGGTTCTACAGGAGAGCACTATAAGGTAGACAGTGTTTGCGTTCTCTATGTTTGTGTTCTGTATTGAAAATAAAGGGATGGGAAAGCTTCTGTTGTTGTTGTCCCCCCCACCCAAAGAATAATAGAATAATACAGCCAAGGCCTGTGCATGCTTCAGTGAATGTGCTTGCTTGGCCCTTTCCAAAGGAAGCATCTCTCATGCAGTTTATAGGTTTCTTGGCTTGTTTTCACATAACGCCTGGGATATCTTGAACTCAAAGCTCATTCTATTTGTGAGTATGGAGGGTGCATTTTGGGGGTATTTTTTCTATGAAGAAAAATGTGTCTGTTTGGCTGACCTTAAGTTGGATCTATCTTAAGGGAAATGATAAAACTGGCCTTTGAGCCAACGTGAGATGCCGAGACCCAAAGAAGCTGTATCCAACAGCAATAAAATACTAAGTTCAGAAGATAAGGGCCCCCTGTGATTTTGCTTTGTCTGCAGACTACTTCAAGAAGTCAGCCTGAAGTAAAATGATCTCCTGTACAAATGGGGGAAATAAGCTACAAAAAAATACAGTGTTTTTTCCAATTAAAAAAGCAAAAGACAAGGAGAAGAACAAACTTAAGTGGAAAGAACGAAAGAATTATTATCACCTGGTCTAACAGCTAAGATGGTATGAATGTGGGTGGGGAGGAATAAACAATATTTGTGTTGTATAAATGTGAAGATTCTCTTAGCTTGCTCTGAAAGAGTTCATCTGCTATGGGGAATTTATAGCACTAATTTTATTCTGCATATGAAATACTTTATTTTGTATATGTTTATGCTGTTCTATCTCTAAAGCAATCTTGAGAGACCATGACAAAGTTCAAATTGATCAGTGAGGATCAACCCAGCCCTTTGTGGCATCCACAAAGAATAAAAAATTGAAATTCAGCAGCAACTGTGAAAATTACTATAGCTTATAGGCACCCAGCAGAAATTCCTTTGACCATATTAAATTTGTTTGGGGTCAGGTTGGTACATTCAACTAAGCACTAATAGAGGAAACTCAAGTGAATTACTTTATCACATCACATTCCAGACTTCCAATAAACCATACACATCTGTCTTGCTGTGAAATACATGAGTTCTTGAAATTGCGCATCTCTCTTCAAGAGAAATGCATAGGTTCTTACATTGTTCATTTCAGCAAAAGCATGGAAACAGCAACACACAACTCACCCTTCTTCCTGTGTCAACTGTTCTTCTTTTTAAACGCCCACCTGTACTTCCCCACATGAAAAATATCTATTTTCCTCAAAAGGGTTTGTGGCTTCATTCACCTCTCTCATTGCTGTGACTCTTTGACACCCACTTCCTTAAAACCCTACATTCCCAGATCCAGCACAAAGCCCTTATGTTCAAGTTCTCCATGGCCTAGCCCCACTGCCATCTCTCTTTATTGTATCCAAATACATACCTGTCTGTGCCACTTTTCCAGCTCCATCACCCTCAGCCATCCACAGGCTTCCTGCTCCTTCAAGCAAACAAACTGTACCCTTGCTACCCATTTTGCTTGGAACTGCCTCTTCCTAGAATACCTGCACGATGCCTCCCCTCTCATGATGCATAGGTCCTGCTTTTGCTAATAAAGAGTTAACTCCAACTTGCACTGTGTGATTTACTGCTGGCTCACTCCTGACAGACAATGGCTGCCTTTATGTTAGGTTTTATTTTATTTTTGCATTTATATCTCACTTTTGACAGTCTGCATAGGAAAACCAAGCCTGCAAATGGACATGCAGGAGCTGATTGTCACTGCCAGGGTATCCTTTTGATTAGTCCCCTGATGTCCTAACGAAAAATGCCTGCATTAGAGGTATGAAAAGGTGAGGTGCATACATAAAAAGTTTCAAAAGTAGAGTTAATCATTTGTAGAGATTGGCGTTTGTTCTTCTAGATTTTAAAGCAAGTTATTTATAGACGTTAGCAATTTATAGATTATAACAATCATGGCACTATCTATAAATGACTCACTCTAATTTTGAAATGATTACTTATTGTACTAGGTAATGTACTTAATGTAACAAGTATTGTAATTATGATTGCTGGAAAGTCACATTTTCACCATCTATTACAAAGAGGAGAGGCACACATGCACTATCTGGATTTCCTGTCTGACAATACTCCCTCTCCTCCATCTTTATCCTGCAGGCCAGGCTGCAATCCTGCAGTCCCGTTGAATTCAGTGGGCCTTATTTCTAAGGAGACGTGTAGGATTGTGCTGTTACAGAGCAATCCTAACGAGGGACCAGGTATGGGTGACCTACCAGCACCCCACCATGAAGTACCCTGTTTTGTGGCATACTGCCAGCTTGGGTCCTGTGGGCAGCAGTTTGCACCCCAACTAAGCACAATCCTACCCCCCCTCAACATGAGGGTATGATTGTGCTCATAATCTCCCATCTGTTTTCCATTCTTTATATTTGCTTTCCTCACTGAATTCTCAAATGTGTTGTATTTGCTTCTGTTATTATAACACTCAAAATAACAAAAGTATTGTATCACTTCATAAAAAGAAAACAACATTTTAAGAAACTGTGTGAATCATGCATATTTGAATTGTGCATCAGAAGGAAAAGATCTTCACCCCTTTTACATACAGTGGTACCTCGGTTTAAGAACAGCCCTGTTTACGAACAATTCGGTTTATGGACAAAACCAGAAGTAGTGTCCCGGTTTGCGAACTTTACCTCAGTCTAAGAATGGAATCCGAACGGTGGAAGGGCACTGGTGACGGGAGGCCTCATTAGGGAAAACACGCCTCGGTTTAAGAACGGATTCGGTTTAAGACTAGACTTCCGGAATGGATTAAGTTCGTAAACTGAGGTACCACTGTATAGTTATTATTTTAATGGTGATGTTTGGGGAATTGGTGAATGTGTTTCATCCTAGGGTTGAGCCTACCTGCCTTTGTGCTGAGTGCTATATTCTGCTGCTGCCCTCAACATATCGTTACCAGGGCAGGCCCAAGGCATTTTGCTGCCTGAGGCAAAGGACAAGATGGCACTCCTCACCTCTCTCTTGTATTCCATGTAAAGGAGCCTAATAGATTAGCAGTTGAATCTTACTTCAACGCTGACTATGGGACAGCATTGTTCAATGCACCTGAAGGAAGCAGTCTAGTTTAGGGAGTGTATGAGAGGCCCATGGCCCACACAACTCTGATCCAACGGAGGGGAATGGTCTGGTCTGGGGGCTCCCGAGGAACAGAGGGAAGGAGGGGGAAGCTGCTGCCCCTGTCTCCCAGTATCTGCCACCTGAGGCAGTTGCCTCACTCCTGCCTAATGGTAGGGCTGTCTGAGAGCTAGTGCTGAACCTTTGTGAAGTACTTTACACCCATGACTAATGATGCTCTGGTTTTCAGGCCAGATAGGCTTCAAAGCATCAATGTAGCACTTCAAATTCCTCATTTCCAAATGTTCTTACTACATTTGCCCACTAAGTCTGTGAGTTAATATCTTCTAGGCAAATATTCTTGCTGCCTTGTGAACATATCAATACTGAGATACACTGTAACAAGCACACCTATTCTTTAATTTTAAAAATAACAATAACCTCCTGCCAAGCTAGGAAGGGCAAAGAGAGCTGCTTTAGCACACACACAAAATCTGGCTTGCAGCCAGCAAATGGTTACATTGCTCAGTGTCTCATAAATCTTCATGAAGTTTATGAATTCCCTTCTGAGGCTGAATAACCAATATGCTGCTTTTTATTGCCATTACTGCTTGCACTTTTTATGCAGTGAAGATTTAGACTCAGAAGCTTCAGGCCAGTATCTGCTATTACTGGTACAGAATGGGCTGGTAATCAGGTAGCTGTGCAGATGAACGGCCTCCATTTAGAAGTAAATAAATGTGCCATTTGCAAGTGCAATGCTAAAAAGTACACTGCGTAGCACTGATAAAATCCTAACTGCACGGAATACTTATTCCGAATATTGTGATTCATATCCAGAAATGGATGTTATAAGCCAATGGGGAGCCATTTGGATGTTGATGTACTACCATCTTCCATCATGCCTGCCTACTGTATTGGTCACAACGGCTGGGGCTAATGGAGCCCCACTGCAGCTGGAGGGCACCCCATTGCCTCCCTGTTTCAGACAATCATTTCCATGTACAATCCCCACAGGGTGTGCGTTAAAGTCCATTCTGGAGGTGAACTTCAGCAAAGGCTAAATGTTTTGCCAAATTTGCGGAGCCCATCTCCTGCAAAGCCTGCTGTACACCAGGATGGCCACCCTGCTTTTAAACATGCAAAGAATCGCCAATGGCTTTACCCCCACTCCATCTTTAAGTCAAAGCAGAAGGGGCAGTGACAATAGCTGTGAGAATCTGGGTCAACAATAAAGTTCATGAGCTGAAACCAGCACTTCAGCCAAGGTCAAATATGTCCCCTGTCCAGTCCTTAAGACCACCTGCTCTCTATCAAGCTACTCCTTTCTTTCCACTTTCCACTTCCTCAACGTCTGCCTCCTTGCCACAGCTTCCCGTCTTCTCCGTCTCTCTGTTCCATCACTGATCCACAGTGGCAAAGCTTTTTTCCAAGGCTGGATCACGATCAGATCTACTGACTTTTAAAGACTGAAAGAGGCAGCCACGCTCATGCCACACCACACACTCCACCCAGGTCTTCTTATTTCTGGCATCTCCCAGCAACTGGAAGCAGCGATCCCATGGAGAAAAAGAGCCCAGGGATTGTGCTCCCTTTAATATATTTGCATTCTAAAGAAAGAACATTGCAGCAGCTGAGTGGAAAGAAGAGGTAGTGCTAGTTGTTTTGATGGAACATTTATTCTTTGCCTATCTCCTATTGACACCCTTAAGGGCTGTCACTTGGGGCAGAGCACTTCTCAACGCAGAAGGACTGAGGTTCAATCCCCAACATCTCTTGGAGAGCTGCTGCCACGTAGTACTGAGCAAGGTGAACCAATGTTTGTCTTGGTAAACCGAGGCAGATTCCTATGTTCCTACCTAGTAGGGTTTTACTAGAGGAGTAGTCATGTTAATTACAGTGGTACCTTGGTTCTCAAACACCTTGGTACAAACCCGGAAGTAAGTGTTCTGGTTTGCGAACTTTTTTCGGAAGCCAAACGTTCTCTGTTTTGAGTGCCACACTTCCATTTTGCATTACTTTCTATGGGAAAGCACACCTTGGTTTTGGAACGCTTTGGTTTTGGAATGGTCTCTCGGAACAGATTAAGTTTGAAAGCCAAGGTACCACTGTAGTTGCAGCAAAAAAACAAAGAGTCTTCTTGTGATACCTTCAAAAAAGAACATTTATTGCAGCATAAGCATTTGAGTGCCATATTCACCAGCTCCATGAAGTGCTTCTCTAAGTGGGTAGGGCATATGCTGTATACCCTATTCTAAATAAATAAATGCTATGCAAGAGATACATGTCAGTATGTTACAGAACTAACGTATGCCAAGTACAAATGAGTGCATAATCCAATTGAATGAATCCAGGATCCAACTGAATCAAAATGAAATTTAAGCACACGGTTAAGTGTTTATTTTCTGTTGATTTCAATGGGACTTGATGCTGCTTCCCTTTTCCTTTTCGATTGCATCTTTATTCATTGGCATATATTTTGTTCACCTTTATTTATTCTTTCATTTAAGGCTTCTGTCCCTCTCTTCTCCAGTTTACACACACTTAAGACCACAATATATACAATAAACACAGCCAGAGAATAAAACAATTATCAGCAGCATACACTGTTGTCCCATAAAACAGACATCAATGTAAAACTGAAATCTTAAAACAGGTGGAAACATGAGCAAGTCCAGCAACAATACAAAGAAACATGGCAAGTTTCTTTTTCCATTTATGCCAACATTATAATCATCACACACACACACACACACACACACACACACAGAGAGAGAGAGAGAGAGAGAGAGAGAGGCAAGCCCATGATAAAAATATAATCTGCAGAAAGTCTGTCATCATAACAAGAGGTATTAATACTCTTAAGTTACAAGCATTTTGTGAATAATTTGTGCTTCCTTATGTCTATAATTGTAGACATTATAGCACAAAAGAAGAAGAAGAGGAAGAAGAAGTGTAGAGATTATGTGCTGTGTCTAAACGGAATGTGTGAGCTGGCGAGTCCATGTTGCCCTATAATTCACAATCTTGCTCCAGCCTCTATTATGGCTTAGCCGCTGCCTGTGGATGCTAATGAATGGGCAGCCAGTGCTGCAGATCATGTTGACCATTTGGATAGTCAGCTCACAGCCACTTGCGGGGTGAGAGGAAGCTGTTAAATGAGGCTTCCCCACCAGAATGCGGAATCAAGGACAGCTAAATGGAACAGTTTTGAGGGAAGAGGGGGCTGCTACAGCTGCTAAGAAATTTCTGCAGTAGAGTCCTTTTGGATTTACAGAGGTCAGGGAGTGGTGTTGTGAATCTAGCATCGCCTGTCTTATTTCTGCCCCCGCTCAACCTGTTGAATGTTTAAATACAGATTATTAAAGAACACAGTAAATCTCCAGTGTTAACAGCTACACAAAGAAAGTGAGTGAAAGGCTGCTGAGTGGGATGGGGACCAATATATGTACCGTGTTTCACTTGTGATGGTTAAGCTGATGACATTGTTTTTCTCAGCTGGTACAATGGCTTGGAATGGTTGCTCTGGGAACAAAGCAGTTTGCAGTCCAGCTTCTGTGCTGGAAGCAAGCACTGGCAGTTTATCTGGGATTATCTGAGAAATTTCTGAGGTCTGAAAAGAGGTCTCAGGGGATAGGAAGCTAAGGGACAGAAAGGCAAAGGCAAGGGGTTAAAACATGCTGCTTCCATTCAGGTTATACTATACAGAGTTATATACAGGTCTTTGGCAGGTTTCTTAATACAGGCCTGTAGCAGGGTTTCTCTTTGCCCTGGGGAAAAGAAGAGGAGTGGGGCAGAAGGTTAGTAGATACAAAATAACCACTTAACTCCATTCATTTCAGTTGGGTCTGCTCTTTGCATAACGTAGTCATCCAGGGTTGTTTTTAAATTGTGGATCACATTTTATTGTTTATGTAAACCACCCAGATAATTTGGTTGGATGGGTGATATACAAATACAGTAAAATGAAACAAATAATGAAATTATTTCCAAATATTTACAATCGTTCACCATGCTTTCTGAAAATCATCCATTTTAATGTCTATCTCATTGCATGACTGGTTACAGTTGACAATAAAAGCAAGGCCCATCAAAATAGGTCTTGCTGGTTTTCAATGATGGAAAGCACTGGTAAAGTGTTCCTTTCACAGCATTTATGAATAGTGTTTTCTCTTCAGTACCAGTTTATGCCAATGATTAGCTATGCAAAGTAGCCAAATGCAGTTGCAAAATAACATTACAGGCAACCAAGGCAGTATGCTTTTTATTTTAATAGGCTTTCCCTCCCCAATTAACTCACATTAATAGAAAGACACGGGCATTTAACTGCTGCACAAATAACAGTCATCAACCTAATGGTATGCTATACTAATCCCTGCCTTGGATTATAAATCACTTTATATATACTTTTGTAAGAGTATGAGAGTGTGTCTCACTTGAGCCAAAAAACATTAAGATGATGATAATGACTGCATAATATGATAACATTTCCTGTCATTATTAAAGGAATTTAAATAAAACATTTTTTTGCATAAAAGAGAATCCACCAGTTCCCCATCTTTTGGAACATGAAATATGTCCAACACTAAAAAATGTTTCCTTTGCCTAAAATACAGTTGACTCTCAATTTACATTGTGGTTACATTCCAGGGATAGTGCATAAAGCCAAAATCGTGTGTAGTCAAAACACACTCTCCCTGCACCTCCCAAGGCCACATTCTCCCCCACTGCCTCCCCCAAGGTCACTGTGCCCTCTTCATACACCTCCAAACACTCTCCCAAGGTAAATGCAATGACAGGTGGAATTATCAACTCCCACCCACTTTCAATTTTTAAAATTTTTCTCAGCCAAACACGTAAAGCTTTTTATATCATTATTGAAAGAGTAAATAAGAAAAAAGAAAAAAAGAGGAAGAAAAACAAAAGCATACAGAGTATAACAACAACAAGTACCGTCAAAATATTATTAGAATTACATATATATACTTACATGGATAAACTTATTAAAACCCTTGTGTATACGTCAGTTCATGATTTACTATGGTTTTAATAAATACTCTCCAAATATCATTAAATTTGTCCATAGATCATATTTATCTGAAAGCGATCCGTTCATAGGTTGCAAGGGTTGTCATATCATCTTGTCCATTGATCAAAGGAAGGCATAAAGCTGAATTGCACAAGATGAATGCACATAAGTAGCGAGTCAGCTGTCGTAACAACAAATTACTGCTTGATTCCACATCTGCATCCAGACTTTAAACTAGGAGTGGCTACCCTGCAGACTGCAGTGAGTACTCCCTCCCCCCCCAAAAAAAATCTTTGGTGGCCATAATCACTGGGCATTTTTAAAAAAGTAACTGTGATTTAACCTTCCCCAGGTCTTGCCCAAGTGCCTCAATGCTATTTTCAGGTATTTATAAGTGATTTCTTTTAAGTTCCCACCCCAAGAAACATGGATAAATGTCCATGTTCACAGGGCTTCCTGAGCTCCTGTGAACACTCTGTGCAGAGATGTAGCCTTGTATTTGGCTGTTTCCACCATGGCTGTGATGCACCGGCTGCCAAAGTGGTGCATAGGTACGTATGTGACCAACCAGTCCCAAGAACTGCCAAAAGCATCACAGTATTAGGAGGTTGAAGAATCACAGCTGGAAGCTGACAACATCAAGCTGCACTTTAACCCATCCGCAAATTCAGAGGTGAGCACCAAATAAGAATGGGAGGGGGGAATTTCTTCATGATTGTCAAATGGAGCAATTTATTCAGATGGCAATGAAATAATCTGGGGTGGGAGGGAAGCTGGAACATAAACTGGCTCATATGGAAATAATTTCTTAGGGAATGAATGTGGAGGAAGCAAAAATGATGAGGGAACAGAGGGGGTGTTTTCTATGATGAAATGAATGGATTCAGGTAGAAGGTAAGGTATAATATTTTGGGGTGGGGAAGATTAAGCATAAGTGGATTTAGTTGGCAGGCAGCAAATTATATTTTGGGGTTGGGGAGGGAGGGAGCATAAGTTCCAATATTAGTACAATCGTACCTTGGATCCCAAACGCCTTGGTACTCGGACGTTTTGGCTCCCGAACACAAAAGTGAGTGTTCCGGTTTGCAAACGTTCTTTGGAACCTAAACGTCTGCCAGGGCTTCCTCAGCTTCCGATTGGCTGCAGGAGCTTCCTGCAGCCAATCAGAAGCCGCGCTTTGGTTTCCGAACGTTTTGGAAGTCGAACGGACTTCCGGAACGGATTCCATTTGACTTCCAAGGTACGACTGTAGTTGATGAAGTAAGATGGAGACCACGGCCAGCACTTATAACTTGGGGGGGGGGTATGACTTTCCTGCTTTGGCTGCACCCACTGTTTTGCTTCAGCTATGCCAACTTGGACATGTAGGCCCCAGAGTTAGCCCCCAAAAGGTTATCTACTTTTGCCTTTAAGCAAACCTCTTAAGCCCCATCTGCATGGCAGGTTTGCTCAAAGCACTGCTTTGTCCAATGGAACTTGCTCCTCCTGAGTTCACTCGGACTTTCCTGCATAATGCTGAATGCTTAATAAACAGGTCCTCTGGCGAAACCTTAGGTAAAGGTTTTCAGATCAATGCATCTCCATGGAAGGAACCGCTTGTCTTCTGCATTTCTGCTTCTCTAATAGGTTCTTTGAAGCAGGAGTGCTGCTAGAAAAATTAGACCGTGGCAAGATTGTACGGTAGCTATGCAAAACAATACACACTTCGTCCATACTGCTAGCAAACAAGCACAGGATAGCAGTTTCACTAGTGCAACCTTCTAGGCCAGAGCTTGTAAAACTGTGTGTTGCAACACATTAGTGTGTTGGTTGCAGTGTGTCAAGCGAAAGCACCCTGTGTTCCTGGAAAAGGGTTAGCTTAACCTCCAGTTTGCTAGGAAGACTGAATTTCTGTCCCACAAAATGATGCATGTCTAAGAAGTGTGTCACCAACATGAAAAGTTTGGAAAGCTCTACTCTAGGCCAGTCTGCAGAGGAATAAATCCCACTGAGCTCACTGGGAGTTACCCCCCCCCAAGTCAGTGTGCACAGATTCACACCCTTGGCATGCTGGTCTACCCTCCCCTACATTTGCAGGAGACTCAACATTTTTATATATTATATTTTTATCTATAGAGCTAACGCTGTGCATTTAAACAAAGGCAGAGCTTTCCCCGTCAGGACTCGGAGTGTGTGTGTGTGGGGGGGGAGAATGTCATGGGGGGGAGAATGTCATAGATGAGAGCCTGCTATCCTAGCTCATTCAGGATAAGCAACATCCAAAAAGCCCCTCTTCTATGTCTTCTCCCCGCTTTAAAAGAGCTTGCATTATCTCGCGACAGATCGGAAACTGCGTTCTATTCTCTCCCGCTCTCTTCCCTCGCCCCCCCCGCCCGCCCCGCGTCTTTTCCCTGCTGGAGACTGGCTGGGTAGAACGCACGAGGTAGCGTGTCGATTGTGACGCCACTGGATGGAACGCTGTGAAGGGCGGATGGAATCACCCGGGAGGGTGGGGCGGCTTCCCTCCCGCGGCTTCGGCTTGGGAGAGAAGCGGGAGGGAGAAGAGCGGCCCCAAGAGTCTCTCTGAAGGCGGGCTCGGCTAAACGCCGGAGTTTAAAAAGGCATTAGAAATATATTTCCCCAACCCTGCAATTAAGGACGGAACGGAATATTTCGTTTAGACGAGCGCGAGCACACGGAGTCGCAACGTCCCTTCCTTTGCATCAGCTGAGGGAGGGAAACAAAACAAAACAAAACCAACCAAAGCAACCCTCGCCCATTCAGACGACCCTCTCGGGAGCATTTGCGTGTTCACACGCCCTAGGGACACGAGCCGGGGAGGAAGCGGGATTATCGCTTCCAGCAAGAACCTTTCCGGTCCCCTCCTGCGTGTGTGTAGAAGCCTCGGAGGCTTAGACGAAGGAAGGGCAGTACAGCGAGCAGGAGCGGGAGAGGTCAGGCGAGTCTCGCCGTGCCCAGCCGGGCGAACGGGCCTGCCTAGCTGTCGCTAGAGGGAGGTGTGGCACAGCGCAGAGCGGCGGCGGCGAGCGGGGGGAGCCGCCGGGGCGACGGCTGCCGGAGGAAGAGGGCGAGAGAAGGGAGGAGGAAGAAGAGGAGAAGCGCCCGAGCCACCGCTTCCTCGCAACTCGCGGCTCCCCGCCTGCTGCGCTCCTTTGGCCGGAGCGCAGCCCTTCCTCGCCCACAGAGAAGGGCTGATCTGTGCGAGGCGCAGAGGCGCCGCCCGGGCAAGAGAGGCGTCCGAGTCGCCCTCGCCTCCCGTTTTCCTGTTTCCCTCTCCAACAACCTCGCCTTCCGATCCCTAGTAGCTGCTGCTTAATAAGCCCGCCGAGGCTCCTCGTGCAACTCTCCGTGCCTCTGTCGTCGTCGCGTTTGCGTCCTCCCCGTCGGATGGCACCTTTCCCCTAGACAGCTCGCCCGAGCTTTTGCCAAGGAGGAAGGTCGCGGGGACTGAGGGGGGAGCAGCGCGCCTCCCTCCCTCCCTCCCTCCCTCCCGCTCTCGCTCTCCTTCCCCGCCTGCTCTATAACCCTCGCAAACAAACAAGCCAGCCGGAAAGTGGAAAGGAGCTGCCAAGAGGGAGCGTGGCCGAGAGGAGGAGGAGGAGGAGGAGAAGCGCTTCTGCCCTCCCCCGCCGCGTCCTGCCCGCGCCCCCTGCCGAGCCTACCTTTCCTCCTCGCCTTCCTCGGTGGCGCCAGCAGGAGCGAGCCCTCCGGCGGACGATGGCTTCGACCACCACCTGCACCAGGTTCACCGACGAGTATCAGCTCTTCGAGGAGCTTGGGAAGTAAGTCGGGGGCGAGCAGAGGGACAGGGTGGCTGCGGGAGGGCTTGGGGGTGGCGAGAGGAGCAGAGCATCGAAGGGGGGGGCACGCTGTTGACAGCTGAGAGGAGAACCACACTGGCGGCGGCAGCTTGGCACGGGGGGGAAAGGTGCGTTGATCCCTGTCTTAGGTCAGCCCTTGGCAAAAGGGTCAGCGCGTTGCTAAAAAGCTTGCCACGGAATTTTACGCACACAAACACACACATCGGGTGGTGCGGCGGCTTGAACCGCAGCAGAGTTCAACTCGATGGCCAGATCTAGTGGAAGGGGAGGGAGAAGCAGAGATGCATATTGGAAGGAGACGCAGCTGTCTTCCTGTCTCTCGCCCTCCTTCTGCATGCAAGGTCCGTGTTGTGCCTCGGACGATTTGGTGCCACGTTTATTGATGCAGAAAGTTCAGCCCTGTCAGTAGAGTGTAATATGCGTAATATAACACACAAACACAAATTTACACAGTATACACACAATGCATTTAGACACGAAGGGCAACCCTGTCAAAGCAGACTGGGCTTCCCTGCGTGGGTCTCCTCCCCCGCCCGCCGCTTTGTTAATTAGGGATTTGTGTTCTTACATCCATCAGTCTGGTTGGGAACAAAATAATGGCACAAAATCCCCCCACCCCCCATTCTTTCCCGCGTTCCGTGCAGAGGGGCACGGGGTGGGAGAGAGCCACAGATGACTCAATTTGCCCCTGGGCAGCGTGGGTGGCTCAAATTTTAAGGTCCAGGAAAACAACAACATCACAATTTGAAGGGGGGGGGCACACACACACAGCCTGCACCCAAGTGTTAGGAAACATAAAGAACCATGCTTGTTAGTCTCCTTATAACCACGGAATGCTTAGAATTCAATCCAGTAGGTCTGTGTTTTCCCTTCTGGTTTGCATTTCTCTCCTTTTCTTCCATTTTTTTTAAATGTGCAAATTCAATACGGTGTGATTTTGTTATATAAATTGACTTGAAAATGTTTGACCGGACGGCAGGAGTGGTATTAACATGGTGAACATGTCATGAAGAGCAGTCTAATTCCAGTGCTCTTCCTCTTCAAGGGAATTGCAAATGAAGGCTCTTGCTCAGGACTGCATCTATTAAGATTTATTGCATCCTAGCCACTCCAGTGTGACATGAGTGTTTATGCTTAAATAAACACAAAGTGCCATGTTTACAGGATCACAGGAGGGACTGCTTAAAAAAAAATCAGTACCTAAAATAAAATAAAATTCCACCACAGGAATATATTCAGGCTACACCTTTCAGTCAAAACTCCGTGAAAAATACACAATTCCTATGTGTCAATACTGCCACTTATAATGAGATGTACATTTATTCAGTCTGTTAATGATATGGCTTATGCTCACATCTTAAATACAATTTACTGTTACAGTCCATCAAATTAGGGCTGATTGCCATGTTGTGCTCATTTTCATGCCTTCATATATTGACACTGTTCAAATTGGTTAATGCTCTCTAAATTACTAGACCATTTCTGAAGTAGCACAGCTGCCCCCCCCCCATTTGAAACTGATGTTTCTCTGATTTATTGGCTTACAGGGGAGCTTTTTCAGTGGTGAGAAGATGTATGAAAATCACTACTGGACAAGAATATGCTGCCAAGATTATCAACACTAAAAAGCTATCAGCAAGGGGTGGGTACTCCCAATCTAATGTGAATTATTTTGTATTTATGCAGATCTAAGCGAATTGTGATATAAAACAATGTTGATTGCATGGAGTGAAAATGAGGGCCCCCCTTTCCCACTGTGTGTGTTTCTGTGTTTGGGAAAGACCATATTTAACTTAGCATATTCCTATGATACTGCTTAGAGATTGCCTGTAGTGCTAATTAGATGAACTACTTGGAGTTGTAATTTCCAAATGAGCTCTGTTATTGCATTTTGAGGAAATAAGTTCTCCTTCCTATAGCTTTTACTGGAGAAAAGGAGGTCAGATTGTAATTGAATTGCACACTCCTGTTTTATTTACACATGAACTTAATTCACTCTGGCATATTTAACATGAAAAAAACCCTTGAGAGGAAAATTCCCTGCTTCTTCTACACTCATGTTTTTGGTTGAAAATAGGTCTAATTTTATCAGATGATTTGCGAGCCAAGTGGCCATGTTTAAATGAATTATCTTCACCTCCGTAGTGCATTGTTTCTCCACTTCATGACTTCCAGATTTGGCTGTTTATTTCGTAGTGGTTTTACATGAGCTCCATTGTTTTGGGTCCAGAGCTTTCTCCAACATGTGTCCTTCATGTCTCCAAAGCAAATTGGATGGAAATTGGACATGGGGCAGCTTCCCATTCATTTCAGCGGTGCTGGTCTAGGAGAAGTCGGAACTACATGTGTGTGCTTGGCTCTCTCGACTAATGAAAGTAGGCCTTATGGTGGTGTATTCTTGGTAAATCCACACTGAAGTGCTTGTATGAGGATTTTGAGAATTATGGATTATTCCCTGTTAACATCTGTACTTTCCATGTTAATTTCTGGCCTCTTTGTGAGCGTAGAAATGAACTGAAGTGTTTGTTCAGTGTGCAAACCTTCCATTTATGTCCTGTTTGTTTGTTTTTTAAAAATACTAGGGGGAACTATGGGGCAAGAATTTGCTTGCCTGGGGTTGTGTTTTTTTGTTTTTTTGAGCTAATTTATGTGTGTGTCATTGAACAGTTCAAAAGAGTAGTGTTCATAGACTGCCATCTGCAACCTGCCTGGCAGTCTAAGCCAAGGCATGTTTATTCAGGGGTAGGTCCTATGAATTAAATGGGATCCTTTTGTATGCTTACCAGGAAGTAAGTGCCACTCTCATGAATGGGATGCATCCCCAAGCAAGTGTGTTTAGGATCATAGTCTTATTCTTATTTATACTAGAGTGAGTTTGGGGGCTGCAATATTACAATATTAGAGTTTTCTTTGTCATTTTTAGTTCACATATTTTGCAGTGGCATTTATGTGCTGTATAAAATGGAACAGAATTAGTGCACCTTTACTTCAGCAGCTCACACGTTTGCGTTTAAAATATATTATTAATCCTCTGCGTGTGTAAACATTAATGCAAACATTTTAAAAATTGCAGTAGATTTTGCAGGCTGAAACTATGTAGCACTGATGTGTATGGAATTTTGCTTGTCATATTTTTAGCAACCATTGTGTTGAAGGAACAATAAGGAATTTCCAGTAGATTTCGGAGAATGCTTAAACACCTAGCATAGACAACTGTTGTTGGGCTAGATGCAGGGAATAAAAAATTCCAGTACAGTGGTACCTCGGGTTACATATGCTTCAGGTTACATATGCTTCAGGTTAATAACTCCGCTAACCCAGAAATAATGCTTCAGGTTAAGAACTTTGTTTCAGGATAGGAACAGAAATTGTGCTCTGGCGGCACAGCAGCAGCGGGAGGCCCCCATTAGCTAAAGTGGTGCTTCAGGTTAAGAACAGTTTCAGGTTAAGAACGGACCTCTGGAACGAATTAAGTACGTAACCAGAGGTACCACCGTAGTTAAATACCTGAGCTATAATGAATTGCCTGATAAAGAGCTATGTGTAACATGAAAGCATAATTACACATCAAAGTTGGTTGAATGAAAGATGCGACCACCCTTCATTCTGTAATTCAAGTTTTCACCAATATAGTCTTAAAATTGTAAATCAGAACTGTTTGTTGATTACTGCAATTTGTGTAACACTTGAACTATTCCTCACCACCACCCTTAGTGGTGTTAAACTAGGAGTGTTACGTTCCTAGGAATTCCATTTTGTGGCTCTAGTGTGCAAATCCATAGCCTTTGTTTTTTGGATTGAAACCCAAGTGGTGTAATTGCAGGCATAAAGTTTGCCTTCTGCTTATGTAAATCTCTATCTCTCCCTGCTGTGTGTGCGTGTGCGTATGAAAGAGAAACAAAAGTATTTGTGTGGTACAAATCTTGATACATTACCCAAATGTGTTAAAAGGCACAGAATATTTCGTCCTTAATAGGTGGCATCCAGTTAAGTCACACTCTTAGATGCATTGAAATGAATGTATTTAAGTTAGCCGTGACTAACTGAATTCCATTCCAGTGGGTCTACTCAGTGTAAGATTTAGTAGCATACCACCCAGTGTTTCTAAAAATAGTTTATTGGCTTGAAAAAGAAAATAAGGTGGTCACGTGACAGAAACATAGCATATTTTGATTGGGAAAGGGCCGTAGCTTAGCAGCATGTGCCTTGCATGCAGATAGTGCTTTATTCAACCCCTAGTGTCTCCAAGTAGGAGTGAGAAGGTCTCCTGTATGAAACCCTACAGAAGCCGCTGCCAGGCAGTGTAGACAATGTTGAAGTAAATGGAGCAGTGGTCTGATTTGTCTAAAACAGCACCCTTTGTTCTTTATGATGATGATGATGATGATGATATTTTCCACATGGAATTCTATCTAAAGATGGGAAGATATCAAAGGCATGGAGATGGGTAGAGAAAAGGAAGAAAAAGGAATGGAGAAGCAGAATAACGTCTAACGCCAGCTAGAATCATGATGAGAGGATGATAAATTCCTGGTTTTAGGTAATTGAGAGTATGATACATATATACGGGGCTTTTTTCAGCCAGAACTTGCCAGAGCTCAGTACCTCTTAGGTGGGTGACATTGCCATTATAAGAGAACAAAAAGAGGTGCCCATTATGAGTTTGGGCGTTGCTTTTTCTAGAAAGATAGCACTGCACATATATTTGTTTCACATAAGTTGCAGCTTTCTTGAGGTGCTACATAATACCATATTGAAGAACTATTTAGTTATCTTAATCCTTAGCACGCCCCTTCAAAGAAGGATGTGGCACAAATAATGATGTGTATGAAGGATTTTAAATGTTTTGTGACATAGAGCATCGTCTGTGGGTGCCTGCTATGTAGACCCATCTCAGAATAGAAGCCGGCTTTGGTCTAGCCAGGATGGGGATGAGGGTTCTGTATCTACCACTCTGAAGCCCTTGAAAAAGGGGGCAGGAGCATAAATAAATAAGGAATCAAAATAAATAAAGAACCCACGGCAAATTATGACCCTATTACCCAATTGTTGTATTCATCTGTGTCTATAGTGATCTTGAATCACTTAAGAGCCAGTTCTACAAAACACATAAAACAGCATTATTAGGGATGTGATTTGCCGAAAGAAATGTGGGGATGTACTCTTATTTTATTTGAAAGTGTAGGCAGTCTCTTGCTGTAGGACTTGATTATCAAGTGATGGACATACATTGCAGTCATCAAGTGGTGTACATCAAGTGGTAATAAACATGGTGCATTTTAGCAGTAGGCAGCAGCTGTACATGCAGGCTTGTGCTCTCAGGAACGTTTCAGCCTTAAAGACTGGCATTGCTTCTGTTACATCTCTCTCTTGCATATTTAAGTGCCTCTCTCTTGACAACATTTCAAGATTGCCTATTTAATTCACACATTGTGGGCTTTCTCTCTGAGCACAGTGGAAGTCAAACAGTAGCTTGTTTGTCATGCCATGAATGTTTTCTGTGATTCTAAAAATGCCTTCTCTTTCATATGCAAGACAGTTTGAGGAGGAAAAGGGAATAGAACCTGTAATTTATTTTTTGGCATCCTGAGGGCATACTTTCTGTGACTCTGTATGGCTAGAGGCAACTTTGGAAATCAGATGGGTAAATCAGCATTCTGGATCTGTTTCTTCATTGGCATTCTTGGCTTGTGAATTTCAGGTTGGTGAGTGATCTCAGCAACACCTGAACATGTACAGTTTTGTAATATGTTTACTCTCAAGCACTTAGGCTCCTACAGTAATTGCCTCAATGTGAATTGCTGCTCACGTCTGTCTGTTGTTCTATAGTTCTTTCAGTGCCTCATTTTTGAAGAATAATAAAATACTTTGGTGTTCCAATAATAGTAGCTTACAGCTGTTTAATTCATAATTTAGTAGCAATATGTAGAAGAGGTGCTTTTATAAAATAAGCAAAAATTTTGAATCAAATAAAATGGCGTATGAAATATTTCTATGGGACATAATGATTTAACATGTAATGGAAGCTGAAGCAAAAAAATAAAAATAAATGGATGAGAGGAGAGAGCAAATAGAAGTTGCTTTACCTTTCCCACTTGTCCTGTTCAACCATGCTCAGTGCTGCTCCACCCCACTCCAGGCTTCACTTTCTTTATTACCATACTTCAGTGGCTCCCTATTAGCTAAATACTGCAGACTCTGTGCTTTTGCAGAAGCCAAGCGATGGACCCCCTACTTTAGAATTTTTTTGATATCTCTATTGTAGTTTTGGTTTTGTGAATGGTGCCACAGACCGCCTGGGTGGCTCACATGCACCGCCTGGGGTCTACGGACCACCAGTTAGGAACCAATGCTCTATTTCTGTCCTTCTGCTTGGGAAAAGAAGCACATTCACTTTTTAATAACCCTCACTGGAGATGCCTTCTCCTACTCCATTGGAACGGATAAGGAAAGGGACTCAGAAGGAAGAGAGTTTACCTCTCCCACCCCTAGTTTTTTCTGTGATGGTGGGGCTCTGAGCAGGCTCATCCAGCTTGTGGTCCAAAATTGATTGTGACAGCTTGATCTGGGCATCAGTTTTCTCTAAAGCCCAATAAGGTCGTGCTTGCACAGTTGTTTGCAGAGCAAGAGGTAGCTAAGCCTGCTCAGATCCTGCCTGTCCCTGAAAGGATCAGTGTGCAATGTATTGAGCTCAGAGGAAGTTCACCACAGGATGTGCTTCTTTGGAGACTGCTGGCTGCACACCTGGTGTGTCCTTCAGGAGCCAGACTGAGCTTACTTAGCCGGCTTCGGTCTCCAAAGCATGGTCATGAGAAGAGAAGAGCCTTGCTGGCTCAAAACAAAGGTCCAGCTAATTTAGTTTCCTGCATCCCACATGGTTTTGGGAAGTATACAACAAGAGAACGAAGGGAACAGCACTTGCCTGCTGTTGCTCCCAAGCATCTGGTATTCAGTGGCATATTGCTTCTTGTCATGAAAGTTCCAGATGGCTGTCGTAGTTTGGATAACGTTTATTAGCTCTTATCCATTGAATTTATTTAATCCCACCTTGTTCCTGCACGAGGAAAAACAAGACACGTTCCTTCAGCCCCAAGAACTTCCTGGTTGGCCAGATGAAAGTCAGCACCAATGTTGGGGGTGATATGCATCTGAATACCAGCTGCTGAGGAACATAAGTGAGAGGAGGCTATTACACTGTGAGAACAAGATGCTGGAGAGGATGGCCCATTTAGTTTCATCTAGAAGGGCTCTTGTGTTCTTATAATTAATACCTGCATGTTGCCATTTTTATGGGGATATTTCATAATTAATATGCGTCTCCACCTCCATCATTCAGCCTGGACCACTGAGAGCCACCTCTGAGGGTCTTCTGGCAGTTCTCTTACTGCAAGAAGAAGTTACAGGGAACCAGGCAGAGGGCTTTCTTAGCAGTGGCTCCCTCCCTGTGGAACGCCCTTCCATCAGCTGTCAAGGAAATAAAGAACTACACAACATTCAGAAGACATCTGAAGCCAGCTTTCTATCTGAAAGTTTTATATTTAACATTTTATTATGTTTTATATGTGCTAGAAGCCATCTAGATTGGCTGGGTGAACCCAGCCAGATGGGCCGGATATAATATTATTATTATTATTATTATTTTATTTTATTATTATTATTATTATTTATTAATAATAAGGTGGCTTGCAAATTCAAGGGGTTGTGTCCTGCCACAGCTTCTCTTTTCATACTTTATTATTAATATTCAATTTCTATACAAGTGTTCATCAAAAGTGTGGGATTTAATCCATTGGCACAGTCAAATGCAACATTCCTTATTTCCCTAGAGTGGGCAGAGTCAGGGAGACATCCAGTCAGTGTAACTTCCCCACCAAAATATATCTGGGTGGTTTCACAAGATACTTCCTGGCAGACCTGTTCTTCCTTGGCTGAAAACCAGGACCACAGCGTGCAATAGTTCCAGAGGCCAAGGGTTGTTTTACTCCAAGTAGAATATCCCAATATCCATTCATTTCAATGGGTCTCCTCTGAGTGTGGCTAATATTGGGTTGAACCCCAAGCTTCTTGTCACAGTTGCCAACTCGGTCTCCCATGTGGAGTTTAGACCACCCTCTCCTGCTTCTTCCCTTGCGTCCCTGTGTGGGCTGGAAAGAAGAGACAGAGCTAGTCTTTCACCTGGAATTGTCTGGGAGCCACACCGAAGTATGTTGGAAGCCTCGTGTAGTCACAGTTTGGCCAGTTCGGTATAGAATAGCTCCAGTGCTGGGGATGTTCTACCTCCCAACAGTTCTCGCGGAAGGAAAACAAGCTTCTCTTCCATCTGTGTAAACAGACGGCTCTGAGCTGGGCAGCTTTCTGTTCCAAAGATCCTACAGTTTAACTGTCAACAAGGAGGGAAGACGAGGGACAACAAATGCTGTTGTACACATACACTTAGCTTAATGATGGAACATAACTCTTTCTCCAGGCCAGCCGCCAGAGGAAATGCAGTTCGCTCCTACCAGGATACACTTGCAATGGATAACACGATGCGGAAAAGGATACCCTGGGACTACCGACTGGTATCTTTCCAAGCAAATGGGGTGTGAGGGAGCAGTCACCAAGTTGTTAGGATTTGGAATTACTGGGTTCGGACTATGAACTGTATGTAAGTGTTTGAGGCAAGCGCCTTGGTCGTTGGAATGGATGTCCGACGGGTCATAGTATTAAATTGAGAATATTACGAAGATATGCACCAATTGTGTGCCTGTGGGGCCTGCGTTCCTGAGGCTGAGGAGAGGACTCAGCAGGGCAGCTGCTGTGTTGGCAAGTGTTCATTGATTGTTGAAACCGACTTCAGCTTTTTAGAATGGGTATGTAATTTACAGAACAAGACCCTGACTCATACAGAGAGCATGGTTGGATCAGACCAAAGGCCTATCTAGTCCAGCATCTGCCATCCCACAGGGGCTAACCAGATACATATGGGATGGCTATAAGCAAGCCATGATGAGGGCAGTAACCCTCTTTAGCTGTGGTTCCCCAGCAATCAGTATTATCTTCAGGTAGTATATAGCCATCATGACGTCTGGCCAGCCTTGAGTCTCATTTGAAGAATCCATTTAGCAGGAGATTTCCAAGAAAGAAAGAAAGAAAGAAAGAAAAACCTTGTGTGCCCCAAGGACAGGGCACATGCAATTTAAATATGACATTTAAGAAGACACACTGCAAGTCTGGCAGCTGGGGGAGAAGGATACTGATAATTTGTGGGGGGCGGGAAGAGAACCAGACATTGCTTCATAACTGCTAGATAGTAGGTTATAAAATTAGAGCAATCCTGCCACATAGCCCAGTGTTACTATTATTGTCCAAGATCGAAGGTGGGGGAGTCTTACAACAAACCTGCTATGTATTTCACAAGTTATTGCACTCAATCACTTCCCCGCTCATCCACAGCACAGAAACACCCCCTACAGCCTTTCCCAGTCGTCTTATTCAATCAGTCCACTTCCTTCTTTCAGGGAACCCCCACTTGTCTCTTATCTGGGTTTGACTTTATATGCAGCCGAAGAGGACTGGTTGGAAGTGGAAGCGTCTTGAGTGGCAGTAGCCTGTTCTCAGATGGAAGCTTCCACTTGCTGGGCAAATGCAGGTGCCACCATCTCTGCCACCCTGCACCCTTGATCATGTGCCCACTGTGTGTAAACCTGGAGCAGCAGCCAATCAGAGGGCGAGGTTTTACCGCACACGGCAAACACGGGAAGAAAAGGGACTGCCATGTGGTTGCTTGCCTCAGCGCTACAATTTCCAAGTGGCATGGCAAGAATCCACTTGCATCTAGGAAATAAATCACACAAGCTCAGTCATGAGCCAGTTTTGAACTTGGGGGGGGGGTGTAGAAAAACGGCATACTCTTGACGTTGCTTGAATTGTATTTGCCAGCCTGTTTTCAATTCATGCTGGTGAGAGTTTGTCCATTTCTAGAGCCAAGGGCTCCACTAAATATGGTCTTCCTTGGGTGGTGTGTTGGAGGTGGCAGGCAGAGTGCTAAATTTATAGTTGCAAAAGTTGGATAGGAATAATTCCTTTCTAATACATTAAATTAAATTGGAATTGTGTTCTGGCAGATGGTGGGTAAATTGTCTGCTGAAAATACATAATTTCTGTAAAGCCAATTCCATTTACTCTGCTATCCTACTCTGGCTGAGGAGTGTGAGCTATTAAAGACTTGCCCCTAAAGTACTTTCCTCTAATTTTCCGGAGCCAGAGTGCTGCCATTGGAAATAATATTTCTCAGAGAAACTGTTCTAGGCTTCTTTGCTTGATGCATATTCTTAACTGCCTAATGGCAATCAGTGCTCAGCTTCCTTCCTAATTTCCAATTAAAGCAAGACAACATCTTTAAATAATCAATGCTTTCCCTCTCATGATTAGGCTTTCTGTCAAGTAGGTGCATGGAACACAACCTTGTTCTATTCCTGCAGCAATCTTAACTTCACCTTTTGTTAGGGCAACTTCTTCTTAAAATACATTTGTGTGTTTGGGAGGCAAATTGTATCAGCTGCCAATAAGGCTGAGTTAAAGACTTCCTTTGATGGCCAGCCACATTCCGTCATAAATCTACATTGTGGCAATCGGTCATTCTCTATTCCCAAACCTTGGAATCTAAGGCAGCACTGTAAAAATAGTTTGGTTCTTGGGGACTTAAGCTTCACATTTTTGGGAGGCCGTTTGTCCTGGCATATTTCATCAGGGCTGAGGACAACACTTTTTCACAGCATGATGCAAACTTTTTGTTGTCTTACTTAGGTATATCTGTGTTTGGGCAGGAAATAATTTTGTGTGTGTTTGCTAATCAACATTCTATAACCGTATGTTACTGGAGAGGGAATCATACATATGTGTTAGTGCCTAAACCCATGAACGCTGTATATTATAGTGAATTGATTTCTTGGGTTGTATATAAAAAGGTAAAGGACCCCTGGATGGTTAAGTCCAGTCAAAGGTGACTATGGGGTTGTGGTGCTCATCTCGCTTTCAGGCCGAGGGAGCCGGCGTTTTTCTGCAGACAGCTTTCCAAGTCATGTGGCCAGCATGACTATACCGCTTCAACAGTGCCCAACTTTCATCACACACAACGAAGAAAGCGTATGGTTAGGTTATCTAGTCTGTATTAATTAGAAGGCTAAATTAATTTTTTTGGAGCTTGGGACACTTGTGTCCAGAGGCAGGAGTGTTCTAAAATGAAGTCAGTTTTGTAACCATTTTGAACTCACTGGAAAGGAACAGGCAGCATAAGGTACTTGTAAGTGGATGTGTGAACTCCTCTCTCTCTCTCTCTCTCTCTCTCTCTCTCTCTCTCTCTCTCTCTTTCTCTCTCCACTGCTCTGTGCTTCTGTGAGACGAAGCAGAACTAAGTCTGGGTCCAGGGTGAAGTCCAGACTGGTTACAGGGTCTACTGAAGCAAAGTTAGATATAGAAGGGTTCAGACTGAATGTGGGTGTGCAGACTGTGCTCTACGAACACAAAGCTCTTATGTCGTTTACACAGGGAACAAGCTGAGCCTCGGCCCTACATAGTAGCATCATAGCCAATGGCAGATTTAGAGGTATGCACAGAATTAGGGCCCCTTGTGGCTGAGTGCCCCCCTCAAATAGTATGTAGGCTGTGACCATTTTGTGTGTGGGGGGGTTGTTCTGTTCCTGGTCCCCTCGCCCGTTGGCAGAGCATGCATGAGCCCACCCCATTATGCCCTGCCCCTCTTCCTGCCTTCTTCAGACCCGCATCAGACATGTGCAAAATGGTCACTACCTGTATATTGGTAACTGAGAGGTTACCTTTGAAAGATTAGTACAAACAATGAATTGCCATGGTTGAATTTTGGTATTTTAGTTTGTCGCGTTGTTTCTGCCTCTCATTTCTCCTACTCCACTCATTAAGGTCAACGGAGGTTGTTGGTCCATTGGGCAACCAGGCCACACAGGTTGTCAGGCCCTGTGTGGCCTATGTTTGAGCCCCCTGCTCCATCACCTGAAGAGGAATCTGACTCCTGGTCCCTGCCATGGTGCACCAAAGAGAAGTGAGGACCTCTCCATGGGTCTGTTGCTGCAGCAATTATTTTTAGCTTTTGCTGTTGCTTGCATTTCCCGAAACTGCTCTGTGTTTTGAGTGCTGAAGGCGAGCTCCTCTTCACTCTGTGGTGTGAGAGGGTCCACCACAGTTTTCAAGGCGCCATTAGACATAATTGCAAGCAAAGCCAGAGCAGAGTATTTTGTGAGGGAAACGAAGTGAGCTTGGGAAATAGGGGTTTCACATCCTAATAGTGTCCCCCCCCCCGACTGCCAAGCACGTTTGGGAGACGCATCTTAGTGCCACTGTTTAGCTTGAGAGGCAAGTGTTCTCCCAATTCATTCCTCTACCCCTTTCCTCCCTGTTTCCTTTTGCTCCTACTGATTCTGAAAAAGTATCTTCTCATCCCCTGTGGTGACAAACAGAAGATGTACTATTTTCTCAACCTAGTTTCTCTGAAGGTGGCAAATGGCAGGATGTTCTCAGAAGTCTCCCTCTTCCTTTGAATTTCTCGTTCTTGCCATTGTTTTTGATTGGCTGCGCAGGGAAAGGATGGCCAGACCTGGCTCTGCATGCTACCCAAGGGGCCAGCTGGAAACCTTGTCTCTTGTTGTCCTTTTCTGAGGCTTGACTGGGACTGTTGTAAATCCAAGCCTTGGCCCTGAATCAGTGTCAGGCTTACCTTTTGAGGGCTTTCTTTTCCTTTTTTCCTTTATTTTTAAATGTCTGCTTCCCTTCTCCGATTCTTCCTTCGCTCCCCACCAGCACCACATCAGGCTGCAGGATCTAAGTGCAGCCGTGGATTAATGTGTTCTTGCATTTTTCTAATCTTCAGGAACAGCATGTTCCTAGAAAAAAATAAAAATGGAAAGAGCCAAGAGCAACTAAATGCAATTGTGTGTTGTGACAATGCAAACAGCCATGTGGTCCTGAGAATCTCCATAGATGTCAGATGATGTGGCACCTAAAAGGGAGTTAAGTCTTTTTTTGTCTGTACAATCCTGATATCAATTCTCAGGTGTGTAGGAAAAAAACACAAGTGCAATATGCAAATAAATGAGCATGTTGTTATAAGGGGTGGGGGGTAGGGAAGCAATCCTGTTTAGAAATTTCTCTCCTGTTTGTTTCTGTTTCTAAGTTTCTGGTTATTTAAGGCTCAGCGTACCAGCTTCCCAGTTCTTGCTGTTGTTTTTGTGATGGGCGAGGAAAACGCAACCCACAGCCTCTTCCTGTAACCTAAGAGCACCTGCTTTGTTCCACAGCCTGCTGCTCTTGACACATGGCCCCCAAACCACAAATGTTTTCATATCTCTGTGTGTGCAGATGTAGCAAAATGAATGCCAGTATTTGGCCCATTATTTTTTTTTTTGCACGCCCTTTGGCTGCTTAGGTGAGAGACTTCTCCATTCTGCAGCCTGCTTTCTGCATCATTACCTGCCACGTGTGAAGAAAAAAAACTTTGCGCTGGTAGTTTTGAGGGTTACAAAGGATTATACGGAAGAGGACCAAATATTTGTAGCAAGTGTAACCTCTTGTTTAACTGTTTAAAGTTGATCAGGCCTCAAAGTTGAATGAAACATCTTTGGGTCAGAGGGCACTATAAATCTACCCTGTCAGTTTATGCTTGGAAGTATGGTGGAACCATCCATGTATTTATATATAGGTGGATATTTATAACTCTCTTCCTCTTTATATAACCCCAGTGGTATTGAAAACCTTTTGTACACCGGAGTCTTTGTGTACACAATAGCAGCTGTACAGCATGTTGTCTTTTGTGTAGAATAATTCGATGGCTGGATTCTCCCCCTTCTTCCTTCCAGGCGTCAGAAGACCACAAAATGGTGACTAGCTTTCAATGGTACAAGTACTGCTGTAGCAAGTTTCATATGCAAATGCAACCTGCCAGTTTCCTTTCTATGAAATAATAGTATTTGATTATAAATGAGACCAGGAACTAATATTACTTTGAATGCTGTTTGTCTGTTTGTTTGTTCATAAAGTATCTAAAAATCTATGCATTCTGCATATGTGCTTAAAAAAAAAATCACTGTCTTGGGGTGAGTAGCAAAGTAGTGTTTTGTTCAGAGTAAGTGTGGCACAATGCTTAAGATATCAGTCTAGGACTGGAGGGTTCTGGGTTCAAATAAGTTCACAGAGCCAATAAGTTCACAGAGTTATCTTGAGTTAGTTATCAACTCTGCCAAACAGGTTTGGGGTGTAGCTGTGTGACAAGCAGGAAAGGGAAGGCATTATACCTGCATTTCTAGACCAATAACCTTTCATGGCACATAAGAATCCTTTTTTTAATTAGAAGGGGGTGTTCAGAAGCAGATTGTGTTATAGCATTATAGGAAGAGGTATCTGCTGTTCAAAAGGAGGGAGGAGTCAAATATTACACACATTAACCTATAGGTAAAGGTAAAGGGACCCCTGACCATTAGGTCCAGTCATGACCGACTCTGGGGTTGCGGCGCTCATCTCGCTTTATTGGCCGAGAGCCAATATGTGGCTCTCGGCCAATAAATGTGGCCAGCATGACTAAGCCGCTTCTGGCGAACCAGAGCAGTGCATGGAAACGCCGTTTACCTTCCTGCTGGAGTGGTACCTATTTATCTACTTGCACTTTGCTGTGCTTTCGAACTGCTAGGTGGGCAGGAGCAGGGACCAAGCAATGGGAGCTCACCCCGTCGCGGGGATTCGAACCTCCGACCTTCTGATCAGCAACCCCTAGACTCTGTGGTTTAACCCACAGCGCCACCTGGGTCCCTTCCACCATAGACATGCATAAAATAACTCTTTGGCTTCAGGCCGAGGACCCTATTAGTGTGAAATATTTGGAGGTGTGGAATGTTGCCTATAACCAAAAAGAAACAAGTTTTTGAAAGACTAAATTTGTCGCTCCTTGCCAAACTTTTTTTTTTAAGCTGTGCAATGTGAACATCAAACAATGTCATTCATAATCTATTATCATTTAGTGAGCATGTGCCATTTTGGAAGCCTTAAACATTTTCCCCATCCTAGTTTAATCACAGGTAGTAAGTAGCTGCTTATAGGAGGGCAATATTCTGCATTGTGATTGCAGGTGTCGCTGTGTTGATTATCTTGCATATTCATGTATCCTTAGGAACAGATGGAATCACATAGTATCCATATTTGATGATCTGGTGGGATTTGCTCAGCCTAAGCTCACATTTACATTTTGAACTCTGAAGGAGATGTGTTGGCAATTTAATCAGGCAAGGAAAGCCTTGGAGTTGCTCCTCACCAAGTTCTTGACATTACAGTAGATGAGGTGGTGAAACCTGTGTCTGAACTGTACAGATTGCAGGTGCGGACTCAAGACTGAGAATCGTTCTCCATGGGAAAAGATCCTTGTACGTTTAAAAAGAAAGAAGGCTAGGCTTCTCTCTACAAATATATTTTCCAATACGCTTGCCCCCAACAAACACCCCCATTCCAAAGCAACTATTTGCCCCACAGGGGGAAGTGTGCAAGTATCACATGCGTACCTGTGAATCCCCCCACCCCCAATTACAGGGCAAATAGCAGCTTGGGAGGAAATTGATGGATGGGGGGAGGAGAATAAAGAAAACAGCATGGGGCTAGGGCGTAACCCCCCCCAAAGATCACACATAGGTACATATACAAGATTTCAGTACTAAGCTTAGTCAGGCTCCCCTGTTGTTAGTAGCGTTCAGTTTCTATAAAAGGTGCTTAGAGGATTGCATCATGGATCTCTCCCCCCAATTTCTTGTTTGGTCTTTATACAAGATAGGATTACCACTGCAGTTGTTTATTGTGACAATTAGGCCCCATGGCACAGTTGTCTCTAACGGAGTGCGACTTGGGCACTGGGCGTAGAGCATCTGGGGTGCTGCAATAAATGCCACCACTGTTATGTCCAATGGCAGGCGAGAGGCAGGGGGTGGATTTTGGCGTCGCACATGGCGTCACTGGAATTTGAGACACCAAGGCCCACCACTGCCTATGGCAGAGGTGGGAAAGTGCTAACACTTACCGGTAGTCATCATCAAGCCTAAATGCAGCTTGGGGGGAGGAGGCATTTCAGGGTGTGTGCACACAATTGTCTATTATTCTTATTCTTATTCTTATTCTTATTACCCCGACCATCAGGCTGGGTTTCCCCAGCCACTCTGGGCGGCTTACAGCACATATAAAAAATAGTAAAACATCAGACATTAAAAAATTTCCCGATACAGGGCTACCTTCAGGTGTCCTCTAAAACTCAGATAGTCTGGAGGGAAAGGCTTAACTCCTCTCTCTCTCTCTCTCTCTCTCTCTCTCTCTCTCTCTCTCTCTCTCTGCACTCTCTGGCTCCAGAAGGATTCTTTTGCTGTAGATTGGGGTGAGAGTTTGGATGGGTGTCGGGGTATGTGTGTAGGGGAGTGTGGTGTGGCCAAACCCTCTGCTATCTGGCCACACATACTTTTAATTTTGGTCCTGTTGAATGCTGGCATGTGGCCTGAAAACCTTGGCCATGAGAGGATTCTGTCACTGGGCCGAAAAAGACCCCACTCCCCTCCCCTTCCGTAAGGGAAGTTTTCTTATGATACATGTATAGCTGCAATGGCATTCTTCACCAAGTTTTATATTTTGGGTATCAGCTTATTTGCTAAAGCTTTGCTTGGATTCCAGTGAGGAAGTGTTGCTGTTTGCTTACTATTGTAAATCAAAATGTCATCTATCATTGAGAGCGTCTTTATGACTGCAGACCTGCATTTTAAGGAGGGTTAGGTATCATCACTATAGATAAATTAGTTTTCTGTAGAGCCTCTTAAGTTGATATTTCCTTAACTTTAAAAATGACTAAATCTAATTCCAAGACATTTCCTTTCTATCCCCGATCTTTTTTTTTTTTTTTTTTTTTGAGAGGCTGAAATGCCTTAAAGACTTTAGTAAATTTACCTTTCGGTAAATGCAATTGCTGCTACATTTTTGCTTGTGCTACTTTGCATTCTGTCCACAGCACAAAAGAGCGGGTGTTCACTTAAGCACTGCAGAGGTGCATTTTAAAGTTAAATCTGTATATTTTTGCCTCATTGCTTGCAAGTGAGAAGAGGGAGGTTTCACGGAGAGCACTGCACAGCTTCCAACACTGTGTACTGAAAGGCCAAACTTAATACATGGGATCAGAATGCTGCTGCATTAAAGAAGAAGAAGAAATGGTGGAATTAGACCCTGAGAGAGAGAGGTATATGGTTAAAAATCCTTACTCCTTTTAAAAAAAGGAGCTGAAATATATGTGTGTATGTATAATAGCTAGTCCCCCCCCAGCTCCAAACAGTGAGCAAAATCAGGAACTTTTAAAAGCCATATATGATTGGTAGATGTCTTCTGGCTGTAAAGGTAAAGGGACCCCTGACCATTAGGTGCAGTCGTGACCAACTCTGAGGTTGCAGCGCTCATCTCGCATTGTTGGCCGAGGGAGCCGGCGTACAGCTTCCGGGTCATGTGGCCAGCATGACAAAGCTGCTTCTTGCAAACCAGAGCAGCGCACGGAAACGCTGTTTACCTTCCTGCCAGAGCGGTACCTATTTATCTACTTGCACTTTGACGTGCTTTCAAACTGCTAGGTTGGCAGGAGCTGGGACCGAGCAACAGGAGCTCACCCCGTCGCGGGGATTCGAACCTCCAACCTTCTGATCAGCAAGCCCTAGGCTCTGTGGTTTAACCCACAGCGCCACCCACGTCCCTGTCTTCTGGTTTAGTGGGTCCCAAACTGTGTTTGCCCGGCTTTCACAAGTCAGGCTTCCGTGACGTGTGATGACCGAGAGAGAGCAGCTCTGCTTTTGAAAGGCACTTCTGCATATAATAGCAATTCAAGAAGCCATTGCCTCTGCCCCAAGATCGATGGAGAAGGGGGCTTAAGTGATGTAGGTAAGCAAAGCAATGCCTCTCTATGCTATCTCCATGTCTTAAGAGGGGAAGCCAGAGAAAAGCGGTTGTTTCCACTACAGAATTGTAATTTGAGATTTTGACATGATAGCTTTCAGCAGCCTGCTGCCACTTTCACCTCTGCACAAGGTCGAGTGGAACCTGCTGTGAGGAGAGCCTCATGAAATGCAACTAAATGAGTAGTGTTTCTGCTCAGCTTCAGCTCGCGCTTTTCAGTGCAGGGTAGGAGGGGGCGGATACATGATTCTCCAGATGTTGTGGGGCCTACAGCTCCCATCTCCCCTGATTATTGGGAGTCCCAACAGCATGAGAGGGGAGGACGCCAGGTTCCTCCATCCCTGGGTTAGAGTGTTTATTCACATTAGATAATAGCTGAGGCTGGTAGAAAAAATATTGTCCTAAGGCTTTGAAGAAACCCCTCCCAGTTCCTTTAAAGGAAAACGTTTGCTTGGGATTAAGCAGTATATGATATGCATGATGAGAGCTGTTGAACCTTCATGGTTCAGTGTAAGATTTCGATTCTTTTGTTAAGCCTCCCAAAATCTATTGAGCAATGATGTGTGTGAATGGATTATTTTTTGAAGGTGATAGTTGGTAGAAGAACTGGAAAGCCTAAGCCAGTTCTGCAGCATTCTGCAAATACTTCAAAGGTGTGACATTGAACTGATTGCACAAGTAAACACCGTAAGTATAGAGAGAATAAAGAACAGGGAGAGTTCATTATGGAGCAATAGCAGCCACTGAACGATGTTAGCAGAATTATCAGAAGCATGAGCTTTGGAATGTGCAGGAACAAACGTTACTGGTGCAATTAACCATGGACAAAACCAAGTCCTGTGAATTGAGGTGGATGTACTCATGAAATTATAGCGTATCTGGAATTGTGGTGGATTCCTGCAGAAGACCGTTCTTGGATATGTTGCTGGAAAGCCAGCCGTGGAGCCTGCCTGCCTGCCTTCCTCCTTGCCTGACCTGGGGTGCATTCTACTTTTGGTTGAGGGTGGCTTTTTAAATAGCCCATGATGTAACCCATGTGTTTTGCAAATATTTAAATGTAAACTATGTGCTTTGCAAATATTTAAAACCTTGGTGGAAAATGGGGTGGGGGTGGAAACCATTCATATATGAAATGGACAAAAACATAGTCAATTTCAGGAAACTCACTAGGGTTATATAGTCCCCTGATTCTTCCCTCGCTCCGTATCCCCCCTTGACCTTCTTTTCTTGATCTTCCTTCACTCCCGATTCAGGCTTACATATTATAGCTGTCAATTCCTGTTTAAGTATATACGTAGATATATATTTTAAAATATGGAGGTTTTATACAAGGTAGGAACTTGTGCAAAACCACTGCATTAATTTTTTTTAAGTAAACAATTAAAATGATTTATGATCTGCAAACAAGTCTTCATTCCCAATTCATATCTGTTTGCTGAGTCCTGTTAGTATCTATTTTTTACAGTTTTAATACAGAAGTTGTGTGTAAAAACAGTCTTGTGCAGAGCCTCTGTACTGTTTTTTTAATAAAAAATAATAGTAATAATAAAGGTTCATTAACTTTCCTCAGCATGCAAAAATGGGAAATAAGTGTTGTTTCAGCCAATGCAAGGCGCAAATAGAATAGAATAGAATAGAATACATTTTATTGTCATTGTCCCCTTTGGAGACAACGAAATTACTCCGCTGCTCCATCCACCCAGATAGGGCACTCCACGCAAAAACAAAACAACATGCCTCTTGTACCTGCTGATTTTTCCTGAAAGGCCAATTTTATCTTTATAATACAGCTGTTTTGCACAAAACTTTGTGTGTACACATGTGCGCACCCCCCCCCCCGATCATGAATGTGCCTTTAGCAACAACTGGTGGAAATACAAATTTTAACAACAGCAAGTGTGTGCCAAAGCAATAACAAAGTTTTCATAACGTTCCTCAGGAAATGGGGAGTTTCTATGTGGGCACAGTTCTTATCCTCCTCCAAAAAATAAAAATGTCTTGCAGAGAGAACCTGCAAAACACACACACACACACACACACACACAAGCAGAAAGATTAGCAATTTCGATGAAAACAAAATGTAATTTTAGTTAACCTTTTTGATGGTAGGCTCACCTTTTGCTCCATAAGTCTTCGGAATTCAGTCTGTTTCACTGGTATGCACTTTTTATGTTGCTATGAAATCTTATTTATAACTTTAGCTCTTCCCCAACAATGAGTGATTTTTAAAAGATGCTATTAGAAAGAAGCTGGAAAGAATAGCTTTTGGCTGATGCAGACTGGAGGGAGTCCAAGGACCATTGGGATCCTATTGTGTGTGTGTGTTAGCAGAATATCTGGTTTGAGATCTTGAATTTCAAAAAGGAAATCTTTGCTGTACTGCTTGTTCCTTCCCATGTTTTTCATGAGTACTCCAACGAAAGCTGCAGTTCACAAACCACTCATGCCGGGGTTCAGATTTGCCCCTTCGAAGTCTGTGAGCCATAACAAGTCTATGTGTTGTGTGGTGGGGATTCTCATGTTACTAATATATTGTATGTTTGTTTTCTTTGCTAGTCACTTAATACACCTAGGCAGCTAAAAAGCCAGTATAAAAACATACACAGTATGTTAATACATAATAAAGACCATCAATTTTTTAAACAAATAATAAATACATGGAACAAAGTGTGCCGGCCCACACATTTGCCAGGTGGTATTGGGGAGCTTCACACCAGCAGAGTGGCATCACAATACAGGACAGCTGGGCTGGCCAGAAGAATGCCTTTGCCCAATCCACACACATAAACAGCAAAGTGGGTTTGGATTGGATTGCTAGTCTTTTTTCCCTGGGTATTTATTACAAAACTAGTGTAGATTGTTTACTAATGATGATGATAGGAGCAGGATTGTATCCTTTTGGGGATTGTGGTTTTAGCCTTAAAACGAGGGAAGAAAGCATTACATTTATAAAACGAACTGGGAAAACAGACTATTATTCTTCAAGGTCACTGGAAATGAGTAACGTGGCATTCTAGTTTAACAAGCATGGCTGTCTTTTTCCACTGAACACCTTTATGCTATCATGTTTCGCAGATACAGTCAGTATTTGTTGTGCGAGTAGCTTTCCTCGTAGATATTATTTCAAACTTGCTTTCAGTTACAAAATATCCTACGCAGTTTGCCTTGTTACTTTTACGCTCAATTCAGCATGCAGTGTTTTTCTTAACTTACACTGAAAGGCATCCATGGTTTGTCTCTAGAGCTGTCAAAATGTGATTGCATACACGTGCTACAGGTCAGTTACAGTATACTTGAATTTAAAAGTCAATTAGATTTAAGGAACGTTTGGACCAGGAGAAAAGCATCACTTGCAAAATAGAGTCCTAAGCAATGCAGAATAATGTTATTAAGTAACTGTTTTCTTAATTAAATGGCTTTATTCCAGCCATAAAAAACTTCAGACACCTTAATCAAGGAAGTAGCTAGCAAAAGCCTACCCTGATGCACTGGCGGTGCCCATCAGAAGCATGCCGGGTTCATTGAAGGAGGGTGGAGAAGCTCATTTGCAGTATAGCTCCTGAACTTTCACTAATCTAATCTAGGCCAGCCTGTGAAAAAGTGTTCAGAAATGGGTGTGCATAGTTGGTTCCTGGCTTACGAAGGTGGCAGGGCTTTCCTCGCAGATAGCGGCATGCTTCCTTGAGAGCGGCTTTTCAGGAGCGCGAACTTTATTGAAAGGAAAACACTTGTTTAGGTGTGGCTTTATGGGGTGTTTCGCATTTCTAGTGACAGATGGGGAACGGCATGGTTCAGCAAGAGCAGACAGCCATCTTTGCACACCTTCTGACAAGGAAACTAAGACAGAAAAGAGTGTTCTTTATTATTATTATTTTTTTAAAAAACCCTGTGTGTGTCCTGATTTGTCAGAAATGATTATTTCTTGAGCTGCAGAATAATTCATCTTGGTTTTCCCATGAGTAAGTGGGAGGATGGTCGCTACGGCGTGAAAGGTTGCAGGGTGGACGACAGACAGAAAGCTTAGTGGTAGGGCATGTGCAGAAAAGGTTATCCCTATTCCCTGGCATCTCCTGGCATCTAGAAACAAGGAGGAAAAAGATCTCTGCCTGAGAACGCAGAGAACCGCTGCCAACCAGAGCAGACAATACTGATCTAAATGGACCAATGATCTGACCCCTTATAAGGCACATTCCTATGCTTATATGATAGCATTTGAAGGAGAGAGGCCATTTTACGGTGTTAGTCCTCTATTTGAAAGGCCTTCTGGTCAAATACCAGTTTACAGATAATCATAAGAAGGGAGAGCAACAGGAGCCTTGAAGTTGCCCATTAAGTTAGCACCTGGAGATCAAGCTGATCAGGCACCCTGGCCACACAGTATTCTCTTATATGGCAGTATTTATTGTATTAAATTAAATTATAATAAAGTACTTCTGAATTACTTACCGGTATCTCTATACATCATATCTAAATTAAAGTAAATCTGTTTCTTTTGTCCTTTTTGGGGGTAAAGATAAAGGTAAAAAGGTAAAGGACCCCTGGATAGTTATGTCCAGTCAAAGGCGACTAAGGGATTGCGACGCTCATCTCACTTTTCAGGCTGAGGGAGCCGGCATTTGTCCACAGACAGCTTTCCAGGTCATGTGACCAGCATGACGAAACCACTTCTGGCGCAACGGAACACTGACGGAAACCAGAGCACACCGAAACGCCATTTACCTTCCCGCCGCAGCGGTACCTATTTATCTACTTGCACTGGTGTGCTTTTGAACTGCTAGGTTGGCTGGGACAGAGCAACAGGAGCTCACCCCATCATGCGGATTTGAATCGCCGACCTTCTGATCAGCAAGCCCAAGAGCAGGGGTCAGCAAACTTTTTCAGCAGGGGGCCGGTCCACTGTCCCTCAGACCTGGGGGGGGGGGACTATAATTTTTGGGGAGAAATGAACGAATTCCTATGCCCCACAAATAACCCAGAGATGCATTTTAAATAAAAGCACACATTCTACTCATGTAAAAACACACTGATTCCCGGACCGTCCGCGGGCCGGATTTAGAAGGCAATTGGGCTGGATCCCTTAGTTTGCCTACCCATGCCCAAGAGGCTCAGTGGTTTAGACCAGTGTTCCCCAACCTTGTGCCTCCAGATGTTTTGGGACTACAATTCCCATAATCCCTGACCACTGGTCTTGCTAGCGAGGGATGATGGGAGTTGTAGTCCCAAAACATCTGGAGGCCCAAGGTTGGGGAACACTGGTTTCGACCACAGCGCCAGAGGGTAATATGTAAGTGGCCACCCTGTTTTGAAGGAATGCATATTTAAAGAAAATTATCACAATATACATTGTGGGCACTTGGTTGCATGATCTATTTACCTGTTGAAATGATCTATAAATGCTTAACAGTACCAATGTACCATTTTTTTAAAAAAAATAGCAATAAATAGCATAAAAGCACTATAAAAATACAACCCCATAGTATGGCAGGTTTTTTAGCATGTGCCCAAAGTATACAATCCTTAGTGTTTCATATCCAAGGAAAAAGTGTTCCATATAGCAGTTGCCACCACACTGAAGGTTCTGATCAAAGGACTTAAAGCTAGAACCTCAATAGTGGGTAAGTCCAGCTGTATATGACTGTGAGGATTTTTCGTTAATCCTTCTTGGCTTTTGGAATGAGAATTTTAAGTCACCAGCCACAGTCCAGAGAGTAATGCCTACTCATTGGGGCTTTGAATTAGCATTTATCAGCTGAATGCATCTGCCTCTGCAACCATAGCAAAACCAAATTTGAAACGTGAAAGAATCCAGTCTTTAGGGGGCACCTAAAGTGGCACGAGTTTTTTTAATGTAACATTTAGAACTGGTCTCTAGCTGCCTAAATATGTAAACATCATGCTTCTATTTTGTTTTCCAGATATATTTGCACATTTTACTCTGTGCAGAGCACACACCTCTGTCTTGCAGAAAAACAATAACAATTGTATAAGCTGAAAATTCTTGTGACTTTCTCAATACGTCTGCAATCAGACTGAGCAATAAATGTTCGTGATGTGTGTTTTTGCACTTGTGTGTTACTATGTATGTCCAAAGGCATATGCAGTTGTAACCGTAACTCAAATAGCAGATTCTGCTTTTCATACAGATAATTTGTTACTTGTTCATTTGTTCCACCTGGCATTACTATTTGCATTGTTTAAAAAATAATAAAAATGGTTACATTTCTGCTCACTATTTTACATGCATCTTAATTCTGTTGGCCTCAGCGGGCTTAGACCCATATAGCCTTGCAGAGGCTATCCTTGCTGCTGCTTCGATATGCATGAATGTTTGTATCAATTCACCATTGACACACTGACTTTCTATGCAGTGTGATATTTCATAGAATGCCATTTAATTTTGTGCGACGAACAAGTATTATTTCAAGGGTAATTTGCTCTCTTTGGTATTCAGTTATTTGTCCGTGTCTGCTACCAGAAGCAGCAAAAAGAAATTGGACATACAATTTAATTATGTTGCAGTTAACATTGGAAAGATAGGTTCCAGTTGCTGGGGATCTTGAGCTGTTGGTCTCACGTCTTGCTTATGAACTCCCCATTGGTATCGACCTGGTTAGCCACTGCGAGAAAAGAGAGGAGATAATCCTTTGGTCTGATTCAGGAGGTCTTTTCTTATGTTTTTACTAGGCAGAGAGCAATGTCGGGAAGCCATAGCAGAGTACCGGTAGGAACCAATAAGAATTTAAGGGAGACAATATTTGTTGAGTGTTTGAAGATTCAATAGCTCCAATCCCACTATCAACTGGATTTTTATTATCTTCTTTCAATGTATTGACTGTGGTGTTGATTCTTATGTTAAAATGTTCCAGATTTTTTCCTGTTTACCCACATTGGGAATCCATTAGTATGCGGTAACTAGGTGTGGATGCAAACACATTTTTGATACGCCTGTTTTAAGACGATAAGGGCAGCAGTGTTGAAGATTTCCGGATCATGAGATCTTGTTTAAACAATAGAAGACTAACATTTGCAGAATTCTTAAAGGAATATCAAGTAGTGCATTCCAAGTGGAATTTGTTCATAGTTCTGTCTCCTTATCTGGATTGGGGCACATTTTTGTGTGTGAAATGCTTTGATATTGCTTTTCTAGAGTACAGTACGCTCAAGGCAGATTTACAGGGCAATATACCGTGAACATTAAATGTAATTAAACAAGCAGCAATATAAAAGTTATCAGTATTTTAAAGTGAATTGGAATGCTACTGTATCAATTAAATTGCTAAGTGTAGATTGACTACTTTTGACCATTGTAATAGTATAACCAGTTATCTCGGAATAAGGACAAGAGTCAATTGAATTTACTTCAGAGTACATTAAAGGATTGTACTATGAAACAATTTAAAGCAGTTGGGAGCCATTTTGATCTATTGGAAAAAGCAGCCTAATTTTTCAAAATAAATAAAGCATGGGTTTACAAGCTTTGTCCCGAAGAATCTGCTATCCAGATATGTACTATTCCTGAACATGCTCTGTTGAGTAGTCATGGTTAAATAGCCATTGATAGGCCTACTCACAGTGAAATTTGCTAGTTGTTTTAGAATTAATTAAGTTTTTATCTATTTTATCCACAAAACAAATGGAGGCTTTTAGACAAGCCGCACAGAAAAACAGCACAGAAACAGTTTTTCCTTCTACTTTTCCATATTTAATCTCAAGATTGCCTGATCTTTTTGGGTGCCCACAATTGCTATAAGTTCAACTGAAAAACAATGAATCGTCAGTTGGAGTCTGGTTTTAGTGAATATTCCACACACACCCTGGCTCTCAAATACATGCTTAAGGACCATTGAGTATCTCAATAATTTCTGCACCAGTTGCCCAAATACTTGCTGGGTTTTTAGAGTCTTGCATGAGAGATCCTTGATTTGGATGGCAAGGCTTTTTGCTCAAGTGGACATGGTTATTCCATGACCTCCCACTTCAGTGGGTGAAATCCCTGCGTGCTAGCAGTCCTTTCCCCACCACAATAACACTTCTAAAAACCCATTTTCACAGTGTTGTGTCCAAATAGTCTTGGGATCCTAACAGACTGAAATTGCAGCCACAGAACTTTACATGTAAATATGAATCTCAGTGTCCTTAATTACCTAGCTGCAGTTGTGACTACCAGATGCAAGTGGTTGTCTTAGACAATTTGATATGCTTAGATAGCATATTCTCTAACCTTAATGATAGTTTAAAAAAGGAAAACCTGTTAGAGAAATCCATTCAAGTGTCCTTGTTTAATATTCTGTTTCTAGTATGCTTAAAGTATAAGTGGAGTTTCACATTTGATGAGACATTTCTGTAAATCAGGCAGAGAGATTTGGAACGTGAAGGAGTATAATAAATATGTGAACAAGTTAATGCTGTTAAATGTCACAGTCGTGTTGTTGGTATTCTGCATAGAGGTCTGATTAAATAATCTATTCCTTACAAATCTTCCTGATCACTTTTGCATGTTGTAAAATTTCCATATCTGCCTGACTATGGTACCAGCCTTAGTCATCCTAAATCCCTTGGTCCTGTGAATCTGAGTTACCAGTGTTGAAAATCTGCAATGCTCCCATAACATCATAGCTTGATGCTCGATTGTTAGGGAACCCCAAATTGTTAATGTGCTGACAAAACATCATATTTTTCAGCTTTGTATTAGGTTTTTCCCTTCACAGTGATTCCCAGCAGGTATTTATAGATGCAGCATTTTGCAGGCTTAGATCCTTAAATGCCCTTCTGCAAATGGAAAGGTGCCTTTGGTTTGCAAAAGGGCCTTTGATCTGGTGGATACTCCCAGTGGGGGAAGGAGAGGAGGCAATTTTCAGAGATTCCTCCTTTCCCCTACAGTCCCAAGTGCCTCCCACCATGTTAGTCTGGGGGCACAGGACAGAAGGGAGAGTCATTAAAAATCTGCTCCCCCCATCTTCTGCCAGCAGGAGTGTCCATGAGTGCCCACTCATAGGATCTAAACCATTGTTTGTGCTTTATTACAGAGCTAACCATTTACTCATTTTCATATTTATTGAATCTCAAATATAACTGGATGCTTTGCTTCTTAATAGAGCACCTGTATCCACCTGTATCCAATTGTGGTATATATATTAATCCCACTATGTTGTCATGAACTGGCAGGACAGTGGGGAGGAGGAAGGGGATCCCGGCGAGAGGTGTAGCTGGGACACACCAGGGCAAGCGGGATGGGGAAGGAAGCACAGAGCAACGGAGGATAGCGAGGGGATGGAGGTCAGTGCACAGGAACCAGAGCAGCAGGACCCGTCACCAGAGGGGCCCATGTCCCCACAAACACGGTGGGCTCTGAGGTGTAGCGAGCAGTGGGAGGCTGAGGCAAGCAAGGGCCCCCAGCCCAGCTCCCTGGCTGGCCAGGTATGGCTTGTTAGCTGTGGGAGGAGGGATGTGATTCCTCAGCTGGAGTAGGCCTGCAACAGGTGAGGGTCACCTGCCTCATCAAGCCCAGATGCTGCAATCAGCAGGCAAAGTACCGAAGGGAAGCAGAGCTGAGGGGCTGTGTCTGCTAATCTGCCCATGTTGAGGGCAGTTTGCATGTTCCAGGATCTCTGTGGGGCTGTGCTTCACTTTGGACACCTGGATTAACCCTGGACTGGGGATTTGACCTACTGACTTGCCGCCAGGTAGGCCGGGGTTCAGGACATATGCACACAATTATATCAAGGAGGCGTTGCATAGTAACTACCTAATTTTGCTCTCTCTCTGTGTGTGTTTTAACTCAACATAAAACCTTAATTTTTATGTGGTTAGTAGGAAGAGTAGCTTCTGTCCCATTTTAGAAACTGTGTTTAATGTGGCTTCATTGGGTTTCATATTACAGTATTTGAATCTTCCTTAACTGGAAAAAAAATGTGAGGGGGAGGAATATAATAACACCAACAGGTGTTCTATCTTGCTAATATTCCCACCTGGGAGATTCTTCTCTGTTGTGTCATTAAGAAGAGCATATTTCAGGCTCTGAGGCCCACAATAGAAATGATAAGGACTGGACAGATTTAAAGAAGGTAACTATGCCGTGCTGGATATTTAATCCAAAATAGTCAATGAAACACAGTTTAGTGTACAGAAGGTGTCTAAATATATTGCTATGTAAAGTAGACGGAAACTAGAAGGAATGGCTGCATTGCTGTATAACTTGTTGTTGTTGTATGCAATAGTCAAGGTGTCTTTAATTCCTTCTGCTCTGATCCATTAAACTGTTAGGTATGATCTAAAAGCCAGAATATTAACATGTGACTCTTAGCATCTGACACTTTAAATTGAGTTGGGAGCCGGCAATTAAAAAAGCCTTTAAATAGAATTCATATCTGCATAGTAGCCAAGCATTAAGCAAACTTGTTGCAATATAATCAAGACTCTTCTTCTGCTGAGGAGGGTGTGATATTAAACTAATTTCAGCTGCTCTATTTGGAAAGTGAAGTGGCACAGGGGTGATCAAAGCTGCATGCTTAAGGGTTTCAGGTTTATTTTCTGTTTGGTTTATGAATCATTAGCATACTGAACGGGCTACTTTTATGGAAAATGTGGGCATCGCAACCTGAACTATGGGTACCCATAATAGTCTTTCAATGTACATTAACATTTTGTGTTGCTTTTAGGAATGAGATTCTTAGCTCAGAAATGGAGATAAAGTTTTGCTTACATATGAAAACGGATAAATGATGAATTAGTGATAAAATGTATGCATAGCACAAGGAAATCCAAGCTGTTAGAACCAATTCACAGCAATATGCTTGTCCAGGAGCCTCTAGCTTCACATTCCCCCCCCCCATATTTTATTCCATTATTTTGACCATGTTTAATCTTTAAAATGTTGTCAACATGTTATTTCAACTCAACGTAGTTGAAGTTTCTCCTTCGTAATACAGGGATTAAATTTGGCATATCAATTTTGTTTTACGGTATCTGGCATGAAAATACGGAATGGACACAGCACCTGGGAGATAGCTCAATCGGTAGAGCGTGAAATTCTTAATCTCAGGATTGTGGGTTTGAGCCCCACAATGGGCAAAAGATTCCTGCATTGCAGGGGGTTGGACTAGATGTCCCTAGTGGTTCCTTCCAACTCTACAATTCTATGCTTCTATGATTTGGATCAAATTGGTGTTGTTTTGCTTTCAGTTGGGGGTGGGGAGCCTGTGTCCCTCCAGATGTTGCTGAATTACAACTCCCATTGACCTTGCTAACTGGGGATGATGGGAATCAAACAGCATTTGGAAGAATCACCATCGCTGCTATAAGCATATATCATTTCCCTAAACACTGCAGATCAGTAGGACTGAAGGCACATATAACCTTTAAAGAGACTTGCATTGATTCACACTTTAATTCTATATTTATTTTTGTAGGTTTAGGCAATTAGTTTCTCCCCATACATTTATCTCCCAGTCCCCTTTTTTCTTGTGAATTTGCATTGCACCAGATTCCTATGAAGTGTCCATATTTCATTGAGACACTTTTTTTTTTTATTGTGTTGGAACTGTGGTTTCTATGTGTTATGCTGCATCTGGCCATCTGTCTAAGGATATTATTTATTTACCACATCTACATTCCACCTTTTTCTCCAAGGAGCTCAAGATGGTTCTCCCCCCGCACACCTTGTTTAATCCCCACAATAACCCCGTGAGGTAGGTTAGGCTGAACGGCAGTGTCAGTGACCTGTCCAGAGTCACAGAGTGAGCTTTATGGCTGAGTAGGGATTTGAACTCTGGCTTCCCAGATCCATGCCCAACACCACACAGGCTCTTTTGGAGGGGCTGCTTTTCCAAAACATTGGAAATGGATACTACCACCAAGTTTGAATGCTTTGATAGCTTGTATAAATCAAATATCCAGCTCCGAGGGCCTTCTAGTGGATCCCTCCCTGTGAGAAGTGAAGTTACAGGGAACTAGGCAGAGGGCCTTCTCAATAGTGGCACCTGCCCTGTGGAACACCCTCCCATCAGATGCCAAGGAAATGAAACAACAACTTTTAGAAGACATCTGAAGGCAGCCCTGTATAGGGAAGTTTTTTATGTTCTATGTTTTATTGTGTTTTTTAATATTCTGTTGGGCCCAGAGTGGCTGGGAAAACCCAGACAGATGGGCGGCATATGCATAATAAAGTAATATTTTTAAATTTTGGTTTCTTTATAAAATGCAATATAGAGTTTAAGAAAATCATATTGATCTTTGTTTGCTATTGTAGCACAGCTATGCAGTCTATTCACATGAAGAACCACCTGCTCTCTTCGTTAGGGCAGGGAGTACTAACGAAGTCATCAGTCATTCATTACCTGACACAGAATCATGCAGTATCATATAAAGATCGAGAAAGAAAGGTGGCAGCTCTTTCATATGCCCTCTCTTGTAACTTCTCCAGTGAGATACTGTACTCCAAATGTGTCACTATTAGTTTTTTCAGATACGTTGACAGGTTTCTCCCTTCAGCAATTCCTGCATTGTTTTCCACTGTAAAACATGTTTCCTCTCATATGAAAGAACAAAGCACAAATGTGGATAGAATTCTTAATCTAGGTTTGCTCCTTGGGAATTATCCAATTGAACCCTGTCTGTTGATAGTAACATGCAAAGCCGTTTGTGGAAAGCTTAAAGCTATTTGAGGATTTGACCCATTGATCTTTCTTTCTGCTAAGGCAGGATGGGCAGTTAATTGGCTGAGGAAACCTGATAAACTTCCAGTTGCTTAACAACAGGAAAGCAAACAATAACTACCATGTGTTTTCACTCTAAGCTCATTTATGTCTAACATAGCCGCAAGCATGTCAACTGGAAGGGTGGCTAAATACAGTTCGGATAAGTCGTACAGATAACTAATATTAAACTAAAATGAGGTGTGAACAATGATTTGTGGTTTATTCTTCTGACTTCTGTGTAGGTGTTTTACATGGATGTGCTTCAAGAGTAATCATCACCCACTTTATTGGTCATTGCTCTTTATTATTATTATTATCTTTCCATACTGCTCTTCATCCAAAGATCCCAGGGCAGCTCACAAATTGATAATCTCCAGATAAAATTTATGTTATAAAAAGTTGCAGTAAAATTTAATGCAGAGTATTTTTCTGTCTTAAATTTTTTTTTTATAGAAGGTGTTTACCTAGTGCAATAAAATTCTAGCTTAAACTAGAAAAGGATGTATTATATCCAGGAGTTCCCTACAATGATGTCTCACCATTGTAAGGCAAGGGATGTCCAGAGTGAGGAATTATCTCTTTATTATCAAAAGTACACTTACAATGTGGGAAAAGACATACCCATTGGTCCTACATCTCTCAGCTACTCCTAGGTGTGCACCCAATGAGGTAGTCAAAGTAACAAAGAGGCCACGCCCCTGACCTCCGGCTTATGTATCTCCCCCTGGCTGCTACTCTTCATAGAATTGTAGAATTCTAAAGTTGGAAGGGACCCTGAGGGTCATCTGGCTCAACTCCCTACAGTGCAGGAATCTCAAGTGAAACATGCATGACAGAGGGCCGTCCATTTGTCTGTGGTCATCCCAACCATGTAGTGCATGTATGGAGTGCCTTTGGACTCCTTGACTGGGGCTGGTGGAACTTGTAGTCCACAACATACAGAGAGCCATAGGTTCCCCTACTCTGTTGCAGTGGATGTAAACATTGGATTTTTTTCTGTTATCCTATTTGGCACAGTATCTTTGTTATCAATCGTAAAATGACTTCAGTCAAATTGGTTCTCTCTGAATCGGGAAGCTGAAGATTCAGGTTCAAATCGTTGGAGGTCAGTAATCACACTGACAATAAAGTACTTAAAACTTGATAGAAAATGTGTTGATTAGGGGATAGTTTTGTTACTTTGCCCCTTGAATCACTGTGTCCTGATATAAATATATCTGCATTACTCCCATCCTGCCCCCTTTTCTCCAATTTTAACTAGCTTAAACGTTTTGTAGATTCATTTTGTGCCTATCGGGACACTCGGCAATAGGTAATTCTAATGCCTGAAAGTTTCTTGCTAGTCAACTTTCATGCAATTAAATAGAAACATGATGCACAGTAAGAAATTGCCAGTAGTTTAAAAACACGTGCTGAAATGACAGCCCTGCATTCCTGTGGTTTCTCGGGTCACATATAAACATAGTAATGATGACGAAAATGACAGTTGTACAGTCAAGTCAAGAATAGGTTTTCCATTTGCAAATAAATAAAATAGCGTAGAATCCATTCAAAGATAGCTGGATGAGTTGTTTTAATCCCTCATGTTACATGCATTTGATTTGCACAGTTTCAGCCATATGCTGTTGAAGGAGGCCTGGTTGAAATTTCAACCCAGACAAAAGTGGAGAGCTTAAAAGCTGTTTTTGCGCAGGGTCCACCTGGAGTTACCTGGCACAGAAAGAGCTTTTAAGCACTCTGCCATTCTTGGTGGACACAAGGCACAGGGATACTCTCACAAGATGTCACAGGAGCATCCCCAATGTTCCAGAGCCTGTGCACTGAGCATTCTAAAAGCTCTTTTGGTTCCAGGTATCCCAAGTGGACCCGGCACAGAAATAGCTTTCAGGCTCTTGGCACACTGACTCTGGGAGTGCTGAGGATGCTCTCTCTCCCCCACTAGCTTTGGAGTGGCTCCAAGGGGTTAACTATACACGGTTTTTGTGTATACTGTATGCATAACCCTTGAAACCAAACCCCTGCATAAGATGAGGAATTGCTGTATTTAATTTGGAAATAATAATGGTTGTTGGCAGTACCATTCCAATTACTAAAAAAACTCCAGCACTTAATGGTTTGTTTCTCTCCAAACAAACCACAGGAGGAAGTCAAGGAGAAAAACAAACAATGAGTCAGCTGGTTCACTATGGTTTGTTCCATCCCAGCTTGGGAAAAAGAGAAGTGGGCCAAGCACACTTTCAGCAGCATGGGCAAGAATGCTTGTCTGTTGTCCATTCCCACTCAGCCATAGTTTGGCTTACTATGATGTGAAAACCAGCTTATAGAATATATATTATTTAAATGCAATCTGGAATGTAAATCCCTGTGACGGGGTGAGCTCCCGTTGCTCGGTCCCTGCTCCTGCCAACCTAGCAGTTCGAAAGCACGTCAAAGTGCAAGTAGATAAATAGGTACCACTCCGGCGGGAAGGTAAACGGTGTTTCTGTGCGCTGCTCTGGTTTTCCAGAAGCAGCTTAGTCATGCTGGCCACATGACCCGGAAGCTGTTTGCGGACAAACGCCGGCTCCCTCGGCCTATAGAGCAAGATGAGCGCTGCAACCCCAGAGTCGTCCACGACTGGACCTAACGGTCAGGGGTCCCTTTACCTTTAACCATTACCCAGGGTTAAATAAAAACACTCCAGCTGCACTGTATTCTGGCAAACTATGCTGAAGACTTCATAAAATCCAAACTGGTTCATGAGTACCTACAAAATGAAACTATTTTAAACATTTGGAAGGTCAAGCTTTACATTTTACCTTGAGTTTGAAAAGTGCAGTTAATTGGAAAGCTGAGTCATTTATCCAAGGTCAGTCAAATGGCATAGTATCACATCTCCCAATTATTGTATCTATATAAGAGAAGGTTAGGATGAAATTGCTTCTTCTGAATGCAAGTTGTGAATCACTATGGAATGACAAATCTCTCTCTCTCTCTCTCTCTTACACATAAGCACACTTCAAAGCTAGACATTGGCAGATTGATGTGTCACAGCAATCTGACTGCTAAGACAAACTTCTTTCACCTTTTGCCAGTTGGGTGTACTTTGCAGTAATATCATTATACACTGGCTTTCTAGTTTGTTTCAGACAAGCAGGTGTTGTGGTGTTGCACTCCTTTGGCAGCAGTGCACAATCCTATATAATAAAGTCCCTGTGTCCCTGCGTCCGTCCGTGTGTCAGTGGAAATTTTCCACTGAGCATGTCCCACAGGGACGCAGGGATTGGACGACGCAGAGACTTCGGGCCTCGGATTGGCCGGGAGCGGACGAGGGCGGGGCTGTGCCTTTCCGGGGCGAGGGAGATAGGAAAAGGGAAGAGTGACAACATGCACGAACACTCAGAGGTAAATAGTGATGGGTTCTGGGTAGGGAAAGGGCTATAAGGGAGGATAGAGGTAGGAAAAGGGTAGAGGGGACAGAGGTAGAAAATGAGTAGAGGGACCTCAGAGGTAGGAAAGGGGTAGAGGGGGCCACAGAGGTAGGAAAGGGGTAGAGGGACCTCAGCCTGCTTTTACAAATGTTTCACCACATATCTTCTAGCGCCCATTAATTTAACGGGCTGAACGTTCACTAGTATAACATAATTCAGTGTGATGAAGTTTACTTCTATGGAATTTTATCATCTTCCCTTTCCTCCCTCATAGCACTTAGCATAGTCCATGCCTGTAATGTGAGACCAAATGCCCATGCAACACTGAAAGACTTAAAAGCTACCAGGTGTTTGTGTGTGTGTGTGTGTGTGTGTGTGTGTGTGTTGTTTCTTATAAACCGACTCTTAATTTTCCTTTTCTCTTCCATTCTTTGGAAAAATCCTAACATTAAAAGAACCTGTTTCTATGTCTAAGATATCTGAAACATGCACACACAGAGAAAGCTCTGGCAGAGACCATTGAGTGTTGCCACTAGTCAGCAGAGATAATGTAAATCCTAGTTTTGTGTTCTGTGTATGTGGTTGCACCCATCTTCAGTATCTCTCCAAGAGTGATGTATTTCAGTTTGTGTACCACACCACAGCATGCCACACTTCAGCCTGATTGATGGCCTGCTAAATTCTTGCTTCTAGGCAACAAATCCATATATTCATGTAATAAATTTATCTCTTTCCATCACTCCTCTCTAGCCCCAAACCCTTCAAAAGCAATGCAGCTGTGTGTTTCCACTTTCCTTAACACAGCTTTGTTGCAGAATTACAAGTAACCTGTTTGCTGCATTAATATTCATCTTTTCCTGTCATGAGAGAGAGAGAAAGAGATATTTCCATACACAAATTAGGTCTGTTAAGAATAAATAATATGAAGGTAAGCTGTCATGGGAAAAATTATTTGTTTGTAGTGAAATATAACTGGCAGCATATCCACATTTTTTATTTTTTTTATTTTTTGCCACAATACATTTGATGGCATTTCAGATACCATAGTCCTCCTTGTTGGTCTGGCGCAGATGTATTCTAAACACAGTTTACAAATTAGGCAGACACACCCCTTTCCCTGGTAGTCGTAACTGTGATCAGCATTACACCTGCAACATTAACCATGGTTAGTATAAACTAGATTTCTCAGTTTAGTTGGGATTGGGAACCAATGTTTGAACAGGTCCGCAAACCCTGGTTAACGTCATGGACTGGCTGGATGCAGAGGAGTGGTGGGAGGCACCGGTTGGGGAACCCCCAGAGAAGAAGGCTCAGAGCCCAGAGGATTGGTGTTGGGGAAATGAAGCATGGTCAGAGGGAGAAGAGGGAGAAACTGATGAGGAGATGTCAGAAACTGAAGCGGCAACAGGGTTTAGTGAGCAGGAAGAGGCTGTGGCAGAGGGCACTGCAGACTCAGAGGCAGGAGAAGAGGGGGAGCCAAGAAGCAGAGTGGAGGCAGGCTGCAGAAGAATTTAGGGTCTCCCCCTCCTGCTGTGACCAGCTCCCCTCACCCCTGATCTCCCAGAACACACAGAGAAATGGAAGGAGCGGTAGGAGTCAAGGCGACAGAGCCTTAGGCTGCTGTGAAAGGAACCAGGGGAGGAGCCATAGAGAGATGTGGAAGGGCTGGGAACTGTGCTGTTTCATTTTCTTTGATGTGTTATGGAAACAGGTAAACAAAAGAGGAGAGGGGGTTGGAACCTGATGGGGGTGTGTGACCATGCTCCTGTGAGGGTGACTCCTGCTTTACAAGTCCGAGGCCAAATTGACTCTGCCAATCCTACATGGAATTTGAAAGGATTCTTTATTTTGTCTATGCACAGGTCTTTGTGAAAGCTGACATTCTAATTCTCCCGAGTTTGCCTACATTTCGCCCTTACTGGGAAGTGATAAAATCAGGAAAGCACTTCAGAGAGTCCACCTAGGAGCATTTACAAATGGCACTAGTCTTTGAGATGAAGGAGCCTTCAGAGTTATTTTCGCACAAAGTATGAAGAGTGAGGTATTCTTCATGCTGCGGTAGTTTCAATGCAATGGTGTCAAGTGGTCATGGTGCCATTGGGTGTCTGGTTGCTGGACAACAGATAGGAACAGTAAATATAAATGACTGCCTGCTGCCACAGCTACTTTTCCCTTAAGCCTTAGCGTAGTGACCACTAGAAGCATCTGTAACATTTACCAATTTGCTTGCAATTTGTTAACTTGATTCATAGCTTAATTAGTTTCTGTGACTGCATCATAATGTTTAAATTGGTCCCTTTTAAAGCCAGCATTGTTCTACCAACAGCATCTGTTCTGAGTTTGTCTTTTAAATTTAATCATATTAAACACCACAGATTTTCACACTGTCATCCACACAAATGTGTAAGTGTTTTGAAAAATCAAACAAAATATAAAACGGTGACATAACGTACACCAGAAATTTGCAATGTGCCTCGCTATAGTGTATTAGTAATTTTCCTTATGTCTGTTCTTCTGGACTACAGTTTGTGCTTCCTGCAATGGTTGAGGCACTTGTTCACAAAATCTATGCTTAGAAATAATTTCAGCTAAGTGAGAAATTAATAACCAATAATTCGTTTAGCCAAGAGGAAGCAGTGGCATTATTCAAATGAATTGTGTCTGTAAGGCACAAGTCATGTAGCTCAATGCTCCAGTAGCCTTAAAGAACATGGTGTTCATACTGAATGCACCCTTATCCTCGGTTATTGAAAGCTCTAATAATTGGCAATTTTAAAATAATTTACCTTGAGTAACCCCTATAGGTCAGCTAATATGAGTACCTTAAGGACTGCACTCTGAAGTCTATGAATCTCAGTATTTGATTTACTTACTACAAGTACATCTTTACAGGGAGGAAATACTTAACCTCTGATATAATCTTTATGGAGCTGTTAACTAGAGATGCAGCTTAAGAAAAAGATGAGGTAGGCTGGATGCCTCCATAAATTGCCAAACTGGGGAAGTGAGAAAATTATAGACTAGTATAGGTCAGCCTTCCAGATGTTTTGGACTTCCACATCAGCAGCAGATGGCATGTCAGGGATGATAGTAGTTCATTCCATGGAACAGCATTCCTGTTGAGATGTGACAGGTGCCCACTTACGGTACCTTCCAAAAACAATTGGAGATATTTTTGTTTCAACAAAAGCTGTATGAAAAGGTTTCCTCCACCTTAGGTGTTCATTTTGTATTGCTTTAGAACCTTTTTTGTCCTGTTTTTAAGCCTACCTTGAGCAAAACAAACAAACAAACAAACAAACAAACAAACAAATTGCAATATGTTTCTAGACTGACTTGACACATAAAAAGCAGTTTACAAATTAATAAAAAAAACCCCACAGCTGACCAAATAAAAACATCTGGAGAGCACCAGGCTGAGAAAGGCTGATCTAGATCCTAGGGAATGTTTTTGATAGATTTCTTCAGTTTTGGAAGATTTGTCAATACGCTGACATCAAAAATCTAACCTTTTCAGAGCAGCCCCGAGACTGCATTTTGTTCTAGCAAAGCAGGGACAAAAAAAGCAATGGTTGTGTAAAATGTATAGTAAGTGTAAAGTGCATGCCTAAGCATGCATATGCAGCCAGAAATTCACTCCCCGCCACAGGATTCAGGAGGAGCTCCTCCCTAGTAAGTGCGGTTAGATTGAAACCTTGGTTAAAATAGCAAACAGTTATGATAAAATAATATTGTAGACTACCCCCTCTCCCCTAAAAAAAAAAGTCAAGAAAGGAAACTATTATTTTTCCATCAGTTCGTTCAATGTCATTTGTACACACAGTTTCTTGGAATCCAGTTTGTGTTAACTGAGTCATCCCTATTGTGGTAGGAGCCAGAATTTAGGATGTTGGAATAAATTTGAATTTAGACATGAAAGAGGTAACAGAGCCAAGGTTCTTTAGGCATGACTCATAATTTACAGGCTGTGGACCACATCTTTCAATGGAACTGGTTCCAGCATGAGGCCTGAAGTCAGTAGTAGGCTTGCAAAAAATATGATTTAAAGATTCCTTCCCGTGCCATTTTTTTTATTGCGGTATCTGATGCTGAAACCAAGTGTGTCCAAATTCTGTGTGCATATATAAAAGTAATCAATTGCATATGATGTTTGGCCTCACTGAATGTCTGATGTGACTAGACATAACGAAACATAACCAAGAGGTAGCCTAACTGAAGACTGGCCTCAGCACAGGTCACCCTTGGGCAACTGGTATTTCCCCCCCCCCTTCAGATTTAGAGCTCTCTTCTTTTTAGTTTATGCTTCTATGTTTTATTTGCATTGTTCAAAAATTGCATTAGAAAGCCACACATGCACAACACACATGGTCTAAAAACTTACAGATGAAATGAGCACTGTGGATTTGACTATAAAATCAGAATGAAAAAGTCCCATGCAAACATGGCAGGCCATATTAAATTTAATTTGACCTTGTTGCAGGTTGTATAATTCAAGATGCAGCATGAGTCTTTTTCTCTGTCTTAATGTGTGTTAGTACACTTTTGTACTTTTGATACCATTGTCAGTTGAGGGACTGAGTTCAGTTGGTCAAGGCTCCCTTTTCTGCATGAATTGACATAAGATTCAGACCTTGTAGCCGATTTAACACCGTTGACTGCCCACTAGGAAATCAGATCACGGAAACAGAAATACTTACCCAGATCCTTGGCATAGGTTCAGGTAAAGCAGTCTTGCAAAGTATAGCTGAGGATATTATCTACAGATACGGGAATTGTTCTGCCAAAACACAGGGAGAGGGGGGAGAATTATGCTCCCTATTTAAAGGGCTAGTTTCTCTGATTCTACAGTGACCTTTCTGAAACAGGCATTAATAAGTTAGGTAATTGCCAGCACTGAAGTTGGGGGTCAAACCATATTTTAAGTAATCAAAATAGTTTCAGAATGCTCCTATCAGGACGATTCCATATAAAAAAGCAGAGCACCCTTGCAAAATCTGATTCATTTTAAGTGGTGTTTGTTAGGAACAGCAATACCCTCCATATGCTTCATTAGGGGAAAGTCCCATTGAACTCAATGGGATTTACTTCACATTTACTGCACTGTAAATCTTAATACGTAGATTGTTTAATAGGAAATATTTTCCACAATTTTGTGCATGAAGATGACAACATAGGCCAATAATAATTTAGTTGATTGTCCGTGGCACACTTCATTTTAAGCTGACTTCTGGAGTTGATTTTTAAAAGCAAGGCCAGAACAAGGTATTTTGACACCTCTGGCAAGGACACCTTAGTCACCCCTCTGGCAACATGTAATATGCTAGATAATAAAAAATGAACACAAAGGTTTATAAGTCTGCACATGACCTTTAATGCACATCTTTTTATTTTGCTGTTATAAGGCACCATAATAAACATTTAACTGAAATGTTAATTTGTACCATCATATCCTAAAATGTAAATAAGTGATGTTTAATACATTTTTAGGCCTAATTATGTCATAGCTCTAAACCTTGATTTTTAAAATCCATGGCTTAGTGTTAGGTGTGACCACTGCTTAGTAGCTCTACTATGGTTTGTTTACTCCCAGCAAATCGCTGTCTGAAGCCATGATATATTTTTTTGCCTATGAACCTTGGTTTGTTTTAACTGTGGCTTGATGTTATGTATGAACCAAGTACCCTTTCTTAATCAAGGTTTGATTGGGCACCAAACAAAACTTTTTTCTTCCAGCTGGATTACAAATACGTTGTAGAGCATCTAACATATTGGCCTGGTTCACACATAAAGTTAAGCCATCATTTGTTTAACCAACCGCAAGTTTGTCACTTAGTCAAGCAAACTATGACTTTTTTCTCCAAAGCTTGGTTTGTTTTCCTGCTGCTCTTGTCTTGTGCCTTTGTAACTTCCAAGGATTAGTTGTGGGGCATGTTTTCATTTTTAGAAGTACAGTGATATAGCAGTAGATTTGCATTTGCCTTCTGTGGCGGGACTCCTTTAAAAATAATAATCTGTGGTACTAGATAATATCTTCTAGGATTTGTGTTGAGGGACGTGTCAACAGTACATTTTGTCCTATAGGTAGGGGAGCTTTTGGGCCCGAGGTTCAGTCCTAGACAATAGTTTGGATACTAGGAGTCAAATCTAGAATGTATTTGTAATTACAAATGTGCTTCTAGTAAACACAAAGCTAGCCAGCATACATCTGGGACCAGGAAAGAGAGTTTTCCTGCCAAGATGCATGGCCTCCAAAGATTTCTCTTTTTTAGAATATATGTGCTCATGTCCCTGAAGATTCTAGCCTTTCTTCGCAACCTTTTCCCTTTTACGTCTATATAAGCTAGTAGTCATGGGATTCAAATGCCTGCTGGGGGATCTCGTCCATCTAAAGAGTTTTTGTTTTTACAGTAGCAGGATAGTCTGTAATGTGAAATGAGCCACGTTCCAGCCAGTAGTACCAGTCAATGAAGGCATAGTTAAAAAGCAATAAGGAATCCCTTGGCTATGATACACCATAAGCAAAACCACATATTTTTTTAAAAATAATAATAATAAACTGCTGGAGGGAGTAATTGGGAACCTTAACCTCACATTTTCATCTGTGCAAGTGTTATTTTTAGAAACAGTGTCATTGAGAAATTTCTTTTTTGCTCAGACATTTGGAAATTGCATTAGTGTTTCGTGAACTGGAATTTGAATCTCCCTTGGACTGTGAATATGCAGGCGCTGGAAACTGTCACAGAGGCAAAAGGACAAGGCAGGTAAAAGACAGTTCTCTGATCTGAGAGTAGTGAAGGCATTTTGGGTTCATGATGCCGACAGGTGCATCATTAGCGCTCACATATTCACTCATCAGTGTGCGTATGTCTCGAAAAGATGTTTGTTACTGTTGGAATTACTTGTGCCAAGAAAAAAGGTCCTTTTGCTTTTGCTGCAATGGACTAGCATGGCCGTTCCTTTGTAAGTTACATCAAGAGTAAAACAAATAAATAAAACAACCAAGAAAGTAGAACTCCAGAAGTCAGTCATTCTGCTTTGGGCCCCTGCAATAATGTTCCCTGATCTGTGTGTTTGGGGAAGGACTGAGTGGGAGACTTGAATGTTGCTTCTTGCTTAGGTGTTCTCTAAAGATACATATATTAGAATTCAAGTTACCTGAATATTTAGTATTAAATTAAAGACTGCTGTTGACTCTTCTACTCGGCAGACGCTGATAGAGATGTCTCTTTGCTCCTGCATTCCTGTGCTGAAAGGGGTGTGGGTATGCAGGGGAGGTAGGGATTGAACAATCCGACCAAAAGAGTCAACAAGGGCTGTGCTGCAACATTCCCTGCCTTCTGAAGGGAAGGGCCATAGCTCAGTGGTTGAGTATCGGGTTCATTTCCCACCATTTCCACGTAGGACTGGGAAATTAAAAACTTTGATTGCGTCAACATTGTCAGAGTAAGACAGCACTGAAGTAGATGGACCAGTGGCTCAGCAGGAGAGGTGGCGGGGTTTATGGAACCCCCAGCTATTTCACTTGTGGCGTATGGACTGGCTTGCACATTGTAGCTTGTGAATATGGAGTGGCCATCTTAGGATCATAGAATTGTAGAAGGGACCTCCTCCTGCTATGCAGGAATGTCAACTAAAGCATCCATGACAGAGGGCCAGCCAACCTCTGCCTAAAAACCTCAAAGGAAGGTGAATCCACCACCTTCTGATGGAGTCCGTTCCACAGTCAAACAGCTCTTACTGCTAGAAAGTTCGGAATCTCCTTTCTTGTAACTTGAAGCCATTGGTTCGGACCTGCCCTCTGAAGCACGAGAAAACAAGCTTGCTCCATGTGACAGCCTTTTATATATTTGAATATGGCTATCATACACCTGTAGGTGTATCTTCTCAGTCTCCTCTTATCCTGGCTAAACATACCCAGCTCCCTCAACTAATCATCATGACGCTTGGTTTCCAGACCTTTAGTCATCATGGTCACCCTCTTTTGCATATGTTCCAGCTTGTCCATATCCTTCTTAAATTGTGGGGCCTAGAACTGGACATAGTACTCCAGTTGCTGTCAGAGTAAGACAGAATAGAGTGGTACTGTTACTTCTCTGTACACTATACTTTTGTTGATAAAAGAGCATTAGCTTCTTTTGCTGTTGCGTCACATTGTTGACTGGAGTAACCTTTGTTGCAGAATGCTACATCATTATAGATTCTCAGCGCATGCACACATACTAATTACTGCTCGTTATAAACTCTTGACAATGGACTTTTGCTACTAAGTATTTGATAGTTTCTTGCAGATACTGTACTAACCTGGAAGATCCGGTTTTATATTCCTGGCAGAATGACTTGCTTTGAGCCATGGTTCCATATGCCTCATTTCCCTGTAATTAAATTTAGATAAAGACAAAGGCCTACTTTGTCAGTGATGATTTCTAAGCCCCTTTGAGCACTGGATGTGGTGATATCTATCTACAGTTGTACCCACCTTCTTTCGGTATAGCCTGCCATCCCATAATTTGTTAGATTAATGTGTTAGTCAGTATGGTCCTGCTGGTTGAGAATGGAGTAATAATAGCTGACTAGAGCTATAGAAAAATGAGACTGAGTGCTAGGAAAGCACTCAGTGGCTGATAAATATGTCCTTTGTTCATTTCTGTGTCGGGATCCTTTGGCAGATTAGTGCAAATTTACCTTTCTTTAAAACAAACAAAAAACTTCTTAATGCCTGTAAGGTAAACAGTTAAAATCAGTAGATGCTGCCCTCCCCAATCTATTCAGTGATCACAGAGCACCTCAGATTAATTGAATGTGCTTTTCTTAGCCTTATTTTTTCAAAGCCTGATTGAATAGAAGTTCTGATGCAGTGTCCATCCACAAAAATAACTTGAGGCATGCTGTGTGCCCTAATTTGTGGGCTGTTGTTACTTTCATCCAGTGGCCCATTAGAGAAAATTTGGCTCTTGTTGTGGCATCCGATTATTGGATACAAGCATCCATTGTGCTTTCTTGTATCTATGGGAAGTTGTCCTGGCAATAATGGCTACCTGACAAGTACTTGAAAACAGGATACATTAAGAAGATTGGTCTCCGCTGAGGAGGAAAAACACTTTATTAATGTCAGTTGTGCTTGATTATGTTAGAACAGTGCCTTACTTTTTCAACAAAAAAAACCCCTACCTCACCCACCCCTCCAAGTAAGGAATAAATAAAGGAAGACAATTTCAAACGTTTCCCTAGGAGAAGGTGATGTTTACTAAAGCATTTGGTTTGAGAAAATGCATTATTTGTGTAAAGTCCAGGAGCCAATGTTCTCCAGCCTTGGCCTTGTAGAAGGTTGGATTGATGGAGTTCTGTTCTTTCCGCTTGAAGCAATTGGGGCACCCAGCGTTCTGGACAGAAAGCCTTGAGAACTGCCGGCTGTGGTGTGACTAGCCAAGCTGCTTTTGAATTCTCTAATAATCAAAGTCTAAAATTGGCTGCACTGTGAAATGTCAGAAGTATCATCCTCTCCAAAAGAGAAAATTAGGGCAGTTGGATTTGGTGACAGTTGTTGCATTGTGGGCTTTGGAGCCTTGAAAATCAAATCCCTGATTTTTATATCTGGCATTGATTTCTTGTACAGAGTTCAGTGTAATCAGTAGAGGAGTGTGCTGCACAAGCCACTGAATCTTAACAGTTTTGCTACTGATGTCCTCCCACAGTTGGATAGCTTTTAGAGAAACTTTGCAGAGGAGCAAAAACATCTATAGATATTTCTGCAGTGTTTCATCTGTTAATGTTTTCACATTATTTGATAAACATTTTTTAAAATGTTTTGCCCATACTCAAAGAGCCGCACAAACAATTCCATGGGAATTTGGATTTCCATGTCCCATGGGAAACCTCATCTGAAAGCAAGGGCAGTTTCAGAAGCAGTTTGTGATCTCTCAGTCTCTCTCTCTGTGCCCATGCACATTGTTGAAAGGGGAAAAGGAAAGTAGAAAATTTTACTGGATGCCTGCAAGCTCTTGAGAATTCCTGAAGCAATCCTTGATGCTAGACTAGGCATTTAAAATAAAACCTGTTGCTTATAATGTGGCTGCTTCTTGAATGGAGTGCTTTAGATTGTTCTGAATGAAAATGAAAGATGAGAGTAATACACCATAGAATTCTCAGACCTTTCAAGGACAAAAAAAGTTCATTGATCAAAGACAATGTTATTGTGTGATCCTCTCCAACCACTTACCAACTTTTCTCTTTTAAGTATTTGCATTGCCTTGAAATATGCATACATGAAAGCAATTTACAGTAATCTTAACATTCAGATCTAGTGCATACTTTATGTCTGGTGGATTATAAACCAAAGTACAGTTCAGCTTAACTCCATAGAATACTCTTTCTGTTAAGTGCTTTTGATAACCTGATCGCATCAATTGACAACAAGGATAAGGCAATATATGGCTTCTAGTCAATGTAGCTTTGTATCATCTCCAGTATCAGTTCCTGGGGAACTTGGACAAAAGAGTGCTGTTGTACTCATGTCCTCCTTGTGGGCTTCTCATAGACATCTGGTTGGCCACTGTGAGAACAGGATCTTGGTGTAGATTTGCCTTGGGCCTGATAGGGCTCTTGTGTCCTGGGGCAGCGGGGAACTGCTCATAGACATGAAACAGACAAGCACAAGACTTAACATGATGTATCTGTTGTTGGATTCCTGCAGCCAATGGGAAGCTGGCCAGCGTCACGGAAGGCGGTCCCCGCTCTGCTCCGCGCCGGTTTAGCACTGGAGCTGACCGAGCAGGCGGCGGGGGTCCCCGAGCGGGCGGTGGGGGTCCATGGGCCGGTTAAACGACCCCCATGGGCCGCTTGTCGCCCATGGGCCTTAGGCTGCCGACCCTTGATCTGGAGAGTAACAAGCAGGGGTGGGGATTTGATCTTGCACATGCAGTACAAGATGGCATAGCAAGCAACAAGACAAATAATCAAGGACATTAAACTCATACAATCCTCTTGACATGCGGATCAAGCTGTCCCAGTATTGATGAGTGCATGTGCAAATCCAGCCAAACTGCCCTGCTGATGGAAAACTGATAAAGTGAAACCATCTGGCAAGGAAGGGTCCTTGAGATAAATAAGGAAAAGGGTTGAGCAGCTACTGGACTCCCACCCTTCTTCCACTGAGGCTTACAACCTGTCTAGACCAGAGGAGAGCAGAAGGTAAATTGGAGTCCACTGGTAGATCTCTGGGCAATTTGAAATAGATCTGCAAGTATTTTTGGCTTCCAGTTGCAAATTACAAAAAAGACTTCCCCCCCCTTTTTTTGTAATTTGCAGAAAACTGGAGTGTATTTTTGTGTGAAACAATTGCAAGGCCAATTCTGATACTGAAAGCAAATATTTGGTCTGGGATATGGTCTGGCATTCTGTTCCTTTTTTACACCAGCCCTACAAGCCACTCTCTTGCATTTGACTCTAGTTGGTGAAACCTGAGGGTCTAGACTAGATAAAACAAAACAAAACAAAAGCAAGTAGATCCCAGAAGTCTGGCCACCCTCTGTCCCAGGCTACTTTTGCTTTAAAATGAAAGTGCAAACAGGGAGAAACAAACCACAGAATTCCTTTTAACTGTTAGCTTGGCCATGAGAAGTTGTAGAAGTTGCAGAAATGCCAACCTGATTGCACTTCCTGGTTTGCCATACCTCTGGCAACTTGACCTAAAGTACCGTTTGCCGTGCGCTTCTGAATAAATCTTGGAACTTGCGGTGTGATTGCTTAATAACAGATGACTCAGAGGAAATCACGAGCTATTCTCAGACAAGCAGAAAATTAGGCTAAAGTTCAGAAAATAATTCACTTGTAAATTATTTGCTCCATCACAAGTAATTGCAGCACTCTTTGATGCCTTTGTTTTGCCAGTTATAATATACTCGGCTTGGTTGCACTCCAAGCTGGCTTGATTTCAGGAACCCGTAGTGCCTTGCCACTTACAAGTGTCCCCCCCCCACCTCCTTACCTCCTTACCTCAAGAGGATTTATGTACTTTAACATGGAAGTTCTTAACAAAACAATTCTAGGCCATCAAACAGATCATGTCATACAGAAACTTGGTATAAGCCACTCCTAAAGCTCTTCCCCTCCCTGCAAGTGTTATGCATGTCCGGGCACATAAATTCTGCTGTATACAAAGTGATGCTGAAAGAAACTTGGATAGGAGCACTGAGTGGGTGCAGAAGTAATTCAGACTAAAGGCTCTAGATTTCTATGACACAAACAGCCAACGGGGAGCAGCGGGGGATGAGCTTCCTAGCTCCACCCTCTATTCTCTATTATCCCTCTATTCACTATTCTCATTGCCCTCCACAAGTTAGAGGCAGATCTTCTGAAACTGAAAGCTTTAGATCCCTGGAAAATAAGAATGCTAGAGCCCTAGGAAACCAGTGTTTTATAATGCTTAGGGAGCCTGCATGAGGACAGAAGGCTCCCCATTTCAGAAGAGTTGCCATGCACTATTCTAACCCCACCCTCACCCCCAGCAAAATAGGTTTAACAAGTTGGATTACTTTGCAGAGCAGATATCTCAGGTCTGCAATCCCATCCATCCCCTTCCGTGTGGGTAAAATAATGCTGAATAATGCAAGGGGAGGAGATAGTGTGGAAGCCTGACACACGGCCCTGATAGACAAACCATGATGTAGCCAATAGCCATGACTTCTGAATTGAGCCAGTGTTTTGTCAAAAGTCACACAGTAAATACCTAAGAAGATTTGAAATGGGAATCTCCTAGCTCATTCTCTTGTCCACTATACTAAGCCTTGGCTCCATCTGCACTATATATTTAAACACTATTATACCACTTTTTAAACAGTCATGATTTCTCCCCAATGAATCCTATTTGGGGGGGGGGTGCTGAGAGTTGTTAGGGGACTCCTGTTCCCCTCACAGAGCTACAGTTTCTAAAGAGGTTTACAGTCAGTCCCTCTTCCAAGGGAACTCTGAAAATTGTGGCTCTGTGCAGGGAATACAAGTGTCTCGTAACATCTGTCAGCACTCTTAAAAGCTACAGTTCTTTGGGGGAAGCCAGGACTGTTTAAAGTTGTTTAATACTGTTTTTGATGTATAGTGCGGATCGATGCTTAATCTAGAATTGATTTTAGAGACAGCACCCTGGCAGAATAGCTTTTTATTGTGCTTAAAGAAAGTTGTGAATTAAATATATCTTTCTAAGTCACCATGGCAGATGGTTAGAATACAGTATTTATAGGAATTTCAAATATGCAAAGGGCACTATGTACATTCCATGATCATGTTTCACTTTGCATCAGTTCTTGTTTTATTCTCACACTAAATAAAAGACATGGTTATTCCTGCTAAAATTATTAATCTTTTTATTATTATTATTATTTCCTGCAGATCACCAGAAATTGGAAAGAGAAGCTAGAATCTGTCGCCTTTTGAAGCATCCCAATATCGGTAAGAATGTGGACAATACACAGCCATTAGATTTTCTTTTATAGGACAATTGCCACAATATTAGTCTCAGAGAAATAAGGCAGACCAAAGAGATGAGTTTGTGCTTGTACTGATGTGATCTAATACCAGTGTCAGAGCATTAAAACTTTTAATTTACTAATAAATTTCTGCATATGTCGAGAAATGCAAATATTTCACATTTCAATAGAGAAGGGATGCAAAACCTTGGCCCTGTTGATATTACTGGACTCTAGCTCCAATCATTCTTGGCCAGCATGACCAGTGGCGAGTGATCAAGGGAGTTGTATCCAACAACATCTGGAAGGGCAAAGGTTCCTCACCCCAGACCCAGCTGTGCTACCCAAGGAATAAAGAAAGGGAAAGAATTGTTGAGTAGTAGGCTAGGTGTTAGAAATGAAAAAGATAGCTCTGACTTTGCTGACAGCTCAATGAGATGGGATTTTCACAACTCTATCAATACCTAACAAACCTCCCACCTGTCCTATGCAGGGGCTATAAGCTAATGTGGCAATGTGTGGCAATCAACCATATCAGCACAGTTGTCGGCAATAGAGCAAGAGTTTAAAAATCGCTACAGTAGAGATTCTTCTTTGAATTAGAGGGTATAAGTCGAACTAAGGTTGTTTTCATTGCTGAATTTGAATGGGCTTGGAGGGAACAGGACACATCCCAAGGCCTGTGTGGAACTTTCTGAAGAATTTGTAGCAAATTGTACTCCTGTTTCTTTTTTGCTTTGTGCTGTTGTTTTTTTCATTGTGTTGAGATAAAAGCATTCTCCCTAAGCTCTGGCATATTATCTTATGCTTTCTAGGCCAGTTGTTAGGGGTTTTGGTGGTTTGTGTCACTTTGAAGATGTTCATGGACCTAGCGAAGTCTTTGCTCAGCTCTGGGCCTCTGGTGAACACTTAAGCAGTTCTTATGTTTGTTTTGAGATTGCAAGGCCTTAGCCAAAGTCCATGAGAATTTGAAGTTGGTGGACAGTTCAAAGGCAACTATCCGCTGCTATCTTGCTATTTAGTTTTGGGGGGGAAAGGATATATGCTTTTGAATATGGCAATAAAGGCCCATTGTTTTTCATTTTGATGTACACTGGCTAACTCTATGGGATGACTATGTTGTCTGAAATTTGCAGCAATACAGTTTAGTGTGGCAGGGTCAGAAATGTCCTGTTCTACTTTATTTATTGCCTCTAAGCCCTTGAATGAAATGTTTGTAGGGGACCATCTGCTGTTTCTTGCCTTGCTTCTGTTTGGGCAGGAAGAAAGTCAGAGATACTCAAGGGAGGAAAGGACCCCTCTACCTTACAGCATCTTCTCACTGTGGGTATACACACAAGCACCCTTCCTCATTTGTTTACTGTATGTGTTTATGGGAAGTGGATTCTGTCCGCTGGCCACATCTGCTGATGTAGCCCTGCTTAGCCATGCACCCTTGGCAGTCACACATTTAGCACTGGTGAGAAAAGGACAGGCGTTTGCACAGCTTCTCCACCCTGGACCAGTCAGTGTTCCCAGTTTAAAGGAAGAGCCTTATCTATATACATGTGTGTGTGGTTCTTTCTCACGGACACCATATTTGTGTCAGCTACAGGAGGGGTACCTAATGGGCTTGCCGGGTATGTGGCCAGCAGGAAAATCTTGTTCCCCTTTCACACATTAATGTTGGAAGGGTGCTTGTATGTACACCCACAGTGAGAGGCTACTATAAGGAGGTGAGGGAGCTTTTTCTCTCATCCCTGACATCCTTCAACATCTCTGGCATTGGTGCTTGCAGGCCGGCCACTTGCTTCCATCCCCATTCATACTGACCTTCTGGGGATGCAGCTGATCAAAAATTTATACAGAAGATGGGATTAGATTTGAGGCCTGCTTTATTATAAAGCTAATATTTGTCTATTTGGATAATACAAAAATGACTTTATAAGTATACCTTGTTTCTTTAGAGATTTGGACTTTCTGCATTTAAGTAATACAGCTTCCGTATTAAAAAGTGATGCAGCACTCAAAAGAATCAAGCTGCTGTTTAGCCAATGTTTTATTTTGTTTTTTCATTTACTTCATAAAATTTATAAACCGCTTAATTGTAGAAAAACCTCAAAGTGGTTTACAAAAACAATAAAGCAGTAAGATTATTGGTAGAACTGCTATTGCAACAGCATCGTTTATCCGGTAAAAGTTTTGAGTCTGCTTTCAAAGCTGCCAAGCCTCATTAAGTTGGAATAGCAGGAGGGATAGGAGCTAGAAGAGAAGTAGTGGGAAATTGCCCTTTTTGTAGAGTCTACTTTTTTCTACACATGGAATTTCATTTCAAAGTACCTTAAATTATATGCAGTGGAGAGAGGAGAGAGAGAGATACAAAGGGCTTAATTTTCCCTTTTATGTTGCTTCCTTTTTGCTTTCTGGTAGTCTTCGATTTCTAGAATTAAGTGGAAAGAATCTCTGATGAAAAAAAAATGGGGTGGGGAAGGAAACCCATTTTTCTTCTTCATAATAAAAACACATTCCTGAACTTTCCATTTTCTGGCCTGCTTCCATTTGGAATGTGCTTTATTTTCCATGTTTGATTTGTAAAAAAGAAATCCTTTTATCTTTCCCATTATGCTAGCCCAATATTGTTCTTGTAGCTTTGTGTTGGCATGTATTCCTTGGTTTCATTTTGTAATCACTAAAACCTGTGAGATTCCATTAATTAGTCAGGCAGCTATAAAATTTTCTGTTTTCTTTAAAAAAATGTTGCTGTAACATGTTATATAACAAATAGTAAACATGTATTGAGCTTCAGGTGGAATGAAAAACTGCTGTGGCTTGCAGATTACATGCTACAAGAGCTGTAAATTATTATTATTATTATTATTATTATTATTATTATTATTATTATTATTAGTTTCTGGATTGTAAAGTAAAATGCCTTACATACCTGTGTGTTAGTTACAGCAGTACATCTTATCAATGTACAATGTAGCCTTCAGTAGCAATACCTGTGTCTGGCAATAATTTTGTGTTCAAATAAACACTTTGTTGCAGCAAACTATTCAACGTAAAACATGTTCTCTGATGTTCCCTGTTTTCTGAGTAAAACACTCCCTCTGTTTTCCTTTCGGTATTTTTTAAAGAATGAAGTACAGTATATGATCATCCTTTCCAGTTTTCTGAATTTCTGAATGAGTTTGAATTGAATTTAATAAACAAGATCTGCAACAAGAGAATGGGCCTTTTCTGTGGTGGCTCCCCGACTGTGGAATGCTCTCCCCGGAGAGGCTCGCCTGGCACCATCATTACATGTATTTAGGCAAAAACATTACATAAGCTATGGCCTGTGAAAGTGTGTGGGGAAAGGAAATGACTTATGATGGCTACGTAATTATTAGGCTGTGTGTCAGTATGCTTTTTATTATGTTTTTATCATTGATGGTCTGTAAAATGTTTCTAATGTTGCACACCACCCTGGGATCTTCTGATAAAGGGTGATATATAAACTGGATAAGAAGTAATAATAGATCTATTGTGAGATCAGACATTCCGTCTTCGGTGTGATCCTGTATTTGCCTACTCAGAAGCAAGCCCCATTGAGTTCAATTGGACTTCAAGGTAAATTGATTGCCATCTTAGTCCCCCCCCCCCCATTAAAAGAAGGTAAATGTTTGGCCATTTTAACCACACACCATGTCTGCCAAAGCAGTGTTTAATTCCCAGATTAGGGTTAAGAGGAAAAGATCGTATCACAGAACCATTACCGTACTAGCTAGGCATGAAATTATATGCATGCGATAAGGGTGTGCAGGCTAAACTTGTTTTTCAGGTGAATGTGATCACAAAGGCTTATTTTCACTCATGCGTTGATCTCTTCTATGATTTTGCCGGTTAGGCTTGCTTTATTTATTTTTTTCAGAAGCAATTAAAGCCTTTTAACAATGAAGACTTGGGAAAAAATGAGGGAGGCAGAGAAGCTAAAAAGGAATCAGCTCCCTGTGATTCTTAATTTCTTCCCTTCTGCTGTGTACAGGGGGAAATCAACAGTTGACTTTAGCAAATGGAGCCACTCTTTCATACTCTCTGGTGTATGAAAGATATGTAGTTCATGTGTAGCATTTCCTCTCAGATTTCTTTAGGCTAGACCACTCCAAGGCCATTTTTGACCTTGCTTATGATTGCGCAGGGTTGACAGAAATGTGAACCAGCCTGTGTATTGTCAGACTACAGATGGCCAACTTACCTTGTGGGGGGTTTCCTCATTTCTTAAACATGTTCCAAAGCATTGGTCTTCAAACCAGTAGATTGGGGCCAGCTACTGGGCCACAGCCTGATTTATGCTGGGTTGCAACAGCAGCGCTACTGCAGTAGAAGTACATGGTTAAAAAGATTAAGAAACAAGTCTCCAAAGCTTGTTTGGGTTAAAAGAGAGCTCTGGTTTTGAAAACGTTGAAGACTCTCATGCAGCAATACAGGTGACTGTGGGTTTTGCTTGAACAGATAGATGGTTGTTGTTGCTTTACCCCTATTTATTTACATTAGATTGAAGACAATAGGTTCTACCTGTTCCTCCACTGCAGCACTTTGCCACTACATTTTGCAAAGTGGCTTAAAACAACGTGTTTTGGGTAGTGAGTTTTTGTCTTTACACAGCGTATTAGACACACTGTTACATTATTTAAAGTTAACAGCTCTGGGGCGCCAATCGAAGGGTTGTCTCTGGTGCTGCTGTTCCGTTTGGGCAACAGACTTCCGTTTGCAAAGTGGAATTGCCCCTTCTCCCCCCTGCAGCCCCCTGCGCAGCCTCAAAAGTTTGTTCCAAGGGGTTGGGATATCTCCTGGAGCTGATTTTGTTTTTTTTTTTTAAAAAAATAATTTTTATTGATTTTATAATTTTATAAATATTCAACGTTACATTTCGGTCAGGATTCATCACTCCCCACCTCTCACCTTGGGGAGTTATTTAATCTTACCCTCCCTCTCACAGAGGTAAACCCATTCATTATTTCCCCTGACCTTAAAGCAATCATTATCTAACTTCGGCCTAACCCTGTTACCGGGTAAACCATTCTTAGTTACAAAACTTAGTCATAGTGACTTCCTCCGCACCTCCCCAGTGGCTGCATTAAACAAAATATATCTCCAATTCAGGTACATAGTTACATTAAGCATATCTTTAACTTTGTAACAAAGCATAGTTCTAACTCTAGTAAAGTAGCATTACATTCTTTTTTCATATCATCTGTTAATTCCAACCTCAGCGTCATCCTCCCAAATCTTTTACAAATTTCCTTCTGACTCCCCTGAATCTTCAGGCTCCCAACTTCGAAAGATCCTAACATAATCATAACTCAAGACCATGTCCGATAGAAATGTTCAAAATCCACACATTTAATCAATCCGGGGTTACCCACCTACACTGTTCAACCCTCCCCTCGCCTTTCCCCAGTCCAAGTCCAAGTGCTTGCTTGCACTTGGACTTCACCTTCTCTTTGACTTCTCAGCTGTTCCTGCTCCCACTTCTTAAACCGATTCTTCTTCTTTATTGGTGTCTTCTTGCGTCGAAAAAAATAGTCCTTTGCCGATGTTGTTTTCTTGTTCCTCTTCTTCAGTCTAAATATCTTGCGCCGAGAAGAAATTTTCCTGTGGCGAGGTTTGCCTTTGACCTTGGGGGGGATTTCTCCCCCTTCCATCCTTTGTGCAGCTGGCATGACATCAGTGTTGATTACTTCTCCTCTCATTCTTGCAGTCTCCGCTTGGAATTCCTTTCTCAGTTCCCAGATTTTTTCAAGGACCCTCTTCCAGCCTCCATTTTCAAAATCATCCTCCATTTTCATAGACATAGCTTTGCAATATTCCAGACCGAACCAAGTCCAAGTTCAAAGTCCAAATTCCCGCAATAGAGTCCAACAGGTCCGATTCAGATCCTCTACTTATCAAGAGTGTTAGTTAGGTGCCCCCCCCGATCAGGGGTATCAAAAGGATCCAATCTCTGTTGTATAACCAAATTCCATTACAGTTCAACCGCATCGGTAATAAAGTTCCTGATTTAGTGCCACAGTAGCAAGGGACGGACCTCCGTAATTACATCCCAATGCTGTTCCAGATCAGTCCAAATTCTTGAAATTCTTTCTTAATTACTCACATTTAAGTCGTCCGATCTTGTTTTGTTTTGGAGGAATCGGCGCGCTCAGGGGGGAAGGACTCGCGGCTTCCACCCGACGGGCAATGGCGATCCGATGAGCTCCGTCGCCCCGCGTCGCTCACGGCGGCCCCTACTGGGGTCTACCGGGGAGTTGGGGCAACGTTCCGAGCTTCTGCCGGATCTTAGGTCCCGGGACAACCCTCCCGGGAGTTTTGGGGGTTGCGTCGCCGTCGCAAGCTCCCCTTTGAGCCGGTCGGGTCGGGGAATGTCAAGAGCGACATTTCCCCCGACCTTCTCCCTCCGGCGCGCCGACCGGAAGCCCCTGGAGCTGATTTTGAGGGCACACTGGGAGAGGAGTAGGAGAGGAAGTATTGTTGCCGAAGCAGAACTTTGTTTCCAGAGCATGTGATCCAACCCTTTGAATTCTGGCATGGGTTGTACTGATGCTCACCCTGCCTTACCTTGAAGCCTATAGCTTAGAAAACCTTGCTGCAGTCAGTTTTTAAATACTTTTTTCATCTTCCTGGGCCTAATTGCAATTCCAGAAGCCTGATTAATTTTGTGGCACATTTGAACACCTTTTTTGACTACTTGATCCAGCAGAGAAATGGTGTGACTTTACCAGTGCTAGAATGTCTAACCCAAATACTGTTTAAACATGTTAAACAATGGGTTTTGTGAGTCCCTGATTTAAAATGGCAGCATGGTTAACTACAGAGCACTTCTAGATGCGTGTGTGCGAGCATGGATGCCTCGGAGCCTCTCACAAAGCTTAATGTGCCATAGAGTAGAGCAAGTGCGCCAGCTACTATTTCAGATAAAATGTCTGAAATGAAAGGAGCCAGAGTTGCATCTTAAAGGCATATCCAAAGAGACAGGAACAAATGCCACGGAGCAGTAATAGCTTCTTTCACTGAGAGATGACCTCTGCTATCCATTGTACTTCGAAAAAATGCAGATGACACTCGGTTACAATAATCCTGAAGAACCTTGTTGTGTTTAGCTATTGGCCCTCCAGCAATGAGTTCTGTGTTGTGTGTTGCAGCAAGCTCTCTTTGAAAGTAACACACATGCTGTGCTGCCTGCCAGAAGCCCCAATTTAATAAGAAAAGAAAAGAAAGATGTAGACTAAATCCTTGGATGTTTCTACTGACCTATTTGTTTTCTCCTCATACAATTCTTGTTTTCACACACACACACTACATGCAATTTCCCCCCCTCGCAACATTGCTTTCACGGTTTGAAAGTTAAACTGTGAGAGGTTTTCGCCATGTCCCTTCCCCAGCCCTTGTATAGTTTCCTCCTCTTGTGTTTGTGAAACAATGAAATAATAATAATAATAATTAATAATAATAATAAATATATATACCACCCACCTGACTGGGTTGCCCCAGCCACTTCTACATAATAGAACACCTTCCTTTTAGATCTCAAGGAAATAAACAACTATCTGACTTTTAGAAGACATTTGAAGGCAGCCCTGTACAGGGAAGATTTTAATGTGTGTGATGTTTTATTGTGTTTGATGTTCTATTATGTTCCTATTTGTAGTTGAATGGATGAATGAAGCTCAGAATGCATTAACTTCTTACAAGGTGTAATTTTTAATAGGATATATTTTGATCAATCAAGGTTGCAGTTCTAAGCACATGTACGGGGAAGTAATTCCATTGACCTTGGAGGACTCCGCTTCTAAATAAACATGCTAGCCAGGGACCTTATACCATGCAGGCATGTAGAAAACAGGTCTCCTAAAGAAGCCACAGACATTATGCTTTTAGGGGATACTTTTCCATTTGAAAAAAATATATCCAGCTTTGACTTTAAAACCATTGCCATGTTTAATTCACTGCACATCCTAGCATTTCTATTTAAGCCACTTCAGTAGGGCCTGTGTCATTGAAGTGCTTTGAAGGTCAAGGTACTTGCTGGTGGAAGGTTGTTCTTGCAGCAGAAGGTCCCGAATTCTCTTTCATGCCCCACTTATAGGTGACTAATAGGCTGATGCTCAGCAAGTCACTCATTAACCAAATGAAAAACAAAGCCAGCCCACCTGATGGGATACCTGCCGAAGTCTTCAAAGTGGGTGAAATTGAACTTACACAACAGCTTCACTAGCTCATCGAAAAAATCTGGGAGAGAGAAGAGATCCCAGCAGACTTTAGGGATGCCAAAATTATCAGTCTCTGTAAAATGACAGAACTGATTGCGGAAACTATTGAGGCATCTCTCTATTAGCTGCGGCTGTCAAAATTCTTGCAAGGATCTTAGCAAACCGTCTCTTAACAATATCTGAGGTGACCCACTGCAAATGGCATTTTGAGGAGATGAGATAGAAGCCCTTAGTCTTTTACCTTTCACCCCCATAGTCAGAGTGTTCCTCCAGTAAAACTAGTTGTTGTTCAAGGCCTTTATATTGCCAAGGCAGGATTGAATTTGAAAGGGATTTGGGGACAGTCATAATTCTGAGTCTCCCCCTCGCTTGAAAAACTTATGACATTGGTCATATTTCCTTTACTGTTATAGAAATTAAACCAGGTCCAAAAAGCCATTTACAATATTCAAACACTTCTGCCAGTGCGCCACTAGAAGCCTGCAATGGAGCTGAATGGTTCTGAGTTATCAGAAGTGGAGACAGGTCTATGGGAAAAACCCACATTTCACTAACTCACTTCCAAGTTTTTCTCCCTAACCATTAGGACTAAGGTTTTGCACTCATTTCCCACAAACAGAAGTTGTGTTCTGTGCAAGGGCCTGTGTGGCCCTTGCTTCCATTAAAATATAGTGAGAGTTGAGTTCTCAAAAAACATGTGCGTGTAATTACATCTTTGTTACTTATATCATATGCCAGAATTGTGTTCAACGACCTAAAAACTAAAGAATGACACGTTTTTCGTGAAAGGTCAATGTTGTGTCATCTGCTATGTTAGTGTTACTTCTTTTGTAATGAAGCAAATGAAGGTAATGAAGGTAGGTTACTGGTGGTAAAAGTGAAAGAGCTGTGCTCAATAAGTGATGAAGTTATGCAGAGGACCTCAGGAGTATTGCTATGGGTTCTGAAATGGGTAATACTCCTTTAAGGATTTGATTCCATACAATAGGATAATATCTTTTGATGTTGTAACTGAGATAATGCTGGGTCATTGGCCGTTATAATATAGTATCTACCAATCATTCTAGCAGGTAAGTACACACTTAGGTTGCAGTTACTTGGTAGTAATTCCATTGAACTCAATGGGACTTTCTTCTGAGTAGATATACATGTTGATTATTTTTATTAAGCCTGTGGTGTTCAAGAGTTCTTAACCATTTCCTCAATTGTGACCTTAGGATTATCTGCACTTAAGATCATTAACTGACTTAAGAGTAAATTCTCAATTCAAGATAAATATAGTCTACTCAGTACTGTAGACCAGAAACATAGCCCAACTGTTTCATTGAAACTGGCCCGAAATCATGTAAATACCAGTTATTTTGTTTGATAGAATTACACCTCAGTTAAGATATTTTGGACCAGAATCAATATCCACCCAAAGTTTTAAATACCTAATGCCTTCAGCTATGAGGTGAGTGTCCAGAATATGCTTAAACCTCTTCCTTTGAAATCCGTGCTCCCTCAAAGTGATGGAGTAGTCTGGCATCTGAGATTTTGTCCAAAATGGAACCATATATAAACAGAGGGTTTTAAAATAAAACCAGGTCAGACTGAAACTTCTATAGGAATATTATTATGAATGTACTAGTGATGACTAAAATTGTACTGGCAAGGCATTAGGAGTTGTATACTGTTCCATCTTTGAGGAAACACCTCAAAGAGGTCAGACAACAAGCCAGAACAGAAAATAAATGTTAAACTCTTAAATCAGGTTAGAAATAGACTTGCCATCACACAGGATCATGCAGATAAGTGACTGAGATATGTTAATTACTGGAATGAAAACTGTGAATGCAAATCATTCTGCAAATGATTTTATTTTCTATTTGGAAAAAAAGAAAAATAAGAAAGCGGTACATGGACTCCTCAATATGCACAAGGGAATGTGCTGAACTGAAACCAGCAAGGAGGTGCCATCTCAGTGTGAGACTTCATTTCTGTCACCCTCATGCTTTATTAAGTCACTGAACATTCCTGTTGCCATCTGTCAGTTTGATGGATTCTGGAAGCATTTCCTTTATCTGGGTTAGTGAAAATTCGGCTTCTGACATTGTTGTGTGGAAATTGGCTGCAGAGCACTGATAACTGGAAGTACAATATCAAATATAGCAACAGCCCGTTTTCCTCCCTTCGTCCTAAGACAAATGCTTTTGCATCCTCTGAGCAGGTTCTAAAAAGTGTCACATCACAAAGGTCTTCATACATTGGGTGTGTGTAAATGTGAAGGGGAATGGGGATGAATTCTGGCCTATTTATGAAAAAGCTACACCCATTAAAAAATTTCTGCCCTATTTATGAAAAACTTGTGAATAAACTAAAAATATTAAGGGGCCAAGGTAAACAAGATTTGACTATACCAATAGAAGAGGCCTTCCCCTTAGCACTCACATTTACAGACACGTGATTGTGAAATGTATTTGTAAAGGTTTATTTTCTGTTTCTGTATGGATTACAGTTAACAATGATATAATAATAGCTGCCAATCTGTCTCTGTGAAAGTGCTGTTGCTTTAAACACTGTGTGCAAGTTTATGTCAGGGTTCGGCCCTTCCCAGACCTGAAACCTGAGGTCTCCTCAGATGTGGAGGAAGGAGAGCTGCCACCCCCACCTACCCTACCAGCAAATCTTCATATGTGTTGATGATCCTAAGGAACCATCAGACCTGGGCATCCTTGTTGAAGCTACAGCTTTCATCACAGATTCAAGTTCCAGCCTTTCCTGGAAATGCTGAGGATTGAACCTGGGACCTTCTGCATGCTAAGCAAATGTTCTGCCACTGAGCCACAGTCTTTCTTTGTGCTCACTGATCTTGGATTCTTGAAAGAAGCACATGTGTGGTCTAATAATGCCAAAGTTGCAGGTTCAATCCTTGTATGGGACAGCTGCTTAGTCCTGCATTGCAGGGGATTAGACTAGAGGAGCCTTCTAACCTGTACAATTCTACAAATGCAATAATTAAATATTATTTGAAATTATTTTTGAACCTCTGTTAAGAATCTTTTCTTTCTCACTTCTAAGTGTAGCCAAATTCTTTCATCAGTAGAAGCTATTTCTAGCCTCAGCTTCATCTTAGATGTTTAGATATCGCTTAAAAGCAAGACCAGAGCCCTCCAAATTTCTTAATTCGTTGTTATCCGCTAACTAACCATTTTAGACTCGGTCACTGGACCATGGCTTAGATCTGCTGAAAAGGTATTTCAGTGATTCCCATGTTACACTCCTCCTGCTATAAGCCCTTTTATTTTGATGGTTAATTTTGAGACTAAAGACACGAACTCCCTTATTCATGAGAAAATCCTGCTAAAATTCACAGGGCTGCCTCCTGAGTAAGGGCTTTTAGAATGTTGGTCTTTTCACTTGATGTTGTGTACAAGAATACTCTTTGCAGACATGGTTAAAGTGTATTGAAAGCAAACCCCAAAAGCTATCAAGTGAGAACTTCCAAATGGAACAACAAAAGGCCGGTTATTGTTCCTGGGGATTTGAAGGCACTTAGCTTTTTGGCTCCCCTTCATGGATCACTGCCTTGTCGTGGCGAAGGGGCTTGAATTACTCAGGGAAGCTATGGACAGGTCAAGATGGACAGGTCGTAGTGGAGAGTTTGGACCAAACGTGATCCACCTGGAGAAGGAACTGGCAAGCCACTCCAGTATCCCTGCCAAGAAAACTCCATGGACAAAGACAACAGGCATATAAAAGATATGACGCTGGAAGATGAGCCCCTCAGGTCGGAAGGCGTCCAACATGCTACTGGGGAAGAGCGGAGGACAAGTACAAGTAGATTCAGAGCTGATGAAGCGGCTGGGCCAAACCCGAAAGGACGCTCAGTTGCGGATATGCCTGGAAGCGAAAGGAAAGTCCAATGCTGTAAAGAAAAGTATTGCATAGGAACCTGGAATGTAAGAACCATGAACCTTGGTAAGCTGGATGTGGTAAAAAATGAGATGGCAAGAATAAACATTGACATCCTGGGCATCAGTGAACTAAAATGGACGGGAATGGGCGAATTCAGTTCGGATGACTATCATATCTACTACTGTGGGCAGGAATCCCGTAAAAGAAATGGAGTGGCCCTCATAGTCAACAAAAGAGTGGTGAAAGCTGTACTGGGATGCAATCTCAAAAATGATAGAATGATCTCGATACGAATCCAAGGCAGACCTTTTAACATCACAGTAATCCAAGTTTATGCACCAACTACCAGTGCTGAAGAAACTGAAGTTGACCAATTCTATGAAGACTTACAACACCTTATAGAAATGACACCAAGGAAGGATGTTCTTCTCATTATAGGGGATTGGAATGCTAAAGTAGGGAGTCAAGAGATAAAAGGAACAACTGGCAAGTTTGGCCTTGGAGTTCAAAATGAAGCAGGGCAAAGGCTAATAGAGTTCTGTCAAGAGAACAAGCTGGTCATCACAAACACTCTTTTCCAACAACACAAGAGACGACTCTACACATGGACATCACCAGATGGGCAACACCGAAATCAGATTGATTATATTCTCTGCAGCCAAAGATGGAGAAGCTCTATACACTCAGCAAAAACAAGACCTGGAGCTGACTGTGGCTCAGATCATCAGCTTCTTATAGCAAAATTCCAGCTTAAACTGAAGAAAGTAGGAAAAACCACTGGGCCAGTAAGATACAATCTAAATCAAATTCCTTATGAATACACAGTTGAAGTGAAGAACAGGTTTAAGGATTTAGATTTGGTGGATAGAGTGCCTGAAGAACTGTGGATGGAGGCTCGTAACATTATACAGGAGGCAGCAACGAAAACCATCCCAATGAAAAAGAAATGCAAGAAAGCAAAGTGGCTGTCAAATGAGGCCTTACAAATAGCGGGGGAGAGAAGGCAAGCAAAATGCGAGGGAAATAGTGAAAGATACAGGAAATTGAATGCAGATTTCCAAAAAATAGCAAGGAGAGACAAGAGGGCCTTTTTAAACGAGCAATGCAAAGAAATAGAGGAAAACAACAGAATGGGGAAAACCAGAGATCTGTTCAAGAAAATTGGAGATATGAAAGGAACATTTCGTACAAAGATTACCATAATTAAGGACAAAAGTGGAAAGGACCTAACAGAAGCAGAAGACATCAAAAAGAGGTGGCAAGAATACACAGAGGAATTATACCAGAAAGATATGGAGGTCTCACATACCCCAGGTAGTGTGGTTGCTGACCTTGAGCCAGACATCCTGGAGAGTGAAGTCAAATGGGCCTTAGAAAGCCTTGCTAACAACAAGGCCAGTGGAAGTGATGATATTCCAGCTGAACTATTTAAAATTTTAAAAGATGATGCTGTTAAGGTGCTACACTCAATATGCCAGCAAGTTTGGAAAACTCAGCAGTGGCCAGAGGATTGGAGAAGATCAGTCTACATCCCAATCCCAAAGAAGGGCAGTGCCAAAGAATGCTCCAACTACCGCACAATTGCGCTCATTTCACACGCTAGCAAGGTTTTGCTAAAAATTCTACAAGGCAGGCTTAAGCAGTATGTGGACCGAGAACTCCCAGAAGTGCAAGCTGGATTTCGAAGGGGCAGAGGAACCAGAGACCAAATTGCAAACATGCGCTGGATTATGGAGAAAGCTAGAGAGTTCCAGAAAAACATTTACTTCTGCTTCATTGACTACGCAAAAGCTTTTGACTGTGTCGACCACAGCAAACTATGGCAAGTTCTTAAAGAAATGGGAGTGCCTGATCACCTCATCCATCTCCTGAGAAATCTCTATGTGGGACAAGAAGCTACAGTTAGAACTGGATATGGAATAACTGATTGGTTCAAAATTGGGAAAGGAGTACGACAAGGCTGTATATTGTCTCCCTGCTTATTTAACTTATATGCAGAATTCATCATGCGAAAGGCTGGCCTGGATGAAGCCCAAACCGGAATTAAGATTGCCGGAAGAAATATCAACAACCTCAGATATGCTGATGATACAACCTTGATGGCAGAAAGTGAGGAGGAATTAAAGAACCTTTTAATGAGGGTGAAAGAGGAGAGCGCAAAATATGGTCTGAAGCTCAACATCAAAAAAACTAAGATCATGGCCACTGGTCCCATCACCTCCTGGCAAATAGAAGGGGAAGAAATGGAGGCAGTGAGAGATTTCACTTTCTTGGGTTCCATGATCACTGCAGATGGTGACATCACTCACGAAATTAGAAGACGCCTGCTTCTTGGGAGAAAAGCAATGACAAACCTAGACAGCATCTTAAAAAGCAAAGACATCACCTTGCCAACAAAGGTCCGTATAGTTAAAGCTATGGTTTTCCCAGTAGTAATGTACGGAAGTGAGAGCTGGACCATAAAGAAGGCTGATCGCCGAAGAATTGATGCTTTTGAATTATGGTGCTGGAGGAGACTCTTGAGAGTCCCATGGACTGCAAGAAGATCAAACCTATCCATTCTTAAAGAAATCAGTCCTGAGTGCTCACTAGAAGGACAGATCCTGAAGTTGAGGCTCCAGTACTTTGGCCACCTCATGAGAAGAGAAGACTCCCTAGAAAAGACCCTGATGTTGGGAAAGATTGAGGGCACAAGGAGAAGGGGACGACAGAAGATGAGATGGTTGGACAGTGTTCTCGAAGCTACTAACATGAGTTTGGCCAAACTGCGAGAGGCAGTGAAGGATAGGCGTGCCTGGCGTGCTCTGGTCCATGGGGTCACGAAGAGTCGGACACGACTGAACGACTGAACAACAACAAAGCTTTTTGGCTTATACCCAAGGAAACCAATTATCTCCTACTGATAACATGCTCTAGAGTGTAATTATTCTTGATGCAACTATATGTACTCGGAAAAAATATTTTTAGTTCGGCTGAGTTGTGCCCCAGAATATTTAAGTGTACTGATATTTAAAACGTGGATGGTCACAAGTAAAAGGATTTGTATAAGTAAAAGAGGCTCACCACATAAACATGCTTGGTGAGTATATAAGCAAGTAGCCTGTACTGCCTTGTATTTATAAGGGGGGGGGGGAATGCTTGTTCCACCCATGATCTCTACATTCTAGTTCAGGGATGGGGAGCTTGTGGCCCATCAGATATTACTAGATTCCCAATAGTCCTAGCATAGCTAGTGGTCAGGGATGATGGAAGTTGTAGCATAGCAATATCTGGAGGACCACAATTTTCCCTTCCTTGTTCAAGAATGGAAAAGATTACATTTCCTCCCCACCCTCTCAAAAGAAAAAGAAAGTCTTTACATGTCTTTCCTCAGCCACAAATCTCCAGGATCTAACTATCTCATTGCCTGCAGCTTGTTATTAAACATGCCACCCTATTCACAGCTTTTACAACAATTTATTTAGCACTGGTGGTGTGCTGGGTGCTTTGAATTTTAAAGCTTTGGAATAACAAGTAGGCATGCTGTTATTGCGAAGTACTGATTCATTTACTTTTACTCCAGCAGAAAATAGTAACTTGTTCTCTTACGTTTTAAACTTTTAAGGAGAATGAAATGTAAAATAATACTTTCTGGAGCAGATTGTCCTAGTGTATACAGTGCTTTCAGTTTAAACATTCAGCAGTGCTTTCTTTCTGGGGGTACTTTACTCAAGGGTACTTAAAACAAAACAAAACAAAATAAAAAAATTCCTTCCAGTAGCACCTTAGAGACCAACTAAGTTTGTTCTTGGTATGAGCTTTCGTGTGCATGCACACTTCTTCAGATACACTGAAACAGAAGTCACCAGACCCTGATATATAGTGAGAGGGTGGGGAGGGGTATTACTCAGAGGGGTGGTGGAAATGGGTGAAAGGTTGATAGCTGTGGTAAACCTGTTGACGACTGTTAACGGCTGCAATTAGTCTTACAGGAAAAAGCAAGGGGTGAGAAGGTTAAAAAAGCTTTGTCATGTATAATGAGTTTAAGAATCCAATGTCTTTGTTCAGACCAGGTCTCTCCATGGTTTTAAGCTTGGTAATGAGTTGCAATTCAGCAACTTCTCTTTCCAGTCTATTTCTGAAATTCCTTTGCAATAAGACAGCTACTTTGAGATCTTGTATAGAGTGTCCTGGGAGATTGAAGTGCTCTCCTACTGGTTTCTCTGTCTTGTGATTCCTGATGTCAGATTTATGTCCATTTATCCTTTGGCGTAGGGTTTGGCAGACCAACACGGCTATCTACCTTTATCAAGGGTACTTAGTACTGTACTTAGTACAGTGGAACCTCGGTTGTTGAATGCTTTGGAAGTCGAACGTTTCGGCTTTCGAACGCCGACAACTCAGAAGTGAATGCTTCAGTTTTCGAACGCGGCTCGGAAGTCGAACGGATTCTGAGGCGCGTTTCTCCATTTTCAACATTGCAATTGCCGGCCAGCAATTGCACCTCAGTTGTTGAACAGTCTTCCAGAGCGGATTATGTTTGACAACCGAGGTTCCACTGTACTTGGCACCTTTTTTTCCCCCTAGAAGAAAAGCACTGCCATCAAGTAATTTTATGGTGATTTAAAAAAAATTCAATTACTTGTATGACTACGAAATATAACTTGTTAAAATGCCCACTTCATTAGGAATTTGCATAGATTATTGCAGAAAAGTAGTTTTAACAATATTTGCATGTTCAAAATATGTTGCAAATTATGGTAAAATCTTGTGTTTAGTGTGCATTTGGGAGAGTGCTGCACTTTTAAGAACAGTTTCTTTCCATATTAAAAAAAACTCGAAAAGATGAAAAGAAACAAAAACTCAGAGTGTATACACCTATACATTTGGTTACAGCAAAAGCTAGAGCCAAACAACAGAAAATCTCCCAGAAACACGCAATCCATAGCACACAAAGTGAAGCAACCTGTGAATGTTGCAGTGGCAGGCTCTGCCCCAGAACTATATATGGTACATCCTTCAGATACTGTTGGTCTCCAGTTCCCATCAGCTCCAGGCAGCATAGACAGTACGGTAGTCAGTGATAATGCAAGTTGTGGCACCACAACTTCTGAAAGGCCTCAGGTTCCTCCTCCTTGTAGGAAGGTGTTTCAGTGCATATGGGGAACCTGAGGAATCATGGTTTCTAAACCCATGGAGAAGAGACTCTGTAGTTCTGTGCATTTGGCATAGTGGGTGGCATTATTTCCTGACCTTACAGAGGACATCCGTAGGTTGTTCTGCATTCGTTAAAAACGCCAGAGTAGATATCAAAAGGATTTTGTGATTTCTTATTTTTTAATTTGTCAGCAAGGTCTAGAATTTAATCTCTTGACACCACTATTTGCCTCAGATTTTTAGGCTGTCTTCCTAGAAAAGTCAGTTCAGTTATTGGTATCTCTACCTTACATTTTCCGTGGTTTAAGAGAGAAATTAGAAGAATTTATTGAGTTTTTCTGCAATCTCCTTATCCTCCTCCAAAAGACAGTTGTAGCTCCTTTGTCAGCCAAAGGTCAAACCACCTCATTGGTTAGTAGCCAGATTTTGATATATTTAAATATGTTTAATTCCTCAAATTCTTTCCTTTTGTTCTTTATTGTGTGCTTTTGCCATTTGTGATCTTTTGTTGTCCTTATTTGAGCAAGACTTTCATTTCCTGAGAAAAGGTCTTGACTGTCTACCAGCTTCCTCACTCATTAACCACTCTAGTGTCCTCTTGGACTTTGTGGTATCCTTCATTCTTTGTACTGTACATTTTACTTGAGCGTCTTATTAGTTTTGGCTAACCCCCAAGCATTCTGGGAAATTTTAACCCTCTTAACTTTCTTTTTCAACTTTCTTTTAAACAATTCCCTCATCTCCGAGAAGCTTTCTCTTGAAATAAACATGACTGTGTTGGACTTTTGTCTTAATTGTTCATTTACAGTTGAGTTTAATAGCACTGTGCTCACTCTTCTAAACAGTTCCACAGCAGTTATGTCTGAATGCCACTTAGACTTACACTGAAGAAACATGGAACAAAGCAATTTAAAAACACAGTAACAGCAGCTAAAACATAAAAATAGGTTTCTCATTTGTTTGCTTAAAATAATCCTTAATAAACTTAACTTTGTTTAAGTGGGACTCCTTTGAGTCTGACTTACTTGAATATCACCCAGTATATACAGGGTGAGTCTTTTAAAAGAGGCCCCGTGGAACATGTGTACTCTGTATCCACGGGGCCTCTTTTAAAGGACTCACCCTGTAGAGTCATAACTCATGTTACGGACGCTTTAGGTTACATGTTTTCAGGTTGCAGACTGCGGGAAACCCAGAAGTATTGGAATGGGTTACTTCCTGGTTTCACTGCTTGCGCATGCGCAGAAGTGCTAAACTGCGCTTCGCGCATGCACAGAAGACCAAATCGCGCCTGCACAGACGCGGCGCTTCAGGATGCAAATGCTGCGGGTTGCGGACGTGCCTCCGTCACGGATTACGTCCGCAACCCAAGGTTCTACTGTATATGAGAGAGAAAGAAACTGGTGACTCATTAGGACATAATCGTACCTTGGTTGTCGAATGCCTTGATACTCATACGTTTCGGCTTCCAAATGATGAAAACCCGGACGTGTGTGTTCTGGTTTTCAAACGTTATTTTGGAAGCCACCTGTCCGATGCGGCTTCCGCTATTGTTTCTGGCACACCTGCGCATTTGGGAGCCAATCAGAAGCTGCACCTTGGCTTCCAAATGTTTAAGAAGTCGAACGGACTTGTGGAACGCATTGTGTTCGAAAACCAAGGTATGACTGTACATGAAAGATATCTTAACTCCAATTAATGATGATTAAGACTGAATTTTAGTAACAAAGGCAAATGGAGCTTTTTTAACACTCCTAAATGCCTAGTGCCTGCCTTTGGAGAGGAAGAAATACATTTTGCTATGTTAATTGGGCTTTGGTGTTTTATGTGTACCAGATTGTGCTTTATTGTTTTGCTGTCAGCAAGGCTATCTCATCTGGTTCTGGAATTTAATATGAAGGCAATGCTAATATTTTTAATGAGTAGACAACCTTTTGGAAATTTTGGACGGATATCACCCTCTATAAGATTTGGATTTCCAAAATAGCTTACTTTCCTATTTTAAAAAAATCACGGAATTGCCACATTCTGTTAAGTGTTAAAAGAGCATCTATAATCTGTCACTACGAAATTCTTTGTGCGGTAAAACAGTTCTTTGCTTGCTTTAATTCTCACTGATTATAAAAAACATAAAATTGTGACTTGGGTTGGAGTCTGTATCTGAATAAATATATTTAATGTTACCAGTTCCAAGGTGCCAAATGGCAAATTAATAAACATTGATGTGTTTTCACTCCTGCAGTGCTCATTCCCCCCTCCCCTCAATATCTGTGTCCTTGATGTTCTTCCTCAAAATTGTGCTCAAGCCAAAACTGTCCAGTTGTGAACAAATGCATGGGTGCAACAACACCCAGGGTCTGCCTGCACATCTAATGTATCAGTAATATTTTGGTGATATGCTTGAATACTCTGGCAGAAACACTTTTCTGTGAATGGAATTAGGAACAGAACAGAATTCTCAGTGACGTTATGAGTCTGTTCTGGCAGAATGCACTCTTGCAGATGTTCAAAGCTGTTCCTATTGCTGCTCGTTTTGACTTGACTCAACCCAAAGTTCAAAAGATTTTGCAGGATGTGGTGAGATGCATTCTTGCATGTCAGAGCAATAACATAACTCCATGCTAGGTTAGAAAAGGCAACTCGTGGAAACTTCACACCACTGCTGTGTGAAAGTGATCAGAGAGCTTGGTCTCATTTGTGGTTAAAAACTGCTGCCTCTTCAGTAAGCATGACATAACTTCCCTTATTACTGTACTACAAGAACCAATCACTAATGAAAAAGCACCAATGGAGACTTGTATGTTATCTACCAATGACCTCAGGTTTAGATGCTGGAGCTACCTGGGAAAAAACCAAGCTATAGTATGATGCTAGGACGACTCCTGTTACTCATTTGTGTTTGAGCAATGATAATTGTGAACATTATGTTAATCCTTCCTTTTGTTAGATGCAATTTAAGAACCCTCAGGTGCAGTTCTGTCCTTATGGTTTGGTTTTGTGGTTTCTGCCTTTAATTCAAAAACACACCCACCCACCCCACACACAAAGGGAGAAGCTGCTACTAATTATGCACCCTACGCATTTTCCTGATTTGTGCTCAGCATGGTTTTGAAAAATCCCATATCATAGCTATTAGAACAAAAATAAGAGTCACATTGACTTGGCTTACATCACTAATGCAGTTCTTGAAATTTAATATAATTCCATAAAATACACAAGTGTTCCTTTCACTGTGAAGTTCATATAACCAACAGTCTCAATGTTCAATAAGTCAAAGTACAAATGACTTTAAAGAGTTTTTTTGGGGGGGGAACACCCCTTGGGTGCAGCCCAAGGATGGAATTTTGCATTGCGTTCTTCACTTTGTTTTGTCTGTGCACATATTCCAGCTTGCCATATGGAACAACACCCACCCTTATGCACTTCTCTGGAGGTTTTCCTGTTCCCCCTTCAAAAAAAAAGCCAATTTTGGGGGTGCAGGGGGAGGAGAGGGGTAAGCCCCATTGCACAACCAGAAGTCTTTGTGCAGGGCTTCCACTGACAGGACTGGTTAGCTGAACCCTGCTCCAAAATTTGCAGCTGAATCCAGCTGTCCTTGTTTGACTGCATTTTTTTCATCAACATCATCATTGAAGTGTGTTTTAAAAATAATCCTTTCACTCCCCACCATATGGCATTTCAGAGGTATGATGCATCTGAACATCGAAGGCTCATTTAGCAGTCTTTGTCTCCTGCATGTATTTGTCTAAAGGGTGGTTTTTTTCACCCATCTAGGCTAATGGCTATATTCACATTCTCTGGCAGTACATTCTAGGAGTTAATTAGGAATTGTGTGACATAGTCCTTTTGTTGGTTCTGAACCTAATGCTGAGGAATGTTTTAGGTGATCCCAAGCTCTACTATTAGGAGAGAGGAAGAAAAATCTCTATACTCCCCCCCCCCCAAATACAATTCCTATTTGTATAAACCCTGTTGCTCAAGTTGCCTGCGGACCATTCAAACTTGAAGGATCAGTGGTGGGGAAAGTAGTGCCCACAGGCCACAGGATGCCCACCCCCTTTGTGTGTTTCCTATCATTTCTTGCTTTTCTAGCTGAGCACTTGTCAGTAGTCCTCCAACAAGGGAAATTTCCATACAAGCATGCTATTTGGACTGCCGAAACAGTTGAACTCCTACATTGTAGTTGGAGTGCTTATGGTATGTGTTGCAAGGATCTTGGATATAGCAAAGCACATGTTATAGGTCAGGTTGCCCAGAAAGCATAATGTTTGCCTTACTGGCATGGAGCTGCAATCAGTATTTTTTGTTACTGAACACCTAACTCGCTAGGCAGCTTCCACTTCCTTTAAAAGTATTCCCACCACCCCTCTGAGTAATACCCCTCCCCACCCTCTCACTATATATAAGAGTCTGGTGACTTCTGTTTCAGTGTATCTGAAGAAGTGTGCATGCACACGAAAGCTCATACCAAGAACAAACTTAGTTGGTCTCTAAGGTGCTACTGGAAGGAATTTTTTTATTTTGTCTTTAAAAGTGTGTTCTTCTAATGCTTTCAATGTATAAGGTGTCAACGCTTAAATAGAAGTGGGTTTTGTAAAGGAATATGTGTGCATTTCTGTTTGACAGGAGTTGACCGGGCATTTGACAAACTAATTGCTTCTTTCCCAGTTCAGATCAGCTGCTTGGGCATCTGAAATGAGGTCTGCATAGAGGCTGGTAGCTCATTCTTGAAAAATGGGAAAGGGCAGCGCTCGAAATAATCTTTCTACATAGTAGCTCTTCAGTGAACAACAGCAACTGTGTCCTGATATGGCTTCCTATTATGAACTAAAATGCACTGAGTTCTGTATTCATTTCCTTCTTGATAAAAACAAAGTGCTTTTGACTAATTCACAGTGAAGGTTGGGAAAGATAGCGAAACAAAGGCATACTATTCTCCTGGGTGTCTTGGTTGTTAAGGTAATTGTTGAACAGCTTATTCTATTCCCAATCCAGTGTTTGTTGCCACTTGGAACATTTTATGTGCTGATTCCCATTTAATGGGATCTGCAAAAACATTTCCCTTAGTGCAGTGTTCCCCAACCTTGGGCCTCCAGCTGTTTTTGGACTACAATTCCCATCATCCCTGACCACTGGTCTTGCTAACGAGGGATGATGGGAGTTGTAGTCCCAAAACATCTGGAGGCCCAAGGTTGGGGAACACTGCCTTAGTGCATCGGCTCGCTACCCAACACCATTGAAGTTCTTCCCCAGCAAGACTTATGTGCCCAAAAGATGTTTGAATAAAATAGATATTAGTTAGTAGCATTCATGAAATATGGCTAATATGCTACAAATTTGTAATATAGTTGGGTGACAGATGTAACCTAGTGCCCTCTAGATAGCTTTGACTATAATTCCCATCAACTTCCACAGTCTTGGCTGTGGTGGCTGGAGCTGATAGGAGATGTAGTTCAAAATATTTAGAGAGCACCAGGTTGGAAAAGGCTGGTATAGTGCAAGGAAAGAGATACGAACCTATTTGATAGAGTGCTTTCTGTATATATGAAGAAAGAAAGGTTCTATAAAAATGGATTGAAAAAGGAAGACAAAGCACAGCTCTATTTTTCTTTTACATAAAAAAGGTTAAAATTAATTATCAAAGATGGGAGATAATTATCCAGAAAGGTGAATTAGACAAAAGAGTCAAAGAGAAAGAGATCTCATTTTTCTTTCTTTTTTTACAGTGCGACTTCATGACAGCATATCAGAAGAAGGATTTCATTACTTAGTCTTTGATTTGTAAGTATGTCTGCTTGCTACATACTGCACCAAGCTCTTTTTTCTAAAGAACAAGATTGGGGTGCGGGGAGAGCCCACAAAGACCCTGGGGGTATTCTGTGTGTTCCTAATATTTGGCAGGTGAAAAGGAGGCATAAGTGGTTCATGTCATGGTAGTGGATGAATAAATTATATCTAATTGCATATTGAGATCCACTGAAGCTGAATGTCTTAAGTGGTTAACCCATGATCCCGTGATCTTGGTTCCAATCCTTCCACCGCTATGGATTCTGCAGATGGTGTTGAGTGAGATGCACTTTCCCAACTTCAGCTGCCTAACTGTAAAATCGAAATATGAGTTAACTTTCTTGCTGAGATTCTGTGTGAATGAAGGAGAGAAGGACTGTAAAGCACTGTGTATTTTTATGGGGGGGTGTGCAAGGGTTCTGCTGTCTTGCCAATAGAGCATGCATACACTCAGTAATTTTCTCCCTTGAAACTTGAACATTAAACCTACTATCCGTTTGGTAGACAGGTTTGGTGGGGTTGCCCTATCCAAGCCACAGGTACTACAAACACCTGTAGTATTTGTTGGCTAAAATCAATGTTAATCTGAAACAGTTCCACAGTTGTAGCCAAGAAATAATGGTAAGGGAGTACAGTATTCACACTAGGGTTGCATGTAGTTCCCAGTGTTCGGATCAAAAAATATTGGCTTTTGATCACTAATTGCAAGTGGTCCCTTTGAGGACTCAAAGTTTCGATGGCTTTTGTGAATATTCAAAATGAATGCTCACCCAAAAATAATGGTCACTCCTTTAATTTAAGGGTTTCTCATGGGGGGAAAAACTGTTATTGGGCAAGAAGTCATGCAGTGTAGCAGACCTTCATGCCCCACAGGTCCTTCTCATAGGGTAGGATTCTTCCTAAACAGCAGGTTTCCCACCGGCAGCCCTTCAGATCATCCCCTGAGCAAGCAATATCCCCATCAGTTTGCAGCATAGGGCAACTTGAAGAAGGGTTGTACCCAGGCTGTGGAAGGTGGGCTGTGCCTACCACCCATTCTGCTGTTTCAACCATTGTGCACACCTGCTTCAAATGGTCTCCCCAATCTTAATTCACACCAGAAGCAGGAACAAACAAACAAGCCAGCCAGCTCCTGACTACTTAACCATTGTAAAGAGATTATCAGTATTACTTCAGTTCTTCCATCTTGGAAGCATGTTATTTCAGTAATACAAATGATGCCTGCTGTGGAACAGAATAGAAAACAGTACAGCACCCCTTTTGAGTCAATGCTTATATGATGGAGTATTTGAGCAAAGTTGCATTAAATTTTGTTATGCGCAAATCTGCACATAACAAATTTGTTATGTACAAATCTTTGTTGCCAAATTGAAAGGGAGTACACTTATGAAAGGATATCAAGTGCTGCAAAGATAAGGTTTTAACATATTCTTTGGAATACACCCCTGTTCAGAAGCCCTACACATGTATTCATCTGAGTGGGACTGTGTAAAATATGCATTCCCTCAACATCACACATGCTGGCTAGCCATACCCTGGCATAAATTTCTGCAAAGATTGAGCTATTGTATGGTCATCTGTACATACAAGGCCTCCTCCATCTCTGCAGATGTGAGATTAGCCAGTGTGCACAGTGTCAGGGGCATAGCTAGCCAGCATAGCTCAGCTCAGGCATTGTGAGATGGGTTCAATAAAATTTATGAATGCTGTTAAAGAAGCCTTAGGGTTACCTTTGTTCTTTCAGTTCTCTTGCTTAAACAATTGGCCCAGGCTAGTCTCCAGTGTGTTGAATTGTGAACATGGTGCTAGTTTTCTCTAGAGAGATCAGCACAGTCCTCAGTAGATCTTGTCCTGTCCCAGCAGGCATGGGGAATAAGGCTCTGGTAAGCCATATATCAGGGTCAGCCAATATGGTACCTTTCAGAAGTTGTTGGTCGGCATGTCCAGTGATCAGGAATAATGGATGTTGTAATCAACACCTAGAGGTCATCTCATTGGCTGTTCCTATATTATATTATCCATCTGCATAAGTGGCTACATGAGTGTCAGTAACTTGTCAGTCTAGGAGTTAATAGAGCATGCATTTTATAGAAAGATTGCAAATAATAATAATCACTATTAAAGCATTGCTTATGGACTAGGAACCCTCAAAATATAAGGAATCTTTGCCACAGAAAGATAACTGTGCAAAGTGTTGTAACCATACACAACACAAAGGACTTGTCCTCAGGCATGTGGTATCAGCCAATGTTCATACATTCTTGCAGGACACCTGAGCCTGGGTTCAGATTTAACAAGAAACCATGGTCTGTGGGTTCAGATAAAATCCTGGTTTGTAGTCTAAGGTTAAACTACAGTTTCCATATTCAGATGTAATGGGAAACTGTGGCTTAACAAACCAAGAGAGCTTTTAATTGTGTCACAAAAGTAAGGAAATGGAAAAGAGAATGACAGGAGAAAAGAGTACAGGCTCAAGGCCTAACAAGGCATTAGAACATAACTGGATCATAGTTAATAATTATGTGAGCTGCCTTGATAAGAGACAGATAAATGCCAGATACCTTCTGAATAACATGCACCAGTGTTACAAAACTGTTCAGTGAGGAATGTGAGGAAATGGTGTTCTGTTACAGTCTAAGGTCCTATTTTTGGAAAACATTCCGAAAAAGCACAAGAATTGCTGGTAAAGATGAGAAGAGAGTATGAAATGTTTTGTTTAGCAAGACTGCATTTATGAAAGATTTATGTAATAGCATATTATTCAGTGAAATGCCATGCTGTTACGGGAAGAGAGAGGCCACCAAATGTAAAAACATGTAGCTGCAGTTTAAGTCGTAAGGCTATTGTTTCGCCTAATTATGCCCAGTGTTGAAATCTATTTTTGTAAAAGAAATACATTGGGCTTCTCACTTCTGGAGCACATTTATTTTTGTCAAGAAACAGTGGAGCAAAATTGTAAAGGTCATAGATGTTAGTTAATTGACTTTAAAAATTCTCATTTTCAACCTCTTGGGACAGCACATTTTGATGTGTTTTTAAAAAACCTAGTGAACAAGAAACTTTAATATTAAAGCAGTCAGCTTAATAAATAGACACTTTTATTGTGAAAACTTTTTGTTCCCTTATTGGATTGTCATTCAGCTATGTTTTTGTGTGTGTGTGGTTGTTTTGTTTTTAAAATAATTATTTTCACAATGAAATGTTGAAAGTGGTAAGAGGGAGGGGGGTTGCCTGTGTATGCATGATTCTCTTTATATAATTATCACTGTAAAGCTATTACAAAACCCATAGTGAGCTGGTTGAAGTAAAAATTCAGCCATAGTGAGGTGTTTACGCAAACTTACTTTGGACTGTCTGCCTTCTTTCTTATAAGCAGTTTTTCTCTTTATTTGGGAAATACTTTAGTATCTCCAGTAGAACAATCAGAAATAGAAGAATAAATTGATAGTGCGAAGACTGAAAGGCCACACAGGGACATGCAGATATATTGTTTAAAGCATTTTTACTCAGCTCTTCAGCCAAAAAGGCTCTTGGATCAACTTCCATAAGATCAATAACAAATAAGACAGTCATAAGAACATTAACAGAGACGTGATAGATCAGACAAACGTTTCCTTTAACAGAGTGGCCAAACAGGGGTCTCTGTGAAGCCCATGAGCAGGAAGAATAGCACTCCTGCTTTTCTTGCCTCTGTCCAGCTAAAAAATGCAGCACAGAAGGAAAAAGGGAGGATGGGGAGGAGGGAAGAGGAATACAAGCAAACTCAGGCATCAGTCCTTAGAGCTAAAATACTCCTACAGTGATCAGGTTCCTTTACAATGATGAGCTTTAGTGGCAACAGTTCAGAGAGAAGCCAAGCCAAATGGAGCTGTTTTCTCAGCCAAGCGGAGAGAGTGGTTCGGCTTCCCAACTTCTCCCTTTGTTGTAGCTTGATGGAACATATAGATGACAATTGAGGAAAAGCCAAATGGAGCTTGTCTGTCAACCGAGCGGATGGAGTGGCCATTAGTGTGATATAAATCCTTTCAAGTTATTATTGTGCCTCTTCTACTAAAAGTGGACACCCGTAATAGAGAGGTTAATTACTTACCAGATCCTGCATTTCTGCGTTATGAAGATCCCGTAATGAAAGCCCACCATAATGTAAGTGATTTTCCTGCACGTTAGAGGGGGGAAAACGAGGAGAATAAAACTTACTGGAACTATTTGGAATTGCATACAAATATCTCAGTGACTTGAGGCCAGAACAGCAGGTGGCTGAAGGTCAACATCCCAAAGGGCTGCTTCACACCTTATCTATCAGGGGTGGGGTAACTGGATCTGGCTGGTGGGGTAGAAAGTTATCTCCCCCATCCCTCGCAGGCCAAGCTTGGCAGATGGATGGGAGGCGCCCACCTGTCAATCACCTGGCATCACAGTGAGATTAGGCAATCCTTTTTTTTTTTTTTTTTGCCGCAGTGGGTCTTGCAGAGCGCTTTGCAAAATGGTCTGCAAGACCAGATACCTCATTTACTACAGTATCCAGCATCCTGCAGATCTATGCACCAATAGTTGCAGTGGTGTGAACCTTCTTCATGTGTGAGGATGTTCCATGATTCAGTACTTTTGCAACACTTTCAATACTTTGGCAGTATAGAATTCTCTCACACGTAGGATTTTCGATTATTTTTGTCTGATATTTTAAAAAATGCTTTATATCATTAACAGAGTCACTGGAGGTGAATTATTTGAGGATATTGTTGCAAGAGAATATTACAGTGAAGCAGATGCAAGGTAAGTGCTGGATTTCAAGGCTTTTAACTGTTTGTTCATCTGCTGTTTATTTACCTTTAATGTGGTATTTGGCACCATAATACAATGATGGTTGGAGTTCCCCATCAGTACTGACTTAAAAGTGAGAAACATTATCTGCTTGCCACACAAGGAATTCATTGGTTTATTGGGCAAGCCTAGTTTGATGATGCATTCCTTATAAGGATGGTGGCTTCAGTCTGCTGTAAGGGATCAAAGTACCGTATATTCCGGCGTATAAGACAACTGGGCGTATAAGACGACCCCCAACTTTTCCAGTTAAAATATAGAGTTTGGGATATACTCGCCGTATAAGAAATACGACCCGGCGTGTAAGACGACTCCCGACTTTTGAGAAGATTTTCCTGGGTTAAAAAGTAGTCTTATACGCAGGAATATACAGTACTTATTTCCTCTTTATCTAGTGCACCTTTTGGTAGGGGAAATCACACTGTCCCAGAATTTCAATATTATTCATATATTATTCTTACACAATGCTTTTTTGCTAGGAAAGTGTGGTTCTCAGTTAGCCCAACAGACCCATCTATTCCTCCATTGAAATTTGGAGTTCCACACTTATCGCTGTGATGAGCACTTCTCATGCATGTCCACACACAAAAATCCATACCTGCTGTTTTCTCAGTTTTTATATAAAGCACATGGAAGCGGTTGAGTGATTCTTGCAGGGGGGAACACATTTCAGCATGCTGGTGATCTCACCTGGGCACCGCAGTGTTCCTAAGCCACCTTTTACATTAACTAATTGCCATTTTCCAGGGAGCTGCAGAAAGTGGTGTGGGTGGGTGATAATATCTGAAACAATCCTTTCAGTCTCAGTGAGTGGTGCCCACTGGTACAAATAATCCCTTTCAGAGAACATGTTGGCCCTGAGGAGAACAGTGCCAATAGATCGAAATCTCCTTGCTTGTCTTTCTAGCCTGAGCACACAGTCCCCATCAGGTGTTCTTTCAGGGGTGCTCAAGATGAAAATACTTTGATTGCTGGATTTGGGTTTCTTCCTGTTGCACCATCCAGGAAGATAAACCACTCCCTCTTTCCTCTCTGTACTCTGCTGTGCAAAACAGAAGGGGGAGGCAGCTTCTGTGACTAGGCAGTGGTTCTTAGATATTTTTGGGTTACGGACCCCTCTGAGAATCTGATGAAAGCTGTGGACAGCCCCCACCCCACCCCACCCCCGCGCATACAGGTGAAACTCGAAAAATTAGAATACAGTGGAAAAGTCCATTTATGTAAGCAACTGTTTTCATTAGCTACTGGAGTTTAATATATTAGATAGACTCATGACATGCAAAGCGAGATATGTCAAGCTTTTGTTTGTTATAATTGTGATGATTATGGTGTACAGCTGATGAAAACCCCAAAGTTGAAATTGTTAAGTTCAGGTTCTCATCAGCTGTATGCCATAATAATCACAATTATAACAAACAAAGGCTTGACATATCTCGCTTAGCATGTCATGAGTCTATCTCATATATTAGTTTCACCTTTTAAGTTGAATTACTGAAAGAAATGACCCTTTCCACGATATTCTGATTTTTCGAGTTTCACCTGTACATACAAAATTTTATTATTTTGGCATATGTGCTCAGGTTCATGGACCCCCTGGTGAAGCCGATGCATGGACGCCAGGTTAGGAACCCCTGATATAAAGTCTGCTTTCCACCTCTGCTGATCATCAAACACTGCTTCTTCAGAGGTCAAGGGCTTAAGATTCAGTTACGTTTGCTGCTATTAGAGACGGTGGTCATAACCCAGAGAATTGCACATGCAGTTCTGTGTATCTAAAAGGGCATTTTCACTATGTTTTTCTAAAACCTGTATGTTCTTGCCCTTTTCCATTCCCAAAGTCAAAGTGTGATTTTAAAAGTTTCCTAACTTTTAACAAGTACCTGTAGTTCCCCATGGGAGATTTGGGGGGCGGGGATCTAGGACCAAATCATTAAACAGGTCATTATTGGGCCCCTCATCTGAAAATCTTTTTGTTCATTCATATGAACGTTTTGGCATTCTCAGTGTGTTTGACCTTGGCTGTAAATATGCCAAGAACATTGGAAAAAGCTTTGGGTCTTCTCGGCCTGTAGACATTGATAAAAAAAATTCAAATATGGATGTGTAAAATGACAAACTGTGTGTTTTTGTGCCCAAATCAAAGTGTCTTAATTTGTATCTTAAATTACAGCTTGGTTGTCTGTGCTTAGCAAGAGCAAACATATTTTATGCAATTGGTTTAAAGAAACATAATAAAGTGTTTGGGCTTCCTTTTATTACTTTTGGACATGCCTGCTAAACATACAGCTGTTCTAGATTAAATGTTACAGATCCTCAATGAATTGCACTGATAGTTTTCTGATTTTTTTCCCTTATTATTCAGGGGCAACATTTTGTGCCTTTTTTAGTTATTGTTTAATTTGTACTTCTCCCTTTCTGTTCCTCTTGTACAAGTGTTCAATTTGTATTTGTGTGTGTATGTGTGTGTGTTCTTAAATATGTTGGGGTTAGTGTGGATTGGATAGCGCATGTGCTTAAAAATCCGGTCATTGTGCCGCTCATTAGACACCATGGGAATGTGCACAAATTAGGAGAGTCAACAAAGTATTGTACATATTTTACAGTCAGTTTGTATGACCTCCAAGTCAAATGGGACAATGTATTAACCAGTGAATGTCCATGGGCTTCAAGCTGAGAATACAGTGTGATTTGCCAACATCATTAACATATAGATGTATTGACTATGCCAGTGGTTCCCAAACTCCCCTCAACTGAGCATCTTAGAATTGTTGGTGGTCCTGGTGGACTTACTTCATGGTTTTTCTGCCCTTTATAACAGTTGCAGTGCACTGTGATAGGTGCTCTATGGTTTTGAATTGTATTTTTGACACTTTCATTTCTGTTATTGAATTTTAGTGTATTGCAGTTTGCATCCTCCTATAGAATTCAGATTATAGCAGAATAAAATGCAGCATAAGAAACAGAAGAAGCAATAAAAATAGAATTAAAAATCAGTATAAAGATTCCATGCTGGCATGCGGGCTCACAGAGCACAGTTAGTGAACCCTTGGACTAGGCAATATGCAGAATCCACTATTGGTGACTGTTCAGTGGTACACAGTCTTCATAATGTCTGATGATGTGCATAGTGACCAGTTTTTTTATGCATGTTCTCTATCCCATTCACATTGACAACACTTACATTGTTTGCAAGGACTACCAAAATAAACAACATCTAGACTCACCCAAATAATTTGAAAAAAAAAAAAAGTTTAACTAAAGATTGCCATTTTTTTCCCTAATATTCCTGCCATTCAATGAGTGGGAAATACAAGACAAAGGATTCTGTCTAATGATGTCACATGTTATGTGTTAAATGTCATTTCTTTTTTTTTCTTTTTTTAGTAAAACTTAAAATTTCTGTACACAGCGTTGCTGTGTTGCAGATCAGCGTGTAATTGAAATGTGTCCAAAAATGTGATGATATTATTATTATTATTATTATTATTATTATTATTATTATTATTATTATTGTCAAGTTATTTTCATTTTGATTTTTGCATTTAATGTGATTATGTGCCTTTAAAATGTTTTTTCCCTTCCATTCTGCCCTTGTATCTCTGCAGTCATTGTATACAGCAGATTCTAGAAAGTGTTAATCATTGTCACCTAAATGGCATAGTTCACAGAGACCTGAAGGTCAGTATCTGGTGCCCATAGGTTGGCTAAGAAGTGTTTCTCTCTCTTTCCTTTCCTTTTCTTGGCTTGAGGCTGAAGGGTGGGTTCGGCTGAGAAGTCCCCTTCGCTTTCCTTTCTCATCCTCAGGATGACAAATGGATAATGCATGGTGCCGCTTTCAAGTTTGCAAGTGTCTACAGGTCTAGCATACATCACGGTAGAAGCTGAAATAGGTGTGGCAAGACAAAGTGACCTTCCAGGATTTGTTTTTTTCCCATCACTTATCTCTGTGGTATGATGGATATCTCCACAAACATTGGAAGGAGCTTGCATCTGCCACATAAACTTCGGCTGTGATGTATGTCAGCCTGCAGGTTTTTGTTTTTTTTAAACACCACTTCTGTGCAGAGACTTTGGGTTATAGTAGCAGAACAACTGGTTTGGCATTGCTCTGCTAGAGTAGGACAAACCCTCAGGCAAGAGCAAGCACGTATTCGCTCGGCTAAATGAAACCACGAGGAGTGCGTAATTTGCCTTAAAAATGCATTACTGCCTAAAAGTAATATTAACTGCAGGTTGGCTGGTGCAAAAGGACCCTCACCTTCAAATAAATAGAAGGAACAAACAGAACCAGATATTTAATACAAGCTTGCAAATAGCTCTGGGAGGTTATTTCTTCATCTGTATATGAAATATATGGCCAAAAATTAGATTTGTGTGTAAAAGTACACCCCATTTTGGGCCGTTCCTCCTTAGCACTGCTGAAATCAAAATGAGCTAAATGAGCTGCTTCATAGCAGCACACTCACGCCTGAGGAAGTTAGCTACTCTAGCCGAGGAATGCGGGTCCATTTCCGGAGGTTGCGCATTACAGTCTCTGTTTGCTGGTTTTGCACTATAACCCAGTCTCACTGAGGGTATACAGACAGTGAGTGTACAGCTTGGAACTAACACACGCCCCCTGGTGTTTGCATGCAGTCATTGCATTCAGCAGATCCTGGAGGCTGTGCTACACTGCCATCAGATGGGCGTAGTCCATCGGGACTTGAAGGTGAGTAATGCTGTTGGGGAAGAGAGAACTTACACCACACGGTCTCAAAGCGCTCCTTTTAGCTGCATTTTTGCATGTAGAGGAGCAAAGAGGCGCGCCCACTTGTTAACTTGCTGGTTGCCTGGACAGTTCTGAAAGCTTCCACATAAAAGAGACACCAAATTACCAAATCCCCTTGCAGATTTAGAAGTACTTTCCTTTGCTGTTCTCCTTTGGCGCATACGTCACTGAAGCCGTGGATAGGCGCGAACCTGCAGAAGAGTTATCAAGTGATGCTTGATTCCACATCAATCCATTTCGAATCAAAGAGTGAGAAGCTGTGACTGAGTGTGCTAAGCTGACGAAGGCATCTCTTTTTACCTCCCAGAAACCTTCCAGCCCATTTTCCTTTGGATGTTTTTTTAATCTAGGCACTCTTCCTCCAGGGTCACGAGATGGAAGGACTGTTGTGTTTTGCCACTGAGAGCATTGGGATGCTTTGCCAGCCCTGTTACCACCACCATACATATGTTCATCTATTCGGCATCAGCTTCCTATTTTATGCCGGCTGCTAGTTTCGTTGGGTTCACATTGTTCTCAGCTTTCTTTCCTTTTTTTTGCCTTTTTATCTTTCTGATTCCGGACTAAGAAAAAAAGCAAATGCCGATTAATTTTGAAAATATGTTAGGAAGGCTCATAAAGATCAAAGGAAAACTCCTTCACACTGAGGCCTCTATTGGCATTCATTAGCAGATTTGACATTGAAATCCTCAGGGTGGCTATAGAAAGCAGTGCTTACACCACCCTCCCCTAACCTGGCCCTAACTGCCAGATATTTTGCACCACAGTTTCCATCAGTGCCAATCGGCATGGTAGAGGAAAGGGGATGATTGTCTTCCAAAATATCTGGAGGGCACCAGGTTGGGGAGGGCACATAATATTATTAATTTTGCTGCTTGGGGACAGCAGCCAGAAATAGGTCACTTCCAAGCTGATTGGATCTTGTATTCATTTGATTGAGTCCTCTATTTATTTGTGTTCTGCATAATTCTTCAAGGCATTCATGGCTTGCATTACTTGAACCATCACTTCGTAATGAAAGCATAGTGCACGCATGTGCATTGTCGTCTTTCTGTACTCAGAGTGTGTATACTTACACATCTGGATGACCATTTTATTGCATCATAAGATACGGACACCCGAGTCCACAAAAGCTTATTCCCACAATGCATAGTTCAGTCTTTAAGATGCTGCATGACTCTTGCGTTGGTTTGATTCACAAGGAAAGATTAGTGCACTCCTAAATCTGTCCTGTTGAAAACACTTGGAGTTGCTCTATTCACAGCTGAGCTCTTTTATGATTGCAGTTTCCGTAACACCTTTCAAATTATACAAACCCAATCACTGCATGGTTTGTTGATGTTGTTTTCACGGTGCCCTTCAAAAGGAGCGCAGAAGTTCTTGCGGTTTTATACTCATCTTGCCGCTGCCAGGTTGACATGCGAAATGAATTATTCATAATTCCATTTGGCCTTGCGCTGCACTTGTCTCAATCTGTCAGTATCACTGACAAAATGAAAAGGGAACTTCCTCGTCTCCCCCTCCCCCTCCCCCAAGTATTAGTGCATTCTTGCTGTGTTGTTACATAACCAGTATTCCCCCATCACCTCAGAACTGAGTGGGGATTCCTTCGCTGCAGTGCCAAGAAGATGATTTCTTCTTCCTCCTCCTCCTCTTCTTCTTCTTCCCCCAAACCATTTTTTAAAAGGCATTAAACATTGTTTTTGTTATTTCTCTCTCTTAATATATATATTGCTTTTCTATCCAGACATTGAACCTCAAAGCAGATTACAAGAATAAATATAATAAGCAATACAACCTTGCATCTTGTTTCTCCCCTCATTTTTAAACCATAAGCCAGTGGTTCCCAAACTTCTTTTTCCACTTCAACCTTTCTACAGATCTTGTATCTTCAGCTACCTCCTAGAAGCAGGTATAGGGGACCTTGTTTCTGTCAAGGGCTGCATTCCCTTTGGCGTAATCTTTCAGGGGCTGAATGCCAATGGGGGTTAAGGCCACAGCTCTATATGGGCAGGGCTACTCCTTTTCCCTCTCTTTCTCTCCTACCTCCTTTTCCCTGTCCAGCAGCTTGCTGGGGGACGAACAGGTCACTGTTTCCTCTCCCCTTTCCATTGCTGTAACCATTTTGATTTTTCCACCCACTGTCCTTCTATCCTCACCCCCCACGCCCGCCTCAAGTCTTCCCACCAATAAAATTCAGCAGAGGACTGCAGGTTTCCCACCCAGTCCTAAAGGTTGAAATGGATGGGTTTCGGTGGACCTCCTCTTGAAAGAATTTAAAAACTTCTGAAATGCCTGAGCAGCATTTTACTATAGAGCAACCATGTTTGTGTCTTTTTAAGCGAAAGTTCTTCTGAGGGATTTCTAGTGGGGAAAGAAGCTATTTTTCATACCCGGCTCAGGTGTGACTGAGATACGAAGCATTTTCAGTGACAGACAGGATTCACATTAGCTGAAAAGCCTTGATCCGGACAGAAAATACCCTTTACGGTGACAGAATCACCACTGATTAAACAAGCTAGACCTTCAAATGCTCCTGAATCTCAGATATAAAACCCTAAACTTGAAGTTGGGAGCCTTTGGATATCCACGCAAAAATACGCTGTCTGGCCATTATGTTGACATGGCCTAAACAAGAGAGAGGCTAAATGATGGCCGCCTCTGTACTTCATGCATAACTGCAGCTAAAGTGCAACTTTGTGATCCGGACACTGACTTGCTCCTTCCCTGGAAAGACACTCAAGCGTATGCTGTTTAATCTCCTATATCTTTCTCCAGTTTGTGCACGTTTGTCCCGTCCTCTTCAGACCTCGTGCATGACAGACACATCAGCGTTTCCCCGTTGTCTTGAAATGGCTGGTGCATGTTCTTTTAAGGGGCAGAGTCTAGCAGCCCAGGATGTCCGCTAAGCTTGCTATTGAAGTGTGTGGCTGTGTTTGTAATGAAGCATATTTACTTCCTTATGACAGTGATGTTTGCTTTACAGTACTTTGGGTCCAAAGATATTTGCTGACAGGTGTTAAGCACTTCTAAAGGAGCAGGGGGTGAGATCCGAGTTCTTTTAATAGTCCCATACTGTGTGTGAATGGGCATTAATATGTTTAGCTACTTGGGAAGTATGTATGACCTGACAGCCTGATGCTCTGGGTTGTTGAAGGTCGCCAATAAATAGAAACATCCAGTGGCTTTAAGTAATTTACATAAGCTGTGCTTTCCAGGAACTAACGATGGCCAACTTTCGCCTCTGTGCCTTATGAAAAAGGCTCTGTGGATTCTGTTCTGGGTACAGAAGTAGTATGGCAAACTGCTAGCAAGATTGGGTGGCGGTTTTATAATTTATGCAATATTTTAGGCAGAAATAGTGCCCACCATTTGATGTTTTTTATGCCCAAATGAGGATGAACATATTGGGATGCTTTTTTAAAAAATGGTGGTCGTGTTTGGTCAAACTAATTTAAATGAGAAGGGAGAAAAAGATTTTGGCCTGATTCGCATGTCTCTCAATGTGTTGGTTGTGCTTATCAAGCAGGGGGAAAGAATCTGCTGGTTTAATGATAAAGTAGTTTTTAAAAAAAAAATATGGGGAGAAAATGAGAATTTGCCAATACAAATAAAGGGCTTTTAATTATTGTTTCTGATTTTTCAGGTGCTCATGAGCACTTTGAAATATGCAATATGCACAATTTTTCTTCTTCACAATAACATTCAAGTAGCTTGTGAAGTGGTGAATGTAGGATTAGAAGAGAATATGCTCACTTAAAATGCTGCTTTAAATCAGATGTACAGTGTAGTGAAGGTAGCCTACTTTTTTCAACTCTCAGCAGGACCCTAATGTCCAGCTGCTTATTCAGAAGCCTTTCTAGAGGCTGACAGGCTAGTCAAAGAGCCCTGGTGGGGCTTGAGGGCCAAACTACAAGTTGCCAATGCATAGTGGATCGCTAGAGATGGGTGGATCTTTCCATTTCAGTTTCCGCTGAAAAGAAATCATGAAAATTCATTCACATATTATGGCAAATTTCTCCTAATAAACACACTTTTGTAAGTAGTTTCCGCTGATATATACTTTTAATAACAAGGAATTTTCCCTAATATGCATTTTGTACGCTATTTTCACAAATCTGTTCCTTTTTTGCACACTTTCTCCTAATATATGCATTTGTTGTAAACATTTATTGGAAAACTGCATCACAGAATTCAGAGAAGTGTAAATTTCAATAGATGGCTGTTTTTCAGTTCTGGAAAGTGTGAATTACGTGGGTTCACCTTCATATGCGAACTGAATCAAATTTCTTTCCCATCTCTGTGTGTAGCTATATCTCCAATTTGTATTTAATTATGGGCACAGGGAGAGAGTAACTAGGCTGAGCAATGAGCAGGAAAAAAAGGTTTATCCCTTCTCTCTCCTGCAATGATCAGGACTAAAATCTCCCTTCCACGTGGCTATTGGCAGCTGGTAAAGAAAAAAAAACTTCCCATTGAAACAATGAGAGGGTTTTTTTTACTACCCCTCTAAGCTGCCCCAGAGGTGGAGAGAGCAACATTAGGACCCCCTGTAGCTCTGAAGGGTTGGTCATCTGATCCTCTGTGCCTGTAATCAAATGAAAAATTTAGATGTAAGTGCACTCTATGCATTAAGTGTAACATGTAGTTCGGCCCTGAGCTTTCAATGTAGGGACAAAGAGGGATGAAAAGATCCCTGTGAGGAAGAGTCTCAGAATCTATCCTGGAACTCTTCTGTTTTGTGTAGATACATTAAAATAAACTCATATTTGAGCATTTATCGATTTAACAAATTTATAAAATGCTTCGTGGTCTGAGGCAATCAAAGCAATAAACAACAGTAAACCTCCAAAATTCTAAAAACACACACAATTAAAACAGTTTTTATAAACTGAAAACAATAAAAAAAATCTCTGCATCTTCTTTATAGGCATTTAAATAAATGATGACTTACGTGATCTCTCATTTCCCCCCCCCCCACCCCCTTTCCTCTTCCTTCCCCTGCATCAAGCCTGAGAACTTGCTCCTAGCTAGCAAGTCCAAGGGAGCAGCTGTAAAACTGGCAGATTTTGGATTGGCTATTGAAGTGCAAGGTGAACAACAGGCTTGGTTTGGTAAGAGAACATTCTGACTTACCCATTTCCTCTCTGTATCTATCCTCTCTGTATCTATCCTGCCATCTTATTCACATGGATACTAAGAAGCTGCCTTATACCACTGGCCAGTCTAGTTCAGTATTGTCGACACCGATTGGCAGCAGCTCTCAGGGGTTTCGAGCAAGAGTCCTTTGCAGTTCTACCTGGAGATGCCAGGGATTGAACCTGGGATCTTTTGCATGCAAAGCATGCATTCTCCCACTGCTATAGCCCTTCCTCAGGTGGGTGTGTTGTGGGCACTTTCTGTATTTTATCCCTATTCGCCATTCTAGCTGATTCTTCCCTCAAACAGCTCCCCTCCCAACACACCTCTTGAGAAAAGCTGAGCGTTAAATCTTTTTGTGCACAATTCAGGAAGTTATTAGCAGCTTTTTTTGCAGCTCCCATACAGCTGAACCTACCTCATGGGGTTGTTCTGAGGGTAGCATGGGATAAGCCTCTGTGTACCACCTTCAGTTCATTGGAAGAAGAGCAGGGTACAAATTTAATAGGCGGTGGTCTCTTATCTTCATTGTCAAAATGAAGTTTTGTGGGCCCAAGACTTGATTACTGTCATTCTTCCCCCTTCCCCTTTTATTGGGGCCTATATCTCCTCCATATAATGATACCAGGTCAACAGGGAGTGAACATGATGATATCATGATAATACATAGTCAGCCAGGGTAGTAACATCACTGAGGGCAAACCAGATCATCAAAGATGTCTTGGAGTGTGTTGGATTACCTGTCATGTACTGCAGGCCTGATCCTGCAAAATCTCTTTAAGGAGCTCAGCTTACACCTGATTCTCTCTTAGCAATTTGCTGCAACCCTATAGAGCTCCCTCCAGGACGCTGGGGGAAGGAGAGCAATTGAGGAAAGAAGATACAGAGATTGAGTGGGGTGTAAGTTCACTTTTCTAGAGGGGCTGAATGAAGAATACAGGAAGCTTTCTCCCCATGTACCTGTTGAGATTCTCTGAATTCATTTGCCCTTTTCAGAGCTGAAAGCCTGAAATTCATGAGACCGGTTCACAAATGCCTATTTCAGAACAAGGAGCAGTACATCTCTTTCCCTACAGATAGTTAAAGTTGGAAGAGTTGCTGAAAATGCAGTAGACTCACAAATATCTAAAGTGTGTTCTAAAAGAATATGGATCGTTTTACAAGAATGATATTTTATTTTTTAAGGTTTTGCTGGTACGCCAGGATATCTTTCCCCAGAGGTACTACGAAAAGATCCCTATGGAAAGCCAGTAGACATGTGGGCGTGTGGTAAGATCTTTTTTTATTTCTGAGATTTTCTTTTTCTTCCTTTAAAAGCCTCTGTAAGCGAGCTTTTATATTTCATTGCTTTGCTCCTCCTAAAAACCTCTGCTAGATACTATTTTTTTATAGACCCACTTTTTACGGTATATAACTTTCCAAGACAGTTTACAATAAATCATTGCAATGCAATTAAAATCATGTGGACGTGGGCTGGCATAAATTCGGAGGAGGGGAAGGAGAGATCTGAAGGACGTTGGTAGTCAGGAGAATAGAGCTGGCCCCTCTTCCTCCTTCCTGGGCTGAATCAAGAGGCATGGGGAGCTGCATTTGAAATGCTCCCCATTCCTGCTCTAGGGGGAAAGGGCAGGTACCTTTATTCAGGGGGGATTTTGGTGGAGTAAAGAGATAGTGAAAGGAGAATATAAACAGCCCTTCCATCAGCAAACGGCTCTGATCTAAATATGAGCCCCATTTCGCATCAACATAGCTCCAGTCCAAATAGGCTTCAAAGTTTTGTTAGCCTTTTTTTTATAAGCTGGGTGATCCAATTGCAGAAAGTGGTGTCAGTTCCCTTGGAAAATATTTGAGTTGTTTTGACTTAGTTTAATGCTATTGTCACACCACAAAAAAACGGTTTTGTTGATTTGGAAAAGGTTCAGAAAAGGGCAAACTAAGTTGATCAAGGTGATGGCACGACTCCCCTGTGAGGAAAGGTTGCAGTTTCTGAGGCTTTTTATTTTAGAGGAAAGGCGTGCAAGAGACAGCATTATAGAAGTCTATAGAATTATGTGTGGTAAGCAGAAAGTGAACAGAGACGGCGTTTTCTCCCTCTCACAATGCTAGAACTCCTGGCTGAATCTTGGAAGATTCAGGACAAATAAAATAAAGTACAATGATTAGTTCAAATATGGAACTTGCTGCCAGTGATTACTAACCAACTTGAGTGGCTTTGAAAGAGGATTAGACAAATTCATGGCGGATAAGGCTTGCCATAACGGCTTCTGCTCCGCCTCCAGTTTGGAATCAGTATGCTTCTGAATACCAGCTTTTTGGAAACGGCAAGAGGAGAGAGAGGGAGCTCTTCTGCTCAGGTCCTGCTTGTAGGTTTTGCTCGGGAATCTGATTGGCCACTGTGAGATGGTGGACTAGTTGGGCCATTGGCCTGATCCTGCAGGCTCTTCTTATATTCATGTGTCCTTATTGTCACCTTCCCCAGGCGTTATCCTCTACATTCTCTTGGTGGGATACCCTCCTTTTTGGGATGAAGATCAGCACAGACTCTACCAACAGATCAAGGCTGGAGCGTATGATGTAATACCTCAATTTCTTGTTTTCTTTTTTTTTTTTTTTTTTTTTTTTTATATATATATATACTTTATTGATCTTTTCAAGCATTACAATTTAAAAACGAGCCAATAAAAACAAACAATAACCAAAAAAAACAAAAACAAAATACATTTACAAATACAATTGCATTATATACACTACTCAGAAAAGATCCCTCCCGCTCTCCTCTCCCCTCCGATCCCTCCCCCTTTCCCCAATGCTTCTCAGTACGTGCTATGCTACTTTTTTGTTGTTCATATCGTGACTATACTCCTGATGCTTAGATTATTCCAATTTCTTACCAATTGAACTTTTACTTATTCTGCTCAGAGGGTGGTCTCCAGTTTTTCAAAATATATATTCCTCAAATGCTCTCCATTCCTTTCTTCTTAAGCTATCACTATTTCCCTTAATTTCATTCTCTTTTATAGCTAAACTGTGATAATTTAGCATTTTGAGATGCCACTCCTCTTTCTTTGGTATGATTTGCGTTTTCCAATTTACTGCCACTAATAATCTTGCTGCTGTTATTGCGTACATCATAAATTGTCTATCATTTGGTCGTATTTCGGTGTCCAGTATCCCCAACAGAAATAGTTCAGGCGATTTTTTAAATGAGTATTTCAAGATCTTTTTCAATTCATTGTACAACATATTCCAAAAACCCCTAATCTCACTACATTTCCACCACATGTGGTACAATGTGCCCAGCTCCTTTTTACATCTCCAGCAGTTATTACACCCTCCTTTTTTTATCTTTGCCAATTGGACTGGGGTCATATACCACCTGTGGTGTATTTTGAGTAGATTCTCCTGGACATCATAGTTTGGGGAAAACTCCATGTTCCATTGCCAGGATTTTTCCCATTGGTCCGTTGTTATTGTTTTGCCCAAATCCTGAGACCATTTAATCATTGCTTCTTTAACTGTTTCCTCCTCTGTTTCCCATATCAGCAATATGTTGTACAAATTTTTAATATATTTGTCTTTTCCCAATATCAATATTTCCCATAATTTTGAATTCTCTTTCTCGAATCCTATTTTATTGTCCTGCTGGAATCTCTGATATATCTGAAAATATTGCATCCAACTTGTTAAGTAATGTTTAATCGCATTATAATCCTTCAATTTTAATTTACCTTCTTTCTCCTCCAATAACTCTCTGTAGGTGGGCCAGATCTTAGACATATTACTTCTTTTTACTGATGTTATTTCTAGAGGGGACCACCACCAGGGTGTCTTCATTTCGAAAAACCTTTTATACTTTTGCCATACTTTGATCAGGGATTTTCTTATTATATTGTTCATAAATACGTTTTTATCTGATACCTTTTCCTTTGCTAAATACCAATGCCAGCCAAACCCTATTTCATGACCTTCAAGGTCTAACAAATCCGTGTCCTTAAGTTCTATCCATGCTTTCATCCAGGTGAGTGCTGCCGCATCATGGTACAGTTGCATATCGGGCATGCCAAAACCTCCCCTTTCTCGTTTATCTATCATTATTTTGTATTTTATTCGGGGTTTCTTACCTCCCCATATAAATTTCGTAATATCTTTTTTCCATTCCCTGAAATAATTTGTCCCCCCTAATACTGGTATATTTTGAAATAAATAATTCATTCTTGCCAGAACATTCATTTTTATAATTGATATTCGCCCCATCATTGAAAATTTTAATTTATCCCAAGTCTCCAAATTTTTCTTTATTTGTTTCCATATATTGCTATAATTTTCTTGTATTAGGTCAATTCCCCTATTGGTCATTACTATTCCCAAATATTTCATTCTTTTGCTTATAATCAATCCTGTTTCCAATTGTAATTTCCTTTCCTCTTCCTTTTCTAAATTTCTCACTAGCATCTTTGTTTTCTGATAATTAATTTTTAATCCTGCAACTGTTCCATATTCCTTTATCAACTGGATGGCAGCCGGCACACTCTCTATTGGGTCCTCTGTTGTTAAGATAATATCGTCGGCGAATGCCTTACATTTGTAAGATTTCTTCCCTATCCTTATTCCTTTTATTAATTTTTCTTGTCTGATGTTATTTAATAATAACTCTAATGTTATTATGAATAGAATCGGTGATAGGGGACAGCCCTGTCTTGTTCCTTTTGTTATGCATATTCCATCTGTTATTTTATTATTTATTATTAAATTTGCTCTTTGATTTTTATATATTGCCCCTATCGCCGTTTCCATTCTTTTTCCCAAATTCAGACTTCTAATTGTCTTCTCCATAAAGGACCATGAAACATTATCAAACGCTTTTTCTGCGTCGAGTGACACCACTGCTGCCTGTTTGTCTCTTCTGGATTCTAAACATTCAAAGATGTCAATAACATTCCTAATATTGTCTTTTGCTTGCCTACCCTTTACAAATCCCGCCTGATCTTTATGTATAATTTTATCCAGTATTATTCCTAATCTTTTTGCAATTATTTTAGCAAATAATTTATAATCACTATTTAGCAGCGAGATTGGCCTATAATTTGTAATAACTTCCAAATCTGTGTCCTGTTTTGGCAAAAGAATAATTATAGCTTCTTTCCATGTGTCTGGTGTGTCTCCTTTCTCTAGAATTCTATTCATTAATTCTTTTAATGGTGGTAATATTATGGACTCGTCCATTCTTTTATAATATTCCCCTGGTAAGCCATCTGGGCCAGGGGCCTTACCTCTCTTTGTTTCATTTATTACCTCCCTTATTTCTGATATTGTTATCTCCTCCTGCAGCTTTTGGTGCGCTTCTGCTGGTATTTGGGGCCATTTCATCCTTTTTATATAATCATCCATTTTTCCCTCGTTCAAATTCTCCTTTTGATATAATAATTTATAATATTCTAAAAATGCTTTCTCAATTTCCTCTTTCTTCTCTACAATTTGGCCTTTATTTTTAATTCTATTTATTAATTTCTCGTTTTGCTTTTTCTTTATCTGCCAAGCCACCATTTTGCTTGGTTTATTGGCCCACTTGAAATTTTTATATTTCCAAAATTGCAACTTTTGTTCCATTTCCCTGTCTATTGTGTTTTCATACTGGCTTCTCAGGATCTTTATCTCCTTACCAATCTCCTCATTGCCCGTTCTGTAGAAGGTCTTTTCTTTGCGTTTTATTTCTTCTAATAATTTTTCTTTTTTCTTCTCCCTTTCCTTTCTTAATATAGAATTTTGCTGGATGAAATAGCCCCTTATTACCGCTTTCCCCGCATCCCATGTAGTTTGTATTTCCGTCTGGCCTCTGTTATTCAATTCAAAATAGTCCCTTAGTGTTTTGTTTGCCCCTTGTATTATCTTTTCATTATTTAACAGGAAGACATTCAACCTCCACCTTTTATCTTTCCGCTGTTCTTCCTCCTCCAGACATAACTCAATCGGGTTATGGTCTGACAGGACCTTGGGTCTAATTTCTACTTTTTGTAACAAAGGTATTAAGTCTCTTGTGATCCAGATCGCGTCTATACGCGACGCGGTCTGGTGTCTTTCTGAGAAGTAGGTAAATTCTTTACTAATTGGATGTTTATGCCTCCACGCATCCTTCATATCCAGCATCTCTGACAATTCCACAAAATTTTTTGGTAATTTTTTATACTTCTTTCCTTTTACATCCTTCGATTTATCTAATTCTGGAGCTATGACCCCATTCATGTCACCCATTATAATTATTTTTTTATCCAAATGCTCTATTAATTGCTCTTGTAATTTCTTAAAATACTCTACTTTACTTCCATTGGGGGCATAAACTCCAACCAATATCCATTGTTCGCCTTCTTTTTGAATTTTGACTATTACCGTCCTCCCTTCCCTGTCTTTCCATATAATCTGTGGTTCCCATTTTGGTTTTATATAAATTACCACTCCCTTTTTCTTTTTATCCTCTGCCGCTACAAATTCTTTACCCAATTTCTGATTTTCCAATAGTCTCTGGTGTTTTTTGTTTATATGCGTTTCTTGTAAACATATCACATCATAATTATATTTTTTCAAATAGTGTGCAATTCTATTTCTTTTCTTTTTATTATTTAAACCGTTCACATTCCATGATAGGATTCTTAATTTCATTTTCTTTATTAATTTTTAGAAAAATATTAAAATTGGGGGGAAAAAAAGAAACACAAGAAATTCAAGGATTTCTCTTAAAACTGAAACAAGGTGACTTTAGAATATTTCTGAGCTGCGCAGAGGATAAAGAGAAGACGGAAACAATTTCATTACAGTTAATCTATTAGTGGAGGTTATATTTGTTGTATTTTCTTTTATTCTTCCTGCTCCTCCTCCACTTCTTCTCCTTCTTCTAGTTCTGCGACGCTTACTTCTTCTTCGTCATCGTCCAACGGTTGGTTTTGTAGTCCTTTTGGTGTTTTGGGTCTTACCCCACCCAGTTCCTGCGAGTATGTCCTGTAAAAGCGGTCAGCGTCCTTTGCGTTGTCAAATTTTCTTCTCTTCCCCTTAAAGGTGAAAGATAATCCTTCGGGAAATTCCCAACGGAAATATATTTTCCTTGCTTGTAGTGCTCTAGTGAGGAAGAAGTATTTCTTTCTCTTCTGTACCAGCCTCGGTGGGATTTCCTTCAGGATGACTATTTCAACATCGTCCATTATTAATTTGACTTGTCTTTTAAGTTGCAGCACTTTATTTCTCATCCACATTGTCGTGAACGTTATTAGACAGTCACATGGCCAGTTATTTTGTTTAGCTTTCTTGGAGTTCACTCTATATATTCTTTCAATCCTATCCTCCACTTCCTTCTCCTCCATCTTTAGCCATCTCGCCAATTCAATCACCATCTTCCTTCCTATATCTTCATTTTGTTCTTCCGTAATATTTCTGAATCTCAAGGTTCTCTCCCGCATTTGCATCTGTAGCATCGAGAGTGCATCTTGCGCCACTTCGTTCATTATCTGCTGTTTCTCTAATTGTTTCTTTACTTCTTCCAATTCTTTTTTGGACTCTTTCTTTTCCCTTGGAAGCTTTTTAATTGCATTCTCGAGCGATTGGTTTTTTTCATGTAGTTCATAGATTATTTTTTCAGAGGTCGTTATTCTTTCCTCCAGCTTTGTTACTTGGTCTTTTAGCTCCTTTTTTTCTTTTTCTGCGCTCTCCATTCTTGCTTCCATTTTTTCCATCTTGTCTTCCACACCTTTGAGTCTTTCATTCATGTCTCCTTTCAGTTCTGAGATCTCCTGCTTAATTTCTCCCATATCTGCTCTCATTTCTCCCATGTCTTTCCTTAGTCCCAGTAAGAGTTCCTTGAGATCCAGTTCCATCTCCGCTCCTGATTTCCTTCTTTTTTCCCTTTCTTCTGTGCCTCCTCCTACTTGATTCATTTTAATCTTATTTCCTTTATCTGGTTGTGGTGCCATGCCTTCTTTCACCTCCTGTCACGCTGTAGCTCTTTAAATTCTTTAATTCGACCTGCAGGTTAGTCCTCCAACCTTGGGGGGTCGCTGTTCAGTTAATTTCAAAGTTATCTCCTTGCCTTCTATCTATGTCCTCTGTGTCCTCTCCTTATCTCTTTCTTTATTTAGCTCTCCCCCTCTTAAATAGTCAATCAACGTCACATCCGTCTTCTCCACTCCCCTGCTTTCTCACTCAGACTGCATGACTAGCAGATTTCCGCCATTTTTGACCCTACTCCGACCGTTTATTATGCCTCTCCTGCAGCCCTTTCGATCCTGCACTTTTTCCTCCTTTCCTCCCCTCGTTCTTTCACTTTCCTCCTTCCCCAGCAGTCATCTCCATACAGTAGAATGCAATAAGAAAAAGCAACGTCCAGTTCAACTAGTGTGAGTACTCGCCGTTTTTATCGTAGCACGCACGACTCCGTCTTAAAAATAATCCCTGTTTATTCAGTTTTATATCTCCTCTCTTTCTTCCACCGACAGCGCTTTCTCAGTCTTTTTTACTTTTCTGCTCCTCTCCCCCTTTATTGCCGCTTTATTGCCGCTTTATTGCTGCTTTATTGCCGCTTTATTGCTGCTCTATTGCCGCTCCTTTATTGCCACTCCTTAACTTAAGTTGCAGCACTTTACATCATTTGTTATTAGCGGTGGGGAGGGCTGTAAATTGTACAACTTAAAGGGGTTCTTCTTACCTCCGTGCTTCGGTTCACGTTAAAGTTAAAAAGCAAACTGGAATCTTGCCGTCTTAGTCGCGTGGACGCCTGGCTCTCACAGCTGGCGGCTCTAGATGGAAGTTGTCTACGTGCCTAGTTCTCCCCCTCTCCTCTGCCACTTTTGGGCGAGGGATGCCAGGAATCCTTTAAGGCACCACCGACACTTCGCTCTGGGGTCGCCCCCTCAGAGCTTTCCCGGGGTTAGGTCTGGCCCGACCTGGTTCCCCGCTGCACAGCTGGCGACTCGAGAGATAAAGCTCTCAAATCGCTCACCCAGCGCGATCCGCAGCAAGATCGGAAGCCAATTTCTTGTTTTCTGATGATAGCTCACAATAATATGATAATAGTGGGGATGACAGTGATGCAAAATGGCTAAGTATTAGCTTGTGATTCTAGCATCCAGTCATTCCTATGATGCGTTGTTTTCTTTCATTCCTATTTATCTGCCTGCCATTTTAATCTACAAGCAACATTGCACAATTAACTGTTCAGGAACTTTAAAGAACTAATGTATGGGAAAAGCAGCCGTGATATAACAAGAGAAACCACAAGATTGTATATCCCAACCTTATTGAGTCCAGGGACACATACAGGGAACAGTCATTTGCACCACAGAATGCCCATTTCATTGAAGAAAAAATTGGGAGTTCTCATAACCACCACCACCCCAGACAAAACACCTATACTCCTGCCCCAAAGCAAATAAAACACCAACAGAATAAATGCCACCACCCAAAAAAAATCAAGTGACCTCTTCACAACCAGACAAATCTCCCTAAAGCCAACAAAGCTCAATTAAAAATAAAAATTGAGAGTGGTGGTGGCCTTTGTGGGTGCCATATCAGGGTGCCGTGTTGGGGAGCCCAGGCAGACCCTGTGTAGCCATATGAACAAAGGCTGATTTGATTTCTTTTGGAGGTAAAACGAGGTGTACATTTTCAAAATAATAAATAACTGATGACATAAACAAGGGGTATGAAAGGTTTGGTCTTCCTGGTGTTGCTGCACTGTAAATGCCCATGACCCACTGTATGTGCTGGAGGTAGCTGATGGGAGCTGGAGTCCAAGAACATCTGATTTCTGTTCCCTGTCACAAACAAAACTCCCTCCATGTACCGGTAGTTCCTAATGCCTTTTTAAATTGTCCCTATCTCTATTACACACACCTATAATGGATGTTCTCTTCTCTCTATACAAACTCGCCCCTCCCCTTTCATTTTCTGGTGCGGCTTACATTTCCTCATTTCACTCTTCAGTTAGATTTGTCATAGATTCCTGCAGCTGTGATCTCTCTTGGTTCGCTTGCAAGTTTGCATATGTGTGCCCAGGACGGAGAATTGTGAAATGAGCCATGCAAGATACCAGCACCGCCTACAGTATATCCATCATACTTTCTCACAGCTCAGAATCCTTGAGTCTGGCAGCTGCAGAAGCGGCAGCCAAAAGTCGTTTCAGAATTATGAGATGTTTTCCCCCCTCCTGTCAAGCTCATTCCTATGCGATTCCCATAGTGATGTATTTTCAAATGGACAAATGTCTATTCTTCAGCATGATTATCCTTCTTGCTGTCTCGGAGGACTCCTTTGTGCAAATTGCCTTTCATAATGTAATAGCCTGCTCTCAGGAGCACAGCCAGCAAACTTAACAGGTGTTTGTGCTTTGCCTGGTGATGTGGCTGCTTGTGGTAATCAACAAGCAAGAATTAGTGGCATTCAGAAGTGGGTATCCCTTCCCACCTGTCTTAGGAGATTATGCTCACCTGTTCTCTCCAGCACGTCCCTTCATGTTGCTTTTTATTTAGATATTTTTAGGCTTTGCTGTGCCTCTTGGGGTCGTTTGCATTATTTTTCTCTAATAAAACAGACATAACACACACACACACACACACACACACACACAATCAGTCAATCTTCTGGGTCCACTCTCATTTTATGCTTCTTTGATTTGATTCAACTTGCTTAGAAATCAGGGGATTTGAAGGACCAGAAGGCATAGAATAACAGCCATTGAAATTCCAGTGTGTATAGTGGTTAAGACCGGTAGACTCGTAATCTGGTGAACCGGGTTCGCGTCTCCGCTCCTCCACATGCAGCTGCTGGGTGACCCTGGGCTAGTCACACTAGTCTCTCAGCCCCACTCACCTCACAGAGTGTTTGTTGTGGGGGAGGAACGGAAAGGAGAATGTTAGCCGCTTTGAGACTCCCTTCAGGTAGTGATAAAGCGGGATATCAAATCCAAACTCCTCCTCCTCCTCCTCCTCCTCCTCTTCTTCTTCCTTTCAAATTCTTTGCGTCAGAAAAATCTTGATTTTGTGTGACACGGATATGTTTTTTTTCTTCAAGTTTCCTTCACCAGAATGGGACACGGTGACCCCAGAAGCCAAAGACCTCATCAACAAAATGCTTACAATCAATCCTGCCAAACGTATCAATGCAACTGAGGCCCTCAAACACCCCTGGATCTGTGTAAGTAGGATTCTGCTAGCTGTCTTCTTTGGTCAGAGGGCAAAGTCCAAAACTTGTCTCCCACGCCTTTCTGTTCCACTTGCAGTAAAATACTTCATGATTTCCTTCCTTGATTACCTGAAATCTCAGCTCAGTGCTGTAGTCAACAATGTGAGAGCCAGAGTAATAATTAGAGTGTTGCACTAGCCCAGGGGAGATCTGGGTTCAAGCCCCCATTCAGCCATGAAGCTCATGGTCTGATTGTCACCATCCCTCTTACTCGGCCAACCTCAGTGGGTGGTTGTTGTAATAAAAATGGGATGGGGAAGAACTGAATACGTCTCTCTGAATTCTGTGGGAGGTAATTTGGATATTAGTATAATAGATAAATACATTTAGAAATCTGATAATTAGAATTGTTGCTGCCCAACTATCCTTTGAGAATCATTTTTATATTAATAGCCAGGGCGCCACAATTATAATTAGGTGAATTATATTGTAAAAACAGCCTGTAAATTCAAATAAGGTGTTGGGGGTATGTGTTTCCGGCTCACAGAATATCAGTTTCAATAACTGGAGTTCGGCAGTACCACGTATACTACAGTGGTGCACAAATACGTATCTCACCCTTATACAGTTAGCCCATATTAGCTCTTCCTACTCACCAAAACGTTAGAGACGTTGTGGAACATTAGGCTCTAATCAATATATGTGGTGGACATGTGGGAAAAGTGACTCAATTCTGGGAGGAAGTTTTTGTCGAAATAAAAGCAATTACTGGACAAAACATCTTTCAGTGTCCAGAGCTGTTACTGTTCATTTTTTCCCTGAGGCAGATAACATTAACTTACATCTCAAACCTCTAATAAGTTCTCCTTTACTAGCAGGCAGGCTCATAATAATGAGTTGCTGGAAGAATTTAGAGGGTGCTGCTCTGACAAATTGGTACAATAAAGTATGGCAAATAGCACTTGTTGGAAAAATTGACTAATAAAATAAAATTGGCACAAGGTTTAAACCACAAATGCTTTTTTGTAACTTACTGGTATGGCTTTAGTGTACATATGGCTAAAAAATGAACATTATAAAACATTTTGGTTAAATTAAGCTGCTTACCGCTTTCTATACAAATGGTAGTCTGGGATAAGAATTTAGTATGTTATTTTGCATGTATTGCCTAAGCACCATCTTCTAGTGAACCCACATGGACCCTGAGATTATAATCCGATGCCTTTATTTGTGTGCCTCCCCCATGAGAGGTCCGGAGGGTGGCAACACGAGAACAGGCCTTTTCTGCAGTGGGGTTTAGGGTGGGATATGTTATTACTTAAGTGTACGATGTTGTTATATGCTGTAAGAATCTACAAAAACAACAGTATAATACAATGCAATATTGAACAAAACTACAATGCAGTGCAATAACCCCCCCCCCAAAAAAAAATCCTTAACCTCACTTACCTGGGAGTCATTTCCATTGAAATCTATAGGACTTACTTCTGATTATGCCTGGTTAAAATCCTGTTTAAATACAGTTCATTATATAGAAGAGCCAACCACTTTTAATTAAACGCTTCAGTTTAGATATGAGGACCTTGCACTGATCATCTCAAATGATTATTGTTGTTGAAGCAGGGCGATTGTGGGGTTGTTTTTGTTTTATTTAGTTGCAGAACCAGTCAAATGGTGGGAGGAGCCTTGTCATTTTAATCAAGGGCTCCAGAGTTGCCGTTGGCATCTGGAAGTAGCTCCAGAAAACATTGTTCAAGGAGATTGATAATACTGAATAAATTTGCAAATCTGGTTGCATGCACCAAAACACTTCCTCCCCCCCCCTTTTTTTTCTTCTTCAGCAACGTTCTACTGTGGCTTCTATGATGCACAGACAGGAGACTGTAGACTGCCTGAAGAAATTCAATGCAAGAAGGAAACTTAAGGTAAGGAAGCAAGTTTCCCCTCCCAGACCTCGTGCTAGTTGAGAAAACTGAAAGCATATAGTTAGTGTCTCTTAAAAGCAGCAGGTATTCATTAGCGGAGTGTCTGTATTCTCTGTGGCTGCTTCTCCCTCTCTCATGCATGACGGTAACGTTTCCCTAATATTGCACCTCTTTCCCCCTTGAGTTCTCTCCTACCACCAAACAGTTTCTTGTGGTGGTGGGGTTGGAGGGTGGGGGGACATTTCAAAAACAAAAGCCCTCTCACAAATCAAGTTCTGAGTAAACTACAGAGCTGGGAATGTTTATGCATACCTAACTGCATATGGATACTTCAACGTGCAACATTTGACTTACCGTCATTCTGATCCAGTACTTCCATTGTATTTACTCCCCTCCCCTCTGCACTGGAATGTTCCATAGATCATTTCCAAACGTTAAAGAAAACAGAGGAGCTCCTGCTCATACAGAGTTCCTCCCACTTCAGGGTCCTTGCAAAGATTTCAATTGGCGACAGCACTTCTGTTCCATGAGTCTTGTTGTAGAATGAATGAGAGTGTGCATGTTTGCACACCTCCACTCCACATTAATGATGATGCAGGGTTTTCTTTCAATAATGTCTAAAGTGATTAACAAAGGATTTTAACTTCTCTTTTTAAAAGAGAAGAACAACCTACACATTTAGAAAATAATGCACTTGTATTATTCAGTATTATTATTATTTTTTAAAATATTTTTTTTGGAAAGCATTGCAAATAGTTTTGAACAGGCCTGTGTTCCTTGAGGCAATCTATCCTTTACACATTTTACGCACCCTCTATTTATGCTTCAGGCAAGCAGCCAATACTGTATTGTTTCATTGAGATTTTAGCGTGGGCTACAGTTCTGCCTGCCCATTTTTAAAAACTGAATTTTATCTTGGTCTTGGTTTTAACGTAGGAAATTGATTCCAGTATTTTGAACTGTTTTTGTCACTTTGATTATTTTGATATTTTTTTTTTGGTAACCATTTGAATTTATCTCATCAAGAAAGGCTGGGTATAAATTTTAAAATAAAGAAGCATGTTACATAGTCACATGGGCCATTTAAAACTTTCAAATGTAGGAAATTTTATCGAACAGCAGGCCTCTGTGTGTTTGAAATAAGAAAGAGATCCTTTTGCTTATCTTCAGAAATACTGTAGAGGATATTGACTTACTATGTTGAATGTCTTTTTAGGGTGCCATTTTGACAACTATGCTGGCTACAAGAAATTTCTCAGGTATGTTCAGTGCACTGTGTGACACCATATTGCTAATTGCTGAGATGTGGTATATGTTCCTGTGGTACATGTCAAAATTAGTTCATCTTTGCATGTGTCCAGATGCCATATTTGTTTAATACACATCTATCTGTTTGCTTTGCATTGGCTAACTAAAATTGGAGTGAGATGAAACTTCTTAAGTGGGCATCTTGTTAATTCCATCCTTCATCTCTGGTCATTTCTCACTGCCTTTCATATTATAGTAGTTAGAAATGGTTATTAGATCTGCTGGCATTGTTTACAACAATCTTCCCTGACCTGGTGCCCTCCGCAGGTTTTGGGCTAGAGTTTCCAACATCCTTGACAATTGACCATGCCAGATGGGGCTAATGGGAGTTGTAGCCCAAAACATCTGGAGGGCACCAGATTCAAAGTGATGACTTACAACATGAAACCAGAAGACTTTATACCATAATAAGTTCTCTTCTGTTGGGATCATAATAGCTATATGCCAAAGTAGAAAAGCTAGAGATACCTGGAAGTCCTTATTGAAACCTTTTCTGTCAAACGGCAGGTCAACTTGCATTTTGTTGATATTGGTCTACCGGGTACTTGATTTTTAGAGTTGTTGTTTTCGACATACTTTCGGATGCTCCTTGAAGTGAATTCCCCTCATTTTTAAGGGCAGATTATGGCTGCATTTACATGTTCTGTTTTATAAGGACCTCCCGTTTGGCAGCCGATGCCAGTTGAGGAACCCAAAAATTATAACTTTAAAGATGGTTTGGAAAAGTGAAAGTTGAAGACTTAATAGTCCAGTTCAACCTTTCAAATAACTTTTCTACACTATATTCTCATACTAATTTTCAAAGACGTATATCACTTGAGATTATAAAATGTAAAACCCAGATGATACATAGATAGAAACATAGCTATCTAGAGAGCAATCCCCATTTTCTTATTACCAGCAAAACATCTTGCCACCATTTGTTGAATTTGCCACTGCAGACAGTGCCTGATTACCAAATAGGGAAAGTAGGCACCTATTGGCCCCATATCTTTGTCTCTGTAATATAATTCATTAATTTATGATTGTTGTTTAGTCGTGTCTGACTCTTCGTGACCCCATGGACCAGAGCACGCCAGGCACTCCTGTCTTCCACTGGCTCCCGCAGTTTGGTCAAACTCATGTTAGTAGCTTCGAGAACACTGATTAGCCTATCACATTTTAAACTATGGCAGAGCACTTGAGATATATGATGTCAAATTTAACACCTAGCACCTTCAGTTGAGCATCAAAGTGAGGAAGTAAAGACTGCTGGCTAAAACTAGGCTATAACAGCAAATTATTCAGGTTAGTGAAAACCCAAACAGATTGTAAATAGCCCCCAAACTATCTGTTCACAGATATAACAAGTACTGAACCAGGATGAAGTTGTGACAGAGTTTAGTACTTTACAAATCTAAGTGTGAATGGGAGAGTTTACACTAGTAATAGGAGAAATTAAAAGGCATTACTCTTGTCAAGTACACAGCCCAGCCTCTCTGTTATATGCTGGGATAACAATAAACTACCAAGAACTGTGTTAAGTTCCATGTAAGAATCAAGTGCAAATGAACTGAGTATTCTTCAGGTTCAATTGTTGCCACAAAAGTTTTGATTTTGCTGCAAGAGGTGTTAATCTTACCTTTTTGTGGCTGTTCATGCCCACTGCTTGTGGAAAATGATTTAAATGGTACGAAACTTCCACACCCACCCATTTCACCTTAGTTCTAGTGGAAACATCAAACTAAGTATCTTCTCAGCAAAAATAGATTTAAAAATGTGTCTGGTCACCTGCAATGGTTGTTGTTCAGTATCCTATATCTGCTGTAACTTTCTCTTCTTTTTATAACCTTCCCAAAAACAAACAATAATTTTAATATATTACTCCATTCATCCCTTCCTGAATTGCCCTGTTCTGTTAATTCCGTTCTTCTTAAGTGGCACTTGTCTACTGTGGTTAATTTAAGAAAAGGTGCCATCCAGTTGATATAGGGGAATCTAATTTTGATTTTTGTTGTTGCATCGCATGCCTTTTTGGGGAGCAAATTGTCCATAATGATGTATCTATAAAAGTGTTTTATTTATTTATTTCCTTTTTTGTTGTTCTTCCTGTAATGTGGAATGTATGTTTCTTGTGAGGTAAGCCCCCTCGGGAGCTGAAAGGAATGTTTTTATCTTCATTCTCCCAAGCAATGTGCTGCCTGTCCCAAATCACTCTTGTTTTTTGGTACGCTGTGTCCGGATGGAACTGGGTGTTATAGCAGTCCCGTGATGTTATCACGCTGTGAGTTTCCCCCTCCTCTGCTCCATTTCATTGGCTGCTGCTTGTGGGGGCAAGGGAACTTTCAGTGGGTATGACATCCTGGCATACTTTGTAGTACTAGATGTTACTGGGGAGAGAGAGAGAGAGAGAGAGAGAGAGAGAGAGGACACAAAGATGCTGTTTTTCAAAACAGTCATATGACTCTAATAACATCCAGTTCCAGCCTCAATTCCGTTTCTTTGGGTTAGCTGATATATAAGTAGGACATCATTTAAATTCATGACATTTTACTATGAAAAATTGGCAAAAATGCAGGTCTTTTTTGTTGTTGTTTTCAATGGTTATTAGGAAATATACTTAATTGAAATTGGTGTGTTGCGAAACAAGTCTTTCATTGTAACTATCCTCTACAGGTTCAAATGAATGGTTATAATATGCTCAGTGTAAATCACCACTTTGTATATTTTGATACTGTAGCATCCAATGTATCTCTTTTGGCAGAAATAATCCTGTGAGGTAAGTTAAAATGAGAGTTAGTTTCCTAATTCAGATATCCATTTCCTAGTTTGCTAAACCATAGTTTAGTAACTGGGAATGAGCCTCAGAACTCCCCTTCCCTCCCTTGTCCCTTTCCTTCCTTGGCATGCCAATACTGTATAGCTTAAAACTATATCTTCCCATTATTTCTGGAACAATGTGATACAGTGCAGCATCAGGATATTTACCCACAGTTTGCACATGGTTTAAGATGGTGGTAGGTAAGCTGACATTAAACCACAGTTCCCCATTTGGGCTATAAAGGAGAACTGTGGTTAAAGCTAACCTGGATCTTCGCACCAAGGAATGTGGGAGACAAGGGTGGAGCATGTTGTCCTGATGTTCCTTCCTGGTTGCTAAAGTGTGTTTTCGCTAGCTGGGAAATGTATATCTGAACTAGGCCAGTGATTCGTTCAAAGCCCAGCCCAGTGGCTTTTGTAGCTGAGATTAATTATGAACTTTTGGTTGGATATATTTTACTCACTGCCCCATAGTACTTATTACAGCAGTGCTTACAGCAGAAGGGGTGAATTCCAAATTTATGTCTGTCATAGTTGTTCTGTTGATATACAATGAAATATAACCCAAAGAACTTTCAAAAGCCAATCCAACATGTGCTCATTACATGTAAGCCAACATGCCACAAGTTCACTAAGCTTAGTTACTAGCAAAGTTGTCATTCTTTTCATTTGTGCTTTTATCCATTAATTGTTTTTAATGTTCAAAAATGTGTGGTCCAGTTGTACTGATTGCTGCTGCAGCACAGTGCCACAAATGGCTGTGACATTGCAAGGATATTGCCTCATTGTTTGCGGCAGATATTTAGCCCTAATGGTTGACAGTTGGGTTGCTACTTCATTCTCAGATAAAGGACTTACTATTTAAATGTATGTTGTATCACTGTAGTGGAATTGTAAATACGATGAATAAAGACCATGGGTTTCTATGTATGGGAAAGAGCTTGCGCAGCACATTATGCTCTGCCATTTCCCACATGAGGTAATGGGTGATGCAAGCAACATGTGTGTACGATTGTTCATTTCTTCCTCAAAAAGAGGGCTATATTAATTGGAGAATGAACTTGCAGGTTGTTCACGGAGACCAGGGGTGGGGAACCTTAAGTCTGGGTGCTGAATACAGCCCTCCAAGCCTATGTAGCCCTTGGGACCTTTTCCAGGCCAGCACTATCCCTAACTGACCCGTCTTCGCACCCTCTTTGAGTATTTCTGCCAGATTGGCATGTGACATTGAACTCTGATAATTCCTCTTTCTTCCCCGGATGGAGGACAAAGAGGAGTGTGTGAGTGTGTGTAGAAACTAGCCTACTCTGCAAAGGTAAAAATTCCATTGATCTGACCACATTTGCCTGTGGTACTCCCACCACTGATATGTGACCCCTGGAGCAGAGCGGTCCAACTTTTCATACCAAGTAGGCCACAAGAGTACTTTGACATGGACCCTGTGGGCTGCACACTGCGTTGTCACCTGGTGCGAAGGGGAGAGTGAGCCCAAAATTTGATGCCTCCCCAGTCCTTCTGTCTTCCCAAAGCCAGCTAAGCAAGGTGTCCTTCTTTGGGAAGGAAGCATAAGGCTCTGGCAGGGTCCTAGAGCCCTGCCACCTCCTCCCCAAAGCTGGGAAAGTACAAACTAGGCTTTGGGAAGAAGGTTGGAGGACTCTAGGAATCTGTCAGTGCCCCCACACCTTCTTTCCAAAGCCCAGCACCTTGCTTACCAGGCTTTGGGAAGGCAGCGCAAGAACTGCAGGGAGGGGGCGTCAAATGTTGCCAAGGGCCACCAAAAAGGCATTGAGAGCCACATGCTGAACTGCCCTGCCTGGAGGCAATGTGGCCCTCAGGCTGGGAAGAGTTCCCCACTCATGGTGAAGATCTATGCAGGTATAGTACCCATAGCAGACATTTCCTTGTGTTTGCAATGGTGTCCCCATCACCATGCACAGGACTCCATCTGGTAAGTTGCCAAACAGATCCTCAGTTTCCCTGATTTATATTTAGAGCACAGTAAAATATCTGCATGGACAATTCTTTCACTTGTACCAAGATTGTTATATTTGTATTGATAATATGGTGCAATTTCCTTGAAATATATTGTGAAAGATATAGTTCCAAATGCATTTATAATTTATCAACATCATACTTTCACACGAGTATTATTCTGAACCGCCTTAATTTAAAAGAAAGTGATATCTGTCTGAATATTGCAAAATTTTAATGGCAGTTGGGTTTAAACTCTTAACGATAATCTGACCCTAGTCTTTTCCACACCACTTCTATTGGGGCAAATTCCTTGTGTGTACAAAGCCACAGTAAGATAGATGTGACCACCGAAGAAGGTGGAAATAAATGACATTGTGCATCACTGCATAGTATTCCTAATTCTGGCTCTCTTTCTAAAAACAACAACTGCTGAGCACAATCCAGGAAAAATTGTTTACAATTTATAGCATGGTCATATGTATGAAAAATATATATGCTTAAATCAGTGAAAAGTTTCATCGGATAATAGCTGAGGTTTCATTAAAGTCAGTGGGATTAAAATGTTTAGTCTTTTTTATTTCAACTACAGTATGCTTTACAGGCAAATTTCTGGAAACAAATAAATGCACCAAACTTTCCCTTTTTCTTTTAACTACACAATAGTCCCAGGTATGACACATGATATTAGTCCATCCTTGGAACCTGATGTTTTTCCTCAGATGCTCAGTACTGCAACTTGGATACATTTTTCTTGGGCTTTTTCCAGTATTCTATCAAATATATTTATCCATAGCATTGTTGTTCTTATAAACCAATCTACATTTGGTAAAGATTGGTTGGACATAGGTGTTATGAGACAAATAGCTCAGTTGGTAGAGCATGAGACACTTAATTTCATGGTCATGGGTTCAAACCCCACATTGGGCAAAATATCCCTGCATTGCAGGGAGTTGGATTAAATTACCCTTGTGGTCCCTTCAAACTCTATAATTCTAGAAACTAAAAATGTACCAGTCCTTTTTTTGTAACATAGCATCTCAAAATGGTCCACTTGTTTGCAGCACCTAGGCTTTAAGACTCACTGCACCTGTAACATGATAATCTGCTGGTCTTCCAGACACCTTTTACAGGTAGATGTTTCAGTGCATGTGTTTTAAAATGCTGAATGGCAGTGACAAACTGTTATGTCTCTTTCACCTCTATGCTAAAAAAAATTCTTGGGATATAACGGTTTTGTCTTCCAGAGAAGTTGTTACCTGTTCCAGGTCTGCATGAATGGACAGAAATAATCTAGAGATCTAATAGCCAATATTATCTCCGTGTGGAGGTTTTAATGCTCTACAGCAATAAAAATCTTACTGGTATTATAGGCATCTATACTTAACAGTTTGAAAGCACGTCAAAGTGCAAGTAGATAAATAGGTAACACTCCGGCGGGAAGGTAAACGGCGTTTCCATGCGCTGCTCTGGTTTCACCAGAAGCGGCTTAATCATGCAGGCCACATGACCTGGAAAAACTGTCTGCAGACAAACGTTGGCTCCCTCGGCCTGTAAAGCGAGATGAGCGCTGCAACCCCAGAGTCGTTTGTGACTGGACTTAACTGTCAGGGGTCCTTTACCTTTTTATACTTAATATGTTGTTGTTGTTTAGTCGTTTAGTCATGTCCAACTCTTCGTGACCCCATGGACCAGAGCACGCCAGGCACTCCTGTCTTCCACTGCCTCCCACAGTTTGGTCAAACTCATGTTAGTAGCTTCGAGAACACTGTCTAACCATCTCGTCCTCTGTCGTCCCCTTCTCCTTGTGCCCTCAATCTTTCCCAACATCAGGGTCTTTTCCAAGGAATCTTCTCTTCTCATGAGGTGGCCCAAAGTATTGGAGCCTCAGCTTCAGGATCTGTCCTTCCAGTAAGCACTCAGGGCTGATTTCCTTAAGAATGGATAGGTTTGATCTTCTTGCAGTCCATGGGACTCTCAAGAGTCTCCTCCAGCACCATAATTCAAAAGCATCAGTTCTTCGGCGATCAGCCTTCTTGATGGTCCAGCTCTCACTTCCATACATCACTACTTAATATAGATATAAGCAAATATTTAAAACAAAGACAACTGCAAGGCACAATATAAAAATGGTGTGGTAAGATGTTTTAAATGTGATGATAAATGCAGAGAGTAGAAAGAAAGAAAATACACCCAGTTTGTTTGTTTGCTTGTTTTGTTTCATTGATTTCAAATTACATTGGCTGACATTGTTTATTTCCTTTCAATTTATAGCAGCCAAGAGTTTACTGAAGAAACCTGATGGAGTGAAGGTAGGCTGCAAATACTGAGGTCATCTAACGACACGTCTCATTTACTTTTCATTATCATGTGACTTTCTAAATTCTCTTTACTTTGGCACCGAAATAACTGGTCCTCTTTCTTTAGGTTTTGCTTTTTAAGAAAAAGAAAATATATATGCTTGAATAAACTTAAGTCACCGCTTTGCAGCTGATCATGGACCAGCCATTTGGGAAGGCAGCCTCCATGTGTCCTTGGCATTCCATTTGTCAGAAGGTTATACCTCAGGGGTTGGCAGCCCTTGAGCTGGGTTCTGCCAGAAGTAGTTGGTGTGCTTTGGCAGAAGTCAGTGCATAAGTTTACACTGAATAAAAGATGTTCGTAAGAAGCAGAACAATCTTGCAGTTTTCCTGTGTGATTTAGAGTTTCTAAACTTGGGTGACCTCAGAATTCCATAATAGGAGAGAAGCTCTGTAAATTAAAGATTCTGGGTAAATACTTTGCAAAATGGCCAAGGAAGAGCTGGGGGGGGGGAGGGAATATTTCTTCTTCCCAGAAGGACTTGTCAACACAAGATTAAATAAAGCAATCCAGCTAATATTAGAAAATTGAAATGTGTATTTAACCTCAGCTTTTATCCTTGCAACTTTTTCTTGAAGTTTGTTACTTACCTTTAAATATCTAACTCACTGTATAGTTCTCTTGGACTCATTACATGTATACCCTTTCATAGTTCACTTAAAGGCACCCTAATCACTTAGGTCCAACCTATCTTTTTCAAAACCAGCCATTGGCAACCTATTGCTTCCATGGACCAAGCACAAATTCCAAGATTAACTGGACCTATTTCAATATATTGCTTGAATCACTGAGGGGAATACAGTGGTACCTTGGGTTACAGACGCTTCAGGTTACAGATTCCGCTAACCCAGAAATAGTACCTCGGGTTAAGAACTTTGCTTCAGGATGAGAACAGAAATCGCGCGGCGGCGCAGCGGCAGAAGGAGGTCCCATTAGCTAAAGTGGTACCTCAAGTTAAGAACAGTTTCAGGTTAAGAATGGACCTCCGGAACAAATTAAGTTCTTAACCAGAGGTACCACTGTACAGGGTGTTTGTCTCTACTGCCTTCAGTAATTTGGGCACTTTACAAAAGGACATTGTCCAAAGTCAACCTAGTCCTTTCCAGTGTTCCTAACTGGGTAATTTCAATAGGGTAACTTACCTAAAACATAATCCAATTCAGACAGCTTGTTTCATTCAGTGCTAAGCTCTCGTATGTCTGTAACTATCTCTGTCAAAATTGGTCTGTTTAAACAGTAATGCTAAGTATAATTGTTGCCAACACTTTGCTAGTACCACTACACTTATGGGGGTCTTCTTTGCTGTGTGTTCAGGACTCTGTTTTGCGTTTGTGTTTGCAGTCCTATGAAGTGGCGGGTGGAGAGTGTGCATCTTGTCAAAGTATTTGTTTTCACAATTTTTCTCATGCAGGAGATCCCACTCCCATCCTGAATACCTGTATATTAGGCTGTTCTTAGAACAAACAAACAATATACTGTTCTCCATGCATTGATACCTCAAATCCAACCAGTCACATTTTCTTCTTTTCCTTTCTCTCTGACTGGTCAAATCAGAAAAGGAAGTCAAGTTCGAGTGTTCAGATGATGGTGAGGATCTTTATCTGCCAGATTTTTCCTCCTGTGAAACGTTCACACTTAAGAGATGAAATACTTGCATTTAGATCTGTTGACGTAGCAAAAGGAAGCTGCAAGACTTTTAAAATACAGGCTTGTAACTTCTGCACCAGTTCAGTGTAACATGACGTCCTGAATTAATTGCTATCAGTTCTTCCAGAGCCAAGGTCACAGACGAGGGTGAGAAACCTGTGTCCTTCCAGGTGTTGCTGCACCTCAGTTCCCATCAGCTCTTGCCAGCGTGGCCAGTGGCCAGGGATGATGGATTTTGTAGTCCATCAACATTTGGAGACCACAGATTCTGCACCCATCTCATAGACTGTGCAAATACTAGTGCAAAGTAGATGCAGCAATGGCCAGTGCAACTGTTCTGCTACAATATCATTGTTATTCAAAAAACCTTCTGTATAGTTGTTGTGGTCTCCTGGTATTAAACGTAGATGAGATTTCTGAAAATGTAAGAACAAGATAGGGCTGTCCCTTCAATTATATGTCGAGGTGCTTGTAATATGAAAACTGAGTTATTGCTCAAGCCAGTGCCCGGTTCCTGTGAGTATTGTGCAGTATTTGCAATAAACAATAACATTTGGTCTCTGCTTTTACCCTTTCTCTTACACCACCTCCTGTATTCCACTGCAGGTACCACATGGTGTGAAAATTTATTCCAACATTTAACTATACATTTCATTCCTCTTAAAAAGAGCAAATGCTTCTGAAGGACCCCTCCTTTCTAGTACTTGTCATTCTGCTGATGAATAGTAAAGCTCTGTAGGTAGTTCTTGATAGAGGTGGATGACTACATTCACAGTTATTTTACCTACAGATTCACGAGCCAAATAAAAACAGAACAGACTACTACCAAACACTGTGCAATGTCATATGAATTAAGCAAATTTAAAGTTGCCCCTTGACTAGCATAGAGGACAAAGGTAGGTAGGTAGGAAGCAGAGCTAAGTCAACTGCAAATGAAGGTGGCGGCAGCAGGGATGTGGAATACACAGGTGTATGTCTGGGCTGGTAGCAAGTCCAATGCAAAGCTTAACTGCCAGTTTGCCAAACATACTACATCGTGTATTATAAGATACTCTTTTGAAACCCACTCTCAACAGCCTTGTATCTACTGTACCAGTCACACATTTGTTGACGTGAACGTTTAGTTTTGGAAAGGTGGGTAATTGCCTCATGACGTCCTGCCTAACTTTATGTGGCTGTAGTCCGTGTGGTGTACCTGGGAGACCAGGGTTCAAATCCCCACTTAGCCATGAAGCTTACTGAGCGACCTTGGGCCAGTCACAGCCTCTCAGCTTAACCTGCCTCACAGGTTTGTTGTAAGGATAAAATAGGGAGGGGGGAAACCTTAAACACCTTGAAGAAAAGGTGGGATATAAATGTAAACACTACAGTCCAGCTCAGTATTCAACCCACTGTCTCTGTGCAGGTAGATGTCCTCATAGAAGGATGAGGCTGAGTGAGGGGCTCTTCCGTCATAAATAAGGAAATGGTGAATGGCATATTTTGAATTGTGCCTGGCTCTGCAAAGTGAGCTTCATTTGCGAGAAAATCTTCTTAAATTCCTGTTTCCAAAGTGTGTCCTTATAGAAACCCTACCCAAACTGTACAATCCAGCAGTGGGAGTTCTGTCACCCCGCTGACTTCAACAGAAGATGGATTGTGGTCAGCATGCTTGCAAGAAGGGTTTTACCTTTTGACACACAGTTTACGTATCTTTCCATTGTTAATTGCTTATAATTAAGAATATTGCACAGCTGTTTGTAGGCATACATGTTGCTTTCAGTGGTGCCACCAAAACATCCTTGAACACAAATCAGGTTGTTTCCAGCTTTAAGAATTCTCAGAAATAAGTGGTAGGTTTCCAAGGAACATTTCCAAGTATTTTGTGGGGCTGATATGTTACTTTAGCTCAGGAATTAGGAACTCGATTCTTACCACCTTCACTTGTGGCGAGCCAAGCTTGTCACATGACCTATTTTCCTTTGCCTGAGGGATTTGAAATCAACTCTGTGAGAAAAGGCACAGGGCGTTGCATGCTCCATCAATCAGTTGGTTGACAATGCCAGCAAGCACCATACCTGATGTCATATGTAATATATGTATGGCAAATGAACTTGCCTTGGCCAAAACTTGACTAAGCTCATGTCAAGTGGAGAACCTATTTAGCAAGTAGTCTGCATAATAAATAAAACTTCATTTTGGGAATGGGTCAGTGGCTTCACTCAGGTCTTTCCCCTTTTCTGTCTCCAATGGGAGCTTCCCTCCAAGGGCAAGAACAGTTTTGGGGATGTGTGGGGGGTGGTAATTATCAGGAGAGAAAGAGCTAAACCTGATCTTACTTTCCCCTCTCAATTTATTTACATTTTGAAAGTGCATGTTAATTGTTCATATGCAATTAATGTTGCATCTAGTTTGATCCTAAAAGGCATGCACTACTGGTAGCAGGTGGCACTGTGGGTTAAACCACAGAGCCTAGGGCTTGCCAATCAGAAGGTTGGCGGTTCGAATCCCCACAACGGGGTGAGCTCCTGTTGCTCGGTCCCTGCTCCTGCCAACCTAGCAGTTCGAAAGCACGTCAAAGTGCAAGTAGATAAATAGGTACCGCTCCAGTGGGAAGGTAGACGGCGTTTCTCTGTGCTGCTCTGGTTTGCCAGAAGCAACTTAGTCATGCTGGCCACATGACCCGGAAGCTGTACGCCGGCTCCCTCGGCCTATAGAGAGAGATGAGTGCCGCAACCCTAGAGTCGTCCACTACTGGTCAGGGGTATCTTTACCTTTACCTTTACCTTTACTGATACAGTCATACCTCGTGTTGTGTACGCTCCGTGTTGCGTACGTTCGAGTTGAGGACCTCTGTGACCCGGATGTCCTCTCCAGAGCGCGTGCAATGCGCAGGTGCACACAGATGTGCAGAAACATTCTGCGCAGAAGCGCAAAAAAGCGAACTTCCGGGTTCCCCCCCCCAGTGCGTTCATGTTACGCACACCCGGGTTACGCAGCGTGACCCCGGAACGGATCGCGTGCGTAACTCGGGGTTCCACTGTAATACCTCCCACCATTACAGTAAATAAATACTTCCATGGATCTCTCAACACATTTTGTGAGGGGGCTGGAATACAACTTCAAAGTGTATATCTGCACTTGCAATATACAAGTGAATGTCTCCACCCTTTTTTCTATCGGAAGGATGTTCTTGCAAAGATGAAAGTTGCTTGAGTGATACTTTATATTTGATTCGTGCTCAGGATACCCATATTGACCCCTTTTGTTTGTGATCATTTTGCTTTTCTTCTATTTTTAGAATGATACTTTTGTGAGGGCCAAATTATATTTCAGTTAAGTTTTTGCTTTTATTTTTTTATTGCTTGTGAGAGCAAGCAATCCAAACCCATGGTTTTGCACCATATGTAAGGGGAGCCCTGGAGCCCAGTGCTTAGCTCAGGCCTATTCTAGCAAATGCACATAGTAGTAAACTGTCATAGTACTAAACTGTAGTTCAGCAAGCATCATATGCAAACCAGCCTATTTTCTTATGGTACACAGAGAAAGGCATAAATAGTGTGTTTTCTTTTTTTGCACGTGCTATCTTCGTAATTCCAAATCTAATGTAGTCACTGTTCAGTAAGAAAAATAAGTGTTTAATTGAGAACATATTGTGAGGAGGGATCCTGAATACATACCACACTTTAAATATATAGTATGGATTTCTTTAAAGTTCTTTGCATATATATACATTTACCTTCAGAGGCACCCCTGTGGGCACGACACTGGGTGTTCAAAATAACTTTGTTAGTACATATCACATACAGCACTACTGGTTCTAGGAGAACAAGTAAACAAAGCAACTTAGTTGAAATCTGGCTAATAATGTAGTGTGGCACCTCAGAGCTTATCTAGAATTCTACCACTCTAGGGAAAAACAAACCACAATTGCCATGCTGCACAGCACCATGTGCTTTGATTGCTCTTAATGTAAATCCTATTGAACGCATTGTTAAGCCTCCCATTTTACGTATCTGAATCCTTTTTTGTTCTCTTACTGAAGGCAGACAGAAGCCCAGTTCATACATCACGGTAAGCCATAGTTAATGGTTTACCATGAATGCACAGAACACTGTGCCCTTCACTCCTGCCCTCTAACCAGTAGGAACAACAAACCACAATCTCTGGCTTAACATTATACCCGCGGTATGCTTCACTTCAAACTATTATTGGTAAGCCAAGAAGAAACTTTGGCTTAACAAAAGGTTTTATGGTGTGAAGCAAACCACAACCCCCAGTTTAGACATAACACGAAGCCAGTGATGGTGCTTTGTTCCTCTTTCTAGGCGTTTTCTGCACACTCATGGTAAACGATCAGCAAAGGCGTGTGTAGCACCCAAGTATCCTCCAATGTGTTACTTTGTTGAACAGGGATCTGTGCATGCACTGATCTTATTTCATTCATCTTAAGAACTCTCAAGGCATAGCATTCATAATATCATTTTTCAGGTAAGGCCGAAGGCAATTTATTCAACACTCTGAATTCCATGGGTTACACCCATTTTTTTACAATCTGGGCTAGAATTTTAATGATGTGAATCTCTTAAGTCATGTATTAAAATAGCTACAACCATTCATAAATATAATTACTGCGAATCAGGCCCCCAGCATTTTTAGAATAATAATAATAATAATAATAATAATAATAATAATAATAATAATATTTTTTGTACCCCCACCCATCTGAGTGGCTTGCCCCAGCCACTCTGGGTGGCTTCCAACAGAATATACAAAAACACAACAGAACATCATACATTAAAAGCTTCCCAATACAGGGCTGCCTTCAGATATCTACAGAAGGTTGTATAATTATTTATCTCTTGGACATTTGACGGGAGGGCATTCGACAGGTCAGGCACCATTACTGAGAAAGCCACCTGCCTGGTTCCCTGTAACTTCACTTCTCACAATGAGGGAACTCATTGGAGCTGGACCTTAGTGTCTGAGCTGAACAATGGAGAGAGACACTCCTTTGGGTATACAGGGCCAAAGCTGTTAAGGGCCTTAAAGGTCAGCAGCCAACACTTTGGGGAATTGTGCTTGGAAACGTACTGGGAGCCTTTTAGGACTGGTGTTATATGGTCCTATAATAAGAAAAATACACCTTCAATGCCATGGGTTTACAAAATTTATTCCTACCATTGCTTTTTCTTTTAAAGTATGACAACCAATACTTTTTGTACTACCTAATTAGTTATCTGAATAGGTTAAAAGTGGACATCCCATGTAACAACATAAAATATTTGTTCTGTTTATAAATAGACATTTCATTGTGTTTTACAAATGGTCAGCTAAGATTTACTGCTATGTGTTTTCATTCTTGCTTTTCTTTCACATGTAACATTTTACCTTCTCCGTTCTTTGTGTTAGTGGAGCATTAAATATTCTGTATTACTGATCAGCTAAACTTTCTATCTTATTTATATGCAGCTCTGCAGTTTGCTCCTCTTACAGCTAGAGCTGGTAAAACCAAAGGGCAGTTTTTCACCGGAAGATATGTGACAGCTCCTTCTGCCAGTTTTAGTTATAATTAAATTTTACTGAATCTAACTTTTAAATATTCAGTTTACTTCCATTATGAATAAAATACTTGATATATAAGTGTGGACCAGCATTTTAAATGCACCTAAGAACTGAAATAGTTTTGGGGGTTTATTCTAGGGGACAATGTAATTAGATTTTCTGTTGTGTTTAAGGCTATGTCGTTCTTGCCTGGTTCAAAACTACTCATGATATTAGAGAGAAAAACAAATCAGTTTTCTGCTTGAAAAGAAGTCTTCCATGCTCATATCCTGCACTCGGTGTATATCACTTTAGCACACACTTCCAGGAATACAAAATCATGCCTTTTTAATACTCCGCATTCACATTCTGCTGAAAAACATAGCTGACATCTCTTCTTGCATTGACTTGAAATGATCAATGGTAAAGAGGCTCTGTAAGCTACAATATTTAAATTATGTTGAATATGCATTTTGTTTTCTGGTTCAATTGAATCCCAGTTGTGTCCAGAGAACCACCTTGCAGCATGCTGTAACACATTCAGACCTAATTTAGGGCAATAAGAGTGTTTTCGAAACAGTAAAGCTAATAACCTTTAAACATTTTATGTCCTGTCTAAATATATAGACTTCTGGAGACACCACGTATGACAAAATGTGTATGCTGTCCGTGAAATACCAAATGCATTTCAGTCCAAGGATAAATACTGAACTCACTTTATCAATAGCAAGGCAGTAGTAGTTCAAGATTTATATGACTCTTAATATATGGGCCTCTAGCTTAGTTGACTCCCAAGCTAAACTCAGACCCGGTGCAATTTATTAAATAGCATCAGATCTAAAGACGGGAGGTGGTGAACAGGTTGTTGGAAATGTAGGCCTATTCTCTCTCATTTTCTGCATTAATTGCATATTGCTTGGTTTGAGCTTTTTAAAAAAATATTAGTAACATAGCTGAAACCATACATGTCTATACAGCACCTCCAGGAGCATTTCTTTGTGAACGGCACTGGGAGAAGCTGCTATAGTACCTACTCAAATCTGTTGTCATTGTTGCCTTTGATTTTTTATAAATTCATACCTCCGTCGGTCTTTATCTCCATATCTATATCTGTGTATAAGTATTCTATATAGGGAGATATAGATATGATTATCTGCTGTGATAGGTCTAAGGCTTGTTTGTTTCTATTTTTCTGCATACCTACAGATAAACAACAAAACCAACGTGGTAACCAGCCCCAAAGAAAATATTCCTACCCCAACGCTGGTATACCTGGCTTTTTCCTTTTAACTTGCTTTTGAGTTCTGTTTCTGAGTTTTCTCTCCCTTTTCCCTCCCCTCTTCCCTCTTCCTTGCTCCTTGTTTGCTTTCTAAAATTTTGGCGCTGTTTTTTTTTTCCTCTTGGGAACTGGGGATTGCACTTTTTTTATATATGCATATTATTTATGTGTGTGTATAAAGAGGCAGTTGATTGTGAAACAGTGTGTTTCTAACTAGCCAATGTGACATGGAAAATGGATGTGGTTGTGCAGTAGCATTGGTAGCTGTAGTTGAATTTCATTGCATGCTGTGTCAGAAAGTGAATAGAATGTGCTTTTGTGTTGCCCTTAGCTCTTCGTCTGATGAGTGTTCCAGTATTTATAAATGAGGCTTAAACAAACTTTCTTCCTACTTTTCTCTCTCTAATATAATGTGAGTGTCAAAATCAAGGAGAGCTAACAAGATTATTGCTAGGCAACAACCAAGTAGACCTTATTCAGCTTCTCATTCTTTACTTTTTCAAAAAAAACAAAAAACACAGCAGGGCTTTGCAAGACTTCACTTACTGGGATCAAGAGGCATCTATTTCTAAAGCTGATTATATACCACAGCTAATACAGGCACCCCCAAAACTCGGCCCTCCAGATGTTTTGGGACTACAACTCCCATCATCCCTAGCTAACAGGACCAGTGGTCAGGGATGATGGGAATTGTAGTCCCAAAACATCTGGAGGGCCGAGTTTGGGGATGCCTGCTTTAATACATAGGAGTCATTACTCCATAATAGGCTCTGCGGTGAATGTGTAGCTCATGACTCATAACCTTGCTTAGGTTACTTATTCTGATTTCTCTAGGCTATGCAGCAAAGCCTCAAAATTAAAAACCTTTCCATTAACAATTAGCATATTTTCAGTGGCATCCAACCTACCATGTTTTGGTAAACCATTTTGAAGAAAGGTATTTCCAGTTTTAAAGTACTGGCACCTGTGGTTTTGTGCATGACAGTACCATTGAATATTCCCCATGGACATTCCCACTACTAAGTATTCTGAAAAGTATCGGCTTTATAGAGTCTTCTACCAGGAATTGCCCAAATGTGTGCCTGTGTGTCACCAACCCTAGAGATACTCCTGCAGATGGCTGGAGGGATATTAGACTCTGAGATGACAGCATTTCCTACCATGAGTGTTAATGTCTGTGAAATGAAAGGATCTGAAGGTAGCAATACTCTTTTGTGCTTAGGGTTTTATATATCCTTTCCTGAACCTGCTCATCCCATTTTGGTCCTTCTTTAACCTTTATAGGCTGCATCGTCGTTCTTTAGTAAATTGACCTAGTTTACCATGGTAGTTGCATTTTTGCCCAGTGGAAACTGTGAGCTAATTTTTGGAGGTGGGAGGTTAAAAAACTGGCCAGCAGTTTGATTTGGAAGACCTTGTGAGAATTGGTGCCTCTTTAGATCTCCTTCAAAGCCCTGCACATGTGTTAAATCATGAATAAGGTCTTTGCATGCTGCTACAGTAGATACGGTGTCCTTTCTTGCTGGCTTGCCAGTTTCATCCTCTGACAGTAGCTAACTTTGCCTTAGCTCTTGTCAGTGCTTAGCCCTTGTCATCTGGCTCTTCTCGTTCTCCTTCTCACGCGCGAGAAATCTATTTACCGAGAACTGTTTTCTCTCTCTTATTTTGTTCTCACTCAGGAGCCCCAAACTACCGTAATCCACAATCCAGATGGAAATAAGGTATTCAGAAAGAACCAATGCTGTCCTGCACTTTTCAGATTCCACATTCCATTCAGCCCCCCCCCCCCAAGAAAACACACCCCACAGCGTGTGCATTATGTGGGCTTTAGCTAGGAAATTAGCTACCTGGTATTCAGTCGTCTAGTGAATCCTGCAGAGAGCCCTTTTCTGCACTATTTCTAAGTTTCCTGACCTGTGCCAGAGGTGCTCTGGTAGGAGCTGTTCCACACTTTTGGTGTACACCTCTAGCTTCTAACCTGGAACTTAATGTTCTTGCAGAGAAAAAGAAGTTCCTCCTCAGGTGCAGAGTGTGGTTCAGGCTTTCCATATGCAACACTTTACTGAAGTTCAAGAAAGGCACATTTGGAGATTTGTCCCATCTGTTTTTGAGCATGCTCATTCATTGTTGCATAACCTTTATTTTGGGAGGGGGCGTGTCGGGGTGCTTGTTGCTAATTTTATGATGAGTAACACACAAATCATACATGTAAAAATGATAAATACACGTAAAAATGATAAATGCTCACACATTCTTCACTGTGCTATCTTTCATACATTCTTCTGCATCAGACTTTCTTACCTGATGCTCTCTAGATGCTGTGGACTGCAACTCTCATCCCAGCCAGAGTGACCGATGATCAGGGACTGGAAGTTGTCATCCAAAACCTATGGAGGGCATCAGGTTGGGGAAGGTTGATCTATAAGTTGTTCAAGTTCCCCACCTCCCCGAAATATAAGCATTTCCTGTACATGAATAATAGTTCCAAGGATGAGGCTACTATTGACCAGGAAAGTAATAGTTGTAACTTGTGTCCAACTCGGATTTCACCTTCTTGGGCTGCCCTTGGAACCAAGTCTTTCTGTCTAGCTGAGGGGGCCACACCAAAAGCAAAAACTTTAAGACTGCAAGGGAACCAGTAGAAGGGGAAAGGGAACTTACTAGCCAATGGACCTGAAGCTCCCCCCCCCCAGCTCTGTGCAATGCTTTTCTTCACTGAACTTCAGACATTGTTCAGAACATCATCCAGATGCTCACATCTGGGCTGGCAAGGATGTTCTCTGGATTCCATGAGTATTATTTTATTGCATTTTTGGTCGTTTGTTTTTTAATGTCTGCTGTTTATGATGGCTGTGTTTGTTGGATTGGATTGCATATCAATTTTTCCCCTTTCCTTGCATGGACATAAAAATGGGCTAAGCAACTGTTGAGCCATGGCTGGTATGGTAGTGCTAGAACCCTGGAATTAGCAGCTTTCCTTTGCGGGAGAAAAGGAACCCATTTTCTATCCTTTTGTCACTGTTGGAGAGTAAAATTTGTGGGGGGGGAAGTGTTTGACAACCAAATTTCTGGTGTAGCTTTCAGTGGTGGACATGTTGCCTATCCCTGGACTAGGTAATACTGTAATTGGTACCCCATAATTAACCAATCAAAGAAAATGTCACGGTATGCTCGGACATCACTATTCTTTTCTGATTTATTTCATATAACAACTGACAGCTACCCTGTGTTGTGTTTGTGGATGGTACTTGTAGTTCACACTACGGGCCTTTCTCAAGCATGTATCCCAATTTATCGTATTTATATCTCCAGTTCATTTGCATATTTATTTTACAGTCTCTGGTATATATAATATATATATAAGGCGGATTGTGACGTTTGTTTTGCTACCACCTGCTCATGAACCACATTTTGTTGTTCATATTGTGTTGAAATATGCAGTTTACAGCCTACATTCGCTAACACTTGAATTTTCAGTTTTCACTTGAATAAAACAAACAAACAAAAAACAAATGGGACAAAATGATCCATAGCTCTTTGGCATGACTACATCTACTTGTTCTGTACCATTATGGAAAATTGATAAAACTGTGTTTCCTTTCTGGGGTGTGGAAATGCCCCAAACTAAAATGAACTTCATCATGGAGGTGGATATCACTTGTAGGGGAAATCGCTGTTGAAACGTATCGTATATGGGGCGGGAGAGGGGGTGTGGGGAGCCTTTTTAGCATGATGGGAGAAATGAACATGTCCATGGAGTTGGCTTGTGAGGTGGTGCATGGAATTTTGTGTGGTTGTTTGCAGATTATGTAAACATTTTTAAGATTGTGTTAACATAACCTATAAAGCATGATACATCTGTGTTCATGCCTCTTGACTCTTGAGCATTCTTAACACCAGGCAGAGCATGACGGTTTATTTTGAGTGGTTGGACAGATGTTGAGGTGGCGTGACGCTCGCTGATCTATTCGTTGGTGTGCATACATACATCATGTCTTTTAACCATCAACATTGCATTAAGCATTGAATTATTTTAAGAACATGTAAAAGAACACTGTCAAGGTCTTTTGGGATTCATGTCTCCCAGGTTTTTTTTAAATATATATATATATACGAAGCCATAGAACAAACGTCTGAAACCAGACTTTCAAATAAAGCTCACAGAAATTACTGGCCCGTAAAATTGTGCAGTACTCACGACAATTTTAATCATTTGTGTTCTGAGTGTAAATAAGAAAGTTTTCTTGTCAACATGGAGGTGAATCTTATTTGTCTCAGGTGACCAGCCGAATTTACAAACCTGTGCTTGATCCACTTTCAGCATGGTCCTAATTCCATGAAGGAAGAGATTTGTCTCATGTTTTATATTGACTGCTTGTTTTGCTCTTTTCCTTGTATAAACTTGGTTTAAAGACTAAATTTATTGTCATCTTTGACAGTGTCCTTTTAAGCGTGTAGACTTATTATTATTATTTATTAATGCATAAAACTCTGACAGCCATCTGAGATGCTTGTCTTTTTGACAATATGGTGAGTTTAAAAACCAGCTGCCTGATGAACAAATAATTGTAAACCAGTAGGGAATAATATATCTGTCAAAACAAAACAAAAAACATAGAAATATGAAATCGGACCACTTTTGTCTTTAAGCTTCCTTAATAACTTGCTTTCATCTTGAACAAATGTCTTTAAAAAACAAAACAGTGGCTGGGATCCAAAGAGCGACATTTATTTTTAATTTATTGCATTTCTATACTCCCCCCCCCCAATATTCCAAAGGTCATATACAGAAGGGGTCCCTGGAAGCTCTCCAGTCCAGGCACTGACCAGACCCCAACCTGATTAGCTTCAGCAAGGTGGCCCCTGTATTGTGATGCTGTTGGGGATGCCAAGTGAGGCCTTCGTTTTTGTTAGATGTTTTGCTTTGAACAGGAGACTGGCACACCATGCCTTCGGCTGCCTTTGAAACTCTCATCTGTTTCAAAAGTACTTTGTCTTCAACAGAGTGGGGGAAAGGTGGTACCACTGTTTGAGAAACAGAACCTCAAAACCCCTTGAATACCTGGACCTTCTGGTTCCATAGTTCTTTGGATCCTGGCAATATTAATATGAAACCACAGATTGGATTTCTATGTCTTACACAGAACGGCATTCCTGCACTTCTTATTTGTAAAATGGCTGGTTCTGATGGTCAGCTTAATGTAATTCACCATCCTCTGTCTAAAAAGTATCAAAGGGTTTTAAGAAAACCAATCAGCCCATTTTTCATGGTTGTGCTTCCCTTACAGTCCTGTGAAGTTCAAAACAAGAAACTCGTTGTCTTTAAGCGTTCCTTTCCAAACTGGATTGTGACCGCTTCAAGTTTGGCTTTAAGGGTAAAAGCCCATCACCCTCTGTGATTATTTGTTTGAGTCTCACAGTCACGTGATTTGCTTCCGGGCTTTGCATGAGATGTTTGATGACATTGTAAATATAAATAAGTAGTGGAGTAGTAGATCAGTCAGCTGATTTTTCTTATACTTCTCAACAGGAATCCACAGAGAGCTCCAACACAACCATTGAAGACGAAGATGTGAAAGGTATTTAGCTGTACTTGTCTGGTGCATTTCTAGAATTTCTTTATAATATCAAGAAAATGTGATCTTACTATTGTACTAGCTGCCAGTGTCAGCATGGCCGTACTCTGCTCAAGGCCTAGAAGGCTGGACGTCAAATCTTGCATGTGCTTAATGACACAAACAGGGTGACCAGGCTGAAAGTTGCAGAGAGAATTAATTTTATTCCTTGTTTATTGCATTTATATCCCGCCTTTCCTGCAGTGGACTCAAGGCAACATGCATGGTTCTTCCTTTCACCCTCACTACAACCCTGTGAGGTAGGTTAGACTGGGAGACAGTGGAGGAACAAAGTTCACTGCAGTGACTTTTATAGCTGAGTGGGGATTTGAACCTGGGTCTCCTTCGTCCTACTTCTAACCACTGCACCACACTGCCTCCCCATATACTCTATGCCAAAGCTGTAGTCACTTTTGCTGCTGCTAACTTTACTACTACCTGCTGGCCCTCAATTCACCCACTCTGTGGTATGAATTCCTGCAGAAATGTGGATAGGGCTACATTAAAGCCTGTTCTACATTTGCAGCTTCATGTGCTCATTTACCGCAGTTCCACCACAGAGCTTCATATGGAAATTAAGGCTCTGGCCTGGTTCAAATGGTGATGCTCCTGTGGTGTGGGTTGGGGGCAGGCATAAGATTTTTGTCTTCTTGCCTCACCCTCCCACCTATCCTGCCCTTAAGGCCACATGGATGCACTGGCAGATGAATGTGGTGGCGGGAGGAGCGGCATGCCCCAGGTACCATCTGGGGGGGGGGGTTGCCATCGCAGTCGCCCCGCCCCCGGGATGCTTGGCGCTTCACACCCCCCAGGCTGCTCGCCATGCATGCCCCAGGACGCGTGCCACGCCCCCGGGTGTACGCCGCTCCCAGTGATGGAGCACGTAGCTCCGCCACTGCATGGATGTCATATTTAAGTAGATTAAATTGAGTGTTCATAGGTCTGAACAACATAAGCAATATAAAATGTGGGTCCACACACATGGGCGAAGAGCATGGGGACTCAGTTAAATGGAGAGTGAAATTGGCAAAATGGAAAATATTGAAGAACTGCAAGTTAATGTTGTATTTATCATTAAATAATGGATTTTTTTTCACGCTTCTGTTTCAAACGTGTTTCTTCACTACTGTTTGTTCTAAGCAGCATTTTTATAAACACAGTCTGTTCAGATGCCAGTATTTTTGTTTCCTGGACGGATTTATGTTTTTCTTTTACATTTCCCTCCTTTCTCCTATTACTGTAACATACTCTCATATTTCCTTAGGCCGCCTTCCCCAAACTGGTGCCCTCCAGATATTTTGTACTGAACTCCCTTCAGCCCTCAGTTTGCTTGCTAGGGCTGATGGGATTTGTAGGCCGGGAGGCCGTTATGAGGGTGTGATCTGTTTTCTTAGTCGGAGACGCATGCATAAGGTTCCTAGCTAGTCTCCCACAAGAGGATGGTAGCCACTTGGATTGCCATGATTTCTCTGTGTGATTTCCCCCTGAAAAAGTGCTGTTTTTCGAGGCCACAATCAATGTGCAAAATGCACATTGGTGGGTTCTGTGGCTGGGGAAAAAAAGTTTTTTTGCGGGGGGCGTCATGTGAAATCACGGAAATCAAAATGCCTGCCACGCTCTCACAATAAAAAATGGGAATGTGGTGTCTTGGACCTTGGCTTCAAAGTGTTGGAGGGTATGGCATGGCATGAAAGGCCATCCTTCCCATTATCCATTTACAGCGTCTCCAAGGTTGTTTTGCGTGGTGGTGAGGGAGGAATATCTTAAAAGTTCAGAGAACGGAAAAATCATGAAGCTGAAGGTCACAGATAGTTTGAGCTTCAGTGCAAGATTGTTCATGGAGCACTGGTTTGACAGTCAGTAAATGGGCAGATTAAATTGTAAATAATAGGTATTTTTATACATCCTTGCTAAAGCTTTTTGGGAAAACTATGCAACATTGTAAAGTTAAAAGATACTGGAAGTATTAGAAATGAAATGAAAAAAGCATTGTTTTATAATATGAAATTAGTTTCTTTGGGTACTATAACCCAAATGGTTTTGTTTTGCAAAGGGCTGGATTCCCCCCCAGTTAATGGTGCTTGTATCTTTTATAAGGCTTTTAAACTTGTTACAGTAACAATCTGATGCAATGGAATTAACAATTATGCGCAAGGAATAAATTTATTAGAGAAGAAAAAATAAGGTATTATTTTGTGGGTACTGCAGATTTAAAGATGAAATTTAAATAAATAGAAGTAATGTTGGAAGTCTTAGGTGTTTGGGGTTTGTATTTTTTTAGGAAGAGCAAATATATTTAATACCATTTATAGCGCATGCTGTAGAATCCTTTGTCTTCCTGCACAGCAGCTATAGCACTTTCTTCCAAATACGATTGTGTCTTCCATTATTTATTTATTCATATACTGCCCTTTGTATAATGGATTCCAGGGCAGAGAATAGCATAAAATACTAATATATACACCAAAATCATATCGGGAACAATTTGTGACAGTAGCCAGAGATGGGGAAGAAATTTGAATCGGTTCACATTTAAAAGTTTCACAGTTTCCGAAATAATACAAGAATAAAAACACAGCATAACTTTGAAAGTCACACTTTTCTGATTTTGCAGTAATGTGTACAAAAGTGCATATACTGTCTGCAGAAAAATGTCTATTTGAGTAGGTGTTTTTCAGTTGAATGCCCCCTTTGCCCCTTAGCAGTCTTCAAAGGATTGAGAAGGTGATGCAGGAAGTTACAGAGGGTAGGGGAGATAAGCAGAAAATGTGGCAATATCCTAATAATAATAATAATAATAATAATAATAATAATAATAATAATAATAATAATAATAATTTATTTATACCCCGCCCATCTGGCTGGATTTCCCCAGCTACTCTGGGCGGCTTCCAACAAAAAAATTAAAAGCTTTCCTAAACAGGGCTCCCAGTTCCCTTGTTGAATGTAAGGATCTGACCACTGAAACCTGTTTAGTCCCTTTCCAATATCTTAAGATTTTGCCAGACCAGAAGACTGGGATTCTTGGGGAACCAAATTCTGCACTAAACATAAGAAGAATCCTGCTGGATCAGGCTAAAAGACCATCCAGTCCAGCATACTATTGGCCAACCCACAGTGCATATGGGAAGCTCGTAAACAGGACCTGAGCGCAACACCACTCTCCCTACTTGTGAATCTCACCAACTGGTATTCAGATGGTCTCCGCCAGCGGAAGCAGAGCATAATCATCATGGCTAATAGCCATTGATAACTTTATCCTCCATGAATCCGCTTGTTATCTAAGTTGGTGCAGGATACGAAGTTCCACGTTTGTGTGGCGATCCTGAAGATACTAAGAACATGCACATCCTTGAAAATAAGGATTAGAATAATGGCCAAACATTAGCGTTCATCAACCTCGCAGTCTGGGTTTGTCTTAGTGAAGTCTATAGGACTACTCCATAGGTTTGTGAATCACATTTATCAGCCTAGCAGGTACCTTATGAATACAACCTGTATTCCATATTTAATGTTGTTTTTACTGATCTGCATTAATTGTAGCTCGACGAGAATTAATTGTAGCTCGGCCAGAATGTTATGAACAAACTGACTTAAGTGCGCCTACTACTCTCTCGAGGTAAATATTATTTATCTGGGTAAATAGTGCATATTACCATAGGAAAGTAAGGATATATTTCTTCTGTGCTGGCATCTGAACAGAGACCCATAGTGGTGAATAGTATCCCTTTCAGCTTTTGGGTTAACCTGATTTTTCCATAAAGAAAAAAATTGCCATGCTCAAAGATGTTCACTTGTTGCGTTTGATTGAATTACCATTTTTGCTTTAGCCTTTTCTTTTCTTTTTCTCCCCCCCCCCTCACATTTTCATGCCCCACATACAGCTCTCAGAAAGGAGGGTGACATGGAGGTGTCATGTTCTACTCACCATCTCTCTTCTCCCATTGCTTCTTCATCTTACCTGTCGCCATCTTTGTTGTGTCCCAGCGGCCGCTCCTGCTGCCTGTGGCTCCTGAGGATTCTGATCATACTCTACCTGCTCATCTTTGTTTGTTCATATGTTGTGTTTCTTTCCATCAATTCGGCGGCAAAGTCCAAGAAAATTACAAATTCACAGAGTCACTTGCATGAATCTGGGTCCTCTCAGTCCACTCCTTCCTCTCTTTTATGTAAGTTGAGAGGTGCAGACAGTTCACTTCATTCACTCTGTCTCCGCTCCCAGTTGTAGAAATATAATGTTGAGACTTGGCCTCAAACTTGCAGTGGGCTGCAATTTAATGTCTGGATAACAATGTCTGTTTAACACTCCCTTCCTCTGATGAAACTAAGCCCATTTGTGACTCTTCTGTGAAGAAGAAAGCCTATTAAAAGAAATCATTTGCCTGCAAAGTTGGATGAATTTGAATTTCATCACATTCACTGGGAGAAAAAGAAAGGAAACCCTTGTGTTTTATAGACAGATCAGTAGCGGGTTTAGGAATGTTTGTGTTGCTGGTGTGAAACCAGTGATCTTGTCTTCTCTTTATATTCAATAGGCTCTTGGTGCATTTGTTGAATTTTGAAAACAGTGTTTTATGATTTTGAGCCACTTTGGGGAGTGTATGTGTTGAACAATGGAAAAGAAATGTTTAAATAATATAATTAATAAAATGTAGCACGGGTCAAGGCACACTTTTCCAGGATGTTCTCCCGGACAAGACCCATTAAATGAATGGTAGCGCTATAACCCATTAAATGAATGGTAGTGGCGCCCGCCCTGTGGAACGCCCTCCCATCAGAGGTCAAAGCAATCAACAACTACATAACATTTAGGAAATACCTGAAGGCAGCCCTGTTTAGGGAAGTTTTTAATCTGTAATCATGTTAATGTATTGGTTTTTGTTTTTTGTTTTTGTTTTGTTTTTTAATATTTGCTGGAAGCCGCCCAAAGTGGCTGGGGAGACCCAGCCAGATGGGTGGGGTACAAATAATAAATTATTATTATTATTATTATTATTATTATTACCACCACGCCCTATTATTCATTTAGTATTACATTTATACCCCACCCTTTCACCAAAAAACTTAAGGTGGTATACTGGGTTCTTCCCCTTCCCATTTTATCCTCAAAATTATCCTGTTATCGTGCTTCCATTCATCTGCACCACACTTGGGCCAGGCAAATATCTTGATAAATGTGCCATAGGTCAGAGATTATAGTCCAATCCAGCATATTCTCCAGTGCGTGCGTGCACACACACACACACACACACACACACACACACACACAATTACATCCCTGTTTTGGTGGGGGTGCAGTGCTTGGTATTTCATGTGCAGCACAGATGGGGTGCATTCTTATTTATTGCAATTATTTACATCCCACCCTTCAGGGTACAAATCAGTTTGAGGTGGCTTACAAATAACACTGACATGTTAGTAAAATCATAATAAATTAAAAATCAAAACCAAAGACATGAGTTAGCTATACAGGAGCTCCAGTGTATCTGAGGCAAGGGTTGCATTGCTTTTTAAAGTTTATATATGAAGAAAATATTAAATAGGGAAAGGCCATAATGTTTAATTTATGGGTAAACGCAGTAGAAAAATGTTGTGCTTCTTGCTTCATAATCAGAAGCAGAAATTACTTACAGGACAAGTAAATATAAGCAAGGCAAAGTTATATAGATACATTATGAAGGAAATGGATTCCTGTGTGTTTTGTTCTTTACGAGCCTTACTCTGACTTGGTATATTTCTGCTTGGCAGTAGAATCTCTCACTGCCTGCAAAGAATGATGATTCAGACTTGTATAAGGAAAATGAGAACTGCTGCCATGTAACTGCATTAGGATGGAGTGCTGCAAAACAGAATCATAATGGCATGTGGCTGTCCTGTAGAAATAAAACATTCAATTATTGTGATGGAGCCAGATGGCAGCTATTGGCATTCACGGGTGTTAAGTATAAATAGAGCATGTTGTTAGGGGAATTTATGAGATCCGTAAACACCCCTTACCCATTCTGGATATAATTTACCAGAATGCTCTCTCCTGTGCAAACCCCACCGAAATGATTAGGAGCATAAGTTCCATTTGTTTTTTATGGGGTTTGCATATGATAGGCCTCAGAGTTAGCCATTACCAGTATAAAATATGAGTTGGTATATGAAAGTTTTATCTATCTATTTAGCTATCTATCTGAATGCATACATAGATATGAACACATATTGCATCTTAAGTAGAATAATTTAGCAGAGGTATAAATGCCCCTGTTTGCACAGTGTGCTTGAAAATTCACCTGTGCACCCAGTGGAAGAGCATCAAGATCTCTGGTGCTCTTGTCCAGCCCCGATTCATTTCACTTGGCCTGCCATGCGCTGTTTCAGAATGGCGTATCATTTGTGATTCTAAAAGCCCTGCTTCTAATGCACTTTTTAAAGCCTTTCCTGAGAGTCTACAGTTACTCTTTCCAGTCACATTTCTTTTTTTTAAAAAAACCCAACAACATCCACCCCTTCTTTTTTGTAGACGTGTTAGAGACAAAGGCAACGAGAGAGGTAGGCATTCCAATACAAAGTACTATTTTAAAAGGCACCCATGGGGCAAACTGCTGAAAATGAGAATGAGGAATTTGTGGCCTTCTAGGCTTTGCCGGACTACAACAACTTCCATCTTCCCTGTCCATTGGCCATGCTGGCTAGAGCTGCTGATGGGAGTTGGAGTCCAATAGCATTGGCAGGGGGCGGTCGCAGCATTGTTTAAAGAAAGTGGAACTTTTTCCTGTATAATGTTAATACGATGTGTTGTAAACCGAATAAACAACAACAGCCTCATAAAGCTCAGCTGCTGGAGATTGAATGTTGCCCATAATCTTCTTTTAATAGAGCTGCTATTCAGAGTTTGCCAACATTTAGCTGCAAAATGCTGTATTGGTAAACTTGGGCTGCCATTTTGATATACTAACCAGCATAGTAATGTTTCTTCATTGCAAACGAATAGATTACGAGGCCTACAGTTTTGTCCATGTTTTCTTACGGGCAAATCCCAGGCATAGAATCAGGCAGCGTGCTATTGCATACCCAGTGGAAGAGGCCTATTGCCTTTTTAGTATCTGTGAGCCTTTCAAAGGCATTCAACCCAGATGCTGAAGTAGGTGGATGTTACCAGAATGCTACACTAGATGGACATTAAACTGATACCGCCACAGTCTTTTTATGTGCTGTGGGAACTTTCAGACTTGTCTTTAAAGTCCCACAAGACTCGCCTTGTATGTGTCTATTGCTGTAACGGAATAACAGGGCTCCCGCCTGTTTTCTTTCTGGCATGTATTTTCATAGGGCAGCTTTGCCAGATGCACGAGTAGTTAATAAAGTGCCACAGGACTTAGTGTCCTTGCTCAGTCAAAACAAAACAGAAACAAAGAGATGCATCCCTTGAACACATAGGCTTTTTATTGGCTAATTATTAGGTAAACACAGATGACTGGGAATGATCTTTGGATGAACGGAGCATTGTGCCAATATAGTGTCAATGCACTTTTCAGAAGATTGATGTTCTCCTGTCTGTTTCTGAAGCTCAGTTCAGCCCAGAAGCAGAAGCCACAAGGACACAAGCTTTACCCACCACCCCATTCTGTCTAAAAGTTGAAATTCATTGGCATCAAGCCATGGGAGAATGGTGCTGTAAGAGCCATCTGCTTTATGCAAAGCAGTTTCATAGTCTTATCCTGCTCTAAATGATCTGATTGGTCAAAAGCAAAGGAGGGCAGCATTCCTGGATCTTCTAATAATTATGCAGAATGGTGGGAAGAAATCCCTTTCTACACAGGGAAGATACATGAGTACTGCCCTCCTCCTTTTGATTTGATCAACCTAAGACACTGCTGTCCATTTGGTGAGTTGGGACCTAATATTGGGTTGTGCAGTTCTAAACAAATTAAGAAGACTCCCCAATCCATGTCTGGGTGAAAGAAAGGTCTTGTGTTTGGAACCAGACCTCAGCAAATTCAAAACCTCCATTCAAAGTTTTTAAAGAGAGGTTGGATAGCCATCTGTCAAGGATTATTTAGCTGTGATTCCTGCACTGCAGTGGGTTGGACTAGAGCCCTGTCTAGTCATGTTTTATGGGAGCAATTCCAATCTGTTACCTCCGAGGATGTGGACAGGCTGCTTGGACGAGTGAAACCGACCACCTGTCTTCTTGATCCTTGCCCATCCTGGCTAATAAAAGCTAGCCGGGAAGGGCTGGGTGATGGGCTCCGCGGGGTGGTGAATGCTTCCCTCTGCGAGGGAGTCTTCCCAGACCCGCTGAAAGAGGCGGTCATTAAACCGCTTCTTAAAAAAACATCTTTAGACCCGGCCAATATGGCCAACTATCGCCCAGTCTCAAATCTACCATTCTTGGGCAAGGTGATTGAGCGGGTGGTTGCTGAACAACTCCAAGCACGCCTGGAGGATGCGGACCATTTGGATCCCTTCCAATCGGGATTCAGGCCTCATCATGGGACTGAAACTGCCTTGGTCGCGCTGGTTGATGATCTCCGGTGGGCTAGGGACAAAGGTGAGAGCTGTTTCCTAGTTCTGCTGGATCTCTCAGTGGCCTTTGACACCATCGACCATAACATCCTTCTGGACCGTCTAGAGTGGTTGGGAGCTGGGGGCACTGTTATACAGTGGTTCCACTCCTTCCTCCTGGGCCGTGTTCAGAAAGTGGTGGTGGGGGATGAGTGTTCAGACCCCTGGGCTCTCACGTGTGGGGTGCCTCAGGGTTCCGTCCTCTCCCCCATGCTTTTTAATATCTATATGAAGCCACTGGGAGAGATCATCAGGGGGTTTGGGCTGGGTGTTCATCAGTATGCGGATGATACCCAGCTCTACCTCTCTTTCCAATCAGAACCAGTGAAGGCGGTGAAGGTCCTGTGTGAGTGCCTGGAGGCGGTTGGAGGATGGATGGCGGCTAACAGATTGAGGTTGAATCCTGACAAGACAGAAGTTCTGTTCTTGGGGGACAGGGTGCGGGCGGGTGTGGGGGACTCCCTGGTCCTGAATGGGGTAACTGTGCCCCTGAAGGACCAGGTACGCAGCCTGGGAGTCATTTTGGACTCACAGCTGTCCATGGAGGCGCAGGTTAATTCTGTGTCCAGGGCGGCTGTCTACCAGCTCCATCTGGTACGCAGGCTGAGACCCTACCTGCCCGCAGACTGTCTTGCCAGAGTGGTGCATGCTCTGGTTATCTCCCGCTTGGACTACTGCAATGCTCTCTACGTGGGGCTACCTTTGAAGGTGACCCGGAAACTGCAATTAATCCAGAATGCGGCAGCTAGACTGGTGACTGGGAGTGGCCGCTGGGACCACATAACACCGGTCCTGAGAGAACTACATTGGCTCCCAGTACGTTTCCGAGCACAATTCAAAGTGTTGGTGCTGACCTTTAAAGCCCTAAACGGCCTCGGTCCTGTATACCTGAAGGAGCGTCTCCACCCCCACCGTTCAGCCCAGACACTGAGATCCAGCGCCGAGGGCCTTCTGGCGGTTCCCTCACTGCGAGAAGCAAAGCTACAGGGAACCAGGCAGAGGGCCTTCTCGGTAGTGGCGCCCACCATGTGGAACGCCCTCCCAGCAGAGGTTAAGGAGATGAACAACTATCTGACATTCAGAAGATACCTCAAGGCAGCCCTATTTAGGGAAGTTTTTAACCAGTGATATTTTAATGTATTTTTATATCTGTTGGAGGCCGCCCAGAGTGGCTGGGGAGACCCGGCCAGATGGGCGGGGTACAAATAAAAGAATTATTATTATTATTATAACACTTAGGATCCCTTCCAATGCTACAATTCTATGTTATTAGAAAAATTATCTGGAAAACTCAATGGATTATGGGCATACTTCATAAATCTACTTCCTAAGTAGCATGTTATGAATATTAGTGCCACAACTGAGCAAAAATTATCAAGCTTGTGTTGAAAAGCAATGAATTTAGAATGTAAACTAGCCTTCCAGAAATTTTCAAAGTGCCCAGAAATGTAGTGTTGTTACTTAGCCACAGTGTGTGTGTGTGTGTTTGTGTGTGTGTGTGTGTGTGTGTGTGTGTGTTTCAGCCTGTTGCTAACTGAAACACCTTTGCTGAGCTCAATTCACATAACAACAACAAAAATAAAAATAAATAAAATAAATAATTTTATTATTTGTACCCTGCCTATCTGGCTGGGTTGCCCCAGCCACTCTGGGTGGCTTTCCTTGATTGAAAGCTTCTCATTCTTAAAGTGCTGAGAAGCAAATATTAATGTTTCTGTTTTTGATTGGATAGGTATTGCGGGCCTTTTCTTTTCTAGATGGTGCTGTTGCTTCTGGAAAAAAAGGCAAGGTGACTCTTGATGGTGACAAATGTTAACTCCTCTCTCCAAAACCTTCATAAGGAAACCTTGGATTCTGTGGGAGAATGAAAGAGCCCCCCAGGAAAGTAGGTCTATGTCTTGCTTATCTGGAGGTGGTTGAGGGTGTGCCTTGATTATCAGACGTAGGGAGAAGTAAACCCGCCAACACAAATTTATCAAATTTAGAGATATGTTGCCACCCCTGCCTGTCCCCTGCCCCGCAAGCTCGATCTGAAAATTGATTGGAATGATCAAGTGTTCAAGTTTAGCACTTTAAAAGAAAATAGAAGGGGTTTTCAAAAGTTCGTTTTAAACACTTGTTTAAAGCTTTTCCCAAGCTTCAAACCCCATCTTCTTCTGCTCTACAGCCTCCCTACCCCTGCCTTCATGTATTCCCCACCCATGAATGAATTGGGAAGGGTGGCCGAGGGGAGGCCTGTGTGGTTTTAAATCATGTTCTAAATCAGCCTGTGCTCAGCTTTTCTTGGTAATCGCTCCCTCCATCACCTGAACGAAAAGATGGGTGCAATCCAACAGGGGCAGTGTCAGTGCCAGGAACCCCTCTCTTTTATCACCTGTTTCATATTTTATCGGTACTGTCCTCTCTGGTTCTCATTTGTGGATGGGTTGTATCTCAGGGGCAGAGTACATGCTTTGCATGCAGAGAATCTCAAGTTTTATCTTTGGCATCTCCAGATAGGACCAGAAAAGACTTCTGCCTAGTACCCTGGGGAGCCAGATGGGCCAGGGGGCTGACTGGTTCCTAAGTGATGGTAATTGCCGCCACCATATAGCTGATACCCAGTGCAGAAGTTAGCTTCCTCTTCCTTTTGTTAAGGGGCCTGGCATCCCGGTATGGGCAAGTTGGGAAGCATACATATCCATGAGTGTGTTTTGATAGCAGATAGTCCATATGCTGACACTCCTGTTTCTCGTTTTTCTGTTCATTAGGGCATGAGGCATTTGCGTTTTCGCTAGGTATGCAGAGAGTCTTGGGAGAATCTTTTCTTCTTAGGAAATTGAAGAGAGAATCAGCTGCTTAAAACTTCTGCCAGATTATTAGTGAGTGAATCACAGTGAATCACTTGGAGCAGCAGACACAGGAAAGTAATATCACTGTACAGATGACAGCTTAAGTGTTTAGGTTCGCCATAAAGTCATTCAAAACATATTAAATAAATGTCTCTGGCTTTTTCTTTGAACAAGAAAAACAACACCCTACTCTTCAGTAGGAACTTAAATAATTTTCATATGAATGGTATTCAGTAAGAACTTGAATCATTACCTGTTCCCCCAAGTAAGTTTTAGCCAGATCCAGTTTTGCTTTGCTTGAAAAGATTCCTGTCTAAGACCTTGGGGAGGTAGATGGACCATTGGTCTGACTGGTTCCTAAGTGATGGTAATTGCCACCACCTTCTGGTTTCAGAAAAAAACCCAGAAATTGTTTTTTCTAGAGCAGAGTGACTATCGGTACCATGCATTTAAAACAGTCTTACACCACTTTAATAGTCCTGGCTTTCCTGAAGGAATCATGGGGAACATAGTTTTTTAAGGGGGCTGAGAGACCCCTCACAGCAATACAGATCCCAGCACCCTTAGCAAACTAGTTTTCCAATATTCTTGCGGGGGGGGGGGAATGTCTGCTAAAGGGGAAGAGTGCTTTAAATGTATGGTGTAGATAGGATCATATGGCATGGCGGTCTTCCTTGTAGAGGGTGATACAGTAGATTCTAAAGTTCTTTGGAGTCACTATATGAGCACGGGAATAAATCACTGCAGCAAGAAGCTGTATTAAATGCCCTTTCCATCCTCAGCCTCCTTGCATGCATGCATGCATGTAGAGGGTGTTTTTTTTGTAGAGGCTTGGGTCAAAATGCAGTACTTGCCCCTGGCCTATGCCTTCCTCAACCCTTCAGAGGACTTATTGCAACACACAAGCATTCCTGGCATCATAAGCGTATAAAGTGAAATGTGAGGATTATGCTAAAATAAAGTAATAATATTTGGAATTCATATTAAATTCCAAAGACTTAAATACCGAGCCATTTCCTCTTTAAGCTTTGATGAGTTTTAGATTAAGCTCGGTGATCACCCAGCTGCTCAACTCTGAGCACATAAACAGTGCAATTGGTCTGTTTGCAGAGGTTGCCAACACTCTCCATCTTCCATCCCATGATAGTTGTCAGTAGATTCCCAACTCTGGTTCATAAGAGCAGCACCAAATTTGTTGCATGTGTACAACTCTGAACCCAGTGTGCACACCAATTATGCCAGAGTACATTGATTTAACTCTATGCCTTCGAAAAACTTTAGATTATCTGAGGCTTGATTGTGAAGGTTGGCGGCAAATCTGTAATTCCAAGACCAAGGGCCAACCCAAAACATGCATGGTACATGTCTTTGATTCAGTAGATGTTGTGATGAACTAAGTTTGGGTTGGATCCAGTGTTGTTGCTCCATACATAGAAGTCCCTTCCATTCATGGAAAGAAAGTTGTACTCACAGAAAGACCACTTTCATGGCCACAGCTCCCCTTCTCCAAGAATGGGTATGAACAGAGAAACATCCAGCCCTGATCAATGGTATAAGCACCAACTTAAGGCAAACAGATGCCATGCTATCTCCTATTAAAGAGTTATTTCTGAGCTACAACTTCCATTCTCCCTGACCTTTGGCCATGCTGGCTGAGGCTGGTGGGATCTGGAATCCAATAACATTTGGAGGGCCACAGGTTCCCCACTCCTGCCTTATTATTTATATGTGAACTAGCCTTCAGCTGGCTTTGCTGTTGTCATCCTACAAAAGAAGCAACTCTTTGTAATACTTGGGTATCATATGTGCTGCAGACCTTCAGAATCCAAGCATCATTTCTCCTCTTACATTATTTCTCATCTTGTGCATTACTTGGAGGTTTTTAAGCAGAGATTGGATAGCCATCTGTCATGGATGCTTTAGTTGAGATTCCTGCATTGCAGGGGGTTGGCCTAGATGACCCTCAGGGGCCGTTCCAACTATGATTCTTTGTTGCTTGCCAGTAATGTAGGAATGAGATTGCAGCTCTGCAAGTAGTAAAGGATATCATTGGTGAGACCCTAAGTGTGCGCAACAAGCTTCAGGATTGCGGAAGGTATATTTGTGTGTGTGTGTGTGTGTGTGTGTGTGTGTGTGTGTGTGTACAGGGGTGATTAAATAAAACACAGTATGCACCAAATGTAAATTGGCATGTTATGGGAAAAGAAGCCAGATTCACAAAAGTATGCGACCTAACTGGTTATGTCAAGCTGTAGCTGTGCTAGAAAAGCGTATGGGAACCAAACAGAATGTGACTGAACAAGGGAATGCTGTAGCTCAAAAAGCCAGTGCCACTAACAGGTGGTAGTTTCAAAAGCACTTGGATCCAAGATGGAGGTGCTGCAGCATGACTACAATCAGGCTGCTTGTGTTCGGTCTGAAGCTTTGAAGTGAAAAGGAGAAAAAGGTTGACAGGCTGGAAAGAAACTGAGAGAGAACTGCAAGAATGAGAAAATATATCACATGTAGAAGGAACATTATGTCCTTAAATTGGACAGCCAACAAGCCAGGCGTTGAAAACTGGGTCTCTCTCGGTCATCTTTCTTTTGAAGTTTTCTCAGGTCATTTGCTGCTGAAGGCCTTTCTCAAACTCCTGTTGTCTTGCTTTTTTAAAACAACAACAACAACAACAACAACAACAACAACAACACCCTTTCCTTCTGGTCTTATTTCCTACTAAAAATCTTACATCCCATGTATAAACCTATACCAGCATTCAGCATGAGTGATGAAGCATTTCTGTTATTTGTATTTGTTGCTCCCAAGTTTTGCTTGCTCTCATCATGCTTGCGGGTCAGCTTTCCAGTGACTCAGGCAAGGGCAAGAGAGTGAAGTTTCTCATATAACTGAGCACTGTGCTGCTTGTAGCAGAAGCAATCATTTTAGAGCCAGAAGACTCCTGTGCCTTTATTGAGTAGGAAAGAAATTCACCTTCTTGATGGTTTGCACCTATTCAACTGGAACGGACAGCATAGTGTAACTGCATGGATATATGCTCTGAGCTGCAGGTGGTATTTGGTGTGCCACAGCTAGTGAGATTGCCAAATGTGTGAGACAGCTAATCCTGCCAAGCCCCTATTGTGCTAATGAAATGTACACACACACACACACAAACAAACAAACAAACAAACAAACGTGTGTTTGTGTTTTGGGGGGTGAGTAGTGCTGGAAGAAATGATGCCAGATATGATAGAAACATACAGCCACAGCCGTGTACAGCAGCAATAAGGCTTCTTTAATCTCATTTCCTGGGGTTGTAGGATTGCGCAGGTACATTGCATTCAGGTCAGCTGATACAGTTCATGCAGTTAAAAGCTGCAGAAATATGAGCCTGATTCAGTTGGTGTCACAAACTGAATTAAGTTGAGATATACCCATTCACGGTGTTCCTATTGAAAAGTAATCTCCTAACCTCTGGCTTTCTGGATTTTCTGTATTGTGAACAAGGAGTACCGCAAACTAAATGTGAGTTGCCCATTCTGTGAAACGCACATGCTACTTTTGAATGCAACAGAAGCAGGGAATGGTATCAACAGGTGCTGTACTGTTGCTCATTAGAAAATTCATACTAAAAAATACCTAAAGAGCAAGGCAAACCTATATAGCCCACCCAGATGGCACATACCTCTGTTGCAAGTACAATTCACGCCACATCAGTTCAGGGAAAACTTATTTTGGATCACTTGCCATCATTGTGACAAGAAGCAATTGGCACGTGGGCAGCCTGCAGTGAGTGGGGGAGGTCTGAATCAGGCCTGCTGGCCAAATCCTATTCCCCACCCAGGATTAGGGCATAGCTACATTCTAGAAGCACAGCTGAGTAACAGGCAGATATAATGAACCCAAGGAAGGAAGAGAGGAAGAAAGCATTGAACCCCAAAGGAAACAAAGGTAGATCAAAGTCACATTGGAAAGGACGTTTTGATGGGTACTGGCTGTATCTTTGTGGCCATGTTTCCATAGCCGGTCCACCATTTTATGGGCATCTCAATAGTTTACAGATACTTTCTGGTGATTTGGTTACAGGAAATGAGCACATCCCACCTTTGACGTTACAGAAACTGGAGGCTGAAGCTAGATGGCATGCATGAGAGAATCAAACTCAAGTGGCATAGTCTGCTAGATTCTGCAAAGGATTCTTTCCTTTACAATTTTCTCTAAAAGTTTTATAGATTACAAAAATCCTTTCCAAATAGATCTCTGGCATATGCTTTATATCTCTTCAAACAAACAAAAAATGTACCAAGTTCTAACAGCAACTTAACTCTTCTTGCTGTAATGTTGGGAGGGAGAAGAAGAGAAGAGGCATCGGTGAATGAAGGGCAATCACGTTGATCGGGCAGAAATCTCAATGGCTTCAACTCTATAATACCCTGAGAGTCTTTTGTTCTGGTTTCCATTGCACTGTGCAAATACCTCTGAATGTGCCATCTTATTCATGTCTCTGTCTTGTCTTCAGCTCGTAAGCAGGAGATTATCAAGGTTACTGAGCAACTGATTGAAGCTATCAATAATGGGGATTTTGAAGCCTACACGTAAGTTGCATTTATTTTATTTTTCTTGAGATGGGGTACAAACGTCGAAGGCTATATCCAGTGTCTAGTTTGCACAGTTGTGAGAACAAAGAATTCCATAAATGTTCATAGGCAGTAAAATAATCCAAATACACTTCATAGAAATGGATAATAGAACATATAAGGCTAGATGTTGGGTCTTCACTGTGGGAAGTCACATGCCCAACTGGTTGGCCACTTTGAGAAGAGTGTAGGACTAGATAGCCCTTTGACCTAATCTAGCAGGGCTGCTCTCATGTTTTTATGAAGCAAGTGTGTGACTTGTTGTATACACTTGAGACTTTGCCCATTCTGGCTGATTAAACCTAGCCAGAGGAGGCTAGGTTGGGTGGGTAAGAAGAGTAATGAATGACTCCTAAGAGGAATGCATTGTCCCATCATTAATATGACTCTTGTGAGACAGTCTTAACTAATTGGCTTCACTATGTTGACCACCAACAAATCTTATATTTCCTATTCTTGAACAGGATTTTCATGTGTGTAGTAGCATCTCTGCTTCATGGGTTCTTGGGATAGATTATCTAGAACCATTTTGATTGGTATTCAGGTCTAGTTTTGGGACTGGGGCAGCTTTGCTCACCTTGGTAGACAGTGTTTTCTAGGAACTAGACAAGGGGGAGTATGTCACTGTTGGTTATGCTGGACCATTGATGATTATCTTTCTAGACCACCTGGTGCGATGAGTTTAGGACAGTTCCAGCCCTCCTTTGAGGATTGGTTCCAGAAAATAGTAAGAACATTAGAAGAGCCTAATCTAGTGATCGGGCGGGTGGCATATCTGGTATGGCATCCTGTTCCCAGAGTGTCCAACCAGATGCAAGCAGGAACTGAGTACAAGAACACTTTCCCATCCTGCAGTTTCCAGCAACTGGTATTCAGAAACATATTGCCTCTGATAGCATAGCTATCATGGTTAGAAGTCACTGTTAGACTTTTTCCTCCATGAATGTATGGAATGCTCTTTTAAAGCGATGTGTCAGTAGCCACCATTGCCTCCTGCAGGAGCGAGTTCCATAGTTTAACTGTGCGTTGTTATGAAATGTGCAACTGCAGTCACACTTCTCCAAGCTGCAACGTTCATGGAAATTCTGATTGGGTTGAAGGCCACCACCAGCAGTGTTAAGCTGCCTGGTCAGGATATCTGAATCCAACCATGGCTGAATCTTCACCATCAGTGAAGATACAAAATGTATCTTGCTCATGTATATTGCTCATTTAACTCTGCAGCACCTAGGGCATAGAACTATGCATATTTTACATCTTCATGTGGTTTGTTGGTTCCATTGAATCTGGAAGATGACAGCCCAATCCTCCACTTGGTTGATCTTTAATCTGAATGGCTCTTGAAATGAGCGTTTTCTCCTCCCTGCCCTGTAGGAAGATATGTGATCCAGGCCTCACCTCATTTGAACCTGAAGCTTTGGGAAATCTTGTAGAGGGAATGGACTTCCACCGGTTTTACTTTGAGAATGGTATGTTAATAGTAATTCAGATAATTTGAGGTCTTGTGTATCTGGGAGATGTTAATCACCAGTTGTTGGAAATACTGTACTCATTTGCATTTCAGATTTGTTTGATTAAATGGGGGAAAGCTTTCCAACATTCCCTCTGATCCATGAAATGGGCTTAGAAATTTGAATCACCTGCTCTTTTTTAACTGGAGATGCTGGGGATTGAACTCTGGGACCTTTTACATGCAAGTGAACCATGGAACCCCCCCCCCTTCCAGATTGTATGATATGGCTGGCTGTTTCGAAGTACATGAGAGTGCTTTATAGGGAGGGAAGAGGTGTACAGTGACCTTCCATGTTCCAGACTTCATATATTCATTTTTCAGGAACATCCCCCTTATTCAGATGAAGTGAGCATAAAATGAGTTGTTAGGAAAGTGGCCTCACAACTGTAGGTTTTGCTCCTGACCTAGTAAACTCATATGTTCCAGTGTCTGAAATTAGGCACTTCTTTGTGTATCAGGAGCCTACAATGCTTCTCTCTCTTGCTATGTGGGTTTTTTTTCACCACATTATATATCTGAAAAAGGCCTCCCTGTTTCCAGTTATAAAGAAGTAACTGATAGCAAATTGCCTGTGTCCCCCACCACAACAAAGAACTGACACTGCTACAGTGCATTATAGGAAGTGCTTGGGATTTGAACAATTTCTTCCTATAGACATAAACATGCAAAGTGTCATCATGCTCTGCAGGTTATGTGGCCACCAGGTGGCAGCCACACCAAATGCAGCATGACATCAGTTTAGTGTTACGCCTGAATCCCTAAACCATAGCTTCCCAGACTTTTCATGTTGGTGACACACTTTTTAAACATGCATCATTTTGTGACACAGTTACTCAGTTTTACTAGCAAACTGGAGGTTAAGCAAACCCCTTCCCAGCCCTGGGAGAAGCGCAGGGAGCATTTTCAGCGACACACCTACACACTGCAGCCGACACACTAACGTGTCGTGACACACAGTTTGGAAAGCTCTTCCCTAAACGATTAACAGGCCAGTTTCATGACTTGAATTTGGCTTGTTCAAGGAAGCTATAACTAAAATTATCTAGTTGGCCAGGTTTGGAAAATGTGACATGTTAAGTGTAATAGCGTGGGGCTAATGATTTCAGCAAGTGATTTCAGCTCTCTGACATTGCAGGCAAGGAGACAGGGTCTTCATGTAACAACTCTTTATTCAGGCAACAAGACAAGACTGAGGGAACTGAGGGTAGGAGGTTACATTTATAGGGGAGAGAGACTGGCAAGAAAAGATACATTTTGGAGGGAACCCTCTCAAGCAATCACACAGCAGCTTTTTGGTGGGAACCAATAAAGCTGAGGATCCAAATGCAGCAGCTTGAATGAACCAATAGTAGCTGTTCCTTCTGGAACAGGAATGCAGCTACTTTACAGACAATAGTCATACAGATATGATAACCTTTGAATCAATACACAACATTAAGGTTTATCGAAAACAGAAATGAACAATTCCATGCTACTCAGCAGCAGAGGAATTGAGTAAGCATGCAAGCCAGCCAGAGGCTAGGTTCATTCCCATCACAATAAGCCATGTTTTACTGTGTGTGTTGTGGCATCCAAATGCAGCCACTGAAGAAACATATGTGATTGAATTGTTGCAAATGAACAGACTCTGAGGCCCTTATGTTAAATAAATGTTATTAATAATTGTATTTATTGCTGTTTTAAAAAAGATCAGTTATTATTGTCCCTCCTAAGTAGAATGTGAGGTGTTGCATGTATCTCAAAGAGCAACCATTTGTAAAGCACTAATAGCTTGATTTGTATCTGTACCATATACATATATATAGATATAGATAGATATATATAGATATATATATGAGTTAAGTCTGTTTGCTCAGTGAGTGTCAATTTTTTGTTTACTTCGCTGGAAAAAGCAAGGAAGACCTATTTATTAGACAATAACTCCTGGAGAAACCCCCTCATGGTGCCTGCTAAAATCTAATTTGAAATAACTCTGATAAATTTCTTTAGCAAATCTCACTGCCCCTTTAGCACCAGCTCACTTTACAAGACTGAGCTATTGTTATAGTGTTTGAAACACATCAGTGTCCCATAGGGGCTGATTGTTCATACACTGCTGAGGAATATAAATCCTCTTTTTAAGGTTCAGTGCCTGAGCCACATAAAAGGAACAGAAGCTTCATCTTTACTCAGGAAGGTACATGTTCCCTCACTGTATATCCACAAGCAAGCTAGTGGAGAAAACACAGCGTTCATCTTTGGATAACAATCCACTAATGTGTAAATTATAGTATAAACAGCTTTTTGCTTCTGCATAATAACGGCACCCTGCAGGTCTTGCAAAACAACAACAACAAATGCTCCCGTATTTGCATACATGGAGGCAATCCAGGGTGCATAGTGGGGAAAAGGATTTCACCCATGGTTGGATCAGCTGATAAGAGAGCAAGCTGTTCTCACTTAACTGTATTCCTGCCCTCCCCCCATCACACTTTGCTCCTTCCTTCCCCCATCATTACTGGTGGCATTATTATATTCTGATGAAGCAGGATAACAGTTGCATAGACACACACAAAATGGATGTTAACTTTAATTTGGGCATGTTTTGAACCAGCACCAGTTCTTCTCTAGAAGAGAATTGCCTCGCAAATAAATAAGGTACTTGAATTTTCTCATCCATTCAGCTGAGTAAACTTCAGTTTCATACATATTCCTCAATGTCCCTCCCAGGAGAAATAACAGCCTGTACAGAATAAGGGGTGGTGCAGATTTTGTTGGGACCGGAACACAGGGAAAGGGGTTAATTGTTAGCGTGTGAGCTCCAAATCTTGGGGTTCCTTTTCTTCGTCTCAGCAGAGTTCCTCAGAAAGTCTTCCTGCGTCTTTGCAGCAGCAGTCCAGTCCTCTCTTGGTGAATTCCTGTGACAGGAATAGCCACCTCACTCATCCAGTTCTTCCCTAAAGTCTTTATTATTTTCATTACAAGTTGCACAACACCACTGGTCTACATATAAAACAAGAAACAGAACTATATCTCTGCTCCGTTCAGCCATCTGGTCAGAGAGACAGACTCACATATTCTGTCAGACACACTGACTGCCCTGATAAAGACACCTGTTGCAGGGGAGGATTCTCGTTGCTAAGCAGATGTGAAGGATGTGCTTCAAGGCCGTGCTTCAAGGCTCGTTTCAACTTTATTTTGGCAACACACTATCATTTAATGCCCTGTTGGCTTGCCATGGTTCCAGTCCAGATCGCCAGCTGCCCCACAGCAGCTGTGTAAATAACACACATTTAAAGCACATTCATGCCACTTTAGCAGTCATGGTTTCCCCCAGGGAATTTTGGTGACTGTGCTTTACCCCTGAGAGAGAGAGAGAGAGAGCTCTTCCTCACAGCACCTTTTTACAAACTTCAGTCCCCAGCATTCTGTGGGGGAAGCCCAAATGTATATGTGACCAAACAAACCCAGGCATGATAAAAGCATTTTGGAATGTAACCTAAGAATAGGAAGCCCTTTTCAGCCAAGGGGCCATATTCCCTCACGGGCAAAATTTCAGGGGGTGATACATGTTAGTCGCTAACCAAGTCAAAGTTAGTCGCTAACCAAGATGTTATTTGGTGGTTGTAAGGATTATTTAGAGAGTTAATTTGAAGCACTTTAAACACTCTCCACATACGATCCATGAGTTTTTGCTTCACATGTTAACACTTCTGTGGACACACACGCCAAACAAAATTCAGTGTATTTTCAACTCCCACTTAGAGCTCAGGATCTACCTTTTTTTAAAAGCATGCCCACATTTTGTTCAGGGCTGCATCCCATTTGTGTGTTATGAGTTTTATACCATGTGCCATTCCTCCCTGTAGCTTTGTCTAAGAGCAACAAGCCAGTCCACACCATCATCCTGAATCCACATGTCCACCTCGTGGGGGATGATGCTGCCTGCATTGCGTACATACGGCTGACTCAGTACATGGATGGGAGTGGGATGCCCAAGACAATGCAGTCGGAAGAGACGCGGGTCTGGCACCGCCGCGATGGGAAGTGGCAGAATGTTCACTTCCACCGTTCAGGATCACCAACAGTACCTATCAAGTGAGTAAAGCATTCTCATCTTCAGTTTGTTGCCTGTCCATCCGTTTGGCTCCAGTTATTTCTCTTCCAGGCCCCCCATTCCTATCGACTAGGTGTCTCTCGAAGGGAGCATAGAGCATTTGATATGTCCAGGCCAAGCAAGCTGTTGACGGCTACTTCCATTTCATATCTACCTCAGTATGCACCAAATGAGCTTTCGAAACCATTGCAACTGATTCCTTAGAATTTGCAGCGATGAATCCGCACAAATTCAAGTGCAGAATGAAGCCCACTCAGCTGCTGTAAATACACGTTTCTAATATTATTTAATTTTGGCTGGGTAGTGGCCACAAATTCTCCCTTTATTGAGTCAACAAAATGAATCAAAAGCTGCAGCTCCCATCTGCTCTACAGCTTCTGCCTACATGATTACTGTTGAGCCCTTCAGACCAAACAGATTTCCCTAGCCCCATAAGATTGGAGCCTGTTACTGAATTCTTCTTTTTGCCTGTTTTTGTAATATTTATTTAGAACAAATATTATTTTACCAGGATTTTATGTTTTATCTGTGTTTTTATTACACTTTTCTATTGTTTTTGGGTCTTTAGGTTTTATCTTTTTTATATGACTTAGAGATTTTAAAATATTAAGTTGTTTAGAAATACTCCTAATTAATTACTTTTGCTCAGGATCAGTATATTATCTGCACTCTGGAAACAACAAGATGCATTGACCAAGATAGCATCAGAGTGTTCAGGCTTTCGGCACACCTTAAATACAGTATAGGCAATTCCCCATTCCCCAAAGGGACAGCCAGGTATGGTTTGCTCACCAGGGTGCTCCCAATTTTTCGCAATTTTGTGTATGTGCACACGGGCCTGAAACGGAGTCCCTGCATAAATGGGGCGTCACCTGTATTGCATAGTGGAAACTTGAGTTTTGATTGACAATAGCATATGACGAACAAAGCTTTGCTTATATCTTTGTCTTGATCAAATCATTATCATGTTGATTTATTTGAATGAGGATGGATGTTATAGGGCAGTTTGAGAAAGTTTTGGGCTTTGTTATTAATATAAATCAGGGATGGGGAGCCTGTGGCCCCTCCAGATGTGGTTGGATTCCCAGTCCCCCTCCTCTCTGACCACTGGCCATTCTGTCTGGAGCTGATGGGGAGCTGTCATCAAAGCATGCCTGGAGGGCTACAGGTTTCCTGTCCCTGGTATCAGTAGTCCCTGACCCAAAAAGAACTCCACGCAGATGTGCAAATGGTAGCTTCCCCACCGCTGCTTTTTGTCTGAATCCACCAGCAGCTATCATTGAACAAGTCTCTACAAGGGATAAACAAAAAAGTATGCATGGATAATTTGCACCTGTTTCTACTTTTAATTAAGGGACGCTGGTGGCGCTGTGGTCTAAACCACTGAGCCTCTTGGGCTTGCCGATCGGAAGGTCGGCGGTTTGAATCCCCGCAACGGGGTGAGCTTCTGTTGCTCGGTCCCTGCTCCTGCCAACCTAGCAGTTCGAAAGCACGTCAAAAGTGCAAGTAGATAAATAGGTACTGCTCCGATGGGAAGGTAAACGGTGTTTTCATGTGCTGCTCTGGTTTCGCCAGAAGCGGCTTTGTCATGCTGGCCACATGACCCAGAAAAACTGTCTGCGGACAAATGCCAGCTCCCTTGGCCAGTAAAGCGAGATGAGCGCTGCAACCCCAGAGTCATTCGTGACTGGATATAACTGTCAGGGGTCCTTTACCTTTACCTACTTTTAATTAAACATTGAAATGTTACAGTAGTTTAAATATGAAAATAGTGGTGTATGTAATTTGATTTCTATCTGTGTGTACATACAGTATATAAATAGACACAAACATACATAAAATCCTAATGTTTTAGTTCATTTGGAAATTATGACTTAGCCCTGAAAGTAATATTTCAGCAATTAATGTTAGTCTCTCTCTCTCTTCCTCCCATCTTTCCTCTCACCCCTCCTAGCTAAATGTCTGCGGTGCCACGTTCTGTCCTCCGCACTCTGCACTTGGTTGGCTACCATCTTGGCCACTCCATTGCCCTCTTCATGCATGTTCTTCGAGTGCATGAAGCTGTGAAGTTTCTACATGTGATACATTTACGATGCATCATTTTGTTGTATATTCCATTGGTACTTTTTGTTTACACTTCATTGAAGGGAATGGATGTTCCATGCAAACTGAAAATGGAAAAAAACGAAGACACAGGAGAAAAGAGGGAGGGCAAGTGAAATGCTAGAGAATATACAGAGTATACTTCTCATGCCAGAAGATGAGTAATATCTTCATTTGCAAACTAAGGGAATGAAGGTTTAAAAAAAAAATCAGTTAACTTTGTTTTAATTTTTCGCTACTTCTGTTTTCTGGCTCGTTTGTTCTTAAAGGCAATGTGCATTGCTTTGGTCATAGTAGAAATAATTCCTAAGCACCTTTGTTATTGTAGGACATATGGGTAGGAATACTGGTTTAGACCAAAGCATTTCTGTAGGCTTTTCTTTCAGGGAGTCATCTTTGTTATGAGTCACTGTAGGTAAACTGGGGGGAAATGGCGTAATTTACTGGCTTGACCTCGCTAGACGTATCTGTCACTGTTCTTAACTGGTCAGCAATTTCATTTTATTTTTAACAATTTGTTTAGCTTTGTAGTTGTAACTGCAGGAGAAGAGGAGATATTTTGAAGTATTTTTTCTCATTTGTTCAGAGCCAAGCAGTGAGCACATTAATATGAGATGGGTTTTAGTGGTTAAAAGGATAAACTAAAACTTTTTAAGATCATTTTATGGATGTACAGTACATTTATTAAAGCAAGTTCTAGAGGGTTTTTTTAAACTGATGCTGTAGTCAAGATACTCTAGGACAATTAGGCCTTAAAAGCTTAGTATCAGTAGCTTACTTGTCTTAATTTTCTTTGTAACAGTTTATTAACTGGCAAAAAGGAAACTACCAAGAAAACATCTGTTTTCTAATAAAACTGTTACGCTTTTGCCATAATAATTTTCTCATGGCTCATCAACATCCTTGAACGGTGTGGAATAAAATACTTATTGCAGCTTTATAAACTATTTCCCTCTGTTGCTGCATATATACATGCCAAGTAAGCAGGAAATAAATTCAGTGTCCGTTTAGAACAGATTGCTCAGTTGCTATTTGATTGCTTCTGTTGTGTAGATGTGAACTTCTATTCCTGCAAGCGTTGCTCCTCTTCTTCAAAAGTTAACAATAAAAATAGGGGGTTTTTTTCCTTTTGAAAAAAACAACAACTTTTGTTTGTTTCTTCTCTCTTTGGTTAACATTGCGGCTACCGGTTTTCTGTAATGGTGTATAGCGCATGATGCTTTGATCAATGTTATTTTTTAGTAAGTTAAATTTACAACTTGCAGCAGCTTGAAATTTTTAAAGCAGACAAAAAAAAAAAAGGTCCCAATTTGTATAACTTTCATTTCTCTGTATTGATTACTAATCAAAAGTGGATCTTATTCCTTACATCTTGATGTTGTTCCTAGTATACATGTTAGAGAAATTTAAGCTTCTCTGGTGATGATTCTTATACAACCCACGGAAATGTTCATAACAAGCATCTACAGTAAATGTCTTGAGCCATATTAACCCGCAAATGGGATCTGTGAAAAGGCACAGTTGCCTCGTGCATTTTGGTTTTTTTTATTAAATTAAATCAATTTCTTCTTTTGTGAAGCGGCTTTAGGTGGTATAAGTGTATTTACATTTAACAAAATTAGGTGTAGGATGTCTTTCTTTCTCTTTCTCTTTCTCTTTTTCTTTTTTTACACTTTTTACCATAGCATGTGGTGTTGCCATATTACTCTAGGTCAGGTCTGTCTGCCACACTGAGATGTGAGGGCCGGGCGGGGGGGGGGGGGGTCGTGTGAGTTAGTTCTCTGCACTCCAACTGAATTACACACCTAACCCTTTGTCATTTTCAAAACACTGCAGTTTACCATGCGACACCATGTATATATATATATATATTTCTTGCCATAATGGTAAAGAACTGACTGATATATTTAAGAATTAATAAATTTGTGATTTCTGCTGACATTTGGCTCTCGTTGTTTTCATTTGAGAATGTGACGCTTGGTTCTGATGTTCAGGCTGTGAGCACCACTCCTGATGTAGGCACATTGCACACACTCACGCATGCACACACACACACACACACACATGTGCAAAGAGGGAAATAATGTTGACAGGCACTGAGGAATCTCAAGTTTTGCAGAAGTAGATTTTAAATAGGCATTGAAAACAGTACGGCAAAGACACCTTCCTGGTGTCTCTTGGCAGGAAGTACCAAAGTGTAGCAGCTTCCACGCTAAAAGGTAGATTTCTTCCAATGCAGAAGGAGTATTACAATTACATGGCACCTGTAGCAGTGCCAGTTCTGCAGATCAAAGCAGTCAAGTGGGCATATATGAAATGAGGTGTTAGAAGAAGCAGGTGCCACCCACCCCTCCAATCCTCTCTATGCACACTGAACTTAATGGGAATTACTTCTGAATAGGCATGCAGAAAAACATAAAATGGTTCTGTTAATTAGGAGAGGGTTAGGAGTTGGAGAGGGAAGAGGATCAATGTCAGACATGGTCCTGGGAAAACCTTCCACCCCCCCCCCCCAAATTGTGTCTGTTTGAGATAGCTGCAACTATCCTGTGTTTCTCTGCTTGTCTAAAACTTTCAGTTTGCTGCCATCTGGCGGTCGCTTGCTTGCTATTCCAAGGGTTTGGTTTTGGGGAGATTCCAAGTAGATCTTAGGGCCTTTCCATATGTTTTTTTCCCCCCTCGGAAGGATGTTCTATCTTAGCTGATGGAATATGAGTTCATTTTGCGGTCATTACCATGAGTTAAGGCAGTACTTTCAGGAGCCACCATGACTGCGAAAATTGTTGGAAACCGTTCCCGTATAACACTGTTTGATGTTGTAGATTTATTCACTGAACACCCCCCCACCCCCATCAACGTGAACTTGCAGCTTTCCGTGAAGGAAGAAATGTGCCAGAGATATTAGAAGATCAGCATTGCAACCTCCAGAATGCAAAATAATACACATGTGTTGTTTGTTTGTTTGTTTTGTTTGTCATTTTGTTGAATTTCTATCCTGCCCTTCCTCCTGCAAACAGTCCAGGGCAGATTAAAACAATGACAATTAAAAACATCTCTGAACTGTAACAGTTACAGTTAAAACTATTCCAATAGCAAATACAATTTAAACCAGTCCTTACCATGAATGCTTGCCATGCTGTTGTACCTCATTGGCCAGTGGTTATGATAGTGATCTTTGTTAAAATGTTTGCCTCCTAGATAGATAGGAACACAGGAAACTGCCATATTACCAAGTCAGATCAATTGCTCCAGCTAGCTCAGCATCACCTACCCTGTCTGACTGTGGCTCTCCAGGCTGCCAGGCAGGGGGCCTCCCAGCCCTACTTCAGCTGCAGATGGCACCTGGGATCTCCTGCAGGCACCGTGGATGTCATACCTCTGAAGTCAGAAGCCTTCATCAGATACTTTGTATACAGAGGGTATGTGTGGGTGGATGGATGGATGGATGGATGGATGGATGGATGGATGGATGGATGGATGGGGCATCCATGTTCTACCCCCACAAAAATGGAATCCTATAGTCATGGAGCAACAGTGTAAATAACTCTGTTTAAATATAAACATAGTATATTAAAATCTCATATTAGGACGCAGCAAGATGACACAGTTTCCAAGGTAAATGCATTCATCCAAAATATTTCATGGCTTTTACTAAAAGGTTTGTTAGCATGTGAAATGACTGGGGCAGGGGGTACTGCCTTACTGTGAAGGATTATCACTGTGCAAGACCTTTGACCAGCTGCATTTGCTATGCTGTTTTGCCCATCAAAGCCAGTTTGCATCATCTTAGGTACCACCGATGAAGCTCAGGTGAGTGATAGGAATCTTTTTGGGTGGCTTTGAGAAGTTTGATGAAATCTCCTGCTGGACTTGCTTTATCTCACCCTCTGTGCCATTGTTTTAGGTACACTAAATCATCCGCTCAGTCTGCTGGACCCTGTCTTTGTATTCAGGGGAAGTCCTGCATGCATGCAAAGACAGGCTCTGTTGGATTGAGCAGGCAAGATGAATAGTGGGTCCAATGGTAAAGAAGGCAGTTTCTGCAGGTGCTGTAGAGGGACCACTTCAGTGAGGCTGAGAGTGGGGTCTTTCCATCTGAGCAGCCCAGGACCTCCACATGCCCTGCCCAGGTTTGCACAATGGAGAGGTCACTGTGGTTTGGCTTCATCCACAGAGGCACACTCCATTGTCTCTCGAGACAGATAGGTGCCAACAACAAGAATGTGCAGATTTCATTGCTCACATAGAGCTTGCAAGGAAACTGTGGGCTTTTCCCATTAAAAGCCCTCTCCAGAACCATTCATCTTCGACTGAACTCTCCTTTTGGTTGGATGCAATACACATAATTTGCTCGTTGGGTTTTGCTCCCTGGCGCCTGAACTGGGAGTGATCAGTCTCCCTCCTACAACAGAACACATTAGAGAGAACAGCCATCACTTGTGAGACCATTTATTATAGCTCCTCTGTTTTTATTGTCAACGGCCCTGACAGCATTGTTTATTTTGCTTCTGTGCTCAGCACCCATAAATGCATATAGATAAAGCTGTGGAAATGTGTTTGTTTTCCTCTCCTTTGCTGACAGCCAGTCTGGCTCCTGTCTTTGGCTTTTCAACCACATGAATAGCAAATGGCTCCTTTTCCAGGACTACTTCACAGAAACTATGCAAGTGTTCCAGACCAGAATTTACTTGATTGAGCTGCTGTTGTCATGGCTGGTGGTCAACTAGTGACCCATAGACTTCAAGGGGGGGGAAACCAATATAAAGTTTAACATGGGCGTATTAACTGAATGTAAAACAAGAGTCCTGCTACACTGGACAAATCCAGCCCAGTGCTCTGTTTCCAACAGTGCTAAGCCTACTGCTTCTGAGAAGCTTTCATGTGAGCCATGGAGTCAACAGTACACATGTGGCCCAGATCTATGTCCTCATAGATCCCAAGAGCTGTTTACTGTGGATCGCAAGTTTTGCACAGTGTCCACATGACACCCTTATCAGAATTCATTTCCCATTTAATCCAGAGTTACCATTTTTTGTTGGAAATCTGGTAAGTTTTTGTTTTGAAACCCAGTGGAAACAGTATCTGGATGACATGGGGAGATTTGGGTTGGCTTTTCAATGAGGATGGGAATAGTGTGAACAAGCAGCATTGAATCAACAATAAAAGCCACATGGATACACCCCAACTAGCCTAAAGTGATGTGGCATCATCAGATTTGACTGCATAGTTCATCTATTCATGAGAAGGACTGAATTCAGTGCTCCTTCATACAACATTTTTCTCCATTGGAGAACTTGGATTCAAATTTCCCTCCCTTTCCAAATTAGTAATTGGTGCTGACCACACAAAATATATATACACTTCTCTTATGGGGGCAGAAAATGATATCAAAAGCATGATTGCCTTTTAGTGGTTCTGTGTAAGATACAAGCAAAACAACTCCTTTGGAAGTAAACTGAATCATTGCAGGACCATTGCAAGACTGATAGATTGTTAATGTGTGTTCATTATGAGATAATTTTCCATTGACTGATAAACGTGTTCCAGGAATATCTCCTTGATATCAGGGTCATAAACTGAAACCTGCTTATTAGATCAAATGTGCAGCTGGAAGAGTTACCACATGAGTTTATAATCCTCTAGAGCAGTGTTTCCCAACCTTGTGCCTCCAGATGTTTTGGGACTACAACTCCCATCATCCCTCGTTAGCAAGACCAGTGGTCAGGGATGATGGGAATTGTAGTCCAAAAACATCTGGAGGCACAAGGTTGGGAAACACTGCTCTAGAGAACCTTCTCCCAATCTAGTGCCTTCCCAGTGTTTTTAATCACAACCCTGGCTGGGTCTGACAAGAGTTGTAGTGCAAAACATCTGGAGGGCAGCAGTTTAGAGAAGGTTGGCCTTGAGCCAGTGGTGCACTCTGGGCTAGAAATCAGCGCACCACTGTCTTAAGGCTGAGTCATATGTTAGAGTAGCATGGTTGCCCCCCCCCCCCATGGCTATATTTCACGCCTGTTCAGAAGGATCAAGTAAAATGGCCAGATCATGGGATAAGTCCATGTCAGTGTTGTCAAATCATGGTGACTTATGCAGCTGAAGTGGAAACTTCCAACATGAGTCACTGATCCTGTTGTTTCAGTGCTCTGGGGGTTGTTGTGAAAATGTGCAAGAGGAATTGTTAACCCTCCATATCCCCATAAGCAGCAGTGATTCTTATGCTGACTCCTGCTGACTTGACTGCTTGCAGGAGGGCTTCTGTTCTCAGAGATAACCCAGCTGTAGGTTAATTACTGTGCTTGCCTAGATCATGAGACACCCAAGCCAGGTGAAGGTAATTACAGTAAAGCCAGGTGAAGGTAGCTTAAAAAATCATAGGGCCTGAACCAGAGAGAAAGGAGCTTCGATGCAGGCCTAAACTGAAATAAGTGCCTCATAGCCTGCCCAGACAGGTCTTCGCTACTACGTCCCTGGGGCTCCCAGCAGTTGAAATGAAGATGGAAGTTTGGTTAGTATTCTATCTTTGTATGAAGGAGGGCTTGTTGTTTGCCTGGTATTGTGTAAAGGAAGGCTTGTTGCTTGCCTGGTACCATTTTGTAAAGGAGGGTCTGGTATGTTATTTTTGTGTCTAGGTATGTTAGGCTATTTGATTCTTGTGTCTAGTGTAAAGGAGATGATCTGTATCATTGTGTGTGATGAAGCCTGCTGCTCAGTAATTCCAGGCTTCCTTCACTACTTGTGTTTTGCGTTTGCTTCAGAGATCCCTAATACAGAACCCTTCTGCCTTTGGCAAGACGGGAGTGATGTAGGAAACAAAGAAATTGGTACATTTCTTTTAACACTGAGGTAGGATGCAAATGTAATCAACTGATGCAGTGTTTTCTGTATTAGCTTCACTCTCTATAGTTGAAAAAAGCATTCCTTCAGAGAGTCTGTAGGATGCTGAACGTTTCGCCTGCTGCAAGGAGGGGGAGATTCAAAATCCATTTTCTTGGTGTAATTTGTGTAGCTCTGCTAAATGTGTTGCTATTTTCTGCCCTGCTTTGACACAGAGACAATAAAGGGAGCTTGCCATGGAAATTGGGAGCAGGCCTCCAGACTTGTAGGAAGTAATGCAGCGCAACACAAAAGAGGCCATAAATCAGCTGGAAACAACCACTTGGTACTAATGGCTCATTTGTTTGGACTTATCTTTTGATGGTGGCCGCCTTCTGCTGAGATGAGGGCCAGGAGAATAATGTCTGCCAAAGGGTATATTTAAAGCAAGCCAATAATGAGAGCCACTGGCTTGCCATGGAGATTCCACTCAGGAGCCTGCTTTGTAGTCTGAGATCGCTGCAGAGAAAAATCAAGCTTTTTGGAAAGGCAGCATGCGCCGTCTTGCAGTGCCACCTGCCTTCTCAAGGATCTGTTAGCAACCTTGATAAGTCAATAGCTATCATTCATGGAAAGACATGGGTTAGATCCAAATGCATCTGATATTACAGGTTCTGTAGCTTTCAGATTGTGAGTCTGAAAGTCGTTCCGATTCTGAAGGTCATTCTGTGAGTCAAAGCATTTGGTCAGACAATAATTTGCTGAGCTTTTTATTACACCAGCGAGAGCCAGTGTGGTGTAGTGGTTAGAATATCGGAATAGGACTTGGGAGACCAGGGTTCAAATCCATGAAACTTACCAGGTGACCTTGGCCCAATAGGAGTCTCTCAGCCTAACTGAACAACCTCACAGGGTTATTAGGATAAAATGGGGGCGTGTGTATCACCTTGAGCTCCTTGGAAGAAAGTTGGGATAGAAATATGATATGATATGATTATATATATATATATATATATATATATTCCTGTGAATGTCTATCAAGAAGACAGAACAAGAACCCTGACATGCTAGTTTTCTTCAATGTGGGCCTTTTGTTTTAAAATGCAAGTGGTTATATATAATGTAAGTATTTGCATGCAGTTTTAGCTAATGTGTACATTTTTAAAATCAATTTTTCCCAATACACATTTTTATGTTTTCACAAATGTAGGCACACTTTCCCCTAATATACACAAACTGCCCAAGAGCTGAGCTGAATCTCATCTATAAGTAGTGGATTCCTCCAATAGCCTGACTTTTAACAGCTATTATAGGAAAGCAATCCCATTTTCACCTCGTTTTTGCTTTGTAATGCTACTTTCATGCGCCTCAAAGAACTGGATGAATGCAATCTTGCAGACTGTTGTTCCAAAGACATTATGTTTGAGCCATGTGTTTGCCATTTCCAAACGCCATTCTCCTGCCCCAAGGGGTGAAAAGATCACAGAAATGGGGTAGATTGCACATACCTATTTGGAACAGTGCAAAAAGGTCAGCCTGTTCTCTCTCTCTCTAAAATGGTTTAAGCTACAGGATCACTTGCAATATTCCGACCTAGAGGCATTCTTTTATATTCTGCGAAACATTGATGGGGCTGTTTAAATATGCTGAAATAAAACAGAATGGTTCATATGCGAACCTTTGGCACATAGCAAAGCAGTTCCTTCAGGCAGTGTTGATCTTCTAGAGTGCAAGCTGGGTCTGAACGTGATAATTCCATTGGCATTGAGAGAATGATGTGTCTCATTTCTGAAACCTGTCCAATGGCTGTTTATTCGCAGTGAGCTGATTTATTTGCAGTGTTTTGGAACTGATTGCTTTCTGGTGACAAATACACCGCTGCTAGCCTCTTTCTACTATGTAAATGTCATTTGTAATTGTAGCAGTCTACCTCGCTCATTCCTATAGTGCTGCACTTTGTGTTTTCTGGTAACGATGCTGGTGAAGTTAGCAAGAAATAGACACATCATTTGAATTTGCCACCGTTCATCAAACTTGTTCTTAATAGTCAAGTACCTTTACTCCAGGGTGGGAAATATGTGGCCCTCCATATCATAGAATCGTAGAGTTGGAAGAGACCCTGAGGATCATCTGGTCCAACCCCCTGCAATGCAGGAATATGCAGCCATCCCATATGGGGATCAAACCTGCAACCTTGGCATTATCAGCACCACACTCCTTGTTGGACGTCAACTCCCATCACCCCCAGCCAGAGTAGCCAAAGGTCCCCTATCCCTTTCTTATCTGGAAAGTCTTAATTCTGTTTGCAATTAATGATAAGGCATATTTCAAGCTGGTGTTCTGGGTTTGCATGTGCAGCTGCCATTCATCAAACTGGAATGGCCAAGGTCATATCTGCTATTGGCATTTGGCTCAGAACTTTATTACTTCAACCTAAGGTTACCAGACGTCCCCATTTCCCAGGGACAGTCCCCGGATTTACAAATCAGTCCCCATACAAAATCCATTGAAGTTGAAAAGTGTCCCCGGATTCATTGAAAAAAATCTGGTAACCTTACTTCAACCCCTTCCTTGAGCTTGCTAAGGAACTGTCCCTTCTTCCTGCATTTTATTCTGCTCTTGGTATATCCCATTACCGTTTGTGTTTTTGGATGGCCTCCCAGTCTGAAGCCTGCTCTTTTCATTCATGCTTTCCCCCAGAAACCTGCAGTGTCAGTTACTGGCAAAAGGCTCCATTTCCACCATTTTGGAAAGGTTAAGGCTTCCCACCCCACTGACCATGTCCACAATTGCTCAGCTCTCAACATATTGTGTCCAACAGAGCAATATAAACAAGGGTCATGGGTAGTTCTGATGCAGCTGTATGCTGTACTCTACCAAATATTAAATGAAGTAATATTTTAAAGACTAAAATGTTTATAAGAGATAGGAGGAGAACACTGAGGATGTCTTTGGCTGTGAGGAGTTGACATTTGCAGGAAAGTGGGATATTTTCTCTCTCTTGAGTTCTTAGAACAGCTGAGTGATGAGCCATGCTTTTAGGCAGAGAAGGGGTCTGCCACCAGAGGTTTCCTTGTTGCAGTCGCAGAGAGCTTTGTGGCATTAATCCACAGCTGTAGGAAATGACATGCGCTGGGCTGAGGACAGCCTTGGATCTGCAGCATCCCAAGTTTGCTTGCTCCTCTGATGCATATACAGACAGTGTACACAAGTAGAATAATTAGATCAGTCCCGGAGCCGTTGTAGCTGTTTTCAATCCCATGTCGTGGGCGGGTGGGGGTGGGGGAGGATAGATTTTTGAAATGACAACCAACTTAGCAATTCATAGTTAATGAGATAGCAAAAGTTGCTGTATGATTGTATGCGGCTAGGGGCTATTCATGAAATATCTTGCACTTTGTGTGATCATGTGAAATTTCAGCAAGATCTTGCTGGAAATTGATGCCACTTCTCTGCTTTGGGAGCTTATGCCACCTGAGGTGGTTGCTTCACTCCTTTTCCTGGCCTATACTGAGCGTAGGAACATGCTGCCCTGTCCACTCCACCCTCCTTCACAGATCACGTGCACCTCCCCTCCCATGGGCCGTTTTGACAGCAGTTGAGGACACCTTCCTGTCAATCACCTAACATCTAAGGATGAATCAGCAGACTTAAACTATGCTGCTAGTTGCTCCTTTACACGTGTGGCTTGTCATCCTTTTTAAAGAGATGACTAAAAAAATCTGCACATAGTATTTATCACAGTTGATTTACGCAGAAGCTGTGGTATCCATTTGTTCCATTCTTCATGGTTCACATTCTGCTGAAGCAGATGTTTTCAACGGGTCACCCACCATGACTCATCTCTTGTGCCTGAGGGGAGTTGCAACTAATCCAGCAACAGAGAAGTTAATTTCCCCCTCTCCCTTTTAATTACCAACATGAGCACCAGACTTTATTTGCTATTTTATTGCTTCTTATCCCTTGTAGCACGAGATCAATTTGTCAATCTATTTGTAAACTATGTATCTACAGGATTGGCCGTGCTTTTATTAACATCTTTCCCCTTGTTATTAATGAATATATAGTTAAGAACAATGATATTATCATTAATCAGATGTGGCACAAATGTTTGTTTGGCTGCAGGAAAATGACAAATGAACATATGAAACTGCCTTCTACGAAGGATGACACCAGTCCAGTATTTTTTGTCCTCTGATTTGGCTCTCCAAAATCTCAGGCCTCTCCCACACCTTTTAACTGGAGATGGGATATCTTGAGTAGTATATTCAAAGCATACGCCACTGAGCTATGACCTCTCTCTCTATCTGGTGTCTTGGGACAAGGATTCTGTCAAAGTACCCCTGCACATGTGGACTCCCATTTACTTCCTAGCATTGGTGATTGCAAACAGGTACTCTTGCCAACCACTACATATATTCTGGAATAGATCTTTTGATATCTGCCCTGCTTCCCTCTCTTTCAAAAGCATCAGAGCACCTGACCCTCTCAAAAAAAAAAAGTTGGTTATGCTTCTGTAACTACGTGGGAGTTTTTCCATACATAATACCTTTCCACGGAGAACATTGCAAGTGTGACTCTAATGTCAATGCTTCTAAGGTATCATGTTATAAGCCTCCAAAATCATGGGAAAGAGGAAACATATGCCTATGGGATAATGCACATTCTGTGGGTTACCTATTGGGATTCATGCACAGGAGGGAATGTGCAGTTTACCCGTCAAGTTGATGTTACCATCTTCATAAAAGAGTTACCATCTGGATAGGTCAGTTGGTTAGAGCGTGGTGCTGATAATGCCAAGGTTGCAGGTTCGATCCCCGTATGGGACAGCTGCATATTCCTGCATTGCACAGGGTTGGACTAGATGGTCCTCAGGGTCCCTTCCAACTCTATGAATTATCTATGTCAGAACAATTGGCAAACAACAAAACAAAACACACACATGACATCATTTCTGGAATATAACCACCATGCCTAGTAAGTAATGCACTGAAGTTGCTACCAATAAGACATCGATATTCATTCTTTTATGAACGGAAAACAATAAACAGTGTCTTTTGTTCCCCATACTTTAAATTAAATAACCAAATTCGATTCTTGGTTATGCAGAGGTAATAATGATAGTAGTAGTAGTAATAATAATAATAATATGTAGAGGTTGCTAAGTTTGCCATTTTGCACCTAAATCAGCCCTGCTAAACTTGTACCAAAAAAAAGGCATACAATTAGTGCTACATTTAACACTTGTACATTTTTATTTAATTAAATCAGCCATTGTACACGTTGCAGCTATGTATTGTTAGTGTTGTTGTTTTGTTTTGTCTTTTTTAAAATCTTTTTAACTAATACATGCCCTCATAGATATATTCAGTTAGTGTTATCACCATGGGAACAAGATGCTGACTCATCAACTTAAAATCACTTCTTCTCACAGTATTCAAGTTCTCTGATAACACAGCAAAAAATCAAAACCGATAAAGGAGAATAGCCATTATGCTGTTACACAGAACATCATCTGCACTGCAAAGTACACAACAGAAATGCGTTTCTTTTAGAGCCCCAGTCTTGAAGGTCAACCAGTGATGTTCTTGACAATGAGAAATGAGCTATTGTGTGTCCTGAAATGGGTCTCCTTCCATTTTGGCAGTCACAAGTGCTTGCCAACCAAAAAGAAAAATGTTAGAATGGCACTTTGGGTAGCTTTCTTAGCAGGCGGCCAAACCCCCTAAAACGTTTCCTTTCTCCCCACATGGTTAGTTAAATGAGGAGGTGCCATTTGTAACATTTATTTTCGGTATTCTGAGCACTGAGTCAATTATTATTATTTTTTTTTACAAGAAGGAAAATCTGGCTAGGTTTTGAAAAATATCAACCCTGGAGGACTTGACTCATCCTTGTTGAATATACTTTGTCTTTATCAAATAACTGATTCAAAATGTATATCATTTTATATGTATATATATAATATATATAATTACATATATATGTTAAAATGCAACAGAGCTCCAGACCACTATTAGAATTAGGTACAGACCACAGAATAATTCCAGAGTCGCATATGCCCTTCTTGGAAAAATCAAAGTGCAGACATTTACATGATGATTCCTGAAAGTTGGGTAAGGAATATAAATAAAACGACGACAAAAAACAAATGCCCAATGAATTCATATCCCTCCATAAGCAAATCTCTGAAGAACAATCTCAAATGGAAGGTTAAGCTCCGCTCGCTCAGTGCTGAGAGAGATAAGCTGTTGACATGGTTACAAGAGGATTGAGTTTGTATTTCCCAATGCCACATGCATGTACCAGGTTAAGAGACAGTCTTGATAGAATGTGATAAATTTAGAGTAACCTTTCTTAAGAGTGGGAAAGGGTTCCTTTTCCCTTATCAAGTTATCTACAGTGCAGTGGCCAGCAGGAATAACCACCAATAAGACAGCGTGGTTTGCTAAAGCAGTGATGAAAACAGGAAATTACAGGAGTTAGAGCTTTTTTGTTTTTGTTTTTGTAATGCACCTTGCCTCTTGTTCCAGTCTAAAAGATTTGAATACAGTATGCAGATGTGCCACAGATATAGCTGCTAGCAAGTTATACCTAACTGGGTATTTATTTTTCTTCAGGAAATCTTTAGGTGGCTTCCCAGGAGTCATAAAGCAGGGGGTGGCTGCATTCAGCTGGCAACAGCTGGAGTTTGAGGTTTCGGCCTGACTCTCAGAAACTTTCAAGTCAAGGAGATCAACAAACTGGAAGTCCTATAAACATGGGAGGCCTGACATGCTTCCTTCTCAGTAGATCCATGTTGTATATTCAACGGAAGAGTAATTAATCGCTCTTCAACAGTTTCAACAGACCGTGTAGTTCTCGATCCTAAAAGTAGTCACAGAAGGCAGTGTTTCTTTCAGTCTTGTGAGTCCAAGCACTTTAGCTATTTACAGGTTAAAGTTAGCATCCCTTTTTTTAAAAAAAAAATGCACATACATTGTGATTTGAAGAGGCCTGTGGAAGAAGCTATGTTTTTATGGATCAGATGCAGAAGCAAAGGAACAACAAAGATGGCAATCTTGACAAGTTTCCAGTATAGCACAAAGTCAATGACTTTTAGTAGACAAACCATCCCAAATGAAGGATGCTATCTTTGGTCACAAATTAGCTTACAGATATTTGAAAAGAAAAAAGAAAAGAAAAAACAACCCTACACTATATGCCAAGTCGAAATGTTAGTGTCCTCTAGTGATTATGTTATGTCATCTACAGCAAAAGAAGAAAGTGAATTCTGGATATTGAATGGATATGTGTGTTGGTCTGTGGGTGAGATTTTAGCAGCATCTCATTTGGCCTCTTTCTTCCACTCATCTTTGCAGAAATGTCTCAGTAGTTGCTGGAGGTCATGCTGAAGGTCATCGCGGGGTAGTGCTTCTGGTGTGTCCTCCAGCAGTTCCACATGAATACGGTTTCCATACTGGTCCTTAACCACAGTCCTCTTCTGGGTACTGGCTTTACTCATTGTTGTCCTGCAGGGAAATGAAGGGTAAAGAGTGAGCAATCGTAGCATATGCTAAAAAGGAAATGGAATTTCCCTTTTCTAATAATATAATAATAATATTTTTGAGACATAATAGGTCCAATGAAATTAACTGCAGCAGGGATATGGATGTGAGCTGCCTTAACTATTCTTATAGAAAGGTGGAATATAACAACAATAATAAAAGATTATTATTGATACTGATGCTAATAATACCACCAATGAAAGCTTGTACCACAATATAATTTTTAACATCAAATGAACAAAATTGTTCATTTTTTTGTTTTGTTTTAAACATGGTAGGATGTCCACCTTCTGGAACTGGGCCTTAAAAACACATGCTTCCATGCACAGCCATTAAAAGAGCTTGAAATAACCATGCAAACCTTTTCAGGGTGCTAAACCTAGCATGATTATAATTAAATCATGTTTGTTAAATATTTCTACTGCATCTGCTCTCAATGCTGATTTACCTTCACCAGTTAATACTCATGCTATCCTTGGCCGTGAACCGCTTAATACTGTTCTCACACAGCTTCCACTAATCACAGACAAGAGCTTACATGGCAGATTGTATTCACTCTAGCATTTGTCTTGTTGACTAGACTAACTCCAAAATTTATAATATACTTGCACTTAGAAAGTACCTAGTTAGAACTGTCAACTGTCCCCAGACATGGAGTAAGGGCACAAGATGCAGCCACCTTGCTGATATAAGCCAGTCTGCCTTGACTCAGTGCCTGGATGAGAAGCTACTGGGAAAACCCATATATATGCAACTTTGAGATCCATGATGGAGGAAAGGTGGGAGATAATTATACTATTTCCAAAAAACTGGAAATGCCATCATTTTGAAAAAACCAAAAACTGTGACCACTAGCCTGTTTAGGGTAGAATGCATGCTTCTCTCCACTTTGTGAACAAGGCAGCAATCCCATGTCACATTGGTGTTTCAAGGATTTGGAATAAATGCCTTCATCCAGCAGTATGAATTTTTGGCATATATTTGAAGCATGGCAAGTGACAACTGTGGCGGGGTTGCGGACTGGTTCAGGAACTGATCTGTACTAACTTGTTCTGGAGACAGTTTTGACCTTTGAAAAGGTAGTTCATGGTTTATGACTGTTTCCAGCCATCATCTTAAATCTGCTTTGGTAAATATAACAGCGACATCAAAGAGAACATATTGTTAAATGGGATTTGTCTAGTGAATGTGGGTGGTAAACATTTCTTTCTTTCTTTCTTTTTGAGAAGGGAGCTAGGAGAAATGACATCACCGCATCTTCTAAGACTTTCTAAAGTACACGAACCAAAACAACTGTCATTTGTTACTTTAATCTTGCATGGGGGATCTGTTTGCTTGTTATTTCCCAGGGAGCCACCTTGGTCTAGTATGGGCATCTACACATCTTCTTCCTCATGGCAGAGACAAAGAATTGAATGGACCATGCTGTGCTGGATTTTCTTTGAATGAGGCATCTCTCTAACCAGCTAACGTACCTCCCACTCCCTTATTAAAGGGTTTCTTTATTTATGCAACTAAACCATTCCTTGGTCCCCATTTCATCCTTCCATCTTTTCTACATACATAGCCATCATAATGTATAGTCTTAAACGTAGCCAAGATGCCACATAGTATATACATTGTCAGTCTTGACTATTGTCATGGTAAAGTCATATGTAGGAAACATGATGGCTCCACCCATGTTAAGCCAGTGTATGATATCATAAAATGGAAAACAAAGGGGGAAGAAACGGGGGGGGGGGAGCAAACCACCAAGTAATCCCAACCATGTCTACTCAAAAGTAAGCCCTATTGAATTCAGTGTTTTCTCTCAGGTAATCTGAGTTAGGCTATAGCTTAACAGAAATTACAAAACAGCAATAAACATGTGGATTATGAAATAAGTAGAGAGAATACATCATGGCTGCCTTATCCCAGCATCTACTCATATGTTTCCTCTAACCATGACATCTGAACAAAGTGCTGAGATACTAGGCAAGGCCTCAGAACATTTGACTATGGAACACTGGAGTAGCCGTTTTGGTTGTACAATTAGTTCTACATTAACTAAAAAAATAAGGGCATTAATAACTCCTCCCCCACCCCAAGTGGAAACAGTATTTGAAGGCTCCGCTTGCAAGTTGGCTGAAGCCAAACTTCTCCCTCATTCTCTTAGAATGGCAATGGCGCCCACCTGAGAGGTGCCGGAACTGAGTTGAAAAAAAGCCTTGGCTGAAGCCCTGAACAGAACCACCCCTCTGGCTAGGCATGCACTGCAGCCCCACTTGTCTGTCTGAATGGCAAAGTGGAAGCTTGAAAAGACAAATTTCCTCTTCTGAACCTATTTTTAGTGATGCTTCAGTTGTGTTTGTTACAGAGAAAAAGGTCAAGCATAGAGTTCCGGTGAACATATTTCTGGAGATCAAAGCATGTAAAATTGACTTAGTGACTCCGAACCAAAATGCGAGGGATATTTTCAGCCTAAATGTGCAGGTATGTGACTGAATCATACCTGCAAAATAGTGACAGTCCAGAAGTGGCCTTAGTGTCGATCACTTAGTATTTTCAAGAAAAGCTTAATGTGATGAGATTCAAAGCTGACATTATTTCACTTCCCACACAATTTCTGTTAGTTTGTTAATCTTTTGCCATTAAGAAGTTCACTGCCATGCCAACCCAAACCTTTTAATAACTGAGCCATCCTCTTTCATGACCTCTTTCTCTACTAAAGGAGGGACTTCAATTTTCATTTTGTTACCTGCATAGTTCAGGGCCTAAAGTGAAACAAGAAACAGAACCATACCACAAAGGACTTTAGAGCACAGCTTAAATATTCCAACCTGCTGAAATGCTGGAGGAAGTCCAGAGCCAATGAGAAAAAGAAAGTTAGCCAAAAAAACAAGCAAACAAACCACCCACTTCAGCTTTTGCTAATGTAAAATATCTTATCACTGAGTGCCCATGGATTCAAATTCATCGCATTTTGACTGTCTAAAATATAAAGGAGTCTTCTGTACTTACTGTGAATTTTGAGGAGTCACAACTGAATCTACATATCTCTGCCACTGCTAGAAAAATGCATCATTTCCAGTAGCAATAGATGAACGTCACAGTCCTGCTCCAGAAAACATTTCCAAAAACTGGATTTTTGCACTTCCCCCCTGCGTGTTATAAATTTCCAGCTCTCACCCCAGGACTAGTCCTAGATTATTGAAGCCAGATCCTGCCTTTGCACTTATGAGAATCAGGAAACATTTGGCAGTTCTGAAATGTCTTCCCCGGAAACCCATATAATCAAGATATACAATGTCTATCAGGGATGGGGACCTGTGGCCCTCCAGACGTTGCTGGACTAGAGCTGTTATCAGCCATAGCCAACATGGTTGATGGGCTAGGGATGAAGGGAGTTGTGGTCTTCTGGGACAGAGGCTCTACATCCCCTGCCTATATTTGTTTATTTTAAATTTTATGCACTGCATAATTAATCTAATCTCAGATATCTAATCTGTGAACGTAGAACATCCATAAAACAGCATAAAAATCCTTAGTCAACATATGGACAGTGGACCATGATAACCAATTAAAATGGCCAAACTACCCCAGGGTATCAGAGCTACTTTGGACATTTTGTGTCATTCTGCCAAGCGGTAAAGATGAACCCATTCTCGTAGGTTGCAATGAATATGTGCTTTTGTGACAGTGTGAAGACGTACTGCAGTGATAAAAGGAATGTGAATGCCTTTCTTTGCTACTATTTTGACAGAAGGAAAAATGTAAATTTTAAGTGTGAAAGGAACATCTAATGAGAGTATTGGAAATTACTGAGTTGGAGATATTGAGAGTGTACTTCTGGTGAGAAGCCTCCTGGATTGTTTCCCGAGTTCGGTTAATGAGTATTTTGTGGGCGGAGGGTCTCCAGTGAGATGGGAGGGGTCTGCTGCTGCAATAGTTGGAAAGCAGTGCAGATAAAGTAGTGACGTCATGGAAGGGTGTTCTGGATGGTTAAACTAAGATATGGTGATGCAATTGGATTAAAATAAAATGTGTTGATTTTTTTTTTAAATTCCAGTCCTAATTTTCCTGCAGAAGACCTCAGGGTCTTCCTCCCAGTGGTACCCTACTGAATCACTAATCAGCTGTATATCTGCTTAGCTTTAAGAATATGGCACCATCAGATGTTCATAGAACATTAACTGGGTCTCACCAGGTATCTCATACAGGACATTCACAGATAGATATTATTTTAGTGGTTTTGTGTATTTTCTAATTTGGACTTTTTATTTTGAGTTGCTTTGAACATATTAGAAAGGACAGGTAAACTTTACTTAGAAACAAGTCTTCAAATGTACTTCACTGCAGTAAACTACCCCAGTATATGTATATTCTTCTTCCCATGTGATTTTACAGTGTTATTCTAGACTGACACTTCCAAAGACATGTCAGAAAGGCAATATTTTACCTCTTCAAAGTCATCTTTGGCTGAGGGAAGATCAGTTGCTAAGCTAGCATCTCCATGGTGCTTCTCCATTCGCTCCCCATGTACAACCGTAGTCTTCACAACTTTGCTGACCTTGCGGCCTTCCACTGGTTCAGACTGAAATTCTGAGGCACTCAGTACACTTGGCTCAGAAAAGGTCAGCTGGTGAAGAAAGGTTTCACGGATAAGTTGTGTGATTGTGAGCACACACTACTAAGGAGAGCTCAGTTAACGCCTGAAATGAATGATACTGAGTTTTGGCTTATCATTCTAAGTGAACGTAATACATAAATTAAATTTAAAGACATGCTTAAGTTGTCCTGGTTGCAAAATTTTGCAAGAAATCAATGAATCCAAAATCTCACAAAATTTCTTCCAGGATGTGTAATCAGATTACTATAGGAATTCAGATGGTCTTAGCTTGATGTAGACATCACAAATCATATGGCAAACTCCTTCCAAACGAAAACCTCAATTCCTGCAGTTTCACTATGCATATCACAAGATGTAAATGCTCTGTGACCTTTCTATTTGTACTTCCCCCTCTGAATCTGACTGTTGCCGAGTAAGCAGTTCTCTGCATGTTGCAGAAATGGCTTTGGGCCCTGGCTAATGTGAGTACCTTGAATTTAGGAGTAGGCCAGTCAGCTGAAGATCCCATTAGCAGAGCACCCATATGCTATCCTGTTCAGCTGGGGCTTGGGCCAAGACCAAGTCAAGGTAGGCTTCTTTAAGTAGTCAAGGGCCTGGGCAGTTCCTATTGAGCTATGGGGAATGTTATTTCAGCCAAGAGTTGGGGCCATCACAGGCTTTATGTAAGCTGAAAAGGCCTTTATCACTGGTCTTCAGCTGGTGGGTTATGACCCAGTAGTGGGCCGCAGCCAGTTTCAAGGTTGGTTGCAAGAGGAGCATTAATATAATGCAAATATGTGATAAAAGATTAAGGAATGGGTTCCCCAGTGCAGGTCTGGGTGAAAAGTGGGCCCTGGGTCTGAAAAAGGTTTAAGATACAAAAGGAAGCCCAATCTCCTTGATGATCTGGTTGTGCTGACTCTTGTTGAGTTCTATATCTTCTTCAGAGTCCTGTGATCAATTGGGTTTGGGGTCATGATACTTGCCAGTTAGAAACAGGGATTTCTAATAAGGCAGACATGTATGAGAAGAGATAGAGAATAAGTTTTACTGTCTGATGTTGGAGAAAACATCTCTCTACTCAATAGGATACTACTCACTCTACCTCCTCCCTCACCCTTCACCCTCAGTGCAACTCTTAGACCGAATGGACATTTTCAAGGTTCCCTCCTGGGTGAAATGTTCAATGTTCTCCAAATGCAAGTGATAACCTTTCTGTCAATATTCCAGTCATAATTCACCCATTCCCAGCAGCAAAGTGATTTAGAAAACATGATGTGCAAATTTCGAAATGGGTATGCCCTGGATTCACCTACTTGCTTTTCACAATCTACAGATCACAACTTGCCTCTACATGGGCAACCTTAAAACCCAGGACATGTATGAAAAGGCTCTTAGAAGTGCAGACTTGCAACCAAGTGAGGGGAGGTTGCAACTTAAACACAATGGCCAGAAGAAACTCTCTTGGGGTAATACTACTGTTAATTTTCCTAATTCATTTCTCATTCATTCAATCAATCTAACTAACCTCTGATTGCTCGCTGTCGCTCTTCAGCACAACTCGCTTTATGACTTTGGAATATCCATCTCCCTCTTCCACCTTAACTGGCCCCTGAGGTTCTCCTTGCATCACAACTTCTTCCTTTTCTGTGCCATCTGGTAAAGTGAATCGCCTGATGATTTTTCTAGTGACCTAATGGAATGACACCATTATTAAGAGTTTTAAAACAATAGCAGTCATATGTACAATTTTGTAAGTGCAGCATCTTCTATTCACCTGTGAACAGAATAATCCTTCCCAAAGGGGCTGGAGGCATCACTATACCCATTCTACTAGCAGGTAATACAAGGTAAATGAAAGGCTAGATGTTCAAAATCAGTTCGCCTAAGTACCTTAATTCCAATGAACCTTAATAAGCTCACCTCTTTAAATAGTGGCTAGGCCTCCCAGTCAGACCATGGATTTTTTTTCCTTTGGAAGAGTATCTTTAAAAAATATTTTGAAAGGGTAAGCCTTGCAGAAAGTATTTGTTATCAAGGACCTAGCAGAATCTCCCAGATCTCACTTGCAAAACTAATTAGCATGTTTTGAACAGCTTGTGTTTGACACATGTCTGTGTAGTACCATGCAAACTGGCCATGCAGTGCAATCCTAGAATGGTTACTCACAAATGCCCCACTGTGCTCAGTGGGTGCTATCCAGGCTACGTGTGCATGGACTGCAGCCTTGGATACTTTTATTACCAACCTTCACATTGATTCTGATGTATTGTTTTTCACCAACAAAGCCCTGATATAGAGGAAAACTCACACTGTCGAACATGTTTCTGGGTTACTAACTAGGCCTCAAAGGTGCTCTGCAGGGCATCATAGAAGTAACTTATGTCAGATTGACAACTGTGGCTTCCTTTGTGACCGCACAGAAATTTTATTGCAGTAGTTGTCACAGCCACTGCTGCCCCAGTTTGCGCCAGCTCATCCTTGACGTGCCATGTGGAATGAGCACATATCAACATTTTAGTCTGCAGTTTGGGCCAGGAATGTCACTAAAGTGTCCAATTCCCATTGGAGATGCTTTCCATGTTACTATTGGAGTAGACACTGGGGAGTTTCGAGGATTTAGTCCAGTCTGCATTTTTAAGCAGATCCACCTAATCTGCACTGCCCAGACTAATATACAGAAATGAATGCAATTATTATTTCACACTTCTTCAAATTGTGTAATGCAGTTCTTGACTCAGAAGAGGTACCCAAATGCATCTTTTAGGGTAAGATGTGCACCAAAAAATGCATTTTGTGAAGAAGTGTGCAAAAAATAATGCTAATAGATGCAGAAACAGGATGGAATATATATGAAACTGACACAGACCAGAAAAAACCCGATTATTAACAGACACTGAACGAGTCTCATTGTAGGCTTCTTTTAATTTAACTCCATAACACATAAAAGGGCCCAAGCGTAGCTTTAATTTACAAAGAAAAACCCCTGTTCTTCCTACATTTCCCATTCAGTCAACATCTTAAAGTTAAATTGTACCTTCTTCACCACAATATGGCCATGTTCATCTGTGTACTGCTCCTCTGTTACAGCTTCTGGTGGCATTTCGGGCATATCATCAGACTGTTGGTCAAAGAACAAAATCCATAAATTAAAGTGGTTGCTTTAAATAAATTGCACAAAAGAGGTTAGTTGATTAAAGCAAGGGGGGAAATGAATGAATCAGGAAGCACTGAAGCATAGTTGTTAAAACTCCATTAAAGGTTCTGCAAACCAATATTTAAAAACATGCAAAGAAACCTCGAACCAATAGGCAAACAGAAATCATTTGACCTAATAGGAAGTAGTGTTGAAGCAGCAACTCTCATTGGGACATGGGACATTCTTCCTCAAAATGCACATTGGGTAGCAACCCTATTGGGTTTCTCTTTTCTCTTCCAAGCTTCCCAAATCAAAGTAGAAAAAGTTATCTATGTTACTCAACAGACATGCATTATTCAGGAACATGCCAAATTCATCAGTGCAATACCAGCCAAGGGGTTGCTTCAGGAACAGGACTTTGGGAAAGGGTGGGTCCTAGAGGTGTAACCAGGACATAATTGCCACTGGCACGTGCAGTAGTTCAATACTCCTGTACCTGAATAATCACCCGGCGGCGAACGACCCTGGTAGTTACCATCTCTTCCTCATCTGAGCTGGCCTCCAGCTCACCTAATTCCTCTGCTAGCTCCTAGTGGAAGCATGGAAGCATGGCTCTTATCATACAGATATAGCATGGTGTGAATGAACAGCATTTGGCCCCTCTTCTATTAGCACAATGGAAACAACACAAATGCTCACAGCTTTAACAGAAGCTGCATTACTTCTTCCCTTGAGCATAACATGAGATACTAAAGTCGCCTTTAAATTTGTGATGCCGTCTAGACTATTACTTTTTGTTGTTGTTGTTATTTGAAATCACGTATTAGCTATGGTGCAATGTGCTGGAATAACTTGGATACGATCCAAAAACTTTTCATTCTCTATAAATCTAATGAGAGAAAAGCTTTTGTGTTTAATTAATTAATTAAAAGGCATTTGCATACAATTTACTGTTAAAAAAAGATCTGCTGGCTATAAACTTTTTTAAAGGGAAATTAACCTGGACAGGAGAAGTCAGAGAGAAAAGGCTCCTGATTGTGTGGTTTGCTCATGTATAATGCTACCGGTAGGCCAGTCACTCCATGGGGGAGGGACTGGGAGGGACTGCTTATGCACAAGCTAATTTCCCTAACCATGGTTTATATGGTCACCATTATATGTGGACAAAACCAATGTGAGCTCAAGCGTTGTTGCTGAAGTGCATGACCTAGCTTGGAATGCAAATGGAGTGCCTCTCTCTCCCATTCCTTCCCACCACCTGGAATGCTGCAATGGCAGCATTCCGTGCACCAGGGAGTAAAGTTTCCCAGGATTCCTGATTGTCAGATTGTCCTCAGCAAGTGCCCTGGAAACAACATGCTTCAGGTGCATAAAGCCCACAGAGTGGGCATACTGAGCAGCATCCCCAGAGAATATTGGAGCACGTTTCCAGGGTACTTGATGCCCATCCTCAGACACCTTATTTCCTAGAAGTCCTGATGTCTGGGATGTTGCCATTAGGTATTTACAAGAGATGCTAACGAGAAAAAAAGGGAATGCAAATCTTTCAAATATGCCTTCATCAAACCTCCCCACTGCCAGATAGCTGGAAAGGGGCAGCAGGACAGGATACAGGGGCTTGGGGAGCGCGGTAGGCTGAATAACATTTGGATGACACACCCAATTTGAAGTAGGATAGGGTCCAAATTTCATAATTGGCCTTGGCAAAAAAATGAGCTGTTTCTGTTTGAGGGAATTTGTGTGTGAAATAGTTGCATGTGACAGGTACAATTCTGAACAGAGCCAAAGAGCTTCCACTAATCACTAACGACCTCTCTGTAAAACAAACAAACAGGAACGCTGACATGTAGGATGTCAACACATCAATGTTTTGTTTGTTGCATGTACACCAATCAGAAAGGCACAAATTGGCTTCCAAACATTTCCTGCATCCCCACCCCACCCTACACAGAGATCTGGGCATCTTCTTTGCATGCAGAAGACCCCAAGTTCAATTCCCAGAATCTTTAAGAAGGGCTGAGAATGACTCCTGCCTGACATCCTGGACAACCTGTGCTGGTCAATGCGGATAATATTGACCTACAGAGACCAATGACTTGGTATGGAGCAACTTATAAGTTCCTATCATCTCCATACAGGGGGAAATGGCATCTGTGAAGCCCTTAGTTGTACTAAATATAGGATATTCACTATTCTTTTCCAAAGGATTTCTTTAGCAATAGATTCTCTTTCGTGAATCCATTCTGGAACATTTCATTTTGGGTTGCTGCCATGTTCACCCTGTTCTGACCTAGTTGACAGAAGTTTTCTGTCTACTTTTTCCCTTCTGTGGTACCTACAGCTTTGTGTTTTCAATGGCAGATTTCTTTCATTTATATTCTGTTTGCAGTTGGAATTGTTTTTGGCCAGTTATGCGTGGGGAACATTGGTATTTATTATTCATACATTTTGTTCCTTGGTACTGACTAAGATCATATTAAAGATGTTACTCCCCTGAATAATAATTCCTCTGATGTGTGCAGGAGTAACCACATGATTCATCAAGCGAGTAGTAATACTTACCTTTTCCAGCAACTCTTCTTCATATCTTTCTGATACTTCTGGGTGTTCATCAGTTGATTCCACAATCACCAGACTATTTTTCCTTGGATAAAGATCTTCTTGGTGGTCTTCAGGTTCTTGCACAATGGGTGAATCCGTTCGTTCACTAGATGTTGGGGTATGAAGGTATGGCCTTTCAAGATCCTCAGAGCCTGCAGTAGAGCCCTCAGACTTTTCACTGGGAATGCTTGTTGCTTTTTCTCCTTTTGGTGCCTGTGTTGCTCCAGAAGTTGTGACACTGTGAATTAAAGTTGAATTCAAGGTACCTAATTATTATATGTTCTATGTTTCTAGTGAATAAGCATACAGATGAATGTCAGGCTAAATATTCAACATGACTTTAAGGTTTACATTAGTTTAATATAAACCTTAGGAGGACCACTCTCCATCCTTGTTTTTAACGGTTCAACACTCTTCATTCTTGCTTGGAAATATGTTGGAACTTCCCTATTATGTTTTCCTATTTTATTTTCTTACATTTATACCCTGCCTTTCTCCCATCATGGAACTCAAGACAGTGCAATCGTGTTCCCAGTCCCAGGTGGTCACCCATCCAAAAAAATTCCTCCTCTACCTTCTGTTCATAGGCTCCACGGGAGGAAAAATCCTTCCGTGAGTTGAGGGATGCAATTGGATACAACCCCTATTTTTTTAAAAAAATAAATAAATAAATTCTCTTTTGTCATTTGGAAATCCACTGGCTCAGTAATTTCTCTGACGTATGTTTAATAGTCACATAGAGTTCATATTTGACTGAGCATATAACACTTTCTATTGTGTGTCTGCTCTGAATGCATGAGCATGAAGAAGAACTTGCAACTCTGAAAGCAGGTGTCTTAAATCAATTTAGTTTGTGAAACAGAAAACATAATTTATGGAATCTAAATAGTGCACTTGTGTGTGTGTGTGTGTTTTATAGAGGTCAACAGAGCGTACGGTACATTTTTCACAATATGCCATCATTTTGGGCCTGCAATCTTGGGATTCTTACAAGTATTCTTGTGTAGTAGATGAATCTTCTGGCAGCGCATGAGATTTCCCTGAGAATTCAGCTTCTACTCGCTCCTTGTGTGCTTGTCGTAGGAGTTCTGTAATGGATAGTTCCGCCTCACCTCTAGGTGTGCCGTCGTGCAAGGGTGAGTAACTCACAGAAATGTCTTCCTCGGAGACAAGGGGAGGGTGATCTGATGGCTCACTGTCTTTAGAAAAAGAATGTTCTTCTTCCTTCTTATCTCTTGTGCTGTACAGATCTTCACGGAGTGCAGAAAAACCTACAGCAAGGTAAAAACAATTATTTGGTCTTCCCATGCAAGGTAGGAAGGTCTGCTCAGTTTACATCTACCTGCAGATTTGTGGTGGTGCTGAGTAGGGAGAGGAAAATCTGTCAGTTTTGGTTTCTCTCTGTTTCTTGTTTTTCCAATCTTAAATCCTATGCATTTCCACATCAGCTTGCAATTTTTTTAAAAAAAAAATCCTCCTGAAAATTCATCAGTATTTTAGTGCAAATTTCTCCATTGCATGAATTTTTTGCCTAATATACACATTTCTGCAAAGCAATTTCCCCCAATGTTTGCATTTTTATGCACACTTTAGCCTCATACAAATTACTGGAGAACCACACTGCATAATTTGCAGAAGTGTGAATTTCAAAGGATTGCTGTGTTTCACTTTTGTGTATTGGTTTGGAATAAACAAGGTAGGAAGGTTCATCTTGAAGTGTGAACTGAATCAAATTTCTCCCACTTCCTTAGGTTTCATGTAGAGGCACCACACACACACACAAACACATACATAAATGTCTGCTGACATAGAGCATAGAACCATCGAGTTGGAGGGGGCTTCAGAGGCCATCTACTCCAACCCCCAGCTTGATCCAGATAGCCCAGAGCTGGAGCATCCACAGAACATTACTCTTTAGCTCAGGGGTCAGCAAACTTTTTCAGCAGGGGGCCGGTCCACTTTCCCTCAGACCCTGTGGGGGGCTGGACTATATTTTGAAAGGAAAAAAAAATGAACGAATTCCTATGCCCCACAAATAACCCAGTAATGCATTTTAAACAAAAGCACACATTCTAGTCATGTAAAAACACTCTGATTACCGGACTGGCTGCGGGCCGGATTTAGAAGGCGAATGGGACGGATCCAGACCCTGGGCCTCAGTTTGCCTACCCATGCTTTAGCTTCTGTTTGAAGAACTCCAGTAAGGAAGAGCCCACCACCCCTCTAGGCAACTGTCCCCATTGCTTAACTACTCTTAAAGGCAAAGGGACCCCTGACCACTAGGTCCAGTCACAGATGACTATGGGGTTGCGGCGGTCATCTCACTTTACTGGCCAAGGGAGCCAGTGTACAGCTTCTGGGTCATGTGGCCAGCATGACTAAGCCGCTTCTAGCAAACCAGAGCAGCGCACGGAAACGCTGTTTACCTTCCCGCCAGAATGGTACCTGCTTATCTACTTGCACTGTGTGCTTTTGAACTGCTAGGCAGGAGCAGGCACCGAGCAACGGGAGCTCACCCCGTTGCGGGGATTTGAACCACCGACCTTCCGATCAGCAAGCCCTAGGCTCTGTGGTTTAGACCACAGCGCCACCCGCGTCCCCTCTTAACTACTCTTACCATCAAGCAACTTCCACAGACAGCAACCTGAACAGCTTTCCTTCCAGTTAAACATGTTCCCATTTGTGCTGTATATTGATATTTTAGGGTTTCACACATGCCTCCTGCTAAGCTTAGCATTAAAAGCATTTAGAGATGATTCCAACACACATGCAGACATCTTGACACTCACGGAATGACTCACACCTTGAGTGTCTAAGCTGCTAATACTGAAAAGCATCATTGTTGATGTAATGTGCTCTGTATGAATGCTCTGTCTTTGGATGCCTCCAGATTGTCCCTATCTTGTGGGAGGGATTCAAGCATATATCAGAAATTTAGATTTAAAAGGTGCTGTTGCCCTAGTGCAGCAAATGCACTTAAAAAAAAGAAAATCTCCCATCTTGCAGGTTGGTAAGTGACAGGGAAATGCATTGAAAAGTGTGGGATAAACAAACACCCCACAAGCAAAACAGGATGAGTAATCAACAAAGACTGTCTATAATCTAACCTCTGCCTAATTTTTGTGCAAGCAAATCAGGTTGAATTCTCAATAAGCAGGGCTTTGATGGTTGCGTCATCAATGCCGACAAGTTACTAAACAGTGAGCAGAGATGTGTGAGCTCACCCTTACCTTCACTATGATCCAGTCCTATTGTCTGTTCAATTTCTGCATAGGTGCGATTATGGTCTCGGGATGTTTCCATAGTGTTCTCCATGAGATGAACAATATCCATACGATTTATTTTTGTAAGACACTCAGTAAGGCTTGAATCTGTGATACAGAAGAGACCAGACTTCGTTTGAGCTGTGTGTGCTCTTTCCCCTGTCCTCCAGATTCACACAGCAAAAGAGTGTAACTCAGAAGTCTGCATTAGCACCTTGAATTTGGAGATGAATGATGAAAATATATGTCTTTTTCTTCTGTCTGCCCTAAGGTTATCCCCAAACACTTGGAAAAGGTAGGCTACTTACCTATAACTCAAGGGTGTCCACCTGTAAAAGTTCAAAGAGGCTTGCTACATCTGCTGATCAGCAGTTACAGCAATCCTCTTTGAGGTCCTGCCTGCAGAGCAAAAATGTCCATTTACAGGTGAGGTTTGAATCCAAATTGTGCCTGCAAATGGTCGCTGGCAGCTGGCAGCTCCTCACCCTGCTGTGAGTGGTGCTGTGTCATAAATTTCTCCTGCGCTTTTTGTCTGCCATTCTCATCAAATTATTGGGGGGGGGGGAATGCCTCTCTTACGAAGACATTTTTTTGCAAACTGTACATAGCTCAAGGGCAAACCAGGGCCATTCAATTCCTTCACAACAGCTGTGAGAATGTCAACCAAAGATGTCAACATTGGCAGTGGGGAAAGAGGGTGGAAATGTGGGGCTGTACTGCCACTTTCCCCTTTGTATTATGCATGTGAATTCTTGTCAGTGTTGCACTTCAGCAAAGTGCATGTATACTCACTAGGCTCCTTTGCCAAGAAAAAAAAAAGGGTATCTACTAAAACTGAGCATACCAGTAGCGTGTTTCCCATCACGTTCCAGCCAATATTTCAGCAGTGCATGACTCTGGTCCTGCAGTGAATTAGGATTCTCAATTCGGATCTGATGAATTTGTTCCTCTGTGAAATCCAGTTCTCTTGCTAGCTCTGAAAACGCACATTATTAAAAAAAATTCAAGCAGTCACACATTTCCTTTTAAATACTTAACATCTATTTTAAGTGCATTCATTTACTTGGGAGCAAAGCCTGTTAAAAACAATGAGGCTTACTTATGAGTAGATATTTATAAGGTTAAGCCGTTATAGGGTTAAGCAGTAGCCCCAGAAATGTAGCATTCTGGGAGCAGGCTGGAGGAAGCCTTGAATCTGTTGAATCCACAGTATGTGCCATGCTGCAACTAAATTAAAAAAGTCAAATATCCAGCCTATTCTCAGGAAAACTTGTGGGGATTTTGAAGATGGGAAGGCATCATCCACCACTTTACCTTCCCTCTCTGTCCCACTTAAATTTAATCTGTTAGGCTTCATTCTTACGCCTGCTTTCTGAGAGCAAGCCCTATTGACTCAATAAAACTTACCTCTGAGTAGTTATGTCTAGAATTATACTGTTTGGTGCAAGTTCTAGTTTATTTGGAGACCTGCCTTTCTTGTGAAACCAATATCCTTCTGTTTATTACCTGGGGACTATTTGGGCTTCAACTACATGTAGGGTATTGGCTATTTTCATTCACATTAATGATTTGAGTTTTGGATGTCATGCATCATGCTGTGCTAATATAACTTGATCGGCCTTGGGTGCTGTATACCTTGGATGGATGAGAACCATCTGCTGTTCTGCCTCAGAAAGCCAAATGTGTTGCTCTTCACTCAAAAAACAAAAGTAGTAGTACAGGGATTACTTTTACTATCCAGCACCTGTATTCTGGCAGCCATTTTGGATCAAAATCTCAGTATGTTCTCTGTGTTAAGAATTCACACAATGCTCTTCCTGAGAATGTAGGATTAACTTATGTAAAATCTGTAATAAAACATGCCAGTCGGATCTACAGCTACAGTCCCTGGTAGGCAGCTGTAATTCAAGTTGGTGTCTCAACAGATAGGGAAGAAGAGGTAGAAATTTCATTTCCCTAAGATGGTTGTGATCTCAACCACATTAGAGCTCACCTGTCCAGCTGAATCCAAGGTGATCAGCGATATGTGCCAGTCTTTCCTCTATCCTTTCTTGATCATCCTGTTGATCTAAAGCAAGGTCAAATAGGACAGGTTTTTGTTTTGTTTTTAAGGCAAAACTGATCTGCCTCACGAGAGAGACTCCATAAAATAAGGCCAGTGTTTAACAGTGTCTGCTTTCAAAGGAAACCAAAGGTCTTGGTATGTAGCTAGAATGGAAATATTTGAATACAAAGCACTTCATTTAAAATGCCCACTTAATTGAGTATGGTATTGGAGGCTTTGGGAAACACTGTCCTCAATTTTATTTTGGAGCTCATAACTCCTAAACATTTAAAATAAAACAGAACGAAGGGAGAGATAAATAATTTGCTGGAGCAGGAAATATGCTTTTTCATGCCTCTTTAAAGTAATGGCAAATGGCCATCAAACTCATATTTGCAATATTAGGTGATGTATCCGTAACTTCATTTCAAACATTAAGAGCATCATATTTTTTAAGTTGCACTGTTTACAACTATCAAAAAGATTTCCAGATCATGATATCTGTGCAGCATTAGTATTTAGCAGTTTTAAGTTTGTTTTTTTGCTAGAACATGTTACATTCCTAGCTCTTTACAAAGAAGGCATGCAAAAGCAAGTGCACACTATTTCTCAGCGATATTTGCACCAAAGCAGCAAGAATTAATAATCCCAACAGCCAATTTGATACCAGCAGAGTTTGAGTTTTTGTTTTCCTATGTGTGCATTTGAAGTCATAGTCTCTACAGCTCAAAATTCAGTTACCATATTTTCCCCTTATTGCTCTTCAGTGCTATTATAGGAAGTTCTTTTTTAAAAAAATGGATGTAAACATTGGGCATTAAATTTAACATGATTAAGTCCATAAATCCAGTGCACTACCTTCCATTAGTAAATGGTGCCAAGCAAAAGTACAACAACAATAAAAGGGTTGGAGGTGTTTTTTTAAGGCACTAATAACTTTGCTTTTGGCACAGCTATATGGACTTGCATATCCTGAATTATAGTAATCTTACCTGGTTCATCTGTGTCAAAAGTAATTCATGGCAAAGTGATTCAATTATAGTGAAGAGAATCCAAAAACTAAAACTTGCATGGTCAGCTGTATTAGAAGCGAAATAATAATGCTCTAAATTTGTTAGTTAAACAACATGAACAAATGTTGTTGTTGTTTTAACAAAAAAGACTATATGGGCCATATAGTATATGGCTGTTTTATCCTTTGCGTAAGCATTTGCAGTGTGCAATCTTGAGATTGTTTCAGGGATAGTAAAATACATACACGACACAAAACAAACAGAGCTTACACAAAACACATTGACAACCACAGGAAGCTTTAAAAAGGAGACACACAAACCACACATAAAAAAAAGCAAGGGGGAAAGAAGGGAAGAAACAACAACCAAAGAATTGCGATTCATGACATGCGTAGCAAAGGGAATCCCAATGGCTGGCAAATACCTTCAACATGGTCAGGGACATTTTCATCAGGAATACGCTCAATCAGAGTCTCAATAGACTCATCCCAAATGGGCCTGGTGTCAAAGATGTCCTCGGCAACTGACTGCTGGGTCTCAATGGATGGCACATTTTCAATAACTGAAACTTCTAGGGCGCTACTACTTTCATCATCTGAAACTAATTCTTGTTCTTTCTCTGACTGAGTAAGTCTATCCACTAATTTGGACGCTTCATCGCTAATCTCTTCAAAGAACTCTATGGAGTTTTTGTAAAGGTCAAAAAAATATTCCTTACTTTCTTTAGTGGGACTAACAGCACTGCGGGAAGCTGAGGCGCTTCTGTTCTTAACGGGCAACCGCGAAGGAAATATCTTTGGTCGTGAAGTCGTCTGCTCGTCTGATTCTACCTCAAGCTTCATCTCACCCACCCTCTCTCTGGTCTCTGCTTCGGCCTCAGCATAGCTTCTAGCTTTGACTGAACGCTTAGCTTTTGAGTCCACGGAGGCACTTTCATCAGATTCAGATTTGCTCCTAATGTCTTGTTTCGCAGGTAGCTTGCATGTTTTGTCAAGAGCTTTAGCTGACTCTGGCTTCCAGACAGATGTCTCTGTATACAAACACTCTTGTTCAACTCTTTGGAAAACTGCTTTGACTGGAATCTTAGACTTTGGTTTGGACAGGTCATCCTCCGATTCCTCTAGGGCCTCAACAAAGCTATCTGAAGGAAGGCTCTCAAGCTCTGATTGTTGCAATGAGTGGGATACAGCGGGAGTTGTCCTAATGGGAATTTTGGATTTGCTTTCAGAAGGCACACTTTCCATGATGGCAGTAGGGATTTCAATCACAGATTTCTGCTCCTCTGGTGAGGAGTCTGGGGAGTCATCTTCCTGCTCAGCATACACCGACCTAGTGACTGTTGAAAAATCTAACTGTACATCAATCACAGTCTGCTCAGGAGAGACAGGGCAAGGCACCTGGGAGCTGTCAAACATGTCTTCAGTATCGGCTCTAGGGAAGAAGTCATCATCATCAGAAGCAGCAGTTTCTTTCTTTGGTGACTTTGAAGAGGCTGAAATGCCCATTTTAATAGGGATTCTAGATTTAATATCCCCCTTTGTGGTGTAGAAACCACTGGCCTCATCCTCTGATACAGACGTGAGTGAGCCTTTTATAGGCATCTCTGCTTCATCTAGTTCAGAAGATGCAAATGGAACTGGGGATTGCTCCTGCTGGAGAGATTCCAGGCCTTCAGCTTCTCTCATTTCTTCAGATAAGGACACATCTTCCTGAGACTGCTCTCCCATTTGGAAAAAGTGTAAGTTTTCATCAGAATAATTCCTCTTGGTCATGTCAATGGCACCACTCCTTGTCATTTCAAACAATTTCCCTTCCTGGAAAAGAAAGGGGTTTTGTTCACTGGTAGGCGTCCCTTCTTCTGTAGGAGTCCTGGCTGGTGTCGTGTCAGGTGTGGTGCCTTGTGATCTCCTGTCTACCATTAAGCCAAATATCCTTTGTTCTTCCTCTTTCACCCGAGCCTCAAAAGCATCATCATCTTCACGTATTTGACTCCACTTGTCAGAATCCACATCTGTCCTGGTTATGATCACTTGGTTGATTATTTTCTCAGCTTCATCTCTGATATCTTGTAGAGCAGCTTCATCTAGTGACGTGGCCTCTGATGTTGAAGTTGATTGTTTCTGAAAGATGTCCATATGTTTGGATTCTAACTCCATATAGATATCTTCTGAGGTCTGAACCTCAGAACCTACAGATGCTGGTGTACAAAGGGAACTGGTCAGTGCAATTTTCTCACTGAAGGTAGTTTCTACCTCAGTAGAATGATGAACCCCAGATGACTGGTCTGTTGTCATCCTTAAACCGGTTTCTGAACTAATTTCAGTGCTAGTAAAAAAGTGCTGTGAAGGGACATTTTCATAAGGGCTTGTTATAGGCAGAGCACTGCTTTCATCAATATCATCTGCATTCCTTTCAGGGTCACCCTTTTGGGTTGTTTGAGGCGAATGGTCTGCAGAGAGCTCTACACTACAAAAATCCCTTTGTGCCATCTCAACAATGTTGTCAGTTTCAGCCAAATCACTTCCCAAAGGGAAGTGAACAGGTGAAACAACAGTAGCCAATTCATCATTTGGGGATATACAGCAATGAGAGGAGCCAGGGACACAGGAGCCCCCTCTGGTTCCCATGGCACCCATGTCTCTGTGTGGTACCTCCTCAGATGCTCCACAATCTTTCTCAGAATCATCCTGGTGGTGTGACGCCGCTGAGGTTTCATATAACTCAGCTATTTTGGGGGCGTCATCACCCACAGAATGGTAGAATGCCTCCTCAGGCTGCATCATGGGGCCATTAGGGCTAGCAGTGTCACTCTCATCAGTGCTGTAGCACTTGGACTCGCTAGCTTGTGCTATGATGCTAGTATCTGAGGCAAGAGAGGTATCAGCAGACATTTTGGTTTCCTCTGTTGGCTTATCTGATTCTGTGTTATCCTCTTCGGTACCAAATGCATGCTGTTTGGATTCAATAGGCTGAAACCCTGCTTCTTCAGGACTAGAACTGGAATCCCTATGACAAAGATGAGGTGAAGGAGGCTGCACCCTAATTACAGGCTCCATCAGCAGCCCAGAGTCAGCTTCCTTTTTCAGCTTTGTTAATTCTGGCTCACTTTCTGAAGAGGAAGACGTCTTTCTAGATTCAGCTGCAGAAGTGAGTACAGTAGGTATGCCATCATCTTCTTCTACAGGCGTTGAGGGTGCAAATTCAAGTTCAGACGCAGCTTCCAAATCAGAAGCTGAAGTAGCATCTTCTTGTTTGGGGTCCTTTCTATAGTCCCGCTTCTGCTTTGCTTCCTGTTCCAGCTCATCAAACATTTTAACCTTAGTCACCATTTTAAACATCTCTTCTTCTGGTGTGAACCTCCTCGTCGGCTCACCTTCGGGGTCATCTTCTGGCTCTTCGCTGACTTCAGGAATCACAGCTGACTTGGGTACGTTTGAGAGCATCTGTGAATCTGCTGACTTGGGTGTGATTTCATAGCTAATTTCTTCGGAGCTGGGAGTCTCGGGTGAAAGAGGGCTTTTCCCTGAGCTTTCCATAAGAGAGGTTTGTTCTAAACTGTCGTCTTCAGCACTGCCATCAGGATCACGTAAAAGTCTAGATCGCACAGGTGTCAGTTCTGGGAAGTTTTCTGCTTTGGCAAAGGCAGCCTGCATGGGACCAGGTCCTGGAGGGAAGCCAGTCTTTGTTCTCTGTTCTACGGGGCTGCTTTCAAGAGAATCACGGCAGGGGGATTCTTTGGTAGGACTAGGCTCAAGGGAATCGGGTGTTTTACGAGAGGAATTATCTTCCAGTACTGGGCTGGCTTCTAATGAATCTTTATGGCTTATAGCTAAGGATTCATCTGCAACTGGGCTAAGACCTTCACTGTCTTGGCTAGGAAGTGAAAGCTCCAGTCCTCTACTAATGGCATGGTGCTCAAAGGATGCCTGATCCTCTTTCTCTAAAATAGTATCATGCACTTCAGATAACTTAGTTAAATGTCCTTGCTCAGTAGCCATAGATAACTCATCCCTGACAGCATCTTTATCAATCAATGTTGAGCTAGAATCTGTACATTTGCCTATCTCTTCTTTGGAGGTTGTAACTTCTACTTCTTCTGACAAACGAGGAGAGAGGGACTCTGAGCCGATTATAACTTTTATGTCTTTGTCAGCAACAGTCCTTCCACTTTTTGTTGGAGAAAGTCCCTTTGGTGAATGTGCCTCTGCTGCTCTCTGTACTGTACTGGCTAATTCTGTTTCTTCCATCTGGTCAGCAGTTTCTGTTTTCTTTGGTGAAAAAGAGAGGCTCTCGGGGCTTGTTTCTGGAGTTTCGGCCAATCCCTCATGCTTATAACTTTCCTCAGAGCTGATCTGAGGGGTCCCATCGAGCAGGCTACCAATTGGAGAATCTGCTATGCCTTCATGTTTAAGGCTTTCAGAGCTGCCATCCAGAGCACCACTTTGCAAGGAGAGAGCGGGCAAAAAACCATCTTTCACATATTCTGATGGAAATGTAACATTGAATGGACTGGTCAGTACTTGATCTAAGTGAAGCTCACCTTCCTCGGTAATTGAAATATGCCGGAACTGTTGGTATTTATCATTCTCCTCAAGCTCTTCCTTTATGACATCAGAAAAATCTGTGGACGTCTTTCTGTCTGGGCTGATTTGAAGGTCAGTATCACCTTGGTCATCAAATGTCAGGGCCACACCCTTTGCATTTTCATCATCAGTTGCTGGAAAATCTTTTTCTGCAGTTTTGCTACTCTGCTGCTTTGTCTGCTGCATGGCTAAATCTTTCTTCAGAGTACCCTGTGCCTCTTTCTTAGATTGCAAGCCCCCCTCTGCCTGAGCTTCCTGGCTCTTTTTACCTTTTGGACTATCTTTTTTGTGTGTGTCTCTTTGTGTCATTGCCTGCTTCTTTTCAGTGTCTGCCTGAGCAGCTCCTTTCTTAGCTGGCTCTTTCTCAGAGACCTGCTGTTTCTGTTTCACAGACTTATGCTCAAAAAGTCCAGCCTTATGTTTCGATGGATCTTGACCTGACTGAAAGGCTTTCATCAGTTCACGAACAGACATAGTTTCTTCAAGTCTCTCTGTTTTAGGAGAAGGTGAAACAGGCGGCTTCTTGGTTGTGGGCGAAACAGGTGGCTTTTTAGATGTGGGAGAAATGGGTGGCTTTTTAGATGTGGGAGAAACAGCTGGCTTCTTAGTTGTGGGAGAAACAGCTGGCTTCTTAGTAGAGGGAGAGGAGAGTTTTGAGGCAGAGGGGGAAGCTGCAGTCTTTGAGGCAGAGGTGGAAGCTGGAATCTTTGAGGCAGAGGAGGAAGCTGCAGTCTTTGAGGCAGAGGGGGAAGCTGGCGTTTTTGAGGCAGAGGGCGAAGCTGGCGTTTTTGAGGCAGAGGGGGAAACGGGGGTCTTTGAGGCAGAGGGAGAAGATGGGGGTTTCGCTTTGTAAATAATTTTTTTAGGCTGCGATAGCTTTGCAACAGACTTCTCGGTTGCCCCTTCTTTTCCTGGGGTGCGAACAGGCAATTTTGAACGTCCTTTCTGCTCATCTTCCACTCTCTTCTGAAGGGCTTTCACTTTATCTTTGATTGAGCCAATAGGAGTTTCTTCTATAACAGGAGACACAGCTGTTGCTTTGGAAGGCTCTGCAGGGGCTAACCCTACCTCTTCATCTAAAGATTCATCTGAACTGCACTTCGTTAGTGCTGAATGTTCTTTCTTTCCTTTGGTTTCTTCATCCTTTGGCTTTTGTTTATCTTTAAATTTCTTCCTAACTGGTTTTTTAATTTCCAGGGTAGGTTTTTGCTGGACTTGCTTCTTCTCTTGGCTTCCCCCACCTTTTTCAGAGCCCCTGCTTACAACCACAGCTTCAAATCTCTCTTCTACTATGTCTTTTTGTAATGTCTGAGGCTGCATTTCATTAAGTGACATGTAATCTTTTAGATCTTGGCTGAGATGATCGATCATTCCCACCATGTCTTTCTTTTCTTTCTCTGTTTTCCCTTTGCCTATTCTAGTTTCTGTGCAAACAGGCTCGGTAACTTCCAGTGGAGCATTCTGCTTAGCCTCTTCTATTTCTTCATCGCTTACAAGGACCCATTCTTCTTCCACCAGCTCTTTCTCAGAACTGGATCTTTGAAGAACTGGCCCTTCTTTTGGACAGCTTCCACTTCTCAGGATTTCATTCACTTTTTCCAAATCCTCCTTAACTCTTTCCACAATCTCAAATGGTTCTCCAGGCTCTTCATCGGCAGCTTTCGCAAGGTCCTTCACCTTAATGGAGCCTGACTTTTCAGCTGAGTCTGTGGTCAAGATGGCAGTCATTTTAATCAAATCTTGTTTCATCTCAGAGACTTCAGATAGCAAGTCTGGGCTGGCTAGGACAGGGACTTCATTGACAAGGTGACTTTTCAGGACAGATGTTTCTGTAGATTCTGTTTCATCATCATCTTTGATGCAAATGGGGAAAAACATTGAAAATAAATGGAAATCGAAAATAGAGATTGAAAAAATGTAATCAGGACTGAAATGACTGTCTTTGATTGCAGCGGTAGGAGGGTCAACAAAACTGTCTGGGTATGGTGGATCCACAAATCTGAGGGTGGAAAAAAAAGCAAAGCAAAGCTAACAGGGGGGAAAACTGAAAAGGAAAGTGGGCAGGAAATAACTTGCTTAGTTTTCGCAGTACAGCACACACACACATACAACACCAAAGCTTTTATAAACCAAGGACACTAGAAAAACAAAAGTGGGCAAGAAAAAGAAACAGTGGAATTTACACAAAGATAGGCATCTCAAGATTGTCCAGATGTTACAGATCAATGTTCAAATAAAAACAGAGAACAAAGGTGTGTGAGGTGGGGGGAGATTGTAAGTTGGTTGGAAGTTGATCTCCTCAAAGAGAAAGCCAGTGGTAGCAAACTTCAGAACCAAAACTTCAGAACCAAAATTAGGTATACGGTTGTAAACTTTTGTTTAAGAACCAAAGTTAGAAGTTGTGTATTTACATTTAATTCTGCGATAATCTAGAGAAAATGATATCTGAGGCAGCTGCAAACCGGCATTTCATCTAAGGGGAATCTTACATTCAGATGGTGACACAGACACACACAGGTTTTTCTTTCAAGAGGAATGGTCCTTTTCTTGGAACATCCTCATTATTCAAACAAATGGAGGGGAAATCAAGGGGGAAAGATGATGGTGATGGTGATGATGATGATGATGATAATAATAATAATAATAATAATAATAATATAAATAAGTGGGAAGGAAAATTTAAAAAAGTGACTACCAAAATGCGTAGAAATCCTGCTACGGCTTATTTTATGGCTACGTCTTATTTTAGGAGAAACAGGGTAGCTCAACAGAGAATTCATAGGTTAGGGGGGAATGTAATGCATGGCAACCAAAAACATTCATACAGGGCACATACACACACACAGACACAAATAGACACAGTACATATACATATATATGTAAGCCAAGTTATTTCCATGCAAAGCAAAGCTGTTGCATACATTGCAGGGTAAGTATCCTTACAATAAAATAAAAGGAAAAAAGACACCAACAAAACTTAGATGGTTATAAATGAAAAAGGCTTAAAATCATATGCAACATACTGTGGTGAAGTATTGTCCCCACCCCCACTACTAACATATAAAGCATCAGGTTTGGATATAATGAGGAATATGTTTACAGTAAAACTTACTTCAGAGCAATGTGTCTCCCCTCCCCCATATTGATTCAGGGGTTTTGTGTGAACGAAAGCATTTTAAAATTTCTTATCATTTAGCAACACAAATGCGTGGAATTGGTTAAACTTTGAGACTATATGATATTGTAACTTGACCAAAAGGCCAAGCAATGAGCATCATGGAGAAGAATAGCAGAGCAGAGAAGGAGCCCAACTAGAGAGGAGGCAAAGACAGAGGAACTGACCCAAGGCAGCCTGCAATTCTGCATGAAAAGATTTAATGATGTATTTTAAGAATGTTTACCTCCCATTCTTCTGCTGAAAAGGCTCCTAAAGTAGCTTCCAATGTAACTTCCTGCTCATTTGAGGTCCAGCTCCAAGGGCCTGGAAGTTCCCTCACTGCAAGAAGTGAAGTTACAGGGAACAGAGGGCCTTCTCGATAGTGGCGCCCGCCCTGTGTAACGCCCTCCCAACAGATGTAAAGGAAATAAAGAACTATACAACTTTCCGAAGACACCTGAAGGCAGCCCTATAAATGTTTGATGTTTTATTATACTTTTAGTTTTGTTGGAGGCCACCCAGAGTGGCTGGGGCAAGATGGGCGGGGTATAAGTAGTTTTGTTTTTATTTATTTATTATTAACAGAAGTCATTTTACAAAACAGTTCATTATTTAAGAATGTAACTATCTCTTTTTTTTTATTTAAACTTCTTACTTCCCTTAGCCATGGACTTCGACTGTGCCCAGTGGAAGAATGGGGCACAGCTCCCACCTAGACCAAACCACTGTGGCCTGGAAACTCCCTTTGGCAATTCAGCACTGCCTGGTGACCTTTCTTGGGTGAGTTTTTAGGGTGAACTAGGGAGAGAACTTTGCCACCTGATCCACTCCAGGGCTATAGGTTCAAGTCCCTGCCCTGGACTCATGGCAGTGTTTTCCTTCCCTGCACTTCCAGGCTTCTGAAAAAGCAGCTGTTTCTTTTACTGCTTGTTTCCATCTGCTGGCTGATGGGGCCATGAAAGAATTACACTTGCCTGTGTCAATGGCTGTTTAGTTCCAGAATTTTTGCCTCCCTTATAGCAAATGTTAATTGTTTCATTTTTCATTTTCGTGTCAGGAACTCTGGCCCAACTAACTGAGGACTGGCACTGGGCAGGGGCCACAGCATTAGGGCAAGTGGGGTGTTACGTGCTCCACCTACAGGGTGGGTACGGCCTTATGGGCCCAATGGCTCACTTCCACTCAATTTGCACTCTGCAGTATCTTCCATAGCTTCTGGTTCGTGAAAACAGACAACATGAGTGGCGTAAGCTGGCTGTTTCCCCAAGCTGACCTTCTAGCAACTGAGTTGGAAAGTATCACTGGTAGCAGGGCTGCCATGTTGTTTTGGTCCTTTGCCCATGCTGTAATTTAGTGAACTTGTGACCTGATTTTACCCCAACACTTGTTGCCATCATTCCCCTTCCAACTACAGGTATAATCAATAATAGCTAGTGACAATTTCCCAATACATAAATATGCTTTTCAGAAATACTTCACCAAAGTAAGAGAGGGTGAATGGATTATGGAACTTTGTTACTTAAAACAGTATCACTTTTATACACAGGGACATGCATATTGCATGTAAACAATTTAATGAAGGTAGTTTATAGAAGCTGAATCTTTAAAGGTGATACTGTAATTAACTTATAAAATGCAATGACTTTATGTGAACATACATAAAAAATGAAATAAAATATGGGGATTTATACAAGCCTAACAGCAATAGCAGGGGTCACCAGGGGATGTCAAAAGGAAAGTGAATGCTTAGATGAACTGTCTTAGTACTTTTATTTGAATTATTAGTAACATATTAAATAACATCTAAAAGCTAAATTTACATTATTATATCATTCTCTTTTAGAAAATTAATATTATCATTAGTGGCAATTAGAATTTGCACACTCTCTTATGCTTAACTTAATTATTAGACAAATAACATTTTTATTACAATCTTACGTTTTTCTGATGTCATGTCAGTCTGAAAGAGAACACAGAGTGAAATGGTTACAGCACTTTGAGTCACAACAACCAGTGAGAAATATCACCTAGAACACCAGCTAATTTACCATTGAAGCTGTAGGTCAATCCTAAATACACTTACTTGGAAGTAAAACCCACTGGATTCAATTGGAGTTCTTTCCTGATAAGTATTGCAACTTAACTGGTTGTCCAGACAAACTGAATTCTAATAAGAGCAAACAATGCCTTTAAGCCACTGATGAACCTTGGTAATTAGTTCCTGCTATTATCAAACTATGGGACACGGGTGGCGCTGTGGGTTAAACCACAGAGCCTAGGGCTTGCCAATCAGAAGGTCGGCGGTTCAAATCCCCGCGACAGGGTGAGTTCCCGTTGCTCGGTCGCTGCTGCTGCCAACCTAGCAGTTCGAAAGCACGTCAAAGTGCAAGTAGATAAATAGGTACCGCTCTGGCAGGAAGGTAAACAGCGTTTCCGTGCACTGCTCTGGTTCGCCAGAAGCAGCTTAGTCATGCTGGCCACATGACCCGGAAGCTGTAAGCCAGCGCCCTCGGCCAGTAAAGCAAGGTGAGCGCCCCAACCCCAGAGTCGTCCGTGACTGGACCTAACGGTCAGGGGTCCCTTTACCTTTACTTTATTATCAAACTATATAATCTAAATTGTTAATTTGCTGCATTTAGGCTCTAAGTTGGAATTTGCACAGAAAGATCACTGAGCAGGACAGGGAGAAACAGTGAAGAAGGTGGAAGTGGCAAGCAGGTTATTTGTATCTTGACTTGCGAAAGTGCAAGAACAATATACTGGCACATTTGTTAGTAAAAAAGTAGGAGCAAATACATAGCTCGATATGTCCTAAGATGCCAGCTATGCGTTTGATATCACAGTAGGTGTCCAAGGTTCTATTACCTTGTAGAAATTCTTTGGAGGGAGAGGGCAATATTTAGCTTGGGGGGCGGGGATAGAAACCATACAGCTCTATTATAATATTCATTCCCACCTTTCTAAATTTTAAAATGCAAGGTGATATGCGGATAATAAACTGTGGCTAAAACAAAAACATGGAAGGAATAGACAGGAGGGCACAAACCTAAGGCTCATTCACAAAATATGTTAGCATTGCATCTGGATGAGTTTTGGTATGTAGTGTATCACTGCACTGATTTCTGCAACATCCAACGTTGTTGTTTTTTAAAATCAACTTCATATTTATTTCTGCATCTAAACAGTTCTGATTTTTATTTTTTAAAAATCAATTTTTAAAATTTATTTTTAAATGCATTTATAAACAATTAAAAGATCACACGTACTGTGTTTTATCTCCCCGCCGTCACCGCCCTGCTGCAGCTCTGTGCAATTTGAAAAGTTGCTCCTCAGAGTTTGGGGACTCTGGAGCCATGAGTGAGTGCATAGCAGGGAGACTTGGTGAACCCTCCGCATGCATACCCAAGGCAATTTTGATTTTGGTCACAAGGGTTTTATAGAGCACTGATCTATTAGCATGATTACCTCTTCTTCCTGTTCTTGATCTGATTCTGATTCCTTTCAGCCCAATATGCCATGCAAGAAAAGAGAAAAACAGAGCAGGAAAAGACAGGATGTGGTTAAAGGAAAAGAATGATTTCTGGTCATATTCAATTGGCAAGCTTAAATCTGTAATATTTTAAATTCCAATGAAAGTGAGAAGACACACCTTGTGCACATGAGACCTCTGTTCTATGCATTTAATTGCTTATGTGAATGACTTACCTATGAACAGCTGGAGGTACAAATAAACGGAAGATCACAGATCAACTTGGAATGGGCAGGAAGGTGATATATATGAGAACCCAGACTCTAAAGTGACTTTGCAATCTTTCTCCTCCAGCACTACACTTCTGTCTGAGCAAACTACTAGGCTTAATGCTCAAGAAATCTGCAAAGTAGCATATGAGTGGGTTCTTATGGTATTGGCTTTTTGGATATATATAATCCCCAGTATTTACACTTTTAACTCAGAAAATTGATGCTGCTGAGCCATGCTATGTAGTCAAGGCCATGGTGTGAGAGCCACCCATCTAGAGACTACTCCATAATTATTGCACCCTCTATATTAGGGGTGAGGAACCTATGGCCTTACAGATGATGTTCCAAGTGCCATCCACTCCATCCAGCACTGCCAATGGGAGAAGATGTTGAGAGATGTAATTCAGCAACATCTGGAGGGCCACGGGTTCTCCAATCCTACTCTATATGTAGTATTAAAAAATATTTAATTAAAGCCTTAAAAATAAAAATTCACAGCCACTTAACCCAAAAGATAAGCCACTTCATGTAGTTTGTTCAAAACAAAGCCAGGGATTAGGAGCTCTGAAATTTCAGTGTGCCAGCTAATAAGTGAGCAAAGATCTTTTCATTGTATTATGCAGTACCTTTGTGTAATTTGGCAATGTGATATTCAGATTGCAGATGGCTTGATGTACGAGGCCTCTAGAAGATTTAGGCTCCTTCATAAATGACAAGCGCCCACAAGGTTCTTGTGTTGTGTCTCGGACCTAGTGCAAAAAGCAAAGCAAAACACACACACATGCACACAATGCTACAGCTTAAAGAGATATAAAATACTACCATGTTCACTACCTTTTAATCACAGTTACAGAGACAACATTATAAAATATTTATGATGCAAATGTATTAAATGTACGGATGAAGACATACCTAAGTAAAGTTCTATTTACCCACTGCCACTAAACCCTGCTTAAAGAAACTTTAATATTTCTGCCTTAAAGTGAAAATGTTGAATCTCCAAAGGGAGATCTAAAGCCAGAAGACAGATATAAACATTATTATAGATCTTCACATTTTTTATTTGAAACATGGTGAATGTTCAGGCAACTAACCCCCCCCCCCCCCGCCCCGATTTGCCGTTTTCCATTCCGTTGCATAAAATGCCAAAGCACTGGTGCACATCTAGGTGCACAAAAAGAGATAAAGTAGACCAGTGGTGGTTTCTGGCTGTATATGGATGGGCTGTTTCTGCTTGTTGAATATTCTGAATAGTCGCCACCAAATAAAATAAAAGTTTAGATATGGACTTGTATCTATTACGGTACCTTGACAAACAATGGAAGTCTATTTTCTTTGAAGGCATAAAAACTGAATATGTGATGTTGGCCACTCTTCGTTAGTGGTACTAGATTCCCAAAGCAGTCCACGTAGATGGGCTTTCCTTCTAATACCTACATATGGTTGATAAGGAACAAAATATAATAAAAGTAAGTATCATGGAAATGTAGAAGAGAGTTCATTATTACCTTTATTCAATTCCTAGAATGCACTGGTCCACTGGCTGGGATTGACAGAAGTGGAAGTTCATCTGAGGGGCCACAGATTCCACAGCCCTCTAGAACCACCACTTTGCTAAATAGCAATAAAGCGTTTTGGGAGATGACCGCTGGCCCTCCAGTACTATATAGTGTAACAGAAAGTCTTGTAGGCAAACAAGGAAGATAAAATATACAGTGGTACCTCGGGTTACAAACGTTTCAGGTTACATATGCTTCAGGTTACAGACTCTGCTAACCCAGAAATATTACCTCGGGTTAAGAACTTTGCTTCAGGATGAGAACAGAAATCGGGCAGCGGCGGTGCAGCGGCAGCAGGAGGCCCCATTAGCTAAAGTGGTGCTTCAGGTTAAGAATGTTTTCAGGTTAAGAACAACCTCCGGAACGAATTAAGTACGTAACCAGAGGTACCACTGTATTTTCCCCTGCTTAAAATCCACCACCCAGGCATAACTGAACAGAACTATGGCTGTTCTAGGTTGGGAAGAATACTGAACAGGAGAATTCCTCCTAGAGGGTGGAGATAGGTGCCACATATTGTTTCAGATCCCAGTCTGGACAGGGGACTTGATCTGCAGCAGAAAAATGGCATAGAAATGGTAGTGGGGTGAAAAGGATTAAACCTTTTCCCTTCTACCATTTCCTCTTCAAAGCTGCTATTTGTACCTATGGCAAATAGTTTTTCCTCCCATAGCAAAAGCAGCTTTCCACCCATGGCAGGGGTGGGAAGCATGTCAAGGAAAAACAAAACAAGAGTAGGAAAGGTTCAATTCCGCCCTCCTCCATATAAATGTTTTAATCTGGACCGGGAGTCCCTGTACCTCGGTTTACGAACTTAATCCATTCTGGAAGTCCGTTCTTAAACCGAAACCATTCTTAAACCAAGGCGCGCTTTACCTAATGAGGCCTCCCGCCGCCGGTGCCCTTCCACCGTTCAGATTCCGTTCTTAGACCGAGGTAAAGTTCTCAAACCGGGACACTATTTCCGGTTTTGCGGAGTTCGTAAACTGAATCGTTCGTAAACAGGACTGTTCATAAACCAAGATACCACTGTAGTTCATTTTCTTCCCAATAAAAAGAAATATATGCATGTGTTCTAACATATTTTTGTTAGGTGCTTTAATATTTGTATAAGTTTCGTACCCCATCCTGGTATCTGTATAGATTAAGGGTGGGCTATAAAATATTTCTAACAAACAAACAAGCAGATAAAGAATATACAGTAATGTCCAGTTTTAATCCTACACAGAGTACACCAATTGAAATCAATGGGTATCCTTGGAGAGTGACTTAGCTGGATATTACCCATAGTAAGATTTAAAATGAGAGATTTTATTTTTCTTTCTACATACAAAAGGAAATTAAGACAATGGTTTTAAAAGTACATGTACAAAAATGTGAATGAAGGAATTCATTTTGCATGTTTAATATCATACCTCTACATCTCTGCTTCGGGCTACTTCAGCAAAGTTTTCTTGCTGTTCTAGCGTTTTATCCACTTTATCATCCGTCATGCAGAAACATCTTAATCGGGCTTCTATAGGATCATGTGATTTGGCAAACACTACAAATTTGGCCATGTAGGGCACACAGATAATCTCTCTGTATACTTGGGAAGCAAACGTAACAGATTCCTGTATCTGTCGACAGTCTATCAACCAAAACCTGCAAATAAACAAACATGGAAAACGGTTACATAGTTAAGTCTAACAACACACACACACAAGTTCATAATTTGGAAAATACATCCAGAAATCACACTAGTATTGATTTCAAATAACTTGTGTATCAGCTTGAAATAAACGAATTCTTAATTGGGAGGGGGAATCACCTAGATTCTGCATTGGGTGTAGCTCAAGCCTGAGTGTAATTTGAAATGGATCTCTACTGATTCCCAGATTACTAAAATGCATTGGAACAGTCATTTTCAGCTGGGATATGAACTGGGATATGTACACAGTCCCTTCACCCCCTTTGCAGCGCACGGGTGATCAAACCAGGAAATCTCTAATTAACCACAGTTTCTCCTTTTGTCCACATTAGGATACCATGGTTACCAGCTTCAGAACAGATATTAAAACAACTTTAGACTCTTCAGACTCCAGAATTAATCGTACTCTACTCTATTTTAGGCCAGGGGATGGATTACACATTGCAAACACTACAATGCCAGAATTAGCACATTCACATAATAATAATAATAATAATAATAATAATAATAATAATAATAATAATAATAATAATAATTTATTTATACCCTGCCCATCTGGCTGGGTTTCCCCAGCCATTCTGGGCGGCTTCCAACAGAAGATTGAAATACAATAATCTATTAAACATTAAAAGCTTCCCTAAACAGGGCTGCCTTCAGATGTCTTCTAAAAGTCTGGTAGTTGTTTTTCTCTTTGACATCTGGTGGGAGGGCATTCCACAGGGCGGGCGCCACTACTGAGAAGGCCCTCTGCCTGGTTCCCTGTAACTTGGCTTCTCGCAGCAAGGGAACCGCCAGAAGGCCCTCGGCACTGGACCTCAGTGTCCGGGCAGAACAATACCTTAAGGACCTTCTGTCTCCATACAAACCTACCTAGACCCTGCACTTGTTATCTGTCTCCTCCCCAAGAGGTTTAGAGGGTGGCAACACAAGAACGGGCCTTTTCTGTGGTAGCTCCCTGTCTGGGAAAGGCTCTCCTAAGAGAGGCTTGTCTGGTGCCATCATTACATATCTTTAGGCACCAAACAAAAATATACCTCTTTACCCATGCCTTTAGCCATTAATCTATGGCCTGTTAAAGCTAGGGGGGGTTATTATGATGATTTTATTATTATGCTATCTATTACTATGCTTTTCATTGTTTTTACTATTATGCCTCATAAAATGTGATCTTAATGTTGTACACTGCCCTGGGATCTTTTGATAAGGTATATAAATCAAATAAGTAAATAATAATAAATAAAACTTTAGTGGCGCACTTGTGTCCAATTAATAAGTAATCAAGCTGAAGATATAGTGCTGGAACACTTAAATACAGTTTAAAGAAAATATACTATTCTGGACAGTGGTACCTGGCAGATACGTTTGTGGTGAAGGAAACACATTCATTGACAAACGTTAATGGTGTTGTTCCTGTGATGTCTTCCCACTGAGCAGGTGTTGTTCCACCTGAAACAAATGAGGACAAAGAGAAAAAATGTTCAGCATTCCTACAAGAAGTCAATGGCATTGTCATGATGTAATAAGCCAAAGTATGGCTTAGTGCAGGCATCCCCAAACTCAGCTCTCCAGCTGTTATGGGACTACAATTCCCACCATCCCTGACCACTGGTCCTGTTAGCTAGGGATGATGGGAGTTGTAGCCCCAAAACAGCTGGAGGGCCGAGTTTGGGTATGCCTGACTTAGTGAGACCATAAGAACAGGAGAGGAGCTGACAGCCAATTTGCGTCGCCAGAATCCTCCTTACTCCTGCACTGAGTAACTCCAAGATTTGGCACAGCATTTCACTTGAATCTGAGCTTGTGGTGAAGCTCTAACTTTATGAGCTGTAGCCAAGGTCTGTTCTTGGGTGTTGCTCAGGGTTAATAACGTGATATTAAAATAAATAAATACACACCCACATTTTTTTGGTACCAAGATGCAAAATCTTATTTCAACTATAAACTATGGAGGTCATTATTTCCACTTTGCAAATATGGGCTAAGCAAGAGCTTTCAATGAGTTCTCTACAACATCAACATACAATGCCACCCTTCTCAAGGGACCCATCAGTGCATTTAGAATCATAGAATTGTAGAGCTGGAAGGGACCACAAGGGTCAACTAGCCCAACTTGCTGCAATACAGGGATTTTTTTTACCCAACATGGGGCTTGAATCCACAACTTTGAGATTAAGAGTATTATGCCCTACCGACTGATCTATTCAAGGTACTTCTTATAAGCTTACCTGTTATGCTGCATAGTAGTCTTAGAGTAGGTGTATCACCCCCATATCCATTAATCATCAGATCACTAGAGGCTTTAGGAACAGGAATAGTCATTGTTATTGGCTTATGGAATTTTCTTCTCCTGGGTTCCAATGTGACAATAGGGCTGAATGTGGCTTTGTTGCCTAAAATCTTCTTTACAAGCTCATTGTGCATAGGTTGAGCCTAACCAAAGACACGCACAAAACGAAAGTCTTAATTATTGGAATCTGAACAATCATAACAACACCCTCTTATTTTCCACAGTGGCCAACCAGATGCCCTTGGCAGGTCCACAATCAGGACGTAAACGCAACAGTCTTCTCTCACTTTTGTTCACAAATGACTGGTCTGCTGTCTGTTTCTGGCAGTAGCATATATTCATCATCATTCGTAGCCATTGGGCAATGTCTTCTATGAATTTGACTATATATTTAAAGCTATATAAATCGGATAACCCATTGCAAATTCCATGTGCCTCAATTAATTACAATTCCATTTTCTGCTTACTCCTGTCTTCTACCCCTAATTTATTTATTCATTTAAATAGTTATAAACCACACTTTCATAAAAGTACGTCAGTGTACATCATACAAGAATTACAACAACGAAATGATTAATAAAAGCATCCATAAATATTGGCCAGTGATTTCAAAGGGCTATCTAAATAACACAATTTTTAGTAAAGACAGGGGTGATTATTCAGGCTGGGAGCTCCACGGGACCCCCTACTGGCAGGGATTTCCACAGCCTGCCATACTATAAGCTCAGTCCCTCCAAAGGCCAACCAAACCTCAGGGGGATGGGGAAACACAATGAGTGCATCAAAGGATTTCATTGATTGACATGGCGCATTATGGTCCTTAAAGTACTTGCAATCCAAGTTGCTTAAGGCTTTGTGAATTAGCACTAGGGATCTTGAGCCTCACCTGATGGCAAATTAGCAAGTGCTGTCAGCATGCTGCCAGTAGTCTGCGCCTGCATTCTGTACTAGCTTCAGCTTTCAGATCAGATACAGGGGTAGCCCCACATAGAGCATGTTACAGTAATCAAGTCTTGAGGTTATCAATGCATGGACCACTTTGGTATGGCTATTACCGCCTTGTTAAGGAATGCAGTTAATGGTTTAATACTCCATGAGCCAGCAGAGATGACTCATTCCCCACAATGCACCTGCAGGCATCTTGTGATTCTCTTATCTGTGTTACTGGGCAGATTTGACAAGCATCTTTGTGTATAAAAGGGCTACAGCCTGCTGTGTGGGTTGTGGTAGGAGACTGCAAGAATTGCGGAAGGCTGTCTGTTGGAACTATGGATTCAAGTGAAGACTTTTTGAAGAGATTTTGGACCTCCAGTGACAGAGATGGCTCAAGATGTACCTTGCACACCTGTTCCTTCAGAGGGACTTCAACCCTAACCAGAAGACAATTGCTATTAGCACTAAAGAATTACCAACAGGCTGCTCCCACTGCAAATATCCCTGGGAATCATAGATTACCAAGCCTTCTATGTCCTTAGAAAGGTTGCCACATTGCTCCTGGGGAAACCCAAGCTCCTTCTGAGAATTCTCTGAAAAATCTTCAAGCCCATTCAGCGATGGGATGAGGTCACCATTCTCTAGCAAGCAGATGAGTGACAAATTGGACACAGCTTTATATTTTTACATAATTTGTCTGGGAATCATAAAGTGCTTTATGAACATTTAACTAATCAGTCCTTTCATCATAACTTCAAAGCATTCAGTGCAAGTTCACAAAGTCTATCACTTCCAATTTATTTGTAAATTAGACCAGAAATATGGAACTCTAATCAGTTATGAAAAGAAGTTAATTTAAGGAAATGGAAGTTAAATTACTTGCTGAATGTAGACGGACAGAGTCATAGAGAACTCACAACTTTTACTCATCTGCTTTAAACTCAAAATATCTTTAATTTACTGGGGCGGTCTTTTAGATAAAACAATATTTGCAATGAAACAGTTCAGTAGCTTCTGTTATTATTTTCTCTGAATAAGATAGATACCATTCCAGCCAGCTCCATGCACCCAGCTCAATTCCTTCACTCCTACTTCTCTTCTCCTTTAGCATAAGTGGGAATACATAGCTGGAAACTTCAGTTAACCATTGCTTTTTGTTATGTGTGAAGCAAGAACTATGCTTAGCAGCTTCCAAATAAACCAGCATTCAAAAGCTAACTTTAAACATGGCCCCATCTCCTAGCTTATTTGGAAGCCATTAAGCAGTACCTCAGTTATGTCATAACAAGAAGCAATTGTTAACAGTGGCTTCTGGGCTGGTTTCCCTACTCAAGTGAAGGTAGGTGCAAAGGAACTGTTGCAGATTCATTGAGTACATGCATATCTTGGTTTATAAAGGCAGGAATCGTTCGTGCAAAGATAACCAGCGGCCTCTGGAGAAATGAGGGTCGTTTCTGAAATTCTGAATTACCTACTGCGACTTCTCAAATGGGAGCCAATGCTTTAGTAATTCTCCATTGCTGTTGCTTTATTTCCAAATTTTGTACAGAATAGTGTACAAGCATAGTAAGACACTGCCAAATGGATACCAGTCAGTGTGCACATCTTCAAAAAGGATCTAAACGCAATCATATGTGTGATTGCATCAATGTGGTTTTTTGTTTGTTTGTTTTACCAACGTGCGTGTCTGTTCTGATTAACTGTAGGAAGGAACCAGAGGTCCAGAATTAGTTTTATTAATTCTTCTAGCTACTGGAATTCAGGGGGAGTGACATACAGGAAAGAGAACCCAGAGAAATAATTAAAAATGGAATGAAGAAACGCCTCTCATCAACAGAAATGCTGCCAGTTAGATAATGTAAAGTCTTGTCATCATTTCTCTTACCTGCAGACCAACACGAATTCGCTTGGTTAGTGCTCCCTCTGGAAAGACAGCCTGTACTTGAGGTACTACTGTACTGCTTAGCACACCACCCTCGGGTCCAATGAGGTTACTGTCCTGTTTGACCCGGGACACCACTGCAAAGTACTGTGGGAAGTCCCGAGTGATGATACGACAAATGCGTTTCTTCTCCAGCTCCTCTGGTGTGTCAAGGACTAAGTAAAAAGAGACCATAGTTAAACCATAATTATTTCCTACAGTAAACAGTTGCAGCATCGTAGCCATAGTCAGATAGAAAACTTCTGGCAGATCATTACATTAAAAATTGTGTAGTATATTAACTGACTTTTCAGATCGTGCGTTGACCAGCCAAAGTAAACCCTCAAAGCTATAAAAGTTACTTCATGCTACTCCTAATGGCCAGTTTTCAATCCAACCCAACCCCCCCCACTTCTCTAATTTTCTAGAGTTTAGATGTCTCCATGGCTACAGAAAAGTTTGTGAATTCTACATTCAGACTATGTTAATCTTCCTTATTTGCCACTATGGCCCTAATATTGAATGTAAATGTGGTTGGCAGAAGACCACATAATGTGTTAGGATTGCCATTAAAGGGTTTCTTCAGATTTTTGCAGTTTTGTCCAGAATAACAAATCTGTATAATCAAAAACTTCATGTCACTTGGATACCCAATATATCTTTCAATTAGTGCAGGGAGACTTGACCACAAATTCGCAAAAATGGGGAAATAGAGAGAATTCACAAAGTAGATGGTAAATGTGTTTGTCTTACCCATGAGTCATTTTAAACTGTTCTGACTGACAGAGGGAAGGCAAACGCCACAAGTCTTTTGATGTTCTGTTTGTCTTTTTCTACTTGTTCCATCATATGCCAGGTTAAGACGGCCTGAAGACGGGCTGTCGAAATTGTGTATTGTTTTGTAATGAATTGTTGGGTCTCTGGACCGTAATAAAGATTTGATATCATATGCCAGGTTAATAGATTGAATGGTCTTGCACACCAATATTCATTGGCCACATGGCATTGTACATGTCAGCTTAGTGGAGAGTTAGCCGCACGGAAACTACATATAGAAAATATGCATAGCAAATGCATGCAGTAAACTATTTGTGGTTGCAGAATAATGTTTTTATTTTATTTTTTAAGTTCATTATCATTTCCTTTCTGTGGCTTTCAGACCTTTCTCCTTTCTTAGCACACTGTGTACCTTCATCCATCCCGTTTAGGATTTCATTCAGCTCATCCTCTGTAAATTCACAGAAATGCTCCTTCCAGTTGTCTCCATTCTCACTGCGCAGGATCACCAGCTCCCTTTCTTTACCACGTAGAGCCGCAAAGTGAGGAATCTCGACAATCACAGGCCTATTACAGCAACACAGCACGTTAAAGGACTGTGCCAAATGGGCAGCAAATCAATACAAGTTTTCTCAGTCTGTTACAAAGTGACCTGGAATACGGCCGGTTTCTTTGCCATTCCTGGATACGATCCTGAAAAAAGCATACTAGAACCACTTTGGCATTATATAGCTTGTTGTTAGGACCAGTGAGCAATGTACTCCCACTTTTTTAATATAAAAATCACACAGCATCTATGGTACTTGCCAAAGCAGCAGGGGCTGGCATTGGGGCTGTAGAATTATAATCTGAAATGAACAAAGCCCACACATTTTAAACTTGTTTTGATGTGTGGAATCCTGTGCAATCACATTTATCATGCAGAATCTACTGTTATCTATATATATACATATATGGACACATTAAAGAAAAAATATGATTTATAGGAGAATAGAAATCTATTTGAGAAACAGGCCACATCTGTCATCAATCTGCATTGATTTTATATTGGCTCTTTGTTTCAGTTGACATTTTCCAGACTCATAATTTATACTGAAAATGCCCAAATGACTATTCTATATTAATCTACAAGTGCAAAATCAAATTTCTGCTCATTGTGCCCATATTGTATATATGTTTCATCATAACTTGTGTTTCCCATTTTTGCAAAAACTATAAATACATTTGTGTATCAATAGTCTCACAATAATAACTGAATTACATAGGCCATCTTGTATATATCATGCTAAGTTCTATGTTATATCCAATATATAACATATCACCGTTGTGTTGGTGACAATAGAGGCAAAATATTGTACAGTAGATTCCTACAGTTCCAGTCCAGGTTGCTTTGCGACAGACGTCAAGCACACAACAGCTATAACAACTGTTACATTTCACAGCTAGGAAGTTCTCATGCTAAATAATAAGTGGAGTTCAAGGAACTTTAAGAAAAGGTACAAACATATCACCAAAACAAAAACCACATACCACAAGGGCTGGAAAATGGTCCACTAAAGGTTAGGTAAATACAGAATTTAAAATCATAGAAAGGGACAATGTCATGGGCACAATGACATAAAAATAATATTGCAGAAGGAGAAGAATGGGAAGGCCAGCATCCATCAATTTGTTTTAAGTCTCTCCTACCCAAGAAATTTGGTCCCTGGAGGCCCCAGCTGAAGGATTCGGCTGACCAAACTTTCTCCCTCATTAAGTGGGGGAGGAGCCGTAGGCAGGTGAAGTTTACTGAGTACATCCAAAGCAGCAGTGAAAGAAAGAAAATAAATAAGCTTTATGTATTTTGTTTTCCAGAACCCCAGTGCACTGTCTGCTCAAGAGTGGAATAAGGCTGTACACTGAACAGGTTTCTGCCTTGATTTGTTTAGGTATGCCCCACTGATCCTGACAATTCATAAAAAGAGCTCCCCAGAATTTTGCAACCTTATCTTGTCCTCAGTAGGTTCAGTGGTATGCTAGCCTTGCTTCTAATATTAATGGGAGCAAGATCCAGTCTTCAGGACTTATGAGCAAATGAATTAATGTAAGGCTTGGCATGGCAGGAAGTGTTCAGTGACTTTGATTTCACTGCCAGGACGCCACTCAGGAAAGTGCCAGCGGTGTAAGACATGCCCTTGAGAAATGGTATGTAAACTCTTAGTACATGTGAGTTTCCATAGACATTCCCCACTAGGCTGAAAGGGTAGGGGGGAAACCAAAAGTTGTTGAGTTTACTGTGAGTGTATTGGAAGGAGGAGAAACAGGTAGATAGAGGAAGAGAAGAACTGAAAATACAAAATGTGACAGCAAAGGCTTTCCTTAGTTTGGGTTTGATGCTTTTCTTTAAACAATTTTCTAGTATTGAAGGGCGCTTTCGTAAACCCTAAAAGCGACCCCTTTATCACAGATGTGCATCTACCCATCGTTTCAGGCTTAGGAATCTTCCAGTTCCTCTATTGAAACACAGCAACAACAAAATAATGAGTTAAATGGTTGATGGCTTTTCCTCCTATGCTGCATTCTAGAGATACATCCCATTCTTTTCCCCAAACCCCATTCTCCAAAACTAAATGTTAGTTAAGATAACTGGCTGAAAGTCTAGGGACTACAGGGCCATAAATTTGCTTCACGCTGGATTTACGCTGTTCCCTTGACATCTTCATCCTTTTATCCGTTTTCAGCTGAAGCCATTCGCTCTAAGCAGAGGGGGGTTTCCTTTGATCATCCATTTTTGGATGCCACCATTGGTAAGGGAAATTGCTGATAAAATAAAAGTGTTGAAAACTGCTGGTTTCAGCAGAAAATTGCTAAAACAAGTGCAGCACATCTGATCTTTCTGTGGGGTACTGCAGTAGAAGGAATAAAATGCAGCCCCAGAAAAATCATAGGTTTGTGCTTCCCAGGCAGTCCCAATTACTGAGAAAATACCCACTGAGAGAACACAAGTCCCCCTTGAAAGCAGCTTTAGCTTTTCTTGCATCTTTCAATAGGTTTTATATTTACATTTGCAACATTTGTGCTATTTTCATTTTACCCTTAAAAGCGAATATGTAATTAATTGACTGCAATCACGAAACGATTTCTGCTTTAAAAGCCCAGCGTGGATTAAACAGACTTATTCCAGGAAGCACACTAAACCTTGAGTTGTAGCTACTGGTGCTTTAAATAAGGAGAAAAAACAAAACAAGCTAATTGAATTATTGCTGGCCTAACAGTGTTGCGCTTTTCACTGCAGAGCCCATCAGCATAAAATAAATCAGATACAACATTTTCACTTCGAGCACTGAAGTGCTGAGCCACCCCAGAGTAGATCACAAAAAACCCATCTTTTTCATGTTTTTTTAAATTATCTTGGATAATTAAAAAAATTCTTACCCAAGAAACTGAGCACCAGAAGGCCCAACTTCAATTAAACGGCTAGCCAGACCTTCTCCTTCCACCATTGGAGGCATTGTGGCCAGTCTATGACGTTTCACCAACCGGCAGGTAACTCGTGTTGGAGCAGTGCACTTCCGGGGTGGAATAATTATTCGAAGTCCATTGTGTCTGCAACCCCGCATAGCACCACCTCGAGCATCCACCATAAAACTGACGAGGAAACTGAAAATGGGGAGAAATAATGCAATCTGATTTGGAAGTCAATCATAATGTTTGTTACTAAATGTCCATTCTTACTGGCCTGTGTCAACCAAAATTATGTGTTGTGTGCTACCCTATATCCACAGCTTTACATATTAATTGCAATGAAGTAGGTGTAACTATTACTGTATCTCTTTTCAGTAATAATATTAATAGAAATCAGACCTAAGAAGATAACATATATGTAAACTCATGACAGTAACAGAAATAGAAATGACGTGTATTCCTCGGCCTGTAAATATCTCATTTCAACGGGTTGCGTTATGCAACTGCCCACAAAATTGCAGTCATGGTTGGCTGTGCTGGTTTGTATATGTCCATCAGCAACATAGTAAAATAAGATTAGGAATAACACTGAATACAAATAGTATTCGGATACTAGGAGATACATAACAGATACTGTAAATAAGACGTCCATTTCATTTTTTGTAGATTTTGTATCTAGCGATTGAAATGAGTAAAGATTCTAGGACAGCAGGCCAGATCCTTATCTGAACCAAGCCTTGTGGGCCAAATTTGACAGTAGGCAGGACCCATTTGACATCACAAATACAATACATCACTCTTCACAATCAGAACCTTTCCCCAGTGAGATCTACATGCAGTTATAACAACTCTCCAAGCTAATGGGTGATAATTAGGAGACACGATTTGCCTTCCTGAAGCATGCCATGCACCCTGCATCTTCCCTATTTGACCTCTCTAAGGCTGCCAATACTTTTTCCCAGCAGGGTTCTTGCCCCTCAACATCCTCATGAAAAGGAGGAGAGAGATTATGGAACTTCCAGCTACAGCGACAGAAATTATTTCACCTTCCAAATTTTCACTTTTTGGGTACATCTCTTAAAAACACACACACAAAGTTGGCGACTCTACTTCCTACAGAGTGTACAATTCAGTGTGGTGATTCTGCCACAGTCTACAAACTGTTTGTATGCCTCTGGTCTAAATGTGCAAATGTGCTATTTCTTAAGAGATGGAGCTTCTTGGTTTCAACAGGATAATGACATAATTCGGGATGCTATTTACATACATTCTCTCTGGGCTGTTTCAGTTAGATAACACTGAATCTTGAGTTTCAGTTTCCCTCCTACGGCACTTATGGGTTGATTTTTTTCTTTCTTAATTCAAAGGTATAACTGATGTACTTGTTTTCACAATGATTTAATATGTAAATATATTCTTCCTTCTAACAGTAAAACATTATTCTGGGTATGTGTCATAGGCCAAATGATGCAATGAAAACTGCAGACATTATGGTTCTCTGGTTCTCCCTAAAATTCTCTTTGGAGTGATCCATAAACATTTCAGAATAATTTCTACAAGGTCACACTTTATATGCACAAATATAAATATAATTCATAATAATTTATTATATGCAACCAATTTTCATAAAGCGATGGAATATCACTTTCAGATAGAAGGATAAATAATTATTTTCAACAACTCAACCCTATGTCTAAAAATGATATAAACAGCAGGAAGGGCCATACAAAACTTTTTCAGGGAGGTTTAATTTCAAATGCACAGAACTTGCTTTCATCTGTAAACCTCTGCTCATATGAGAAAACAAGCTATATCAAATATGATAGTATACATTACACACACACACACACACACACACACACACACACACACACACACACGGCTTATCCAGTTGGCCCCTTATGCTCCCATGACTGTCCATGGAGATATGGTAGCAAAAAACTTGCAGAGCTGTACTCATAGTAAGCAATGGGAAGGTTGTGGCATCTATGGATAAATATGAATTGGATGTTTATGTTTGCATAGCATCGAGCTGGGGGTAAGAAGAGGCTAGACACTGCTTTTAGCCCACTTCTCATTCTTCCTTCTTACATACTACCAGCCCAGAGGATGATCCTGGTGGTTAGCTTTCTCCTCCTTTAGTTCTCCTTTGTAGAACTCAACAGGGAGGAGGATGGGGAGAAAACTAGAATTAGTTGGATCTGGCTGCCATTGCCTTTAGCACCTGCCTCCTGTCCTACCAGCCCCAGCAGGCTGGGAGTCCTATAGTCACACCAGAGCAAATGAAACTATGGCTGTAGTCTTTTTACTAATGAAAACACGCAAAAGAGACAGCATGCTACACACAAAGCATTCAGATATGCTGGTACATTTGAATTAGTTGGTTAAGCAGGCAGGGAGACATGCTTCTCATCACCCAGTTGGAAACAACAGCCCTCAATAGACCACATCCACCACAGCCTCACACAGGAGGTCTTCAAATTGTGATTACCATTTGATGCAGGGAAACAAGGAGATAGCAGCAGACAGTTAGTCACAGTGAGGAATATTAGATACAAAACAGCTTGATCAGGTTGCTTCAGCATTTTTATCAAGTGTGCAAATAATAATAATGCAGCAAAATAGTTGTGCTGCATTTTAGAGGGACAGCAAAAAACTAAGAGACCAATCAAACGCCTACTTAAAGTTAGTGGGCATGTTTCTCCTTGCATGAAGGCTACTGAATAGAATTCAAAATCTTTGAGAAACTAAGGACAGTTTTCTCTGGACAAAGGGTACTGCCTACATTTATCTGCATTTAGTTAGGCATGATAATTTTCCTTAAACTTCAATATGATGTATGTATTTTTTATTACATTAAGGATTTAATCTCAAGACTTGGTGGCTCCAGGCATCTGCAATATAGCTACAACACACTATGCATCTGAATTTATTGAAGAAAATCTGAGAAAGAGCTAACGATGCACAATTTTAATTGTAGACTGAATTTTGTTCATGTAAAAATATTGCAAGCCTAAGCACTGCTTTTAAATTTTTCCAGTTACTTTAGGTATCCAATTAATAATTGCTTACAATATTTTTGTGAGGCAGGGAGTGTGGGAGAAAAGGATTGCAAAATACAAGATTTTGGAGGTTTCTTGTGGGGAGACAATGTATTTCCTTTGTACTCTTCAAAATGTAGGCTGTTAACATATTCAACAGACAGGCAGAAATCTTTCTCCTATACTAAGCAATGAATGACATCAATGCACCAGAGCATCCTGAAGTGAATAAACAAAAAGGATGACAGAAGAAGGAAGGCAAAAGGAAGGCAAGTATTAAAAATGAAATTATATATAAGTTCACCTGCTGTTGTCATGGTCAAAACATGGAGATGAATGGCTGCAACAGTAGCAAAACAAAAAAAGAATGGATGAATAAATGAAATAAAAGGAGGAAGAGAAGCTGTTTTAACCTACAAATGGAGAGATGTAAAGTGAATATGTAAACACAGATTACAGAGAGAATATATATATATATATATAGCTGCAAAGATGAATGAAACAGGATGTCCCTCTCTGATCTCTGCTGATTTGGGGGACTCAAGCCCTCATTGCAAATTTATTCCACCTCCAAAAAATATGGAGGCCACATAGAAACACTTGCCTGTATCAGTGTTCCAGGCAGCTCCATATGTGTGCAGACTCTGTGTGCCAGATGTATAAATAGCAGGGAACGGTTGTGCTTTAATGCATCTAGTTCATTGGCAACTGCATATGGAAATAGCCTCTTCAATGTTTTATCTTCCATATGATACAGTTAAGAGCTTTTCAGTGGCCTCCATATGGCAGGTTATAAAGCTTTAATCCAAAGGTGGCCAACATGGTGCCCTCCAAATGTTATCGGACTCTAATTCCCATTATAACTAGCCACTGGCTATGCTGGTTGGGAGTTACTTCACCTATATCAAGAAGGTAACACACTGGCTACCCCTGTTTTTATCAGTCATCAGGTACTTGGAATGGACAAATGAGTTCTCTAGAGAAGGTTTTTTTGTATTTTTAAATGGGCTAAAATAAACCAACAACAGTCGCAGCACAAACTGGGTGTCAAACTCCTAATACTGAACATTGTTGTTGTTTAGTCGTTTACTTATGTCCGACTCTTCATAGTACCACACAAATTCTGAATTCACTGCACAATCCTATGCATATATACTCAGAAGTAAGCAACACTGCATTCAATTGAGCTTTCAGGAAAACACTATAGCATTACAGTCTTACTGAAATTTAATTCTACTGAGAAATCGATAACATTCTATGCCTTGAGCATTGATGTCAGTAAGGTATTGTTATGATGGACCCATCTTCACTCTTAGCTGCCTTTTTTATTCCTGCCTCCCTGAAAAAACCTGTTGATTATCATTGAGTTGGCCAATATAGGCCCATTTCCACTCTGCATTCCAGATTAACACATTTGACATTAATTATATGTCTTTATTTTTTCAAGTTGTTCACATGTTCATATTAGGGTTCATTATTGTTTATTTTTCTTACTTATGTTCCTTGTTTCCAATTTCTTATCCTATCTGCTTCAAAACTGATGCATTCATTCCCATAGATCCCTTGTCCGTGATTGTGGGGGGAAATTGCATCTTGCTATTTTCAAGGATATGAAACTGCTGTTCATAAGCAGCTTTTTTTAAAACAAAGAAACTTTATTGTGGGAAGTTTAGAAATACTTTATTAAGGGAACAGCACAAAAATACTATTTGGTTTAGAAATACTTTAAAAGCTTCTATGTAATTTTATTTTTATTTAAAGAGCTTCCAGCTGCTAGGTCCTGTTTCCACTGCTGTTTGTGAGAATACCATACTGGGTTAAAAATAAATAGATCAGTTACCTTGTTAGCAGTGATCCAATCTCCTTTTTTGAAGACAGGCAGCTAAGAATGATAACTCTAATTATTTGTCAATTTTATGCACCAGTGCTACATCCCCTCCATAATCCTCCCACCGCCTTCAAAAATGAGATAAATTTGGAAAATTATCCTGGGAATTACAACATCCTGAGTTTCACAATGGAAAATCTTTCAGAAATATTATTCACTAATTGGTATTGGCCATTAGAATAATGGAGAACAAAAACCTTAGATTATCTGTGTGAACACTCATAATAAGAATCAAAAGGGATAAAAAACAACAACCTACCATGCAGTCCAGCCCGTACCAACAAAGGAGACTTACCCAACCAATATAGTTCAATTTAATCTGTACAATCTAGTGGACCATTCAGATGTTTCCCTGTAGAAGTGTGTTGAGGAGATACAGATTGTGTGGGCAAAGCCTATGCATGAACAGCTTGTACACCCATAGGCTCTGTGCAGATAACACAATCAATGAGTGGATACTGGGAGACAGGGGTTGCAGGCAAGATCCCAATCCAGCCTTCACAAATTGATTACACGAAGATATGTTTTCTAAACAAGGTTTAAGGCCTTCTCCTTTAGTCTAGTGTTCTGTTTCAGGCATGAGCTTCAGAGCTTCTCCATTTCATTAGAAGTAGCCAATTGATGCCTGTATTCCCTTCCTTTGTGGAATAAATGAATGCATTCTCTGCAGGCACACATACACATGTTCTCTGTGCACTGAGATAGCTACACAGAGAAGCTCTGAAAACGGAATCCATCATATGCTGATACTTATTCACAGAGTAAACTTAATTGAACTCCATGTATTTTTGCCTATTGCATTTATTTTTTGCTTCCAAGTTAAAAAAAAAAAAGCTAGCTGATATTGTGCCATCATTTTACCAAGCACACAGCTAGAAAAAAAAAAAATATGTGGGTGCCAGTATACGTCAGTTCTGATGTAAAGACCATCTGTTCATTTCAGTCTTCTTCCTCCTCCTGCCACTCTTTTTAAATGCATCCAAAGTGTTTATAGATATAATCCTGTTCAATATTTGACACTATCAAATTGTATTTTGTAATCTAAGGTATAAGAATGAAAGACCCAGCTCTTCAAAGTACCATAACATCAAATTAAGATAATTGATAATGAAACTATGTTATTAAGAACATTATATTTGCCAGATTGCTTAAATTGGTGTGGTGCTGGTATCCCTTCTCTCTTGACATTTTCCATGTCCTACAGATTCTAGCTCTAGTGAATTGTTCTTCACAACTAGGTGATGCAGGAGTTCCAATCATGTGGAAGCATATGTGTGGGCATTTACTCATGCATAGGCTCTTGGTATGCACATGGCCAGTGATGTGCAAGACATTGGGGTGGAGTCAGCTGTGTACTCTCACTGCCCTGTTTAATCAAAAGTAGCTTATACATGACTGAATAGTAATTTTTATGGTTCATTATCTCTTGAAGCCTTCACCTCTAAAGTGATGAAGGCCTCCTGAAAGCAGCTAAGAACTGTGAATGCCAATTTTATCCATTATTACAAATATAAGAAACTGTAAAACTGGATGCCAGTTACTAACTACTATAAAACTGCACCTTTCCAAAGGTACTGGCATTCAGAGGCTCAATTGGGTATTTTGTGGACCTCACACTTTAGATGAATGTATATTCTCCTCTTATTTTGAAATGTAGTAAGCCATCACTGTTGAGTCTGAGAGTCCTCCTGTTAATTATGCTGAGTGAGGCCGTTGACTTCTGCCCCAAAGCCCCACATGAAAGCACCACTGACATTTGCTTTAAGTGGTAATATCTTCAATAAAAATGGTCATACAAGGTCTGAGCCTTAACCTGCTGAAATCTGGACTCTCAATGATTTCAAGAGTCAACATTATATTCAAGAGCTTTAGGTCTGGCTTAGGGCATGTCCACATTACCAATTTGTATTTGTTTCAAACCGCCATTGCTTCTAGCATAGAAATTTGTTGGGATCTGCAAAAAAATATTTTTCATTGACTGTTGAAGTCACAAATTCTTTGGGGTGTGGAATCGTAATGCTACAAAATGGTTTCAATATGAAGTGTAATTGAGTCCTTTAATCTGAATGGTTAGAACTTTTGCATTGAAACAACAACACAGGAAAATGCACATCCAAAATAAGCATTAGTTCAAGCTGATGAGATTCTAATTATTATCTTCCTTTGTCTTCTGTTGTGTATTACTTACCCAGAATGAACGGGGCTAGCAGAAAGAGTGACATTGTCCAGGTTGTCAGGGCTCCAGCTTAAGCGATATGAATTTCTCTCACCTTCTTTGGCCAATGTGGATACCTTGAAATGCAAATAAATTTAACTTTTCTGTTTTTGTACCCTTGTTCTTCTCTTTATTTACAGTACTGAACCAACCCAAACCAATGTTTTCTATGCCTCTGATGGAGATGGTTCACAAAAAACTAAAAAATTCTAAAATGAAAGTGTAAAAGGTCATGTGTGTAATTCAGTTAATGACCAACTAAATATACCAGTACTTCTGAGTTATTTAGATATCAAGCTCTACTCTGGAATCACTGTGGCAGCAAAACATTTAATTGCTCCTAAATGATTCTAGCCCAAAGGATTGCCATCCAACTAAGTTATAGTCAGAGTAATCTCAGTGAAATCAACTAACATGAGTCCATAGATTTAAATGGGTCTATGCCGAGTATGCCATAACTGGATATACCCCTGTAGCTTCTACTACTAAAAAGTGGCTACATAAAACAATATCAATTGCTGAAATGGTGGAACATGCTCAAATTGTCCAAATATGAGAACAAAAAAGAAATATATAAATATTTGAACTATATTTTTTACTATTTATTAATTTTTGAGGAAATCAAAACAACCTAGATTTGCCTCACCATGTCCTAATGTTTCTTGTGCCAGCAGCATTTCCTCTGTCAGATAATTTCTGTCAGAAAATTATAGAACCTGGATATACAGGACTTATAGTCATTCCTCCCTTTAGACATGTATATTACTTCAGCTGTGAACCACACAGATAATATTTATCTTCTCGGAACAGTGTATATACCTCAGCTGGGACAAATGTGATTGCAAAGGACACTGACCCCCCCCCCAAAAAAAACAGCTATACAGAGAATGCACTTGCAAATATTGTGTCTTATGAAGCAGTTATCTGCTTTATACTAAGCGGGGAATAATCTCTGTCCTCATTTAGAAAACCCAAGCAGCTGACGAAATAACAGTGCCAAAAATTGGGTGAAACTTGGCTGTAGATGTATTTAAATATTTTTTCATGCTACTTTTTTTTTTTTGCTCACACCCATTTAACAGTATTGTGAATGATACAGAGGGAAATTATTCAGCTAGACAACATTATGAAATCAGGCAAGACCCAAGAAACACAGAGCAGTTGACAGTTCACCCAAACAGTGACAAGGCATAAAAGACAATTAAGAATGGCAACATTAAAAGTTACCAATTTGAGAGGTTTGCAAAGCTACCATAACATCTCACCTGGTGGCTGGGGATAACAACAGTGTCATCAATCATGGCGCTGTCTCTCAAGTAGGAGGCGTGGCTCAGCGTATGGGACCTGTCTGAACTGAAGGATCGTAGGCTGGTAGGTTGGCAACATTATCAGCAGTTGAGATGGTGTTGTGAAGATGGGATTGTGGGCAGAGCAAAGGAGTGAAGAAAGCATGCTATTAGCAAATAGAGTGCAACTTCCAGGGGGATGGTTTAAGCACTCCAATAAAACCCTCCACTCTTCCCCCCCTCCCCACCAACTTTCTTTCTCTTTTCTCAAAACCATTGGAATCCAACAGAATCCCATTCTGTTCAATCTACAGTCTGGAAATAGTATGAAGTAGTGACCCTGTGGCTTAAAAGTAACAAGCAACCCATTCCATCATTCTTTGTCCTGTTACATATATACGTCACTCATAATTTTAAGGGAATTCTTCAGGAAGGAAAAAAAATGAAGTAAGTTCCTCTGACAAGCAACGGTGTGCTACTTAGTCCCCTGGAAGGTACACAGAAGGTAGCCAGCCATATGCTCTTTTCGCAGTGCACAATTCTGCCTTTATATACCAGCAGAATTTATAAACAAGCAAAAACAAAACAAAACAAAACACTGTCACCTTTACGTCACCTTTATATGCACAACACTACCATAGAAAATCATTTGCAGTAGCAATGATAGATGCAAAGCAAAATAAGCTACTTTCGTACATCGACTAATGGCTTAAATGAACTGCTATCACCTCAAATATCAAAATGCAAACATACTAAGCTACATGGAGTTTCCGCTACAATTATGTACCTCAAATATTGATTAAGAAGCTTAAATCACTGAGACTATTACCAAGCTATAGTTCATATATTTGTGTTTTGTGTGCAATACTTAATATGTTTCCAGTTGCCTAGTAACATAATAATGTTAGGAATAAATTAAGATTGCAGAAACAGTTGAGTAGCAACATTTATTTACACAGCACATTTTACTACCTCAGTGTTAACTATTAATGGATATTAAACTTGTAAATAATGGAAAAAAATATTTCCCATCATTAGTACATAAGTGTATGTAGCTTACTATATATATAAAGATTATATTTGATATGTTCTTAATAGTTCTTATATTATGATCTGTGGTTGCAATTCTGCATGCAATGACATGTACAGAAATCCTGTCAGTTTTGATTGGATTAAACTGAACTGATTTCAGCCAATTGATTTCAAGCAAGGGCTTGGATCCTAGCATTCCAGGGATCCTAGCTTTCCTCCCATTAGCAGAACAGTTCACAGAAGAGGGTTTTAGTGCTTGGGAAATATTTGGGAATGGCATAGGCTATAGTGCAACGGGCTGCTGATGGAGAAAACAGTTGGTCCCTCCCTCCCATAAATGAAGAGAGAAGCAACTTAGGACCCAAGTCAATGTCATCAGGACATTTCAGCTCTAAAATGGTATGATTATCTTCTAACCACATTTTGACTGCTGAGGTATGAAATGAAATGCAATCCTAAACTTCTTTACAAGACACGTGCCTCTGTGCTAAAAGGGAGTTAGTCCCCAAATTTGCAAAGGGTGGTAATAGCAACCTTGCAGTCGTACCTCATGTTACGAATGCTGCATGTTGCATTCATCACAGGTTACGAACGCGCCAAACCTGGAAGTACCGGAATGGGTTACTTCCGGGTTCGGCAGTTCGCGCATGTGCACATGAAAAATGACATCACGTGCATGCACAGAAGCGGCGAATCGCATCGCGCACATGCGCAGACACAGCACTTCATGTTGCAGACCTTTCAGGTTACGAACAGGGCTCTGGAACGGATCCCGTTTGTAACCAGAGGTACCACTGTAAACCTTGGAAGTGACAATAGCATAATAACTGTTACACGTGTATCATTTTTAACTGAAGGAAGTTGAGCTAAGTCAACTTGTGGGGTGAGTGTTATATTAAAAAACAAATAGAATTGTTCCTTTACAAAGCAATATAAGTGTTAAATATGTGGATAATATCATGTCTGCTTTGGCCACGAAAACTTGGTCCTCAGAAAAATTGCTTGGCCTTCATTTTCAATTTTATCCTTTCTTTTAAAAAAACCAAAAACTTCAGTAGCAAACCCCATTCTTTATAAATTATTGAAGTATATGGAGCACCACGATGCAAGGCTGGCAAAGGACCCAAAATGATGCTTTGTTAATTGAATGTTACAATAGTTAACATCATCCAATCAACCAGACATATGTAAGGCTGAAATTACTACAGGCCTTTAAAGATGTTACTTGGTTTTTCTCTGGTGGTTGCAAACCACAACAACTGTAATTCATTCGGGTTCCTATCTGGATCATGGGACTTGGTTATGCATATACCCCATTCTTGCAAAATATGGACTTTAGCCATTGATGGCTGTACAAAGTAAACAAAAATTAATGATAAATCAGGGGTCAAAATACCCCATTAACATTTTCAGGCAGATATCAAGATACTGTTGTCTTTAGCTACCTATGAGAAGCAAAATGTAATTTATTTCAGATATGCTATTGAGGTATCTTAAGTAAAGCTGACCTGACAAAAAGAAACTCAAGGCTGCTGATCATAAACAGATGCTATCCATTAATTTCACGCTATCCTCAGCCACACCAATTATTTATCAAGATTTTTCTTCTCCTGACACCTTTTGTACTTTCTAACATTGAGTTAGTGATTCATAGAATCTCACATAAAAGGACCCAGGAGTAGTGGGACTAGGACGTCAAGGGCATTTACTCATACTTGTCAGAGACTGGTTTTCTTCTTGTATGTCTTATTAAGCAAAGTCAGGTACAAACAGTTCTTTCTATCTATTATAATAGCTATATATAATTGAAAATGGGCAGCATGTTAACTTTGTTATCTTTCTGAAATCAGTATGTGTCTTGATTGTTTTTTAAGCCTGCCTTTAACTGGCAGCATTGCACATGCCGCAAAATAATGAGTTAAGATTTTGGTTGAGATCATTGTTAATTGCAACCACAATGGTATTTTAGTTGTTCCTTCAAAACTGACCAACTCTAATAAACAAAACCTTCAAAATCCTCCAGCACGTCTACAGCATGGATGTGGGTATTTAATGACAGATGCCACAAGGGAGCACTGAAGAGAACATCATTTTCATGCTGCATCATACCTACCTGGGCATAGTGCTAATGAAAGCATACAAAGAGGGGAGAGAGAAATAATAAACATGGAACATGATTATGAAAGAAAAACCATGATTGTGAAAGAAAAACCAGAGGATCTAAAGCTGAGCTTCTTAAAATAAGTCAGTTCCATAAGCCTGGGCTGGCAAATAGATGGAAGAAGGTACATTTCCCATAGCACAAAGCAATGGCACAATCACTGCATTGCATAGGCTTTCTTTACTGTAATGAAGATCCATATATTTAAGCTAACAATATCATATGTTTTAAGGGACCCAGGTGGTGCTGTGGGTTAAACCACAGAGCCTAGGGTTTGCTGATCAGAAGGTCGGCGGTTCGAATCCCTGCGACGGGGTGAGCTCCCGTTGCTCGGTCCCAGCTCCTGCCCACCTAGCAGTTCGAAAGCATATCAAAGTGCAAGTAGATCAATAGGTGCCGCTCTGGCTGGAAGGTAAACGGCGTTTCCGTGCGCTGCTCTGGTTCGCCAGAAGCAGCTTTGTCATGCTGGCCACATGACCTGGAAGCTGTACGCCGGCTCTCAGCCAATAAAGCGAGATGAGCGCCGCAACCCCAGAGTCGGACACGACTGGTCAGGGGTCCCTTTACCTTTACCTATCATATGTTTAGTGCTTTTAATATTCAGATAGAACATCTCTGTACCTTTCATTTTCATGTGAGCTGTGATTAGGGTATTTAGCTGAAATCTGAGGGGGGAGCTTTATGTACACATTTCAAGCCAGTTCTCCCTCAGTAAATATTCTTCCTCAGTAAATATTCTTCTGTGAATCTACAAGGTAGGCATTCTCCATGCCCACCAAATCTCTGGGCCTTGAAAGTGTCCTAAAATTCATCCACATACTGTACTGGGTGTTTATTCAGCAAAAATACTATAGATGTGTTAGAAAAATATAACATTCTTGGTGTAGTAGTACCTGTCAGATCGGCCTCCTTCCAGGCTGTACCTCAGGTAGTTCATACCATCTAAGAACTGGCTGCTGGGTAAGGAATCGTCGCCTAATTCTTTCAGATCTTCCGCTCTAAGATATTCTCCCCCATCTCCTGTCATAGTGTCATCACCTTGAGCCAAAACACACACAAAGTCACAAGATCAATAAACTAATGAAGCCCTACAGCACTGGAAAAGTATGGTCACATATTAGGTGGATCACCTCAAACACAAACAAACAAAACAGGGAACATTATCCTCATTCCTGAAGCACAGCAAGCACAAGCTGTTAATACACACTAAGAAAACACTGGCAGATTAAGTGGGATGATATCAGTGTAAGTTTAAAAAAAAACAAAAAACATCAACAGCACCTCACATTGAATCAGTCTTTTGTCCTTTGCCATTATACATACTGTTGGCTGAACTAATTTTACTTTTGTTCCTTTTTTCCACTTAGTTTCTTGGACACAGCTGGTCTCTGACAGAAACTGCTTCCACATGAGACATTAAAATTTGACTTTGAGCCCCTATTGCACTATTATGTGCCATATGAGAATGTCATTAATGTGGGACAGAATGTAGAAAAGAAACAGAAATATATATTCTAGCCAGCAGAGAGTTTATATTGGCACTATACTCTGATTTTCAGAAAAGCTCAATTAAGTATCAGATGTGAACAGAGAAAGCTGCCTAATGTTTGGATCAGGCCATTTGCCCATTTAGCTCAGTATTGTCTACTCATACTGGCAGCAGAGGTCTTTCCCATCAGCTCCTACCTGATCCTTTTAAATGGAGGTGACAATGACTGCACCTGGGAACTTCTGCATGCAAAGCAAGGAAGAAACAGCATATATAAAATCTGGTGGGGAATATATGTATATATAAAGAGAGAAAGGAGAAGAGCTTGTGCAAAGAGCTTCTCTTTGGAAGAGCTTCTCTGGACCTGTGGTAGGGAGCATTTTTCTTGTGCAGTGATCTTCCACTAAGTCAGAAACAGGCTTTTTATGAACTGTGAAGATGCTTGGATCCAAGCAAGCGTAAGTTCTGGATCTTAATTCAAACTTTGTAAGGCACCAAGGCAAAACTGACTTTCAGATTACTTTCAAAATAATAATAATAAGTGTTACATTAAACGTTCCAACCATAACAGAAAATGGTTCACATTCGTTATGAGGCAATGATGCATTGGATCCAGATTTAGTCATGCGTAGAGCAGACCCAATGAAATTTGTCTTAAGTTTGTCCATTCCAAACATGAATGAATCCGAGTCAAACCCTATGACTACACATTATTCACCTTGAACCAGCAGCATCTAGTAATGGCTGCTGACCTAACAGTCTTGCGCTGAACCAATGAACCAGAAACTCTCTCTATAGTAAACACAGTTACCATGAGAAAGAGTGAAGATGTATCTGTTCTGATGATGCTCACATGGAAAAGCAGATCAGGAACTGGGGGATGTATTCCTATTTTAAAGGAATCCATACTCTTGTATCCTCCTCTCTCCAGGTACTCTTTCACTTAAACTTAAATCATGTCAGGGATTTATAACAGGGAAGGGGATCCTGTGACCCTCTGGACATTCTTGGGCCCCAACTCCCATCAGCCCCAGTCATCATGGCCAATGGTCAGGGATGATGGGAGATGTAGTTCAACAACACCTGGAAGGTCACAGGTTTGCCATCCCTGGTTTGGCATGTTATTCTTTGTGCAAATCTTCATAACCATAGCTACTTCAGGGTATTATATTGCCTCTTTGACCAGCCATGCTGTCTAGACCCAAATAATTGTCAGTTAAGTGATTACAGATGGGTGTCACATTATGTCAGCCACACACAGCTCTCAGAGGCTCATATGGAACTGTCGGCAACTGAACTGCTAAAATGGAAATACTGAACATCTGTCCCTGCTGAGTCGTGAGAGCAGCAGCATACAAAAACCGTATTCTTGCAATCGTCTGATGGGGGGAGGAATACAGGAAAAACACCCCCCCCTCCTGAAATAAAGGTAAACACTGGGGCATTTTGCAGGTGGTATCTGGAATCTTTAGAAACTTGTTTCAGTGGTAATGGCAGGCAAAGCATCTGCTACATTAAAGAAGCCTTTCTGCAGGAGCTACACATTCATCGTATTTCACTATATTCATCGCTTTTTTGAACAACCTGGTAGGTAGCCATATGCCAATACAGAGGCTACCTAGTTAAACTCTGCAAAAATCCTTAACTTTCCTCTAAGAAGAATTTTCAAGGCCTTGAACAAATATATTGGGTTATTGAAATACATTTTGGGGTGGGGTGGAACATTCTTTCTTAACATGAATCTGAAACTTTTAGTATTCTATCAAAACTACATTCTACACAGCATAACATAATTCCACATAAGAACTTGACATTTTCTTCTAAACAGGAAGCCATCTTGAGGAATGTCACACAGTAAAGAAAAATCACCATCATTGTTTCTTAATATTTATCAGTGATCTCCCTGTTAACAGGGGCATAGGAAGTGGGGGGCGGGCCGCCCCAGGTTCCATCATGGGCGGGTGACAAATTATCAAGGGACAATTACTGCCCTAGTAGGGCGGTTCATAAAAAACTTTTTTGAAAATGTCTGCTCCAAAGGTCTTATCTTACTACACTAGGGATTATATATCTATATATGAAATTTCATGCATATCAGTTAATATCTTGACCATCCTCCTCGAAAATAGCTGTTTACTTGGCCGTTTTCCTATGTCGTCAAGGCTAAAATTTCAATTCAGTGGAGCACTTACTGTTCCCAACCCTAACCCTGCGGAAAGCCATCTAATTAGACTTTCATTTGATTTTGACAAGTTTTTTGGAGGTAATTTAATTATTGTTTGATTTTATATCAATGTTATGTATCTGATGTTAGCCGCCCTGAGCCCGACTTCGGCCAGGGAGGGTGGGATATTATTATTACTTATTATTATTCCTTTGTAAGAAAATATGAAATAACGTAAAACCATTTTTGGAGGCAAAAAAATAAAAATAAAATCAATGTTGGGGGGTGACAAGAAATTTCCTACACCGGGTACCACCTGACCTTCCTACGCCTCTGCCTGTTAATGAATCCTAATGCCCTAGGAGGACACAATACCTAGTTAACTTACAACAATAATACAACCATACAAAACTAAATACTAAATACTAAGATCACAGAAGGTAATTTTATCGTTCCAATATACTTTATTTAAATCTGAATTTGTAGAACATGAACTATGTCTTAAATCTTCTTAAAAGGCAGAACTAACCATCCAGAGAGCCAGCTACAAAATTAAGGCTCCGTTTTGGGGGCCAGGGTGGGCAAAACTGAAATCATGCAGAGACCCACAGGCAAATTCACTGGCATAGATCAGAGTTAGGCATTCCATAAACATGTGTCTCGGTTTCAGAAAAGAGGTGGGACAGTAAACAATTAAACAATAAAATAAAAACAGTTTTGTGCCTCACTCTAAGAACTCTTAACACTGTACCTGCATCACTAAAGGCATCCTCATCAGTGAAATGATCATAGTCAGAGTGTTTAAAAGCTGCATAACACATAAGTTAAATTTCAGGAACAGGGTCAAAGGGGAGCAACTAACGGCATATGGTAGACTGGGAAGATATGTCATTACCTTGCAACCAAGAGAAAACCAAAATTATTTAAAATAAACATGGAGGGGGTGAGGGAGTGGTATATATACTGAACAACAGGAGGAGGATTAGAGAAAATCAAAGTAATTCTTCACATGGTAGATCAGTCTAGAGGCCAACACTTGATGAATCACTGGAGATTCATGATCTGATCCTCCTACCTTCAAATTTCTCTTTAAAAGCAGCCATTTGATGAGTAGCCCTTTCACCTCTGGCATTTTCCAAATACAAATAATGTGCTCTGCTCACCCAGCTATTTGCTCCAGTGGAGAAAATATACAGGTACACGTATGCTAACAGGGCAAACAGCAGCTGCAAGATGGTAGGGAGGGCTAAACTGAGACCTCCCAAGAGATGAGATCATAAGAAGCTGCCAGACCATTGGTCCATCTAACTCAGTATGATCCACATGGACTGGCCAAGACTCCTCAATGTTTTCCACAGACTGTTTCCTAATTCTACCTGAAGATGCCAAGGACTGAACCTAGAATCTTTTGCAATCAAATCACATACATTATCACTTAGCTACGGCCCACCTTCATCTAATCACAAATCTTTAATGTCTCTTATATTTGATGCTAACTTATCCTTTAAATAAATAAATAAGCATTTGTACATTTGTTTTTTAGCTTATGGTTTCTTTCAATCTTTTGAATTAGCCACTTTAAGTAATGTGATGGTTTCTTAAATCCAGAGTTTGGTATATATTATAACCAGCTTGGCTCATGTGGTTTGTGGTCAGCTTACCTTCCTCATCAGACACATCCAAGACTTCAGTCATAGTTTCAGGTACATTGAGCTTGTGTTTCTCAGTTACAGTCTGGAAAAGAGAGAGAGAAAGAGAGATCAATAAACAGGTTAAATGGTGGAAAACAAAAAACAAACTGCTAAATATATATATAAAAAATGAAAACACCCAGGCTTATACATATTTATCATAGTATTTTTCAGTTAAATCACATTTCAGTCTCACTCTGACATTTGAATCATGTTCTGTAGTTCTCATGGTTTCCCCCCTCCACAAAAGATGTCATTTCCTTTTATTGCTACAGAAAACTTGGTCATGTGCTGTAATGAGCAGCAGTTTCCTTTAGCAACTGGTTTTGCATTTTAAAATGCTTTCAGCAGATTTGTTAATTGATATACATGCAAAACATATTCAACTCTTTTGAGGCAGGATGAGTTCTAAAAACACATTAGGTAACGTCTACAGAAAGAAGTTAAAGGATGCATATGGAACTTGTTAAAGCTGTAAAAACCCTTAGAAATGAAGCTTTGAATGATGCAAAATATTCAAATTGAAAAAAGATGCGAACTCTGAGCAATATGTCCAATGAACCTGCACCTAAAATAGTAACTTTATTACTTTCTCATGTTTTACCAATATATTTCTATTAGCATTTTATTCATGTATTTGTTTCTTAAAGCTTGTAAAATTACAATTTGTAAAAACAATCCAGAATAATTCTGTTTTGTGATTTAAGCATACAGATTCATATTTATTTCTTGCTAAGAAAACCAGCCATAGTAGCTTATGGAAAGACAAGATAAGTTGAGTTGAACGTTGAGGCATTATCAGAAGAAAGTATTAGAGGGAAGCATATGAGGGTTGTATTCAGCCAAGTCATACCCATGGCAGACCCATCAAAATCAGTTGAATTGAATAACTTAATCCAGAAATTTTCATGGGTCTACTCTGAGCATAATTTAGTTGAATATAACATATAAAAATGAATAGGTTTTCTACAAAAATCTCATAAAAGTGTAGTTCATCATTTAAAACTGAAACCAGGATTTAAAAGGTGAAAAACTAATATGACTGTGAGAAAATCTTAAGTGATAGACTAGACAACAACTGACATAGACAGCACCAGAGGAGGGCAGTGTAGCAATGCCCCCCCTAGATAAGCAGTGTGCACACATACACACACATTGCTCTATGGAAATTATTATTATTATTATTATTATTAATAATAATAATAATAATAATAATAATAATAGAATCATACCCATCCAATTAAAACAAATCCATTTAAAATGAGCATATTTATTTGAAAGGTAACAAAACAAAACAAAACAAACAAACAAAAATCATTAACATACAAATATCCTGTCCACTGCCCAATGTGCTCAAAACCGGAGCATATTGTTGGTTTTCTGTATTTCTTTAAATATAAATGTTCTATAAATATCAGCATTCTCATCACAGCCAAACATGAATCATGTTGAATCATGATGGCATCCAATATAAGGACAAGTTCTAGTTTGGAAAATCATTTGGCTGTGGATAACAGGCCTCAGTTTACTCTCTTGTAGTGAAGACATAAGGAGTGGAAGCACAAACTGATACCCAGTGTTAATGTTTTTAAATCTTAACTGATTTAAGAGACTAGTGAGTCTTCTTCTTTTCATTTGCATGCATTACTGATTCAATTTATTGTACTTATATGTTTCAGCTGAATCTCAAAGCAGCTTACAAACAGTAACAACGGCAGCAATAAACGTAACAGAACATCAGTGCAAAACATCACAATTACAATGCCTGGGCCAAACAAAAGTTGGCCTTACCAAATCATATACAATCATTAGCAAATCAACAAGACAACAATCATAAGTACTTATAAACTATACAACAATACTAAAGAAACAGCAGCTTAAAAAAACCCATTATTACAGGGTGTGATCACCCTGCCACACAAACTGCTTCAGTAACCATTATCCCTACCCAATGTAGTAAATGCAGAGAGCCCAGCATCTTGAGAGGAACTTGATGAAATAAGCATACCTAGAAGCAGTTCCATACTATAACAAACACTTCCCCCAAATCACATAATGTCATCCTTGTGGGCAATAGCCCAACTGCTGTAACTCAAACCTACAAACTCATAAAGAGACTGGGGGAAAATACCCCCGTCCTTGGGACTGCATATTATCACCGAGAAGTGCCACCAAGAAGTACCACCTAAGAACATGGGACAAGCCTTCTGGACCAGGTCCATGGCCCATCTATTCCAGCATCCGGTTCTCACAGTGGCCAGCCGGATGCCTGTGAGAAACCGGTAACCAAGATCTGAGCATGAGAGCCCTGTCCCTTTCTGAGTCTTCCAGCAACTAGTATTCAGAAGCATAATGCCTCTAACAGTGGAGGCAGAGTAGAGCCATCATGGCTAGTAGCAACCATTCCCCCCCCCCAAAAAAAACCCAGTAGCAATCCAAACAATTAAAGGGGACAATATCCTTTTACAGAACTATGGGCCAGGTGAGCAGCAAATGGCAGCAGGCCCAGCCCATTATTCTTCCCAATGATTCTGCTCAACAGCTCAACAATGCTTAAAAGTCACATGGCTTTTCTTTTGTAAAACCAGAAAGTTTTTTCTTCATTAGAAAGGTCAAACAACAGCGGGAAATCAAAGCCTGCCGAGAGTGATTAAATGCACACTGCGGGGCATATGTTTCCAACATCTCTCTTTTCAGTAGCAAAGAAATAAGTTAACAACTACATTCAAAGAAGGAAAGCCTGCTGATGGAATGATACTGCCTAAAAGCAGAAAGAAAGTAAAATGCTTACTTGCAAAGTGATATGTGGATGTGGTATAGTGGGAAGTAGCATGTTTGAGTTTTCTGGGTTTTTCTGAGTAAAAGCAAAGATGAAGTGGACCTTCTGTTCTCAACTGGAAAAGGGCCTGGCCAATAATATGAATACTCAAGCTCAGACAATATCTGCGCTGTTCTCTTACCATTGCTGGTTGAATGCAGAGGAAGATTATCTGGAACTGTCAGAAACCGTGTGGACTGTCCTACTAACCACGTAATGGAGTTCCACTTGGAGGTGTATTTGGGGTTTTTGGGTCAGGATGAATTTTTTTAAGCTTTACTCCTCAAAACAGTGGGGATAACAAATTTGTTCATGGTGGTATACATTCACAATGTAAACTTTACCATCACAGGGTTTGTAGCTGCTTCACAAAGATGGCAGCCTATCCAGTTATCTCCACCACATATTTCTTCTACTGTCACTGCTGGTTTGAGATTTATTTTTCATTGGATTTCCCTCCTAACTTCAAAACTAGCCTCTCCTAGAGGGTGTTACCATATTTGTTTTCTTAAAATAGGCTCTGTAATAGTACAGTCAATAGCAACTTGCCCAGTGGGGTGGAAGGGCAACCATAGCATCCTGGCAGGTGTGTTGCTGCTGTTTACAGGGAAGGAGAGAGGGAGATTGGCACAGTGCCAGACTGTACTACTTCTGAGTGCAGTCAGTGGGGGGGCCAGAACAGTACTCTGCAATACTACTACTAGCAGTTGTAGTTATCACAGTAATCATTAATGTATTAATGTATTTTTTTTGTGTGTATGAAGTGACTGAGTCTTACGAACAGATATAAAGAGTCATTCTTCTTTTGCAGTTTGTTTGGGTTTTTGCTGTGCCCAGTTCAAGTCATCCTACTGCCTTCATCTCATTAATAACCCATAGCTCACTCTATTTATAATTCCCAACAAACCATTTTGATTCTATCTTTATCAGAACATAACATCTGAGACTTACTGTAATCCTGCACTGCAAAAACAAAATTGCTTTCACTCACACATCTGGACATTGTTCCAGTTCCAGAACCAATCCTCGGTTTAATGGGAATTGCCGAAATCTATGTACTACTCTGATGTTTAAGTTCTCCAGTCCCTTGCGTGGGATTGGGATTAGAATGTTGGACTAGGATATGGGAGGCCAGGGTTCAAATCCCCACTCCACTATGAAGCTCACTGGGTGACCTTGGGTCAGTCACTGCTCCTTAGCCTAACCTACCTCGGAGGGTAGAGGATTAAATGAGGAGGCGGAGAACCATGTATGCCACCTTGAGCTTCTTAGCGGAAATATGTGAGGTATAAAAGTACTGTAAATAAATGAAGATTCTAGGTTGAAATTACACAAATGCACAAAAGGTGTAAGGTCCCCACATGCTCTGGAAATGGAAACTGGATCAATGTAAAAAAAAGTTAAATGAACTATTCATCAGTATTTCAAAGTACAAAATAAAAAATGAGTTACAAAGGTTCTAAATAAATATATAACAATAGATGCCCACTATGCATACTGTAGTCAAGAAGTTAGGAAACATGTCCTTCTATGAATAGGACAAGGAATGTTGCTTAGGGAACAGCCCTCCAGTTGTCAGTAGGGTGCATGCACTCTCAGTGTGCACGCATGGCAAAAAGCCTGGCTTTGAACATACCTTGCAGCTACTACACTTCTTGTGCCATTTGTACACTAGAGGTTCCTTTGAAAAATGATACATAGCCAAATCTCAGGTTTACTGATTTTCTGCTTGGTCTCTATAATACACTAGAAAGGTATCTCATGCTCTTTTAGATAAGCGAACCACAGACAAGCAGAGACAAAAAGGTGCAGAAAAAGTCTAACTGTGGATACTCCAGCACTAAATTAGGATACCTTCAGCACTCAATTAGCAATGGATGCATATGTACTTCATGGGCTAGGCATGCCAGTTCTAAGTAGGCCAAAGGTGGAAGTGCAATTCAATGTGTAGGCCCTCCGAGACTCAGGATTCCAGTACCTGAAGGAGCACCTCTCCTGGAATTGTCCTGCCTCTTAAGACCTGAATGAGATGTTCTTTCTGATTTCCCACATCCAAGGCTGGTAGCATGAGAACAGACCCTCTCAGTAGTGGCACCCCAAATATAGCAAACCTTCTCTGTGGCCATTTGGCTGGTGCCTACGCTGTTATCCTTCTGTAGTTGGCAAAAAAAACCTCTGTTGTATGGGGATTTTATGGATCTGTCTGTAGTATTTGTGTGGTTTATGCATTTTAATTGGTTCTATCTGTTCCTCATGTGCATTATTATGATATATATTGTTACCTGCCCTGAGGTCAAGGGTGAGGGAGGACAGGAAAAATCTCCTAAATAAATTTAGTATCTTGTAAAATTAACCAGAGTATGGCATTATAGTTAATTTGAATTCAACCAAGACCCATTAAGCCTGACGTGAGAGTGAATTTTCCTGTTCAAAGTTAAAGCAGATGAATATGACTCACAGTTTTACATCATGGTAATTTGGGGTATGTTCAACCCAGTTAAGCAAGACAATTTTAAATATTTTAGTCTCACGAACTTCACCAAATAGCAGCAGGTTTTAAACTCAAGGATGCTGCCATAACTAACTTGTGGACAAAAATGATAAAGTAGCACAAAGTTTAGCAACAAGCAAATAGAGTGGTGAGCAGCAGGCACCTGCACTCATTTACAGTGTTTAGGTCTCATTCTGCAGCATCAGAAAGGGCAGAAAATAAGAGATAGCCAAGAACACGGAACACAAAATGAGGACTTGGCATGGCATCCAATTGGATCTTTTGGAGATGCAAGGCATACAATCTACACAAGACCATCTTAATATATTTTATGGTATGTATAAATAAATCTATCATTTCCACAGCTAGATGTCCATGGGTACTGTCTACAAAAATGAAAAGTAATTGCTACATTTAAATTATACTATGATAAAATAAGAAAAGAAAAACAAAATCAAAAATAACTAAGAACAGAAATGCCCCTCTGAATAAAGAATAGAAGATAAGGCTGGTGATACTCACAGTTGTGGTGGTAATCACTTCCTCGGTTACAACCTTCAATGTATCAACCACTGAGATATATCCCAGACGCTTAGCAATTGCTAAAGCAGTGTTGCCATTCTGAAAGGAAAAAAGACGGAGAGAAGGAGAAGGAGAGGGAGGATTATAATATGAACCAATGAGATCACACCCTGCACTGAATGAGCCAGCATTTCCATCCAAAACAAGGCATTCGCTTAGGAAAATCAGTGTGCTTTACTGTTAAATCTGAATCTCTCTTTGCAACTTTGCTCAGACTACAGCCCCAATTGCCATGGTAACAAAACACACAGAACATCTGCCTGTTGCACTTAATAAAAATCTACTGCTTTTAATGGTTTAACCCACAACTTTCTATATTACACTTTATAAAATCTGGCTTTGCTGCAACTCCTGATTAATTTTACCGAACATGTTTTTAATTGAGAATAACTTGATTAATAAATAACTTAAGAGGCTCCACCTGAAAAATAGAAAGATGAGATTATTCATGCAAATAGTGCAACAGGAACAAAACCTAGGCAAGGCAAAACAAATTAGAGACTGTATTTAAAATTCAATATACAAATGCCACTGCCAACAGGATGCCCTCCAGATGTTGTTGAATTACAGCTCCCATAATTCCTGGTGGGAGTTGTATTCCAACAGCATATGAAGGAAACCACATTGGCTATCCCTAGACTAGGGGGATATAGAATATTCAGCAATTATATGCCTTAATTTCTATTTGGGTGAACAAAATAACAAAAGTAATTTTGCTTCTCTTTTCTAAATGTAATATATTTAATCCAAAAGTAGCACCACTAATTTTTGTTATGTTTGGGGCTGTAACAAATGTCCTTCCATTTCAGTTTTCAGGGGTTAAGTAGTATTTTCAGGGAGAATGTGAAATATTTCCCAGGAAAATCTAAACTGTGCAAAAACACTTGCCTTCTGAGAATACTTACACTCGCACACCCAGTGCAGTTTCAGCACCAAATTTTGATTTCTCATATGCTGATTTTTGTCTGGGAAAGCTTCTAGACTGTTACTATTTTCAGCTAAAATTAAATCATACACCAACAAATTCGGGTTGTGCCATTATTGTTGACTGACAAGTCTTGCACATCAACCCGTTTCCCCAAATGGTTGGCCTTTTTTGTGATAAAGGTGAGTGGAAAATGTGGTGGGATGACACTTAATTTGATGCAACACTACCCCCCCCCCCGCAAACAGAAAGCTTTTCTATTCTATGTGAAAAATGACTGCATCAACAGGGCACTGTTTCATCTCAGCTCTAGCCAGGCTACATAGAAAGCCAATTTGCCCTCTGAGGGTATGTGGAACTGCTGCGCCGGGCTGTAACTGCCACCCACCTTCTGACCAGCTAAGTGGTCATTCTTAACCTGAGAAGCCATGGTTTCCAAAGTCAAACATTTTCTGAAGTTGCACAACTTCCTATAGGAGCACCAGTTCCTGGGGGCTGACCCCTTTTGCCCCCTCAAATATTTCTGGGTGGGAGCTCCCCCCCCCCATGTCCAAAAAGCAGAGAGGTGAATCATGGAGCCAAACGCAGCATGGCACAGCTCTAACGGCCAGCTGCTTCTCTTTCTCTTCCTGCCGCGGAGGTGAAAGAGGGTCAAAGCAGCTTCCCGCTTGTGGTGGCGCCAGGAGAGGAGCCACCAACCATTGAAGCTGTGCAGTAGCTACATTTGATTCCGCCCCAGCTCCTCCTGATGTCCTGATGTCAGGTGCATGACGTTGCGCCCCCTCCCCCCATCGCCCTTGCACGCTGGTGCCTCTGCCTCCCTCCATGTTCCTCTGAAACTCTTTGAAGGAACAGATTTCAGAACTGATCCCAACAACCAGGTCCCACCCTCTTTTGAATGGAATACAGTCTTCAGATTGTCTTGACATTATACTCTCACTGAGTCTGACCTTTAGTCACACACTGGGAGAACGTGGCTATCAGTGAAATTATACCATACTCTGTTCTTTGAGGAAACGGATACGCACTATTGTGTCACGGCCTATCAGGAAACAACCTAAGATAATAAATTAGGCGCTACTCTTTCCCTATGCTGGATGGTAAGGTGGGTGCTTTATTGTCATTAGCCTAAAACACAGGACCAGAAAGAGAAAAGTCCACCATGAAATGAAGGAAACAGTGTGGCAATACCATGCTTACCGCAGTGATTGCATTTGGTTTGGCCCCATGTTGGAGAAGAACATTGATGATGTGTGTGTGACCTTGCTGAGCAGCTTGATGCAGAGGAGTGTAACCATTCTGTAGTTAGTGGTAGTTCACACATTTAGGGGAGGGAAAAACAGCAACATCAATATATATATTTGCATATTCCCTAGATTATTTTAATGAAGGTATAAATCATAATTGCTGGCAACCTTGCAATCATATCTGTTTGGATATTGCAATTTTCATGATTAATACATTTTATAGAAAATTATTCTTTCACCATTAATAACTGAAGGCAAGTAATAGCTACCAGATCTATATTAAGGTTTAGAAAAAGGGAGTTGAGGAGAAATTAATCAATGGGCCAAAGCTTATAGGACAAAGCAGTTATTAAGTAAAGACTAGCGATGCCATGGAAGTTTGTGAAGTTTTTATATTCTTTAAAACTGTTCACAACTTCCCCGCCATCCTTTTCTATGGGCTAGTTACTGGAAGAGAAGTATGAGCAATCCATCACACAAACCCTTGTTGATCATCCAATTGATTTATTTTTCTTGGAGATTTCAGAGTGTAATATAGAAGATCCATGAAGAAAAAGCTAACACGGGCTTCAAAGTAAACTAACTTTTGGTTAGAAATTCATTTTTCCATTTGCTTTTCTTATATGCCACCTATATTTCTTAAAGCAGGCTTGTGTTCTAAAAGCAACTTCAGCTAAATATAGCACTGGGTGAGACAGAACATTTAGCAACAGAGGCAATGCCACAACATTTCTAATCCAGCCATTCTTAAGGCCACACAGTAAACTACTGAAATGGAATTTTTCAGAAAGCGGGGGAGTTATTACAGTAAAAAAGAAAATTAAAGAACTCTTCCTGCTAATAACACATGTGCCAAACTTAACTGAATGTCTTGGATGCAATTTAAAGAGAAATATATTCAAAATTGGTGCATCTTATCTTTGAAGTTTCTATATAGTAGAGGACATTTTAAAACAAAACAAAACAGAACCCCAACCCCTTTCCAGACTAACTGGCAGTCAGATGTATGGATTCACTCAGTTAAAAGAGCAGCTTCCTTTTGCTAGATTTTCAAAGTATGCATCTATCTCTTAGAAGCATGGGAACTAGGTGTTCTTTTTCCTATAGAGGGACTTCAAAACTTTCAGCTGCAGAATGCAACTTTAAAAAAAAACTGCACTTATGCTGAAAGCCAGTTGGACTGTAAAGGAAAGAATTGGGAAGGGGTTAGAAACTGCAGTTAAGGTTCACTGCTTGCCCCCACATGGTTGCATTGTGGGGGGAAAGGCCATGCAAGTCAACTGAACTTCTTATCTTGTCCAGAGGGTTGTCAGAGAGTTCTGCCATTCTTGCACCAGCCCACTAGATTTCTATGCTGGGTTCAGAGGAAGGGGCTTCCCTCCTCTGGTAGTCCAGAGATTTCCGGAGCAGAGGAGGGCAGAATGCTCCATTCCTTTCCTGCCGACCTGCTCAGTCAACTGCACACAATTCCTTACCAGCTATGGCTTCCTGGCTAGCGCTTATATACAAGACCACTCTAAAACTTGTATTCATCATTGATGAAGACATGCCTGAACCATCAAAGCACAAGTCTCTGGAGCATTATACTGCTTCCATTTTATAACAAAATAATCTGAAAATTGAAATCCACATGAGTGATCATCTGTGTCTGCTTCTCATACATGCACATGTGTCCCTAGTCCACAAACAAATTAATGATTCTCAGCTTGGCTTACTGAGTACTGCATTGCAATTTTGACCAAACTGGTTACAGTCAATGAGAACCACATTCTGCTTTCAGCATACTTCCCTGGAACAGTTAAAACACGAAGTGCTAATTACCACCATATGTTTCCAAAGCAGCAAAGGGGAGGGGGAGAGGAAATTATGAACAAATGTTTACCTTTGTCTTTGCATTGACGTTAGCTCCCTGCTTCAGGAGAAAGTTGACCATCTTGATGTTCCCATAGTGACAAGCCACTATTAATGGACTGTAACCCAGCTACAAATAAAGAGCAACCCAAAAAACCACAAAAAATAAGTAGTGAATATGATATCACACTGGAAATTTATTTTATCATCTTGGAAGTTACTGATATACCTTAGTCTGGGCATCTTTGTTTGCCCCATGTTTTATCAGCATATCTGCTACATTCACTTTATCTTCTTGAGCTGCCAAATGTAAAGATGTCAATCCACTCTGTAAATTAAATATAAACAGTTCTTTATTCCATTATAGATACAGCAGTATTTGCAACAGCTGAAACTTCTGAAACAGCATCCAAACATAAAGCTTATTACCACAGTCAAGCCTCAGGCATACAAAGGCATGAATGGCAGTGGCTATTTCTTCATTGAAGAGAAGATGTCTTCTCACCATGAACATCCCGAGGCTGTGAACTAGTGCTACCAGGGGGCCTGAATCCCATCAATGGGAGGAATCTTAATCACTTACAAGTCACAAAGACTGCCAGCTATCATTCTGTCTATCACATCCGCCATGACTAGATTCAATTCTAGGAAGCTCACTCACAGCCAATCCCCAATTATGGTCCAAAATGAAAGAGCAGCAAGTGTAGATCTGAAGAAGATGAATGCCAAAGGTAGAGTTGGATCTCATGAGAGAACTGATAGCACTGAATGCCATGGCCAGGGGCCTCATACACATATTGAACAGAAGAACATCTTGAAGAATATCCTATGAGGGCAATGAGCAAATGTCCATCACCATCCTTTGGGGCCTTTCTGTCAGGAATGAACAAAACCTTCCAAGAACAGATCTCCCTACACAACTGACCAAGTCCCACAGTCACACCAACAACATCGCAGCACCAACAGAATAAATGCATGAAAAACTCCTCTGTTATTCTATAGGCAGAGAACCAGGCCATGAGAACTGCCTAAGTACGGGACCAAAAACCAAGCAAGTAAGTGTTTTAGAAAGCTTCTACTATCCAGATTTTATCGGGATAGAAACATATTTATCTGTTTCTGCATATTTAACATACAATGATATTTTTCTGTTAACTGTGTCACAATACTATCCCTTCTTTCATTTTCTAGATAGCATTAGGTGTGGTTATTTCCATTAACAAGAAGGCATTACCTTTGTGGCCACGTGGATATTAGCTCCTTTCTCCAAAAGTAAGTTCACCAGGTCAGCATGACCTTCCTGAGAGGCCAGGTGAAGTGGAGTCACTCCTTGTTTGGTCAAAATATTGGTCTCTGCTCCATAGTTCAGCAGGGTTGTGGCTATTTGCATCTGATTCTTCTTAGCAGCAATATGTAGAGGGGTATATCCATTCTAAAAACCAGTTGCTTTTAATTAATATCTATTTGTAATGTCTGCTTTCTTTCACAAGAAATATCAATGCATTATTTCTCCAGAAAATGACCATTCTTCTCTTACTTTTACTGAGTCTAAATCTTCCACCTAAGGGAGGAATATTCTTCAGCAAGCAAGAAATCAGTCAGGGATTCTTGTGTCAGATCACAGCAGCATGGGATATTTTTGTGACACCAGTCAGTAGTGAAATCCTCAAAGGTTTGCAAATTATTCAAGAACAGGACTATGCAATGGCTTTTCCTGTCAGTCCCTGGAGATTTTCCTCTAAAGCTTAAAGGTCTACTTCTGTTAGACAGTATGCAATTTTAATGTAACTAATTGTTTCTTAGATATAAAGAGATAAGCATCACCTATACTGTCAGAACTCCAAGGAAACATTCTTGAATGGAATGGGAAATCTCACCTTGGCAGTAGCATGGGGGGAAGAACCTTTCTCCAGCAACAGTAGGGCCACCTTCTGGTTGTCGTAATGAGCAGCAACATGGAGGGGGGTGAGGCCATTCTGGAAAGGGCGGGTTTATGTTATGCCATTAAGTGATGGTTAGCTCTGCTTCAAGCTACCGTTACATTACAAAACAACATATGTTAAATAAGAAGCAATTGACTGATAAAAAGCACAACATAAACATTGAACTCAGGGTGAATTATTTTCATATTAGAAAAGTTGCTTAGGAACAGAAAGGGCATTAAAGAAATCATTAGTTAAGGGGCTTTGCTTTGAAAGGGGATAGGCTATTAAGAATTAATTTAAATTGCCCTAGTTTATATATTTTACAACTTTAACCGCTCTACTATGCCCTGTAGACTAATGAGGCTCAAATATTAATTACAGAATGGAGTAAAACAAAATATTTCCATCTTACCAACAGAATCATTTGTCAAGTTCGGGTGGGGTGGGGGACTGGATCCATATTACTGTATTTTTATCCTACCAGACTCACTACTGAGAAGTCAATGTGGAATTACATGTTTATGTAATCAGAACAAAAATTTACATTACAGAGAACACGAACTCTGCTGAAAATGGTAGCCCTATCAAGTTCTCTCCCAGCTGCTGTGTGCTATCTAGTTCAACTTGCTCTGATATCGTTCCCTGCCACTATTGCACATGTAGCTGGCAGAGAAACACAGAGAAGCTTTACCTACAGATATTGTGGGTAGGAAATTTGACTTGGGACCAGCAGTGCTGGTAAGAAACCAAAACTTTTACAATAAGATTGTGCAAAGTGTTCCATATGAATAATTAGACATTGCTAAGATGCATGCATGAAATCTGCTTGAAGGTTATTACATCTCCGATAACTGCTTTGTGTATTTGGATAGATTTGACTTAGTTTATATGGAGTTAGATACTATTGATTAAAAACTTTACAAAAAAATTAATTTCAGATCTATGGATATCATTCTTGCTAAAAAAATTAACCCCTATCCAGCTACTTTCTGCTGTATTGAATTCCTGCCCTGAGTCCCTTGACCATTTCCCCATATAAGTTCCTGATTGTTGCCTAATTCTACAATTGTGGAATAAAATTTGTCTGTCAACTGCATGTCATTAATTGACTAATATAATATTTCAGATTTGTTTTCTGCAATGCTCATGATATTTCAGTGTTTGTTAACCACACTCCTGCACATACAAGTCCTTTTTGGTGTCAAAAATTAATTTATGACACTCTTGGGATCATCAGTTGCATTTTATTTATATTAATGTATAAACAAACTAATATATAAATAAAAGCTACTTCTAATAACTGCAATGGAAAATTATTAACAGTATTGACAGGAAAAAGCAAATTCAGACACTAATTCCTACCTTTCCAGATGAATCAGGAGATGCACGGCGCTGCAGCAGGAGTTTCGCCACATCAATGCTTCCATATTTAGCTGCCACATGCAGTGGTGTGAATCCTTTCTAAAAATGTACAGGTGGAAAAAACCAAAAAGAATTAATATAATCTTAATTACTTGGTTTTAAAGAACAATCCCTACCTATTCTCAATGCAATAACTGCTTAGCCCTCAAATTAAAATCAAATTTTATCATTAAAGGAACTGAAAAAAATAATTAATCATAACTTCCCAAGGGTCCATAGCATATTTCCTAACTTGCTAAGTATTTCCACCCCTAAAAGGAAATATCCCATGCAGGCACTATGTCTGCTAAGTTTCAGGTGCCAAGTGAAACAGTTTTATTTCAGGAGGCCTTTGCACCATCAATGATGTTCTGATGTTCTAACCTGAAGTTTAATTTATATTTTGAAATTTGTATATTGTATGTTTCAGGTTTTTGTAAGCTGCTTTGAGAATTATTATTTTATTATCATCTGAAGTTATTATAGACACGTTTCTTTCTCTTTCTTTCTTTCTTTCTTTCTACAAAAAGTAAATGAACACAACTTACAAAATTAAGACATCCCACTTACCAAATACATGTTGAAAGGCAGGGTGTGTGTGTGTTGAGTGTGTGTATACTGTATATATGCAATATCTGACATGCAGTATCTGTGCATGCATTCAATTTTGCTATGAGATATTCCTTCTCAGCAACTGCCTTCACAATACCCCCTGACTGTTTCCTAAACTCCCAGGAGTCTGAAAAAAGCAATTTGTGGATTTGGTAATAGGAATTGTAGGTCAAAATACTCTGTATGCACTATCAGCAGGTTCCTGTACACAATTCTCATGTCAACTTTGAAGGTGTGTGGACTATAACTTGAACTCATGTCATATCTTCAAAATGTCTTCACTTCTTTTAACTGGGGTAAAACCATTTCACCTCCAATATCCGTACTGGGTGGCGGCACATCCTCTTTTGTAACAACCCATATTCTTTATTAGGGAACAATGAATGCAGCTATTTAAATAACTCATCAGGTCTAAATCAAGCAACTCTTTAAGAATTAATCATCTGAATACAAGTCACACACACATACACCCGATGTATTTTAGCTGTCTTAATAATCATCTGCCTGTGATCAAACACCTCTTGCTCCGAATCACTGTGCCAGTTTTGGGAAACCGGCACTTAGCAAGTGATATGCTAAGGTGAACAAGGTAATATGCCAATGGTAGCTCTATCAGATATCATTCAGTTTATGCACATATTAAATGTATTATAAACTGCTTTTACTTTACAGTGCTTACAAGCATCTTTCCTCAAGCTGGTGCCCTCCATACTTTTCGGATTCCAACTCATGACCACTGAAACGTCTGGAGGGAAGACTGCTTTTGGAGAATTTACTTTGGTCTAACTCAGGAGTGGTGCTGCAGAATCACTCTCAATGCCAACACCATTACTACTTACCTGAGTGGTGACTGGGCATGGCAGTAGTGAGATCAGGACTGTGCAGGCACAACAACAATGGAGGCAATGAACTCTACCCATTGGTGTGCCTGGGCATCCCTGATCTGACTACTGCCTCACCCTGTCCAGATAAGCAGTGACGCCGGTGTCAGGAGGACACCGCCCCACCGTGCCAACCACTTCTAAGTTAACTATAGGTAAAGGGACCCCTGACCATTAGGTCCAGTCGTGTCCGACTCTGGGGTTGCAGCGCTCATCTCGCTTTATTGGCCGAGAGCCGGCATACAACTTCCGGGTCATGTGGCCAGCATGACTAAGCCGCTTCTGGCGAACCAGAGCAGCGCACGGAAACGCCGTTTACCTTCCCGCCAGAGCGGTTCCTATTTATCTACTTGCACTTTGACGTGCTTTCGAACTGCTAGGTGGGCAGGAGCTGGGACCGAGCAACGGGAGCTCACCACGTCGCAGGGATTTGAACCGCTGACCTTCTGATCAGCAAGCCCTAGGCTCTGTGGTTTAACCCACAGCGCCACCTGGGTCCCTAACTTAACTATAGCTCTATTATTATTCATATTTAGAGATGTACAAATCAGGCTACTTCTGGTTCATGTCACTCTTGTATTCACATATAAGCCCCTGCTATCCTATTTCCACTTTTTCTGGATTTTTTCAGAACCTGCATGAAAATTCACTTTTAAATGTACTTTTTCTCAATATTTGGGATGAATGAATCTATCAATCTCAATTTCTCCCTGTTTCTGATTTTTCCATCTTCAGTTTCCCACATTTCCACATCAGTTTGTGGTGGTTGTTTTTTTTTTAAAGAAAATACGATCCTCAAGAAAATTCATCTTAATTTTAATGTGAATTTCTTCCAATATACACAAAAATTCACAAAGCATATTTTCCCTAATAATAAAGCATTTTGTATGTTACTTTCACTAATATATATGCATTTTAATGTACACTTTTATTTTAGTACATGCAGTTTTGTACACATTGCTTGGCTGAAGAACTGCATTGCAAAATTCAGAGAACTGGAATTTTGAAGATTGGCTGTGTTTTGGTTCTTATATTGTTTTGGAAGGTGTAAATTGGGTAGCTTTGACCTTAAATGAAATGGAATTTAATTTCTCCCCCATCCCTACTCAAAATACTCATTTCTAAATACAGTGGTACCTCTGGTTGCGAATGGGATCCATTCCGGAGTCCCGTTCGCAACCTGAAAGGTCCGCAATCTGAAGTGCCAAATCTGTGCGTGTGCGCCAGATTTACACGCACGATTTACCGGTAGTGCTTCTGCGCATGTGCGAATCGCCAAACCCGGAAGTAACCTGTTCTGGTACTTCCAGGTTCAGCGTGTTCGTATCCCGTGATGAACGCAACCCGCAGCGAACACAACCAGAGGTATGACTGTATATTCTGATACTAACTAGCGCTTCATCAAATCCTCATCTTTCCTCATCAGGTCTCTCTGTCTATTGTATGGGAATAAGGATGCTTGCTTAATTTGATGGTTGTGAATTCTGATATGACCTGACCTGTTCTATACCTTTCAGATGATTTGAACTTATAGAACTGTGCTGTCAGTTCCAATCTGGAAGGTGTGTATCACGTCAGTTCATATCAGAATTCACAGCCGTCAAATTAAACAAGCACCCTTATTCCTGATCTACAGATAGAGACTTGATGAAGACTTAATGGAAGTTCAATACTAGCATTAGCCAGCTCACTATTAGACTATTCGTACCAAAACTTCAGATTTTACCTTGGTAGCCAAAGAGTGTGCTGCACCTGCTTCCAAAAGAACTGATGCTACATCAACTTGACCTTCTCGGGCAGAGATGTGCAGCGGTGTATACCCATTAGTAGTTGCCGCATCTGGGTGTGCCATGTGTTGCAGCAACAGCTGGACAATTTCTGTTTTACCCAAGCGAGAGGCAATATGCAATGGAGTCTGTTCCTCCTACAACTCAAAGCAGGACAGAAGTTAGAGTGGGACTGTTGTTATTAAAGATGAAGCCTCATTTCCCCCAGTTTCAAATATTTATTCTAGATGTGTTCAAAAGGTAGATACATACAGAATGTTTTCCCCACTACAAATAAATCTACAAAATGACCCAAGGGCTAGGAGTGGGGGGCGGGGGGGACGACGACCTATAGATACAGTAGCACACTCAAAAACTCTTCTGCTTTTGTAATAAAGTGCAGAGGTAGATATATGAAAACACCTACCCTTGCTCGGGCGTCAACTAGTGCACCATTCCTCAGGAGGCAGCGCACCACTTCCACCTGTCCTGCACGAGCAGCCATATGTAATGCAGTCTCACCACGCTGGGGAAAAAAACAACAACCCCAGATTTTTTAATGTGTTAGCCACCCAAATGAAAACCTTATTAGTTTCATTCATATTGGTCAATGTTCAGTGTAATGGAAGCAAAGCCTCTACTCCTAATATCCAAAATGTCACTAATGCAAAGCTAATAAGAACATAAGAAAACCATGCTGGATTTGGCCAATGGCCCGTCTAGCCCATCATCCTGTTCTCCCATTGGTCAACCAGATGCCTGCAGAAAATCTGCAACATGAGTGCAAGAGCTCTGTGATCTCCAGCAACTGGTATTTGGTGGCAATGCCTCTGACCATGGAGGCAGAACGTGAGTGATGAATGTCCTCCTAGTGGTGCAGCAATAAATGTGCTAGCATATTTGCAAAGCTAAGCAAGATCCGATATGGTTTCAAATTGGATGGGGGACCATGCATTGAGATTCCTGCATTGCAGGTGGTTAAACTAGATAACCCTCAGGGTCCCTTCCAACCAGTGCTTTTTTTTCTAGAAAAATAGGTGCTGGTACTCACACCTATTTTAACAACAACAACCAAAAACGGTGCCTGTACTGCATACCCTTGAGTATCCCCTGGAAAAAACCTACTGCTTCCAACCATGATTCTATGTAGCAATTCCTCCTAAAATGCCACTGCTGAGCATGTATTTGAGGTCCATATATCTAGAAACAAGAGGCTATATTAATCTTCACCAATGGGGTGGGCACTATCCCTCCAGCCGGAGAACCTGGCACTGCTGTTCTTGGACTTATGATGGCATCATTGAAGACCCAGAAGGAGAAGGATATGGGTGGTTGGGCCCCTTTAATCAAAGCAGCACCTTTCTGCTTTGGGACTAACTTAGGATGCACCTTTTGCTGCTTCTATATAGGGCTGAGTCTCAGTTTGCTCCTTGCTGAAGTAACATTGAAGTGCTATGTTTCTAGAGCACAGTCTGAGCCCTGCATCCAGCAGGAACCCTTCTCCTCACCTTGATCTGCCACATTTTGCCCAGTATCTAGCCTGAACCTCACCCTGTACCCAGCCTGAGTTCTGCTTTGCCTCACCCATCTCCACCTCAATCTTGTCTCTACCAGCAGCCCAAATAGGATGGAGATGTGGACAGGAGAGGAATAATCCTGCTCACAACCAACAATATATGAAGATGACTATAATAGATGAAGAGACTATAATTCAGTTGACAGGACACAACATGACTAGGTCATCTCTCTGGTCCCAGGTTGAGCAAACTTTGGTCACACAAGAGGGAACTTGGTTATGGGAGCAAAGTAAAAGGGGGACTTTATACAAAAAGGAACCACCCTGTACAAGCAGCCTGGGCTCAGAATAAATATATGAAGAACACTGATAAAATTTCTCTTTGCATAACTAACACAGGTATTTTGTGTTCAGGACTCCAAACACCCAATAGCTAACTTCCATGCAACTCCTACAACTGGGGGTGCAAGGACAGAGGACAACACAGAGATAAGCAAGGGGACAAGGTGGTTCTCCTCCTCCTCATCACCATTTAATTGCCACAAAACCCTGTGTAATAGGCTAGGCTGAGAGACAGTGACTGGCCCAAGGTCACCCATTGTGTATTATGACCAAGTGGGGATTTGAACTCTGGTTTCCTAGGTCCTAGTCCAACACTTTAACCAGTACACCACACAGGCTCAAAGCAACATTGCATCTTAAACACTTGAGATTTTCTTTATCTAGAATTTAAATCTATAACTATATAATAACTAAACCAAAGAAAGAAGACACCCCACCTTTTCTATGCATTTATGCAGGACAGATTTATAGGGAAGTTTAATAAATTAACGAAACCAAATGTAACATTTTGGGTGACACACATGGCAGTGCAGGAAAACTATGATTACTCAGATGTAAGCCATACTCACAATGTTAGTGACATCTGGAGAAGCTCCATTCTGCAGCAGAAGGAGAACTATGTTCAAATGGCCCATAAATGCAGCCACATGTATTGGTGTAAGGCCCGACTGTGAAATAAAGCAACAGCAATTTTACTCCTCTGCAGAGCGCCTTTAGGATCTTCCTCATTTATTTAAAAGGAGAGTGTGGAACTAAGAGAAGGAAGAAATAGTGGGGAGAGATGCTTCTTTAGGAAATTTCTCTACCTCTGTTATAGCTTGGATAGAAGCCCCGTATTTCACCAGCAGTTCCATGACTTTAATGCGATTTTTCTTGCAAGCAATGTGCAGTGGAGTAAAACCATTCTGTGCAAAAGACAATCATGTTAGTTATAGCATGCACCCCTCAGTTCTCATACAGCGTTAGATTATCAGATTTTCTTCGGTAACGTCAGGTTCCGACATACTGAGAAAGCATATACTCCAGGGCCAGTTTATTCCCATTTAATCCCAGCCCAAACAGAATGTGTGAAGCTAAAGTGCCTTTTTGAAAATACAAACTGTGCAATTTAATTTGTGTGGTGTTCTTCACATGAAAAATAGTGCTACCCCAAAATGTGTAAATAAGACAACCACATAGGTGCGTATATAGAGAAAGCATCACGCATCAAGGATTTTATGATAACGTCTGCACAATGGCTTGCTGTGAAATGCAGACCTAGCCAACTTGTATTTGAAATTTCCGAGCAACACTTGTGCGTGTGTTTGTGAAATAAAATGTTACTGGACCAAGTTTAGGTTTTTACTCTTAGTTTATAAAGTCCTAACAACTCAGAACCTGGTTATCTTCAAGGCTGCCTTGCCACTACATCCCTGCTTAGTCCCTGCACTCAACTAATAATGCCTTGTTGGTGGCGTCATACATTCAACATGTGGCGATTAACGTCAGCAGCCTTTAGTGTGGTTGCACCAGTATTATAGAACACTATTCCTTTGGCAATTAGATAGGCGCTTTCTAGTTTATGCTTTAAATCCATGCTGGTGATTTTTTTTTGTTACTTGGGCCTTCCCCAGTTCATTTGTTATTAGTTTTCAGTTTGCAGAGGATGTGCAATGAAGGATTTTCATTTTGCCATCCAATTTTGTTTTATGATTGATTTTTCATACTTCTTAAATACTTCTGTTCACCACTTAAATGTTGTATATTAAGTTTATCGTATATTAAGCAGTTCGTGAATTCTTAAAACAAACAATTATTAAATAAACCAATTTTTAATAGGTTTTTTTTAAAGAAAAATTCATTCTGGGAAATTTTGGCTCAACTCTACAACAAATAGCTATTCTGTCATCTACAGTACAGTTCCCTGAGAGCATTGTTTGTTTAATAGTCTTGTCAAATGTAGTACGAACAATATCATTATTACTGAGATGACTATCTTTGAATGTTAGATCTAAATGATTTTCAGCACTATGATTTTAAAATACCATTTTGAAAAGTCCTTCACTCATAACCATTTTGAAAGAAAATACTCCATAACTTTACCCCTTCTTTTTATTTTAAATCTTAAGAAAAAATGGGGGGAGGACTCTTCACATCTCTGATTTACTCTAAGTTTTAACTGTCTCACTAATTAATGCCTGTGTTAGAGAAGAGAGAATGAATGGTGTTGTTGCTTGGCTGTTCTTTTTCTAACAGTTGCTAAAAGGTAATGAAAACATATCACCACTCCTGACTGAAGCCACTTACGTTTGACAATTAGCTTAGGTGTGATATTGGTCTCTAATGACTAAGTTCAGTAATTTAAGAGTTTAAAAATCTGTTGAAACACACCAGAATTATCTGTTGTTTTATTTGGAAATGTGAAATCATGCATCGTGTGTGTATGTTCTATAAATAAAATAAAAATAAAAGCTGAGTCATCTGGTTTATCATGGAAAGATCGAGAAAAAAGGCTCTTTTCTGATATCAGATGATATAGCTACTGCTTAAAGGATCATATATGCTAGGGCTTTCTCTCTCACAAACCTCTGGGGACAGAAGAAGAGTTTGGATTTGATATCCCGCTTTATCACTACTCGAAGAAGTCTCAAAACGGCTCACATTCTCCTTTCCCTTCCTCCCCCACAACAAACACTCTGTGAGGTGAGTGGGGCTGAGAGACTTCAGAGAAGTGTGACTAGCCCAAGATCACCCAGCAGCTGCATGTGGAGGAGTGGAGACGCGGACCCGGTTCCCCAGATTACAAGTCTAGCGCTCTTAACCACTACACCACACTGGCTCTCACAGGGCAAGCATGAGCAACCCCTTTCTCAGGCTGACACTTGGCAGCTTTAACCTGTGGTGAGTTAGTGTGCTTTTGCCACTCCATACAAGGTTCACTATTTGACATGCCAAAAGTAACATTTGAAGTGGGATGCCAAAATGTGAATGTTGCACATGGCAGTAAAAACACCATGAACTGAAAGCCAACATATGCAAGTTTTTTCCATTCAAGTTGCAAGTTGGATTATTATGTTTCTATGCATGTATGCAGCAATATACGACAAGGTTTTGATTAAGGCTTGCTGTTGTGTGTATTACTTTGTGCCACTAGGAGGCCAGTGCTCTTCAAATGGCTTTTTATGAAGCACTAAGCACCAGAACTCTGTAAAGAATGAGGACACTAAGAATTAAAGTGCCATTTTTAAAATCATATTCTTTTTTATGTTAACTGTGAAGCTACTTAATTTTTAGATAAACTATTTCTGAACTAGAAATAGTTCAGAAATAGTCCTGTTTTGGAAATAGGCAAACATGACAACTGATGGGAAGTGATATTAGCAGCTTCTGTTAAACCAAATGTTCACATAGCATCAAAGAAACAGAAGATCCTTCTCTTTACGCAGTTTCCAGACAGAGCTGTTTTAGTCAATTAACTGCAATTTTAGTTGCTTTTAACTTATGAGTGAACCGGCTAGAATAAATAATACAAGTAAAGTTGTGAGAATAGCCATCAACAACAGTTTACCTATTATACATCATAAAAACACCATTCTTCCTTTAAAGAGGCATAGCAATTGAATTGTCTGAGCCATAAGCCAATTGATGCCAGTTACATCAACAGTCTGGAAACCTGAATTTCAAACACAGCCTGTTTTAAATGCCAATTAATAATCAGCATAGGGTAGAGTCTACTTAGGCTGCAATCCTAATGGACAACTCATGGTTACTTCTGTGTAAGCAGGGTTGTATTGCAGCCTTAGAATCCATGGTGGTGAAATATTAAAGAGACTATATGGCAGCTGCAAGGATGGTTAATGCACTGCAGAGAACTTCGGCCAGAATTCAGAGAGCTGCTTGGACACACGCAAGGGGCTTGCATTGACTCAGTGGATTTTATTTTTAACCATTGACGTTTACCATAATACAAACTATTTTTGAAATGGAGTGGACCTTACAAATAGTTTGCTGTGAGGCAAGGAAGGCTTGGGGGGAGGAGGGGGTTGGGATGGGAAGAGAAGCCCAAAGCCACCTGCTAATAGATCTAGTTTCCTTGCCTCCCCTCAAAAAAGCTACAACCTCCTACAAGCAAATGTGAGTTCAGTGTGAACATACCTACTGAATTAGAATTATTAGACAGTGGCAGAGACCGCAATGTCTAGAATCACACATTAAAACCATTAGATTGTCATTTGCGTAGCTCACTACACACTCCTTTCAATACAGAATGCAACGTGTACCCATTTATTACAGGGAGCAATGAGGAAGCCCCTGAGGAGGTAGAAACTGCATGCATACATGAGAGTTCGGACAGTCACAAGAAGCAGTTGGATCAATGTGACTGTGGCTCTCTGCAGATACTCCCCCTCCACATGAACACTGAATGAGTGGAGCAGGAAGGGGAACCCTGTGCTTGCTGGCTTCAGGCCTGGCATCCATAGTCCAAGTGGCCCTGCCCCCATAATGCCCATGCAAGCTGCATGGGCACTGGGGGCAGAGGCAGTAAGCATGCTAACATCAGGGGTAGAGGTCAGTAAGCACCGAGTCCTTTTCATGCACTCACTGCATGTGTGGAGGAGAATGTCCAAAGACCCCTTGTGTTCCAGTAGAGGTACAGGAAAGGTTTACCAGAGCACGAGCATTTGGATTTGCTCTCTTGTCCAGCAGAAGTTTGGTGACGCGATAGTGGCCACAGTGTGCAGCAACATGGAGGGCAGTCAAGTAATCCAGCGTGACATCATCGACAGGAGCTTTGTGTTGCAGTAGGTGTTTGACACACTCCACGTGGTCACCTTGGGCAGCCATATGAAGCGGAGAGAGTCCATTCTGCATAAGACCAAAGTTCAAAACTGCATCAGACTCACAGGGTGGTATCCAATGCTAGTCTTACATGGAGCCCATTGAAATTAATAGATATGACCGATTTATGCCCAATAATGTGAGCACCATTGCTGCAGCAGAAGAATTTCAAAATAACTTACAAACTCTACTGGAATAGTAAAAACATAGCACACTGACTAGGAATTGCCCAATTATTTGGTTCGAAGATGTACACATCCCTCAAGGCTATGTGCACATTTGCTTGGAATGCATGCAAAGTGACATGCCCTTGGAGGGCAAACAAGGGAATGCTCCTGTATCCATAATTTGGATCCAACCTGCTGTCTACCACATTTCCAGCAATGTAAATTGAACAAGGTTCCTCTGAGATATTCTCACGTGACTTTGTCGAACACCCTCCTGGTTGTGGGAGAAAATGCAGAAAAGCATTCCTATGCATAAAGAACAGTACAAAAGCACTAATCTAAGTCAGACCTCATTCTCCAGGCTGGTGTGTGGTGGCCTGAGTTAAAGTTTGCTTGTGTTTATGTGCAGGAATCCAGCAGAGTATATGTCTGTAGCACAATTTACTCACATTCCAGATTTTATGCTTTATGCATAAGTACTGTAATCTACCTTGATATTTCAAAACCAGACAAATGTCAAAGGTCTCTTCTATTGTGAGTTACCCACCTTGGTCCTGGCAAGCAGTGGAGCCCCTCGTTCTAGGAGCAGTTCTACAACCTGGTCGTGTCCACTTCGTGCAGCGCAGTGAAGTGGAGTCAGTCCATCCTTTAAAGAAGCAAAAACAGTGAAATGTTTATCATACCCAACACTCTTGTGCTCATGGAATGTAATATTCTTCACCTACAGTATGAACAACCCCCCTCCCCCAAAAAAACCTGCAGCAAAACTGAGCCTTTAATGTGAGAGGTATCTTTGAGGAACTAATTGTCACTCAAATCACATGGTATCATTCAAGGTCCATCACCACTTATGAAGATGTGGCATGAAGAGACATTACAGAATTCAGGTAACCAAAGCGATAAGCTGCCACTCTCCCTATCCCTATAGGCATAATTATTTACTAGCAGCTTCCACATGGCTGTGGCAATGTATACCAGTCTCCAGTTCTTAAGCAGAAGAAAGAGAAGAAGCATTTTCTACCAATATCTTTCTCCACTATTTTGGAATTGTCTGTATGCATTTATGGTAAAACAATACACGGTGAATACCTGTGATGCCTCAGGTTACTTTTGAAACAGGGGTAAAAAACACAGTGCTATGGGGGTTTGGGCAAGGGGCAGGGGCGTTCCGTGCCTCTTGGCTACCCGGGGCGGGAAGCCAAGAGGCACCCCCGGGGGGCGGGGCGTCGCTGCGTGTGCGTGCGTCATGACGTCATGACGCACGCGTAAAGCGCGACGCCCCGCCCCCGGGGATGCCGGGGGCCAGCTTCGGGAGCCTCCCGAAGCCGGCGCCCATCCAGCATGGCATTCCTTGGTGCGTGCACCAAGGAGTGCCGGACGGGCGGCGGATTCGGGAGGCTCTGCAGAGTCTCCTGAAGTCGCCGCCTGTCACCCCCCTTGGCGCACCGGGTGGCACGAGCAGCCGCCCGGTGCGCCAAGGAGTGCCGGACGGGCGGCGGATTCGGGAGGCTCTGCAGAGTCTCCCGAAGTTGCCGCCTGTCACCCCCCTTGGCGCACCGGGCGGCACGAGCAGCCGCCCGGTGCGCCAAGGGGTGCCGGACGGGCGGCGGATTCGGGAGGCTCTGCAGAGTCTCCCGAAGTCGCCGCCTGTCACCCCCCTTGGCGCACCGGGTGGCACGAGCAGCCGCCCGGTGCGCCAAGGGGTGCCGGACGGGCGGCGGATTCGGGAGGCTCTGCAGAGTCTCCCGAAGTCGCCACCTGTCACCCCCCTTGGCGCACCGGGCGGCACGAGCAGCCGCCCGGTGCGCCAAGGAGTGCCGGACGGGCGGCGGATTCGGGAGGCTCTGCAGAGTCTCCCGAAGTCGCCGCCTGTCACCCCCCTTGGCGCACCGGGCGGCACGAGCAGCCGCCCGGTGCGCCAAGGGGTGCCGGACGGGCGGCGGATTCGGGAGGCTCTGCAGAGTCTCCCGAAGTCGCCGCCTGTCACCCCCCTTGCGGAGCGCAAGTCAGGGCAGGGAGAGGGGCGGGCCAGCGAGGAGGGGTGTCACCCCTCCTCGCTGGCCCGCCCCTTTCCATTCCCCGGCTCTGCAAGCCAGCGGCGGGAAAAGCCGCTGGAAGGGGGGGCGCCATTTTCGGCGCTGCCGGGGCGGAGCCGCAGGGGCGGCCAGCGAGGGGGGGTGACACCGCTCCTCGCTGGCGCCCCTGCAGGTCCACCCCGGCATTGCCGAAAATAGCCTTTTTTAAAAAAAAATTTTTTAAATTTTTTTTTTTTAGCGCCCAAAGTGTCACCCTCCCTCAGGGTGGCACCCGGGGCGGCCCGCCCCCCCGCCCCCCCTTGCTACGCCCCTGGCAAGGGGGAAACTAAAAGGGCAATGGACGACCTTAATAACATAACATGAAATCAACAGTGGAAGAAGCCTTAATTCAAGGCTGAAAAGCAAGCAGGCCCTAACAACCATTTGGCAAACTTGCTGTGACAGCACCGTCTCTTTGCTGCAGAAGAACATCCTGTCCCAAAGCACTTGCAAGGCTTCTCTGCCACTGAACATGACGGTTAGCAAAAGACAAGTCTATGAAAGATTTAGAGAACTGAGTGCATCCTAGGTGACTCCAGACCTCGGAGAGCAAAGAAACGAGGAAAGAATAATAGTGTTTAAAGTAAAGTAAACTCTGAAGGACACTGCTACATGAAGGGACAGAAGGAAAGCACACAAAAGGAAATAAATTTACCCAAGTCATATTGGATGTTGTTTTTGTACAGATTTGCAAACATACCCATGAACTCCATAGGACACAATTCAGCAAGAGTTACTTGCAACTAAGTATTGAAATCTATGGAATAGAACTGGCTTAATGACCTCTGTAGTCCATGCATTCAGAACCCTGAGGCTGGATTACTGAAACACACTCTTTGGAAGGCTGCCCTTGGGCATGAACCAGAAGCTCCAGCTGGTGTGGAATGCAGCAGCCAGACTGCTGATGGCAGTACGTGACCAACAACGTGTGACATCACTGGTAAAACACCTGCACTGGCTGCACATCTATCAAAAGATCAGGGAATGATGATTTCAGTAAGGCTTTTGACAAGGTCCCCCATTATATTCTTGCAGAGAAGCTGGTACAATGTGGGTTGAACAAGGTAAATGTTAAGTGGATTTGTAAATGATTGACTGACCAAACCCAAAGAGTTCACTAATGGTTCCTCATTATCATGGAAAAGAGTGGCAAGTGGGGTGCTGCAGGGTTCTGTCCTGGGCCCGTTGTTGTTCAACATCCTGATAAACGACATGGATGGGGGATTGAGCAGATGACACCAGACTGGGAGGGGCAGCTAATGCCACAGAAGACAGAATTTGGATTCAAGATTACCTTAACAGATTGGAGAACTGGGGCCAAACTAACAAAATGAATTTCAATAGGGACAAATGTAAAGTTCTGCATTTAGGCAGGAAGAACCATCTGCAAAATTATAAAATGGGGAACACCTGACATTCCAGTAGCACATGTGCAAAGGATCTAGGGGTCTTAATGGGCCACAAGCTTAACATGAGTCCAACTCATTAGAAACAGCCAGCATGGTCAATTGTCAGGAATGATGACAGCTATTGTCCAGCAACATCTACCAGGCCACAGGTTCCTACCCCTGCTGTATAGCAGCAAAATACATCCTTGTTAGCTGAAAGTTATAGCTTCTGGATCCCAAAAATACACTGAAACTAGCAAAACCAGAATAATAGCTCATTGAAGCCCTGTGTAGCTCCTCTTTGGCACCAGTGGCTAGGAAGGAACACTAGTAGGGCAGTGGTTTCCTGTAATCAAAGGGATCTCAGTTCTCCCACTGCTGCCATGAAACTTCTAGCTTGTTTTGTCGTAGCACAATTTCACTGCTTAACCAAAGAATGTCTAAAATATAGGGTAGAGATACAAGGGAAATAATTTATTCCTCTGGTTCCCTGTTTGGGCTCTGATACAAAATGTGAAAGCCACCTGAGATAAGATAAAAGCTGTACGGAACATGCTGCTACCATACAGGCCCACGTCCTCAGTCAAAACAGTAAAGGTGTAGCAAAGTAGCAAATCAAGCAAGCAAACACTACCTCTCTCCTTGCCCAACATAATCTCAAACATATTATTGCAATAACCCTTTTCCACAAGCTTCTATTATTACTGTGGACATGACAGTGAATTGCGAATGAAATTTGTAAAGTAACTTTTTGGAACTAGGCATAACAATCTGACATAGCATTTTTTTATTCATGATCGATCAATTCTTCCAGGAATTTAACTTGTAAATTAATGTTTATGCTGATTTCCCCCCTTAACGCTACTGCCTGTTTACGTATAACTTTATTAAAAGAGAGTTGACATCTTAAGATTGTTTAATTTATTATTTGTGGGCATGGCCATTTCGCCCCCCACAATGCCATCTCAATGCCATGGAGCGCCAGCTCAGTGGTTGTTGCCATTGCTGGCAGCAGCAACATGCACATATATTCCCAAACAAACAAACAAAATTAAGGGGGGGAGAGATAATTGAACCCCATCCACTGATGGATAATTGCCTTTCCTGCTGGAAAAAAAGGTGAAATGGTTGCCCCGAATACTCTGCTCACCAACAGGTTGGGGAATTTTGAGAGGCCATTTGTGCACAGCTGTGCCTTTAAGGTAACCCTGTTCCCTACCTATCTTCCCAAGGCAACTGAAACCTAGTGACAATATGTACACCCTTCAAATAGTGCCCTATCAAGGCACAGGTTTCAAGTGTCCTGAAATGAGAAAACCAAAATATGGAGTACAAGAGCAGTGCTCAGCTTCAGTGTGAAAACAGAGCTCATTACTGAATCATGAAAAACCCACTCAGATTAAACCACAGCGAGCCCCACAGTGAGGAAAATTAAATGATTCTGGGAAGATATAAATTTTTGACCAGGCCTGTTATTTCTGAATTCCTGTTTTGATCTGTCTCATTTTCTCCATTTATTTTTTTAGTTTTAGTTTTATTTAACAAAACATATATACTGCTTGATTGCAAAAATACCCAACTCTAGACAATTTACAAAAGCACATCTGTTTTTACAATGCTGTTTAACAGCTTCTGTGGTTCTGTTTTATAGTTTCTATATTATTTTTGTATACTGCTGAGAGATTTTTAAATTTTAAGCAGTTTAGAAAAGTTTTCAAATAAATTAATGAATAAAGAATTCTTCTTCAAACAGCTGTACCTGAATTCAGATCCTCTCACCAATTTGTGACTTGTGAGGTGCTCTACAGCTCACTGAGTCATGCTGCCAGCTGTAGGACTCTACTGACAGATTCACTTCTTGCCAAAATTCCAGTCCCATTTGATGACTAGGTCCTATTTTCTGTCTACAACCAGGAAGCAGAGCAACAAGAGTACTGTGGCAAATCTCTGGGGCCTTACAAGCTTTACAGACAGCAGGCGGACTTGTTCATCAGTTCAGCAATTGTCAGCTGTTCCCCAAGAAACAAGTGTTTTGCACCTAGAAGTGGAAAGTCCAGGAAAGGCAGAAATCCAGAGGCTGCTCTGATTTCCGTTCGGTAAGCACACCATCAAAAGCCAATTCTGAGGGAGCGATGGTTCCATTTTCTTTCAGTTTAACAGCAACATTCAGTGGGTTTGTGTTTAACTGCAATCACTAAAGAGATATATTGGGAAGGCTCTTAAAGAAACATAATCTGAATTTTTTAATGAAGTCTGCCGATGATAATTTTGCACATTCTGTCAAAATAATAAAGCCTTTCCTTGAGTTTAAGTGTGATTTTCCCTGGTTTTGTATTGTTCACTCAGAGACCATCTTTGTTTTCTGCTTTGCCACAGACTGTCTCGCCAGAGTGGTGCATGCTCTGGTTCTCTCTCGTTTGGATTACTGCAATGCGCTCTACGTGGGGCTACCTTTGAAGGTGACCCAGAAACTACAACTAATCCAGAATGCGGCAGCTAGACTGGTGACTGGGAGCGGTAGCCGAGACCACATAACACCGGTCTTGAAAGACCTACATTGGCTCCCAGTATGTTTCTGAGCACAATTCAATGTGTTGGTGCTGACCTTTAAAGCCCTAAATGGCCTCGGTCCTGTATACCTGAAGGAGCGTCTCCACCCCCATCGTTCTGCCCAGACACTGAGGTCCAGCGCTGAGGGCCTTCTGGCGGTTCCCTCATTGCGAGAAGCCAAGTTACAGGGAACCAGGCAGAGGGCCTTCTTGGTAGTAGCACCCACCCTGTGGAACGCCCTCCCACCAGATGTCAAAGAGAACAACAATTACCAGACTTTTAGAAGACATCTGAAGGCAGCCCTGTTTAGGGAAGCTTTTAATGTTTGATGAATTTTTGTGTTTTAAAATTTTTGTTGGAAGCCGCCAAGAGTGGCTGGAGAAGTCCAGCCAGATGGGCGGGGTATAATTATTATTATTATTATTATTATTATTATTATTATTATTAACAGCAGAGAGCCTGTGGCTAAGGTTCTGGCCATAGAAAACAAGGAGAAGCACATTCTCTGTACTGCACTTAAACCAAAGGTTTAAGCTGCTCACAGCCTCTCTTCCTCCTTCTGAGCCCTTATGGTCATATCATGAGTTAACATGCTTCTTAAACCACTGAAATGGAGAAACAGTAGGAGGTAATTGTTCCCTCCAGAAACTGCCTTGTTTGTAATGTGCAGTTTGGCCTCCAAGTCCCATCTACCAGGTAGGGTGCAATGTTTGAAGCCAGAAGAGGAGGCAACAGCTTTTCTGGTTGTTTGGAGTGGGTTACAGATCGCTAAATCACTGGGATACAAAGATGCTTCTCTATTCACTTCTCCAATTGACAAATGGTGAAGCTAGACTCACTGTATCCTTGAAAACTGGCAAGTGTCACATCATTCGTATTTTGTTTTTTATTGCTCTATTTACTTATGGCCATAGCTAAGCAGACAGAGCAAAGGTAAAACAAAGAGGACATAAACGGATCAAAGCCTGACACAAGGACATCACACAATAGCGTGACACTGACAAACAAAACCACAAAGCTCTGGAATCTCCCACACTGAGAAGCTGTCAGCAGTGTCCTTGAGAATGAAGAGAAAGGGTGGTGCTAAACCTGTGCAAATGAGGGTGCCAGTGCTTTGGGACACTCGCTAGGTTCTGTTTGGGTGTCTGTGTGCTAGCAGCTTTGAGCGACACTCCCAGCTGACAGGGGTGATAAGCCAAACAATGAAAGACTTTTAAAATTAGATTCTTCGTGAGAAACTGGAGGTGGTCCTGTACAGATCGCATATTGCAAGGCTGCACTTTGATCTAGCCAGTTTAGCAATATAGCATGTTCAAAAGATAGGGAATAATGTATAACAAATTAAAGTGTGACCAGTGTGATCACATTGTGCTTTCATGCTTGGATAGAATAGATGCCTAAACTGCGATTTTGAAATACTTTTGTCTGTAACTCTGTCCCAGAATTGAAGCTTCATTAATCAAAAAGGGCATTTACTTGCCCTCATACACAAATGCCTTCCATACACAAATGAATCTCTCTCTCTCTCTCTCTCTCTCTCTCTCTCTCTCTCTCTCTCTCTCTCTCTCTCGTACACAACTGTTTGTTTTTCTACACTAGTACTCCAACCAGCAATTATTTGCCAGGACTACAGACCATTTTTCAGCTCTAAGGTCTTTCTCTTTTACTTCTAAAGAAATCTTAAAACCAAAATAAATTATATCTGTTGAATTCAAGATTAGCATTCTGCTTGTGGTTTCTCAATTACTGTTAGGACAAGTCCACTCACGCCTTTTGGTGCTGCAGCATTGCAGGACAGAGGAGGCTTCACTGGGGCCCCGACGGAGGAATTCAAACTGCAGTGCCCTTCCTGATGGGCGGAGGGGGCATAAGCCTCCACCACCTATCAGGAACCAGATCCTAGCCTGCACCCTGCTTTGGTGAATGGGGGTGCAGGCTGGGACCTGGGCTGTGTCAGTGGGTGGAGCTGATGGAGCTGACGGTGGGCTTCCCTCGGAGTCGCTCCTTGCCCATTTAAGCAGCCTACACCTGGGGCACAGCCTGTTTGTTCCTGCGCCGGGTTTCTCTGCCCACCCACCCATGGTTTATGCTGCTCATCAATGACTTTGCTGTGGCTACAGTGGTTGCCATTCTTTATGGGGCCAGGTAAGAATTTGCCCACCAGACTAATTGGCTCTGACTTGGTGGGTTTTGCCTACCTCATAGCAATTGTCACAACTGGTTGGGCATTGGGGCAATCCTTTGTTTTGGATGGAGGGGAGGTTGTAGTCTCCGCCTACCCCTGGGCCAGGGCGAAAGGTACTCCCTCAGATGGCAGTCCCTGTGGGGGTCAACCTATTTGATGTAAGTCTTAAGATCCCCCGCCTAGATTGACCACGCGTCACTTCCGACAGGTGGGCGGGAAGTATTTAGATTGCCCTATGCCCAAGCCAAACCTCTACCATCTGTATTCAATAAAGTTGTGGCCTGTTTTGACCGAAAACCAGTCTTATTGGTCTCTTATTTATATGGGTTGGGGTATGGAAAGTCCGATGCCTGGTCCTGCAATCATATCTTGCTTGACTCGTTAACAGTCTATAAATTAATTCTAGTAACTCTTGGAAGTTTCGCTGAGAAGTTCAACAAGAGTGGACAGCTTCCTCTGAAAGATCAGGTGGCACTGAATAAATTTTTGAGATGTGACTGAAGTAAAGCGGCAATTGTGAAGCAAGAATGTTCAGTATCCAAAGTTTTTGCTCCATGAACAGAAGGAATTAACATTCGTAGTTACTCATTTCATGAGTAAAACAACCACTTCCATGAGTGGAAATTCTCCTTTCAGTCACAGAACAAAAACTTTGGACTCAAGACTTTAATGCAAACAATGGCTTCCTTAATGGCTATCTCTAAAGGAATGCATATTGCTGTTCATATTTCTGATCCCTGCATAAACCAACAAAGAAACAAAAGGGGGGAAGGAGGTGCATGATGACATTCAGGGAATAGAAACACTCACCCTGGTTTTGGCATCGATCTGCCCTCCACGATCCAACAAGAGCTTCACCATGTTTGTGTTTCCCCTTTTGGAAGCCACATGCAGTGGGGTGATTCCATTCTACACCATGAAAAGAACAAACAAAAAGCATGATGGACTTGAAGAGGTTCAATGGGGATGGCTTTGCACTTTGACATGATACAGTATAGAAGATAAGCAAGGATGCATCACAGCATACAGAAAACAGTTAGCACTGTCCTATCTTGAGAAAAATGTTCATAGCAATAATTTGCAAATGCTGTTAAATGGAACTAAAATATATGCATTTTTATAGCTATAGAGAGAAAAATCTGATCTTTGTTATGTTTTAACATTTTGTTTGAATAAACAGAAGTTTACTACAACAGTTCTAATTCATGAGAACTGGGAAGGGGCGGTAATTTTGTATGGAAGACTTCACTTATCTTCATTTAGTAGCTAATGAAATTTCAACTGTTAATCAGTATAATTACTTAATTTGAATGCAATAACGCAGGTCCGAATGTTTCTGTTGATATATGCACAAAAACCTCATGAGAGTAATATGCATACATAATTTCAAATGTGCACTTTTAAAGGATATTTTGTGTATCTTCAGGAGGTTCTTCACTGATTTACTATGCAGCAACAAAAACATTCACCAAACATCGAACATCACATTAACACTGTATGCAAGACAAATAAATCAATATTCATAACATACTGGTGTGCTTATACAGCAACAATCATAGCACATTAGCTAAGACACAATGATGCCTATTATTGTAACAAATATCAGCATTAAAAAGGTCCTAATTAGGTTGGAAGGTTTCGTCTCATCCTTCATTTTTCCCAATTGTCATTGCACATATTTCAGCTGTGGGTTAGGTCTCTTGGTAGAAAACAGGAAGAAAATATAAAATCACTGGAACTTCCCATGTCAGCAAGAATTTTAGTAGATTTGAAAAGCAATCCATTACACAGAAATATATTAAGATGCAGATGTTTAGTTTGTACACATTATTTTATTATTTTCTACATTTTGTTGTATGGTGGGTTTTTTGTATTTTCTGTCTTCTATTTTTTAAATTGTATCTTAATTGCTTCTTGCTAAATTGTTAGTCATCCTGGGAACACACTGTTGAAGGTGTGAGATAGAAACCATGTAAATAAATAAAATATTAAGAAAAGGCAAACCTTAAAACCTTATTCATTTGTGCATGCAGCAGCCAAGGCTGACCATATATAGCCCTTTCAGGCAATTGGAAACCAAGTCTTCAGCTGTTCAGCAGCAAGATGGGGGAACAATTCTATCTACCGGTAATAGCTCAATTCTATGCATGCCTCCTCAGAAGTAAGATCAGTGGGATTTCCTCCCAGGACTGTAGCTTAAATACATCTCCTTGTCCTGAACAGCTGTTATGTGTACATAGTCCCAGCAGCTGGGATGCAGGGAGGAAACATGCACAGGACACCTGTAGAGCAGGTGTGGGGAATCTTTTTTTCAGTTTGAGGACCACATTCTCTTGAGGGGAACCTTCTGAGATCCACATGCCACTGACAGGCAGAGCTAAAGGCAAAAGTGGGTGCAGCAATGGATGGGACTCTTACCTTGGCAAAGTAGGCTGCATTAAAGGTAAAGGTAAAGGGACCCCTGACCATTAGGTCCAGTCGGGTCCGACTCTGGGGTTGCGGCGCTCATCTCGCTTTATTGGCTGAGAGCCGGCGTAAAGCTTCCGGGTCATGTGGCCAGCATGACAAAGCTGCTTCTGGCGAACCAGAGCAGCGCACAGAAACGCCGTTTACCTTCCCGCCGGAGCGGTTCCTATTTATCTACTTGCACTTTGACGTGCTTTCGAACTGCTAGGTGGGCAGGAGCAGGGACAGAGCAATGGGAGCTCGCCCCGTTGCAGGGATTCAAACCGCCGACCTTCTGATCAGCAAGCCCTAGGCTCTGTGGTTTAACCCACAGCGTCGCATTACAGCCATGCAAAAACCAGGGGGTTTTGTACACCCACATCTCTGCATCCAGCAAGCAAGAAGCATTATTGCAAATAAGGACACAATCCAGCCAGGTGAAAACACCAAAGAAGGCGCATAGCAAGGCTGGTGAGGGGTGCAGGAAATGCATGGGGAAATGGCCTAGGGAGTGGACCAATTGCCTGACACTGATTTATTTCTTTTTGATCATGGTGATATTGATTTCCCACTTAAAAGATACTCAAAGAGACTGACAAAAATTGTCAAAACAACCCTTTTTAATCATCAACATCCAGTGAAAGTTTAAAGGCCCACATAAGCATGTTACCATGTACATTTAATTTGGGATAGAAGCCTATACATTGTTTCCTGGAAGTAAGCCCCATTGAGAACTCAGTGGGACTTGCTTTTGAGTGGACATGTATAAGATGGCACTGTCGTGGAATTAAAAGGCACACTCGCACTGTAAAAGTACTTTCCACTGCCTGTTGTAAAGCAAGTAGAGAAGGAGCCAGAAGGATCCCTTCTAGAGGAAGGGTGTGGTATAAATCCCATTAATAAATTAAAACATTCCATAAAGCAGGTGCCACAGTAGAAAAGGCTCTGTTCCTGGACACCCATTGTATATTCAATGGGAAGTGACACAGAGCAGGGCCTTCAATGTTACTACAGCATCCAAGTAGGACATTCATATGAACAAGTACATTCTTAAGGAAGCGTAGAAATACATGTGCAGAAGCCTGCTTCTATTTGCATATGGATAGTAGCTGAACTCCAACAGTATATACTACATATCTTAAGCATTAAAGAATATTAAAGAGTTGGAGCTTGTTGTGTGCAAAGTACACGTGAACAGAGTAATGAGCATAAGGTATTTGCTACAACAGTTTTTTTAAGAATGCCAAAAGTTATATTAATCATTCAATTAATGTGTTCTGAAACATGTGCATGAAATTTAGATTCTTTCCCTCTACATATAAGTGTATTGTGTAAAGATGATTTATTACACTCTGATACTTTTTGAAAAAAGGCTTATTTGTTGCAAGAATAAATGTAAGAATCATTAACTTCTCATAATTTTTCAATACAGACTTGTAAATGGCTTTTTTGTTTTGTTTTAATTTGGACATTTAAAGAAAGTTCCTAGAATCAATCATTGACCTCCCTCCTTTCATTGTTCTCTCCATGCACAAAAAAGCAAAGCATCCATACCCTTGCTGTGAAGTCTACAACAGCTCCTCGGTTGAGCAGAAGTGTTGCTACATTCACATTTCCATAGTGCGCTGCTATGTGCAAAGGTGTGAATCCACTCTGCAAAAAAGAAACGGTCTTAATCAGAATGCACCAATTTTTACATAAGGAAGCATTTAACTTTTTAAAACTAGAGAAACATTAACCCAAAGGATTTTTTCCCCTGTGCCAACCTATTATTATAAACAGAAGAGTTAATGTTGCTACTTCCTGCAACAGGTAAACAAAAGCACTATTTTCCAGTTTAATATCTGGGATTTTTCCATTTTTATTAATGCAGACAACAACAAGGCAACCTTCTCTGGGTCTTCTACCAAGGAACAGTACAAATCCCTTGAGTCTAGCAAGAAACAATGCTTCTGAGCATGCTTCACCATCTGGACTCCCCCAGCTCATTTGACCTAACTAACAATGAGGCAAGCTTTCACCTGGCACCAGTCCCCTCCCCTCACCATGGTCTCCTTGCAAAGAGGTCTATTCTGTCTGGGTTTCCTAATCATTTCTTATAAGCCCTCATATAACCCTTCAAAGTTTTGATAGCATATGATCACAAAACCCAGATGGTTCTTGAGACCAAATGGAGACACTTGCCCATTCATTTCCATGGCAAATTTAAGTATTGCTTTGGTTAGAAGATTAATGTTTTTTCACCAAAGCATATTAGAATAATGGTACAGTATAACAGCTACAGTAGAAAATATTAAACTGTATACCCGGGGGGGGGGTACACAATCTTCCAGTGACAGATTTGAGGCTACTCTTCATTTAAAACCTCCATAAACCATATATAAATGCCTGTCATAAAATTAAAAGAGATATTTTACCTCAATACCTTTGAGGGGGTTCCCACTGGGATCTCTTCATTTATCAATAACCAACAACTACCCACAGGAACCATGCTGCAGATTAGCATTAATGGAGTCACGGCCTTATATTACATGCAATTACTCTGTATTTCAAATTATCCCCATAGGCCTACTCCCATTTCTAATTCCCAGTTCTTGTTATCTAAAAACAATCTCCACCATCTTTAAAGAACAAGGGAAGAAAAAAACATCAAAGCAGAGGAGAAAATATACATTTTTGTCATCGGTGCACATTTAGAAATGGCATTGGGTACAGTTTGAACTGTATATGACAGGAAAATGCAGCAGTTATCTGGGGGAAGGGGAGAGTAGATTAACAAAACTGTTTTTTTTGGTACCTCAGTTGTCCTATTCACCATCATCTGTTGCAGCATGTTTTGGAAAAAAGAGGAAAGATATTACAGATTGGCAGAAAGACAGAGGCCTAAATTGTTCACTGAAATGAATTATTTTGTTGTTATGGGATAAAGCCTGACCTAGTATTCAATTTAACTGTATGCAACCCACATTCTCTTGGGCCACAAACCAGTTTCCCACTCAACACCAGCACTGTTTCAGCTACCCCCTTCCCCACAACAGATTGTCAGATTTACAAAGACTGAATTTGATATTAACCTCATGTTAATTGGACTACATATTCAAATGCAAAATGGTCAAACACCCTTAGAAAGTCAGCGAAAGAAAAACCTAGACGCTAAAGAGCGATTTTTGTGCCTTTGAAAATCTAACCCGTTTCCTCCTGAAGTTCTACACTAAACAATAGAGCTTTTATTGCAGAGAGAGGTTTAAGCAACAACTACTAGAAGAGGGGGAGGGACGCAGGTGGCGCTGTGGTCTAAACCACAGAGCCATGGGCTTGCCGATCAGAAGGTCGGCGGTTCGAATCCCCGCAACGGGGTGAGCTCCCGTTGCTCAGTCCCAGCTCCTGCCCACCTAGCAGTTCGAAAGCACGTCAAAGTGCAAGTAGATAAATAGGTACCGCTCAGGCGGGAAGGTAAACGGCATTTCTGCTTCGCCAGAAGCAGCTTAGTCATGCTGGCCACATGACCCGGAAGCTGTACGCCGGCTCCCTCAGCCAGTAAAGCGAGATGAGCGCCGCAACCCCAGAGTCATCCGCGACTGGACCTAACAGTCAGCGGTCCCTTTACCTTTGCTAGAAGAGGAGCATTACTATTTGCATTGATCTTTTTAAAGTAATGGAACTGATAGGAATCTCTTAGGGCCACTTAACAAAAGTATAAGTTTCTTTTTTGGTTACCATGCAATATGTTTTATATGTACACTTAAAAAGTGCAACATGTGAATGCAGAAAAACATCTAAATTGTTTAAGGAGCTACTAAAGACTGTCATTCTTCTTAGTGATAAATCTGAGTTTGTCCTGCATAAAGGACAAAACCGGCCCTGGACACCCCAATTTTTAGTACGATTACCAATACTGAAGAACAAGGAGGGGGAAGCAAGCGTATTTTTACCTTAGATTGAACATCAGCATTGTGATCATTCTGGAGCAGAAGAGCCGCTGATTTGGTGTCATCTTTCCTGGCAGCAATGTGCAATGCCGGCAACCGGACTTTCCCTTTAGTGTCGTTTTCTAGAAGGATGGCTACTGCCTGATTGTGTCCTTGCTGCAATGCAACCGCTAATGGAGTGAAGCCGTCCTGTTGCAGCGGAAAATAAAACATTCCACATGAAGCCAGAACCCATATAAAGAGTTCCCACAAAGAGATGTGTTGTACTTCAACATGCAACCTTTTTATTAGCCGCCTAGCAATATATTAAACTCTGGCAACTCACCAAACACTCCAGAGAGGCCCATCTCCAAACATATTTACTACTGAATTTCACTTCTGTACAAAAATAATGTTGAAAACATAGGTGGTATTTTCAAGGCTGATGTTATAGTGATGAGTTATTTGGCCCATATACTGCTGATAGCTGAATGTTGCTGGTGCTCTTTGGGTTTTTTTATGTTGGTGATTTTTCTTGTTAGTTACTGATGATGATTGTAATTTAGCTTTTGTATATTTTTATATTAATTGGAAGTCACCAATCGACTATTATGTATTAGATAACTAATAAATCACATATGCAAAAATAATATTTGGTTGTGAAATGGCATGTTATGCAAGTCTTTTTTCCCCCTTTATAATTTAAGCAAGGCAAACAAAGTTTGGAAAAAAGTTTGTATCAGTTCAGGGGAAGATGCAGGAAAATGTTTCTGCTAGCCACAATCTAGAACACTTGTTTAAACATGTGGAAGGGTGAGTTGAGTTTCAGACCTTCAGGTGGAAGACTGAGCCTTGGAGCTCAAAGCGTGTTGCCTGGTTGAACACAGGGCAGAACAGATGAGTGCTTGGCAGGCTAGAATAAGGCAGTATGCTCCAGGTCAAGGGTAGAGCCTGGGAGACATGGAGATGGAGCCAACAGAAAAAGCTCAAGCCAAGAATGAGAAATAAGCACAAAGATGGTCCAGAGAACCAATCCCTTTCCTTCTTGTCTCACATCCAGAGATTTGGTGCATTTTCCTGGAGGCCTTGAACAGAAGGTTAAAAGCCTGATCTTTGTGGAAGGGACAGAACTCAGTAGTAAAGCACCTGCTTTTCATGCACAAGGTCCGAAGTTCAATCTCTGGCATCTCCAGGAAAGGCTGAAAGAGACTGAAACTCTGGAGAGCTGCTACCAGTCTATGCAGATGGACCATTGTTCTGACTCAGTATAAGGCAGGTACCTATGTTTGAGTTAGGACTGGGATATAGGAACCCTTATGCAAAGGCTTATGTGCCACAGCTCAGTGGTAAACCACATAGGGTGTCCTTTTTTACAGAGAGCAGGCCTCTATTTGAAGGAGCTCTCTGTCTGAGGGCTGTCTAGTCCTAAGGAGTCACAAAAAGGGGGGGCATACACATCAACAGGGCACTAAAGTTGTCCATCAACAGTTAGTAACACCTGATCAGCAGACTGAGCAGGCACACAAGTCCCCTGGTGTCTTCCCCATTATGGTGAGATGTACTGTATTTATGTTAAAATTATAGTGATTATTTCTAAATTTGCATCTATATGTATAAATTACCATATGAAAATTGTACTCTTCTGTTCTCCTTTTCTTAATGCAAATCCTTTCTTTCACAATGCATAACTGATCATGCTAAAAACACATGTTTTGCATGCAAAAGATTCAAGCTTCCGTCCCCAAGTAGGACTGAGAAAGCTCTCTTTATGAAACCCTGCAGAACCACGGCTGGTCAACATATACATTACTTAACTAGACAGACTAATGACCTGACTCAGTATAAGGCAACTTTCGATGTTTCTTTCTAGTTTCACTGTGTGTGCTCAAATTCCAAAAGCAGCTTGCAATACAACTGAAGGACGACTGTTTGGGATTAAAGCCCCAAATCCCCCTGGGCATACAGAAGGCATGATGAATTCTTGGACTGCAGACTGTATGGTTGCTATCTAGCGTTGTCAATCTAGTGTCAGCTGTTTGAGGTAAAATTACAGAAAGCCTATCCTTTGGTTAGACCAGTAGGAGAAAAGAAGGAGGTGTCTTTTCAAAATAGGTGAGACTCGGTTGTGTTGGCTGAAAAGAAGGATTGCTTTAGATCCACCTGGAAAGATGTGAGATGGCACCTGACTGTGCTTCAAGCACTAGCTTGGTCTTAAAACAGCACCCCACAACAGCTATTCCTAGGAGAATATGCTCACATCTCCAATATCTTATTATTCTTAAGAGAAATGAATTAGTTTGTTTGGGAGGGGGGAGGTGGAATCTACTGTAGATTATTGAACAACAACAGCAGAGAACTGGGGGTTTCAAGATCAGCCAGTGACTCATTTACAAATGCTGTTTCTGCCTTGTTGCTTAGCAACCACACAGGATTTCATACTCTAGCAAAGCTGCAACAGTAACTTGATCCCGGCCCATCCCAGCAACAGAAAGCATTATTTTAGGAACCATCATCAAATGCAATAGTATCCGCTGAATGAAAGGATGGAGAAAACAGCTGTTAACAAAGGCAGGCTTGGCTGGAGTGCAATGCTAATAAATGTCATACCATTCTGAATACCCTGGGGTGGGTTAACTCCATGCCGAGGAGGGTGACAAATGCAGGGATTGATAAGGGACCACTTTTCACGGTTGCTAAAAGTGGAAGAGCTTTATGAAAATATGCAGATTTGTCCATAGATCAACACTTTCTAAGTTTTTACTTCTGTAGCAGACATTATAATACCATAATAGTAGGGGGCGAGGGAGAGAACTTAAGTTAACGTTGTAACTTTTGAAGGGACATGTGGGAGGTTAGAGTTATAGGTATGCTGAGCCAGTGTGGGTTAGGTCTCGTAGGTCATACATAATATGTACCTTACAAGGAGCCTGGAAGTCAACAGGAATCCAGTGCAGATATCAGAGCACTAGCTAAGCTAAGCCTCAATGTTCAGAGGAAGTAGACCACTGAATTCTAGATATGAGGAAAAAGCAGTAAGGGCTGTCGGCTTCCAGGAGACAAGTTATTCAAATGCTGTACTCCCAGTCAGATCCAACAAGGCTCTTCTGAGATTACGTTCCTCTGCAATGCAGCCCTGCTGAAGAGGCAGGCCACTGCACCAGCTGATGGTCTTCAAGGGCTACTCTATTCAAAATACTGTATCATTGCGGTTACCTTGTCATAATCTAAAGGGAGGGCCTTTTTGGTGATGGTACCCAAGGTATGGAACTCCCTTCTCTCTTACTACTACTATTATTACTACTACTACTACTACTACTACTACTACTAATAATAATAATTGTTCAATTTATTACCCACCCTTCATCAGCAGGGCCCCATACACATTACAATGATTTAAAATTCAGTATTAAAAACATTAAAAAGAAATTATAGTGACTGGTATAGGGTGGGCCCTGGGTAATTAGCAGCACCAGCTTAAAACTTTCAGGCATTTGCTGAGCATTAACACTGGGACCTCCTTAGTTAATTACTGTTTTGCTGGTTACTAAGACTATGATAATAATAAAAATGTTATTTGCTTTCAAGTGCTATATTTTTAAAATTATTTATGAACCCATCTCTGTGATAGTTGTTACAATGAAGAATGAGCTACATGTTTTAAACCAATAAATACTCTTCAAATGGGTGGCCACAAGAAGAAATCATCTCTGGGTGATAATTGGTACTAATAGCGTACTAATAACTCTGTCCATACCACCATCCCTTTCAGCTCTGCTTGACTTCATCCTTGCTCCCAACATGCTCCTTATTCAAACTTTTCCTGATAAAGCTTCATGATGAGCAGAAAGTGAAAGAGCAACATATTGTAACTTTATAGAAGATCTGCCCCAAAGTGGGATCTCATTTGGTGAATGTTGAAAATAGTTCTATGGGGAGAGAAGGAATAACAGGGCCCTCTAAGAATGCATTAGCAACTAGACTGGAGATTAAGGAACTGGCTGGAGTCAAGGTGTGGAAACAATGTGTTTGAATTTTTCTAGGACCTGAGAGCCAGACTACAGGTTACACACAGGCATCTATTTCTTTCCTGTGATGGTTCTTTCAACTGAAAAGCAGCTTGAAATCTTTTGTTGGGAATGGAAGAACAATGGAGGAGGGCGGGAGATGCTTCATAACCCTTTCTCTTATTGCGTTATGTGTGCTCAGAATGCCCCTCCGCCAGCTGTTATCTCAACAGTTGAGGGAAAGTTGCACATCTTTCCCCTTGCAGATGAGGGAACAGCCTGAGGTACCGGTAATAATCGTTTTGAGCAAGTGAAGGGCAAGAAAGAAAGGATTAAGCAGGCCCTCCCTCCCGATGACAGCATTTGAGGCTGCTCTTAAGAGAAGTCAGGGCAAACTAAGAAACAGGAGTGTGTGCCATGTAGATTAATCTTCACGGTTTTATAAAAGAAAAAGGGAAAGGCTATAGAAAGACCTGTAAATAAAAGATCCAAGTACTGTACCTCAGTAGCAGTGCTCTGGTTGGCTCCATTTTCAAGAAGATATTTCACTACTTCAATGTGGTTCTCTTGAGCTGCCATGTATAAAGGAGTGAAGCCATTCTAGGGGGAAACACAAACACAAAAAATAATAATTTCAAATGAAGCAGAATGGAAAAGAAAACCAACAAATATAAAGTTCTGCTGTTTAAATTAATGAGGTGTGGCATATAATAGTCTGGACCCATTTGCTGCTTCTTCACCAGATGTTTTGAACTACTGACTCCCATTTGGAAGATGGTAGCCCAAAACTTCTGGAGGACACTAGGTGAAGGCTGCAATAGAATACTGTGGTACCTCAGGTTACAGACGCTTCAGGTTACAGACACTTCAGGTTACAGACTCCACTAACCCAGAAATAGTACCTCAGGTTAAGAACTTTGCTTCAGGATGGGAACAGAAATCGCGCGGCGGCAGTGGGAGGCCCCATTAGCTAAAGTGGCACCTCAGGTTAAGAACGGACCTCCAGAACGAATTAAGTTCTTAACCCGAGGTACCACTGTACATGTTTTCAAACTGCTGCATGAACAAGCCACTGAAATATGAACACTTTGGCTCTTTGGTAATGATTTAGTAACTCCACATAGCTTTTTATAGCTTAGTATCCCCTTGATATCTTTTTCATAGCATTTAAGGTAATTTGGTGTTCGCTGGGAGAATTCATTACTAGACTGTGTAGTATGTAGGAAAATGGGAATGTAAAACTGGCAATAAAATTTTATAAGCACTGACGAGGAAAGGGATAAAATATATTTATTTATTGCTTTTATTTAACTGGAGGCAGCCCACTGGGCACTATAAAACCATGGACTTAAGAAAAACCGCAGAAATGGCAGAATTCTAAAATAATGTATAGAAGCTTATAGTATGTGACTTTTCAACAAAATGAGCCAATAGTACTGGCTACAACATGTGTTTAGCATTTGATTGATTCTAAAATTGTGCTGATCATAGCACAGCAGCAAATTAACTCTTACAAGTCATTGTTACACTCAGTGCAAGGCCATAACATTCTGGATCACCACTAGTACAAATGGTTTAATATTTATGTGTATTTTATTTATTCATGAGTTCTATATATCTCCCTTTGCCAGTAGGCCTCAAAGTGGTTTACTTCAAAAACTGCATAAAACAATATAATAAAGACAATTCCATAATTGGAACTGAAATATGTGAGCATAAGATTCAGATTCTTTGGAGAGTGTGCTAAAGCAACTCCTATCTGCCTTTCCCTGGATTCAATTCATACAATGCAGCGGATCACAAGAGATAGTTTTGAGTAGAATATTAATAAGAGTAAAATGATTTTATGAAGTTCCTAGAATTTTAACGAGTAAGCTTTGCAAATTGAAAGTGTGTCTTCCCAGCTCTCAAGCAGACTGAAAAAAAGGCTAGCTCTATTGAAAGAAAGGCTAGACTATTGTTCTCCTACCTACAAGATGACATGGCCAACAGCCAGGTCAGGGGAGGCCTACATCATACTGGAAGAACATTACCAGCCAGTTGTTGCCATAGCAACACATATGTATCTGACCAACTCTTTTAAACATGTAAATGGATTCCTAACTGACTTAGCCAGGCCCATTACATTAGCAAAGTTCAACAGTACCTTCTACTACAGAGTACAGTCTTGCAGATACAAAACTAGAAGCTTAGTGGGGACCCACAGGAATCATCCAGTCCAACCCCTCAATCGTTAAACAATACAGCAGGGTGTATAAAATGGTTGCATCAAATTTTGCTTCCTTTTGCATCAAATTTTGCTCATTCCTTCACTGGAAATCATGTCACATGACTCTACAGTCTGGAAATGCTTGTTTAGTAATGCTACAAACCTAAACACACTTATCGGGAACAAGCTTTCTTAAATAAAGCAGCACTTACTTCTGGGTAAGTGTGTTTAAGACTGGAGCACAAATAATCTTCATTCTTCATTAGCTATATTTTTACTTTTTGTAGTCCCTACTGAAATATGATGAATGGGCAACCCTCAGGTTACTCTCCTTCAATTCCATAAGCATGTTAAATCACCAGGAACATAAAGAAAATATTTACACTATGCCCTGTGGTTTTTATTTCTGTCTGTTACTTCACAATTATAGACATGACCCATTTGAGATATTGACAGCATTTCTTTTCCACTCAATTTAGAAGCTATGGCATAGAAAAACATCCTAATGAAATTTGATGACTCCAATAGGAATTTCTTCTGCAGCCAAGTAGGGAACAGCTAGCAAACAGCAGCGATTACATGATTCTCCTTGCTCTGAATAGCACATGTATTCTCTTTGGCAAAATCTGACATAGTATCACTAGGATAATCATATAGCACAAAGCCCCATCATAAGGATCTGCAAATCTTGTTGGTGGGTGTAATATGTAAAATCTCCCATTCTCAAAAAATCTCCCATTCTCAAAAAAGAAACCACACCAAAGAGTTGCAGTTAAATCTGTCCCTCAAAACACTTGCCATTTACAAAATTTTGCATTAGACATCTCACCCTACAAAATGGAGTTCAAAATATTAAGGCTAAAATCAAAGGACATAATTCTTGCTTTTCTTTTATATATTTGCTATATTTAATTACATTCTTAATTTTGTCCAAATCATTCAAACAGCATCTCCATGCCAAATATTTTTTTTTTAAGTGAGGAGAGAAAACCTTAGTTAACCATCAAAATGCCTCGGTTGGCATATCTTAATGTGTCACTACTATTCACATGACACAACAATTAATGGCAACATAGGGCACAGGAGGCAGCTGTGGTGTAATGGAGTTGCCTGCTGGTAATAAATGCTCATTGTTTTAACTACTGGTTCAAAAAGTAATTATGTATTTGAGGATCAATATAATCAATCAGATTGCTCTACGTAGGTGGTTTCCCCCCTTTGCTAAATACAGTGATTGTTGTCATTATGCAAGCCTCACATTTACTGTCAAACCCATCTATGGTTACTTTTTTGTGCTTATTATAGACCTAACAAAGCACTAAAAAGTCTTGTCACTGACATCCATTCAGTGACATTATAGCATAATTGTGCTTGCTAAAGAAAAGAAAAGCTGAATAACCAGATATTATAAAAGAATATTCTCGTATAAAAGCTACTTTTGAATTAACTGATTCCAAACAATAGAACTCTAGATAGTTTTTGAGGTCCAAATTACTACTTAGGAATTGTTGTGACTCCAGTTTGACTTTCCACATCTTCTACTCTGAAAAACAAATAATTATGCTCCATACCAAACTACTTTTAAAACTCTGTCTAGTTTTAAACACAGTTTTCTATGGAGGGCTGCTGTTCAAGTCAAAAGCCCCCCTTGGGGAGGTGAAACTAGCTGACCAGTAGATCTTTAGATTTTCTCAATAGTTCTAATATTTACAGAGATGCAATATTCTGACCTCTCCCTTGCCTGCAAAAATGTAGTGTCATCAGCATTCAAAGTGCTTTCCAGAGTGACAACACCAAGATAAATCACTGCCCCAAACAAGATGCTTGTGATCTAAATTTAGGCAGTGAGGAGGAAGATGAAGGAAACAGGGAAGGGAAAGATTGGGAAATAAAGGATGAACTAAAAGTTAAAGGACTATGGTGCTGGGCCAAAGGCTTCACAGGAAACAAAGTTTAGAGCTTTTTTATGGAGTTCCCAGGCATTAGTGGAATCAATGTACAATGGACATAGTAGTTCAATAAAAGACTGCTGTGAAATTGAAGGTAATAAACTCAGAAAGGTGAAGAGCACAGGAAGAGTAGGACATATCAGGCTATAAAAGCAAATGTATGGAAATGGAAGGACTCAACCCTCCTAAACTGTCTTCACATCCCTTTTCACATCCAGCACAAACAAATCATCTTTACCTTTAAAAGCATATGTAATTAAAGCATGCAAAAGGCTTGCATGAACTTATTAACTAATGAAAGTTTAACTGTCCCAACAGGACAGCTGCAAGTCTGTAATCAGACTTTATAGCAAGGGTTTGCGCCTGAGTTATAACAGAAATATGCCATAGAAATATTATTTCGATGGAGGTATATGTTCTTGGAGCTCAAAACGCATCACGAAATAATAAAAATTATTAGGTTCTACAAACTTTTATTTTGCATTATGCTCTAGGGCATTATTTTCAGCTGTACTTAAAATAAATGTCTCATAAGAGGATTTTATCTCAACAGGATAGATTCTCTTTCTCTACAAGGGTAAGTTAAGGACGTAATACCCACTTTCCCAAAGATGTTCACATTACATTATGAGGCTCTGAATATGCATCAGAAGTTTCTATTTTATTAGCCTTCTTTCTACCTTCTTTACAGATTTTGTAACTAAAACAGAGAGCATAGAAACATGAAAACAAAAAGAGATTAGATTTCATGGGGCAATACATGAAAAAAATTTCACTTGGGAAGGCAAATTTGTAAAACGGATTACCCTGTTTGTTATGAGTTATAGTGATGAGTTATAGGGACCCAGGTGGCGCGGTGGGTTAAACCACAGAGCCTAGGGCTTGCTGATCAGAAGGTTGGCGGTTCGAATCCCTGCGGCGGGGTGAGCTCCCGTTGCTCAGTCCCAGCTCCTGCCCACCTAGCAGTTCGAAAGCACGTCAAAGTGCAAGTAGATAAATAGGAACTGCTCTGGCGGGAAGGTAAACGGTGTTTCCGTGCGCTGCTCTGGTTCGCCAGAAGCGGCTTTGTCATGCTGGCCACATGACCCGGAAGCTGTACGCCGGCTCTCGGCCAATAAAGCGAGATGAGCGCCGCAACCCCAGAGTCGGACACGACTGGACCTAATGGTCAGGGGTCCCTTTACCTTTACCTATAGCGATCAAAATTATTCTGCTGTATCTAGAAAATAGTATAGGACAATTTTCACAGAATTTTAAATAGCTATTTAATGCATTGACATTTCTCTCTGAAGAAAAGGAAAAGAAGTCATATGTCAGAGGAATTCTTCAGCCACAGGAAGAATGCTGTCATAATGGATTTGTTCAGATGTAACAATAACCTGTAGTTCACCTTTATGAGGCTGTGTGAGCCTTGGTCTTGTGTGCTCCCTCTCCCCTCTAATTCTTCAGCATAGCCATGAGGAAACAGGTAGCTTTTGTTTCTATTTTTAACTAACCAGAATTTGTCATTTTTTCCAAACCCACACAAAATGTCATTAGTCTCAGGGTGCTTCCACCCTGTAGTTTGTTATAAACTCTGTGCTGTTCCTTCATGCAAATGTTTTGCAGCAACAACACAATGTCATCCTTCTCAGAATAAAATCCCATATTTTCCTCCCATACAATCCGGATCTTTCATTGGTGATTTTCGTTTGTTAGTTTTTACTTTTTGGATTTTCTGTGAAAATAGTAAATTCAGATTAGAAGATGCTGAAACACTCCCACTGAAGTTTCTTGAAGGACTAACTGGATCTTTCTCAAAACTAAATCTGTAATTATTGTTTATAAAAGTTTATTGGAAGCTTGAAACAGAAAAAATTAGTTATGCAAGCCATCTTCCATTCATGTATCTTTTGGAAAATCTTTAATGGGGAGGTGGAATGTACTGAACAATGGAACATGGTTTTAGAACCCATATAGAATGTTTCTTTAGCTTTAAAATTGAGACTGCTTCAGCAAAAAAACTGATACTTTCAGTAAACTGGACTAGCCCAGGCCTAGGTCAAGGTAGCAAATATGGGGCAGAATTAGGGTTTAATTGTATTCAATGTACACTTTTAAAATCAGCTCAACTAAAATGTGTCTGATATTACTATATTTTGAGTGTAATAGAGTAATAAATCCATCTTCTTAATTTGCAGGAGTATATAAGCAAAAACTGAATTTTCATATGCTTATGAAATCAAGAATTATTTTCATCAGCAGCTGATGACGTTTTAATCAAAAAAATTAAAGAATGACCTAGATGTTAATTTAAAATAAACATAGAAAGCTAAGCAAAAATTGTTTGGATCAGTTCTTATATGAATAGAAAAAAGATTGAGCCAATTATGCTTTGCGCATCATGCAGCAAGTAGAGTGTATAAGCAAAGGAGCTGAGCTATGACTGTGGTAGTCCCCAGTTCAAATCTCACCTCAGGTATGAACTCATTAGTAGGCTTAGAGTAAGCTATGACCTTCTTAGCCTTGGCCTCTACATAAGCAATCGGACGAGGATGCTGAAGACAACTTAGTTTACAGAGTTGTTGTAAAGTTTACAACCAGATAATAAAGTGCTATGAACACTGAAAAATGCTATATAAATTCCCTAAGGCCTAGTTTGGATGTAACAGTGTCAGTTTGATACTAGTTTTCCATCATGGTGCCAGACAAAAACTTTCCTCTATAAACAAGACTTTTGCCTTTAACTATCTGAGGCCTTTTAGAAGTAAGTCGGATTTTTTAAAAGTATTTCTTTTCTGCTCTGGTTTTAATGTATCTATATGGGGTTATTTGGTTGTTTGGTTGTAAGTCATTCTGGGTTGCCTGGGCAAGAGAAAGCAGCTAACAAATTTAAATAATAATAATAATAGTAATAATAATAATAATAATAATAATAATAATAATAATAGATATTAAAACAACAAACAATTCTTAAAATACTACTTTCTTGTTCTCTCTGTTTCTGCCAGAATATTAGTGCTTTATTTTCTGTTATATGTTCCAGAAATTAACTGCAGCTAAAAACTGGGCCAAATACTTGATTCTTTAGTCCTCATAAATATAGCCTTCAAACAGGTAGATGGGGGAGTTAAAGTACCTGGGATCATTGCTAGAATATTGTAATTTACCCATCATTCAGCACAAATTGAGTTCCAACTGCCTATATTGAGCTGCCTACATCTAAATATATACTGTAATGTCCTACCCAGCCTTCTTATATCTAATTGTTTGTGTAGTATACGGTCTAAGTGGGAATGTGATTATAATGTGTTAGAGCACCTGTCATTATTATTTTTTGTATGAGCCTGGCTATCTTTATTTTTTGAGTCAATTTGGATCAGAATTCGAGGACCAAGCATCTGCCTGTAGACAGTGCCTGGAACATTTAGTGCTACCAATTAATGTGCTGAAAAACTAGAATATTCATTATATACTCCCTGTGAAGATGATATTTATATTTCTGTCATTTTTCATTAAAATGGGATTCAGAGTGGGTTTTCTTCTTTTTTTGAAGGACTGAGAAGTCAAATATTGGCATTGTATTAAAGCTTTTGGTGAAAAATAGTGCGAAATAAAATTGGATAATGAATGTTCATGATAATTGTATAATTGGAACAAATGAAAAAAAACCCCAATTTGATAGCTTCTTGAGCTAAAATGAATCACAGCATTCATTTAATCTGATGGAGGAAGGGAATACAAAGAGAAACAAATTAGCCATTGTTTTGCCGTCATGATTTTTTTTTTTTAGCAAAAAATGGAAACAGAAAAACCCTGAGTATTGTCATGGGTGTAATATATAATTTCATACCTTCTCTTTCTTCATAATATATATTGAGACATTTTATTTTTTTATGAAGTAACTGACAAATATAAATAAAATTATTTTATACAGACATGATCTTAATGGGATGGATGGTAAAGGATTTGGTATGGGGAACAGGTTTCAGCAGAGCCAAGAAGACAGGCATAGGTTGGTTACCTGTTTTTAAAGAGGCTTTGGAGAATATTAATTAGGATTAGTAAAGGTCCCTGGGCTCCCACTTCCCTCAATTCCCATCCCTCCATTTCACTTTGTTTCTTTGGTTTTAACCAAAGATTTTCTCCCCCACCAACTATGGGTTAGCTGGTGGACTTAAATAAGAACTGCTGAGAGCTAAAATATCAGGGGAAAATTAAAGGGGAAGCATATGATTCATGCTGTTCTGTTCTGTTTCTTGGTACTCACTTCCTTTGTCACTGTAATATGCACTGTGAATCTTCTGTTCAAGAAATTGTTTTTTCCTTCTTCCTTATGATGCAGTACTGCTGCCTGCTGTGAACCAATGGGGTTCACAATAGGCCTATATATCTAAATAAACCACCTCCTACTGCAGCTTTATACTAAAATACAGAACTGGGCTAGTCCTATAGTTCAGCCAACCCTATAACTGACAAAGCCACCATGCAATTCACAGCAAGTGCGTCCTCAGGCTTACTGAGTTCTTAACAATTGTGCAGGATGCCCAGCTAACGTAGAAAGAAAAAGCACATTACACCATCAGATAGACCCAAATTATGCAATGTATGAATTTATTTTTTGTAAGCCAGACATTCTTCTCCCACATTGCAGTAAAATATATAGATAGATAGATCTTGTGATTCATAGAATCATAGAAATGTAGAGTTGGAAGGGACCCTGAGGATCATTTAGTCCAACTCCCTGCAATGCAGGAATACACAGCTGTCCCATACAGGGATTGAACCTGCAACCTTGGTGTTATCAGCGCCACACTCTAACCAACTGAGCTATCCAGGATATATTATAGTGGCATATATGAGTATCTATATGCTGCTCTGATTTCACCAGAAGCAGCTTAGTCAAGCTGGCCACATGACCCAGAAAAACTGTCTGCGGACAAACATCGGCTCCCTCAGCCAGTAAAGCAAGATAAGCACCTCAACCCGAGTCGTTCGCAACTGGACTTAACTGTCAGGGGTCCTTTACCTTTACCTTTACATCTAAGAGTAATGTATGTGAATGGAGGCATGTATGAGACGAATAAAGGAACATATGAAGTGTGTAAGAGACAGAACAAGGGCACAGAGAATAAATTATGGGCAACCCCAATCCCTGCCTCACAGCTATGATTTTAGGTGGGTCTCTGCTGTTATTGCCAATTTACAAAATGCAACAGCATCAACAATGTGGCATTACTATAGGATATAGGAGAAAGCCTAACTCCATCACACATATTATAAAACTGCATGGGTATTGGTGGTTGTAAAAATATGTATATATATTTAAAATCACCTAACTGATCACTGAAGAATTGATGCTTTTGAATTATGGTGCTGGAGGAGACTCTTGAGAGTCCTATGGACTGCAAGAAGATTAAACCTATCCATTCTTAAGGAAATCAGCCCTGAGTGCTCACTGGAATGACAGATCCTGAAGCTGAAGCTCCAATACTTTGGCCACCTCATGAGAAGAGAAGACTCACTGGAAAAGACCCTGATGTTGGGAAAGATTGAGGGCACAAGGAGAAGGGGACAACAGAGGACGAGATGGTTGGACAGTGTTCTCGAAGCTACCAACATGAGTCTGACCAAACTGCGGGAGGCAGTGGAAGACAGGAGTGCCTGGTGTGCTCTGGTCCATGGGGTCACGAAGAGTTGGACATGACTAAATGACTAAACAACAACAACAACAAAACTGTATATAGCTTGGGGGCCCTTAGTGCAGGGAACGTCAGTGGTGCCACACAGAGATTAAACAGTTCCATCTGACTACAGATGACCTTTTATTTTGTGATTTGCAAATTCCTTCTACCCTTTCCCTTTCTGAAGCCTTTTCTGTTGGATGCTGTGAGTCAGCAGCTACCAAAATAGATCAAAGACTCCTGCCTGAGATACTGCGGCATTTCCTTCTATCTAAGAGAAAAGAGCATTATTCCAGAGGGTGCCTTGCAGTTGCGGCTTGTGAATAACCACTGTTCATTAATATTAAGCACTGAACCTGACTACAAACTTAGTATGTTTGGGACCACTTTTTTTTTTATTGCTAAATTAATGACCAAGTGCACAACTCGCAAGCCCTATTGAAATGAATGGTCTTCTTGCAGAGTTTCATTCCATCTCAAAGAACTTTCTGCATGTGCACAAAGGCCACAATCCACTGCGTCCCTTTGTATGCACCGATTTCTCCCAACCTTCAAGTATCAGCTTGCATTGTGACAGAGTAATGCTGCTCTTTGGCAAAAGAAAGGGAAATTAATGCAGCATGGCAAAATTTGAAATTTATACAACCCTGTACAGGTACTGAATCTGAACACAATTTATCAATTACATCAATGATTTTTAGACTTCCACTGAATCCAAACCATCATCTACATCAATGATATTCAGATTTTCTGCTTTAATAGCATGTTACTAAGTTTTAGATAGAGGCAGAATTTAGAAACAAATGCCCCACCCCATTCCAAAATAGCTAGGTGTTCAGAACCTGAGCCAAATAAATAAGTTCAGGCCATTTCAAACTATTACATTTTTATTTATTTATTTATTTATTTATTTATTTTAATTAGTATTATTATATTTGTAAACCACCCTTCATCCAAAGATCCCAGGGCGGTTCACAACAGAAAGATACAAAATGAAAATACAAAATACATGAAGCAAAACCAATAACACTCCTTCCACAAACGCATTGAAAAAGCCATGGAATGTTAATCAGCCGATTGCCTGGTTGAAGAGAAATGTTTTTGCCTGGCACCTAAAGGTATCTAATGAAGGCATCAGGTGAGCCTGCCTTTCCCCACCCAAAAAAACTTACCTTTCACATGCAGCATTGGATGGTGTGTATGCAAAAGAGAGGTTTATGTCACAGGCCAGCATTATCCCTGAAAATGTTCTCAGTGTAAGGCTCCCACTGCAAAGATTCCTGGGGATTGCAGTTGAAAATGCATTCTGACAAGCTATAATTCCCACAGACCTTTGTGATAGAATCTGCTCAGCTGTTAGGCATTCAAGGCTAATGAAAGTCTGAATAGCTGCTATCTCCTTCACACACATCTCCACTGGTTATTACTGTAGGTTTTGGGGGAAGGAAAGTGAGTGGCAGGGCTGGCAAGGTCAGGGAGGAGAGACATTAATTGCAGGGAAGAAGCATTTTCGTGTTATGCTGTTGTGTTGGGGCTTGAAGTGCATAAGGAAAGTGGAGACAACGAAGAGTTGAAGTGAAGATCAGGCATAGGTCAAGTCAGGTCTAGGAAAAGTGAAGGCAGTTCTCCTAAAGCAGCTCAGGACCCTTGGCAGCTGTCGCAGCTGGGGTTTGGAAGATGCTATCTCAGCCCAGAGCCAGGGCCATTCAAGACCTTTTTGTAGGCTGGCAGGAGTAGCACTGCAGTTGGGCCCACCTCACTGAGGAGATGGCTGTGTTGACTTAAAGGACTCTTGTCTACAGTAGCCAACTGTAGAAGGGATGGAGGAATCTACACTCTCAGACTAGGAAGGCCCACAGGGGAGTGCTGAGGGTTCTTTCTATGTATTTCCTTCTCATCTATGTCTACCTCAAGATACAACATTGTGCCATATTTTGAGGCCATGGAAAGCATTTGGAAAGGGTCATTTCCACCCCCTAAGATTCTCTTTTTGAAGAAGCTTAGAAAGAACCATTCTTATTTCAAATTGAGATGATGAGTTTGTCCATGTTGCGTTTCCATACCAATGTTGTGCTGAGGAACCCTTGGTCCTGCAGAGTATTCTAGGACATACTTAGGGTGCACTCTAATTTTGTGTGGTGCATCAATCAGATGAGGTCAGTCTGACCACTGCCCCATGTAAACTGCGAATATGACCTAGAATGCACAAGTGACCCCCAATGAGAAAATCTTCAAACTTAAAAGAGTTTCCAGGAACACAGTTTGAAAATCAGTTATATTGATTCTGGAGGGCAGAAAATGTATTGTTGCATGCTGAGAATCAATAGTGCTATAGCCTTATTTGAAAATATACAAGAGTGAAAAAGGTATATTTGGAGAAGCATAAAAAGATGGCTTCAAGAATACTGGAATTCAGTTTATGTACCTATAGGGCTCCTCACTGAATTCCATGCCTCAAAATAAAGTTCTACAGGCCAGGAGAAAGCTTGTAATTTCATAATCTGAAGACTGAGAGATGCGTTTTCATTGCTAATGAGCCATGATTTGCAAAATACCGGTATCTGATTTAGCTGCTGCGCTCCAGCTGCTGGTGAGGTTTCAATATGTCCCACAGTGCTGAATAATTTGGGCACTTCACTGTGTGTGACCAATTAACCTTGAGTCAGATTTGCCAACTTAAGGCTTAGAGCACTTTATACAACACTGCATTTTTATAAAGCAGAAAATGCCAAACATACCTGAGATTGTGCATTAATATTGGCTCCTTCCTTCACTAGAACTTTGACAACTTCAGCCTGCCCAGCCAAGGATGCAATATGCAATGCAGTATTGCCTTTCTGTTTGATAAAAGATAATAATAGTAGTAATAATTTATTCATAGACAGATTTGCCCAAAACCCAAGGTTCAAAGCAGCTTTCAATAAACAGTATTCTCATTCACATTCATAACATCAATTGAAACTTTAGCATTCTTGCATTAAAACAATTCAATAACTTTCTCTTCATTTATAATAAACCTAGAATTAAGGCTACCCAAAAAATTCTTAGAGAGAAATGTTTTGGCCTCTTTTTTATTTTTTAGCTAGGAAGGTCCATAATGTGGGAACCTCTTATTTGAATACTTTATGGTATGTATATAATACCACCATGTTCTTGCTATGCATCAGTGATGCAGACCAATTTTGATAAACCTAATAATCTAGAATATTCACAGGGATAGAGGCAAAGGCAAGCAATGCAATAAAGCTGCATCCCTTGAACTGGTTTTGTCTCATGCTGCCAGCTATTAACACCAAGACAAAAAAAGGGACATTATTCTCAACCAGAAAAAATCCTAAGGAGTAATATGAAATTACTTTCTACTTGCATGACAAGGGAGCAGTTTTGATGGGAACACAGGAAACTCAGACCATTGGCCCCCAGTATTGTCTACATAGGAAACCTCAGACCTGGGTGAAGAATGAGGCCCTCCAGGCAGGGGCGTAGTGTGGGAGGGGGCTGCTGGGGCCATAGACCCAGGAGCATTTGGGGGGGCATTGGCAGGGTCGCATGAGGAGGACACAACAGGCATGTGACCTTCCAATCAGTCCAAAGCCCATCTGTTCATGGAGACCAAGTCTGGATCCAGCTCTTTCTCATCTCTGTGATTATATATTCTAGGAGAGGGTTCTTTAATTCTCCTATGTTTTTACTTTGAAGCCAACAGATGTACCAAGGAAGGGTTGGTGTGAGTTTGGTAGGGATTGCAGAGGTCGATGGAAAGTGTGTGCTTGCATTCTTGAGGCATGCACAGCCGACGTTAATGAGGAAGGACAGAGTACAGTGCTGTTGTCAGATGGAAGGTGTATGAGACATATACTCAGGAGTTTCAGCACATGTTTCAGAAACACTGCCTAATGGATCGTAATGCAGAGTTGAAACAAATAATTTTCATCATTAGTCTGTTTCAGGAATAGAATCATAGAATCATAGATGGCTGTGGTGCTCTCACAATGTCTCTTTCCCTTTCCCTGCCCCCTTTCCCTTGTCTATTGTTTTTATATTAGATTGTAAGCCTTCAGACAAAGACTGTCTTGTTTTAATTGACTGTTTGCAAACCACTCTGGGAGTCTTTTCGGCTGAAGAGCTGGATACAAATGTTCTAAATAAGTAAACATTACTGTACTACAGCTCCCATCATCCCTAACCTGACCATGTCACTGATCAAAGCTGTAGTCCAACCAAATTTGTCTACCCCTGCTCCATTTATATATAATGATAGAGTGAATATATTACCTTAGTAGCAGAGTCCACTGCAGAACCTCTTTCCAGCAATTCCTGAACCAGCCCCACGTGGCCTTCTTTGGCAGCCAGGTGTAGAGCATTGAGTCCATTCTGCAAGGAAAAAATAAAAAAATAACAATCCTCACATTAATCACAAACTTCCCATTTGGCCTCTCTTAAAGGGGTATAACCCTAGTGGTATAGCACAGGCTTTGAATACAGAAAATCTTAGCTGCAAGCACGGACATCAGCAGCTAAAAGGTTCTGGGCTGTGGTCTCATCCCATTCACATATGAAGCTCCAGGTCCTACCGTACATCCAATGCATGCACGGCCGTGCCGTCCACCATGCCCACTGCACAAACACCTACACATCTCTCTCAACATTTGCAAATACAATAAGAAATGTTGAGTCACAGAAGGAGATACCTTTGAAATCTCATAGACTGCCCACCCATTTCCCATGGGAGTGTGGGGGAGGCACAAAGGAAGCTGCCTAGCAAGCACAAGGTTGGACAGATTTCTAATCTCTATGACCTCTCCCTATTCCACTGATGTACTGATCTCAAAATGGGTAGGTTTCAGGAAGTTCAAAGGAGTCTACATAGTAGCACCCTAATTTAAACCTCCCAAAGTCTACTTGAAGTGAACTTCTGAGTGCAGTATATAAAACAAGAATTGGATGGGGTTTCTTTCATTTCTGTCCATTCAAGTGTTGAAAAGTCTTTTTGAAGCTCCCTGTGCTCAGAGTTACCTGGCTTGCCCACTTCACATATTTGTTTGTTAAAACTATTTCCCATCCGCTCAGTTCTACAGCAGAGTACATAAATAATTTTTAAAACACAACTCTTAAAATAAAACACCTCCTCCATCAGATACGCAGACTTAAAGGGGTGGTGGTTCTTTGTAAACGAATAAGAAATCAGATCATTTCTCAAACATGGATATTTAAATTCTAGCTGCCAAATGCATCCACTTTATTTGCACCCAATGAAAACAAAATGGCTCTAGCATATCCAACATCTGTTATTACTTTCATTATTTATATACCAGTAAACCACTCTGGCTATCCCAGAATATACCTAAATATCCAAAACTTTGTCAAAGTTTTTCTGGCTACTATAAATAGATTCCAAGTGGGAGAAGTTTACTATTTTATCTGTTTGGTCTTTGGGAAATCCTAATATAACCACTTCTGGATCAAACAAAAGTTTTATTCCATTTTAATAATCCCCACCCCCAGTAATGAATAACTCCACCATACATGCAGAGGCCTAAAGGCTGCATGCACACTATAAAGCCCAATAAAGTACATTTTCTCTCTCAAAGAATTCTAAGTGCCATAGTACGTTAAGGGATTCTGGACCCTCCATCTCCTTGCACTTGGGTCAACCGGTCACTGTAGTTCTGCCTTTAATATATGCAGCTTAATGCACATACATTAAAGGTAAAGGTAAATTAGGAGGTGATAATTCCCATGCTGTCAAAACCTTAACCAGCTGATTTCTGAAAATTAAACTATTGTTAAAGGGATAGGAGCAAATAGGCCTTCTTTCTGGTCAGTTGGCAATCCTAATCAGTATAAACGTGTTACATTCTACCTATCAGTGCCCTGTGGAAGCATGTCCTGAGCTTCACCTTTGCACAGATTCCAGATGGTGGGAGCATGCCTGGAAGTGATAACATCTTTTGGAATCTCATTGATTAGGCCAGGATCAGGACTCTACCTTGCCTTCATACTAGGCTGAGCACCAGAAACATCGGATGGGAGTAAGCTAAGTTCTAATCAGAGTAGACCCATTGAAATTAATAGCCCAAGCTTCATTAATTTCAGTGGGTCTACTCTGAATAAAACGTAGTAGGCTACCACCCATGAATCTCAACTCAAAACACAAGTTACAACACCATGGATATCAAAACAAATAGCAAGGACAAAACTGGTGAAGCATAGAGGGCACGATGTGAAAAACAAGATGACACCAGGACTTCCGGTTGGCGAGCCGGAGATGGCGGTCGGGGGGACATGTCGCTCTTGACATTCCCCCGCCAGACCGGGCAAAGGGGTGCTCGCGCCAGCGCCACGACCCCCAAAACCCCCGGGTAGGGCATCCCGGGGTCCGGAGGACCCGCACGAGTTCGGACGCCGGCCCCGATCCCAGGGAGCTCTCAGCGGGGCTCCCGGGAGCGATCGGGCGGCGGAGCTCCAGGGTCCGTCAACAGCCCCGTCTGGCGAAGCTGCAAGACCGTCACCGCTGAGCGCGCCGATCCCTCTAAAAACTACAATTGGGAACTGTAAGTAATTTCAAAAGAAATAGCCCTAATTTGGAACCAATTTGGACTGGCTTGAGGACGCAAACATGGAGGTCCGTCCCTTGCCATTGTGTAACAACGACAGGGCATTGTTGCACAGCGTTGATAAGTTTGGATTGGAATTTGACACTTTGTTTCTGGGACTTAATCCTTGCGCCTCCCCCGGACCTAGGGGGCAGATGAAGCTAATTTAATCTTTAGGATCGTGAGGATTATTTTGGACTATAAAAGATTTTGAAAAGTTGAAAAAGTTGGAAAAGTTTTAAAAGAACTGTGCATTAAAATGGCGGTGAAACAGGATGTGGATTTGACAACATTGTTGGAAAAGATGAAGGAACTTAGAATGGAGTATAATGCTGAAGTGAAAGTACTGAGAGCAGAACTGTGTGCTGCTAAGAGCAGCCTTGGGACTGAGATAAAGCAAAGTATAAACAAAGACCTGACTGGCCAGGGTTTACAACCAAACCCTGTGAATAGTGCATCTGTTGAGACTAAACAACGAAAGCCTATTTTAAGGATAACCAGCTGCAAAAGAATTTTTCAACACAAGCCAAAAAGAGCTGTCGTCACTTTTAGGAAACAGAGAAGCGTCAGGAGAAGAGTTAGTACACTACAGCTCAAAGATAAGCAGCGAAGAGGATGCCGAGACAATTTGGACCAAAAATGGAATGGTTGGCTAAAGATTCTAATGGATAATGTTCTGGATGCTACTCTGCAGCAAAAACAATGGATTTCAAAGTTGGACCCTGAAGGAATAGGATGAACAGTAATATGAAGCAACTGTTTTGTGGCCTACTGGTTTTTGAATTTGGATATGGCAGAACTTGATTGTAACATGTTTTTTGGAAAATAATGATATAAGTTTGATATACATTATAAATGATAAGCAATTTTGTATAATGAAATAGTCTGCACCGGGGACTGGGGGGGGGGAAGGGACGTGATTGAAGTAAAAGATAAGTATGCAAAAGATGTGAGTGGATGGTAAACGATTTGAAAATTAAGAAATTATTGAAATGTTAATGATGTGGAAGTAGAAACCTGGTAAGAATGAATATTTTGATAAAGGAACACAATGTGGGGGGGCGTGGGGAAGTCATCAGATACTGTTTAGATTGTATGTGATCCAGCTCGAATCGGAGCTGGACAAAAATTTGAAAAACCCCGCTTCCGGTCGGCGCGCCGGAGGGGAAGGTCGGGGGACATGCCGCTGCTGGCATTCCCCGACCCGGCCGGCTTAAAGGGGTGCTTGCGACAGCAACGCAACCCCCAAAACTCCCGGGAGTTGGTTCCCGGGACCTTAGGATCCGGCAGAAGCTCTCAACGTCGCCCCAACTCCCGCGGCGGCCACAGTAGAGGCTGCCGTGTGAGACGCGGGGTGACGGAGCTCCTCGGATCGCCATTGCCCGCCGGGTTGAAGCTGCGAGCCCTTCCCATCTGAGCGCGCTGATTCCTCCGAAAAAGGACAAGATTGGATATTTTAAACGTGAGTACTAGAAAAGTACCGAAGAATTTGGACTAATTTGGCGAAGTACAGGGATGTAATTTACGGAGGTCCGTCCCTGGCTATTGTGGCACTAAATCAGGAACTTTATTACCGATGCGGTTGAAACTGTAACGGAATTTGGCTTGGCAACAGAGATTCGATCCTTTTGACACCCCTGATCGGGGGGGGTAACTAACTATCAATTTTGACATGTAGAGGATTTGAATCGGACCTGTTGGATTTTATTGTGGAAACTTGGATTTTGACTTTGGATTTGGTTCGGTGTGGAACTTTGTATAGCTATGTCTTTGAAAATGGAGGATGATTTGGACAAAGGAGGCTGGAAGAAGGTCCTTGAAAAAATCTGGGAACTGAGAAAGGAGTTCCAAGCGGAAACCGCAAGATTGAGAGGAGTCGTAAACAACAGTGATGTCATCCCAGCTGCACAAAGGATGGAAGGGGGAGAAATCCCCTCCAAAGTTAAAGTCAAGCCTCGCTGCAGGAAAATTTCTTCTCGGCACAAGATATCTGGACCCAAGAAAAGAATCAAGAAAACAACATCTGCGAAAGTCAACTCTTTTCGGCGCAAGAGGATACCAATGAAGGAGAAGAAGAATTTCTTTAAAAACTGGGAGCTGGAACAGCGGAGAAGATACAGAGATGATGGAGCCCAACTGCAAGCAAGCACTTGGGCTTGGACTGGGGAACGGCGAGGGGAGGGCTGAGCAGGGTAGGTGGGTAACCTGGGACTGATTATATATGTGGACTTTGAGTATTTATGCCGGACATGGTTTTGAGCTAGGATTATGTTAGGATCTTTCGAAGTTAGGAGCCTGAAGATTAAGGGGAGTCAGAAGGAAACTTATAGAAGATTTGGGAGGAGGACGCGGAGGTTGGAACTAGAAGATGAGGTGAAATAAGAATTAAAGATATTGTATTTGAGTTAGAACTATGTTCTGAAATAATGTTAAAGATATGTTTAGTATACCTATGTACCTGAACCAGAAGTATGTTTTGTTTAATGCAGCCACTGGGGAGGTGCGGAGGAAGTCACTATGATTATGTTTTGTAACCAAGAATGGTCTACCCGAGCATAGGGTTGGGCCGAAGCCAGATAATGATTTGTTTAAGGTCAGGGAAAATAATGAATGGGATTACCTCTGTGAGAGGGAGGGTAAGATTAAATAACTCCCCAAGGTGAGAGGTGGGGAGTAATGAATCCTGACCGAAATGTAATGTTCTATGTTTATAAAATTTTAAAATTAATAAAAATTATTTAAAAAAAAAAATTTTGAAAAACCCAATAAAAATTATTATAAAAAAAGAAAAAAAGAAAAACAAGATGACACCAACCCCAATACGAAGAGATAATGCACAGAGTGATGGGCAGGGTGTCAACTAGGAAGGCTTGAGCGATGAGGATGCCAACAAAGCACAAGCAGAAATAAAGTATGAACCATTTGTTTGAGGGCAGATTTGCATAATTGGGGAAATTGTTGTGGAGACCATGCACACACTGCAACCATGAACATACATCATCATCATCATCATTATTTCTAAGAGAAAAAAATCAAAGTGGTTTACAACACATTAAAACATCAAATAAAACAATCCAGAAAGAAACATTACTGAAGAAAGTAAAATATAAAGTAGACATTCAAAGCAACATAATTAACAGGAAAATGAAATATTATCATAAGCATAGAACATATCTGCTGCGGCCAATCCTGCCAATGGTGGCAGGTGGTGGCTGTGGGAGCTCAGGCTCAATGACCTGGGTCTGCACTAAGAAACTGCCAAGAGACTCCATAACTGCACACATGTGTACTCATTACCTCCCTGACACTTGCACACTTTTGGACAGTAATTAGGCTTGAGAAAAGCCTTTTGTTGACAATTATAGAATGGGCATCAGTGAAAGCCACTTGCCTTCATCATGGTATTGCGTCATGATAATAGAATCAAGCCATAAAGATCCTTCATAAGCATGAAACATAACAATAAACGTAAACAATACTGTGAATATTATTTTATTGACAGGGAAGTTGACATAATTTGGAGACAAGAATGGCATCTAAGGTAGAATCTGAGGTTTATAATTAAATCCTGGCTGAATCTTGCAAACATGGAGCAGCCTAAATACAAAACTATATTTATTTTATTTAACAACAACAACAACTTATATGAGCCTTGTTTGTAAGGAAACATCTAAGCTGTTCAGAAAAATATAAAAGAAAACAATAGAAGTATGAATAAAAACAGATATTTTAAAATATTCAAAAGATATTTATTTTGAAGTAAGTCCAGTTAATTTCTATGGAAACCTACCTCCACATGGGATAAAATATTTTAATAAATAAGTACGAATAAATAAATAAAGTAAGCCTACTTAGGATCCCCCAAATGCCTTACTAGCACACCTTGCTAAAACAGGAAATCTAGGAGATTTACTTACAACTATAGACTGTGGAATTCAGCATTAAATGAATTGACACAATACTGTACAGATTACATTAAAGGATCTATTCAGTTTTAATGATCAGTGGAAACAGCAAAAGGTCAGCTGGGCACAATCCAACCTATTTAGAAAAGAGGCTGGCTGGAAACCAAATGCTGTTTTATCTGATTAAATGGATCAAGGCAGCAGAAAACCACAGAGGGAAAGACTCATGTTGATTTCCCATTATCCACCGGTCTATTCTGGAGGTCTGGGCATAATAATAATAATAAAGTCTTTCAGCAGCAGAACACAAGGTTCAATGTTCTGTGAGCCTTTCAATGAAGAGCCCACTCTAGATTCTACAAAAATAGTGCCGTGAACCTACAGAAAGGGAAGGAGAACATGATGGAAGGAAGAGAAAAGAAAAGAGCAGGGCTTGGCTAATGGCAGGCTTTTTCACGTGATCGCTTTTATCTTAGATACAGCACCTTCTTAACTAACTTTAGCCCTGTATTTATTTATACAATCCAGGACTCAATCCATGGTTGAAAGTGGTTCCAAGTGAGGACAAGTGCATCATGACTAAGCAGTGATTCTTTCCTAGCATCTCTGTTGCCATGGAGTAATTCCATCTGTAAACAATGTCAGTTCTTCAGGTGATCAGATGTGGGAGGAGTTTGCAATTTAATTACAAGGGCACGCTGCTCTGTGAGTGACCTAGGAAAAGTGGTACTGGTGCTTTGCAGAAACAACCAGGGATTCCCTTCCCCATATTAAAAAAATAACAGCAAATAAGGTTGCTAGTTTAGATAAAAAGCCTATATCAAGGCTTACTATATCCATATCTGAGATTTTGCAAATGCCATGCTATTTTATCAGATACCTCCAATCACAGCAGGAAGTGAGGAATCACAGAATTGTAGAGTTGGAAGGGACCACAAGGGTCATCTTGTCTGACCCCCTGCAATGCAGGAATCTTTTGCCCAATGTGTGGCTTGAACCCACAACCCTGAGATTAAGAGTCTCATGCTCTCCAAACTGAGCTATCTGCAGGATCTGAAATAGTTTTTCTTCAGACACATGGAAGAATAAGAACATATGAAAAGCTCTGCTGGATCAGATCAGAGGCCCATTTAGTCCAGTATCCTGTTCACAGATTGGCTAACCAGATTTCACTTTATTTTTTATTTAACGAATTTAAAACCACTTCATAGCATGAAGCCATTAAGAAGTGTACAATATACTTATGGAAAGCACTAGTGAAATAGGACTATCCCCAAGTGTGATTCTCAACCAAGGGTATAAATAATGAGGCATATTGCCTCAGGCAGTAGAGGTAAAACATAACCCTCATGGCAGAGCAGCCCTGAATTTGTTTAAAGCTATTCCTGTTTTACATCCATCCATCCCTATTATCTGTAAGAAAATGAGAATAAAACTAAGAATATACGATTGCCTAGTGTTTCTTCAGAATGAGCATTAATGAAGTATCTGTTTGCTTTTTGTGAACTAAGAACGATAAAGCAAATAGGCTGTATGGAAAGCCAAGACATTTGCTATTACATCCTTTTTCAAATGTATTTTCAATCAAAAATGTAGCAAATGTGAGATTTGGTAACTAGAGAATTATAGATAAGAGTACAGAGAGGAAGTGGATATTATGTAATTAGACAGGGACATAATACACATCAATAACTTCCACTTACACACAGACTGAGAAAGTGTGGAAACACATTAAACATGGCAAACAATTATTTTAACAACTCATCCTCTCTGAACATCAAAAATTGTGTTTGACAAAGAGAGCATACAGCTTTGACCCCCTGGTCCCAGGCCTAAACTAACATCACATCAGCTGCACTACAGTGCTTGATCTTGGCAAAATTGAAGTGTCTGTTCTGGAATGATTATAGTTGGAAGTTGCTGCATCACATGGATCATATATCTAGTTTGATCCATACAAAGAACATTGACCAAGTGCTCATCTGATCATAGCACTGGTATGTCACATCCATATAGCAAACACAATTCTCTTCAGATAAAATATCTCAGATCAGCTAACCTAATAATGGGGAGTAACCACCACTGAACTTTGTAGGAGATACTCCCACGTAAACATATTTAAGATGTTAATCCCCATATCAGGTTTTTTTTTTACAAAATTATTTTTTCTTTCTCAATTCACTTGTATAGATTTGAAATGAAGCAAATGTGTGATCCTTTGCATGCACTGAGGCTGTTCCCAGTATGAAACAAACTACTTGGCATTTGAGCAGTTCTGCAGATGTCCATTAGCTACTTGATTCTATCTGCTCCAACACACATTGAGCTTCCCTCTAAAAATACCCTACGAAGTGTTTACTTGCTGCCTGATGCTACACAGAAATAGCAAGGGAAACCTCAGACTTCCGCACTTGGGATCACTGAACACCAGGTGCATTGTGGAGGAAGATACACTTGATTTGTAGAAAGCGAAAGGGACACACCATGCCCAAGAGCAAAACAGAAGCTTTCCAATTTCCATAAAAATCAATAAAATATGTCCCTATGTATACTACTGCCCTTAAAATTTTGATTGAAGAGGAGTAGGTGAATTAAATTACTACTACTAGGGGAATTAAATTAGGGGGTGGGAATCTCTCAATCTAGAATATCTGTGTGGGCAAACATCACAGGAGCTGTTTAAGCATTTGATAAAAGTTGACCTCATCCCTTCCTACTGACGTACAGGAGCCATGATAATAATCTTGAGACTTCTGGCTTTTACCTTTCCTATGCAAAATCAAGAGGTTATAATTGTAGGAGAGATAAGACTCACAGGATGCAAAGTTGCTAACATGCTTAAAATCTGTTTTTAAGGAGAGACCCAGATGTTCTATCTTGCTTGCCATCAGAATATGGATGGAGCCAAAAGGAAATTTCTCTATAAGAAGAACTGCCTGTTAACTAATTTAAGCCTATTCTGAGCCACTGATCTACTATTAATCTCCATGTAAATGCACTATAGAGCGAGCGGCCACCTTTTGTTGTTATTTATCATGTTTATAGTACTCATTAATTATGCACTCAAAACATACAGAGACTCCATTTAAATGTTCCTTTCCTGATAACCATGAATAATGGCAACCACCGAAATCACAGACTGGGCTTTGTCAAACTTAAATAGACTGATCTGTCCTGGACTGGAGAGGGGGCTAAGTTGGGATTTTGTTTTTGCATTTTCTCTCTCCCTCCCCCCCTCTTTTTGTTGTTATATGTTGGAAATCAATAAAAACTATGTTTGTTTAGCAGTTTACATAATAAAATTGTAAATAAAACAGTGAAAAATCAGAGAGAGAGAGAGAGAGTGTGTGTGTGTAAAGGTACCCCTGACCATTAGGTCCAGTCGCGGACGACTCTGGGGTTGCGTGCTCATCTCGCTCTATAGGCCAAGGGAGCTGGCGTTTACCTTCCCGCCGGAGTGGTACCTATTTATCTACTTGCACTTTGACGTGCTTTCGAACTGCTAGGTGGGCAGGAGCTGGGACCGAGCAACGGGAGCTCACCCCGTCGTGGGGATTCGAACCGCCAACCTTCTGATCGGCAAGCCCTAGGCTCTGTGGTTTAGACCACAGCGCCACCCGCGTCTTATATATATAGTGGCGCACAGGAATATCTTTCCACCCCACCTTCAGCACTCAATTCAATGTAGGGGGAAGGAAAGGCCAGGAAAAGCATAAAAACACTCCTTCCCTTCTTCCTTCTACCCAGTTCCTTCTGCAGTTCCCACTTGCATATTATGCCCAAATCTGTAAATCATGGGCCACTTACCTGATTACATGTATTGATGTCTATTCCTCCCTTCAGATATTCCACAACTTTGTCCAGATTGCCAGCCCTGGCAGCTCTGAGGAAGCTTGCATTGCTGTCAGACTGTGAAAATAAGCAAGAGGATACTATTACATTTCTTCTTCAAAGGTACACAGCACAAGTATGACCAAAGAAAGAACCTGCATATTTATTTTACTGAAGCTTCAGTTCCAATAATTTGCACTACTGATTTGGGCATCCCTATTCTAATACAGATTATTTATCACATGCTGTGGTATGCATGTAAACCATATGGAAAGCCAATAATCAAATATTTTACCAATATTTCTCAACAATGTTTTCCCAAAATATCCTCAACCCTGTTGTACCTCACTGTCATCGCCCCCCAACTACTACACCTGGAAAATTGAAAGGGTACCAATACACATACAGCTGTTCTGCACCTGCAAAGATCTGGCTAATGTGTGGACATCTGGAAAAAAGGAGCAAGGAAGCGTGGCAACATTGGAGCAGCATGAAGTGTATGTATGGAAGCAAAAATTTGTGAGAACACAGTCTAAGTTGAGCCAAAAAGAACTATGATTTTTTTTCCAGGTAGAAATATAAGTGATCGGTAAAAAAACAAAACAAAATAGCATCCAAAAGATACAAAATTACCACCACTACAGTTACTCACACCTGTTATACTCTTGTCAAAATGCCTAATTATGATAATATACTTTGCTTTTCACATGATTCAATTGATTCACAAGAGAACAAAAGACTAAGATCTGGCTGGTTATTACAACAGATTAGGTCAAACCTTGTCCTTTCCTTCTGTGTCTATCTAAGCCAGGGATGGGGAACCTGTGACACTCCAGTTGTTGTTAGACGCCAGGTCTTATCAGTCCCAGAAAGCACAGCCAATAATGGGTGGCTACAGGTACCCCAGTCCTGAGCTAGCCCTTCATAGTTGCTATCCCCAAACATCTCCCATCTCTTTTCCCTCAACTTGATCAACAGCACACAGATCCTCTTTAAGGTTTTTGCCACTCCAATCTCATTGATCCCTTCCGCCATCAACTCCCAGCCCTGATTCATTCCTCTGTCTCCTCCACCCATCATTCCCTCGGGTTCAAGCTGCACAGCTTACTGTCTTCTTTTTTGTAGCCATTTTGCCTCCTAAGGCATTAGATTCACTATTTTCTTGGCTTGCTTGTGTTGTGTGTCCCATTACTCCTTAGGGCTCCACTTCATTGCCCTTGTCTATCAACAGGATGCAATGCCCCCACCCCACCCCAAAAAACCCTGTGTGAGGGGTTTTCTCCCAGCTCCAATTGACTTTTGCTTCCTTAATGTTGGTCAGATGGACCTCGTTTCCCAACAGATAAAATCTCTTCTGTGGTATCACAGCTACTTAATCAAAGACTTAGATAAACGCTCAGAAAGCTTCAAAGTGTTTCATTGCTATATGTACAGACAAGAGAATATTTGTCCAAGTATACCACCATGTGAAGCACAATCCTATCCATGCTCACTCAGAAGCAAGTCCCAGTAAATTCTTTCTTTCTATCTGTCTGTCTGTCTGCCTGTCTATCTGATTTGTATATTGCCCTTCATCCGAAGATCTTATAGTGGTTCACAGCATAAAAATACAAGATCAAAATACATAATAAAAACAAAACAATAAACCTCCCCATTGAGACAAAATACAATGTAAAAGTGTTTGTGACTGCTGCCTTAATTTCACAATGTTGCTATTAATCCCCCCCCCACATACACAAGGGTAGATTGCTCAAAAAACACAACCACACAAGGAGCACGTATATGCACTGATAGGCAAATGTAATTGTGAGTCCCCAGTTAGGGAGTTTGCCAAATGATCTATTTCCCAGAAGAAAGGTAAAGAATAATGATATGTCAGGGGCACTGTGGAAACTTAAATCATTGTTCCCTGCCCAGTGCTAATCAGAACTCTGCTAGGTGTCCACTGGTGAAAGTGGGGGTTCTCAGTGGTCATGTTGCTGTGGTCCCCTCCCAAACCTGGAGACACTCCTGGTTTTGGGGGAAACAGGATACAAAATAATTCTTGCTTGTTTGGACCTGTCATTAGTGGAGCCAAAAAGGCACTTGGAAGATTTGTCCTGGTCCACTTCCACTGGGGTAGTACTATGAATACCCCAGAGTAAAGTAAACCTGTCCATGAGAAAGGAAGGAAGGCAAAACCATGGACAAGGGACAGTCATGCTGTTTTGACCTTATACCACACTTAATGCACATATTCTTGCACCTAGAAATGGAAAATTAAGGCTGAAAATGGGACTGCAAACTTTAAAAAACCTTCTAATACAGCCCCTTCCCCCTGAGAGAAATAAGAAAACAACACTGATTCTCTGCTCATTGTGCTCTAGATTTTACCCCAGAACACAAAGATATAGAAATACTTCAAGGAGACCCTGGTGCATATTACAGGCTCCTCAATATCAAGAAACCAGACCACCCAACTTAACACACTGCAAGGAGGGGGGAAAGGCAACACAAGGTATTTGCATTGCAGGAGTCTTTTTCTAGCATTCAACATCAGCCAGTGAAGCTCTGCAACCATGACACAGCAGCAGTGTCTGTCAAACACTTGAAAGCGAGGCGATCTACTGCCAAAGAAGACTTTGTGCAATGCAGCAGACTCTTTTATTACAAGCACAGAAACTGAAAGCAGAAATCGATTATGAAACCTGATTTTTTGTGCTTTCAGGCTATACTACAGAGCACATACTTTTCATGATTAAGTATGGCAATGTTGCATTTAAACAATATTGCTGCATTTCCCCCCACAGTTCTTTATTGGTTGATATTGCCTTGCAAGCCTTCAAGAGGGGGGAAATGAGCATGGCTTGGGGGCAGAGTGCTACTGTGATGGTGAACTTTGCTCTAATCAATGCATGTTCATTAGCACATCTGTAGAACCCCTCCCCCCACATATATAGCTGAACGCACCAAGGGTCTGCACAGCTGGGCTGCATAACCTGCAAAAGCAGGAAACCTTATCATGTGGAGAGGTCCCTATGCACACACATACAAGCGTTTACACAAAAAGAAACCTGGATTCTTGCTTCTTGGATAACCAGTGGAACAGAGGCAGCATGGTTTTATATTTTGATTTTGTTTTATTCTGTGAACCGCCCTAAGACCTTTGGGTATAGGGTGGTATAATAAATAATAATAATAATAATAATAATAATAATAATAATAATAATAATCCACAATAATGTCCAGGCTAGTGTGGAGCTGGGGAGCGTGAAAGCACAACAATGAATGATACATCTGCTTTCAGTGTGCATATGTGGTTCCCAACCGAGTGACAGAATCCACATATAGAAGCTTGCTTCCCTACACAGATTTCTCTCTTGGTAGAGTATGATGAACATTATTTCTTTTTATTAACAGATTCGCAGCTGAGCATGCAAAAAACTCCACCCATTCTTTTCATAAAAAACAAAACAACTGTGCTTCTTCCTTGAGCAGATAATATATTTACTCCAAGGGCCACATTCCCTTCAGGGCAACTTTACAGGGGCCAGAGGCAAAAGTAGGCAAAGCAATAAATACAAATGTTACCATTCTGCAGCAGGCTACACACTCACACACCCTTCTCTATCCAGACAAGCAAGAAACAATATCAGAGTTCAATGGCACATTCAGGCCAGGCAAAAACAACCAAAGAGACTGAAAAGTAAGGCTGTGGGGGTGGGGGTGGGGGTGTCATCCTGGCAAAAGTCCCAAGGACCAGACAGAGTGACCTAGAGGGCCAGACTAGAAGAAGAAGAAGAGTTTGGATTTGATATCCCGCTTTATCACTACACGAAGGAGTCTCAAAGCGGCTAACATTCTCCTTTCCCTTCCTCCCCCACAACAAACACTCTGTGAGGTGAGTGGGGCTGAGAGACTTCAAAGTAGTGTGACTAGCCCAAGGTCACCCAGCAGCTGCATGTGGAGGAGCGGAGACGCGAACCCGGTTCCCCAGATTATGAGTCTACCGCTCTTAACCACTACACCACACTGTTCCCCGCCCCTGTCCTTGAGAGAGTAGAAATAAATAAATAATGGTTTGCCTTCCTGAACCTATTGTTCTGTATATAGGAATTAAGTATGACTATTAATTTAATGCTGATTGTTGACTTTAAGAAGTATTTTTTTGTGCCCCGTATATTTAAACCCCCACTGCTGCCTTGCATTTCTTTTCATGCCACTAATTCGCAAGATGAGGTCTCCACAGTTAAGAACGAAAACTGTCCTTAATCCACCTTAACGTGTTTATCTCTTGCTGTGCCTGCGGTGCTGGGGTCAGCCAACACCGAAGGATCCCTGGAACGTCTTTGCATTCCCCCTGGATTTGGCAATGGAGAGTCAGCCTTACTTCTAAGTGACATTAATTTTCAGGTTGCATGTTGAGAACTCAGATCACATTACACAAGTCATCGGTTCAGTTGTAGCCAGAAGAAAACATATTACATGACAGTCAAAAATACTTAATTGATAGGTAACGCAGAGCTGCATGTTTTCTCCTCCCATCTTCAGAATAAAGGTGGGGAACTTCCAGCTTTTACCACACAGTCAAATGGCACCACAAGAAGGAACTATTGTCCATGTGTGTTTTTAAGGTTCTTTTCTGGCTCACTGCCACTTACTGAGAGGGGGAGGGGGGCAAGGAAGTGGAAGGCCAGCATGGGGAAGGCACAGAATGGATGCAGGACTGGGAGCAATGGATTGGCTCTGCTGCAGGGCCAACCTTGAGCTCCTGCTGCCTTGGTCAACAAGCAGAAGTGACCTGGGATGTTCAAAAGGTGGGAGAGCATCACAGTCTCACCCACACAGCCCCACAGGCTGCTTCTGCTGTGCCCCTCTTCTAGAGCTGCCACATCACAATTTCTGGATATTTTTGTGGCTGATAAGAAGTGGCCTGAAGGTGGTAAAAGTGAGAGGAGCATTCCTTTATAGCAGGTATGGGGAACCTTTGACCTTCCAGTTGTTGTTGGAGAACAACTCCCATCAGCCTTGGCCATGTTCTCTGGGGATGATGTAAGGCACAGTTCAGCAACATCTGTGGGCCAAAGTTTACCTACACCTGACTCTGGTTCTCTACCTCCTTGCATCTGTGCACGTATCTGTTTTGTTTTGTTAAAGCAGGTAGAGGGATGACCTGCTGCAGGGAGGTGTAGTTGGAGACCGAAGTTTGAGAAACACTAGATTAAGTGCTTTCTTCTTGCCTTGAGATTGGTAAATACCAATGCTGAAGGGACAGAGACTGTGCGGCCAAGCTGGCAGGGCTGCCAGGAACCTTCCAACCTTCAGCTGACAGATGAGCAGCCACACAGAATTCAAAAAACGTGGTTGGGAGTGCATTTGGCAGTGAAACTGGAGGCAGGGGTGGAAATGTATTTGAAGGAGGCAGGAAAGTATGGGACTGTCTCCTGATTCTTAGTTGCTTGATGCAGTACTGGAAGCCCAGTGAGGGATTAGAAGGAACAGGTCAAGTATAAGGACACCAAGCTTCAAGTGAACTGAGTACAAGCAATAAAAATGTTCCTTATGAAACAAGAATATCTCATACTGACTATCTGGTTACCTTTCAGGAAGATGTGATTTCTCATAGCTAAGACATATGCAGGTCTTACTTGGCAGTTACAACCACCCATAGCATTTTAGAACATTAGAATATGCTGATAATGATGATGATAATGATAATAATTTGAACAGCAGCAATTTTCAAAGTAGGAGTAATGTGGACGCCTGGTTAACTCTTTCCATATGAAATTTTGATGTACAGTACTTTTAAAATTAACCTTCTATTGACTTCCCTCCAGTATAGCTTTGCAATTTCACAGCTACTGTAACTTCCTCCTGATTAAAAACTTGGGTTTGTTTACAAGCCTTTTATTCAATACTTGCCTTTAACAACAACTACTACTACTACTACTACTACTATTACTACTACTACTACTACAGGTATACCCCAGCCTCTCTGGGCTGCTTACAGCATATATAAAACATAGTAAAACATCAAACATTTAAAAATAGTTCCTTTCTTCTGAGCCAAGCCTATTATTTCTATTTTATATTCCAAATGTATGTGAATGCAGTAATAACTTTTTGAAAGACCTTCCAATGCCTACAACATACCGGTACATCTTTCCATGTGGATAAACTACATGACTTTTCCAACACATATTCTTTACCATTCTTGACTACAAATTGGATGCAAAATCTCACCGAATTAAGCATATGCTAAATTGCTTTGCTAAAGCCAATGCAAGAAGTAGTTAATATCAGCAAATAATACTGATGAAAAATATTTAACAACCAGCTGTATAAATCTAACCCTTAAAGCTCTCCCATAAATCCACTGTAATCGTTTGGCAATCTAGCTTTCACTGACATTTGTAAGATTTCTCAAGGGAGTAATCAACTACAACCTATACACAAGGATTTGGATCCAGAGGAACGTCCTCCATCAGAAGAAAGTCCTTCTTCAGAATCCAACCCAAACACTATTCACTGTCAGTTGGGTTTACTCTTTTCAATCCATGATTAAATTGAAAGTATAAAACAAAACAAAAAATCCTTCCAGTAGCACCTTAGAGACCAACTAAGTTTGTTCTTGGTATGAGCTTTCGTGTGCATGCACACTTCTTCAGATACACTTCAGATACAGTAGTAGTGTATCTGAAGAAGTGTGCATGCACACGAAAGCTCATACCAAGAACAAACTTAGTTGGTCTCTAAGGTGCTACTGGAAGGATTTTGTTTTGTTTTGACTATGACAGACCAACACGGCTATCTACCTTTAAATTGAAAGTATGTTCGATTAGAGTACTTTTGTGACTTCGTATTTCCATTCCAAACACATCAGCTGGCCCCAATACAACAAGGAGCAACCTGTGCAAGGAAAATGGGGTTGCCTGTACAATACTCCCTCAGGGGATAGGGGTGGGCAGAAAATCTCCTGCTTCGCAATGTGCACATGTGGAAGGAATCCAATCCAAGGATTTGTGTGTGCAGCAGGCATGAAGGAGACTCATTTTGCCTTCACATTCCTTTATCAACCCTGTACCCTACCCTTTGTACTTCTTCCAAATATGAAAATGTGATGGCAGCGTAATATTATTATTTGCTGGATGGTTAATGTGAGGTCCTCCAGATGTTTTTGGGCTACGACTCCCATCATCCCTGATCAATGGCCATGCTGGCTGGGGCTGCTGGGAGTTGGAGTCCAACCACAACTAAGAAAGCCTCAGTTACAGGTAGGTAGCCGTGTTGGCCTGCCGTAAAATAAAAAAATTCCTTCCAGTAGCACCTTAGAGACTTCTTGAAGAAGTGTGCATGCACACAAAAGCTCATACCAATAACAAACTTAGTTGGTCTCTAAGGTGCTACTGGAAGGAATTTTTTTATTTTGTTAAGAAAGCCTCAGGTTAGCTGCCCCTTCAATTTGATCCTTGACTTTATATCTGCACAACAAAATGAAGCAATACTACAATGACAAGTGCATAACTGCAGCAGCCCAAAGATTAGCTATTTGAAGCTTCAATAAGCAGACATTGCTGAAATAGGAAGATAGACTAAGTTACCAACATTTCACAGCTTTTCAGACATCACCTTTTCTCCCCAATGAAACTTATGCACCAAATAAATTGCATTAGCCCATTTCAACATTATATAACCAAGTCAAACAGACCTGCTGTACTGCACTAACACCTATAAAATGTTATAATCAGGATTCACACCACTCCATCTCATGGAATTTCAACCGTAACAACATTTCTTCTACTCCAAATGACAAACCTATGCACCTCATAAACTGTATTACCCATTTCAGTGATACTGAACCTAAAACACTGCAAAATCATACAGACTGTACTGCAACTAACTCCCATAAATTGTGGTAATCATGGTTTGCACTGCTCTGCACTGTACTTGTACAGAAATTCCAAACAGAAAATTCCAAACTTGTCCACTGACAAATAATGACTCTCCATGGTTTCTTTCAAAGCCCTACCTGGAGATGCCAGAGATTGAACCTGTACCGTTTTTCATGCAAACCATGTGCTCTATCACTGAGCAATGACCCTTTCCTCCAAAATGACTGGCACCAGCTCTCCAGGGTCTCAGGAAAGAGGCAGATTCCTACAGATTCCCTCCCCCTCAATTTGTCTTGCTGAACTCAACTGCTGCTGTAAACCTGAATGTTCAGTTAAATTCCAAAGGGAAACTCCGGTACTTCTAACTGTTCTTAATTCTCAAGGCAAGCAGAGTGATGCAAAAATGCAGTAGAAAAATCCCCAATAAAGTCTTTCCAAAATAGATTTGCTTGTGATTGAAATAAGGGAAGGATTTCAAGCAACTAGCTTTTACCAATTAAAAATGCATGCTATATTAACATTGGAAATGGAATATCAAAGATCTGTGGGTGGGGTTACAAACATGCCACGTGGGCACTCATAATGAGATTGCATTGATGGAAAGTTGCAAATTGCCACCATACATTATAAGGGAGTGCTACTTTTGAACTGATACCAAAGAAATTCTTCTTAAACAGCTTTGACATTTGATGAAATATGTGATATATAGTCTTCATTTGCTATACGATTTCTACTCAGATTGCATCTGACTTCCCTTCTTACTGCAAACATAGACACCCATTCATAATGCCACTGGACCCCATTCAGCTTTGATTGAGTTCAAATTTGATCTTCTCAATTTTATTTCTGTGATGAACATGAAACTGCTTTCAAGTGAAAGTGTATAGAACTGGCTGAATCTGGAGAATAGTGCATCAAGCCAGCACAATTAACCTTGAAATGTGAATGCAATTTTTAAAATTATACATTTGCGGCATTTCCCTCTCCTGCTAAATTCACTAAGCTTGCAATCTTATGTACACACTTACTTGAAAGTAAGTCCCACTGAGCTAATCAATACCTACCTCCAAGTAAAGATGCATGGGATTAGGCTGCTAAGTACTTATATAGTGAATAAAATATTAGAAAAATTGTGTCTTGGCTTAAGTAATTGCAAACATTGACAACATGAGAGATCACATTGACCTGTGTAATGAACTTTTTTCTGTAACTGAGCCTTTATATATCTCCTAAACTATGGAAAATATACTTAACAGAATAGCACAGTCCATCAAATGCAATTTATTGATTTTATGTTCTCAAATGAGACATCAGTACAGTCTCTCTGAAATGTCTACTTACAAAAATATAGTAAAAGACATTCCTTTATTTTATTAGGAGCTCTATTTCCTGAGGGTTTTTTGCTACTTACAATCTTTTATTTTACATGCATGGAAACATGTTCCAGGAGCTACTTTGCTCTTCAGCAGATCCCCAACAATGACCATCTCAATCCAGCCACCAGCAGTTTTTAAAGTCACAGACCCTATTTCATTGCTCAGCATTGCCAGTATCTGCCAAGCAGGTTCAAAGAGTTCTCTTGCTAAGCGGTCTTCTTCTTCTTTTCTACACAATCACAAAGGCCTATTTATCCCCTTTGTCGTCTCTTTAGACTTACCAGTGTCTCAGGATATTTAGCCTCTTCGTTGTTGCATCCATAGTAGTCTGGAATTTTATCCACATCTTGTATGTTTCCTTGCACTCTCACACCCTTGTCCGTGTGACAAGCCTGGCAAACGGGTGCATTGCCCATATCAGTCCTCCCCGTTCACTCCTGCAAGTGGGTTTGACTTTGAAGTGTCCTAAACACTCCAAAGGGGCAGAGTAAACAATCCAGAAGGATAATTACTGGTCCTGTGCTTTGCTCCCCTCAACTCCCCTCGCCAGAGTTTTCTTTCTGCAGGCTGCCCTGTGTCAAAAGGAAACCTCAGCAACTGCAGACAGCATTCAGTGACCATTTCCAATTCAGGCGCTGCCTGTCTATTTTTACACCTACTAGGCCAGCTATGCATGTAAATTGAATGGGGAGGGGGAAAGCGACATACAGGCAGCCTGACTAGCGCAGAGTTAAAGTCCTACTGTGTGAAATGCCTCCACATACAAGGGTTATTGAATTACCCAGCTGCATGCCTTTGAATGTTTTGATTCCTCTCCCCCCACCCTTCTACTGTTCACATTATCCCTTGGTGCTTGCCCAAAGCACTACAGTTCAGAATGCTGCATGCTAACACCCTGGTACGGTACTTTCTAGGAGAGGAGGGGGGCTTTAGGGGAGGAGAAAATCTTTCACATGAAATGATTAATTCAAAATGCCAATTATTCTGTATTTAACACACAAATGCTACTAGATATTTTAATGGTGCTTTGTTTTTTTTTAGTAAAAGATCATCATATGGTACTTAATAAATATGCAACTATGGCATATTTGTTCGTTCTGAATCTGCATTAGGTGAATGAGTCATAGTCTCATAGAATTCCTTTGGTAATTCTGCAGAATTATAGCATTTGAGTATCCTTTCAGCACTTTGAGCCACTACCCTTTTGCTCAAGAGGCCATGCTCTCTAAAGTACAAATCTTAGAAGCAGGCCTCACACAGCCAATTGGAGCTTTGCCAGTAATACTAACTCAATTATATTTATCACCAGGAAAGTAGACATATGGTTGGATCCAGATTTGGGCTACAATCCTGACCACACTGTCCTGGGAGTAAGCCTCCATGAATTCAACAGGACTTTTCTGTGTAGACATAGTTGGGATTGCACTGTGGAGACCAATTGATATCAAGATGACATACATTAGCGGTGTCCCATTTATTTCAGCTGATCTATGGCAAGCATGACTATGGTCTGGTTTGCATGCAGCAGTAAGCCATACACTGAAACAAACTATGGGAACCAGGCAGAGCGCCTTCTCAGTAGTGGTGCCCACTCTGTGGAACGTCCTCCCATCAGACGTAAAGGAGATAAGTAACTATAAAACCTTTAGAAGTTATCTAAAGGCAGCCTTGTATCCCATGGGTGGGGTACAAATAAGATTAGCAGCAGCAGCAACAACTGCTACAAAGGAGAAGCACCATGCTGGTTGGCGCATGCTACTCAATCTTGCACACTTCGCTTCTCCCTTTCCAGAGGCAATACGCAAAGCATGGAGGGGCTGAGGTAGCATTAAGTAAGAACCAACACTTGTATTCTGTTTCTTTCTGAGCCTATAATGAATGGAAGCCATTGTTTGCTTTTGGTTTAGCACTTTGTACCGGTAGTTTGTATGGAAAAACAAACCACGAAAGCTAGTTTGCATGTATCGCTAAGTTATCCACTCCATGGTTTTGTCCCCCGCTCCCCACAAATGGGGGAGTGAAGGAAGCATGACTGTGCAGCATGCACTAATACGCTGCTCATTCATCATAAGCCATGGTTTGTTTCTGACCATAGTTTACTGTTCTTGGGTGAATAAGACCTAAATCTGGTTCCAACCCACTGAATACACCAAAAGCACATGCAATGAAACTAAAGTGTACCAAAGGTAATTTTTAATGGTTTTAGTTATTTTGACAAACATTTTCAAGTACTTACTGATTTTGTACAAAATTGTTTCTCCTTTATCATTTTTTTAAAAGAAGAAACAAATGATATTCAGTACCCAGTTGTCAATGATCCAACATCTTTATTGCCCTATTGATTTGTTACCCTTCACAGCTGCCAGGATTTATAATCGGATAACTGTGTTTTTCACCCTTTAGGATTACTGACCTATGGGGAATTCATGCTCGTGTTAATTATGTCAAGTTAATTTAGAATGTCTCTGTGCTTCTCTTTTTCCCAAGTTGTCCAGCCTTTTGGTTATTGCAATATTTTATTATTTATATTTACTGCCAATTTATGGAGGAAAGTGTCAATTCCATACCTAGATATTGTAATAAAATTCAACTTTTGTGTCAAATGAAGCTTTGAGATACGAAGTTTAACAGACTTCATGTATTGAGATCTCCAATAGGTCTCAAAATTTAGATATATTAATAGTAATCCTCAGTCAAATTCAACAAGTTAATGGGACTCCTCCAGACTATCTGTTCAGATTTAATCCCGATTTGCTTGTACAAAGCTTATGTGGTGGTTAGACTATGTCCAGCCCTTAATGTGTATTCATTCTGAAATTTACAGGGTGGTTATATGACAATTAATGGTCATCCTGATTCATTTGTTGAGTGTCTACATGTCAATCCATTTATTATTCATTCATCCCACATTTTCAGTGTATTTCCTTTTCCAAACCGTAAAAATATAGATTTTTGGCACCAAAGCAACATACTGCTTTAATCCACTTTAAATATGCTGGTCTAACACCCTGATATACACTTCAAGTCCTCTCATACTGATAGTCTGAAGACCCCCAAGGTTTGAAAAAAACCCAACTTCTTACTCTTTCCTTGCCTGATAATCTTCAGGCATGCCATATTCAATATTGATGTGATAGGTTATGGACATTTGAAGCAATTCCACCCTAACTCCAGTCTAATACCTGTTTTAGTATTTCTTAATATGATTAGGAGAACATGATGGGGCATTTGTTGAGAGGCGGGTGAAGCAACTTTCAAAGACTCACAGAAGGTCACAAAGGCAACAAAACAAATCAGACAGATACACCAACAATGCAAAGGCCTGGTGGAAGCAGTATGACTGGGGCAGTGGGATTCCCTCCCGACAAATTTCTTTGCTATGGGCGGGTGAGAGTTGGAAGAGTTGTCACTGCACCACACCTTCCTTCTGCTGCAAAAGTCTCAGAGTGCTTGACTAACAGAGGAAGCTGTAAAAATGAACAGACTTGTTTAGAAACTCCCATAGTTGCAGATAGTTGCCTCTTGTTTTTTAAAACATCTGCGACATCAAAATGTATGTATGCAACTTCATATGAAAAGGGAAATATCAAACTCTTAGCACAATATCCCCATGACATTCCATCAAATACAGAACAGAGCTGCCTCCTGTTCAGCAAAATTCAAGCCTAGCTTTGTGGCAGAGTTCATTGCGTGTACAGATCAACTCTGCCAGTTTTGTTTGTTTTATTTAACGCTGTCCTATGTTTTTAATGTCATAAATGTAGCAGTTGGCAAACCCAGAGACTTGAAGCATGCTCTATAAATATAAAAGGTTAACCTCCTCAGTGTTGTTTCCTGTTCACACATATCTGCCTTCTCACATTCCATGTCTAATGAATAAGGTTTCTAAAAATTTATGGTAGCTGTCAATACTGTGAAATTTAAAATCCAATGTGCAGTTGCAACTCCACAAATTCCATTTACTTTAGACTCAAAGCTGGGAGGTGGACAGAAGGGAGCACCAAAGTGGTAGGAGAGATTCATAGAAACAACAGGTTTCGATACTTGATATTCTTCCAGTTTTCAGATTAATTATATTAAAAGAGACATGCCCTACACACTAGATCTCTGCCTGGCAATAAATGTTATTTGAAGAATTCCACTGGATGAAGAACACTGACAAAATGCATGGCATACTTTTAAGAGCATATAAATGGATAGGCAAGCAGGAAACAAAGTCCACGGACTAAGTTAGAGGGGTGCCAAATACTGATCAGCACACATTCCTTTCAAAAACTACTTGCAGATGGTTGTGATCTACATTAGATATCTAAGACAAAGAAAGGGGCAAGCTTTCTGCCAGTGAACTTCTAACAATGCTAGTGCTGTTTGTTACACTGCTTCAAAGTTATTAAGGGCAAATTACTCAGAAAGCAAATATTTTCATCTTTTGCCAGATTGAGGCAGGGCAAAGCAATCAAACCAAGTGTGTTATTTAGAGACTTAAATTTCAAAGTCCTTATGGAAGGGAGGAAAACTCCCAGGGTCTCGTTAATGCCATTGTTATTTGGGTCTGTCTCTCAGATCTATCATATCACATAGCAGCTAATAAACTGAAAACAAAAGCTGATTGTTACAGTAATCTGGCCTGTACATCAGTATTATATAATTAAAAACACAAGCAATGGAAAAGAGTTAGAGGTTGCTTTCACCTTCTTGAATCTATAATTATTCAAAGAAGTCAAAAGGGCATTGATGGAAAAGTGCTGGGCACATTAGAGGCTAATTGGCTTATTGTGCCATGAAAAACTTGATCTCAGTCTGCCCTAGTGTTACCCACATTGGGGAGTTAAGGTACATAAGAAAAACTGTCAGTTCAGGCCAATGTCCCAAGTGGTCCAACATCCTATTCTTGCAGTGGGCAGTCAAAGATGCCTGTGGGAAACAGGCAAGCAGGACCTAAGTGCAGCAGCATTCTTCTCACCTGTGATCACAGCTGAAGGTAGAACATAGACATTGTGGCTAGTAGCTATGGTAGTCTCTATTCCAGTTTTAGATCAGCATCTTAAGACCAACCCTTGATCGGTCCTTTTGTTTCTGTTTCACTGAGTAACTTTACTATTGCTGGGTTATCCTTGAAATGTCCTTTTCAATTCCAGAACTCATTTGCAGTTGTTTCTTCAAATTCATCTCCAGGGGGAAATTATGGATTAATATTTTTCAGTTGCTAAATAACACTGAGTAGAATTATCTTAAAAGCCAATGCCCCCTTTCCATCATCCTCTGAGCATATCCATCTATACTGAAAGGCTGAGCAGCGCACATCTAGTGCATTGACTGATGCTCCAGCAAAGAGCTTTGGACCAGCTGAGCACTATCTTCTTTTCTGGCTATGACTGGCAAACAGTATCTACTATGAATTGAATGTGTAAACTGAACATACGGGTTAATATGGCTAAAATGCTCCATATATTAGGGCATAAACCCTCTCACACAACTGATTGAGAAGTGTGGCTTTGTAACTATCTTGAAATGTTTTTCACTGGACTTGTTCATTGCGGCTGTGCTCTTAGTAGTGTGTTAGTATCAGTATATTCATCTTATTTGAACACTGGCATTTCTTTGTCTTAAATTCATTCTGAACCTGATGGCTATCCATATGGATTTTGCACAACACAGAGTAAAGAGAAAAGTCAAAATATTGAGAAGGACATGGCTTCGGCACAGCAGGTGCAGAGCATCTCTTAGTTTTTGACATCAAGAGCAGCTATAAATCCATTTAAGCACTGTGTAGCCATCCAAGCCATGGGATTCATAGAAGCCCTAACAGGATTTGTTATTTTTAAAGGAGAGAAAATGTGATCCCACCCCCCCACCCTTACACACAATTCACATGATTTGACGAGCTGTCTCTAACAAAAGCACCTATTGAAATTATGGGTATAAACTTTTTATCTATTGGTCTATGACCGTTAAATAAAGAATGAATGGATTATGGGTATAGCAGCTAGAAATACATGAACAAGTTACAGAAATGAGAAAATGTGGAAGATGATTTTGTTTATTTTGCTTTGGCACTTAACATTAACACTAGAATCTACACTGCTAAATATACACAGCTAAATATATCCAAGAGTAGGACAGATATAGCACTACTGCTGGTATCTGGTACAATAATAACACTTTGCATAGTGGATTACAAATGTCCGAAGCTCTTTGCATACAAGATGTCACAGCAAACCTTACAACAGCTATGTAAGATAATGATATTGACCTTTGCATGAGGATGATATTGCAGGTGCAGGGAGGAAGAGCTGAGGGAATACCAGTTAGGGGCTAGGCATGTTAGTTTGGGAATGAGTTGAGCTTTGAAGCACAGGTCATTTTTTTCAGCCTTTCAACCCACAGTTCACATTCTCAGGAACTTCACACATGTACATTTCAACATACAAAGGAACATAGCTGAGTTGGTCACAGCGTGGTGCTGATAACTCCAAGATTGCAGGTTCAATCTCCATATGGGATAGCTGCATATTCCTGTATTGCATGGGATTGGACTAGATGATCCTCAGGGAGCCTTCCAGATCTGTGATTCTATGATCCTGCATGTCACCTCAAAACTGGGACACCCTTCTATTTTTTATTTTCTCTAAGGCACAAGCTTAAATAACATGAGGATCCATAACTCATAAAATCGCAATTTAAGAAAAATGGATTGAGATGTCAAATCTTTTTGAGTTATAAAATGATTCAAATATGATTACGATTGAGTTCCTAAGTTGATATTTTAGTTACTTGATCTTCCTGTGTGTGAAAATGATACCCTTCCCTAATGTCCATTTGCCTAGCAATGGAAGATGGTCAGATATATAAATAAAATGCTGTTTCATTTGCAGTAGCTGGGTAAGGGCCATGCTGACAGAATACGATAGAGGCCCAACAACTCATATTGCAAAATTCACCAACTCCGTTATGCTTGACATACCAAATGCCATTTCACTGAGGCAGCTCTATATTTTCTCTGATAAGTAACATTTGCAAATGCAGATGATGGTGGGATAAAACGACAATCTGGAGCACAACACTTCTAGTCTCGCTACCCATTAAACACTCAACCAATTACAAATGCATATTCTTAGCCATATTTGAAAAACAATCACCAGAAGGCCCTTCCTATATGCTGAATGGTTCAATGCATTAATCATAATAATCCTCTCTTGCTAGTACCAGAGACAGAGAGATCTTTTAATCCAAGAACTACCATATGTCACTACATTGAGCATATAAATAAAAAAGCAGACAAACCATGCTATTAATCGTTGCAAGCTACTGCAATAGAGTAGGGGGAAAGAGAATTTTTGCATGAGTACATCATTTACATGGTGAAGCAGTATCACAGTAAAAGGCCTAACCACATCTATAGATAGATCTCTATAAATGCATTTTTAGATGTACTGAATCCTGGCAAGATGGAGGCACTGGGTAAGTAGTTCCTGTGTCCAAGAAAAGATGCATATCTGAAGGAGGTTCGCAGAAGGCATGCAAACATTATGGATGCACATTCATCCTATGCAGTTTCCCTGCTCTTCTACATACAAAGCAACAGCACCAGTCTCAAGAATGCTTGGCCTAAAAAGAAGCTCCCCAAAAGATGCAGAGTTAACCAGGCACTTATCATCATATGCTAATCCTCTTGTGTGCTGCCAACTTCAAAAATGTCAAGCGGCAACACATTGTTATACAGCTTAGCATGGAACAAACCAGAGACCATAAATAATTAAGGAAATGCTTGCATTATTAAACCTGGAACATCAAAAGATGTTCATCAGTAGCAACATAACCTAGAACATCATTAAAGCGCTGAAGACCTGTGGTGCTTTAAAGAAAAAGAAACCTTCAGCATAACTGTGGCTATTCTAAAGGAACCTGGCCATGCCCTCCAACACTTCAGAGGGTGCAAGTCCAGTCCGGTGCCACTTCCTCGGTGCTTGAGCCCCTAGCCATACAGCACTATGCTCAGGCAATGCTCACTAGCATCTTCCTCTGGACCTAATGCCAGACACACAGAAACTGAACACACAAACTCAACCAGTTCACTTGGTCAGCTGGCAAAACATTTGATGAAATTGAATCCAGTCTATATAAGAGCAAAGACTAAGTGGTGTGGTATAGTGGTTAAAGTGTCAAGACTAAGCCCTGGAAGACCAGGGTTCAAATGTCCATTTGGCTATGAAGCTCAGTGGGTGAGCTTTGGGCCAGCCATTGATTTACAGCCTAGCCTATCTAACAGGGTTGTTGTAAAAATAATATGGAGACAGGGAGAGCCATGCACGCCACTTTGAGCTCCTTGAAGGAAAGGTGGGATGTGAATGCATCATAAAAGGAAAGGTCCCTTCCTTCCTCTTTCTGAACGGATCCTCCCTCTACAGGGATAGAGAGGCAGGTGGAGTCTTACTGGATCTCTTGTTGTAGTAACAGGAGCTGTGCAACTGCCTATCTATACTCCCAACTCTGATATTTCTTCTCTTCTCAGTTCTGGGCAGGTTGTGCTTCTCAGGGACATCTTCTGGATCACATATTACCCATGGCATCTTCGTATCACTTCAGTCCAGCTGCCAAACATAGTTGATCTTGTTGGGGAGCCATGAAGAGCACAATTACCTCTTTGTAATGAGCACAAAGTAAGAGACCTTCCCAGCACCACATATCCATAGGACATCACTGGCAGACTCTTGCAGCTACACGGCCATGTATGTGTGTGAGGTGCCTCAAATAAAGGCATCTAAAAACCTCAGCACAGCCATGAGACACAACATAAATTTCACAATTAAATACATATGAATTATTTCTTTTGTAGCTACGGCACAGCCTGTGAGAAATGGCTTATTCTCTTGCTAACTTCCAAACGAGAGTACGTACAGTCATACCTCGTGTTGGGTCCGCTTCAAGTTGCATCTTTTCGCGTTACGTCCCGCGGCAACCCGGAAGTACGGAACGGGTTACTTCCGGGTTTGGCCGCTCGTGCATGCACAGAAGCGCTAAATCACAATTCGCACATGCACAGAAGAGCTAAATTGCGCCACGCCTGAACAGAGTTCAACAAAGTCTTGTAGGTCATGTAGTCCAACTCCTTGCTCCATGCAAGAAATCCAGAGCTAGCGTATTCCAACAGATATCCAGGATTGGTTCGAGGTTGTTGGTATTGGTGTAGAAAGCCCTACACAGCTTAGGACCAGGATACCTAAAAGATTGACTCATCCCGCAACATACCCAAATGATCACAACATTCTGCAGAAGAGGTAGACCATTCTGCACAATGTCAAGATTGGGCATTTTGTGTGGCGGCACCTACCCAAGCATCTCATTACATTCTTAGTACTGTATGCTATGAATAATGGTAAGCACAAGCCTAGCTTTGGTTATTTCCTTCATGGAACTATTCCAATGCCCTTCATGCAGTCTACATTTCACATGCACACAATCAGTGGAGGCTGGTCGATTAGGGCAAATGTCTCACCAACCTCAGTCTGTCCCCAGCCAGCTCCTCCCTGTCCACATTCTTACATACAACCAGTCTAGGGTGTGGCAGTGCTGTCAGCTTCCTATTCCTTTGTCTCCCAATGTTGCTCTTTTAGGAAGGAGGATAGGGGGAAACTAGAATTAGTTGGCTCTGCCTGCCATTGCCTGCCCATCACTGACTCTGGCTTCACCTACTGTTGATCTCACATTATCTTGTTCATCAGCTTTTGAAACATTCCTAACTTTCAAAATATGTAGATATACAGACTTTGCTGCCAGAGATGTTTAGTACTTATGCCCCTTTCACATGTTCTAAGCACTGCTGCCAACCTTTTCCACTTTCCTAAAAAATGAAAGTAACAAAAAAATAAAAAACTAAGCTGGTTCCCTTGAAAGGCAGATGTTGTTTCAGCAATCATCTACATCTGGGTCACAAACATAGTTATCATAGGATTATATATTAGCAGCAAACATTTAATCTACTCTGGAAGTGAGCATACATGGGTTTGATATGGAAATGTGTTTTCTGTAAAATAATAATAATAGTTTTCACATTTATCTGTATCTGAAAGGAGTTGAGAATTTATAGTTCAGATTTAGGACAGTGGTCAAAAACATTCTTTGAAAACGAAGATAACCAAATGTAATTATTTATTCTTGAGAAGAAAGTCTGATTTCGACTTTCTAAGTATTTATGGGTCTGTTTGGGCCCTCTTATAGACTTATTCAAACAGCATACAGTTCAAGCTAAGGAATTAGACGATTGAAATACTCCAGCACAAATTTCCCCTCCCATCAGCCCCAGCAATCATGGCCAATGGTCAGGAATGATGGTTCAGCAACATCTGGAGGGCATCACAACAGCTGCCCATGCCGTAGTGACTGTCTCCGTTTAACAAACAGTTCATGTAGAACAGCTCCCCAAAGGTAACAAGACATTGTCTTCTTGATTTGCAGAATTCCTTTAAAAGATTTGTGGTGATATGGCAAACTGATTTGATCTGTAAGATGAGCAACTGAGGCAGAGCTTTATCACAAGGCGAGTGAAACATGCTGTTATTCTGACAAATGAAGATTTAAAAATCCTGCAGTGCCTGGGCTCAAAACACAGTTGTGGACACAAAGCATATTTTTAAAGGTTAGAGGTGAATAATTGTGTGTGTGTGTGTGTGTGTGTATTTATATGTGTGTATTTACACACACACACACTGGGCTCCTTTTGTACTTCAGAGCTACCCATATTAACATGTAACAAAAGATTTGGCAATCAATATGTAAATAGATGTACTCAAGTCTTCAGCTCCTGCCATGCATACTCTCTTCTCACTGCCTATTCTCTCCCATTCCCCACCCCACCCCGCCCCCCCTCTCTCTGAAACAAGTTCTTAATTACTTCTGCCAGTGAAATGGAGTATCCAAGTATGAGCAGGGGCCATTTCCAACAAAACTAATATGAAAACCAATGGCTGCATTTTATACAACATGCACTTTCCCTGCAGTCACTTGTTTTCTGCTGGTGAATTTTAAACATCTTTTCAAACTGCTTTCACTGGGACTAGCTGTCTCATCATATCTGGTTATGCCCTCTTGCACACCGAGGCAAATTAAGACTCTCAGATTCACTCTCAACTCAAGCCTAATTTCCTAATTGATTCTGAACTCTACTTCAGAGGAGGGTCGGAACATGGGATGGTGCAGAAGAATGAAAAGAAAATGAAAGAAGCCTCTTATAGGTGCCTTGGAGCTTGTCAGAGGCCCGGGGTGGGAGACTTGTTTGGATAAGGTAATAAACTCAAACGAAAAGGCAGTCTGTCCCCAGCCACCTTAGCCCTCTGAGAAACAGTGCAAGTGTACTCGGCTGCCCTGCCCCACTGAACAGGCCTGTAGTTCTCTTTGAGTAAATCTGTGTCTGGGCTGCACCACTTCAGACTGCAGGCTAGAGGAGTTAACATGGCTGAATGCTTACTCCTCCATAAATAATAATAATAATAATAATAATAATAATAATAATAATAATAATAATAATAATAATAATTCTTTTATTTGTACCCCGCCCATCTGGCCGGGTCTCCCCAGCCACTCTGGGCGGCCTCCAACAGGTATAAAATACATTAAAAATATCACAGGTTAAAAGCTTCCCTAAATAGGGCTGCCTTGAGGTATCTTCTAAATGTCAGATGGTTGTTCATCTCCTTAACCTCTGCTGGGAGGGCGTTCCACAGGGCGGGCGCCACTACCGAGAAGGCCCTCTGCCTGGTTCCCTGTAGCTTTGCTTCTCGCAGTGAGGGAACCGCCAGAAGGCCCTCGGCGCTGGATCTCAGTGTCCGGGCTGAACGGTGGGGGTGGAGACGCTCCTTCAGGTATACAGGACCGAGGCCGTTTAGGGCTTTAAAGGTCAGCACCAACACTTTGAATTGTGCTCGGAAACGTACTGGGAGCCAATGTAGTTCTCTCAGGACCGGTGTTATGTGGTCCCAGCGGCCACTCCCAGTCACCAGTCTAGCTGCCGCATTCTGGATTAATTGCAGTTTCCGGGTCACCTTCAAAGGTAGCCCCACGTAGAGCGCATTGCAGTAGTCCAAGCGGGAGATGACCAGAGCATGCACCACTCTGGCGAGACAGTCTGCGGGCAGGTAGGGTCTCAGCCTGCGTACCAGATGGAGCTGGTAGACAGCCGCCCTGGACACAGAATTAACCTGCGCCTCCATGGACAGCTGTGAGTCCAAAATGACTCCCAGGCTGCGCACCTGGTCCTTCAGGGGCACAGTTACCCCATTCAGGACCAGGGAGTCCCCCACACCTGCCCGCACCCTGTCCCCCAGGAACAGTACTTCTGTCTTGTCTGGATTCAACCTCAATCTGTTAGCCGCCATCCATCCTCCAACCGCCTCCAGGCACTCACACAGGACCTTCACCGCCTTCACTGGTTCTGATTTGAAAGAGAGGTAGAGCTGGGTATCATCCGCATACTGATGAACACCCAGCCCAAACCCCCTGATGATCTCTCCCAGCGGCTTCATATAGATATTAAAAAGCATGGGGGAGAGGACGGAACCCTGAGGCACCCCACACGTGAGAGCCCAGGGGTCTGAACACTCATCCACCACCACCACTTTCTGAACACGGCCCAGGAGGAAGGAGCGGAACCACTGTATAACAGTGCCCCCAGCTCCCAACCACTCGAGATGGTCCAGAAGGATGTTATGGTCGATGGTGTCAAAGGCCGCTGAGAGATCCAGCAGAACTAGGAAACAGCTCTCACCTTTGTCCCTAGCCCGCCGGAGATCATCAACCAGCGCGACCAAGGCAGTTTCAGTCCCATGATGAGGCCTGAATCCCGATTGGAAGGGATCCAAATGGTCCGCATCCTCCAGGCGTGCTTGGAGTTGTTCAGCAACCACCCGCTCAATCACCTTGCCCAAGAATGGTAGATTTGAGACTGGGCGATAGTTGGCCATATTGGCCGGGTCTAAAGATGTTTTTTTAAGAAGCGGTTTAATGACCGCCTCTTTCAGCGGGTCTGGGAAGACTCCCTCGCAGAGGGAAGCATTCACCACCCCGCGGAGCCCATCACCCAGCCCTTCCCGGCTAGCTTTTATTAGCCAGGATGGGCAAGGATCAAGAAGACAGGTGGTCGGTTTCACTCGTCCAAGCAGCCTGTCCACATCCTCGGAGGTAACAGATTGAAATTGATCCCATAAAACATGACTAGACAGGGCTCTAGCACTCTCCCGCCCCGGCTCTGCTCCCACGGTGGAGTCTACCTCCTTCCGAATCTGAGCGACTTTATCTGCAAAAAACTTTGCAAAAGCATTGCAGGAGATCTTGGGGTCCCTACCAGACCCCGATGACGGAGGTGGTTCTGCCAGATTGTGAACCACCTGGAAGAGTCTCCTGCTGCTGTTTTCTGCAGATGCAATAGAAACGGTGAAGAAGGTCCTCTTCGCCGTCGCCATTGCCACTTGGTAGGCTCGAAGTTGAGCTCTAACCCGTGTACGGTCTGATTCAGAATGAGTTTTCCTCCACCGGCGCTCTAGCCGTCTCAACGACTGTTTCATCGCCCTCAGCTCCGGGGAAAACCACGGGGCTGTCCGGGCTCCATGCAATCGGAGAGGGCGCTTCGGAGCCAGACAGTCGATAGCCCTGGTTAACTCCACATTCCAGCGGGTCACCAGGGAATCAGCTGAAAGGCCATCAACATGGGATAAAACATCCCCCACAACTCTCTGGAAGGCAATTGGATCCATTAAGTAGTGGGGTCAGACCATCCGAATCGGTCCCACCTCCCGGCAGAGGGGAAGGGTCGCGGAGAAGTCTAGTTGCACCAGGAAGTGATCTGACCATGGCACTTCTTTTGTTTCGCTTTTACTTAGTGTCAGATCACCAACATCCATAGAGGTAAACACCAGGTCTAAGGCATGTCCGTGGCTATGAGTTGGGCCAAACTTATTCAGGGACAGCCCCATGGAGGCCATGCTTTCCACGAAGTCCCGAGCGGCCCCTTGTAAGGTCGTGTCGGCATGGATATTAAAATCTCCTAAGACAACCAAACTAGGTGTCTCCAGGAGCACGTCCGCCACGACCTGAAGCAGCTCGGGCAGGGAATCCTTGGTGCAGCGGGGAGGTCGGTACACCAAAAGGAATCCTGTACTGCCCCTATTGCCCAACTTCCAGAACATGCACTCAGAAAACTCGGTCTTTCCAATAGGACGCCTGGTGCAAACTAATGACTTCCTAAAAATCACTGCAACCCCCCCTCCCCGCCCAGATGGCCTGGGTTGCTGTGCGTAAGAGAAACCTGGTGGACAAGCAGCGGCAAGGACAGGCCCATCTGCCTCATCCAACCAAGTCTCTGTCACACATGCCAGGTCAAATCCTCCATCCACAATCAGGTCGTGGATGGCAGTTGTTTTGTTCATCATTGACCTGGCATTACACAGCAACACTTTCAGGTCATGTGGGTATCCCTTGTTGATTCCAGTACCCATCCAGTTAGGGCCAGACCCGGAGACAGGGATAGTCCTCAACCAACGACTAAGCCTGTCTCCTCGGTAATGACATGGTCTGGTCCTAGCGTGACTCCTCCTCCTGCCCGTGATCACTGAGATCGGGTGTCCCAGTGCATCCCCCCCTGTGGAACTTGCCCCAGCCATTCTGTTGGCTGGGACCCACTCCCCGGCAGCCCTAACAACTTGCATACAAAAAGTTAGCATGCCAAGGAAAGGCTAGAACATGTATTCCTAATATCAGGCTTTTTGTGTGTGTCTTTGAAGAGGCATCTGATCACACTCATCTGATTCTTCTAGACTTCTCCATGTTCCAACTGTCTTTTCCTAGGTGCCCCATCTATGTCTATTTCCTTTCACTTGTCCAACCTTTCTCTAGAATCTGGACGACTTGCTATGACATCTGCTCAGCCAATAGCAAGCAGAGACTCTTAGGGATAGAGACCCTTCTGAGTGGCTTCCTATCAACAACCATAAAACCCTTCAGCCCATAGATATGCCAGTGTTTCTCAGACTTTATAAAACCATATCCAGTTGTTTCTAAGCATAGTTTTCACTGATATGCAATACTCTTTATTGCTGTATCAATATTTGGAAGTAATTTTATGGGGGGTTTTAGATCTTATGTTTATCTTCTCTCCCCCCCTTTAAAAAGAAAATCTAAAATTAAAATTAAACCAAAAAAAAAACCCCTGCATCCTGCCATAAACTTACTTGATCTTCCTTTCATCGCCCTAACCTAGAATATACCCACTTTGTTCTTTTATTCCATATACTGCTTCTTCCTCACCTTATTGGTTCCTACGCAAACATGCACCAATTTCCCAGTTTCCCTTCTACTCAATAGGCTACCACCTTCCCACGTTTTCCCTCCTACAGACACCCTCTCCCCACTTCCCATTCAATATGAGATAACAGAGCCAACATCACAATCACAGGGGCATTGTGAATCACACTTTTGGAAACCATAATCCTTGACTCTTTGGAACCTGATAAGAAAAAAGAGCATGCCAGATTGGGCCTGTTGAAAATGCACACACCCTTGTCAGAGTCACACACATACCAGCTTGAGGAAACATTAGTACATAGGGCTTACGCTTTCCCCTAAAGTAAAGAGAACCAATCAAGCCATTGCTGTGTGCACAGCTGGTTTGTTTCTTAGGCATTTTGATATGTTTCCCCTCAAGCCAGATTCAATCTGAATTGAGGAGAAAAAGGACCTAGCTGCATTTAAACTGGTGCTATGTGCACAGCCTGTAATTTGCCTTTGTCATCCCAATCCTGAAAGGTACTCAAAATTGTTTGTGACTGCCAAGAAGGGTCTGTGTACATTCCAAATATGCTCATCACTTTACATTACACAGCATTATGCTATCTCATCCTTTGCTGTGCACACAGATTTATATTTCTACAGGTAAAGGGCAACATGCTTAAACCACACCCATTCCTGCTAGAAAGCAAGTTTGCTGTGCGACTGAGGGGGCTATTTATGTAACAGTGAATGTGCAGCTGCAGTAAAAGGCAGACATAGTGAGGCTGGCTGCTGAATATTAAACGGAACAAAGCAAATAGAAGCATAGTAATTCCCTGGTATATGCTGAGCACTGACCTATTATTGCTTCTTAGAGGGGAACATGCTGATCTCCCTATCCTCTGTGGCCAACATATTCCTAACATGTGGACTCCTCTAAGTCTGCCTGGTTCTAATCAAGGTCATGCAGCAGTTTGTGCAAAAGAGATGCCAGAAGGGACTGGTTTAATTATATTCAACTTTAATTAAAGAGCCTCAACGTTCTGGTTTAAAACAGATAAAATCAGAGAGAGCTCTCCAAAATCAGTTCAGTGCAAAGCACCCTTCTACAAGCACAGATGAGTTGGTAATCATATTTATATACTATACACAGCAGTAAAATATACTATATGTTTTATAAGGAAATGATCAAACATATAATCAAAGGGCTGGCTTATGCTGTAGTGTTCCATTTAGAGGATTAGGGTGGTAATCGCAATCTGCCTTCATCAACTACGCATCCCAGTGCTGCCTATATGGGAAATGGCATTCATGTCCTGATAAAGAGAATTCTAATGCAACTTAATGAACGTAGCAAACAAAGCCTTTGAGAAGTCAGACAGATCACATCAGGCATCCCATAGGTATCCAGCTGCTTAACGAACAGTGTGTGTGTGTGTGTGTGTGTGTGTGTGTGTGTGTGAATGAATTCAGACTGAATAATTCATTCCACAATAGCAAGGGGTGGGAATTAGATGCATTCCATAAATATACTGAGGAGGGGGAGAAAAACAAACAGCAGGAATGGCAATTCTGGCAATTTGCTAAACATATATGCATGTTAAAATGTAGTATGACTGGACATATGCCTGTGTGATATTAGCACAACAACATAGGCCGCAGGAAGGAATGTGTGTGTGAAGGAAGGAAGGGAGGGAGGGAGGGAGGAAGGAAGGAAGGAAGGAAGGAAGGAAGGAAGGAAGGAAGGAAGGAAGGCAGGAAGGAAGGAGGGAGGCAATTACCACCTGGAGCAAATAACAGCAGACAATTTATATAGGCACAGAAGACAAAGTAGCACTACAGATGAGTAAAATGTAGCAAATAAGGAAGCACTTCCTGTACTGTACTGTATACCAATGGCTGCTTCCCTACCTAGGTGTCCTTTGGACACACATTAACATATCCCATTAAATGTGAATATTGTACACCTGCTTCTTTAAGCTAGACTTGAGAAAACTCAGCTGACGAAGGGTTTGTGTTCATGCACTAACAACAACAACAACAACAACAATTTATTTGTACCCCACCCATTAGACTGGGTTGCCCCAGCCACTCTGGGCAGCTTCCAACATATATAAAAACATAATTAAAAAATCAACATTAAAAAGCTTCCCTACATAGGGCTGCCTTCAGATGTCTTCTAAAGGTTATATGGTTACTCATCTCCTTGACATCTGATAACAGGGCATTCCACAGGGTGGGTGCCAATACCAAGAAGGCCCTCTTTCTGTTTACTAAGTAAACACCCTCATGATCTGCACCTCTGACAGTGTACATTTAAACAAAAAGCCACACCTCTATATCTTCAGAGGCAAATGCCAAGTGGGAGGTGGCCCTAAAATATATGAGTGATTCTGAGTTGCGAAGAATATAACCTCAATGCAGGTTATTGTTGTTATATTCTCTTCCAGTTTATAGAAAATCATTTTCCCTGACAAAATAAGCAACAAGCATTGGGATGGGAAGGGTGTTATAGCTGTCACTAGCTTCCCAATCCTAAACACATCTCAGAAACAGTGGCAATATTACAAATACTTCAGAGAAGAATGACTGGAGAATGGCTGTCAGTATTGAAAAGCAGAGAAGGAGACAACCTAAGTTAATTAAAAACACACAGAAAGCTTCTGCAGTGAACAGGATGAATCACATAACAATGTTGTATTATGAACAGAGTGAAAAGCCCATTAATAGAGGTGCAAAGGATCCATACTTGATACCTACAGTAAGCAACAGAACAGATTATTCAGTTTACAGCATTTGGATTTCATGTAAAACTGCATGCTAATGACCTGACAGCAAAGAATGAAAACAGAAGGAAAGAGGAATAATGTCTCAGACCTCAAAACCTATCTTGATTAAGCGCAGCACAAAATTGCAGTATTCCCTGCCAGCAAACAGTTTCAAAACAGCTGGAAGCATAAAATACCTGGCTCCTGGGTGATCAAAACAGAGCCTAGGAGCTTTGAAGATAAAAGAAGAAAAGCAAAAGAAGTGCCACTGGCCATCTTCATATGCTTGCACCCATGTGGCTAGGAATTATTTTATTTGCTCTCACTGCAGTAAGCAAAACATTTATGGCGGGGTAGGGGGATGCAAAATTTTTGAATGGAAAGTGGAAAGGGAGACATTGCTGCATATCTTGCAGGCGACACCTGTGTACGTGTCCTATATATTATGGGGGGGGGAGTGATGGTGGGGTATGTTTGCTCATACCTTGCGCTTCCGATTTTCCCTAGAGATTTTCCTTTGCCTTTTTCTCTCCTTCTCTTTCTCCTTCTCCCTTTCATCGCTTTCAGCCTCCCGAACTTTTTTAATAGAAGCAGCGGCGTGAGCCATTTTGCAGAGGGGAGCACCTGCTCAGAGGAGTCGGTTCCCACCACACTGAGATCCAGGCGATTTGTTTATCTCGCAAGGGCACAGAGGAGGTGATGCTGGAAGGCAGAAATCCACAGGGCAATCCTCTTCTCCCGCTCTTCCTCTTTCCCCCTCCTCCTCAGGCACCCTCTGATAGGTCACAGCTGTGATCCTGCCTCTGCAGCATCCATAATTCAGCACAAGATAGGCATATCCTGATTTTTAAGTCTCCCCCCTGCTCCCCCCGCACACATGTAGGAAGGAACATGCACACAGCAGCACAGAGAGCTATGGAGAAGAAGCCTCACAGAAAAGCAGGAAGCACTTTAGATTTCCTGTGGCGGCTGAAGAAAATTCATCCTATGCACAAATTTCACCAGCTGGAAAGGTCTCTTGGGATTCCTCCAGACGGGCTGCATATGCTGGATAGAGAGCCAGGATGGAGCCACCTCTGTACAATCCTTAGAAGTGGGTGGGTAGGGGTGGACAGCTCCTTGCAGCTACCAGCACCACCTCGTTACAGGGTGGGAAGAAAATGGTGCAGTCTGGCTTAATGACTTGCCGCTGCAACTGCCTCTGCTAAAAAGCACATGATATGCTCTGTTCTCCTCACATCTCTCCATTCCAGTCTTCCCTTCTCTTGCTTATTAAATGCAGTTATTCTCTCTCTCACCCCCCACCCTGCCGCCTTTCTCCACCCAAAAACAAAGGAATTGCGAGGAAAAGGAGGAAACGTTGCTATGTTCAGAACAGACCGGCTGCAGCCTTTTCAGTCTGCAGGTAGCGACTTCCTAGCTAAATACATGGCTGAGTGAGCTGAGAGAGGGAGAGAGAAGGGAAGAAGCTGGGAATAGTCAGGTCCTCATTGTGTCGTTTTTTTAGAGTCCACGTGAGGCTGCATTAGGAGAGCTGCATTAAGAGGCGATCCCAATGCTGCTCTGAGGGTGGACTTCAGCAAGGAAAACACGCAGCATAATCTGGGCTCAGCCTGTCCCAGCCAGCTGAATTCTGTGGGGGAAGGGTAATAAAATGTAGAATATCTTAGTCTGCAGTATACATTACTTAAAGGCTATCTGATTTGTGAAGTGCTTACATTAGGAATAAAAAAATAAACCAAAGCAGGATGATTATTGGAGTATGAGAAATGAAAACAGAGAGTGCATCTTTTTAATTACAAAAGAGGGGGAGGGAATTATCCCCTCCCAGAACATTTCAGATGAGCTTTTATTATCTTTTATATTAGGGGCAGATGGGGTGGGGTCTATCATTCCCTGACTGCATATCCCACAGATAGCATATCCTGCAGATTACATATCCCAACAGCCTATCCTTGCAAAACACCAGCCCCGCCTACCTAGGAAGAATTTGCTCCTGAAAATGCATTCATTATAACAATGATTTCTTGAAATCAGCACAGCTACCCCTTTCAAGACACACGTAAGACAGTGAGCCCTGAAAAGCCACAGCAAAACCGGAGGTCTCTCTCAGCCCATAATTGAGCAAGCAAGCAAGGCACATAAATGGTATTTTCCCTAATCCAAGTGAGGAATCATGCGTTCCTCTATTTTTAGCACAACATTGTCCAAAGCGGAAGGTAACGGGTATTTCCAAAAACTCTTCAATTAAATGGCCCTAATTTGGCTGCACTGCAAGGTCCTTTGGGCAGCACAATGGCTGAAATGGTACAGAAGAGCTCTTCTCAGGCCCAGTGTCTGCATTTCAGCATCAGCAAGGCACAAAAGACAGCCTATTACTAAAGAGATCCAAGCATTAGGAAAGTGTTCCAAGGGAAGTGAATGGAAGTTCCACTGGGTAACAAACAAACTCACCAGCTTCCACTAGCGAGTACATCACTTAACCTGTGTTAAGTAATGTAATGATATACAATAATAATAATTTATTATTTATACCCCGCCCATCTGGCTGGGTTTCCCCAGCCACTCTGGGCGGCTTCCAACAAAATACTAAAAATACATTAAAAACTCTATGTAAACAGAAGTTGGGGGGCACACCACATTCTAAATGTAACTGCAAACACTGGTCCCCACATGCTCCACCCCTGACTTCTCTGCATTGAGTGGACATGCCTAAAGGGTGCTTCATATCATGCTCACCAAATGAGTTTAAGAGCCTCTAGGTGATCCTGAATTATGAACACACTTAGAAACCCCATACAGACCCTCCTACTCATTGTGGGAAAGTCACAAGTGTTGGGGGCCAGCATGCATAGGGATGATGGATACACCCTGCACCCACTATTCATGTTTACATCACACCTGAACAGGTGAAGGCAGCATCAAGGAGAAACCCTGACATTCTCAAGATTTGGGAAAAGGGAAGGGGATCAGCTTGGTGCCACAATAAGCCTTTGAGACACCAATCTTCCCAGCTCATAATTGTGAAGGTAAGAGGATTCTCACCTCAAGCCATCCTGAATCTTGAGCACGGTATGACATTCCTGCCCCTACCACTGCTAAGAGAGCAGGCATGTGGTAAGCACAAATTTTGGATGGCCACAAAGTAATGCAGAAGGCTAAGGAAAAGCCTTCCACTGGAGTAAGTAAAGCAAGCAGAAGACGCTTGGTGGACGAGGGGAATGCTGTGGATGTAGTGCATCTTGATTTCAGCAAGGCTTATGGCAAAGTCTCCCATGATACTCTTGAAGAGAGACTGGTAAAACATGGGCTGGACAAGGTAAACATTAGGTGGATTTGTAGCTGATTGACTGACCAAACCCAAAGGTTGCTCACTAAATGTTCCTCTTCATCCTGTAAAAAAGTAGCAAGTGGGGTGCCACAGGATTCTGTCCTGTTGTTCAACAAGTCATTTATAAATGACTTGAATGAAAATATTGAGGGAATGTTCCTCAAATTTGTAGATGACACCAAACTGGAAGGGGTAGCCAATGCCACTGAAGACAGAATCAGGATTTAAGATGAGCTCAGCAGATTGAAGAACTGGTCCCAAATAAACAAAATGAATTTCAACAGGGACAAATGTGAGGTTCTACACTTAGGCAGGAAGAACCAGCTGCACCAGTATAAGATGGGGGACACCTGGTCTGACAGTAGTACATGTGCAAAGGATCTAGAGGTCTTAGTAGACCACAAGCTTAACTTGATTCAACAGTGTAATGCAGCACCAAAAATGATAATGCTATTCTAGGCTGCATCAACAGAAGTATAATGTCCCAATCATGGGAGGTCATAGTCCTGTTCTAGTATGCCTTGGTCAGAGTATTGTGTCCAGTTCTGGGCACCACAATTTCAGAAGGATATTGACAAGTTGGAACATATGCAAAGGGGGACAACCAAGAATCAAGCGTCTGGAAACAAAGCGTTATAAGGAACAGTTAAGGGAGTTGGATATGTTTAGCATGATAAAGAAGAGACTGAGAGGAAATATTATAACCATCTTCAAATACCTCAGGGGCTGTCACATGAAAGATAGAGCAAGCTTGTGTTTTACTGCTCCAGAGTCTAGGACCAAAACCAATGGATTCAAGTTAATAGAAAGGAGATTCTGACTAAACCTCTGGAAGGACCTTCTGACTCTAAGGGCTGTTCAACAGTGAAACGGACTCCCTCAGAAGGTGGCGGACTCTCCTTCCTTAGAGGTTTTAAGCAGAGACTGGATGGCCATCTGTCATGTATGATCTAGTTGAGATTCCTGCATCGCAGGGAGTTGGACTAGATGACTCTTAGGGTCCCTTCCAAGTCTACAATTATATGATTCTATGACTAAAGGAACAAACAAGTCTCTGTAAGGTACAGCAATATCCTTGTGAAAGAGTATGTTGTGCAAATCTGATAGGAATACATTTTTATTTCTCCTAGTCTGGAAATATTTTATTGCCATCCCAGAGGCGGTATTTCAAAGCCACTTTTTTTTGTTTCTCACCAATTACTGCTAGTGTGAATGGCCACCGTATTTATTTTGCACACATTTAAAATTTACTGGTAATTGAATTGTCAGGTGGAAATTTTGGCATTTTCTTGTTATTTGACTCTCCTTTTTTTTCTCTGCACACTGTGTGTATGTGTGTGTACGTACATACACACACAATCTGTCATGTGAAGTGGACTACAGTGTACAGATGCTTATGACATAAAAATAATTCTTAGTCTTTAAGGTCCCATAAGACTCTTTGTTGATTTCACACGAGATTATGGGACATCCAAATGCTCATTTAGTACATCATTACATCATTACACAACAAATCAGTTATTAGGCAACAGAGGGTTCCCTCCCCTCATTAGAAAATGCCATCTCCATATTCTTCCTTTCTTTCCTTGCTATACAAATCTTTTTTGAACCTCTCCAATCCTTCATAAAAAATATTAATCTCTGCATTATATTTTGCTTTATGCAGCAACTACAGCTGTTACATCTCAGAAAATTCACTCTACAGACTACTAAAATCTCTGCAGGATGCCAATGTTAAGATAATCTGGTAGTTTGAGACTGCTTAAGCTGGAAATCTTCCAGTCCTAGCTTGAGTGGTAAATTAAGAAAACTTCAGACTTCTCAACAGTTTGCTATTTTTTTGTAGAATTGTACAGATGACCTCTGTGCCTGGAAAATAACATGTATGGGAGCCATGAGGAGAAAAAGAAACACATACATTGAGGAAGTCCTCTAGTGAATTATGTTGATCTCTAATTGAACCATTGTATCAGCTGTAATATTTGGAGAGCTGCTCCTTCGTTATAAATAGGAGGTTTTTGTTCCTTTCTTCTTTCTCCATACTAAACTCTCTTAACTACATAGATTGATAGCATTGTAGAGTTCGAAAGGACCATGAGGGTCATCTATTCCAAACCCATGCAATGCAGGAATCTTTTTGCCCAACATGGAACACCTATCCAAATATTACAGCTGGTACAATGGTGCAATTGGAGATCAACACTAGAGCACTTCCTCAGTATAAGTATTTCATTTTTTTTCATGGCTTCCATACATTTTATTTTCCAGCACAGAGGTCAGGGAAAGCATTTCAAATGTAGTATTTGTTGTAATTTACTGTTTTGTTCAAAACCCGTGCAGCAAATCTCACATTGTCATTAGCTTTGCAACTCATTGGGGGTATTTCATACTCACTTTACTCACTGCTTATGTTCTACATGGTTACTCTTATTTAATGTTGAAGGTAACTGTATGACTATTCCCAATATACCACCAGATGCAAAAGATATATTATATACTGATTATTCTCTTCCTAATCACATTAATGGGTGCATTAGCACCTACGCAGTCAATACTAGAATAGTTTATTACAAGCTTCCCTGTCCTAATCTTTCTTTCCCAAATAAGTCATGGAGGTTGCTGAACCAAAGGCCACATTCATTATTTTCTCATTCCTCCCCCTGGTGATCAAAGGGAGGGAGTAATTCTGTGTTGTGTTCTTTTGCAAGAATGCCAAGCAGAAGACGGGACTGGTGCAAGCACTGAAAAGCTGCTACACAGAGAGGCAAATCCTTTCTAGTGCAGGCAGGAAGGAGGGTTGTCACAGTGTGCTACTACCTTCTCCTGAAAGACACAACCAGCAATCAGGGTATGTCTTAGAGTTTTCACAAGGCTTTCCTTCCCAGTGCCTGCTTCTCTTCATGTCTTATGCCCCACCACATGAATAATAATAATAATAATAATAATAATAATAATACTTTATATGTCGCAAATCTGACTGGTTTGCCCTAGCTACTCTGTGCAGCTTCCAGCAAATTATAAAACCACAGTAAAATGCCACACATTGCAGCTTTCCTCATACAGGGCTGCCTTCAGATATATTCTAAAAACCAGATAGTTGTTTATTTCCTTGACATTTGACAGGAGGGTGTTACACAGGGTGGGCACCAATACCAAGAAGGCCCTCCCTGGTTCACAATGAGGGAACCACTAGAAGGCCCTTGGAGCTGGATCTCAGTATCTGGACAGTGGGGGTGGAGGCGCTCCTTCTGGTGTACATGAGCTGCAAATCCAAGAGCAAAATGTGGATACAGCTTGTGGTTTGTCTAGAGCAAGACAATCCATGATCCCAGGTCTGAACACAAAGTCAAACCGCAGCTTAGTTTACAAGAGTGCAGCAGCACCAAAGAAGAAGCAGAGCAGCTGCAATCTTGCCTCCAAGAGCTTACATATTCACACAAAGTCATAGTTTGGCTTAGCATTACAGGTAAACCAGCTCTAAAGACAGATAAGTAGTTCACACCCACAACTGAAACCAAGGAATGGGGAGAGAGAGTTGGCAATGGGTTTGCAGCTCTTACTGCCACTCTCTTGCACACACGTCTTCTACCTACTCTCAGCATTACATATGGCCATCACTAAATCCATGATGAAACTGATTAGGCTCAAAAAATCTACTTTCCATTTTAAAGAGCATTCTCAATGTGAGTTTAGGGCAGGTGCAATTGCACTTCCTGCTCCAGGTCTTAAAATCCTGGTCTAAGATTCAGCCTGAAATGGGATAGAGTGTTAGTCCGGATGCAGATCTGATCCTGCAAGGCAATTCTTATGTTCTTAGCTTTGCTCATTGGTCCCAGATATCAGGGAAATAATTAAATCAATGTTTGCCACTGTCCGTACAGGTGAACACAGTGCAAGACATCTTGCAACGTGAACTTCCTTTTGGAAGGCTGTGCTAGTTTGGCATTTCAGCAATTCTTGTTTTAATACTAACCCAGTACTATGTAGACACACCTAAGCACTCCTTTTTGCTCAGCAGTGTGTGAGTTATGCATACATACCCCTAATTATTGAGTGCAGCAGGATTTATTTATTTTTAACGAGCTATACCTAAATAGCACAAGTCAACCAGGTGAAAGCAAGAGTCATCAACAAAGGGCAAGCCCTTCATGATATCGATCTTAAAGTGGTATAGAGCAAATAAATATTATGGTAAATAACAGGATGGTTGCTCTAAGTATAGCTTGAAGTGGTCAATCACTGCCGAGTGTATGCAGCATTTTATTGATCCGAAGGAGATGAAGTCCTTCTGCAGTCATCAGTCAAAAGGTTGGATGTTCAACATCCCGTTCAATAAAAACCAAGTTAGCCCTATGTAGCAGGGTACCCCACCCCCTTCTGGCTATTTTTTCCACTGGAGTGTGTGTACTGTAGAGCTGTAGCTCTGCTACAAATGGTATGTAGGAGTTGAGTGGGAGGGAAAGCAGATGAACAACGAGCCTGAAAGAACAGAACACAGGAAAAAAATTATGTCGCTTCTGATACAAGTTTGATGCAACTGACTGTGGAATCAGAAAATGAAATGCAACAGGATTCCTCCGGGGGTGCTCTCTGGTTCTAGGTTCACATTGTACAGCATCCTCTGTATACACGGCTGACATGTCCTTTCTGCTTCTAAGGCAAGCAGCTACAGAATGGGGGAGAGGAGAGAATATGGAAGAGGTAAATAAAATGGACCTCACCCACTGGGCCTATAGTAAAGAGCTTTTAGCTACAGAGTGCTAGGTACAAAGGAGAAATGGCATAGCAATAAGAACACAAGAAGAGGAAGGCTGGATCAGGCCAAGGCTTATCTTGCACAGAATTCTGTTCTAACAGTGGTCAACCAGATGTATATTTGAAGCCCATGAGTGAGAAAAGAGTGCAAATAGTACTTTCCTGCTCACGATTCCCAACAACTGATATTCAGTGGCATGCAATCATTGCAGCATGAAGTCAGCATCACATATAACAATAACAATTACTTAATATTTATATAGTACTTTGAAGCATTCAAAGTGTTTCATGTGCATTACCTAGTTGGAATCCATGCAGCAATGCTGTAAGGATTGCATACCACCCTGATCTATTTTTAATGAAGAGTGACTTATAAATGCTTTAAATAAACAAGGTAAATCAGCGCTATTAGCCCTCGTATTGAAGATGGGGAAAATTGAGGTAATAGAGTGCCTTGGCCAAGACTACTTATGTTTATGGAAAAGGCAATATATTAACCAAGGCCTTCCTGATTCACAGCTCAGTCTCTCAGCCATTTTACCCTACACCAGCTCTCAAAGCCACTAGGTAATGAATCACTCCAATCCTGCAATTGAATTTAGAAAGGGGTTGTGTAGAAGGTTGAGGGGTAGAGCAAACAAAAAGCTAAGAAAAAGTTCTACTTTAGAACAACATCTATTAACAAGAATGTCTATCAAGATGCACTGCTCTCTGAATCAATGATACCTCTCAATATTGTTCAACACTACCATACTAAAATGTAACAACAGCCTTTCTATAACACATTAGAATGTCCAAAGTGATCCTTACAAGAATAATGCTAAAGTGTTTTAAACACTATTAAGTGCCGTATGAATGGCATGCCACTGTTCCCCATTTCTTCCACACTTCCGATGGGAGAGACTGAGGCTTGGTTGGGGTCATCTGGGAAACTCATGGTACAGGCAGATCTGAACCAAAGATTTTCTGATTCACAGCTCAGTCTCTTGGACAAATATAAGATAAAGACTTATGAATCCATATGTGTATTTGTTTGTTCTGAAGGAGAGGACAGGAAGTAATGGCAGAACAGACTCCTTCCTCAGCAAGGCAAGATCTACAACATAGCGAGATTGGCAACTGGAAGTTTACCTATTCAACACTAATGAACCTTATAATTGCATATACCCATATATGGGTGTGTTTGGGTGGGTGTCCCTTAACTGTTTAGACTTTACCAACTATTTTAGCCAAATTAGATACCAAACTAGCACACCCATTCTACCGGATATTCTGCTATATAATGATATTGATGTTGGCACCTGTCTATCTCGGGAGACAGTGGAAGAGAGCACCTTCGAGGGTAAAGTCAAGCAGTTGAAGAGTTACAGCGACTGTAATTACTGAATTTGTGGGGAAAGGCACAACCCTGACTGCTTCATTCAGATCATTGACAAGACTCTAGAGTGACTTTCCATGCAAGGCACATCACATGCTTTCCAATGTTTTGTTATCACAGTGAAGAAAACCAAAAACTGAAAACCCATGAATTTAACTAGCATCAACCCCCCACTGCAAAATCCACCCTAATAATCAGGTGCAACTGCTTGTCAGACCAATGAAACTGGTTATATTTCAAATCTCACTGGTTAGAAAAGGCCTGAAGAAGTCCAATTACAATTAACAAATCAATCAGTATTTGGTCTTGGCACTGTTTCTTGTGCCTCTGAACAGATCACTAATCTTCAGTGATAAGAGAATTTGTTTTCTTCTTCTTCCACAAAAGCAGATGGCCTGCACTATAGTTCAGTTTCTTGAGTGGGAATGCTAAGATGTAATTTACATCTTCTGCCAGCCAGATTCTGGGCAGGGGTCAATTAGTTTCAAATATTCCCTTAATTATTACATCTTCATCCAATTGTTAGCAACTACCCTTGTTTAAAACGAAACACTGAATTGTGATTCCAGCTATGTAACAACTCTTTATGTATCCCTCTCCCATCCCACCCCCAAATTCGAAATGCACACATTTCTGATTGCCATTTGTAGCATTCGCACCTACTGTAGTGAAATTGTTCACTCTCTTCCCAAATGCTTTGAAGTGGCCAGCACCAAGGACAGCGCTGACATGGGAATCTGGCAGCCTCTAGTCTAGTGAGTGGAAATTTTGAAGTGTTATCTGTGCCCTTCAGTATAACTGAAGGGCAGCAACAGACTACATAATTGGCAAAAGAAAGATACACATGGTTGCTTTCTGGAAAGGGGGGGGGAGGGGAAACCTACCACAGTCCTGTCTCATAATGCACCATCCCAAACACTGTGAGACAAAAATCGAAGGAGGAAATTATTCTGGCTCCTTTTTTAAATGAAAGGCAAAGATAAAGATTAATCACTCATCTTAAAATATTATCTATATGTAACTGCATCTCTGTAATTCTTTATGTTGAATATGTTTGTGCATGGTTCTGTTATTGTTAGTATGGTTAGGTGTTAGTTTGCACATATCATAGAATCGTAGAGTTGGAAGGGATCCCGAGGATCATCTAGTCCAACCCCCTGCAATGCAGGAATATGCAGCTTGTCCCATACAGAGATTGAACCTGCAACCTTGGAGTTATCAGCACCATGCTCTAACCAACCTAGTTATCCAGGTATCATGTTTATTATTATTATTTGTTGTTGTTGTTAAAAAGATTTATCTGATCACCAAACACAAGAGTTTGGGACCCCAGAATCCAAACACTAAGTACTTCTAAGCCATCTCTGTCTGAAAGTTTGCTTCAGATAAAAGAATCGAATTTGTGTGTCTGTCCGAGATAATGGCTGGTGATTGGTAGCCCCCTGCTGGGGAATTGCTGCTTAGCAAGTAATAAGAGTTTGCTTACAGCTACGGTAACTAGAGCAGAAATGTGTTTCTTCCCCCCCACTTACTTCTGCTGAAAGGCTTGCTGTGTATGGATTACAGCAGCAGATTACGGTCATTGTGTTTTATCTTATATAACCCACCCTGGAACAACAGGGTGAAGGGCAGGTAAGAAACACCATAAACAAATAAAAATAATAAAATTACAACAAACAGGGTTATATCTAGGATTCCTAGTACTAAACCATCACTGCAGAACTTAAGATATTTAGTTGGGGATAATTCTGCTGGTACGAATGAGATCACTCAACAGTAAATTGTTTGAAGACTGCCGGTCAATTACTTGGGATTGCAGCCTGAGTTTCGAAGACACAACTATGCACTGAAATGTTTGCTAACATAAATAGCTCAGTTAAATCATTAGCAATAACTAAGAAACGTTAATTAGGGACAACACAATTTTAAATTATAATGTGAACAAAACAAATGCAAATAAATTAGGCCAAAACATACTGTACATGCAAATTAGTCAAGACTACAGGGTAAATTTAATTTTGATACTGTGTTTTCAGTGGGCATGTAATTCATTTTAAGGAATTTTGGTTTTTGTGCTGTTCCATCAGCTCTAAGCACTGAGATGGGTTACAAATCCAGGGACATGATCCAGCCTTTCTATGTGTAGGTGGCAAATCACAGATGTTTGGCTAGACATCAGCTTCATACACCACACAGTAACCTACAAACCATTTAGCAGGGCAGTCCTGTACATGTTTACCTAGAAGAAGTATGTCCAGAAACATATAATGAAGTTTACTCCCAGGAAAGTGTGTATAGGGTTTCAACTTCTAAGTTAGGACTCTATTCTAAAGGTGACATGAGCCAGTCTTTGGGCTCATCCAAACCTTTGCTTGACCCATAAGCAGACTTCTGGCCACAGAAGAAGGGAAGCACAAACACAACAGACTGGCTAGAGCAATCAACAACTCTACCACCACAAACTAGTTGCACTCCCATGCTGGATGAACAGGAAGGCAAAGCCCTTTCCTATCTATCCTGTATAGAAGTCAAGTGGGCTGAAGAAACAGACAAGTATTATTACTACTATTTATCATCATCAGTGTTTCTAGAAGAAAATGTGAAGGCACTGCGTACCTTTGAGTACGCATTACTACTACTACTACTACTACGGATATTATCTTTGGGATGGCTTTCTTATACACCCTTAGGCACCAGGTGAAAACATTCCTCTTCAACCTGGCCTTTGGCTAATTAACATCTTATACTCCTTTTAAATGTGTTTGTGGGAGGGGGTTTGGAACGGGTGGGTTACTGGTTTGTTGGGGGTTTTTGTTCTTGCTTTTAATCATGTATTTTGTGTTTTTGTGTTGCATTTTTATGATGTCAACTACTCTGACATCTGCAGATGAAGGGTGGTATACAGACTTAATAATAGTAACACATGTACACCCTGATTTGCTTTGGGCCCGGGAGCCTTTACATGTACACAACATGCTTCCTCAATCATCTCTATGGGTCGAGAAGCCCATTACAAGTACACCTTTGTGGTGCATCAGTAGGGGAAAGTATTTGCACGGATGATTTGGAGCATATTTGGAGTTCTGGATCAGGGCAGAACATAATCCCTGCAGTTATCAATATTGCAGGTTTCCTTGGCACATAACATGACACTATATAAACTAGCCTTTTATGGAAAGTCACTAATATATAAAAGGTTCCATTTACTGTGCATCTCAGGTTTGTCTTTGAAAATGCATCCAGTAAATTCCAGACCTAAGCAATTACTTCTAGAGGAACTGGGTTCCAAATCCCTATCAAGTTCCTGAATTCTTAAACAGAACTGCTGACAGGGAAATAAGGGGATAATGCAGCCTAATTGATGCAGTTCCAATATTTTGTCCATCTTACACTTTTAAAAATGGTACACCTATGTGAGTAACATCCAGATAAACAGGATTTTAATTTCTTTCAAAACTATTGACAGATAAAAGACACAACTGCTTTAAATATAGAACATTAAATTTAGCTGATTTTGAAGGACACTAGTCAGCAAAGAGCCTGGCTCCTTGTCAAAAGACTTTTTATTACCAATTTCACAGTAGCCCAACCCATGCACAGCTGCGGTCCTAAACAAATTTCTTTCTTATATTGGCCAATCAAAGTGATTTAGAAACTGGTATCACTGATTTTGTGTGTTCTATTTATGGAAGGGTAGAATTCAGGTACACTTCTTGAGGCTACACAGGACAGCACCTGCACAGAAATAATGCTGCAAAGGAAGAGGAAGGACAAGGTTGTGTCCATACAACCACTGCAGTCTGAGGCAGTTACAGATTATAGGTCACCCATTCTGACCCCAGCAGTATCAGCTCACAGCAGTGGAGTGATGTACTTCCCAGCACTGGCTTTTTGCAGGCCTATTCTGCTACTCAAAAGGTAAGTGGCTCTGAACTCTGAGCATGTCATCAGCATCAATTTATAGAAAAACAGCAGCTCACATGAGCTGGATTGGTCCATTGGGCAGGGTTTCTTGCAATATGAATGGAAACAGCGCATTTGTTTTGCAAAGTTTGTTTTGCATTTGTTTTGCAATGCAGTTTTATTGGGTAGGGGGGCAGAAATATTGAAGAAAATTTAGAAAGTGTTGATTTGCTTTATAGTATAACTGTACCTAGGTCATATTCTACCAAATACATGACTATATAATGAGCCAACATATAAAGATGTACATACACAGCGAAATGTGTGATAATAAACAACAACAACAACAACTTATTACTGGTAGCCCGCCCATCTGGTTGGGTTGCCCCAGCCACTCTGAGTGTCTTCCAAAAGAGTGTAAAAGAAAAACAGCAACCTTTAAATGCCCACAAAAATGCAGACTGTGGATCCAGTTTCCCTTTTCTCCAGGATTAGGAAGGACTGTAGCTTGGTAGTAGAGTACCTGCTTTGCATGTCAGTCTGGCATCACCAGGCAGAACTGGGAATTCCCCAGTATGAAACCCTGGAGAGCTGCTTCCATCGGTCCGTGCAGGCAGTACTTAGCTACATAACAGTTTGTCTGACTCAGTAGAAAACAACTTGCTATATTACTAAACCTCAGTCCTGCGCCCCTAATAGAATTAAGATTCCAGCATTTAGTGGCCACAGAGCCAATTGCAAATTATTTCTCCCCGTGCTTCAAATTATAGAAACCCTGCCAAGTGCTTGTTGGAGGCAAATGAAGTATCAGCTAGAAATGCCTCACCATTCATAATCCTGAAGCACGCTGTGCACCTATTCATTTCTGTTTACTTGGGTGAGAGTTGACAATGTCTTCAGCCTTCTAGCTGACCAAGGTTGCAGCATGACACAGGGAAAGGAGGGGTAATGGGAGTTTACCAAATCACTTCACCTGCCTGCTCATGGATCCATTACATTTGCTGCAGCTTATCCAGCTTGTGTTCCGGTCAGCCGGAGGCAGCACTGCATAAAGTGCTCCAGATGACCTATTTATAGAGCATTCATCCTGATCTGCTTGCACAAAACTTGAGCAGAGGTTTGATTATTTCCAGTCTTTACTGAGCATTCATTCTCATTTTTGCAACAAAGAGCATTCATCCTGATTTGCTCATGGAACATTTATACATCTCCATATTTCCAAATAAACTTCCACATCACTTTTCTAACAGAAAAAAAGCAAAACTGTTCCTTAAAGGTGCACTTCTTGCGCACAAAACTATATTTCCCAGTATGCACTTGAATTCCTTCCACAAAATGCTAGCAGAGTCTCTCAGCCTTCAGTCTCTCCCCCAGCCTCATCGGCATTGTGGATTTCTGCATTTCTTTCTTCCTTTACAGGGTTGATGTTCAGGATTACATTTACATAATGCATGTGATGGATGCACTTTGAACACTTACAAGTACAATACAAATGTTAGGTGTTGTTTACCAACTTACTATCTTAAAATCAAAACAGAGTGAGATGAATAACATCACTTGCAAAGCCACATAATAAAAACATTTGCAATTTAAGAAATGTATATTTTCCAATAATTGTCCTAAACAACTTTCTTTTTTTGTATAGAGATTACCAAAAAAGAAATGTAGTTTTCAGAGAGGATGTTGTGTGCAACACGCTTGAAATAATTGGGAACACTAATGTAATCTGGCCAAGTGCACAATGTGTTCCTTCTTGACTGTCACTTTATGTTCAGAGTTATCACAGCTTATCTGGTCATGAGAAAGAAGGGTGGAGGCAAGAACACAATTATACTAGTCATGCTTTTGTTCTTCCCAATTGCAGACTCAAGCCAGCTGTCCTGGGTGTCTTTCTCACCGAACACAAATTCCCTTAAATTGATGTTAGGTGGTTCTAGCCAATGCAATAAATTCTTTCTAAAGACAAAGAAGAGAAGAAGAGTTTGGATTTGATATCCCGCTTTATCACTACCCGAAGGAGTCTCAAAGCGGCTAACATTCTCCTTTCCCTTCCTCCCCCACAACAAACACTCTGTGAGGTGAGTGGGGCTGAGAGACTTCAAAGAAGTGTGACTAGCCCAAGGTCACCCAGCAGCTGCATGTGGAGGAGCGGAGACACGAACCCGGTTCCCCAGATTACGAGTCTACCACTCTTAACCACTACACCACATTGGCTACACCACAAACAAGAATTCTCCTTAATTCCAGTCAAAGAATAAATTATTATTATGGCTGACCCCTAAAAAACCAAAAGATATTCCACAACATAGGGATGCTGGGAGCTTAGGTACAACATATAATACATAGTGGTGGTTAGAACCAGAGTCAAAGGTGGGGAAAACAATTCATGTGACTTTTCTTTAGTATAGTTTCTATGCACATTCACACAGACCTCTGTCCTCTATCCAGACAAGCACTATCAGAGCCCAAAGACACATCTGAGTCAGGGGGAAACACTCTTAGAATGAGAGAAGCAAGGTTGTTGAGGCTTGTGGCTGGGGAGGGGGGGTGTGCTGGGAGAATCAAAGGGCCAGATAGAGAGGCCCCTGTGAATGATTCTCTTCATTCTGGCTGTAATGGGACCCTTTCCCAGACCTGTAGTCCTAGTGTAAGAAAAATTTCCTAGGATAAATAAGATAGGCTAGCAAGAATGTAGCCAAAGCATCTTTGTGAGTCTGCTATAAAGTGTTCATTGTAGAGTCACAATTTTACCTGTACATTTGCAGGGGTACAAAAGAGTCTTGAGAGGTATACAAATCTAAAGCCGATGTTCGGTGAAGCTTATTTCTGAGTAGACATGCATGGGTTATGTGCTGTTAGTTCAGTAGTTATAACACATAAAGGTAGCTTAATTAGTAAGAATGAGACTGAAATCCTATACATACTTGCTCAAGAATAAGTTAAACTCAGTTACTTCTAAGCAGACATGCATAGGAATCTAATCTATTCTCCAGCATAGCTCAACATCAGAAATAGCATGCACAAAATGCTTTGCACATACCTACAATAGAGAAACACAGTCACTCAAATGCATTTTTAAGATAATTTACAAACCAATCCAATGCATATTAATTCAAGAGATCATGCAGCTTGTTCTCAAATAAATTTGCTTAGGACTATAGCCTTAGGTCAAAATTCTACACATACGAATCATTTCTAACTCGGATTTTGCCTGTTTTCCTTTGACATAACACACTGCTTTCAGTGAGATGGGACTTCTTTCCTGGTAGTCACAACTATTTTAGACTCCTATCAATGTAGATGTGCAGTTAGGATTTTGTTTTGTTCCAATGTGCATCACTTGATGCTGAATCTAATTTGCCATTCTGCTGCCCAGTCATGAATACAGTGAAATTGCAAATTTTAATGAATGGTTGGAAATGTTACATTTGAGTTTGATGGCCTATTGATTAAATACCACCTGTGGCTTGCTGCTTTTTTTATATACCTGCCAGTAGTGAAGCTTTTTCTTTGTCACTTGCATTTGACACAGTCCTTCAAATATATCATGGAGCTTTATTAAACTAGCGCATAGTCAGTGTCTTCTTTTGACCCCCTGCCACCCCGAGTTTTGGGTGATTGAAACACCCTGCAGAGCTGGAGGGAGAGTGCTCACAGGAGTTCGGAAACACAGGAATTCTAAAGAAAGATGTACAAACCACTGGGAATGATCAGGTCTAACGATTTTTTAAAGAAGGGAACAAACTTACAGCAGAGGTCCAATGGCTCCCTCCTCGCCCTCCTCACATATTGTGGGACAGACTCCACAGCAAGGAGATGGCTTTTCTGCACCTAAGTTAATATACACACAATCTTTATAGACCCAGGCATGTCACATGGGAACACAGATGGCTTGTGTTAACCATTACCTCCTCCTCTAGCTATGTCTGGGACCTGTGGATGCATCAAAGCGTGTGAAACACATATGATCTATTGCTACAGCTGCTACCAATTAGGTAAGGGTCATCTTGACCACTAATATGCTGCAAGCAGGGCTTCCAGACCAGCTCACATTTTCCGGTGAACACAGTGATGTATTTCGTCATTACTGGTGGTGGCTAAGTAGGGGTCCTGATCATGCATGCACAACGGCAGAAAGATAAGTGCAGGACTTGGCCCATAGAACCCTATGAGGATGGGAATGATTTTTTAAGAGGCACAGGAGCCTATTTTCTGCATGGTGCACAACAGCAAAGATGTGTGTGGCACGAGAAAGAGAGAAATGTGGTGGTCCTTCCCCATATCCAGGATTAATGCAGCACTGTAATTAAGGTCCTTCCCTTTTCCAGGATATCTGTGTATTGAGCTTGGCAATTTTTCAGGCTGTCTTTTACAGGCTTCAATGACTGATGTCATTATATGAATGATTTCCGAATGAACCTCAGAGTTTCATTATTCTGTTAACTCCATTGTTATTCCTTTGGTAGATCTTGTTTAGTTCACAGTTAGAACCTATATTGCTGTAACTTTTGCTGTGATTGTAATAATTCAGTAGACACACATCAGTAACGCTTGTTGCAAGTGAATAGGCTGTATTATATTGGAGAACCAGGCACCAATCATAACAAACATCAAAACCTCTTCAGTTTAAGAGCTATTTCCTCAAGCTACCACCAGAGAGCACCCTTGCTACAAAACAATGGAAACTAGGATGGGCTACAGAAAATGAACAGCTACAAACTGTTTGAAAATTCAGTCAGTCTACCTAAAGATTTTTATCACAGTTAGACCATCTTTTAAAATGTACATTTATGTTTTAAAAATGCACATCTCATATACAAATCTTCATATACATACAAAAAGACCCTTTGACGTTGCCTTTATACTGGATTTAATGAAGGCTTCAAATAGAAATGCTATACACAGTTGACGGTTTGCATCCCAAGGCAGGCTGGGGTTAAGAACAAATCTGTGACTTGCAAAATCTTGTATTTTTATACTCCTTAAACCAGTTCAATCCCTGCTGCTTTACGCAAGGGACTTGGCATTCAGCATACATAATCCAGAAGTGTTGAAATCACGAAGGAATTGCTTACTTTTTACACACACACACACACACACACACACACACACACACACACACACACACACCCCTGCTTAGTTTCCATCACCACAGAGATGTCTGGTGCACCCTAACCTAAAACACTCAATGAAAATCTTCCAGGGCAACCTCAGTTTTACAGTTTTCAATTAGCATCTCCATTTCTAGTTATTCTACTTTTGAAATAGCACCTTCTTTGAGATTCCCAGTAGCCACATTTTTATTCGCTCAAATAACCATTTTTAATAAAATGTCAGTGTTTTCTTACTCCGGTAGTTGCAAAAAAACAAAAAACAGTTAGCAGCTCCTCACTTCTTTCAGTTTTATCAGTATTTCATTCTCATGCTATCACCTGCAGTGTAGAGAGAAGAAATTTGAAATGCCAGACATCTCATGGCAAATCATGATTGTTGCCTTTATTTATAGTCAAACATGACTATGAGGTCCCATAAATACTATTGGAAAAGCAGGTGCTATAACATTAATATAAAGTACAGCGGGAAAAAACCTGTGAGTGGCAGTCTTGACACAGAACTCCAAAAAAGCGCCACACAACGGCCACTGTTGGTATGACACTGGTGAACATATACTTTCTTTATTATAAAATAACCAGACAGTGTTCCGGTAAAATCACTGTTTCATAACACTTCGTCAGCTTGCAAAGCTGTAAGAATAAACAGAAAGGAATAAACATCTGCGTGGAAATGCATCAAACCAATACAAAACATAATACACAATATAATGAACCGATAATCAATCAATGAAATAAGTAATGACATACCTTGCTAAATAATAAATTTTACTCGGAGCAGTGGTCATGGTCCATGTAACCACTGCTACCAAAGATTAGTGCTGTAAAGGCTTATAAAGCCTCCCAATATATATATGTTATATATTAACATTAATATAAGCAGATATGGACCAAAAATACATGGAACTCCATGTAAAAGCAGGGTATTCTATTTTTTTAAAGGCCTGATATACATATCTATGTACCGTATCCATCTATCTAGCAACGTTGTTTACGCTACCATGCCAAGTCAGACGAAGCTGCTATAGGCCCATCTCCTCAATCACCACTAGATGTCGCTCAGTCTACAGTGTTGACTTCTGACCACGCCTAAATTTTAAAATCCTTGAGATACAAATAGAAAACAGTGACAAATTGCCTGGAGTACACAGAGGCAGAGTTTTCCAGACATTTTGTTCAACTAGTGGAACACTTAAAGAGATTAGCACCTATGCATGCCAGGAAAGAAAGCCCTCAGGCGAGGAGGGGAGGGGGCTGGTCGCTTCTATTGTCCTGTTTTAAACAAAGGACTACACAGCAGCCTTTCCAATCTGGTGTCCTCCAGATGTGTTGGTCTACAACTCCCATCAGTTGTGCTGCCCAGGGCTGGCAGGAGTTGTCCAAAACATCTGGATGACACCAGATGTTTAAAATGCTTTAAAAGGGGACTTTAAAAAAAAAAGTTCACCCTTAAATAGATGAGCACTTTAAGAACACAGCACTATTGCCAAAGACATAGTTGCCAAGATTAGTCTCTCCATGATAAATTGTGCCCACTCCAGCCACAATATGTAAGAATTAGGGTCACCATCTTTTGAGTCTTCAGTCCTCTAGAAAATCAGAGAACAGGTCTGGATATATACTGGGCAGTGGGCCAGCCCAAGATATTCCACCCACAGAAGCAGACTGGACTAGCAGATGAATTGTAGGGTAGATGAGCAACATACATTTAAAGCACATTGTTTTAAAAAATCCAGGTATTTGTGACCATAGCATACAAAAATGCATTATATTATGCATGTGCTCTACCGCTCACCTAAAGCACTTCCTGTTATGTATGCAGGCATGGTAGGCCAAAGCCAGGCTGTATGCATGACATTGCAGGCCTAGGCCTTAATTCCTCCTGGAGCTCAGGTGCCTCACCTGCATAACAAAAGGCAGGGACGATTCTAAAAACCCTCCAATGATATTTGCTGGTAGCTGGCAGGCAGCCAATCCATGCCAGTGTTATGATTTGCCAGTCACAGCATTAGGCAACCTATCACAGGTGGGGCCAGGTGTGTTGCCTGAGCCGGCTTAAGGTAGGTGTGTGTGTGTGTGTGTGTGTGTGTGTGTGTGTGTGTGTGTGTGTTCTTCTTGTTCCTGGTGTTACAATAAATCCTTTTGAGCTGTAATCTGGTTTTGGGTCATGCTTGAACCCACCTACATTTCACCTCCTTTACTTCCTTTTTGCCTCCATATTTTTGCATTTCTATTTTGACAGAAAGAGAGGAGAAACGCCAGCAACAAAAGTGGATAAAATGTAAGCAAACAACACTCTCTGTACTCTTATAGGCCTGACTCCTACAAGGCACAATCACTGCCTTGTAACAACTTATAAAAGGTTTAACAACTTATAAAAACTGATCTCCCAGCAAGAAGGTAAAATATTACTAAAGGAGGTCAAATCACAGTAGGGAATAGGCCAGAAGATGTCTGAAAGACACTAAAGGGAACAGTAAGCCTACTGTTTATGGGGAACATATATTTAAAGTGCTGGGTCTTAAAACTATTACATCAGTAAAACCTCCGAATAGAAAAATAAGGGCTGGCAGAGAGCAATACGTTTGTTTGTGTAACTGACAAGTGAGAGCAATGACTGGCTATGACAAGGCACCAACTGCTCTGTCCTTTTGCATCGCTTCCTAAAAGCATCATATGCAAATGTTAAAAGCCAAGAGCTGAACAAAGAGAATGATACATTGCAGGCCAAAGTAAGATTTATGCCTCTCTAGCCTTCGTACTTGCAAGCAGAACTGCTAGAATTTCTAGCTACTAGGAATAAACGCTTCTGGGGTTGTTGTTGTTGATGATGATACAGTTGAATCCAACTGATTGACCTACAGTAGGAAATTCTGGTGGAATTCAACGGGGTGCTAATACAAACATTCTGTCTGGGGAATGATTCCTGGATGTGCTCTTCTAGGGGTTCTCTTGAACCCCCCCAAGACCCAATTTTTGGGGGCATAGGGAGGAAGCCCCATTGTGCATGTAGAAGTCCTTGCTAAGGGCTTCTGCTGACACAGCGCGTTAGATGAATCCTGCCCTCTGTACCCACTTTTCGGTGTTCAGAGATCTGCAATCCTTTTTATTGCAGTAAATGGGCAACTCTTATTGCTTTACTTGCTTTTGACACCACTTCTCAACGTAAGGAGGTGGAAGCACTCTCTCTGGGTTGTTGCTCAGCAGAGGCATCTAGGAAATATCCTCCCACATTCACCATACCACCTATATTTACCATTTCATTGGAAAACCTATAGGCAGACCTATTCTCTGGATGGCTGATGTGGACAACCCCTCTGCATTTACACCCAAGAGTCACTTATTCTTGGTATAATACCCAGTGGTTGTTACGTGCTCCCTACCTAACCTCACCTTCAATGAATAAAAATGCCAAGTCGTCTGATTATATCCCTGGAGACAATTCACCAGGGCGCTGTGCTTCAAAACACACAAGGTTTCCAGTTAGAGTCTCAAGGGAGCGCGGGACAGGCAGTCACAGGTGTTAGATCACACAAATAAAATATATTGGCAAAGGCAGGCCAGAAGCAATGCATCTATCACTTATCTGTATTGATTTAACCAGATGAGTTTAATTCAGATCAGTGAATACACTGGGATTTTGAACCAATTTACTCTTCCTGCTGATAAAAAAAAATGTGTTCACTATTGCTTCTTACTAGTAATTATCCTTGCAGCGGGTCACCGTTTCCATAGTGACTGGGTGTTTGATCTTCTAATCAGCATGCAGTTCTCCAATGTTACCACATTATAATACATTATACAAGCAAAACAAATACTGTGTAAAAGGGCTCTCTCTCTTTTGCACTATATGGTGATGAAAGCAAAGCATTACAAAAACTAAATGGTAACAGATGAGTACAAGAAATAATAATATTTACAAAGCATGTGGAGTTTTGGGGGGTCCAAACTGCTACAGAGAAGCTGTAAGGCAGACCAATATTATTACACCCATTTTGCAGATAGGATGGTGGCTTGAGATTCAGAAGTATTATTTTCTAACATCTACTCAATAAGTTAGTAACTGAGGTCAGCCTTCAGATGGGAGGGTGGGGCCCTGACTGACTCCAACTACAAAAGCTGAGGCTGCTGAACAGATTCTTAGGCTGGGGTGTTTTGGCTGGTCTTTTTGTATCTTGTGATTTATGTGAAAATTCTTCAGTTTGGTTATGTGTTTTTCAATGTTTTATTTATTGTTTATGACTACTTTTGTTATGTTGTAGTTATGCGTTTTTTCATGTTGTCAGCTGCCTTGAGCATGGTTTGAACTGTAGAAACGATGTATATAATTCGCATGCTTTGCCACAACACCACACTGACACTCCCCCGCCCCCAAGTAAAGTTTGGCAGGAGGATTAAATAGATTCTAGTTTTGATTCTACCACTCAGTTGCAATCTTGGGATATTAACTTACCTTGGGCTTCATTTTCCTCAGCATTGGGAATTTCAAATTACCCTTTCTTTCCAGTTGTAATGATTTCAAGAAACTCAAACCATGGTTTAGGATTATTGACTGGGAAATTTGCTCATGAGTGAGCAAACACCAGCCTGGGATACCTAAGGACTAAGCTTACTAGCCATGGTTCACATACCCTCCAACATTTCTCCAATGAAAATAGAAACGTCCCATTCCATAACGATAATTTTACTATATATACCTCACACAGCTTACTGAGTTGCCCAGACACTCTTGGTGGCTTCCAACATAACTAAAAACATAAGAAAACATTAAACACTACAAAAACGTCCCTATACGGGATTGCCTTCAGATGGCTCAGTGGGTCAGATAACTCCAGGCCCTCCAACATTTAACCAATGAAAATAGGGACATCCTAAGGAAAAGCAGGACATTCCGGGATCAAATCAGAAACCGGGACAGCTTCTCTAAATCAGGGATGTCCCTGGAAAATAGGGACACTTGGAGGGACTGGTTTCATGGGCTGGGCAACACCTCAATTTTTGCAGCCTCAGGCCAGAAGTCTATCAAGTCCGTATTGAGCTGCTATAAATAGTTGGAGAGTGGCTGGGAGGATCACAATTTGTGCTGTGTTAACACAGGCTTGATGTTAACTCCTCCTCCCACTACTTAATCTTGCAGCCCTAAACACACTTACTAGTAGTAGCAAACAGGATGGTGAGGCTGTGCCACTCACTAGACCTCCCTCTGGCCAAGTGACTGCTGCAGTGACACACCTGAAGGAAAGTCAAGCGAGCCGAGTAGCACCACTACACTGTTGCTGCTTACTAGGAAGTAATGGCCACTGAACTCAATGATATGTACTTTTAAATTAGCATGCTAAGGATTGCATGACGAGAGTGTGACAATAAGAAGTTCAAGCGTCTTCACTACTGCTTAGCTAAGTGTGAAATGACTCCCTTGGTGGGTAAAAGTTTTGCTATAGAATGCTTCATTGCCATGCAAGATAGAACCTCCTTTTCTAAGCACAAGGAAGCACTGAAATTAAGTGAACCTGAAATATTTCACATGCTGTATGAACATGAGTAAATCTAAGCATGTAAAGCGGCTGTCATAAAAGCAACTATTTTTCATGATCTTGTATAAACTGTTCGCAGTATTACAACTCTCATTTTATTCAGTGAAAACATCTATTTCTGTCCCCTTATCCTTCTGTCCATCTGCTTCTGTTGATTTGGTTGATTTAGTTATAAAACAACCACATTTTCTAAGGAAAAGCAAAATAACCTTTAAAAGGGGGGGGGGTATGATTGTTATTCCATAAAATGACTGAGCCACACTTTAGGGAAATACGTTTTGAAATGTCTTCAAGAGTCGCCTATATAGCAAAATAGCAGGCATTTTTCTCATTTCAGTTGATCCCTCATTCCAGAGGGCTGGACTTTCCTTACCTCTTCCATTTTACCTCACTATAAATACTATTTACCGGTAATAGCATTCCCTTTGGGGTCATGCGCCAAGCCTCTGGATACAAAGCCTTGGCAATACCTAAAGCCAATTTATTGCAAAAGCTGTGGAAATTTTACATATTCTACCTTCTGTTGTTAGCAACCTACTTATAACCACACCCCTAGAAGCCCTAAATCTTTTGCCAAATGCAGCCAGCAGCTATACAGTTTCTTTACTTAATTCTTCCTCTCTAACCAAGAAACATAACACAAGCACTCACTTCCTAACAGGACTTCCACCAGGGAATTCTAATTGTATTCTGTCAAGACTCAGTTCTCTAGAAATATTAAACACACACACACACACACACACGATGATAAATACCAGATATCCCTTTAAATATCAGCTGCCAGAAATCACAAGTAGAAAGAGTGCTATTGCACTCGGGTCCTACTTGTGGGCTTTCCATAGGCAAGTGGTTGGTCATTATGATGCCAGAATACTGGAGAGGGACACAGGTGGCGCTGTGGTCTAAACCACTGAGCCTCTTGGGCTTGCCGATTGGAAGGTCAGCGGTTCGAATCCCCGCAATGGAGTGAGCTGCCGTTGCTCTGACCCAGTTCCTGCCAACCTAGCAGTTCGAAAGCACGCCAGTACAAGTAGATAAATAGGTACTGCTGTGGCAGGAAGGTAAACGGTGCTTCCGTGTGCTCTGGTTTCTGTCACGGTGTTCCGTTGCACCAGAAGAGGTTTAGTCATGCTGGCCACATGACCCAGAAAGCTGTCTGTGGACAAACAGTGGCTCCCTCAGCTGAAAGCGAGATGAGCGCCACAACCCCATAGTCACCTTTGATTGAACTTAACCGTCCAGGGATCCTTTACCTTTACCTTTTACCTAGAATATTGGACCAGAGGCCTTTGGCCTGGTCCAGAAGGTCTCATCTTATGGTCTTATAAACACAGTTGTGAATGTGCTCCAACCTGTGGCAAGTAGCACTATGCACTTGTTGTACGGCTACTTGGCCATACTGTAGTATCCTGGGGCCCATGGCAATCTGCTTGCATTCCACTTGAGAGTGTGGTGTGGTGGAATGGATCCATCGGTGGAGTACAGCAATTTATGGATCATGCTTTATAGCAGAGGGTTCTGATTCATTAGAGCAATTAAGTAGGTGTACTCAATAAAGCTGCTATGCTAACTCTACAAATCAACAGACAGGAAATTTATTGTGCGTCATAGGCATATGTTTTAATGCTCTCATGGTAAGGACTTAAGTATATGAATTTAACTGGTCTAATCTATTTCTTCCCTGTAATAAGATACAACAGGAAGGAGATGGGAATATAAATATTAAAATAAGAATTTATCTTCCTTATCTTTACTTTCACTCACCCAGGGACATCTAGAATAGCAATATTATCTGCAGCCTGAAAAATACAGGTTCAAATTGGATATTACACATGATTTGTTTCATCTTCTTTCTGTTCAGCACTCCACTCTCTTGATACATAGCCTATAGAGGTGGAACATCACCCATTACTATGGTTTGTCAATTGAAACATCACACTAAACCATAGTTAAGCCTAATTAACAACAACCTGATGTTATCTATGAATGGAGAAAAAATTCCCCCCGATAATAATAATAATAATTATTATTATTATTATTATTATTATTCCTGCTTGGTTTTCATTAAGTTCAAACACACCATCATTTTCCCTTGTCTATGCAAAGCAGAATTTTAAGAAGGCTTTACTAAGAAGTAGGTAAAGGTAAAGGTAAAGGGACCTCTGACCATTAGGTCCAGTCGTGTCCGACTTTGGGGTTGCGGTGCTCATCTCGCTTTATTGGCCGAGAGCCGGCGTACAGCTTCCAGGTCATGTGGCCAGCATGACAAAGCCGCTTCTGGCGAACCAGAGCAGAGCACGGAAACGCCGTTTACCTTCCCGCCGGAGCGGTACCTATTTATCTACTTGCACTTTGACGTGCTTTTGAACTGCTAGGTGGGCAGGAGCTGGGACCGAGCAACGGGAGCTCACCCCATTGCAGGGATTCGAACCGCTGACCTTCTGATCAGCAAGCCCTAGGCTTTGTGGTTTAACCCACAGCGCCACCTGGGTCCCTTACTAAGAAGTAGACCACTAACCAAATAGCTAGGATCACATATTCACTTAACACTGACAGTTGAAGAGACACCTATGAAAACTTCTAGTTTGATTGTACTCTAAGACAGACTTTTGCAGAGAGATGGGATATAAGCGTACCACATAAAATTAATATGCTGATCATAAAATGAAAGCAAATCATATGAGCAAGCTATGTATGGAAGAAGAACATTTTAAGAGAGACTGTCATTAATTAACTGTTATTACAAAGCAATCAATGCTGAAGGAAAGCTTCTCTCTGGAATTTTAAGGGCTCAGCAGTTTGTCTGAATCCTAATCTGTCAATAAGGATCTAATGGTTTTGTGAATATCCCACTTGTCAAATATCAAAGCAGCTGAGAAATTATAGCAGAGTCAATATTTCACTTTCTAAAAGAACACTATTATTCACTGGCAAGTTACCATTAATGTGATATAAATAGAAATATATCCATCAGCAAATATGAATTACACCCTTTCCTGGGATTTTTGAAGTTATATTACAGTATATATGAGACCATTAAAAAAAAAAAGTCAAGCTGTGCTATACAGTCTTTTAGAGCAGGAAAAGGCCATCTTTGCACATGGATATTACAGGTTGTGCATGAAGACTGGATTTGTACATGTGTGGACATCTACAGCCCATAGAATTTTTATTTTGTATCTGCTATGTTATTTTTTATCTGGCATAGATACAAAAAACCTCAGGAATGGACATGGCAACTGCATATCCAAATCCATGCAAATAAAGCCATGAACATCTGTATGGCCTCTTGAGCCCGCTTGTTCTACTTCTAATTTCCTACAGAATGGTGTCTATTAAAACACACATTTTTAATGTGATATAATTTGATTAATGCATTCATTACTAACTGCCTCACTCACTAAAGAATTGATGAGCCTAATGATTAACCTGAACAATGCTTTCAGCTATAATTAAGTTTAACCATGATACTGGAAAATGAGTTGCCCTGCTAATGTCATTGTTCATTGCTGGGACATTTTAGGATGTCAGAAGAGATGTTGGTCTTGCTATGTATTGCCAGTACGCCTATGCTTTTTGAAGTGGCCCCAAAACTCTACATGGGGTACATTTATCCAAGCAAAACAAAATAATAAAAAAAATTCCTTCCAGTAGCACCTTAGAGACCAACTAAGTTTGTTCTTGGTATGAGCTTTCGTGTGCATGCACACTTCTTCAGATATTCTTCAGATTTATCCAAGCAGTATGTGATACAATCCCCTCGTCACACACTCTGTTTTCAAGCTCTCCACTTGATTCTTGCTGCAAATGTCATACCATTATTAAATTCTTCTGGAAAGTAAAGTAAAAGTTCCATCCAGATAATTTTTCAATCACTGGGATTGAAATCACTGGGATTCACACACACACACACTTGACTCAACTTTAAAAGTTCAAATTAAAATCAATAGAAGATATCCAGCTGACTCACACTCCCAGTAGACCTAGTGAAGTTAAGTCCCACTGATTTCAATAGGTCTATTCAGAATATGATTAATGACAGTGTTTACAATTCACTGTGCATTGGATGCAAAAGGCTATTTTTTTAGGATTGCATCATTGGCATGCCTCATATTGCCCACTTTAATGCTTTCCTCAGGCAGACAAAACCCAGCACTTGATCAGAATGAGCTAATAAGCACTGAAAGAGCTGTACTGTGGTGGTGTACTCAGATCTGGAGCAGTTTTGAACAGAAAAACAGCTGACAGGAATTGGGCTTAAACACTTTTGCTCTCAGGGCCGTCTTAAGCATATCCGGTGCTGTGGTGCAAAGCTCCCTCCACCCTGTTTACCAGAGTTGTCAACCTTTTTTTAGGGGGGACGGCACTGCCGGCAGGGCTGGAGGAGGCGGGCAGTGGCTGGAGGGCGGCTCCTCCAGCAGGGAAGAGGCAGAAGCTGGACGCGGCACCTCCCGGCTCAGCTGTCCGCTTTGTGCCACTGTGGCCACGGCAGACGGAGGCTCCGGGCGCGGCGCTGCTTCGGCGCAGCATGGCGGAGGTGGGTGAGGGCAGCGAGCTGATGCCGGGAGGCACCGTGTGCAGCCTCCGCCTCTTCCCTGGCGCCCTCCAGAACTTGGCGCCCTGGCACCACTAGCCTCTATGGGTAAGGCGCCCCTGCTTGCTCTTCCATTCAACCACACAGCATCATCAGGCTCCTTTCCATTCACAAATTTTGTCGAGGTGTGGCAGGGGAGTAGACTTATTAGTTTGTTGTGGCAGGGGAATAGATTTATTGGTTTGTTCCAGCAAAAACAACAAACTAATAAGTCTACTTCCCTTTCTTTACACGTGACTTACTAACTGGTACCTTATTTTAACTTACAAGAGAAATGTAAATTAAATGTATCCGAGATTGGGTTTTGTTGAAATGCACTGTTTAATCAATCAGAGTAGCTAAGAGTTATGTTAATTATTTGAAATGACATCCCCATGGATTAGTCAATACCATCTCACTGCTAGCAATGTTTAAATGTTCAAAGATACAAGAGACAATGTGGATTCTTTATTTTCCTTCTTAATGCTCTGCTCTAATCTTCATGCTGTCAAATCTTTACAAGCACATAGGAACTACATCCATCATCTCCTCTGTCATTATGGCCATTATGGTCAAAGATCAAATACATGTAAAATGTATTTACAGTTGATTGGGATTTTCCCTTAAATCCCATTGCCTGAGGAAATCAGATTTTCAGAAATTGCCAATTAGCAGAGCTTCACTGGTTTCTATTGCTGATTTATACCAGTTGAAGATCTGGATTTTTCTGGCTATTTTAAACAATAGGAGTATAGGATTGCCACGTCACCTCACCTCACCAGTGTAGAACCCAAAGGCTGCTTGAGCAAACAAGAATCCTGTACTTTAAAAAGATAATCTCAATTTCTAAGGATAACAGACTGGTGTGAGGCAGTGGCAGTGGTGGCAGCCACTTCCCTTGCTCATTTTTGTGGGGTAAGACAAGGAGCAGCCAGTCTCTGAAGCCTCACACACAACCTCCAAGTGTCCAGATTTTCCAGTCCTGAAATTACGTAAGCCATCCCAGCTTCTGATGTGATCCTAGAATGTCCCTATTTCCTCTATCAGTGCTGCCACTGCCAAGCTCAGGGATGAGGATGAGCCAATGCTTGTCCCAAGCTGTTGCCTCTCCATAGCCGCTACTGCCAGCCTCCTCCCTTGGGCAGCTTGTAGTGGCTGCTGGAGAGCAGGGGAGGAGGGGCTGCTGCCACTGAGTCCCAACCCATGTGATGCGCCGGCTCTGAGGGGCAGGAAGAGGGCAAGGGGCAAGGGGCGCCCTGGGCGGGAAGAGTAGAATTCAAGGAGTCTTGATTTTTTTTATTTTAAAAAATGCTCTGTGCATTCATGTCTAATTCTTGCCCCTTTTGTGAGTAGGGACATTAAAAATGGGGGGGTTGTCAAGGAGAGTCAGGCAGGGCAAGTGAGAAATGTCCATATTTTCCTCTGATGAATGCTGGAGTGTATTTAATCAACATGTTACAAGATATGTGATTCAACAACAGCAAAGATTTAATTCGTTGTCTGTCCTGCCACGGACATCAGGGCTACATTTAAGAGGCTTACAAACATGACATATTCTCTGTGGCACGTCTATGAATATATTTGATTGCTGTTTCCACCTTAATGCACTTATTTAAAGGCAATTTGACACTTTTTCTTTCCTGTGCTTTTTCATACAGGATTTTTCCAGGTTGCCATGAGACATTTGAAAAAGCACTGATACACATTCTAATCACGTACGTGCTCTTGTTTGCAGCTTGTTCTTTTATATTTAAAACATTCAGTTTTTCTCATTTGTTTTAGGCATGTATAAATACTAACCTCTTCAGGACCATTATTCTGCCTAGATTGATGTGCAATAAAGCGATGCCCCGTAATATTTAGTTAAAAGCAGAGGCGCGGTTCATATGTTGCCACTCGGATATGCAGTATACCTATGTAGACATTATGCATAGGAAAACCTGCTGCATAGCAATGTGTGCATTTAAAAATGTACCTTGAGTATTGTTACACAATGCAAACAGCAATCAAGGGATGGCCTTTTAAATACAATGCCAACCTCTATCACTATAATACATAAAAACAACGAAGCTGTGCGGTGTCACAATGACAGCTGGATTTAATTAACAGTTCACTAACAGCATCTCAATAATATAACAGGCAGAAAACATTCCAATAGATCAATTAAGACTATGGGTCTTAATAGATGAATTAAAACCTGGGGCCTTCCAGATCTTGTTGGACTGCAGTGCCCATCATCGTTGACTGTTGGCCATGCTGGCTTAGGCTGATGAGAACTAGAGTACCTAGCCCTAAGAACTGGCATTGTCCTAGTCTTATTGTGTGAATTCCGTTCCCAAGGTTGCCACAGATCTTACCATTTTCTTCCTTGTCTCATCTGCTACTTTCTCCAAACTTATGTATCAAAGAAACAGCTGCGGTTATAAAAGGAGGAATGTTACTTTTGTTTGCCTGGAGGGAGATATGCACCTGGTTTACCTCCTGCAGAAGAAAGCTTATGGATGCATTTATATGTGAATATGTATAATGGAGCCTCAAATTGGTAATTTCAGTACAGCCCAATAAGATTCACTTTCCCCTTAAAACCAATCCATGTCTGGCTACTACAAGGCATCAGCGTATTGCATGTCATTCAAAAGTATATTAAACATTCTGTGCTTTGCAGGCAAATGAGATGAAGCAATTCCAACAGCTGAGCATCATTGCCAGCATAGTCACTGGAATATATATCTGTTACAAAGCTCTCTGCATCGGTCCTTTATTTGGAAGTTGAGAGGCACGGAATACCTGTAATTCACATGCTGTTATGCCTTTCGGGAATGTCAACATAACTGGTATAATCAGGAGCACAATTGAACTCCTGCCTCATATGAAAACCTCAAAGCAGCTTGTCAAGAGTCACAACAGATGCCTTAATAATACAAACGGCAAGGTTTATTATGGCTAATGCTATACCACTATTCCTATTTTCATGCTATTTAGAAGAAACAGTGTGAAAAGGATACAAAGGCTAATGTTTATTATTCCAGGATTAAAGCGAAATCTTCCACCACATGCATTGCTCACATGATATCTAATTACACAATTAATGTGTGTGCGGGGGGAGTGCATACCTTCGTACCCTTAGCACAAACATACACATGCAGGGATCACTAAACCTACAAAGCTGGAAAAATGTCACAGCATGCTAGGCTTGTGTCACAATGAGGGAGGGGAAGCTGTGTCATGGAGAAAACAAAAGGTAAAGGGGATGCCATTGTCAGCTGGCGGAGACGCCACTCATTAATCCTGAGGGGCCTGGCTGTCAAAATCCAGACTGCCACCGCCTGCTGTTCTGTGTGCTCTCAGGAAGCACTGCACTTGCAGTAGGGAAGTATGATTGATAGCAGTGTTGGAAGCGCCTAATGGAAACTGAACAAAATGCTCTAATAGTTCCCTGTCCTGTAAGGACTTAAGAATATAGGCTCACCTCCTCAAATCAGCCAAGGAGAGACAGTCACCACAAAACTGTATCTAACACATACAAATAAAATTCAGATGGGGGTAGCCATGTCAGTTTGTTGCAGCAAAACCAATAGAGAGCAGTGGCGTTGGGTGCCTATTGGCAGGAAGGCCAACAGCAGGTGAAGACAGAGTCAATGGCAAGCAGGCAGAGCCAACTAGGGCTGGGTGATATCTGGTTTTCAACATTGTGATGTACCGGTATCACCAGTTAAACATTGCAATATACCAATATATCATTGCTGTCTGAAATAAGGGTGGACATATGTAGAGGCATTGTCTGACTTCATGGTTTTCACCAAATTGTGATTTTTGCATAGCACCCACACCAGAAACCCACATCATGATTCAGGATATATTGCCAGGTCAAAAATTATTAAACCAATATCACAATATGGACGATATATCAATATATTGCCCAGCTCTAGAGCCAACTAACTATAGTTTTGCCCGCATCCTCCTCCCTGCTGAGTTCTACAAGAGCAACATTGGGACCAAGAAGGAGGAAGCTGACAGCCCTGCCACACCTTAGACTGGTTGCCTATAAGAAGGTAGACAGGTGGGGGCAGGCTGGGGACAGACTGATGTTGGTGGGGCAGTGCCTTACTTGCATTTAGAGACCAGCCTCCACTGACAAAGACTCCTTTACCACCTTAAAGACTAACGAATTGGTGCGCAAGCATCTATTTCATCAACTGTGTGAAGAGTTACCATCAGTTTTATATGTCAGGTTTGTATATACATATAGAGGGGTGGGGAATGGTGGGTGGGTGGGTGTTGGAAACAGCAGTGTCCAGCAGCAATGGAATGCAAAAATTACAACGAGAAATGATTCAATTAAAGGATGCAAAATAAGCATATTGGCCAATCAATCACAGCAGCAGTAGCTGATGATAGCACAGGCGTCCTAGATTTGCTATGTTATTTAACACCAGTAGTGGGACAGGAAACCCACAAAATTTATATAATTAACAGTCCTTTAGGTGGGATGGTTGTCTTACCAGCACTATTACCCAAAATGTGGGTTAACCCTAACTTTCTTCTTTGTGGGGCTGTGTCTAATGGCCTGAATTATATTTGATGGGTGTGTATTATTTTTCTTAGTTTGCTTTGAATGTTGTTCTAGTGTTGTTACACACCTGAATATCTTAGTGACACAAGTAAGCCATATGAAAATCAAAACAATTACACAAACCATTTTGTCACGCATTTACAGAACACTCGGAATGCAAATAGATCCGCTTCCCAGAAGTGGGCAGGGATCTTCCCAGCTTAGTTAACCTTCTGGGATTCTCTGTGCTCCATCTGTGTGGAGAGAAACCACTCTTGTTTCTCTCTGCCCTCCCTGACCGCATTGCACTGTTTCACATGTTGCCATTTGTAAATAAATTTGTGAAAATACCAAGCATCATTCAGAGATGTTGGCTTTGCCTGTTACTTTCAGAAAAGTTTTGTTTGTACATAATCCTGTCCTACACTTGCAGGTATACACAGTTATCTGCCAACAAGAATGGTTAAATACAGGTCTGCATAAAATCCAGACAGATTATTTGTTATTTGATGACCGTAGACCTTCAGAATGTTTCCTAATCAATTCTTCTACAGTGGTACCTCGTGTTACGTACTTAATCCGTTCCGGAGGTCCATTCGTAACCAGAAACCGCTCGTAACATGAGGCGCACTTTCGCTAATGGCGCCTCCCGCTGCTGCTGCACAGCTGCAGAGTGACTTCCGCTCTCATCCCAGGGCAAAGTTCGCAACAAGGGGCATCTACTTCCGGGTTAGCGGAGCGCGTAACCCGAAACATTCGTAAGGGGGGCGGTACGTAACACAAGGTACCACTGTACTTAATACCTGCCCTCCAAAGCTATTCTGTCTCCTAAGGACAATCAGAACTGGAAACTGTCTGGGGAAAGCAGCATTGAGGAGGGGAAAGTGGCAGAGAAAAGGAAGAAAGTGTTCTTGTCCCATAGCTTCTCCACTGAAAGATTCCCCTTCCTTGCTCTTAATTTCATTAAAGTGGAGAGGGGCAGTTGAGCAGTTCTGTCTTTGGGGAAAGCCAGACTGACTGTTTGGCTGATTGGGAATGTTGTCTGTATCATAGTGTCTAGATGGTCTCTTTGCTTCCATTAAAGACAGATTAAATATGATGCCTTCCAATCGTTTCTGGCCCGCAAACAACATAATTATGTTCAATAAAATATGGGCTTCTTTTGCAGTAGCGCTAGAGATGTGGGAAAGGAAATGCATTTCTTAATAGTGGCCCTGTGCAATTTTTTGTCTGCTTTTTGAAAGAGAGCCCGTTATGATAAATGATCCTATATCAAAAGCTTCTAGCAGCTAATGGTGTTGCCTTATGTCCGTGAATCCCCAGATCTAAATTTTCACACTACAATTAGGATATGCTGAGCATAAAAAAGAACTCTGATGGGAAGTACAAATTTAAAGTCTAGTGCATCACAATTTAGGCACAGTTTTTATGCATTTAAAATGTGAATATGTTTTTCTACCAAAAGCCTTATATTCTCGTTTGTTTACATTTTAGGTAACTGTACACGTGAGGCAAAAATGTGGTTTTTTAAAGAAATTGTAAATGTCAAAAGCCAATTCACATTGTTTGGCATGTGGATAAAAACAACAAAATCACAGGCTGATTTGAATGAGATCCAAAGCCAATAACATTCAATGAAAGGCATAAGTATTTAAAATTAATGGTATCTCTAGGTAGAATATCTTTGCTTGGTGGTAAAACCTGTTTATTTCAGTGGAATATTCTTCTAAATGAGCATGTTTAAGATTATAGTCTCTGGTAAATTAGCCGACACAAACATGATGCTACTGCATGAATACTTCTGCATTTCTTGCCAACTATTTGGCCTTGAACGATAGCAACGTTTTTTTCTAATCTTTTCTAAACTTCTGTATAGACCTTTCAGTTAGATCTGCCTTTTGATGACCAGTATTGATATAGAAAGGAATTGGATTGTTGGGGCTACTTCACAGATTGCAGCAATCCATGGATACATGTTTCTTTATCACATGAGCACATTTTAAAAGAAAGAACAACACATTATGGGGAACAACACAGAAACTTACAATAAACCTATACAGTGGTACCTCGGGTTAAGAACTTAATTCGTTCTGGAGGTCCGTTCTTAACCTGAAACCGTTCTTAACCTGAGGTACCACTTTAGCTAATGGGGCCTCCCGCTGCCGCCACGCCGCCTCCACACGATTTCTGTTCTCATCCTGAAGCAAAGTTCTTAACCCGAGGTAATATTTCTGGGTTAGCAGAGTCTGTAACCTGAAGCGTCTGTAACCCAAGGTACCACTGTAGCTGTGATCTCCATACAGTGTTAAGTGGACTTGGTCCAAGGCAGGAACTAATTTTTATTCTGATAGATTCAAGTTAACAAGAAAGAAGATTCCAACTAAACACCAGGAATAACTTTTTCGGACAGTAAGAGCTGTTTGACAGTGGACCGGTCTCCCTCTGGAGGTGGTAGACTCTCCTTCCATGGAGGTTTTTAAACAGGGGTTGGACAGCCCTCCATCATGTATGCTTTAGGTGAGATTCTTGCATTGAAGGTGGTTGGAATGGATAACTGTCAGGGTCCATTCCAATGCTACAATTCTATCATTCAGTTGCAAGAGCTGCTGAAAGTGAAGTAACCTAGTCTCCTAAAGAAATCAATGAGAAGAATCAAGCCTTCCCAGAAGAACTTGACTTAATGGTATTCAGCATAAATTATTCACCACCTTCACCTTCAAGACATGTGCAAGATGCAAGAATTCTGCCCTTAACACTTTGATACTTAATTGTGCCACAGGGTTTGCTCAGAATGAACATTTAAATGAGGCAGTTAACTCTTAATTGCTTCTGCTCAAACTGAAATTCTCATTGCTTCTTCTGAATCAGTTCAGAGTTCTATGCAGTAACACTGCTCTGTAAGCCACTGTTGCTAATACTTGTGTGTAACTAGCAGAAGCATATCTATACTTGTTTATACTGATGTTGTGGGACATACATATTGTAAAGTATTCAGATGCTGCATGATTAGTTATCCATTAGGTTTTGTTCAGTTCCTTAGTACCTAGCATGTGTGTTGTGTTACTGTATCAAGTAATTGAAATATTTCCTTTTGAAATATTTCCCTCCAGATTACAAGGACGGAATCTCCTGCTAAGTGGCAGAATTTTTTTTTTTTTAATTAAAAATAACAGGAGAATTTTGCAGAATGCTTTTCTCAGGAAGGTGACCTTTTGCAACAATCTAAACAACCTAACAGAAGCATTTGGACAACAACATAACATGAATAATTGCCATTTGTTCCTTTATTCCTCCAAACCTAGTTTGAAAGCCACATTGAACCACACTGGCAACAAATAGCCTTCTGTTCCACTAGTTTATGCCATCCATATGAAGGAATTGTAGGACAACATGCGGTTTCTTCTAGAACACATTCAGTATAACAACTATACTTGGCACATGTGTGGTGATCTGAAAGTATTTGCACTTCTCATTGGTTTACAACTGATACACAGGTAATACTGTTGTTTTATTTGTGAGTGGGACAGTCGAGCTCAAGTCAGTCCCATGATGCTTGTAGATTACTGCAGAAAATTAGTAAGGGATGCTCCAGAAACATAAGATGTGAAACATCTGTTAAATTTTAGGTGTGTTCATAATTTAATAAACACTCCTATTCACTTGGTGTGTGTTTTTCTTTGCCTTGCTTACTTTAAAAATGAATTCTGTAGCACAATATTGGTGGGAGTTAGATAAAATTAAAAGTAATCTCCAAGTTCAGCAATCTATTTTGTATAAGACACACTATACTTTTTCCATGTCACAATATTTTTGTGTTTTTGTCACACGAGTTTTGCGAACTCGAAATACAAGCTGCATTGCAACATACGACTGAAATGAAAACAGCTCATAATAGTACATTATATGAATTCATGAATTCATTGTTGTTGTTGTTGTTGTTGTTGTTGTTGTTGTTACTTCTGAAGAATCATTTACCCTTTGTAGGTGAATTCCACAACTGGCACGAAATCTGAACAGATGCTGACTGGGAGAGAATTCATGGAATGAGACCAAAACCGAGCGCATTGCAGTAAGTTCCAGGCCTATTCCAAAAATGACCAAAGATGTCCAGAACAGCAGTTCATATCCAACAATCATACATAAATAGTATGCATATGTGGTTATCTACATTGTTTATTCAGTATCCTGTCAGGTCCCTGTACATGACTTCATTCAGATATAGTGCCACTTGCTGACCTGTCTCTCTGGCAAAATGAAAAAAAGCTCCATAGGAGCTTGCAGTTTATATATTATAGCCCAGGAATAGCTTGCAATGCAAATAATCTCATCCATAGCACAACTCCTCATGTTTCACCCAAATGTGAAAGTGGCCAATTTGCTCCATGGCTTTTAGACTCGAATTGAGACATTAGCAAGAAGCAGCTGCTCCTTGCCACTAGGCCTGGGTCGGTCACTGTGAATTCTAAACACACAACTTCTTCTTTCTAAAGAAGGAACCTGTCCAACACTGAATATAGCCAAAGAAAAACTGACATCAGTGCTATCTGTTGACCTTTTCCACATGGGAAGCGCTTGCTTCCACAATTCCTGCACTGCCCTCAAATTTCCTATGGCAGTTCCAAGTGCGGTCCAGCCCTATACTGAGGGAGTGGACATTGCATTTCCCATAAAGCATCCTGGTGCTTTTGCATTCATGATGCTGAATAGGAGGTCTGTGTTCTCTAAGTGGAGCATTATATCTCTGATGAAGCACTGACATTTAGACTAGGAACAGAATGTGTTTCTTATCTTTGCTTGTGTTCTCGCTCAACTTGGGAAGGCGGCAGTCACCACAGTGCCATCAACTGGAGTAAACTGTTCTAAACTTAATGGAAATGCCAACTCCCAAAACGTATTCCTTCAATGTTTCAAATTTAATGAGTAAGACTAAGAATCAACACTGTACTGAAGACTATTGACATTATTCCAATGCTTTGATTTCTAATCACTCATAAATCTCATTTTAGCGTGTTATAATGCATAAGAAAGGGACCCAGGTGGCGCTGTGGGTTAAACCACAGAGCCTAGGGCTTGCTGATCAGAAGGTCGGCGGTTCGAATCCCTGCGACGGGGTGAGCTCCCGTTGCTCGGTCCCTGTTCCTGCCCACCTAGCAGTTCGAAAGCACATCAAAGTGCAAGTAGATAAATAGGAACCACTCTGGCGGGAAGGTAAACGGCGTTTCCGTGTGCTGCTCTGGTTCGCCAGAAGCGGCTTTGTCATGCTGGCCACATGACCTGGAAGCTGTACGCTGGCTCTCGGCCAATAAAGTGAGATGAGCGCCGCAACCCCAGTGTCGGACACAACTGGACCTAATGGTCAGGGGTCCCTTTACCTTAATGTATAAGATGTTGCCAAAATGTGGACATTTCTTCAGTGGTTTTAAAGACAGACTTCTGAATACTATATAAGCACTATAAGCACAGCATGAATTAACTTCCCTAATCAGTCTTATAGTATTCAAACACAGGGATACACCAATTTCTAAAAAAAACAAAAAACACTTCCCTAGAATTACTACAGGAAATAAATGAAGGCTGCAGAAGACTACCTTACACATTGACTAACAGAGCACTCCAAGCCCCTTATCCACTGGGCTGGAGAGGAGAGATATGAAAAGAGGTGTCCTTCTACACAGCTCCATAGGGCTCTGCAACCATGCCACTCCAAACTGCACCTGCCTGAACTGGAGTGGGGCAGAAACTTCTGCTGTTGGTATTCCCACCTGCAGTAGCCACAGTAGTATGCTCCCAAAACAGAGCCTATGAGGAATAGAGAAGAAGCAGACTTGAGCTGGTTCCCCTCAGCCAGTCCAGCTACTAGCAGGTTCTGAGTTTGAGCTGGAGCAGGCATACCGGTAGCAAGAAAACAGAATTCTCTTGCCACCCAACTTTTCTACTCTGATTCATGGCACAGACAGGGGCTCCAGACACAGCAAGGGCTCTGCCACTTCATAAAGTCCAGTGCTGCTCACCAGGGGTTTGGGGTGCTTTGAAAATTGTAAAAGCTAAACGAAATGCAGAAGGAATAACACATGATCCACTCAAGATTAGGTATGTCCCCAAAATCACCAGAGCCCAAGAACCCAGGCAAAAAATAATGGAGCCTAGCTCAGCTAAATAGTGTTTATTAATAAACTGCATGATCTTTTGCATCCTTATTTCAAGAGAATATTAAAATACTTTGTGTGTGGCTGCAGTAGCTCTCTGTACTTCAGCAATCACCAGTCATAAAAGTGATGTAAACTATATCCAATATTCTTTTGTGCTGTTTTTGGTTTTTCTGTGTCATTATGTTATCTTTTGTGCTGTGCTAGACCCTGATCCATTGATTCATCCTCACCAGCTCAAATTCCCACGAAGTGAACAGCTGCTGCCATGCTATCCATAGATATGATTACCATGTTTCATAAGGCTTTACTAAAGACAGGACCAGGCGTTATGTTAAATTAACAAGGCTTACTCGAATTTTTACAAAGCACATCGCAAGAAGATACTTTTGCTTGTGTTGAAGTCACAGGCGCTGACTTTTTGCAATCGATTTGTGCCCACATGGCTAGTTTTGTCAAAGCTTCCAGCTTGTGACTGGACACACCCTGGTTCAGTCCATGGGTTTTCAGGACACAGCAGTAGCAATCTGGACATACACTGAGACACCTACAAAGCTGGCTTAATACATGTAAATGCACAGAAAAGGATAGTTCCTGTTGTCCTTATCATGACGGGGAAATGAAGTTCACAGACACTGACAGAGCAGTAGGAACAGATGGGGAGGGGGAGAGTAAATGTAAGCTAGCGTTACACTTCCCTACATATGATGTGGCCATTAGCACCATGTAACCCTCTCCTTTATGTTAAAAATCATAAAACTGGAATGAGTCAAAATTCTAAAAGTCCAGCATATCTATACATATCATCCCCTACTCTATACCAGTGTTTCTCAACCAGTGTGCCTCCAGATGTTTTGGGACTACAACTCCCATCATCCCTCGCTAGCAATACCAGTGGTCAGGGATGATGGGAATTGTAGTCCCAAAACATCTGGAGGCACACTGGTTGAGAAACACTGCTCTATACAATTCAGTCCATAAGGAGCATCTGCTATTCTGACCTCACCTTCTTCTGCTACTGGCCACAGATTCTCAGACTCTGCAGTATCTCTTTAATTAATCACCCTGCCCCCAGCTTCTCAGCATACTGAGCTTGAAAAATGAGGACTCCTAAAATTGTAGGGTTGAGTCCTCCAGGCTAAGCCCATACCATGAAGAAGACACCTTGGTCCCTAAAGCATCTCAACACCTGTTCAAGCAGTAAATTATCTCCCCTAGAGTGTCTGCAATCCCTCTCAATTTTCTTTTTTTCTTATACCTATTCTGTCCACACACACACACACACAATTTCATGACGATGCAATCATTCTTCTCACTCATCAGCAAAAGCACATTAACCTTGAAAGATTCTACATGGCCCTGTGCCTTTTCTGCTCTTAATTCTCAATAAATAATACTTAATTATAATTATTATTTTAACTTACATTTTAGCTTAAAATGAATGCAAACAACATTAAATAGCAGGAGCAGAAAATGTCTAAAATAGCACAGGCTAAATAAAACCAACCGGACTCAAATGTCTGCTAGATTAAAGGTATTTTTACCGCTGTTATAGATTCTGAGTAATCTTTGAAGACAGCCCTACAAAGAGTACATTGCAGTAGCTGAGCTGAATAAACAATTGGGGTGTGTATAATAATTGCCAGATTCTTGTTATATTCATCGTTATATTCATCATTTCCTCTCTTTTTCACAAATTAGTTGCTTAATTGTTTATTGTAACATATTTCCAGGTATGGAAATCAAAATGCCAAGATTGCCTTTCCCTCCATCTTTCTCTCTTGAGATAATACCAACATTACCTTCTCTCTCTCTCTCTCTCTCTCTCTCTCTCTCTCTTTGGGGATTATCACCCTGAATTTCTACCCCCTCCCTTATTAAGATAGGCTTCATATTAGCTTTCTGGGATCACATCAGTTTTCCATGAGTTCTTTCTTATACTCAATGGCATATGGCTCCAAGATAACCATCTTTAATTATTACAGCCATTTCTCAGTCACGTCTGAACTATGGCAGTGCGAAAACCAATGGCAAGCAGCTTGACCAACAGCATCTGCTGCCCGTTACAAGTACGTTTTCAGTCCTATGTCTTCCAAACACAATGATTCACAATGATCCTATACTGAGGGGAGGCAAACAATGACATTCCAAAACCAAGATGCTGCTTAAAATGCAGGCATTGAAACAATCGCATGGTTCAATCTCTTGCTTAAATATGTCACAATTGCTCACAAACTGAGCAACGCACAAACATCTGAGGGTTTGGAGGCTGGCTAATTGCAAAGTACTTTAGGAGAATTAGATAAAATTCACTGAAGCCTAAAGTAACTATTCTCAACACTTGGTCACTGTTCTATTTTCACTTTAACAAAATACTCCTCTCAGAGGCACAAGGCAGATGATCTGAGGAGATAGTTTTCTCTCCTTTCATACACTAGAACCAGCAGGTGGAACAATATGTTATGTACAAAGAAAATGACATCTTGTAGCACCTCCAATGTAACTATTTTAGAATGTGGCATTAATAAATATTTTATTGCACCATGGCTGTTTACCCCAATAGCTATATTAACCATTATAATAACTATAATAACTATTTTAGTCAGTATATAGGTAACAAAACTCTGGGATACCTCTGCCTTATGAAAATGTATTCCTGTAATGCACAATAGCACTGTAATGCACTGCTGTGGCATTTTTAGGTACAATAGCCATTCTTATATCTGCAGGACTGCATGCAACGTAATATCAAAGAGATGGGATTTTGGTTGTAGCACACATTGTAATACTGTACAATATACTGACCGAATATATTGTCTCAGTTGAATGGCCCAATTGAGCTATTTCATGCCTTACTAGTGCACTGTGAGCACATTGGCAAGCCTTTAGGACCTGAGAGCCCCTAGTTCTTCAAAGACCCAAGTGTAACTTTTAAAAAGCCAGTAATTACTAGCTGCACTGTAAATCAACCTATCTGAAAGAGAAACATGAAATGAGTGGCTAAGTTTATTGTACCAGCCTATCAGGTTTTTAAGTGTTCAGTCAGGGCCAGCCAACTCGAAGGCCACTGGTGGGTCGCATCCTATGTTAATTCTCTCCTGGTGGGCTTGCTCAGTGGCACTGTTCCTCTAGTGATCACTGGGTGACCGTCATTTCAGTTGCTCACCAATGCCTCAGATAAAGCATTGCTCTGAGGCATTGTTGGAAATTAAAAATAGCAACCACCTGGCTCTCCACTGCTCAGCACCAGGAAATAAAAAATTAAAAGCTGATCAACGCCATGAGTTGATGGCAGGACTGAGTTCTTCACACTATGTTATCAAAATACAACAATAAGGGGCTGTAACACTCAAACCTTTTGCCTTTGTACCCTTTGCAAGCAGTATCATTTTGTAACTAATCTCACTTAGCAAGTGTGGACCTCCCAACTCAGGAGAACCTGCGTACTACCGGTAGGAATCCCTTGAAAATGTGTGGTTCACCTATTCGGACTATGTGGTCATGGACCTCCTTTCCCCAGCCGACGTACTCATCTCTCCTGACCTCTGCCTATTCTCTTTCCTACGGCTTAAAATTTGGAAAAAAAACACCAAAACCCTCAATCTCCCAATACCCTGTTGTATGCTATACTACCCTGAACCCAGAAACATCATAAGATGGAAGGCCAGGCAAAAGCCAATGCACAATTTGGCTTAAGTGTCCTTTAAATGTTTGGGTACTTAAACCTGGACCCCTAATGAAATGCTGTTATACTTGCCTTCATTTTCCTCCTTTGCATAACTCTTGCAGAATGAAGATTTAATGCAAGGCTTGTGATTCTATTTCACTGTATTTGCTTATTCAGATTTATAGGAAGCCCTTTCATATGCTGCTCTTTATTATTCTAGCGCTTCTCCTTCACCCAGGAGGATATGGTCCCGCTTAAAGCTTGCATTGTGTTTAGATTGGTGGAAATGACATACATTGGCCACCCCCCTTGAACTAACCCTTGGAGACAGGGTTGTCTGGTGAAGTAAATGAGGTCCAGAAAGCTAGTCAAGCAAAGCATAGTGTTAATAGCTACTGCCTGATTTGAAGAAACCTAGTGTTGTGGAAAGGAATATTTGAGGAAAGCTGTCCAGAGGGCAATTAAAACCAAAAGTAACATAACAATGCTACTCAATTCAGAAGGTAGACCAAGAGTGGAAGTTTAGTACTCACTTTATAAGCAAACTGGTCAATTGGCAAAATACTGATTCAAGGAAACTTGCTAAAATGGTGCATGAGCAATTGTTGTTGTTGTTTTAAAAAATACACCACTGTGCATTATTTTTTTAAAAATAAATAAATACACAAACTGTTCCTGGAAACATTAATACTTAAATTTAGCCTACAAAACAAAGCATTCACATTTTTTGACCCAACCCTAACAAGTGACAGGGGAGTGGAAGGGGGGATGGCCAAGATAATGACAATTAAGTTATTATCCAGCCCAAATTATTTTTTGAGGGAGCCCGCATCCTTAGGCATATTAATACAATGCAAACTTGACTTGCTAATTTTTTTAAAAAAAAATTAAGAATAGGCCAATATTATTCCCATATAAGCACTTGGGTTATGGAATACTGTACCATTTTGTGGTTAATGTAGCAATAGCACATGTTAGCCTCTAGGGATAGTGTGATAAGTAGGTCTAATCCCAGGAAGGGAGACTGCGCAACTTCTTTTTATCATAGGAAATGGAACTGCAACATTGGATTTGTTTGTTTTTTACAAAATGTAGCTACTCCATTTGTTCATTATACAATAAATATTTTATGGTTCTTTAATAATACTAGGAGAAAATGTTGTGTAGATGCGTTCCTGGAAACTCTATTAATATTTTCCAGACATTAAGGAAACTATGGAATTTCCAAACACTTTAATAGAAAGAAGAGTTATTTTCTATGGCACTGATGTACTCAGCATTTCAGCTTGCAGCCAAGGATTTGAGCACACATTTTCCTTTACAATGTATATTGTTTCTTTGCAAAAGCATAAAAGTTCTACATAGCATATACAAGGGGTCACCAATGCAGCTCCAAGAGGTTCCTGCTGCATCCATCAGTGCCTCCTATGGTGCCCACTAAAGGCACCGGTAAGTGTCCCCTCAAAACTCCACAATGCATAATGGAATATTTGTTCTTTCCTCCTCAGTTCCTGACTCTGTCTCTTCCATATTGAACATTCCCCTTAAACGTGCCTGCATGGGGTGCCAGGGCAGGAACCCCAGCCCCCAATCTGCTCTGAAAGGTGCATAGAATTTTGATCTGTGAGCATGACAGTAGCAGGTATGGGTGCCTTTTTCCTTTTGATGGGTTGGCTGGTGGGTGAGACATGGGCTGATATGATTTAAGGCAGCTTCATAGGTTCCTAGGAGAAGCCACTCAAACCCAGGTAACTGGTTCCATTGGCAATTCCATCTGATTATATGTTTTTAGATCAAGATGCCAGGCATTCTTATTGCTATGCCTACAAAGACATCAACTCACCTAGAAATTTATTGCCAAAGTTTCCTTCATTTTGTGTTCTTTGCATTCTTGAGAGAAGCGTCACCTCCAGGCTCAAGGTCCTTTCTATCAAACTTGTGCTGGGGCTACTGTTAATGGTAATTTTAAGAGATCTGATACGAAAGCAAGGAGTTGTTTTGTCAGCGTATTTGGATACAACTTTAATTACTCTTCTGGGAACTCATTTTGATGACAAAAGAACGGAATATATTAGAGCAGGCAAGTTAAGCTGAGTTTAAACTGAGAAATAGATCCATATATGTCAACAATGAAGTTGTAAGCTTAGAATTAATAATGAAAATGAAAAGATCACTTAATCATTACAGTTCTTTAACTCTACTGTCTGTTTAAGGACCACTCTAATCTAATTGCAGCTGTCCTTAAAACCTGTGTTATAGGAACGTGGAATCCTGCCTTATACTAGGACTATCTGGTCCATCTAGCTCAGCACTATCTGCCCTTACTGGCAAAAGGTCCCTGGAGTTTTAGGCAAGAGACACTCCCAGAGATTGGGAGTTGATCCTGAGACCCTCTGCATGCAAAGCAGCAGTTCCACAAGAATCTGCCCTACTCATGATCTTCTCTGGTTCCTAATCATATGGGGAGCCTCCTCCGTTAGAAAAGGCACCTGCTGCAGAAATCCCATCAGCATACAGGAAAGCCAGCACCAGCTGTATGGTGACAGGCTAAAGGTGAGCCCCAGAAGACTTTTCCTACTTGGCTATCATCATTCTTATTTGGCTTTCTTGGCCATAAATGCCCAGGGTGAGTTACAACAATATAAAAACACAAGATTAAAATCAGTACAAACAATTTACATTCTGAAGAATAGAGCGGGTCCTAAAAATATATAGGCGGTATGCAATTAGGTTTTACTCAGAGCAGACACATTCTGAGTAAAACTTAGTTGTGGATCGCCCTATGTATCTCAGGTGTAAAGGGCATCTTCAGCATATGGCAGAGTCTATACAATGGAAGTGTCAGACATGCCTCTGTGAGAACGGAATTCTATAGCTTAGGAGCTGCCATAGACAATGCCCTCTCTCCCAGAGGTTCCAGTTTAGGAAGATGAAGGTGGGGGGGGCAATGTCACACGTGTGATGTCCTGGCATCTTGCACACAACATCAGGATGTCAGAAGGAGAGTAGGGCAGAGTTGAACATGGCAGCCATGTGGCTTCAATGGCCAGTGGCTCCTCCTCCACCTCCTCTTGGTGCCACCAACAGCAGGAGGCTGCTTTGACCAGTGGAGGGGAAGGAGCCAGACACTGGAGCCATGGCACAGGCAGCTCTTTGATTCACTTCTGTGCCTTCTGAACATGGAGGAGGGGGTTCTGGCCCCCAGCCTGAAAGTATAGGAGGGGTCCAAAAGGGCATGGTCCCCAAAAGATGGCACCCCTGCCCTCTCCTAAGGTACCAACCCCTCCAAACTTTGGAGGAAGATGGAAGTACTAAGAGGGCTCCCTCTGTCAATCTTAACTCCCAAGAGGGTCTGTAGGGAAAGAGGTGATCTTTCAGATTTTGGGGGTCTGAAGGGGACTTAAGAAGAGTAGGAAATTGGTTTCCATACAGACTGGATCATTTTTTTGTAAGTACAGATTTATATGCATTATACATGTATGGACCTTTAATTTGGGAAACCAAGGTAAATAGCTCTTCCCTTTTGCCTAGGTATGAAACCCAACCTAAATCAAACATTACGCACTAAGGCAATCCACAGAAAAGTGGAGTCACAATGTTTTAACTTTTTATCAAAATTCTTCCATTAGCTGGATCAGGACATATCCTCACAGTGCAATCCTATACATTTCTTCAGAATTAATTCCTATTAAGTTCAATGGAGTTTACTCACTGGGTGCAGGATTGCAGCCTAAATTTATTAAAACATATACACGCTACCAAAGAAAGATAATTATCCATACTTCAAATACCTTTGGCAGGTCTGCTTTCTTTCATCTCCGTTGTATGGAACACATACTATCAAATTTCTAAAAATACAGAGGCTTATCTTTTGGAAAGCTGTATTACAGCATCATGTAAATTCTACTCAAGTTTACAACAGATGACTGCAAGATGCATCGCTGAACGTTTGCTGCATTTTCCCCCTTGGGCTACACAGCTTCTTACAAAGCGTAGCAGCTCTTTCATCGCTGTATCCCCAAGGATACCTAAGGACTAAGATATTTTTCACAGGAGCTACTCTTGTAGTAAGGTATTAAAAAGTGAGAGGAGAATGGCAGGCAGCATGTTAATATTTCCACAGAAGTAATTTTTCAATGCGGGGGTGGGGATGGGGGTGGCATGTGCATGTTTGCCCCCATTTTTTAAATGAAACTGGTTTCAAAATTATTTGTTTTGAGGAAACTACTTCCAAGTGGGAAGATTAATTTTAAGACCTGGGGGTTCAAATCCTATGCATTCTTTCCTCGGAAAAGTGGGAGTTACTTCTGAGTAAAAATGCATAGGGTTGCAGCTCAGAAAACCTTTAGAAAGCCTGGCCAAAAAGCTGGGTGTGGCTGTGTATTTTATGTTGCCCTCCATCGCTTTCACATTAGCAGCAGGGTATTGCAAGCATCTGGTTGCTACAGGCATCTGGGAAAAGGAAACTCAGGGTTGTTGTTATTGTTGGTTTTTGTAGTTTCACACCTTTCATTTGAATGAGAGAGAGAAATCTCAGCTGAAGGTAGTTAAAGGATATAAATCCCAATTCACACATCCACAAGAAATCAAGCCAGTGCCATGTCCACCTACACTATTCCTCTTGCCACAATCAGTTTAATCTTTTTTTAAAGGAGGAATAGCATACAATGAAACCAATACAGCAAGGCGTAACAAAGTCAATAGTAATTCAACAAAACAGGCAGCTGTGTGCTTTTTAAAAGAGCCCTTCAGTCACTGTCCATTCGGATTAACATTAAGTTTGTCTACCATTTCAAGATACTCCGAAAAAGAAACACCAAAGCATTTCCTTATCGCCAAATTAGCTAGATATCAGCAGTGGATAACAGATTCCTACTACAACCTTCACACCTTAGACACGTAGCTTCTACACACCACAATGCCTTAGTGACTAAGACACTACTACTTCTTAATGTTTTCAGAATACCAAGCAAACATTAACAGGCAATATGGTCTTTCACAGCGTAAACACAGAAAAGGTGATCCATACACCTTCATTCTTAAGACTTCAGAGGACTCCTACTGTCTTATTGCTCCATACACACACATATACACATATTTGCTGTGTCCGTTTACATTACCTTCTTGGGTCTTTTCTTCCTCTGATTACTTCCATTATACTTCTCTCCACCATCACTCTTCTGAGCTGCTTCCTCATTCATCATTTTGAATAGTCTTCAATGCAAAAGAGCGTTGCCATTAAACCCTCTCAAACACACAGAGCATTAGCAAATGTGTCACTTGCTGGAGAGGAGGAGGGGTGTGTGAGCAGGGAGGGGGGAGGGTAGGACGGAGGAAAGAAGACGCAGGCACAGAGAGGGTGAGCGCGATGATGTTGCTATGGCAGCAGCTACCACAACTGTTTATCTGACTGCATTGTTAAATCTGATTTAACCAATTATCACAGAATCTTGGCTCTTTAACAGTAGAAAAACCCTTAAGCAGAATGCACAGAATCTGGAATAGAATTTAGGAAACAAGTACGATGACCTAGTTAGTATAAACACACAGACACACACCCCACAACACCACACACGTTTTTTAGGATCCACCCTGATGTTACTCTTGCATTTCTGTATTGAGGTAGCTTGCCCTGAGACCTGAGATTGAAGGATGGGTGAGAAATTTATTTTTATTATTTATTGTTATTACTATTATTAATATATATATATATATATATATATATATATATATATATATATATATATATATCTGCTACACACACCCACACACACCTATCTGTATTATCTGCTCAGGAGTACCTTCTTACAAATCTGTGAAATATTAATTAGGTCACTGTACCAACTTCTGTAATTCCTGAAAAATATAATACATAAGGATTTGCTTTGTCTTCCTCCCATTTACTAACTGGTAAAAATCTTAGGCAATTTCCCCCAGTGTCACTGTGAAATACAGATTTTACTAAAATTAGTACAAAATGTGGATAATTATTTTGCTTTGGGCTTCCAAGTCCTTTAGAAAGCAGACATTTCACAATTATAAGCTCTTCCCTTCCTCAAAGGAAAACAAATGACTATGGAAAAGAGACCTTCCATTTTTCTCTGATTATTACAGTGGTACCTCAGGTTACAGACGCTTCAGGTTACAAACACATCAGGTTACAGACTCTGCTAACCCAGAAATATTACCTTGGGTTAAGAACTTTGCTTCAGGATGAGAACAGAAATCGGGCAGCGGGAGGGGGAGGCCCCATTAGCTAAAGTGGTACTTCAGGTTAAGAATGTTTTCAGGTTAAGAACGGACCTCCGGTACGAATTAAGTACGTAACCAGAGGTACCACTGTACTAGTTTATTGTTTTCACTGGAAAGTTTAATTAAAGCATGCACTGCACACGATAAACAAAACAAGATGAGTGATTCCCTAAATGCTGCAATCTGACCCAATGCATATAGAAAAACCAGGACTGAAAAGTCCCCTTCTGTTGGAAGGCCTTTCCTTCAAGGAAGGTACATACCATTAGAACCTACAGATCTAACCTCCATGTATTTGCACAGTTTGATAAAGGAGCTTCTTCAACACAAGGGAATTCTGAGGTGCAGATTGTGCTCCCATATTTGCAATAACTTTCCCACTGATTTCAGTGGTGAAGCCAGTTGGGAAACCCAGTTGACCAAGAGTTCCATCTGTGTAGATGTCCAATAATGCGAAATCATCTCTCTCTCTCTCTGTCTCTAACACACAAGCACACACAGCATTTCCAAGTCACTTTCTTCCACTGCTTTTCCCACCTGAGCAGGTGCGGGGATGTCTTCACACAATGATTTATTTTCCCATGTTAAACTCCAAGTGACTGACACTTTCACTTATGCATGCACCATCAGCAGCACATGCACAAAAGCTTCCTGAACTGTTTACACCACAATGGAACCATGCCTTCCGTTTTCAAATTGCATGGAAGCTAGTTTGAGAAACAGCACATCCAAGAGAAGTGTTTCTCGAAAAGCTACAAAGTATGGAGGGCACTGCATTTCCTCAGGGGTAACCTGTCAGGGGCCACAGACCTGTACTAGGTAGATATGGAGTGATGCCACACCTTTATTTCTCCCCCCCCTGTCACTCACATGAAATCAGACTGTGATTGCAGACTAGCCACTCCTATTCTAGAATATAATTATTTAGAGACAATTGGGTGGACAAAAACCAAACAAAGAATGTAATTCAGAAGGTTCTGTCTACTTCATGGTATCCATAACCATCATGTGATAAATGTGATTTCTGCAGAAAGTATTACAGAGCAATGATTGGCGGATGTGTATCTTTGAAAGCAAAAACTAACAAACTGAAACAGTTATGGACCCCAATGTACATTGTTCAGAAAAGTCCCTTGAACCTTCTGCGAGGCTTTCCAGACAACTAAAGTGGGAGAACAGGGCCAGAAAAGTTTCCCTCCATGAACTTCTTAAATTAACATTATATTATAATCGTATTATAATAGTATTATAAGGTATTATAAGGAAGTCCTGGCATGTAATGATACTGAGTATTTCCTATTTGTTTTTGCCGTGTGTGGTTGACAACATCGCTTTTGAAAAAGCAAGCATATTCCTTGACAGTTCATAAAAGGACTAAAGTCTAAAAATCATATTCTGGCAAACATTAAATGTACAGAGTAATATTTGTACATATGGAAACTCACTGAAGTGCATCACACTAATTAGCCTTAACTGCTGTTTCTTGTTTTACAAAAGCCAATGCATTAATCTTCATCAACAGCTTTATTTCTATGATACCATAAAGCAGCAAAGTCGAGGAAAATAGAAAACCAGACATTTAATGGCTGAGCTACACCTATGAAACTACAAGAATGGTCAACTCTGCAGCCTTATTCAGCCCAGGTAACCTAAAATAAAACTGCAAGATGATGTATGACTCAATTATCTCTCATTTGTCTTCAGCTGCCAGTCTGCCTGAGATTATAACAGTCAGCAGATGGCTCTGAGGCCCCAAGTGGGAAAGATTTGGTGGTCCCAGTGTTTGTTAAGGCAAAAGGAATTTTAAAAGAATATTACTACAATTAATTTGCCGATTTCAGTTTGTGGACCGCTGTCCATGTCTCTGAGTGCAAAGCATTTTCTGGCAAATTGCTGTACAAGCTGTCACACTTCATGCATGGGAGGCCCTTGGAAACCACAGGGTACGGAGATCAAGCTGTTAACTTGCTAATGGCACAATTCTCCATTGCTTTTACTCATCAGACTCCTATCATCTTCTAGTAATATGTCAGGACACAGCACAACTACAGAATGGGAGATCAATGCATTTTCATCAAGTGAAACAGAGCAAAAGCTCTTGTCGCAGTTAATTTTCATCACTTGATTTTTAATTCATTTGATTTCTTCTTCTTTTTGTGCATGTAAATATTTCCATTTCTTTCTCTCCCTCCCTCTCTCTCCCTCTCTCTCTCTCTCTCTCTCTCTCACACACACACACACACACACACACACACACACACACATATATATACACACACAAACACACATAGACACTGTTTCCCACTGCTTTTTAAAGAAAAAGAGGTGTCAGAACCAGTGCTTTTTTCTGGGGGGACACAGGGGTACGCATACACCTAAATATTTTGTGAATCTAAGTTTGGCCTCATTAAGGGGCAATATTTCAATATGAGTAGGAAAATGAGAGTACCCCTAAACATTTTTATTTTATTTTTTAGGGGGGGAACCACTGGTCAGAGCTCACCATGAGTTCTCTCTTAATGGCAATGGCACCCACCTGAGAGGTGCCAGAACTGAGTTCCCATGAGTTCTGGCTGGGGGGGAAATCCCTGCTGTTCCCCAAATTGTTTGACTTTGCTTCAAGACTTGGAACTTTGATTCGAGACTTAGAACAGCTGTGGTGGATGAGGTCAAAGGCCCATCCTAGTTGACCAACCAGATGCCTATGGGAAACATGGAAGCAGGACCTGGGTGCCGCAGCACTTTCTCCTCTTGTAATTCCCATAAAATGATACTTAGAGGCACAGTGCCTCCAACCGTGGGGGGGGGGGTAGGAAAGAGCCATCATGGCTAGTAGCCATTATTGATAGCTTTCTCCTCCATGAATTTGGTCTAGTTCTTATTTAAAGCAACCATAGTTGGTGGCAACTCACTTAAGGTGAATGAAAATTTTCAGGAATATATATTTTTATTCAAACTTTGTTCATTAAAGCTCCACACTACAGGATTGAAGTAGATCAGATGAAAAACAGCTGTCATGATAGGATGCTGCACATGCAGTCAAATGCAGAAGCAATTGTTTTATTGATTTTGCTTCAAGGACACACTTATCTCTATTCTCATCTATGCTTGTGAATCACAATCCAGCACAGGATTATATCACATAAACCAAAGACAAACCCTGAGGAACTTATGATCAGGAACAATTAAATTAAACAAAAAAAAATCAGCAAATGTTACACCTTAATGCAGGCATGTCCAAAGTCCACTTCGGGGACCCAATCTGGCCCGCCTGTCGATTTAATCCGGGCTCTGTGGCAGTATATGTTCTGGGGTAAAATCCTTAAAAAAAGCTCAGCAACTTCAATCTTAAAAAAAGCTCAACAAGTTTGGAGTTAAATCCTTCAAAAGTCTCAACAACTCCGGTTGGCCCTCATGCATGTTCACTTCATCAAATCTGGCCCTCTTTGAAAAAAGTTTGGGCACCGCTGCCAATGAAAGGCACATCTGGTCCAATACTGGTTTATAAATAGTAAAATGATTTCCATCTCTCATTGAAGCTGCAATCATAAACTCCCTTACCTGGGAGTAAGCCTCATTGCACCCAGTGGGGCTTACTTTCCAAGTAGACACATACAGGATGGCACCATTAGTTTTGCATCTTTTCTCCAAAATAACAATATTTCTTACTTATCAATACAATTATTTGAAGCAATACAGATGGCGTTGGTGGAGATGTGTTACACAAATGAACTATTTATATGCCTCTTAATCAGTTTATGCTTGAATAATGTATTTTTCAACTAGCCTGCCTGGCCTGCCTTTAGGTTAAATTGATTGCCTTAGTCATCAATATGAACTATCCACTGATTCTGACTTTGTAATTAAATAGGCACACAACCACATGGAAAATATTGCATGGCTATTTCATCTACCAATTGAAGCTTTATGCAAATTTGGCTTATTTCATATTTTATTGAAATGTTATTTCTTAAACTTTAGAAGGAACATTCTGAAAATATCAGACTTCTGGTCACTGCTCCATTGAACCCAGACTACAATAGTTTTGTGTTCTGTTCTTTTAGGTGTCAGACTGCTGCTGTGATAGATGCTAACATGAAAAGAGCAGACTCTTATGAATAAATGTAAATTTCACATCCTCAAAATTCACGTATCTACAATTTTCTTAATCACTTTGCACTGGATATTGGAAAGAATGATCATCATATTAACTAATTCTTTTCCAGCTAATGAATTGTCTAGAATTATGGTCATCTGGGACTTCCATGAACTTCTCTTACTAAGAGAGGTCTGCTGGTTGCTTTGAACCAAACCCTGAGGGTGCAGCTGCCCAGGACTGATAAGAAAACAACAATTGAATAGTGCAAATCATGGAATGCCAGAGACCAACTTCATTTTATCAGCAAATTAATCAAATAATCAGGCTGGGAGGGGAGTAAGCAAGATAAGACACTTATTTTTAATTGCATCTTCAAGAAAATGGTGATTTAGATTATTTTGCTCCCAAAGGGGAGAAGCCCAAAGTGAGACTGTAAGGATCTAGGAAATCAGTACTTCTACAAGCTATTATGTAAGAATCCCAGGAGCAATGTCCATGCTTTCAACAAGTACATTACAGGAAGAGTCAGTAATTGAGACACAGATAGGTAGGCAGGAATAAAAACTAATGCACAGTACACTACACACTGCTCTTGTTGAAGTTCCTTTAAAGTTGAAGCTGTGTGAAAAGAAAGCTTGAGGAACAGTGAATCAAAAGTCAGATATTGCTACCTGGTCTTTTAAAACCAGCTGGATTCCCTTATAATGTAAGGAGGAGTCCTGTACTTTTCACAGTAGTCAACAATATGCTTTTACAATCATCCATCTCCACTGTTACTCCTCAGCAACTGTCCTTCAACAGCGACCTTCTATATGGCTATCATGACCAGTAGGGAAAGACAGACTCCACTAATATTTTTAAAGTCATTAAGTTAGTACCCATTGGCAGTGAAGTCCATGCATTAATTCTGTTTGTGTGAAGAAATATCGTTCACTCATCTGAATTTAAACTCCATATTGGGTGATGCAAGACATCAGCAATTATGTTCTTTGTGATATTATTATTATTATTATTATTATTATTATTATTATTATTATTGTTAAATTTGTATACCCCCTATACCTGCAGGTCTTGAGGCGGTTCACAGGATAAAAGCACACCATAAAAACACGAAATACACAATAAAAATAAAGACAAAAATAACCCAATAACCTGCCCCCAACACATTTTAAAAGGGCATTGGATGTAAATCAGTAAAAGGTCTGGTTAAAGACGTATGTTTTAGCCTGGTGCCTAAAGGTGTATAATGAAGGCACCAGGTGAATCTTCCTGGGAAGAGCATTCCACATATCCTGGATCAGCAACTAAAAATAATAAGTTTGACCAAAGGCCTAACTATCCGAGCATAATATTTCCCATAGTGGTCAATATGATAATGGCTACTAGTCAAGGTGTTTATAATACATCCAAATCAGAGGCAGCATATCTCTGAAACCAGTCTCTGAATCAAAACAACAGGAATGAGTTAATATGCTCATGTCCTGCTTCTGATTGGTCACTATGGGAAATAACATGCTGGACTAGATAGGCCTTTTGTCTACAGAATGCTATAATGCTACAGAATGCATTCCCTAGTGATATATAATATATGAGAGGCCCCATCTGTATTGGCATTCTGCCGGCTTTTGAAGATGCATCTGTTCACAAAGGCTTTCCCTTGATCTTTCTGTCTAAATACCCTGTTTCAATTGCTGTATTTTGAATGATTTTATTGTGTAGTTTAATTGTGGATATTTATATTTTAATCTTTGTGTAACTGGCTTTTATATGTTGTAAATTACTTGGAAGTCTATTTTGATATTAAACAGTATGTAAATAAAAACAACAGCAATGTTCTCCAAGAATTTGTCCAATTGAGGTCTCAATTGACAATGTAGGAGCAAGGCAGCAGGCTTTGAGATAACAAGCACTAAATACTCAATTATTTCACAACTCACTAGAGCTACAGAATCACCTTAATCCTTAGTTGTACCATATGTCACATACTCAGATCTCCAAAGCCTCAAGCTGGACCTCCCTTCCAGTGTGGCAATATTTGGTTACTGGCTTGATGATTCATAAACTGTTTACTATAATGAGATTACATTTTAATTTGGTACATATTGCTAATTTACATCTATTACTAGCAATTCAAATGGAACAGAAGCACATCATATATGCTCTGAAATGAACATAAATCAAATGCTAAGCCGAATTCTAACTGGGATTTCAAGGCACATATAAGTTTAAGATTTCACATAACCCTCCACTTATGCACATTCCACCAACTGAAAAATATGTACATCTCTGAAGGAATGCCTCAAGATGGGGGAGCGGGGAACAGAGAAGAGAAGAGGGAAGTTTTGCTAGATAATGTTTTCATACTCATTTAAAAACACACATCACATTCAATTAAATTAATAATAATTTGCATCTAAAAAGGCTGGCACAAAATAATTTTCCTTGGATCCATCCTATTCAGTATAGCTTCAACACGGGTGTGATAAAACAATACCCATTGTTTAAAAGTTTATTTATATATTATTTGATTCTATTTAGTACTATAAGCAATCTTACAAAAAACCGTAGCATATTTTGAGTTCCCCTTATTTACATATCAGCACCAAGACACTGGACAGCACCACAAGCAGAACTGCTGTATATATATTTTTCATTTTTTCCTAAGAGACTACCATTGCATAAGAACTGTGACAGTGAATATTGCGCATCCACAGGGAAAAAAATTAAATGGTGGGCAGAGAGAGGAAACAAGTTATGACTAAATTTAAGTACTTACAGGTTAGAGTATCTGAGAGGAGAACATGGCTCACAAGCCAGAACTCTGAATGGAAGCATTACTGTTAAAGAATGAGTATATGCTGCAATATTCTGCTACAGGTTACACTTTATGTATATCACTCAGTGTATCAAGGCTGTCATGGAGTAAAAATGTACATATACGCACTATGAAAAATTCTACACTGTCCAGCTGACAATCAAATGCAGACAGGAAGAACAAATGTGCTGGAATGAAGATAAATGAAAGGCAAATTCCATGCAGGGTCTAGAGTGTTAAAATAAAACGTATAAACTCAGAGTATCCTTTTCTGCCATATGATATGGGAGCATCACTTGTCTCAAGCATGCATTTAGATATCATGCATTTAGATACACTCATATTAGTAGCTGTACTTCAATTTGTCTAGTATTATACAACATCACTACCCCCCCCGAGGCATCAAACTTACCACCATCTTTTCAGAAATACAAGTGAATGGAGTCTTTGGCACCCTATAATTACCATATTGATCACATGTCATGTAATAATTGCTATAGTAACCAGACACCTGGTGTGGGATACTTTCTGACTAGAAAAAATATTCCTGAAAGCACTATTGATATCTTTATTTTTCCCTTGGCTTCTTTTTCATTTTAAGAGTGAAATGAATTATATCTCTTTGCTAAATATCATGACAGGTGAAATCTCAAAACATGTTTTCAACAGTAAGAGGCATGTGCAACTAGGCCTACGACTTAAAATACTAAGCAGCATATAAATGTTTTAAATAAATAACTTGTGTGTATTATTGCCTTTATTCTTTTAACATTTATTAAGCACTATTATAGCCTGATAATCTCTAGAGTTAAGCACGAATAAGACCATTTACATCTATGGGCTTAAGGTTTGCCTAAGATGCAGCAATTTCCTTGAATTTTTCAATGTCGGTAGAGAAATTACTGAAATGTCTACTATCATATTTTGGGACACCTTATTGGAATCACTTGGGATTATGTGCTTAGGCATGTTGTGCTGTAGGTATTATATTTTTAAACACATGTGGCTGGCATATATTTTGAGGTCTAAATATTAAGTTGAGGTAGTCAAAATAACAGGGTCTTTTTCTTGTACAGGTCTTCACAGGGCTAAGCCCAGAAGATTCCCTATCAGATAATGCTGTCCTGGCATTCTATGCATTCTAAACAGTGCTCCAGATTGTGGGCTCTACATTGGACCCCCATCGGCAAGAGGATATAACACACACACAATCCTGAATTCACCTCCTCTCAATGACCCTCTCCCCTTATTCTTGGACCACTTATATCTTCCAGTGCTGACTCTCTGGATGTCACCGGTCGACCTTATTTTCAAGCCACATTTTTTCCCGTGTCAGCAGACAGTGGACTTCTAAGCAGGCCTTTTATTAAATAAAAATGCAGAAGTACAGCCAGTTTCAATTTCCATGGGCTTTCAGATCACAGCTTTTTGCTAGAGAAAAGTTGGGCAGACTAGGAATATTTCTGCAGAAACAATGAGATGGCATTTGCAGCTGCCAGAGAACAGGGAGTCTTTATGCTTTTGCAATGTTAGCACCATGGATAACATTTCCTTATTGTTATTTATGAAAACCAAAATCGGTATAATAACCTGACTTTGCAGTCCTAAAATTGTTTTCCCCACACCACCTGATGCTAAATATTTTTCTAATCTGAGAGATGATTTTGCCATGCTCCCCTTTATGAATTACTGCACTCACCTTATACTCTTATCACCTCTTATACTGTTTATTTACTGAGGAAATTTACACCCTGCTCTTCAGGCAAAAAGCACTTCTTAGTGCAGTGTACAAAAATGTAAATACAATAATCTGTACTTCAAAGGGGGGGAACACAACTTTAAAACAGTAGAACTGTCAGAAAGTATTGATACAGAATTAAAATTAAAAACCTGGAAGTTTCAAGTTCTAAAATACCCAGGCCAATGCTTTGGGGGGGGGGTTGTCTTCAAATGTCCTTGAAAAGGATCAGACTTGGAACCGGGCAAGACACCCTACAGACAGCATTCCAAAACTTGTAGCACCACAACTGAAAAGGCCCTATCTTCAGTCACCATCCTCTTTGCCTCTGAAGGCAGGAATAACTTGAAGAAGGGCTCTGAGCATGATCTTAATAGACGGCTTGTACAGAAGCAGATAGTCCTTAGTTACCTGAGACTTAAACCACTTAGGATTTCAAAGTCTGAAGCCAGAACTTTAAAATGCAGTACTAATCAACAATATAAAACAGCAAGCATGCTCTCTAACATTTTTACCTTAGAATCCAGGACATGTGAGTTGTGACATGTGCAAGATCACAGAGCCTCAAAACGTTTATTTTTGAGGTCATGATCCCATACGTTTTGCCCCTAAACACAACTTTTGGAGCTCCGTGATCACATGGTTTTGGGTGCCCATAGCGCAATGGTGTCCATTGATTTTATCAGAACAGTTGACAGGTATGATAGCACATGAATGACAAATATTTTCAATAACTGGCTGCTTAATTGTGGAACATTTTTTTCACTACATGTTGGGGAAATATGTGACTAGAATTGTCAGTAGAGCTAATTTTAGCCTGACCTGATTTTGTGATTTTACTTTTTTAGAATCCGCATATGCTTCCCCATTTCCTCATGCTGTACTTTAATGCTAGGAATAAAATAGATGGAACTGTAGCTGGTTCGTGATGACACAAGTACACAAGTACTCCCATAGGCCTTTAGGTAAGATTTCTCTTCTCCGATGATGAGCTGAGAAGGAAGGAAACCCCAGTTCGCATGCCCAACGTGCACAGGGGGGATGAAACTCACCCACTGCTCCTCATCTGACACAGAATAGTGTTGCTGTTAAACCTCCCCTCCCCAAATGGGAATGAAAAATAGGCCCGGCCCACCTCCCCACCAATCAGTGCAGATCTGCTGAAAAGTGCAGAAGGCATGACCCTCTTGTCCATTATGCCACAACGGAGACAAAAGCTGCACACACATGAGAGAAGGTTAACATTCAGAATAGAAATTTAGCACAAGGTGAGACTGAAATTCAGAGGCAACGCTGTGAAGCAGCTGAAAGATGAAAACAATATAAGATTCTCTGTGGGTCTGATATGTGGAACCAGGAGCAACTGCTGTTTGCCTCTACTTATGTCCTACTTGTATAGTTGTAAATAAAGCAACTATTATTAAAAGGAAACAAAACTGTAAGTCTCAGGAAAGGGTTTTGCTTCAGGGGAGTGCTGGGGGCCAGGTGAAGGGTTCTGGCAGGCTAGAGTTTTCCCAGGCCAGTCACAGTAGAAGGAGCCAGCATTGATCAGTCATGAGGTGCCAAAGACCTTGTGGTAACCTTCTATACCAAATTAAAATGCAACTCTTCCATTATTTTGCTCAGTTCTGTGGTGAGGTTGTTTTGTTCTTTGTTTGAACTTATAATTTTTTTAAAGAGCTGGATACTGTTTACTTGTTAACCTGAGTTTAATCTGGGATTTTTTTAAAGGTTTGTGTTTCTTTCAGTCCGCTTCTAATAATGTTTGCTAGCTGCCTTGAGAAATAGGTGGGAGATTATTTTTTCAAAATAAATAAAATGTGTTCTTATTGTTTGGGTTTTGCTGCATTTTGTATTTCTGTTACAAGCCACTTTGTTTTCAATCGGGAAAATAGAGTATGGATATTAAGTAAACTAAAAGATGGTGTTTTTTTCCAGTTTGCATCAGCCGCTGAGTAGTCCCTTTCCAATCTAAATAAATCAGAGATTGATATCAACAAAGGGATGTATACTTCACAATAAATACATAGCACATATATTTTTTTCCCTTATCTATGCATATCAGCAGTATAACATTTGATCAGATTTTTTATATCTGGTACAAGATCGGGCAATTGCATTATTTGCTTTAAATGCTTCTGGGCAAATGGTCAGGACCCTCAATACCCCTATCAAATTTAAGAAGGAGCTTTTGTAAAAGGATTTGGATATTATATAATAAGAAGCTGTTTGTAGCATTAACCAACCAAAGACAATTGCGTGACAATGAAAGATTGTGCATAAACTCACAACATAAGCTGCCTCTCCTCTGCTGTACCATAAAATGCCATGGCAGTCATAGCACAAACAGAAGAGACAAATGAATGAGGAAGGAAAGGCTCCAGCAGAGATCAAGAGTTCCAAGAAGGATCATAGAATCGTAGGATTGTAGTGTTGGAAACGACCCTGAGGGTCAAGAAATAACACTTTCTGCTCTGACAGCCTTTTCCTTTAATTGCAGGTGAATGGCAGGATAGTTATGAAAACTCGATAGTAAGGAAAAAGAGATGGGGGGTGCAGGGGCGTCTTGCCCATAGAGGCAAGTGGCGCAGGGCGCCAAGTTTGTGCCAAGTTCTGGAGGGTGCATGGGAAGAGATGGAGGCTGGACATGGCGCCTCCTGGCATCAGCTCACTGCCCTCGCCCCCCACGCTGAAGCAACGACATGCCTGGAGCCTCTACCTGCCATGGCCACCGTGGCACAGGCGCCAGGGAAGAGGCAGAGGATGACCGCGGTGCCCTCGCCCACTGCGCTTGTGCCTGGAGACTCTGCCTCTTCCCCGCTGGAGGAGCTGCCCTCCAGCCGCTGCCCGCCTCCTCCAGCCCCGCAAAGCTGTTGGCAGCACTGTAAAAAGGTCAGCAACTCTGGGAAACAGGGAGGTGGGGTGGAGGAATCTTTGAACCATGGCGCCGGATATGCTTAAGACGGCCCTGGGGGCTGGGAGAGGAAGTCTTCTCATTTTTATAACTTCATCAATGGAAAACAGGTTTTAAGGTTCATCCCTGGTTCAAGTTAAGCCCTGAAACCACTGTGGAATGCTAGGTGCACACTGTGAAGAGCTGGCATCAGAGAATGGGTTGGCACATTGTTTAGTCTTTCAAAATTGAGGGTGAAAATCAGCACAGGGTTTCTTTCTGGAGCATTTGCAAATGCTAATAAGTATTTTAGCACTAGTCTGAAGAAATGAACAGGCAATTTGAAGCATAATGTGAGACCCAAATATGAAACAAAGACCACAGCATGGTCAAAGATTTCCAGTTGTTAAGCAGATCCATATTGCACCATACTGCTAACTTCACCCAGTGGTTGCTATGCCCGCGGACAGTACACATGACTCCTTCCAATAGCTCATGTTGTTTTCTCATAGCAGAGCATAAGATTCAGAGCAACAGGATTCTTTGATTATCCTAATTCCAGCAAGCCCACTTCTGATATTGCCAATTTTATGCATCACTGTAATTTTACATTCCTTCTCATAGGTGAGAATCAGTTCAAATAACAGTAAATATACATGAGAGGATCGTCCCCTCCCAGCTTATCTCCTACTCAGTAAGCCTAAAGGAAACCCCACATTCACTGATGCAACAGCCTGCAACATCCTCCTGTCCATGTTCTGCCCTGCACAAAGTTATTTGCCACACCTCAGCCTAAGGGAACATGGAGGAAGGGAACATGGAGTCCTGGACCATCATATTTAGTTTTTAATATTAGTAACTAAGGGCTAAGGGAACACAGGGAAGCAGCAGGATTTCAGGAATTAATTTGAAGCAATTACTCTCACTGTATTGGAACTTGATTTCAAAATGAGGGCTGAGTACTGGATTATATTTATCACGTAAAGGGTGGTGAAAAGTTAGTAAGAAGGGTAAAAGTGTAATAGGAAGTTTTACTCAGGAAGCTGTTCAAAGGTGGGTCAAAAGTTTAAAAGGGGGTGTTTTGCTCCAGAGGTTTTGCACAGGAGAGTCAGAGGTTCGTCCGAGGACTCTGACATCAATTAAGGAGAAATACTTACTAAGACTATATTCCTCCTGGTTGGCTCAAGGTTGAGAAGGGAGCAGAAAATATAAGTCAAACTTGAAAATAGGGTTATTAGAAGGTTGTGGAATCAGATAGTTGAAGGGCTAGAATTCAGCTACGAGAAAGAAAAAAGACTGAAATACTTTTAAGACGGATGGAACACTGGAAAACTTTAGAGACCATAGCTGGGCACAGTAGGAGGAAGGAACCAGGAAAGGACCATGACATGACCCAGAAGCTGAACTGAGGAATTCAGATTGGTAAGTATTGACTTGGTTTGCAAAACAATATAGAATAGGTATTGCTGGATGCATTTATCTGTAGCTGTTTTGCTTTGTTTTTAATTTCCTGTACCTACTCACACTGTAAAATTAGCCTCCCCTCCCATACACTGTTTCCTCAAAAACTCTTTTAAGTTGTTGCCCTACTAAAGTCCAGAAAGTTAAAGGGGTTTTGGGCAATAACAAAAGTAAAATCAACAACAAAGAAAGTGACTAAGCTCAGCACTTTTTGCATCTCTCTCTTACAAATGAGTGATTGCTGTTCTCCATTTTGTTCTGAACCCCTCAATTGTTCCCAGACATGTGTTTTGGGAGGAGTGATGGTTGAATTACCAAGAGGCTCTTCCAACTGACAACTAATGCTGACAACTAAAATATAATGATTCACATCAGTCCACGTACACCAACATAACAAGCCTAGAGACAACTCTTCAAAGATAGTAAGCTTTTTTTTTTCAAATGCTCACCAAATCGCTTAGAAATACTGTTTCTGAGGCAACACTCCTTCAGTGAGTGTCCCTAAAATATTAGTGTTCCCACCCAAATGAGGGTGAGCAAACAGATGGTAGCCGCTGCTGCTTCTCACCACCATGGTTGCCAGCAAAGGGATCAAGAAGGCAAGAGAAAGAGAGAGAGTGGCAGCAATGCTATCTCCCCCTACTGGGAGTGATGTTCGATGGAGAACTCCTGTTCTCTGCAATGACAACTGCTTAGGAGTGGAGGCGGTGACTTCTCCTGAACCTTGGTGATGCGGTGGACTGGCAGGTGCTGTGCATATGGTGCCTGAGCCACGTCATGAAAAGAGTTGCTGCTGGCTGTTGTTGACCACTCCCACAGCAGAGGGAAGGAGAGGGAACTGCACTAAGGAAAAGCAGCAATAGCAGAAGAGTACTCCAGCTGGCCATGGGACCTTTGCTGGGCTGTAGGCCCTAACAAGGAGCTAGCAATGCTTGGTGTTGACACCTGCTTAAAAGTAATTAGAATAGAATAGAATAGAATATATTTTATTGTCATTGTCCCCTTCGGGGACAACGAAATTCCTAACTGCATCTGTAAGTAACCATGTGAAATGGAAAGAAAATCACTCAATCAATACTAAGTAAAACCTGGCTAGATGGGGGAGAGGCTCTTCTTTTCTCAGAAAAGCATCCCTAAAAAATTAGGAACTGTTTCTAAAACTGGGGAAGATCCCCATTGGCTGAGAAAAGCTGAAAGCCTACTGCTGGTTTAGTATAGACAATAACAGCAAAAGGAAAGAATGATATGTTCTCGGACACTGTAGGACATTCTGAATGCTCTCTTCACTTACAAAAGCTTCTTTTATTAGGAAGTGGGGAAAAAGCCTTTTATTCTCCAGACTTTGATGGAAATCACAGCAGGGCAAGGGCACGGAGAAAACAAGCATTTGCTACCCTGGTCAAATGGCCATGAACTTAGAGTTCCTAGAAGTGTTTTATCTACATCCACTCATTACTACATGGTGTTACGGAGACTTCTAATAAGGGCTCATTGGAGAAAAAGAAAGAAAAGAAAAGGTCCTTCTGTTAAAAGTTATTTGGGATTCCTCCTCATGTGGGTTTCTACTAGTTGTCTGGCACCAAGGTATGCGCTGAAAAGCACAGAGTAAAATGCACATTTTATTTGTGCATGTATAAGGTTGGCTCTGAAAACACAGTAAGCTCTACAAACCATTTAATTTCAATATAGTTCCAAGAGAAGTTTCCTTCACTTGACCTATGATTAACTCTCAAACTATGTTCCAAAGCCCCACATGCACCCTATGACTGTGGAACAGCAACGCCTGTCATGGAAAAGGGAAACTGTGCCTTTACAGGACAACAATGGAGAAGCCGCACAGACAATGCTCCCCTTTACTGGACTGCAACCTCTGGACATATAAGAAGGAGGCTCCATCCTCACCAATTAAGGTTCAACTGGGGAGAGACTCTTTGCAGGAACACTTTGACATGCCCCCGTGGTGAAACTGCTGTTAAGAATCTGCCAGAATTATTTTTGAGGTTGACATTTTGTTGTTGTTCAGTTGTTCAGTCGTGTCCGACTCTTCGTGACCCCATGGACCAGAGCACGCCAGGCACGCCTATCCTTCACTGCCTCTCGCAGTTTGGCCAAACTCATGTTAGTAGCTTCGAGAACACTGTCCAACCATCTCATCCTCTGTCGTCCCTTCTCCTTGTGCCCTCAATCTTTCCCAACATCAATCTTGTGCCCTCAATCTTTCATCTCCTTGTGCCCTCAATCTTTCCCAAATGAGAGTGTTATCTGTTGCAGAAAAACAACGACAACAATGAAAGCTAACAAGCTTATTGTGAAATAAGCTTTCATGGATCAGAACGCACTTCATCAGCTGCATGAAGACAGTGGGCATGTCCACACCAGAGAAAAATATGGATTTGAACCTGTCTGCCCACTAATTTAGGGGCATCCACATGACGTCCTCCCAGTGCCATGCCACACATTTTCCCCTTTAAATGTGTGCTTTCTCAATTCCTATAAAATCTGGAAAGGAAAAGCATGCTCTGCATGCTTGCCCCCATTTGCATTCAGACGGCACTCCCTTTGGGGGGTCAGCTCTTCTGGCAGCAAGCTGTTGCATGGAATTTTTGTCCTAAACATCTGATTTGCACAAAATTGTTCATGGCTGCACATACCTCCTATATTTCTTTCTGTTGCTGCAGAGTAATGCAATGTGGCAGCTGCTTCCCTGATGGAAGTTCCCTCCTCTTTGTGCAGGAGGATAAAGGGAAATTGTGTCCCTCAGAGCTCAACCAGAAGCTTCCCAACCCTCCCTTTTAAGGGTGGTGGAAGCAGAAATGGAGGGTGACCAGTGTTCAAACATTAACGTTGCAGGGAAAGAAGGGAGGGGAGAAGGAGGTGCTTATTGCAAAACACTGACAAATCAATATGGATATGAAAGAAGCCAATTTCAACCTTTCTACAAAGCCCAATGCATACATGTAAGGAGAATAAAATTGTGGATTCACACCTGATTTAGAGTAAAAAGTAGATGAGCTCATATACTCTGACTACAACGAGAAAGAGGAGAAACAGTTTACAAATGGTCAAGTAATGTAAGAAAGAACAATAGTCGTGTCACACAGTACATAGTGGAGTAGAGGGTAATATAGAAGCTAAAGCAAATGAATAAGCTCCAATCCACATGGTGGTGAATCTATCCTGGTTAGCGGCCACAGCCAGATCAATAGTGTAAACAGATACTTGCTCATCTTCTTACATGATACATGCTATCAGCTGCCAACGGTACACTTCTGCCATTGACATAGGCCAAACAGGTCAATAACCATGCAAGAGGGCTAATGGACACAGATCTGACACTGAAATGGTTTTGTTAATAAATCAGTGGAAGATAATTTCATTCTCTCAGAAAATCTGAATCACCAAACACTAAAAAGTTTCAATGCGAAATTCCAATGCAAAGGCACCAAACTGGAATGTGATGCAACTTTGATATTGTGGAATGTGGTTGCAATTGATTCTTGAGATTTGATGCAATTAACCCCCTTTAGGTGTTTGCTTGCATCTATTGATCTTGCTATGCTGAGTTATCACCAGCTTGCCACTTTGAAGCCTCTTGTGGTTGCTGCATCCCCCCTCCCTCACTGCCCCCACCAAGTGGTTCATCCTGAGTCTTTTAATCCAAATGTTTCGCATAAAGAACTACACAACTTTTAGAATACATCTGAAGGCAGCCCTTATTTCAATGAATACGTGACTTGCAGTGTTTTCCAAGAAACCTCTTATACTGAACCTCTCTCCCTCTCTGCACTAAAACCCCCCTGCATGTAATACTATACTATACAATATAATACAATATAATCCTCCCAAAAAGCAAAAGCATAGCAGCACATTTTGACCACAACTTGAGAGTCATGGATGTCTTCCCTCTTCAGCCTCTCTCTTGCCAAAGCACACCCTGACACGATATACAACACTCACCCTACTAACTAACACATACCAAATTCTCTCTTACAAAAATCATACAATACACAAATATACTGTTCCCAATAGCAATCTAGCTCTAGCTCCCACCCAGGTTGCTATATCTCACGAAACACTCACCCAAAGATGGGTGGAGCTAAGCATAATCCTTCTCTGGTACTTCTTCTTTTCACCATGGTAATCCCTTGGTACTCCTTCCTCAGGCATTTCAATCCACACAAAAGCCACACACCCCTTCATGCTTTCTGTTCAAAGGTCATAGAGGTTAGGTTATTTATTTATGTATAATTTTTGTATAACTGAAGATGTTCCCAGTCTTTAGAGTTAAAGTGCTGCCTTAGGCTGAAGAGTGCTGGTCTTCCCTGTTTGACAGAAGGCAGAATGATTCATAAAAGTTCAGAAGCAATACAGAGGGGAAAAATATCAGAGTGACAGTGTGTATTTCACATCAGACTTTTGACGGATAGCTTCAGCATGTCACTCACATCAGTTTCATGGAAGGAGCAAATGCAGAGCAAAGGTTTTAAAACAAGGAAGGTTGGTAGAGAAATGGTGACAGACAAATCAGTGGCGGTTACAGGACAGAAGAGTCTAAGATGGATGAGAGGGGGCAGGTAAAATGAAGCTAAGGTTACTCAGGGAAGTCTTTACTAAGGGGGAAATGGGTCTTTAAAAATGACTGTAGAAGAGGAGGAGGAAGTGGCTTGATGTGAGGGGAGAAGGCTCATGAGTTGCGAGGTGAAGATAAATGAGATGGCTAAGATTGTAAAAGGCCTCTGAGATGATGAGACAATGGATGAAATATATTCCTCCATTCACACACACCTGCAGGAGTATAAGAACTACAGTACTTCGTTATTATATGATTCTCTGCTGCTCAAGAGTGTGTGTGCAAAAGAACAGGCCCCATGAGCAGGTCCAATTGCAAAGGCATTTCACACCTGTCTCTTGCCAGGAGGAAGGGAAACAATATAGTGGGGAAAACATGCTGCTCCAGTGTTCACATAGATACCACAGTGTCTGGGATCACACCAATGCTCATGTGAGAAAGGTAGATATCATGGCCAATTTGTGAAGATGCAGGGATGGCATATACCCCTTGCTTTGAACATTCAGGCATTACAGTACTGTTTCCAAAGAAGTCAGAAGTCACTTCCAAAAATTAAATAAATCAGTTGCTGCCACATATGAATTAGTACATTTATCCTTCCCTAGTGACAACACTTATTTGCCCCCAGTGCTGGGAGGGAGCAGAGGGGAGGATGGGCAGAGGAAATGGCAAAGTTCAAAGTCTTTATTAGTTAGCCAGGGGCTAACTTTCATTTGTACAAAGAAAAATAAGTAAGATATGATAAAACAAAGCATAACATCCAACTTTCCACACTGCAACAATAACATGGAGCCATCATGGTGGTTCAGGCAGGGCCAACTTGCAAACAGCATTGCCTATGTCACTGGCCAGCCTGATGCTGGTTGTCTGGGAGACATGTGCAACACAGAGTAAGTGTCCAGAGTTTTAGAGTGGTAAAGGTAAAGGTAAAGGGACCCCTGACCGTTAGGCCCAGTTGTGGACGACTCTGGGGTTGCGGCGCTCATCTCGCTTTACTGGCTGAGGGAGCTAACGTACAGCTTCCGGGTCATGTCCAGCATGACTAAGCCGCTTCTGGCGAACCAGAACAGCACACGGAAACGCCGTTTACCTTCCCACCGGAGCAGTACCTATTTATCTACCGGTACTTGCACTCTGACGTGCTTTCGAACTGCTAGGTTGGCAGGAGCTGGGACTGAGCAACGGGAGCTCACCCCATTGCAGGGATTCAAACCGCCGACCTTCTGAGCAGCAAGCCCTAGGCTCTGTGGTTTAACCCACAGCACCACCCGTGTCCCTCTTTAGAGTGGTAATGGTGTGCATTTGGACGGAAATAGCATTTGGTTGAGTGATATCTCATTCAGAGCTGCTGTAGCTTCTACTGGTTTAGCATTGGAGTTGGGCAAGCAAAGGTCCCTATCTTTTTGGTCTCTGGGTACTAGGCAAGGGTCATAGCTGGGGGTTAAAGAGGCAGGCTCCCTACAACCTCCTGTGGGTTTGGATGCACAGGGCAGTCCAACATGCCAGCAGGTTTCTGACTATAGGCAGTATGAGCATCTCGTGTCTTCTAGTGTCCTAAGTCTCTCTTCCTCACGTGGATTGATTACTCAACAAATGGATTGGCCTCAATTCTAGTAATCAGCAGCCAGGTTGACATTATTCCATGGCCACTTTCAAATATGAAAGAAGCTGTAGCTACTAAAGACATGGCAAGCTGGTACTCTGTTGTATGTGTTCTTTCTCCCATTTCCTGCCTCCTTTCTTGGTGGCTGGCACAGTTAGTACACATTATCAAGCGTTGCTGAACGTTTTTTTTTAAAAAAACACACACCAAAAACTGGTACAAATGCACTTCAGCTGGCTGCATTAAACATTCTGATCTTGGCAACATTGTTGCTATAGTGATACAATTTGATCCAAGGCTCTTAGCACTCCAACACAAGTATCCAACTCCAAAATTGTGACGCTTACTTCTTACAGGATAAACCTGCACTCTTGTTCCCCAAATACATAGATTTCTAAAAGCATGGCATGCCCCTTGAACCACAGTGGATAGTTCACAGGAATCAAAAGTTCAATGCCTACTTGAACAGTACATTTTGTAAGTACAGTATTAATACTTCTATTGTGCCAAATAAAAAGGACCCCTGACCATTAGGTCCAGTGACCGACTCTGGGGTTGTCTTGTTGGGCTGTGTGTATGTGATAAAGGGGAGTCATACTGGGTTGAAGGTGTCCTCTTCTATTTGTTCCCATGTCAGTTTCAGATTATTGGTTAGTTTTTCTAGCAAGGCCGTTTCCCATACAAGTTGATACCATTGGTTCATGTTTACTCCTGACAGGTCCCTCCAGTGTCTGGCTTTGAGACTTCTGGCTGCTGAGAGTAGCTGGGTTATAAGCTCTGTATAATGTGAGTGGTCATTATGATCTTGGAAGATGTTCAGTAGGGCCAATTCTGGGGTGAGTTCTAATACCTGTTTAAGACAAGCCATTGTTTAATGCTACCTCCAAATGCATCCACTGCAAAGTGCAGTTGATTAGGTACTGTGATTGTAATAATACATTTTAAGATATATTCTAATGCAACTAGATAAAATTTGCAAGGCAATGTCACATAAGTAACATAACATAAATTTATTATTTATTGATCACCAATTGAGACGTGGTTTTCACTTTTTTAAAAAAGTATAACTTGCCATGAAATAAATTAGTCATGTTGTTGTTGTTCAGTCGTTCAGTCGTGTCCGACTCTTCGTGACCCCATGGACCAGAGCACGCCAGGCACGCCTATCCTTCACTGCCTCTCGCAGTTTGGCCAAACTCATGTTAGTAGCTTCGAGAACACTGTCCAACCATCTCATCTTCTGTCGTCCCCTTCTCCTTGTGCCCTCAATCTTTCCCAGCATCAGGGTCTTTTCTAGGGAGTCTTCTCTTCTCATGAGGTGGCCAAAGTACTGGAGCCTCAACTTCAGGATCTGTCCTTCTAGTGAGCACTCAGGGCTGATTTCTTTAAGAATGGATAGGTTTGATCTTCTTGCAGTCCATGGGACTCTCAAGAGTCTCCTCCAGCACCATAATTCAAAAGCATCAATTCTTCGGCGATCAGCCTTCTTTATGGTCCAGCTCTCACTTCCGTACATTACTACTGGGAAAACCATAGCTTTAACTATACGGACCTTTGTTGGCAAGGTGATGTCTTTGCTTTTTAAGATGCTGTCTAGGTTTGTCATTGCTTTTCTCCCAAGAAGCAGGCGTCTTTTAATTTCTTTTAACCTGAAATTAGTCATATTTCCCCCTTTTAAAAAAGTCATTATTATTTTGTGCAAGTGGCAAAAAGTGAAAATCAAGCAGATGGCAAAGTTCTAGAAATAGAGCTGTGCACAAATTAGCAGATATTACTTCCAAAAGGGTATGTGTGTATCATGCAATAACTGACAACAGGAGACCTCAACAGAATGACAGGGAGGCTGGTTCTGTCAGGAAGGGCAGAAAAACCAATTGAAATGTGCATTTTCTTCTCCTAGCTTCCTATTCAAGTGACTAAATAATGCCAGACACACCTCTGATTTCAATAAATAATGTTATCAAAAAATGAAGCATGATCATAATGATGAATAAGATAAAAACAGACTCTTGTTAAAAAGAGAGACAGCAGCATAATTCACCACAGCAAAGGTTATTTTGGATTTATACCTCCGAGTTCAAATGTGAGTAGGCAGCAGTGATAGTACAAGTGTCTCCGTGAGTCCTTGCAAGAGGCCCCACCAGAAATAAACAAAGCACACCTCTCAGAAACACCAAGAGGGAGGCATGGACTTGAGGGAGAATCATTTTTGAGAAAGCCACCACAGCAACCAAAATGCTGACAGGCTAAGTAGTAGGATGGCATCCTCAGTTCCTAAGAGACAAAGGTGAAAATAAGATGGTAGTATTGAGGCAAGGTGCAGCAGTACTTGTGTTAATTGTACACTGTGGCAAGCCTAGGAAAAGAAAGTGCAAAGAACATATGCACAGGAAGTTAAGAGAAGCCCATAGGAGTGCCATGTGATCAACCACGTTCTTAAATTCTAAGAACAAAGGACACACCAGGTCTCCTTTGAAGCATGAGTGACCTGGCATGCCGAGGAACCTCAAGAGGTGAGACCAGCCCACTCAAAGATTTTTATTTGAAAACTGCCCTCTGTTTTATTTTAAGATGCACAAAGGTGATCATATACTAACAAACAGAATCAAAAGAAGTCAGATAATTCACACACAAAATCATAGTGCTCCTAAAAATAAAAAAAAATATGAAAACAAGAGAATTACCCTTAATACACCCTTGTTTAGGAGTCCCATAAAATCTGAAGTACCGGTACTTCCACCTTTCTTCAGACATTGATTTTCTGCCACCTTCCTTTAACCCAAACATAGCTTCTTATTTTTCTTGTAAGAGCTAAATCTCCCAATTCTAATAACATTCTTCAAGGTTAGCATTTTTTTCTGTTTTTCTAATAATTAACATTAATCAATCTGACAGCTACTAACATAAGACAAAAGAATATCCCCCCCCCCCCGGTTGCTGCTCTTTTCAAACATACCAGCAAACAGCTCTTCTCCCTGTTCCACTTTTGTATTAAGTTAGGCTGATGAATATGCAAAACAGAGTCATCTCCAGAGTATCTGGGTTCTGGAATTCCCTCCACTGGGCATTGTATGATAATTAGAATGTAGCCTTGTCATTCATTCTGTCTTTTGATGCTATGAATAGATTTATTAATTCACTGTGGTTTTTAAGATCAGATTGTGGTTTTTTATTTTATATGCACACCATTTTAGACGTCTATGGCTGAAAAGCAGTAGAAAAATAAATGTTATCTTACCTTGCATACTTAGGAACCAATATTGAATTGTGCTTTGGCATTGTACTGTTCAGATATAGCAACTATGTCAGAAGCTGTCTGGTTTTTGTTTTTTTTAATAAAGCCACCAGAAATGTAGGACACCTCATTCTTACCATTTATATTTCCAACATTTATTGCTACAATTATTGAATATTGATTTATTACAGCTCCTTACTGATTGTTTTATGCATACTTTACTATAGTATATACATTTCGTACCTGTTATCTGGCTTACTTGGGTTGGATAATTATATTACAAAATTCACTGAAGTGTGAATTTCAAAGGTTGAATTCTTCTTTTTTTGTTCGCATATTGTTTCATTTTGTGTGTCGCTGCTGATGCTCTCCGTGAGCAAGTGCTTCCTAAAACAGCTGCCTCACTCTGCCTAATGGTAGAACCAGCCCATAGAATGGTAAGTTCTATTCCCTTCAGTATTACTGTTAGTTTTGTACTTTCCAAAATGAGCACACTGTTAATATTCTGTGTTTAGAATATGAATTTTTGAGGGGGGAAAGACACAAATGAGGAATGTCAGGCAGGTGGTTATGTTTTCCCTTTCCCCCTTTTTCTTCCCCAAGCTTATTGTTTACAATTAAGTACTATGCCTTCAAGCTTGCAATTCTCTTTCCTTTTCACACTGCATGGGGAGATTTTTATAGAAACCTACTGGGATATGTCCTACATCGTGAGTAAAGCAAGGGGAAGTTAAATTTAGGTTGGCTGCTTTCTAAAGCACCACCACCACAGTTATGATGCTCACAGATGGGCTCATAACAGGCTTCTTGTGCCTTTGCAAATAAGAAAGTTAAATACATATAAGTAGCTTTCCACTAAGTTAGCTTAAATACAGTGAGCCTGGGAGAAATACTTCTAATTTTTTTTTAAAGAGTCTGCAGTTTGGGGTGCTCTTTCGTTTTGTCTAAAGATTTAAGAAAGGCAAACAAAAGTAATTCTGAAATAGACCCAGATTAAAACTGAGTCATTGCACCAAACTCTAATTCTTTATATTACTTGAATTTTCAGATCAAATTTGCTGCATCCCTTCTGTTAAACTATTTATGCTGCTATTAGTTTATTTCATTTGATACTTTAAAAAAGGCATAATAAGTTAAATATGAAGATATGTGAGTCTTCCCTATCTTTATTTGTGTGTGCAACCAGCTTGCCAGTGAGACTATAAATACAATTAGAATAAGGTTTGTCATAAAGCCTATGAATCTTGAAGTTATTTTGTTATTGGTGCTTCATTTAGTCTGATGCCCTACAGTCATATCCTGCTGAGCTGCCACTGCTATAGTCATATTGCCTATAGTTAAAACCAAGAGTAATGCAAAATGACAAGGCTGGGGAATTGATTTGTGGATCAAAAATTTAGAGCAGTATTCTTTATCACCACACACACACCCAACACCTTCCTGTGATGCCCACACCCTGAAAAAAAAACCCTGCTCATCAAAGATTCTTGTGGCTCCTATAACCACTTTTACAATGTTGATAAATAATAATAAGCACTTCAAAAGCTGGTTGCTGTACAACAGTTCTATTAAAAAGAACAAAGCATCTGCAGGCTTGCAATCAGCAGAGACAAAGGGGAAAGGGGAAAGGGGAAAGAGAAGCAGATGAGAAGACAAAGGTCTAGGAAATTATGTACATTTTAAAATTACATTGTTGCAAAAAAAAAGGGTGAGATGCAGATGTCAGAAAGCGGTGGATTCCAGAGAAAAGAACCAGCAAAAGAAGAACTGAGGCACAGGTTTTTTCCCCAAGAGGTAAGTGTTGACAGTGCAAAGACAATGGATTGGAACTAGACTTTGTTCCTGTCATCAGAAGCATATGCTGTGCTGAGTTCTGGTCAGGGGACATCCCTGCTGTAAAAATCAATACTATCAACAATCATGAGTTGCACACATTTCAAGTCTGATTCACACTTTACCGTAGATTGCACATTTGCCATATATAGTATACTGAATTTCCTTACAGGTAAATTGTGAAGGGGAGACTTGTGTACTCAAATAATTGGAGATGTGTGATGGCCATGCTCCTGAGATTGACCAGGGCTCACTGGAATATACTGTATATTATGTCCTCTCTAGGAAGCCAAACACCACCTCAGAGAAGCAAGCGGTCTAAAAACTCATGCATGTTAGACATCAAGCAATTTTAACCTATGAAAAACAGGGGTACGCTGCTGTACCAGGATGGCAATTCTCTATACTAGAAATTACATGGATCAGAACTATTATGCAGCCTGATTCTATCTCACCCATTCCTTGCTGTGTGGACAGTTATTTATGCATCTTTTTCAAGGAGCAAGATACTCACAAGTTATTTTATTTGTTATTTGTCTTTTTACAGAAGTGCCTGCTACTAATAAAAGTGGAAAATTTATAGCACTTTGCTAGTGGTTGTGGTAAAAGTGTGGGGCAGGGGGGTCACCAGTTGCCATATGCCTCTTTTCATAAGCATGTATTATAACCCTCTTTCCATTCTTGGCAGATTTTGTAATCAGAATATAGCTAGCAATTGCCATGTTTTATCTTCTACACAGCAAGATACCTTGGCAAACAGTACATCAAATGACAAAGCATGTTATGGAGAAACAAGAATAACAAAGTGCCATTATTACACCAGACGATGACTACCAGGGAAGAAGGGACAGCCTTTCCCTTCCTATTAATCAACAAAACATACACACTTTCTCGTCCCATTAATCAACTAAACAAACACACGTTTTATCCAATTCATTGTTCACAAACAAACGGAAGAAATACTTATAGCTGTGGATTTCTCATCTCATCTGTGATGACAAATGCTGCCAAATCAGTTTATTGGAGTTCTGTGAGTAAGACCCATGTCCAGATATTGGGTTTGCCTTTTGTATTACACATCTGAACCCCACAATTCTATTCGCTTGAACAATTTGTACTAGTACTTAGGGGAGCTAGCTGCTCACAAAGCTTTTCCAAGTTAATGTATGCTGCCTAATGTCTCCAGGGAGTCTGTCAGGGCACAAAGGACAGCCCTGAAGTGTTACTGGAAGGTCATTAAGACTGATGGATATTGTAGATGCTGGACAGCCAAGAGGCAATCAACAAGGACATTGCTTATTGTCCAGATCTACTGAGGCCTGGGGGGGGAAAGACCCCAGCTGATCCAAATTAGTTTGTGAATGTGGCAAAATGTTCACTTAGTTACTTCAGACACAAAATAAATAAATGGGTTTTGAACAATAAAAGAAACTGCTTTGCAATAAAGCAGAATACGTTGTTTCAGGATGCATTGCAAAGATGTTCTTGAGACAGAAGCATTTTACATCTAAAGAACTGCAGATTGAGCTGGAGTTGAGTCAACAAACTGTGGCCTGTTATGAACATTTATTGTTTTTGTAATTTAAATGCATTTACCACTGTATTTCAAATATTACATAAGTTCACAGATACTGTTAATGCTTAATCCTCTGCTCTCTCTTAATGTTAATTTCTAAACTTTGGCCCAGTTCTTCAGCCATTCCTCAAAGAAAAGTACCTTGTCTGCATATAAAAACTTCCAGGTTCAGTCCCTACATTCACAGCTGAAGGAACATAAGAAAGCTTTAAAAGGCTTGGAGGTCTGGTGCTATTGCTAAGGTGACCTAGGAGCAAGCTTCTGTGTAAGGTAGATTTGTATGCTATGGGATTTGTCTTCTCATTCTTTTCCAAATTATTTGTATCTGAAATTATGGCATTAAATTGTGGTGATAAAATGGCAAATCTGACTCAATGTAAGTAGAAAGTAATGCAAAAACCACACAATTCTGCTCACTGCACCGCAAAATGGATATTATGGAGAACTGCAATGCTGAGATTGGTAGCTAGCATTATGGGGCCTGGCGGATTGCTTCCCATGGCTTGATGGACTGGACACTCCAGTCTATAATCATTCTTTATAATGCTACCATCTTACCAGATAACTATAGTTTTGGGGTGCACATTTGGGCATTTTTCTATAAACTATGTCAAAAAACCCTGCTAAAGTTTATATATATTAACTGAGAAAGTCAGTGTGTCTTAGTGAGTAGAGCATCAGAATAGGGGTACCCTGGGATACCAGGATTTGTTGGTTGGTTTAGAGCATTTGTAGGCCTCTCTTCTGCCAAAAAGGCTTCCAGAGAGGTTTACACACAATCAGAACAAAACAATCCCTACCTGGAGGCTTACAATCTAAACACACACACAACACAAACACACAAGGGAAAGAGGCTTAGGAGGAAAGAGGAATATCAAAATTAAAACTCAGGCATCGATTTCTAAACAGTTGTTTTTCCTATAAGGACCAGCTAGCACAGTTCAGGGACAGAAAGTGCCTGATGGAGCTGGGCCTCCAGCAAAGCTGATGAAATGAGCCCTGCTTCTTATCGCTCCCACTGAGGCAGTCCGAGGGGTGGCTGTCAAATCCCCACTCACCCTGAATGGTTCAAATCCCCACTCACCCTGAAGCTCACTGGGTGACCTTGTGCCAATCATTACTTCTGAGTTTAACCACCTTCACAAATTTGCTGTGAGGGTAAAGTGTGGAGGAGAACACGATACTGAACTCCTTGAAGGAATGGCAAGACACATAAACTGAATTCTCCTCATATTACTCTGCCTCAGTGCTTTTCTTCTAGAAAAATAGGTGCCGCTACTCACCCATGAAGTTGTTACAGTAAGTGCCACACTTTTTAACAACAACAAAAAGAGGTGCTGGTACTGTATCCCCTGGGGGGGAAAGCACTGCTCTACCCCCTCCCTCAAAAAAGGACGGCAGGTTAGTCTGGTATGCTTTGCTCTATTTAGACTCCCCATCACCACGTTTTCCTCTACACAGGGGCTTTCAAAATAACTTGTTTTATGTCTGAAGTCAGACAAGAGCCCTTTAAAATTACTATTCAAAATGTGAATACTTGGGTCCACTGCTTGCTTCATGTACTGCCTGTGCTGTGAACTAGTTGTTTAATCTGTCCACACATCACCTCATAAGAGTCTTTACTCTTCATTGCCAAATTTAGACTTGATCCTCAGGGCTTGAACTGTAGCTGTTCCAAATTAAAACAAAACACTGAAGCCATTTGACCTGCTAGCCAGTTTCTTTTATTTCCCTTGAAACAGGGTTAAATACACAGTGGAAACAGTTCCTTCTAACTAGAATACTGAGAGGTTTCCCAACAAAGCTGTCTGTTCTGCTCATTTTCGAGTATTGCACTGTTCCGTGTTTCAATAAGAAAAAACTAACTCATGATTAATAAATCATAATAAATTATGCATTTCTATCAATCATCGTTCATTATTTTCCAGGTTTTGTTTACCTAAACCTAAACAAAGATGTGACACATGGTGAAAAAACTTGTAAAAAAGAAATATTAAATATCATTTTACTAGGGTAGCTCAATTCAAGTCGCATGTTGTTAGAAATCTGCACATCTTTTTGCTATATTTGAGATGAACTCATTACTGTACTACATTTCAAAGTCTATGAAAATGCCTGATTGGTTTCTTTAAAAACCAACCGGTCTGTGGAAGTCTTCTAAGAAACAGGACAGAAAGCTTGGTGTATTTGTGGCATTAACAAGTAAAGTCTTGACATTTGTTTCCATTAACAATATTAGAGCTGAAACAGTAGCATTCTTAATGCTGTGCTGCTTTGGGGTTCCCTTTTGACTTCAAATTAATAAATCTGTCATTACAATATTGTTCCTGGGTGGCTGCGGATGAACGCTCAAGCTTTGCTATGAATCTGCAAAAGGCAGTGTTTATCAAACAGAGGAGAACTTCATTAAAATTTACTGCAGTTACTGGCACACTGTCATTCATACGCAGGAATTACTCTCTCATTAAAACTTCCCAGGAAGCATACTGATGTAGTAAGCACACAAAGTATTACTACTGCAATTTTGCTTTCACATAATATACGGTATTATTCCTTATTGGCTAAGAACATTGGGAGGAGGTATTAAAAATAAAGCACAAAGCATCATTTGAAATTTGAAATTAGCACTATGTATTGTATAATTGGCTTACTATGCCTATGTAGACATTAGTGGCTTAAAATGCAGTAAGGCTGTTTTCCCTTGCTGTATTTCAAGTAGCCTTTGTATACTGCTGTACGCACCAGAGAGGGGGTGGGGATGTCATCACCCAATGCACATCAACTATTTGGTTTCCCTGCACCCCACCCCAAAAAAACAACTCCTGTTCATGAAGCTGCCATCTGCACATGTGCATTGGCTGTCTCAAATGTACACACCACAGTGTGAGAAGTCAGTATGACTTGCATTATCAAAATAAATGGAAGATGGTTTGAGGCAAAACACACTAAACAGCAGTATTTCTCAAGAAACTACAGGATCAAGATGAATTGTGGCTAAAGTCATGTGTGCATGGCTTCCAATACAAGTGGTAGGAGCACCTGGGAGCCAGAGTAAATGGCAATGTATGAAAAATCTATGTTGTCTGCAAAATGCCTTCGTTGTTTCTTTGTTTCCAATATTTAGAGGCCATTTTTCACCATAGATGGTCCCAAAGTGGATTGCAGAACAAGCCATAAAAACATTTCATTAATCAAATAATACAGTGTTTTTAAATGAACGAAAGCCACACGTCAAAACAAATTCCATGAATAGGCATAACAACAGTTAAAATTCCTGCTGGAATAGAAAGGGCTTCATCAAGCACCTGACACTGAACGGGATGGGACCTGTCTGGTCTCAGCTGCAAGAGACTTCCACAGAGGCCCACAATACTGAATGCATGCAAGCCATGCATCTAAGCCATGGGGAACCACTATCCAAGATGAGTTTTCCTGTCAGTTTGCAGTTCCACCATCAAAAGCATGATTTCTCCTAAGATTTATTTCTTATTTTCCTCTTACTGGCATGTAAGGTAAAGGTAAAGGGACCCCTGACCATTAGGCCCAGTCGTGACCGACTCTGGGATTGCGGTGCTCATCTCGCATTATTGGCCGAGGGAGCCAGCGTACAGCTTCCAGGTCATGTGGCCAGCATGACAAAGCTGCTTCTGGCAAACCAGAGCAGCGCATGGAAACGCCGTTTACCTTCCCGCTGCAGCGGTACCTATTTATCTACTTGCACTTTGACATACTTTTGAACTGCTAGGTTGGCAGGAGCAGGGACCAAGCAACAAGAGCTCACCCCATCGCAGGGATTCGAACCGCCGACCTTCTGATCGGCAAGCCCTAGGCTCTGTGGTTTAACCCACAGCGCCACCTGCGTCCCACTTACTGGCCTGTATCACAATGTAAAAACGTGTGGGTTAACTGATTTTCTCATTAGGGTAATCTCTTGCTATTTCCCTCTTGTAACACATCAACATGAACACAAGTAATCTGTCAAACAACTGGTATATAGTTGCCTCCTAGTGAATAAAGGCATTGGCCCTTCCTGCACCTTCTTCAGCGAAAAGTATACAGTACTGTCTTCAATAGGGCTGTTGTCCATAGCTGTCAACTTTTCCCTTTTTTTTGCAGGAAATTCCCTTATTCCGAATAGGATTCCTTGCAAGAAAAGGGAAAGGTCGACAGCTATGCTGTTGTCCCATTGCCAAGCTATGATCAAAGCTGGCTGAACTCCATGTTTTCTGATCACACCATACAATTGCAGAAACTAGTAGTGAGCCCCAAAAAATCTGCATCCTAAAAATATCCACTTTAAAAATAATAATTCTAGTAATTAACGGATGCTAAACTACACCTTCAAGTACAAAAATGACAAGGTGCAAAGCTGCAAGTCTTATTTATGTTGGGAGTGTGTTGCGTGTGTCCTGTGGCATAATCTATTTCTTAGACAAGGTCTGAGAACTGCTCAGGCTTTCTTATGATCTATTCTAGCAAGTCATATGTCAGCGATTTCAACATGAAATACGTTCCTCTTGTCTTAAAATCTCCAAAGGTCCAAATGAATCCCCAAAATGAAAGAACTTTTGAATGACAGCCAGTAGGTGGCTGGACCTATGCCAAAAAAACAGGTGAAGTCATGCCAAAATCACATGTCAGTCCACCATCTAGATTCAAATTGCTGCCTGGCACCCAAACATTGATGTAGATCCCTACGCCTTCCTCAAGAACTCTTCTGCCAAGTTTGGCAACGATATTAATGTGTACGCAACTAAAAAGTAGGAGAGCTGAGGAAGCACATGAGTCCAAGACTTCCCTTGGGATCCTTCTTACATGTGCCAGTTCCATTGACTCATGGTTGAGTGTTATGTGTGAACTGGGCAACAGTGTCCTAACCTTTTTTCTTTTCTTTTTTGAAAATAAAAGGTATTACACTCCTAGAAATCCTATAGTAACACAATAACTTAAATTTCATCCCATAAAGAAGTGATACCTAAAGAGTAACATACTAGTAAGATGTTCTTTAAGCATACTGTATGGAACTGCAAAAATGCATTCTGTACTAATAGGATAGTAACAGAAAAGTGCTCATCAAATCTTGGATCATATTTTTCTACCTAGATTAAGTCACTGCAGTCCTCAATTCTGAGCATTTTTGCTGTGATTCAGGTGGCCTGCAAAGTGGAAACTGATGCATTGGTTACCATGGTAAATGCACACTTCTGAAATTATTCAGCAATTGTGTTCAATGTCTTTCTCCTCCCACCCCAAAGAGTTCTGCGACACAAGGTTTAAGGCTATTGTGCTTCTCTTCCCACATAGACCATAGCCAGGTAAGAGCAGCAATCTGACACACTTTAAGAAAACGGGCACATTTCCCATAGTTCAGGTTGACATTCTATATCGAAGGCCAGATTTGAAGGAAAGTAAATAAGATTTCTATGCCCCACAAGATCGTCATCTGCTCTCTTTAACTGAGCAGCCTTCTTCTCTGACTGTGAAGCAGCATTGTTATAGTGTCTGAATGAAAAACAAACAAATAAGAGCTTCTATGCATTTTTCAGCTCCACCAATTGTAACAGCATAGAAAATTTCCAAGGCATCTGGTCACATTGCCTATGTACCCACTAGCAAGATCTATAAGCATACAGAGGACTGTCACAAATACTAAAAAATTCTGGACACTGAAGACTTTATAGAATTACTAGGTTCAGGAGCAGACGAAAGGAAGACTAGTGGAGTGAAACAATGAATCTAAGACAGGGGTTGGGAATCTCCAGCCCCCAGGCCTAATTAGGCCTCTCCACTTGGCCCATGAGGCAGTTTTGTCCAAGCCACTGCTACCTGCCCTACAGTTGACATCATATATGATTGTCAGACATGGGCCAAAAAACCTGAGCTACAAAGTGCTGGCACTCAGCTGATTCTAAGACTGTGGGAAGATAAGGCAGATATTTCAAGAAGGAAAGGGATTAAGGATGGTGGCCCTCCAAGTATGAAAGGGTCTTCCTTAGGGAGGCACAGAAAGTGGCAAGGGAAGGCTTTATTTTCTCACTGACACCCTGCCAGAATTTGCCATGACCAAATCCAAAACCAGCCTTGGTCCACAGTGCTAAGCATTGGTTGAACAACTGCCTATTTCTCCAAAGGATTTGATTTCAGCACTCTAAAGCATTTATCAGCACCTATAACCCAGCTTCCTCCATTTCATTTTATCTTCTTGCCCCTTTGCCAAGGCCAGGATTTAGGCCCTGTCTGTACTATATATTTAAAGCAGTATCAAACCACTTTAAACAGCCAGGTTTCCCCCAAAGAATTCTGAGAGCTGTAGTTTGTTAAAGGTGATAATAGTTGTTAAGAAATCTCTATTCCCCTCACAGAGTTACCATTCCCAGAGTGGTTTAAAAATCATTTCTTCTGCCCAGAGTTTGATTGTAAAAAAACAAAAACAAAAAAAACAATGGGTGTATGGCTTGTCATTGCCTGCAGATAGCCTTCCGACCAGAAACAACTACTTAGCAGCAACAATGGAGTAATAAACAGATACACAAACCTAGGAACTAGCCCCTGAAACAAACTTTAATGACAAATCTGTCCCAATATCTATATGAGCAGCACTATAATGGAACAAACAATGGCAGCCATATCATTTTGATAATTTTGCTTACTGTTTTTAAAGTCTGTTTTTATCACTATTTATTTTATACTGTTATATAAACATACAGTTATCACTCTCATTGCTTGGTATTTTGGCCTCACTTTGCAATAAAAATGCTTTCTATTCTTCTCAACGTTTTCAAAAGGAGCAGTTTTTAAGTTACATTAGGCTACCCTCTCTCTCTCTCTCTCTCTCTCTCACACACACACACACACACAATCATTTATTATTATTAAGTTCTTTCACACTTTTATATAGTGACAGCAACTACAAATAAAAAATATTGCAAGTGTTTAAGAAGGCACTTTAGAATATAGCCTCTTTTTAAAATAATACAGGCAATGCTAGCAGGACATTGACGCATGGGATTTTGTAGAAAATGTTGTACAATTAACAGAATGTTCTAATTGATTAACTGGATTTTAAATGGAAATATCAAATTTCCCCAACCCGTTAATAATATTGCCTGGTGATGTAGAGATTAATCACTGTCTTTTAGGCACAACACTTTCGATATTCTTGTAGCAGCCACCTTGTCCAATAGGTAATTATTACTTACTTTTTCATGGATGTGGAACTGAATCTTAGAAGTATTGACTAGCCTAAACCAGGAGTGGCGTGCCTATGGCATTCCAGATTTTTCTGGACTCCCAACTCCCCTCAGCCCCAGCCAGCATGGTCAATGGTCAAGGGTGAGCTGTAGGGGGAGCACAGGTTCCCCCAACCTGCACATCCATGATGTATCTGGGACCCCAACTCAGCTTCCCTATGTCTCATCTTTGCACTGGGGCACAAGGTTATCATGTCACACTAATATCATATTCTCACTGATGTACTCCTGGAAAATAAAACCTCTTGCATTGGAGCTAAATTTTAAAAAAAATCTACTTGAGAAATCTACAATCTACTGGGCTGCAAATGAATGAAAGTCTACAGACGGGCTGCTATATTCTAAATCACCTTTCAAGAACAAGAGCAAAGCACAGGAATTGTCAGAAGCAGATGTGCTGGGAATAGGAGCTAAGCTATCTGTCCATATGATCTAAGAACTGGACCCATTAACAAAAGAAGATTGCTGACTGTTATACTACAGCTGTGGCTGCCTATTAAATAATAAAAAGCCCTCAACTAAAATCATTCCTGGACTGGCCAGCATGAAGCACAAGCACACCGCAGGGGGTGGAAATATTATGCATAGCTTTGTAGGTTCATACTACTTTCAACCCTGTAAATCATGTTACTTTATTGTCACCCTTTTGCTTTCCCCATAAATCTTTACTTCAGGGCAACTATATTTTGCATCTCATACATGTTTTAAAGTATTTGTGCAAAATGAATAAGCTTTGTGCAAAATGCTAGAGGGCGATGTTGTCTCCTACTACTTCTTTAGTACAATATTTATGAGTTCTGGGAATTAGGGAGGTGGCAATTATTCCAAATGCAGAGGTCACCAAGAGTAAAGCTGATCCAATTTCTTCATTTATACTGCTAAGAAGACAGCATGTGGGTTATACACACACACAGCTCCACAGCATCAAATGTTTGGAAATGCTCAAAATACCTCTTAGATTGTTTCTATCTTACCAATATTGGCAAGTAAGTAAACCTACAAAAGAATACACTAATACAAGGGAATTGCAATACTGTACTGAACTTGCATCCGGCCCAAAGCTAATTGGAACAGAAAATTAGGGAACTAGGAAATTATGAAGATGGTAGGCAGAAAAAGATTCCTTTTCGAGGAGTAAGAGATAAACTGTGAAGTCCTACTGAAATTACTGTATCAGCACTAAGCGAATAAATAAGCTAGAGAAGAAACTTTTCAGTGAATTCCTATTATCAGAATTCATTTACTCAAATGCTTCTCTGAAATGTAAACAAAGAAGCTATATACCGGTATGAAAAGCTAGGCACTGGGCCTCCATATTTATGGAGAGTATTTTTCTGATTGCCAGTTGATAAAAGAGATTTAACAGTCTTTAGGAAAGTTCTTTTACCGTGTGTGTGTGTGTGTGTGTGTGTGTGTGTAAAAGAGAGAGAGAGAGAGAGAGACCCTCTCCCAAAAACTGATTAGAAACAGTTTAAAGGTAACTCTGGATGACACTGACAGCCATCTTTTGTCCTTTCCTTTGAATTAAACATGACTGACCCAATTTAAAAGAGGACTGGTGGAGTCTCCTGAGATTATCCAAGAGTCATGAAAATATTCTGAGGAGGAAAGGTGTGTCATTATCCCCAGGCTGTGCTCACTAGACTGTAATTAGAAGGACTATTTTCTCTTTTCACAGATGGGGCTCCTGGATAGTTTCCAATCTATAGGATTTATTTTTCAGCAGGAAAGCTGCAATAGTTTGAGATGCACTGGGAATTATTCAATAAACATTGTTTTGCATCATTGTGGATTTATCCTTTTTCCTTTGATCTATCTACTACTGCTAATCAGTATAGAATGATTTAAGTTTTCCAGTCCTGTTTTTACTGGCATTATAATTTCACTGGAATCACTAAACAGGCAGAGTTAGCAGTTTTCATGAATCTATTTTTGAATCCTGCGATACATAAAGTTTTTTTCTTAAGGTTTGCAGTGGAAACACTCAGAATAAACAGTGGTATATTCAGTCTTATTTAGCATATTTAAAATATCTCATGGCTACAGGGTACACATTAATTACAAAGTACTGTAATCACAGCTTAAATACAAAAATATAAATAAAAAGAAAACAAATGTTATTTTTGTAATCTGAGATTTGTAAATTACTATTGTAGCTCTGATGCTGTACTTCCCCTGATTTTAGCAGATCAAGTTACTATTAAGTTTTCAAGAAAAGCCCAGGCTTTTGTTCAACCTATGGCTCAAATAAGCAAACCTACAAAAGAACTAAATACACTGATACAAGGGAACTGCAATACTGAACTTGCATTAGGCCCAAAGCTAATTGGAACAGAAAATTAGGGAAACAGGAAATTATGACTTTCACTTGTCCTGTTTTCTTCTGTTTGTTCCACGCTTTCTAGGCACGGGTCCAAGAAGTTTTTCCTTGGACCCGCCACCTTTCCTGGGAAAACCTGCTGTTTACTGCTGAATTATAACAAATGTCATTGAATCCCATGTTAGTTGTAAATCGTATCTGAGGCTCAGGGTTGGTAAATCCAACTTGAGGTTCACAGCATTAAAAAGGTTGGTCCAACAGAACCAATTCAGAGGTATAGAGTTGTATCCAACATTAATCATACTCAAAGCAGACCCTATTAAATTAATGGACATGGCTGAATCCATCAATTTCAATGGGTCTACTCAAGTGCTATTTTTCTAGAAAAAGGGGTTCTGGAACTCACCATGAACCCCTCCCTTGTTCTCTTATAATGGCAATGGCACCTACCTGAGAGGTGCCAGAACTGAGTTCTGGTGAGCTCCAGCTGAAAAAAGCCCTGGGCCTACTATGAATAAAACATAGTTGGATACAATCCATATTCAGTTGAAGGCAGGGTTGTGACCAAAGAATCAGCCTGACTGAGTCAATCCTGATGATACGGAGCACTTATGCACTCCCATCTATAGGCCATTATGAAATTGCACTATGTTTGTTGAGATTGGGATGTTTCTCATGCTTCATTAAGTCTGCCCTGAGATTGTACTGTATGAATTGTAATGCACTGTAATGTATGCAGGGAATCCTATCTTCCTAACACGGTCAGAACAGGCACTTGAAAGAGTTAATGCAAATTCAAATAACCAGGGCAGAACAATTTATTTATATAATTTCAATGAGAACATTTTCATGGTGATGAGACCTTGTTCCCTGATTGCCCACGGGTTCTCTTTGTTTGCATAGTTTGCACACTGCAAGAGAAGATAGCTGCAAGTTATATTTAGCAGAAAAATATCCCTGCTGTTGCATCTTCCTGTTCCCACCTCCCACAGCAAAATGTTTACAAGGTGGGGGGTGGGGGTGGGATTTGACTGTGTGGTATTGGAAAGAGAAATACAGCTCCTGATTACCAAACAATATGAACCTTCCAGGGAACCATAAAATGCCGTACATAATGAATATGCTTTAGGCAAAACAATAAGGCCTTTAATAATAAAAGATGAAGTATTATTTATAAAGCAAATAATAGTGGCAAAGAAAGTGAGCTATGAAGTGCAAAACTGAAGTTAAAAAATTGCTTCAACTATCAAACCATCATAGGAGCCAACTCCTAGGGGCTGAGTTCCCTTTGGGCCCCACCAATGTAATATTTGAGGGGGCTGCACCCCCAGTTGATATGCATTGCCATTCAAATGGTGTGTTTGTGCCATGTTGTGGGATTGATTATGCAGGGTGGGGCTTACCTGGCCACCCCCAATATTTTATTGAAGTTGGCGCCCTTGCAAACCACTGTATGTCTAGGTACAGTAAGTCACTATCTTTTGATCCCAATCTGCAACAGCGGGTTGTAATGCTTTGCAGGACTATTGTATGTGAAGTTGCCCATCTAAAGTGCTACATAAATGCTGCTTATCATACATTATTATTGCGGCATGATTGAAAACCTATGCAACAGTTACTTCAGGTGAAAAGTCCAGTGCAGGTCCCATGTTTGGGAGACCTTGGGGCAATACATCAGTCTTGGCCCCCTCCTTCATTAAAGGATGACTCTTCACTCTTCTCCCTAGCAATTACCCACACATACACCATTGCTACAAGACAAAAGTGGCAGCAAGTAAACAGCTGCTCCTCCTCACAGCCACTAGCATTCATTCTTCACCCTTTCTGGGCCAGATGGAAACCGTATGAGTGAGAGAGCAGGTGAAGAGGAGGAATAGAAGGGATGAGGAACCTGCGGCTCTGGTGATGGAGGGAGCTGTAATCCAGCAACTTCTGGAGGAAGCTTCTTCTGCACAAGGACTTCGCTGATTGCACCTTGGCTCAGGACCATTGCCAGTATGTGTGGTGTAATTGAGAGGGTAGTGTTAGCACACTGTGTTATGGGAAAGATGGATGAATGGAAGGTTGAACCTGATTGACTGAAGTACAGTGATGGGACAGATGACGTGAAGAGATAATGCAAGGCCAGATTTTCCTGGCTACAACTCAAAATGGCAATAAACAAGGTCAGAAGAAGGGCTTTCTGCTTTGGGGGTGGGGTGGGGGATGGCCGAAGCAGAGATAGGAATTCTACCTTGGGACAATCAATCAATGCACAGGTAGTAAGACCTGACCTGTTGCTAACAAATCTACAGAGGCATAATTAAAACAAGTTCTTAATGCAAAGATTAAGGGGCAACGTAACAAGTACGGTAATACGATGCCCAGCTGGAGCAAAATAGCAGGTGCAGGAACCCAACCCTGCTGGCCTTTGATGTCAGCCCTGAAAACATTAACAAAAACAAACAACATTTGGAGGAAACTGATGGGCAAGGTGTTAGAAGCGTGAGCATCTTATATGAACATAATGCAAACAAGTATAGCGTCTTGAAAATGAGCAACAGTTTTAACATGCTTGCATGATTTTCCTCCTAAGGGCAGGATAGGAAACTTCACCAGTTGCTACACCCTCCCCTTTCCTTGGTGTCCCACAGTACTTTGTTCAAAGTCCCAACTGTTTTCCATTTATAATACTTGCTCTGGTCCCATCCCAATCTTCAGACTGCCAGACATACAAATACTGGTTATAACACATCAGTGATTTGTTCTGGTAGGAGTTCTGGAATCTATTTATAGGAATACAATGGGACCCCATGTTATTTGCAAGGGTTTTTTCCACTTTTGACTGAAAGCCACAATTGCACTGGATTCCCTGAGACAGTCTGACTGTTGGCAGCGATGGAGGGCTAATATAATATAAAGCCAATACCCTTCCTAGAAAAGAATGTCCTTGGCTTATGGAGCATAAATTGTCATGGGAGAAACAATTTAAGGATTGTTAAAATTAAAGCTCATAGAATGATGAATTAAAAGATTTGAAGTTATAAGGAAACTTATTGGCTTTGAAGGAAGGAAGAAAAAATTATCTCAGGGGAATTTTACCATATCATCTGGAACATAAATGGCAGCTGAAGATAATATCCCTGCCAAAAGCAAAAAAGCAGTAGTGCTGTTCTTTGCTGGGTTCCAAATTAAATGAATAATAATTAAAATAATTAAATGAATTTTATTGCATAATTTGCTGAGATGAAAAATAAAGCCCAACTCAAAAGGCCATACAAGTTCCTGGGAGGATACTTAGTTATTGACAAAGCATGCCTTCCCAAATCAGTAACAGAACTGTTTGATGTTTCATAAATGTGGGTATAATTAAAGCTCACTTAAGCTACATACATACATACTTACCCGGGAGTAAATTTGATTGAACTCAGCAGGGTTTACAGCTGAACAGGCATGTCTAGAATTGCCAGTGGTAAAATTCAAAGTCATCTAGTCAAGTCTTCACCAATTTTTGTAGTACCAATTTAGTACTTACCCTTTGAACACGTTGGTGAGGAAGGCTGAAATCCTGTTTTGTTGTTGTTTGTGCCTAGTCAGGTCACACACTAGAAAGGCTCTATGCAGCCATAGGACCCGTCTCACATTCTGAGAGCGGATTGGTATCATCCTTGTAACATTGCAAACTGTTTCTCCTTCTAAAATTTACAGAATCTGTCAGAGGAATCCCAAACTATCTATACAGACAGCTGCATTGCAATCTGTAAAACCAACTACAATAGTAAACACTGCATTGAACATCTCAGCCGTCTTATTTAATAATACTTTAATTGGAAACAGTATTGTACAGTCTGGAATAAATAAGACTGCTAATAAAAAACAACCCCTGTGTTGCAAATCAAAGTCCAAACACTGAAAAAGGAGGCAACACGTTGGCCAATCTTGAGTGAAAAATTAGTAGATTTAATCCGTAGTAAATTATGATAAATTATAAGACAGCCATCCAGGTAATCTGCTGTTTCGACTGATACTTCGTCGGTTATATAACTACAATAAATCAAACAAATGTAAATCAATAATCATATTCCAATATGTTGCTAAATATAACCAGGTAAATAGACGGCACAAGTATACGACTAACAGATTATATTACTTACATACTACAGAAATTCAGGAAGATACAGTAGTGAAACCAACATAAAATAATGAAGAACAATGAAAATAAAAATAAAAATGCAACATACCTAATGTTTGTGAATATTCTGTGGAGCAAGGATCATAATCCCTGCTGCCAGTTGCAGAGAACAAGGAACTTAATATACTATAGCCCCACAGGTCACGCCCTCGTTGACCAGGGTTTACCGAAAACTTAAAGAGACATGCATCCCAAGATCCTGAAAGTAATCTGATTAAATAAAGCAACTCAAATCAAGTTCAGAATTTAACCCCTCCGGATGGAGCGTTTTGAATAAGAAAATGAACTGCGATTCCTTCTGTCTTTCTGTAGTATGTAAGTAATATAATCTGTTAGTCGTATACTTGTGCCTTCTATTTACCTGGTTATATTTAGCAACATATTGGAATATGATTATTGATTTACATTTGTTTGATTTATTGTAGTTATATAACCGACGAAGTATCAGTCGAAACAGCAGATTACCTGGATGGCTGTCTTATAATTTATCATAATTTACTACGGATTAAATCTACTAATTTTTCACTCAAGATTGGCCAACGTGTTGCCTCCTTTTTCAGTGTTTGGAATAAATAAGACGACATGATTTCATGTTCCATTAGTACTAGAGAGGATAAGTTCATCAAGGAGAACACAACACAGGAACTGCATATAGTAACGTTTGTGTAAATACATTCCCACATGGAATGTTTGGTGACACAACTGGTAACACAACTGAGTTAGCCACAGGTCTCCACTTTTTCTCTAACATATCCTCCACATGAGGGGATCTGTGGCAGCTATCCAACCCACGTTTGCTCTGAACTTACCAGAGTATCATTTGCTGTGAGTGACTACAGTTCTTTAAGTTTTAAAGTTCTCAAGACATGTCTTGCTGATGCTTCCTACTGCTACTTCAATTTGTTTGTCTTCTTGACAGCTGCAGACAGCGTAACTTATAGCATCTGGCTTATGCTTTCAGAACTGTATGCAAAGGTTGCAGAGTATTAGAGATGAAATTTACAAGATGCTCCCCTCATCTCTTGCGCAAGTCCAGAGAAGCCCCTGAACAGTAGGTGTAAAATTGATTGCCACATCAATTTTAAAGGTGGCTTCTGAGCCCCTGCAGTGATGAGAGGAAAGTCTCTCTCTCTCTCTCTCTCTCTCTCTCTCTCTCTCTCTCTCTCACACACACACACACACACACACACCTTGCAACTCTGTTTTTGAAGCTTAAGTGTGTGTTATTTGACCCTTCCACAAAAGCTGCAAAGAGCAGGGATCAAAGATTGACAGGACTTTTCCCCTCCTTGGCAAAGGAGTGCCGCAAACCTCCTTCGTTGTGGTGGTGAAATTGATCATTCATACAATCAATGGGCTCCCACCCCCCTTTGTATAGATGAGAAAAGCTTTGTCAGTTTCATCCGCAGCTCTTTGCAGCCTTCTCCCACAATGCTCACAGCTTAAGCAAGATGCTGGGTGTCCCAGTTACTATTTCCCCCACAAACTGTGGTCATATCCACACTGAACGCTTAAAGCAAATTTAATGCACATGGCTTTCTCAAGTAGTTTACCCTTCACAGAGCTGCAATTCCCAGCACCCTTAACAAACTACAGTTCCCTGGATTCTTGGGCAGAAAAATTACATGTGCTTTAAATGTACGGTGTGGGTGTGACTTGTAAAAATAATGCAACACAATATGGAAGCTGCAGTAACACGATAGGGTAGTAGATGGATAGCCCCATCCTACAGGCAAAACCTCAAACAGGACATTACAGCCTCAAGTGACAGCAATTCCCACTCCAATAGATGTTGATTAAGTGACAAAACATCACAATCAGATGGAGAGCAAAGGAGGATTGTTTTGTTAAACTCCTAAATCAGAAGGCTATCCCTTGACAGAAAGACCTCACCAGCTTGCAGTTCTTTTTCTTGCTCCGAATTGTTCACATCGCATTGTTCTGAACTCTTTGTGATGGGCAGACATCGGTATCCTAAGAATCTGTGTTCATGATAAGGAAATAATATAGGCACTTATATGGATACTAGCTTCCTGGTTTATCAGTGGCTATTAACAACCTGACAAATAAGGTCACTGTCAGTTTAGATAGTTCACAAGAGAAGGATAAATAAATATTTGGAACTGTTAGATGGACATACATGTCCAGTGTGTCTTTGCTTTGGTAATAATTACATGAATTGACTCTTTGTTTACGTTTTATTTAGCAGTACCATTTTATTCACAAGAATCTTCCATTTATATTAACAACTGACAGGTCTGCAGTGGCCAGCAATATACATCAACTAACCAGGTTCATTGAATTTGCTGAGGATGAACTATTCACTGCCTTAACACACATTAAATGACACCTTTTGGTGTGTAAAAGAAAAATAAATCCAAAGTGTGAGAAGGGGGCTATAAAATACCCCGCTGTTCCATATGGCTGGCATGCAGTCATGAAGCTGCACAGAAGCAAAAAGCACTCCTGTGTTGTGAAACTTTAACAAGAAAAATGGCCAAATGCATTTTTGGACCCTGGGTGCAGCAGAGAGATTAAGCAGCAGTCCTAACTCTTTCCAGGAGTTGTAACTCAAGGATAGCATCACACTGTGAGGTAATCAGTTTAAGGATTTTATCACTTTAGAACATGATCTTGGGGCTAAGTAGAACTTTCCATCAGTTCCAATGGTCTCTTAAAATGCTTTCATGAAAGCAATCAATCCACAGTTGGGAAAAAGCTATTGCAGAATAAAACTAGTTTTGTCTTTAAGACTTTATACAACCACTTCCAAGAAAACAGGAACTAAAGTTGAATCCTGACAAGACAGAGGTGCTGCTTCAGAAGAGGCTGCACTCTCCCTGAAGAATTAGGTGTAATATAAGGGTGACTTGTCACTGGAGCCATAGGTTGCTGTGCCTAATTTCAGTTATGGCTGGTTTGCCATCTACTACCATTCCTTAACAGGGATAACCTAGCCTCAGCAACCCATGCCCTAGTAACCTCCCAGCTAGACTACTGTAATGCACTCTACAAGGGGCTGCCCTTGAATACACTTCAAGGATTTCAATCAGCACAGAATACATTTGCAAGGATGCTGACTAAGTCAGCTGCATGACAACAAATAACACCAGTTATTAAAAGCTCTGCACCAGCTGCCTGTACGCTTCCAAGCTCGATTCAAGCTGTTAGTTTTGAAGTAAAGGGACCCCTGACCATTAGGTCCAGTCGTGACCGACTCTGGGGTTGCGGCGCTCATCTCGCGTTATTGGCCGAGGGAGATGGTGTACAGCTTCCAGGTCATGTGGCCAGCATGACTAAGCCACTTCTGGCAAACCAGAGCAGTGCATGGAAACGACGTTTACCTTCCCGCCAGAGTGGTACCTATTTATCTACTTGCACTTAGATGTGCTTTCGAACTGCTAGGTTGGCAGGAGCAGGGACCAAGCAACGGGAGCTCACCCTGTCGCGGGGATTCGAACCGCCGACCTTCTGATCGGCAAGCCCTAGGCTCTGTGGTTTAACCCACAGCGCCACCCGCGTACAAAGTCCTAAATGGCTTCTGACCTAACTATCCAGTGGAGCATCTCTCCTTGTAACATCCTGTCCATGACTGGAGAACTGCTGGGAATGGGGGACTTTTGGTTGTACCAATCAGGGATTGGCACAATGACAATAAAGAAATCTTATCTTAAATGAAACCCAGGCTACCAGGAATGGTGTTAAAGCTTAGGATGGCAGTCTGACTTTCTTTAGTTTCACCAGGCACCGGCAATGCCAGTGAAAACATTCCTCTTCTACCATTCCTTTTGCATTTGAAATAGGTGTACTGGCCTTGTATTAAGTAGGGCAGATGGAGAGGTGTTACACTGTATGCAAAATGTCTGATTTCTGGATTCTGGATTTTAGATTTTTAAAAATATTGGAATGGCAAGTTTATGCAGCTTTGTATGTTTTGAACTGCCCACCAATAACGTTTTGATGAAGGGTGGGGTATACATTTTATAAATAAATAAATAAATAAATATTCCAAAACACTAGCTGAAATAAGTGCATAAAATTGTTTTCTACAGAAAGATCCCCCCCCCTTTGGCTTCAAAGCAGTTTCCCCAGCTGCATGAATATTTATAGCTCTAGCAGCTACAAGAGTTTACTTGCACTTCATTGCATGCATGCTGTAAGATGGAAATGAATAAATTAATCCATAAAGTACTTTTAAAATACATTTTTAAATGCTTTATAATAGAAAGGAAAATTTTAGGAAGATTACTCTTTCCTGTGGGTAATTACATTTTAGTTTGACACATGCCACTCAGGTGAGCATAAATTAGCCCTCACCCACACTACTAGAGCAAAATAATAACAGTAATTTATTTTTAACGTCATTATTTCCAGTTTGGCACCACATTTACTGCAGGTTGTTGGGAACTTATCTTTACAACAGCCAATTAAATGATCTATGTCTCTAATAACATACCTCTAACTCCTTGTTCTCCTTTTGCAGCAAAAGGACTTCTATACTTCCAAGCAACAACAACCTAAATTTCTAGAAGACCATAGCAATGTTATTTATTTTCAGCAAAGCTTTCTGAGCAATTTCAATACAGTACTATGTTGGTGAGTCAAGATGATGATGTTTGCTGGTGTGGGTGGTTCAGTTAGAACCCTTTAAATAATTATGGGTTATTTATAGGACAACCCAGGTGGGAAGGCAGAATAAAACCACTGATCACTTGACAAAATATTCAGCATGCTCAGTTTTTAAATATCAACTGACTGAAGGTTAGCTCACACATTCAAGCTGTTAGCATTGATCATCATGACCCATGGCATCTTCACATTTCCCATTCCTTACCAAGGCTTTCCGTGATGCAACATAATAGGAGCTAATATTATGTGAGCATTACTGCACTGAGCAGGGAGAGACTTTGTGCTGGCCACCAGGCAATGGCTTATCCCACCTGCCTTGACCTACCCTCTAGCCCTAGGAGCCTTTTCCAGGCCATGACTTTAGGAACAGCAGAAGCAGCTGGGAAGAAACAAGAAGTGTGTGTGTGTGTGTGTTGTGTGTCTTTGCTTGTCAATTTGTATTCTGTTATTTTATGCGCTGTGGATTGCTGTTATTTTTATAGATTATTTTTTAAAAATTATTTATTGTAATTGTTAAGAGTGAATTTCTGCTTAATTATCATTAGCTGATATTTAATTTTATTGTGTGTTATTATATTCTAGTAGATTATTGAATATTACTTTATTTGATATAAATTGTTTTATTTTGAAGCTATGCTTTTACTATGACTTGTTTGTATTGGATCAAACTGTTATAAAGTGTGCAGTCTTTGTTGTATAAAATAATATTACAATACTTAACAAGAAGAAGAGTTTGGATTTGATATCCCGCTTTATCACTACCCGAAGGAGTCTCAAAGCGGCTAACATTCTCCTTTCCCTTCCTCCCCCACAACAAACACTCTGTGAGGTGAGTGGAGCTGAGAGACTTCAGAGAAGTGTGACTAGCCCAAGGTCACCCAGCAGCTGCATGTGGAGGAGCGGAGACGCGAACCCGGTTCCCCAGATTACAAGTCTACTGCTCTTAACCACTACACCACACTGTGATTTTGCTTATTTGCCTTTTACTCACACACACAACATTGCATACTTCTGCTTTGGAACTCAGTTTTAAACTTCAGACTTATTATAGCCAGTCCATTTTTAAGAAAATCTATATGAAACATATTGGCACAGTGAAAATATTCAAACGGACATATCCAATTTGCAGCAGAATTGCAATTTGATTGTTTGGGGGGAATTTTTTCAATATGAGAGAGTACCCACAGCATGGCTTCAAAAATCAAAGGCTTCTGTAAGGCAGCAGTAGTACTAGGAGTGAATAATAGTGGCAGCCTTGTGTTCTTGGTAAGATAAAATGAGAATATCTGTTTTCTTATATAAATCGCCTCTGGGGTGACCACTCTAATTCACTCCTAGTACTACTGCTGCCTTACAGAATGATACAGCAAAATCTCCATTATCCAGAAGAGTTTCCCTAAACTCCCCATTTACCAAATTCTCTATAAATTCACACTTTCAAATCCCTGTCTCCCTGCTTGTGATTCCTCTAGTCTCAAGGCTTATAAAAACACCGCTTGGATGTTTTCGTGCATGGTTTTTACTACACAAAAATATCATTTAGATAAATGAGGCTGATAACCAGACTGTACACGGCTTTAAAATCCACGTTTCTAAAACATTTCCCCAAAACAATTAACAAAATAAAGCCAAGCAATTTTGGTCGCCTCCCTCATTTTGCTTGTATCCTAAAGGCAACACGATATGCAGGTGTACTGGGTGCAATTACTGGTGTAAATGCACACTTAACTATTTATGATGAAAATAATATATTCCCTTACATCAGAGTAAGCATAGTTTCATGCAATGGGGCTTGCTTCGGAATAGACATGAAAAGGAATGCCCTTCAATCTCATTAAACCAGCCCTATGTATAATTTCTAGATCTAACTAGCTCCTCCACTCCAAGTATGTTAAATGCTACTAATCACTTAATATACTTTTTATGCATACAAACAACAGCTTACACAAACATTCCTATCAGCATAAAAATTACCAGTACATATTCAGTGACAATCAGATTAAAAGACTAGCAAACTAGAGAGAGAGGGAAAATCAATTAAGTTCCTCTCTGGAGAACATCAAAAGTTTAATTTCCTAAGTAGAGAATTCCGTGAGGGAGACTAATGCCTTGGCTTCATAATTAATATAAACGAAACATCTATAATCTTCTCTCAACAAATAAATAATGATTTCACTGAAAGCACATACAATGGGCAATAGGACATAATCCTGGAGCATTCTGAAGATTTAAGAACTGTTTGTATGGCACTAAATATTTCACAAGCTTCTATACCAGGGGTGAGGAACTTGTGGTCATCCAGATGTTGTTGGACCTCAAGTTTCATCAGCCTCTGTCTGCATAGACAGTAGTCAGGTTCCCCAAACCTTTCTCTACCAAAAACAGAACCATTTGCTAAAAATTGGTGGGGGAAAGATGTTAATGTGCACTGAACTGCCAATCAAGTCTGCTGATATTATGGAACAGGATTCTTAATGCCCTATGTGGATTATAACAGACTCACAAAACCTACTTCTGATCTCTTTGTGAGAAGTTTGTGAACACTGTGTGTGTACACCAGTCCTTTGAGCTGTGGCCCATTTGGTGAACATTGAGCTGAACAAACTAGAGGACAAACCTTGGTCACTGGTCATGGTTTCTTTGAAGAGCTTTGTGGCCAAGTGTGGATTTGAATCCTGGTCTCCCAGGTCCTAGTCAGACACTAACCACTACACCAAACTGGTTCTAGAATCTAAGCAAGCACGTGCGCCGCATTGTCTCCGCGATTCAGGGGGCCCGGGGCAGCGCAACGTCAGCATTTCTATAATACACAATTCATGTTCCCATGCATAACCCCTTTGCATTATGAATATGGATTAACAGTCATGTTGTGGTTGTATCATACTGGGTTAGAAATTTAGAACTGCTGAAATTAATAAAATATTGTGTAAAAGGCATCACTGTTTATAATGTGATCATTACTCTCCTTCTTATTATGGATTCAGCATGATTTGGTTTATGACTGTGGCATTTAAAGAAGGCCCAAAAATGAATATATAATTTCTCTGTTGGATAAGCATGACATCACCATTTTGGTAATTACAGCAAGTTGCATCAATATTTTGCATATGTATATTGATAATCACTTGATTATATACAAAAGTCTTTTTGCAGACTATGAAGACGTTTCAATCATCTCAGTGCAGTATGATCAGGAAGATAATTATATAAATAATCATGAAAAGGCTTTGAAGTCGGGGTTATGCGCTAAAAAGAAAAGAAGTCCAACAGTGTCTCGTTTATTATTTATTCAATATTCTGATATATCTCCCTCTAATCTGAAGCTCAGGGTGGTTAACAATCGGCAGATAAACAGTCATACAAAACAGTACTTCATTGAAACCACACATTCATTACAGCAGCAATTCAGGAACAAATAACAACAGTAAAACTAACCTTAAAAATATTTTACTCCATTATACAAATGCCCAGTCAATATTATATATATATAGCTTCCATCCTCCCCACTGCCCAGATGAGGCCCTAAGCTACTGAAGGTAATGGAGCCCTTTATCTGTCCAGCTGTCCTTTGTCAACAACAAATTGTCACTTTTTTGTGTTGAATATATACTATATGGTAATTTATGTACCTAATAGGTATCTAAAGCCATTTGCACATAACAAAATGTGTATTTTATCAAAGTAATTGTTGAACTGAAATAAAATTAAGAAGTATATCAATAGTGAAATACAATTAAGAAGAAATATATTAATAGTGAAATAATTATTAAACTCTAACTGTATGTAGGTTTTATTTTATTTGTTTTTTATCTTATATTTTGGAAATGTACATCCAGGGGTTTTTTCCTTTAAATTTTTTTGGGGGCCCCAAGAGAGTGGGGCCCTAAACTATAGCTTGTTTAGATTATACATAAATCCGGCACTGGCCCAGACACATTCTGTCTCAAGCCAACTGCTATTACTTAGGGGAAAATCCCCAGGAAAAAAGCAAGAAAATTCTTTTCTTTTAAATGAGAATTGTGTAATTTCTTTTTCGGATCCCACTACAGCCATTTTTTGTTTGAAACCAACTCTTTCTCAAAATTCCACGTGTCCACAGGTACATCAAGGTTAGAGAACGGCACACGCAAAAATTAAACCCCATCCGAAAATGTTATATTGCATGCACAAGGATTTGCATGAAAGAAACACAATAACTGCTATTGAACTGACCTACCATAGCACTGTGAGAGCTCTCTGCTAATGTGCAAGGACAGCACAGCAATCAAATCCTATGTTACTAATACTAGTTACAGTGATTGGTATCTTTGCAGTGTTTAACAGCAGTATGTTAGCAGGAGGTCTACTGCCCCTGATGGATATATAAAGTTTCTACTGGAACTACAAGCATTAAATCCAATACGGTACTTTGGCTGATAAATAAGTAATTGCTCATGATATGTTGATCAGTCAGTCAAGTTTATTGCTTATAGCCAAAGGCTGCTGCAATGTATACAATGTCATTCAATAAAATATATACTAGTTTGACACAAAAACTTAAAACATTTACATTGTCAAAACATGACCTAATCTGCATAAAACTATAGAAACTCCTTAATATACAAACTGAAACATTAGACAATAAAATTTATAAGCTAAAATCACTGCGGGGCCACTATTAAAAGTAATATTAAATAATACAATAGACAATTATGTACAACGTTTAGTGAGAAAGTTACAGCTTGGTGTAGATGGGGTCAAATAAATTAATCTCCTTTACAATTGATAGCTATCTCGGCTATATAATTTTTTCTAATTTTCCTGGCAGCAGTTGCAAAAAGTGCTACACGCCAAGTCACATACTTATCTATGTATGTGAGGAGATAAAGAATCATGTCAGGAGGATTCTGGCCAGGGGACCTTGTCATTATAGGTGTCAAAAACCGTTCTCTTGCTTCATTATATAAGGGGCAGCGTAAGATATAATGCATAAGGTCCTCTAATTCAGGGCATCCCCCCTAATACAAACATGTTCATTTACTGGTATGCCTCTATGTCTCCCATCTCTATAAGCAGAGTTTATTGTATTTAATCGTAACTCTGTAAAAGCTTTCCGGAGTTGTACAAAAGTCAATTCATTGAAGTAAAATGTATGTCCACGGGCCTCTCTAAGTTTAAAATATAATGGGGCGCATGTGGATAAGTACATGGAGTTTAAGTCGTTTTTAGTAGCTACTGCCCTTATGGTCCGTTTAAAAATATTTTTCTGAGAATGTAGGGAAAGCTATTTGAGCTCGGTCACTGAGAGGTCATATTTGCCCATCAGTTGGGCAGCATGATGTACCCAGTTTTTAAAGGGTAATCCATTCACGAGCTCAATCAGGCATTTTTTTTTTGGTAACCTAGTGTTGTCCATCTGTTGAACTCTGAACCTGTAGCAGAGGATTCTTTTATCTATTCAGCTCTCTATGCTCAAGATACAAGTTTCCAGCCTAATCATGGCGGATTATGCATCTTTGGGTAGGCCTAAAAGGGCTCTTAAAAATAATTCTGTGGGGGTTCCAGACCAGAAACCTTTGAGGTACCCCCAAACCAATGCACCGTGTAAAATCTGGGCCATAGCACTGTGAGAGCTCTCTGCTAATGTGCAAGCACAGCACAACAATCCGATCCTATGTTACTAATACTAGTTACAGTGACTGGTATCTTTGCAGTGTTTACAGCAGTACATTAGCAGGAGGTCTACTGCCCCTGATGGATATACAAAGTTTCTACTGGAACTACAAGCATTAAATGCAATACGGTACTTTGGCTGATAAATAAGTAATTGCTCGTGATATGTTGATCAGTTGGCTGGCACGTTTTCGCAGAAGAAACAAAGAGAAGAGTTTACTAATCAATATGCTCCAACCGGTGAAATTGGATGGGGATGCTGTTCCCATTAAAAATGTACGAAGATAAAGAACAAATCAAATCAGCTATAACTTTCTTGGATTAATGACACAAAACACCAAGAGTTTCTGGTTTATGGATTTGATTATTTGAAATCAAATCATGCTTGCTTAAATTCAGGAAGGTTGCCTACTTTTCAACTTGGCTTTCAAAAGTAAAACTCTATAGCCAGATTAATGTTAAAGATCAGCAGCCTATTATATTTGCCCGAATACTCATTGTTACATTATAAATATGTAACATAAATTATAATGCATTTTCCTTAAACTCACTTAATCTAAACAGTGGGAGAATTCATGGCAATAGTTTTCCTGGTAACAGGGAAATAACTGCAAGTCATTTGGGTGACTTGCATGGGCGTAGCCAAGGGGGGGCAGCTGCCCCCCAAATCCATCAAAATCAGTACAAATCTGAGGTTCTGCCATCCCCTAACAAAAGCCCCTAACAAAAATCCTGGCTACATACATGGTGACTTGATGGTCATTTGAAGAGGGTTGAATAAATAAATAAATAAATAAATAATATAATATAATATACTAGAATGAACAAACAAACAAATAACACATTGATTATCATCACTCTGTAACCATACTAAAACTTAGGGCAAAGGAATTATGTTTGTGCAGTTTCTCACTTGAAGCCCTGATGAATAGTTTATTCGATCCATATTTGCACACTTATGTTTTCAGCAAGCCAGCAGATTTCATGCAGACACATTGGGCTGTGTTTCATATATCAGGGATTGGCTTATATAGCGGGTAATGAAAGTTTACACAATGGTCAGAAACAGACAACGGCTTATACTGCACATTTAGTCTTGACTTCAGTAAGACGTTGTACATGTCCATGATGCAAAGAATTTGAAAAACAGTTTGAAGAGTATCTTCTAAATTAGCACACATTGTATGCTTAGAACATGGATCACAACAGAAAAGGGTAGGAAGAAAACCTGAATTAAATACCAAAAGGAATCTTCCACAAGGTGGCACCCTTTGCTTTTCAATCCACAACAATTAGCTTGAAAACAGACTCCTGTTATTTTCTGTTTAAGTACAAGCTACAAAATCTTTATCAATAATTTTTTAAGGAACATCACAGGACAGAAAGTATAAAGCTGATGCTCAGAACGGCTAATTATAATATCCCCATGAGGAATATTTGATAATTTTTACATTAATGGGGGGAACTTGCACACTCTGAAACCAAGCATAAAACAGCATAAAATAAAAAGCAGCACACTAAAGGGTCAAATTTAGTTTCCAAATTATATCTCAATTTCCATCAAGATATGCATCTAGTGTAAAATAAAACAGGATCTTCTCTTAACCTGTTCTACGTCCACTGGGCGTGGAAGCTTCTTATTGCATTTTAGCAACTTGGCATCTGTATGGTGACATTTCAGTGGGCAGTCTCTATCGCCGCACCCATACTTTGCCTGAGCACAGCCTAGTATCTGATTGAAAAGTAGCACCCCTGTTGAAAGTACCAACAGCTAAAATTCGACATTTTTTTGAAACCAAGAAGACCAAAAGGGTTACTTATTATGTAATGGTACTTGATAGGGCAGTAAGTCATTCTGTCAGTAGAAGGATTTCCACTTGTGTAATTTAACTCCACCTGTCCTCTCCCTGTGCGTGCCCTGCATCCCCACCAAATCTGTTCCAAAGGCTTTGGGGATCCTCCCAGAAGAGATTGAAAGGGCACACAATGGGGAAAGTTCAGTTGCGCAAGCAGAAATCTTTGCACTAATGAAACTCATTGGTTACCAGTGATTATGATGTATGTTCTGTGGCTTTACACAGGTCTCCTATATTTGTTAGATTTTGATTTATTTATTGAAGTTGAAGCTCTGAGTATATATTATATTATATTATATTATATTATATTATATTATATTATATTATATTATATTTATTATATTATTATACACACACATACATTATATTATAAATATAAATAAAATTTGTTTGTGTGGATGCATTTGTCAGTGTTTACTCTTTGTTTCATTTCCTGTTTCAAATAAAAGTATCTGGCAGAGGTTTAAAAAACCCTGGCCTAATCCTATTATTGCACTTCCTTCTGTGAGACATAAGCTAGAAGATTAAGGTGTAAAACTGCAGCTTTAACTTGGTTGCATTATTTGTCACAGAACGAACTGTGCATCTTTTCTTCATCAAGAAATGACACATTTCTTTATTCCAAACCAAGCTGGAATTCATTTGAAGAGCTTGTCCAAGGCCTAACACTCATTCTCTCTCAACAGAGGCATATTTTTCCTTTCTCGTTACTTTCATGTGACTAATACAGTACTGTATCTTACTAAAAGGCTAGCAGCAAACAAAGGCAAACATATAGGCTAATATAAAAACCTATTAGCAGGTCCTCTTATGAAAAACATAATCTGATTCATGTCCACTGCCAGTAATCTCCTATTATTTTTTGGCGGGGATACAAAAGCCATGACAAGATTTAATAACGTGAAGAAACTGAAGAATGTATATTTTAAAATTACAGCTGAAGGTCAGCGTAACATAGTTGCAAGAGATGTCCTTTCATTAGCCACCCACCTCCCAGCCTCTTAATTTCAAACAATTTTTAAAAAACCTTTGCTCCATGGAACTAACAAACTCAGGAATGAGGAGAAGAGCTATTCCCTGTTACAATTATTTACTGGATTAATGACAGAGTGCTAGAAACCTTGTTTACATAACAGATCAACAGTAGCCCTGTTTAACCTATATCTCAGATCACTGGGCCAGGGAGGAGGGGGCATGTTCCACTTGCATTGTATGGGAGAAACTCAAGGGTTTGATTAAGTACAAAAAAATGGAGTAGAATGCAATGCAATAGAAAACTGGGAATAGAATGGAGTATTCTGGAGTTGGGCTAGAATCTTGTAGAGGAGCCCTTCATGTTTGGTTATGGGCTTAGAGGCTTCACCCAGAATATGAAAGGTGGAAGTTGCACTAAGGCCAATTCAGACTTTCTTCAAGCCAAAACATAGTTAATCAAGATTTTCTCCACCAATATTACATTATAGAGAAAGGAATCCTGTTCACTTCAATGGCAACACAAGTAGCATCAGTTTAAGAGCACTTTCATCCTCACTCACTGCTTTTCTCAAACAAAGCTTTCCAGTCACCACCACCTGGTTCACTCACCTGATGCTGCCTCAGTTTCCTTCCGTGACAATAGCTCCGGGAATCGCTGCTTTCCCCTGAGCAAATGGGAAGACAATGGCTTGGTAGAAGCTCCCAGGCAAGCGTGGGACAGTGTGAAGGTGGTAAAACAGAACCCACCTACTGTAAGTATTTCATTATGTTCTCCAATAATTTAAGTGGGTCAGGAAAACCTCAAACCATGACAAATTCGCTTCTCTGATCATGTGCCCTGAAAAACAAATGCTAATCCTCTGCATTACCCAAAAGGAATGTCGGGGGGGGGGCGAACGCGGAATGAAACATCTCCAAATTCACTTATTTTTCAATTCAAAATTCTGTAACATCTGTGGATTTTGTTTTGTTTTGAAACAAAACTGCTTTAAGGGCTAAAGGAGGCTGACTCACTAACACATATGTGAAAAGCAAGATCCTTTTTCAATACAATTTACCATACTTTTCCTGGAGTTATTATGCTAACTCAATAGATGTTCACATTTTATTCCAGACCTAATATCTTTCTAATATGTTGCTGCATGACTCCCTTCTTTGGAAGGCACTTTGATATTGTACCACTCTGAGACGGTGTGTGACAGAGGCATGGAGCAAAAGTCCAAGTGCTTGTATTCAACCGCGTCTTTCAGCTGATGGAAGACTCACTTAATCTAGTCATGGATGGAACAGCCTTATCCTGGTGTATTTCTGTTTTACATATGTTCACCAGTGAGTCCATTCTGTCCCATTTCCATTTTATTTTAAAGAAGCATCCTTCGGGAACACACAGGAAGGGTAGGAGCGAATGCAAGGCCAAGACTTGCTGTGGCTCATTCTCATCATGCTAGATTACGGTTTACCATTTACTACCTGGGAGACTTGAATACAATAATTGTAGGACAGCTGGTTACACGAACAGGTAAACTGAATTTCTAGTCAATGAACTCAGAGAAGTAGAATGGTCTAATATCAGAAAGGTCATTTCTTCTGCCTTTCTTTCTGCTCTATTTTGCGGCTCTCAGCTCTTAATGGGGATAGAGGTTGTAAGAAGTATAAAAGGTACCGTGTTTCCCCTATTTTAAGACACTGTCTTATATATTTTTTTCCTCAAAAAAACACAGGGTGGCTTATTTTCAGGGGATGTCTTGGCTCCCTGAGCGCCAGGAACAGGAAGGAGGGGCTTAGGAGGCGACGGGGACAATGGCAGCACTATGGCTTATTTTCGGTGTATGGCTTATTTTTTGCAAATGTGATAAAAACCTGCCATGGCTTACTTTATGACTACGTCTTAAAAAAGGGGAAACAGGATATGTGCACTTCTGCTTCCCCTGAGGAGGTTGTTTGTTATATTTGTTTTACTATTATACAGTTGTAAAATAAATAAAAATTAAAAGGAAAGGGGAAAGTCCTTTCAATAATACTCCCCCATATTTTTGGGCTTGTAACTATTATTATTACAGCTACAGTGGTCAAAATATTCATTGTGTTTCCCCACATTGATATATATTTCTGAAACAAGAATTATATCTATACCATCTGAGATCATTCTAACCTTGTAATACCCTCTATACTTTGTGCCAAGTACACACGGAACTTTATAAATATCTGAGCAGTTGAAATTAGCCTCCTGATCAGCATTAGAAACACATTCAGTCTGATATAAAATATGAATACTGAGAACTTTTAAAGGACATAGCATTAAATTTTATTATGGACAGGGCACATAAATGAGATGCACATAAATTAGAATCAACCCTTAGAAACACCAAATTAAGTGAGGATTTAAGTGAAACTGAAATGTTAATCATAGAATCATAGAATCATAGAGTTGGAAGAGACCACAAGGGCCATCCAGTCCAACCCCCTGCCAAGCAATAAAATTGTTCTGTTCTTAGACACATGGGAGAACTCACATATTTTCCCCAAGTAACTTTCTCCACAACAGGGACCAGGTGGCGCTGTGGGTTAAACCACAGGCTTGCTGATCAGAAGGTCAGCGGTTCGAATCCCTGCGACGGGGTGAGCTCCCGTTGCTCAGTCCCAGCTCCTGCCCACCTAGCAGTTCGAAAGCACGTCAAAGTGCAAGTAGATAAATAGGGACCGCTCCAGCGGGAAGGTAAATGGCGTTTCTGTGCGCTGCTCTGGTTCGCCAGAAGCAGCTTTGGCATGCTGGCCACATGACCTGGAGGCTGTCTTCGGACAAACGCCGGCTCCCTCGGCCTATAGAGCGAGATGAGCACGCAACCCCAGAGTCGGACACGACTGGACCTGATGGTCAGGGGTCCCTTTACCTTTAACTTTAACTTTCTTCACTGTATTCTAGCTATGCTTGCTGTTGCTGATATGTTAGTCCAAGAAAAACAATAACATGTAAGGTGATGTAGTTTATTTTAACTAAATTCTGGTGTTCTAAGTTATGTTTAGGGAGGCATGCAATAAAGTTTGCATATCCCGCACCAGTTGATGAAGACCAAGAGAAGACATAATTTCACTTATTTTGGAACTTTCAACTAATCACCATCTTACTGCAGAACTACTCTCGCTCCATTTTAGTTCAGACAGCTGTAGCTAAATGGGTGGAAATGTATTCTGATAAAGTATCAGGAATGGATACAGAAATTTACAAAACAAAATTCTATATATTTTACTCTTCCCCCTGTACTAGCAAATAATAGACTTGAAAAGTTTTGCTGCGTCCAGCTTAGACTTTGGGGAGTGTCGGATCGTTGACATTCTCTTTGTAAAAACCAGCTAGCGTCAGTTAGATCTACAGAGATGAATAACAAATAAGCTCTCTCTTCCCTGAAGCACAATGCAAATCACAGCCTCCATGCCCAATACAAATATTTGAGTTTATTCCAAGCCAGTATTTGAAATGCAGCTGATGAAGCCACAAAGCTTTAGTGCTGAGCCACAGTTAAAAGATTTGATAGAAAAGTAGATATCCAGACCAAAGCCACATTCACACCACACATTTAAAGCAGGATGATACCACTTTAAACACCCATGGCTTCCACCAAAGAATTGTAGGAGCTGTAGATTACTAAGGGAGCTGTAGGTTGCTAAGGGTACTGGGCAAAAACAGGCCCCTATTCCCCTCCCACAGTTTCCAGAGTGGCTTAACAGCCAATCCCTCTTCACAGGAAACTCTAGGAATTGCAGCACTCCATTGAATACAAGTATGTAGGATTGCTGTGTTACTATACCATACCCACAAACACATTGAGGCAAAAAAATGGGACACCATCTCCGGGGCCATGCTCCCACACATGACTCTCACAAGATTGCGACCCTGAAAAAAAGCACTTGGGGGGTGAGATCACAGCATGAGAGCATGGCACCCAAAATGGCCACCATGTTCTTGCACAAAAAAGGGATGCCCTGGTTTTATCAGGACAGCTGAGGGGTACGCAGAACTGAAATGGAATCCCTTTCCCTCACTTTGATCAAGCATCTTATAAAATATATGCCCATGACCCTGGCTGGATCTACACAGATCTGTGAAAATGCTATTTTAAGAATATATAAAAAAAATATCAATGCAATTTCCCACTGATGATGGATCGCTGCCTACAGCGCCCTTTGGTGTTACATTTTTATAACACATTTTTAACGTTATAATTGACTGGTGTAGATTAGTCTCTTGTGACAGGATTCTAAAATCACTGTGTTGAGCAGGCATAATGGAGAACTTTTTTCAGCCTGAGGAGGACCTCATTCCCTTCTGGGCAACCTTCTGCAGTCACATGCCAGTGCTGGGAGGGGCCAGAGGCAAAAGATGGCAGAGCAATGTATGTAAATCTTTCTCTGTATACCGGTAGTAAGCTGGTTTCTACACACATTCCTCTCTATCCTCCATCCAGGAACGCAGAAGGAATTTGAGGGTAAATCCCATTCAGGCAAAAGCACTGGAGGATGGTGCAAAGCAGTGCCAGTGAGAGGTGTGGCCTGGGGAAGGAGGAGTGGGTCTGGGGAGAGCTTCAAGGGCCAGAGAGAGAGAGGAGTGTAGAGCCACAACTAAGGCTTCCTACCACTGCCTTGGAGAATATTCTTCCTGTTCACAGGGAAGTAATGAATACTTCAGGGAATCTGTGGCCTTTATGGGATCTGCAAAGAGCAAGTGCAACCTTTTCCTTGATCACTTTGCAATGTCATGCAAAGGCAACACTTCTCTTAAGACTGAACGACCTTGACAGTCTGTTTGCTGCAAGGAGTTAGGTAGCTGCCTCCAGCTGGGAAACACCCGTCAGCTGCTACAAGGAAGGGCAGTTTATGTACAGGCCTTGAGCCAGGTGGATAAAGCAGCTGCCAACATAACTGCCTAAATCCTTCATGTCAACAGGGAATAATAATATTCACAAATCATCTACCACATACTAATGTTCTCTTGATCCTCTCCCCTTTATTTACATCACCACACACAGAAACACCACAAGCCATTCATTGAAAATAAAACAGAGCTCTTGCTTTAGGCACAAGGTCCTTTAGACACAAGCATATGCCATGATGTTGGGACGCGGGTGGCGCTGTGGGTTAAACCGCAGAGCCTAGGGCTTGCCGATCAGAAGGTCGGCGGTTCAAATCCCCGTGACGGGGTGAGCTCCCATTGTTTGGTCCCTGCTCCTGCCAACCTAGCAGTTTGAAAGCACGTCAAAGTGCAAGTAGATAAATAGGTACCGCTCCGGCGGGAAGGTAAACGGCGTTTCCGTGCGCTGCTCTGGTTCGCCAGAAGCCACTTAGTCATGCTGGCCACATGACCTGGAAGCTATACAGCAGCTCCCTCAGCCAATAAAGCGAGATGAGTGCCGCAACCCCAGAGTCGGTCGTGACTGGACCTAATGGTCAGGAGTCCCTTTACCCTTTACCTTTATATGCCATGATAAGCGTTTTTAGCATACGGCTTGCTGTCAATGGCAAACATTTTGAAAAGGACCCAGTTGGGACCTGTTGCTTAAAGCCAAAATTGGCTTTTACAAGTTGTAGATGATTTTCATTGATGCCTGCTTCCCATACAATTCAGACAACAGGGGAATACTGAAACCACGTAGAAGGAGGAAGATCAGATGAACTACATTGCGGGTGAGTAATGCTTTTCAGGGGCACATTCCCTCATGAGGAGACTTCCATGAGCCTCATCCCAATGGTGGCTGAAACTGACCTGGCTTGTACCAGCAGCAAAAATGGGTGAAGCAACAACTGTGACTCTTATGTTTGTACACTGCAGTCATTGAAAATCCAGAGGTTTCAACACAATATATATATATAGCTTTTTTCATGTGATCTTGTGGTTTAAACAGATGTTCTTTTACCAGTGGTTTAACCATATGTTCTTTTACCAGTGCAGCAGCCATGCTCCTTAAGAACTGTGTTTGCCCTATTCACTGCAGGAATCATAACAACAATGCACACTATCTGTACACAAATAATTGACTACTGTCGTCTCTGCCTGACCTGTGTTACCTACCAGTGGTGTTCTATTACCTGGGTGTCTGTACTATATTCCCACTTCCTGCTGAATTGGTTTGTTTTGTTTCCAGAAAAGGTACTTTGACATGAAACATAATAATACAAAGTATGTGCAGATTGGGCTAAGGGCATACTACTGCATAGAAATTAGTAGGTACAGTCCTCTGGTCTACTAGAAATAAAGTGCCCCTCAGTGAAGAATTACCAGTAGTTGTCCACTCCTGCTGTTTGCTTTCAAGTGCAAATTACCCAGCTAGTATGAAATGAATAACAACATGAACCCACCATTTCAATAACTAAAGTAGTCTTCCTAAGCAGAAGCATATAATCTTTGTCTAGCCTGTTTCATCAATATGGGGGGGTGGGGGGTGGGGGCACACCTTTCATTTTTGCAGCACTATCCAGTTTGGACAAGTGTTTAAAAGTAATCTGCACAGCTGTAGCAAGCCAGTGAAAATTGACTTCAAATTATAATTGCAAGCAATGGGAGAGAAAAGTCTGAAAGATACATTTCCAACAGGAAGCTTTTTAGATTTCATTGGAACAGTACGTCAGAGGCAATATACTAAATTGCCTGAAACAGATCACTATAATTTCATTTTTTAATCATTAGAGCTATTCCCTTGCATGAGCCATGAATTTTAATTCCAGATAAATTGTAGGCATACAAATTATGGAAAAATAATGTTTGTGGAAAGACTGTGGCAGTCATTTTAAAAACAAGAGTAAGACATAAACAGGGGTAGGTCATGCGGTATTCCAGTTGTTGTTAGACTACAACTCCCATCAACCCCAGCTATATGACCAATGATTAGGTATAAGGGGACTTAAAAGAGTAGAACTGGGCAGCATTAGAGTTGCTTACCTGCATTGCGACATGAATTGGAATAAATTGAATATCCCTGATAACTTTGCATACCAATTTTACCCAATTTCTTAGGAAAAATGTAAAAAGGAGAAAGGTTTATATTGCAAAATGTAGTATATATGAAACATTTGGCAACGAAACATTCTACTGGGCTGTAACTCAGAATGCTCATTACTAGAAAGTAATGCATAGCTGATAAGAAAGGAGAACAAGAAGTAAACTATTTTTTTTTTACTTTTTGCTTTTTTTCCTGGTGAACTTTCAGTTGTACAGAATTATCCTGGCTAAAACTCTTGTTGAATGAATTGTTGTTGTTTTTTTGTATGTGAGAAGCCCTAAAACAAGTAATACAGTAGAGTGGATCCTTAGAGCTACAGGCACAAATATTTTATTTAGGGCTTAGCACTTGAGTTCTATCACCTCTTTGTTCCGTTAATCGTTGCAGCGTCAGTGTCACTGAAAGTGGCGGTGGGGTGAGTGAGAAGGTGGGTGCTCCCATAAAAAACAACTTTGTTTGACTCCCTAAAAAAGCTCAATAACCTTGGCTGGATGCTCCCATAAAAAAAGCTCATCAAGTTCCACCACCTCTTTTTCTAGAAAAAAAGCCCTGATTTTATTACATTAACAGCTTCTCTTCAGTAGCATCCTTCCATCACGTAGCAAGCACTTACATTCTGAAGTAATTCTCTGGCTGGCACATAACTATTTGTCTAGAGAACAGCTAATAAGCCATTTGGTTCTTCCAAGGTTACTCAGTGATGTAATCTCTTAAGGAGTCAGACATAATGGTAAATCTGCCACTTTTATGACCAGCATTGAAGTCTGATTTCCATGCAAGTAAAGAAGATAAATCACAGGGACTCAGTCAAAAAACTGGAACATACTAAGAATGGATCAACTCATCTGTTTCATCATACCACTGCTCCAGTCAACTGAATATTATTTCTTGAGCCCTGGACAAACACGACTATTTCTATAGATCAGTATTATATATCCAGGGCCGACTTCTTCATGGCTCCTTTGTTTCAGACAAATAAAATACCAGGGTACCTTTTGTAACATGGTGGTCATTTGAAATGTCTGTTCATCTTCCCATTCAGTTACTTACCTAGAAAAAAAGAAATCACACATTAGATATTTACAATAGACTTCATTATACTTCAGTTTCAATGCATGTTGATTTGCTGAACTGCAATAATTTCTTTTATTCAACTTGAAATGATTTTCCCCCACTTCGCGATGCTTGAGGCAGCAGTCCTATAAACATTTTCCTGGGAATAAGTCTTTCATCAGATTCCCTGTGAAAGCCACATTGAAATGCTGGCTTTTTTTAGTACAGTGCTTTTCAGATTCTGGGGCTGACCTATCTTAGGAGGATAGGCGTGGGACACAAAGTTCTAGAATGGCATGGTGGAGGTTTTCTTCCACACCAAGCAAGACCTGTGAACTGAGTATCCTCTGACTGATTCAAATATGTATTTGGGTCTAGTCAAAGGACTCTTATCACAACAACATTGGATGTGTGGGGTTTGAGGTGGCCCTGGGCAAAGGGCTCTCTGGTTGGCTCTCTTGTTCACCTGTGGGTCATTCCAAATTTTTGGAGGTGGGCAGTAGCAGCACCCTAGATAGTGGGATCCAGCCACCTTTTACCTTCCTGCAATGTTCCCCTTACTTGACCCAGCCACTCACAACTGCTTGGAGCACTGAGCTAGAAAAAGATACTCAGGTAAGGTTCAAGGCAGGTGTTAGCTATGGGCCTTGCCACAGTGCTGGGACCTTGGCTGCTACCCTAGGCTTCCTGGGGGCATGCTCTGCAGGCACACTGACCCAGAAAATGCTGCATCTTTGTTCTTACATATGTGCAGCAGCAAGCTGTATTTCCAACAACCGCACGCAAAGATTTCAGCACATTCTGTTGGCATGCATTCTAAAACTATGACAAACCCGTCTTTGTGAATATCTCTCTCCAACTTTTCTAAGCATTACAAAGGTAGTGCCAGTATTCACAAGAACAGCGTGAATGTTCAACCATTTAAACATTCACTAAAAAACTTTCTTTGCCATCGTGCTTATGCCAACAATTAAGACTATTTCTGTAATGGTCAGCTGAAGATACGTTTTAAGAGTTTTCTTAGTGTGGGGGAGTCTTTAATTGATGTAAACAGCTTTGTTTTTTTATGAAATTGCAGTATATATAATTAAAGACTGTGTAACAGAAATACTTGGACAGGGTTTTGAGACATATAATTCCTGTGACAATCACCTTCTCTCTTTGCTACATGATAAGCCTGCAAAGGGACACAAGAAATTTAAATATCTTGCAAAAGCAAAGTAAAAGGTAATGAGAAAAAGTTTTTCTCAGCATGGCAAGGAAACTTTATAGACTGAACTATAAAGCTGCCAGCATTCAAGAGCTCTTTTTATAGGCAAGATAATCAACATTGCCAAAATTTCACAGCTACTGCACAAAAGCAGTTACTTCTATACTCTGGAAGACATTCCTATTCAGCCTTTGAAGGAGCCAAGTTCACATTATTCTTTCTGAAAAATAAAACTTCAGTCTGTTGGATACTCTGTATTTGATTAGGGCTTTCCAAACAAGCTGTTGCTGCCAACTACAGTTCACAAATTTTCCTAATGCCTCGTCCCACTTTAAACTTGATCATGCTCTTTGTGCATTAGCTATGCAATGCACTTAGTAGGAATTAAAATGTAATGCTTGGTGCTTCCTCTTCAAATGAGCTACACAATGCTTTCTTGGTATTTGGCTTATGCTAACCAACTAATGACAAAATGCACTGTCTGTTTGATTAAAGGTTCCTTGTATTTTAATATTTTTGTTTATTTGTTTTCATATTTTCTGTATAACTTTCTTTCTAGGATGGCTAGAGTCTTCCTTTAAAAGAAAAAAAAAGGAAGAAAGCTGAGAGCCTAGGGCAGTGATGGCTAACCTTGACACTCCAGATGTTTTGGAACTACAACTCCCATCATCCCTAGCTAACAGGACCAGTGGTCAGGGATGATGGGAGTTGTAGTCCCAAAACATCTGGAGTGTCAAGGTCAGCCATCACTGGCCTAGGGGCACCAGTGAAGCACCAGCTTATCACCTGCGAAATTAAGAAGCAGGTGCTCAAAACCAGGTGTGTAATTGCTCATTGAAGTTTTGGGAGTACATTACAACAACATTTATTTTTGCAGGTGTACTATATTGTATCTATGAGACATCCCCAATTTCAAAACACTTCATTGATCACACCCTGTATTAACTTCATGAAACCTACTCTTAAAAATCACATTTATTCATTCCTGAGATCCTTGATTACATTAAAGCTTTTTGGGGAAAGCGGGGCTTTCAAACTTAGAGAGGTTTTTTTTTTTTAAAGAATTGCAGCACTTTTGCTTCTCCCCAGGACTTCAAGCCAAAAGTTCACAGAACAGTGAAAGACTCGTTTTCCCCATGTTAGTATCATGGAAAAAGTAATCATAGACGCTGTTGGCCAGCTCTGAATTGTAAGCATTTGGGCCAATGTAAGATTTCAGACATATCGCTTCCCAGTCTTCCCATCCACAAGGGAATGGGCTGGCAAGAAGATTCATAAATATGGCCACAATAATTGTACAACAACTAAATTGTACAAGAACCAATAGCTTAACTAAATAGCAGTTGCATGCTGTTAACAGGGTAAGCATAGACCAATGTCTTATTTTTTTTTTTTTTAAATAATTTTTATTGATTTTATAATTTTATAAATATTCAACATTACATTTCGGTCAGGATTCATCACTCCCCACCTCTCACCTTGGGGAGTTATTTAATCTTACCCTCCCTCTCACAGAGGTAAACCCATTCATTATTTCCCCTGACCTTAAAGCAATCATTATCTGACTTCGGCCTAACCCTGTTACCGGGTAAACCATTCTTAGTTACAAAACTTAGTCATAGTGACTTCCTCCGCACCTCCCCAGTGGCTGCATTAGACAAAATATATCTCCAGTTCAGGTACATAGTTACATTAAGCATATCTTTAACTTTGTAACAAAGCATAGTTCTAACTCTAGCAAAGTAGCATTACATTCTTTTTTCATATCATCTGTTAATTCCAACCTCTGCGTCATCCTCCCAAATCTTTTATAAATTTCCTTCTGACTCCCCTGAATCTTCGGGCTCCCAACTTCGAAAGATCCTAACATAATCATAACTCAAGACCATGTCCGATAGAAATGTTCAAAATCCACACATTTAATCAATCCGGGGTTACCCACCTACACTGTTCAACCCTCCCCTCGCCTTTCCCCAGTCCAAGTCCAAGTGCTTGCTTGCACTTGGACTTCACCTTCTCTTTGACTTCTCAGCTGTTCCTGCTCCCACTTCTTAAACCAATTCTTCTTCTTTATTGGTGTCTTCTTGCGTCGAAAAAAATAATCCTTTGCCAATGTTGTTTTCTTGTTCCTCTTCTTCAGTCTAAATATCTTGTGCCGAGAAGAAATTTTCCTGTGGCGAGGCTTTCCTTTGACCTTGGGGGGGATTTCTCCCCCTTCCATCCTTTGTGCAGCTGGCATGACATCAGTGTTGATTACTTCTCCTCTCATTCTTGCAGTCTCCGCTTGGAATTCCTTTCTCAGTTCCCAGATTTTTTCAAGGACCCTCTTCCAGCCTCCATTTTCAAAATCATCCTCCATTTTCATAGACATAGCTTTGCAATATTCCAGACCGAACCAAGTCCAAGTTCCAAGTCCAAATTCCCGCAATAGAGTCCAACAGGTCCGATTCAGATCCTCTACTTATCAAGAGTGATAGTTAGGTGCCCCCCCGATCAGGGGTATCAAAAGGATCCAATCTCTGTTGTAAAACCAAATTCCATTACAGTTCAACCGCATCGGTAATAAAGTTCCTGATTTGGTGCCACAGTAGCAAGGGACGGACCTCCGTAATTACATCCCAATGCTGTTCCAGATCAGTCCAAATTCTTGAAATTCTTTCTTAATTACTCACATTTAAGTCGTCCGATCTTGTTTTATTTTGGAGGAATCGGCGCGCTCAGGGGGGAAGGACTCGCGGCTTCCACCCGACGGGCAATGGCGATCCGATGAGCTCCGTCGCCCCGCGTCGCTCACGGCGGCCCCTACTGGGGTCTACCGGGGAGTTGGGGCAACGTTCCGAGCTTCTGCCGGATCTTAGGTCCCGGGACAACCCTCCCGGGAGTTTTGGGGGTTGCGTCGCCGTCGCAAGCTCCCCTTTGAGCCGGTCGGGTCGGGGAATGTCAAGAGCGACATTTCCCCCGACCTTCTCCCTCCGGCGCGCCGACCGGAAGCCCAAGCATAGACCAATGTCTTAAAGGCCATAAGTTAGTTTGTGTATATTCAAAAGGGCTCTTTAGAAATCTATAAGTATTGCTTAAGTATCTTACCAAGCCAGGGTATTGGTGTCATCAAAAACTGTTCTGTGATTACAACTGTTAAGTATGTAACAATCACCGTCCATACTTTTCTGCATTTCATTTCCCTCTGATCTTACTTTTTACAATTCCCCCCTCCAAAACCATGTGCATATGCCTGTTGCTCAGCATAACACTTCATGTGTCTGAAGCATCTTTACCAACTACAACATTGGAGAAGTCCTAGCCCAAAAGGAGATGGCGATGCTCAGGGTAGAAGCTTCTGGGTCCAAACCCCATTTACATCCACTACAAACTAAATAACAGAGTAAATGTTTCCCATTTATATCTCCCCTCCCCCTTTCAGTTGTTCCAACATGATGAACTGTTTCTTCTAACAAAGTACACCATTCACTCAACTGAGAACCAAATGTCTTCTGCTCCTAATGGACACTAAGTTTTACTAACACCTGTTACTACTAACGTTGGTTAGTTTTACTAACAACTGTTAGCTTTTATTACAGCTTGCTAGAACCAGCTTCACTGCGTCTTTTTCAAAGCTATGGCAAGCTGAATAGAATAATAGAATCATACAAATGTAGAGTTGGAAGGAACCCTGAGGATCATCTAGTCCAGCCTTTCTCAACCTTGGGTCCCCAGATGTTGCTGGACCGCAACTCCCATCATCCCTAGCTCACAGGACCAGTGGTGAGGGATGATGGGAGTTATAGTCCAGCAACATCTGGAGACCCAAGGTTGAGAAAGGCTGGTCTAGTCCAATCGCTTGCACTGCAGGAATATGCAGCTGTCCCATGCGGGGATTGAACTTGCAACCTTTGAATTATCAGCACCACTCTCTAACCAACTGAGCCATACAATGAATAAATCCATCTAAAATTTGCCTGGACATAGCACAGAGGTAGCCAAAGTGGTGTCCTCTCAGCCCCATATTTCCCCCTTATACCACATTTGTCAATGGCATTACCTTTGGGAGGGTGGGTGGGTGTGGGTGTGGGTGTAATCCTGCTGTTTTTCACCTTCTGTATTATTCCTGGTGTTGCCTGAGCACTTAGTAGCTACTTTGCAGCGTTCATGAGTCCAATTCCCAACCCCTCAAATCTGCTGGTTTGAACAGCAGCTTCTGCTGTTGTTTACATCCACATCCTTCCTGCTTGTTGCCGGCAATTCCTCCGAGCGCCACCTCTGGAGCTCTTGAGCATTTGGTTGCTTGCATGATCAGTCGGAAGGGCTGTCAAAAGAATTGCAGCCAGCAGTGGTGATCACGATAGTCAGCTGCTTAAAGACCAATTTGTGGAGACTATAGCTCTCCGTCAAGCACTGCAGCAAGCCAAAAGACTGGCGACAGAGAGGCAACTTTTTTAAATATAGAGAATTCAATTTGAGAAAGCGGTGAGAGTTGCCTGTGGGAGCAAAGATGCTTCCCTCAGAAACTGGATAATAATAAATGGATAATAAATAAATAGATAGATAATGAATAAATAAATGGATTAGCTTAATTACTGAAGAGGGGGGAGGCGGTTGGTTTTATTTCAGTGATTGGTGCATTCTTAACGAATTGATGAACTCAAGGATAAGGGATAAGGTGCTTGGGGTCAATGCTTTCTAAATGAACAATCATTACTAGGGAGTGAGGGGGAAGGTTCATAAATTAATATGGGAATAAGAGGGGAAATGGATGGCAATTAGTAAAGAATATGGAAGGGGTGAAAATTAATAGGGGAATAAGGAAAGGGGAGATTAAATAAGGGATTTGAAATGAAGGAATTGAGTGAAAATTAATAGGGAGTAAGAGGGAAGCTGGTGGAAATAGGTGTGGAGGAGAAATACTGTTTGGTTTACATTGCAATGTGAACCTACCTACCGGTAATTTGTGCTTCTGGAAGCAATGCACAAACCAAAAATTAACTGTACTTTAGAATTCACACTTCTCCCAATTTGAAATGAAAGGAATAATAATAATGCAGTTCTCCAACCAAATAAGTGTATATCAAAGTGTGTACATTAGAGGAACGTGTGCATAAAAATGGATACGGTATGTTAGTGGAAACAGCATACGAAAACACATTACATTAGGGAAAATTGTAAAAATATTTATATTAGTAGAAATATGCACTAAAATGCTACAGATAATGGTGTGAGGAGTCTTAAATTAAATTTGCACACTGATGTAGAAACTGAACATAAGACTACAAAAATGGTGGAGTTCAGTGTGTTACGGACTCACAGTTAAGACCGTGCTTATGGAAGACAACCTTACTCGGGTACGAATGATCGCCAAAGAAGAAGAAGATTTAATGAGGCAAAAGGGTTAGGAATTTTGGCTTTGCCCATGGCCACTTTGAGGGTTGGTCTTGGGAGAATGCAGCCCTCACCCCAGCAAAAGGAAGCTGTCCCTGCCCTGGAGACTAACAGAAGACATATAACACCTTAAAAAAATATCAGAGGCTGCTGGACAAGAAGCTTGTTACTTTAGGGGTGGAAGATCCATCACTCAAGGGCATCTTGAAGCTGGAATCCAGGCAAAAGAAAGGAGGGTAACATCAATAGGATAGGAAGCCAAAAGGGAGAGGGGAGGCCAAGCTTTAAAATGCAGCTCAAGAGAGAGAGAGAATTATTAGACATGGTGTGTCCGATTCATTTTGCATTCTTTTTTTTCCAACCCACATGGTCTGAATAAAATACAGATCCGTAGAACAAGATCTTTCTGTCCCTGAAAAAGGCAAAACACTGAAATGTACTGTATCTTCTAATAAATCTTCTCACTTCCCTGCTATCTTCCCATGGTAGCTGCTTTCTTTAGGCAGCATTCCACTCCTGGTTTGCAGTGCCAAGACTGGCTCATTTACCGGTAACCTCTTTGCATGGCATGCAGAGTTTCCACACCAGCAGTGGGTGTCCCCAGGAACAAGCAGCACCGGTGAAGGCATTTTTCTTGTGATCCCCTGGAGCTTAAACATGGGCTAAATTGTGGGGGAGCGGAAAATAGCCACAGGCAAGCTATATTTCTCATGTAGATAGGTAACAAGCCGCCCTCCCCACTAGTAACTGCAGCTCGGGATGGGGGAGAAATTTGCTTATTTATAAGCAAACCTACCTAACAAAAATGCAAATACTAATGTGCATAAAGTATACATAAAATACATATTTAAATGCATTATTGTAAGGAAATTGTTTTGCAGTGTCCTCCATTTTAAGGCTAAGGTAGATCCAAACCCCATTAATGTTTTTCTTGTCTTACTTCGCTTTTCAACTAAAAAGCACACGCCATGGGATAAAAAGACAAACTGCAAGATCTAGCAAGCATTAAGCACTTCCAATGCTGCTTTATGTATTTCTCTGGGAGTTGCTCTACATAATTACACTGGATGATCAGTGCTCTAAATCAGAAGTGCAACCACTGCAAACAAATTCAGGAGAATGATAAGATGTCTCTATTTTCCCCAAGCTACTAGAGCTCAGCAAAGTGGAAGCGGCCAGTGAGTTAAATGCAACCTAAAAGGTAAAGGGACCCCTGACCATTAGGTCCAGTCGCGGACGACTCTGGGGTTGTGGTGCTCATCTCGTTCTATAGGCCAAGGGAGCCGGCGTACAGCTTCCGGGTCATATGGCCAGCATGACTAAGCCACTTCTGGTGAACCAGAGCACCGCACGGAAACGCCGTTTACCTTCCAGCTGCAGCGGTACCTATTTATCTACTTGCACTTTGACGTGCATTCGAAATGCTAGGTTGGCAGGAGCAGGGACCAAGCAACAGGAGCTCACCCTGTCGCGGGGATTCAAACCGCCGACCTTCTGATTGGCAAGCCCTAGACACTGTGGTTTAACCCACAGCGCCACCAGTGTCCTTAGCTGCATTTGGACTTGCGTTAAAAAGCTATGAGCAAGGCCCATGAGTTAAGAACTGCCCAAAGGGCCCATTGTGGAAATGTGATTTATTAATACTGCATATGTGAAACACATACACTGAACCAACTCAGTATATGTCACCAATTGATGAACATTTCTTAGTAATTATGCAGCTTGGATTCTTGAATAAGCAATAAGCAAGGAAAGACAATAATCCAAAGGCTACAAAACCTGTAAAATAACAGTCATGCAACACAATCCTATGCATGTACTGTATACTCAGCTTTAGGAACACAGCAAGCTGCCTTATACTAAGGGTCCATTTACTGTAGTATTGTATACCAATGACTGGCAACAGCTCTCCAGGCCTTCAGGCAGGGGACATTCCCAGCCATACCTGAACTGAACCCAGTTGAGCAAGGCAGAGGCTTAACCACTAAGCTGCAGCCCTTCCTCTAGTAAATCCCACTGTACTCAGCAAGGACTTATCCAGACTTGAACTGGTCCCATGGCTAGAAAGCAGGGGTCTAAGCAGATTCCAAGTGGCTTGCCATTGCCCCACCATTTTCGCTGGGAAAACCCGTTCATTAACAATAAATCGGAGCAACCGTCAATCCAGGGAAAACCCGACTGACATTTGCTCCGAATCAGTGGTAAAGATCAGGTTTCCCCAGAAGAAGGCAGCAGGCCAAGGTCAAGTCTGGATGAGCCCTAAGACTTGTCCCTAAGCAAATGTGTATAGAATTAAAGCCTGAAATATAAATAATATTAAGAGTTCCCTTGCACTGTATTAGTAAGTTTCAAAACCATTATATTACAATTATAATATTATGGTGTATTACGTTTTATCAGTACACATTTCTTGTACTTTTAAAAAAGTTTAAAAGTAGTAATGAGGCTAAATGTGTTTATGGAAAAATCTTTCCTTTATCTAAGTTTTTACTAGACATTTTGCAAGCCAGCTGGTCTGGCTATTCCCCATTAAAAGCTGTTCTAAAACTTTTTTCTGTGTCAAATAGCTTCAGTGAACTTGCCTGGAACTGAATCAGAGGAGTCACATAAGAGGCAGAACAAATACGGCCTTTGTGCAGTTTTCCTGGAACACAGTGAAAGTTTGACTCACAAACACAATACAGTTCTAGATGTAAATTACACAATCTGCCCAATATTAAAAACAGTGACCGCCTAAATGCTTCAACGCTGACAACTGCTTTCAAAACCTGAAAGCTTTTTAAAAATGGTCTTACAAATACAACCTTGCCAAAAAACATAAAATTTAATTTTGCTTGCAGTCAGCAGCTAGACCTGCTAATGGACTATTCTTGTCCAGTGCAGAAGTAATGTTCCCAATAGGAAAACAGTGAATCTTCACTTCTTTCCATGATATGTAGCATGCAGGTCCAGCATTACATTGCCATTGACATAGGAAGCTATTTTGTATCAAGCCTGACCATTCAATGTGGCCAACCTATGGCCCTGCAACTCCCAGGAACCCCAACCCACATGACCAATGATTAAGGATGATGGGCATTGTAGTTCAACAACATCTGGAAGGCCCTGAGTTTGCTACCCCTGCTCTGCAGTAACTAGCAGCAGTCCTCAAAGATTCCATACCAAATTATTTTACAGCCCTACCTGCAGAGGCTAGGGAATGCATGAGCTTGACCATAGCCCTCATGCTCAGTGAGGAAAATCTGGGTTGGACCAATGCAGCTCTGTGTGGCAGTGATTTTGTGACTCAAAATTCAAAATGTGTCCCCTGATCCAAAAAAGTTAGCAAACTCTGCATACTAGACCATGACTGAAGCAAACCATAGAAAGAATGGGAGAATGTGGGTGGCTGAGAGCAGGTGAAGCAGCAAGGATGTACGAGAACTAGCAGTGTCTTCCTGATCTCCTAATCACAAAAAATATAAACAGGATATTTTAGTGAATGAATCTCATTTTTAAAACATTATATCTGCTGAAACTATCTTGTTTGCAGTGCTTTTTTTCTTTAAAAGATGTTGAGGGGTTCTCTCATTTTCCTACTCATATTGAAATACTGCCCCTCAATGAGGCCAAACTTAGATTCACAAAATATTTAGGGGCATGTGTACCCCAAGAAAAAAAAGTACTGCTTGTTTGTACTATTATATGGATAAATTTAATGATGTATTTTAGTTTTTTTCTAAGTTGTGGTAAGCCACCCTGATATTCATTTGCCATAATTTAATCAGTAATTCCACTGATGACCAAAGTGCCAGTGTATATTTGTAATATCTGGTGCCAAGTTGTCTGCAAAAAGCTAATCCCAAACTTTAATAGGCTAGTAAGCTACTTAGTCCTCTAGAGAAAGGATCAAATAATATTTATGATTCCTTAATGAAGTGGGGTACATCCCTTGAGCATAGGAGCTCTCCAAAGTTACCTGTCCTTTTAATCCTCTCAGTTTTTACTAAATCTATGAAATCCTCCTGCTTAAAATCTGCATTTTTATTATAATTAATCCATTTAACATTTAAAGAGTGCATAATACTGCGGAGAAAACATTTCAGCTTCCTTTTCCCTCTAGTTGCATTTGCTGTAGCAATGACTCCAGTTATAAAACTGTTCATACTTGAATACAGACAAAGGAAATACAGTCACATATGAAGCTAAGTAGAGCATGGGCTTATTTGCAGAATAATTTGCTATTAATATGAACATTTGACATCCAAAATGTCTAGCTCTGCCCCCTGCCAATTAAACCTCCCATCTTTCAGTTTATTTTGAGAACATGTAGATAACACAGTTGTCTTTCCTTTTTTAAAAACTCTAGCTGTCAAACAAGCTGACAGGGTGCTGAATGGCAGTGTGTTACACATCCATTAATGGTACACCTGCCTATCAGCAGATTCAGGCTATTTTTATGGGCCAACATTATTTCTTTGCATTGTATGTGCCTTGAAGAATGCCAAATTTAGCCAATCAGAAATAGGATGTTTTATTACAATGAAGCATTATATAAATTTTGATAAATTAAACTAAAGGAAAAATATTTTCTACCACCTGAAGAGGGACTTTGTTTTTTGAGGGCTACATACTTTCAAACACATACCTTCCACTGAAGAGCCAGTGTGGTGTATTGGTTCGATTAGGACCTGGGAGAGCAGGGTTCAAATCCCCACTCAGCCATGAAGCTCACTGGGTGACCTTGGGCCAATCACTATTAGCCTAACCATAAAGGTGGTATGTAAATGTAATAAACAAACAAACTATGCAACACTACCCAAAAGACACATAGGGATGACCTGTAGCACCTAGCAGTAAGTATGGATAAATTCATTTGGTCTGCATTTTAGAGCAAGCTGATCTAATTTGCTAATCCTGGGCTTCTATACAGATTGGAATACAGCTGTTAACCAGATCCACAGACTTCTCTGGATTTTTTTGATGCAGTCTTGGTTCAAAAACAGCACATGAAAAAGTATTTTACTTTTACAACTTCATACAAAAATGCATATTTTAAGGGGAGAAAGTGTACTTTGGGAGAAAATGGTAAAATACTCTTTTTCATACTTTTTTAAAAAAATCCACAGTAAATGAGACAGAAATGAATGAGTACAAGCGAAACTGATATGTAACATAAACAGGCCTGAGTCTTACTTCCAAGTATGCATGTTTAGCACAGGGGTGCAAAAATTGTCTTTATTTCAGACTTGTTTGCTACATAAACTACACCCAATATTTTTTGACACTTCCCCTTTGTCATGAAGAGTATGAACTTCCATCCGCCTCTCCCGGTATGCCACGCAAAGGACCTTAAGGTCCACAAATAACAACTTTTTGGAGATCCCGAGCCACAAGGCCATTAGACTGGTGTCAACTAGGGCCAGGGCCTTTTCAGTACTGGCCCCTACTTGGTGGAACACTCTGTCACAAGAGACCAGGGCCCTGCAGGATTTGACATCTTTCCGCAGGGCCTGCAAGACAGAGCTGTTCCGCCTGGCCTTCGGGTTGGACTCCCCTTGGTTTTGAGTATGTGTATGAAGTGGCATTTTAAATTTTAAATTGTCTTTTTAACCTGTATTTTAATTAACGGTTTTCTTTTATACTTTATTGTAATTTTACTGTTGTTAGCTGCCCTGAGCCCGGTTTCGGCTGGGAAGGGCGGGGTATAAATAAAATTTATTATTATTATTTATTATTATTATTATTATCCCTCCTGCATTATTCAGGTGCATAAACAGGATAGTAGACTTTGTTTTGAACAGCTGGTACTTCTTCTGGAAACTTAAGCCTCAAGAGGTTTCATTTTGCTTTCTATCCATCTTACAATTTTGAACAATTTTAACTAAAAACCTTCTATTTCTTGATTATGTGTATGCTCTGAGAATTTCTGAGGATGGCAGGAACATTTCCAAAACCTTTGTAATTGCAGTAATGTCAAACTGACTGACTGTTCATAAAATTACTTCTAGCTTGGAGAGCTAGAATTATGTTCCACTATGTAATTTTGCCATTTCATGTTCTTATGAGTCCTGCCCCCCTGGATAGGTCTAATGCTATGGTTCTGCCTGAAGGTGCCACCTCGGTTAGAGTCTAGAAATTGTCAAAAGGGTACTAATGTTCTTTTAATGGTTAAATGGGCAATTTAAGGGTGGAGTGGCAAGTATGTGGGGAAATGTGCCTGCAATCACTTGGAACTAAGCACTCAATAAAACTCAAACGGACTTACTTTTGAATAGATATGTGTAGGAAAGAACCGAGTATGTAAACACCAGAAGTGCTGCAATTTTGAATTTGGAGAGAAAGTATGTGCTGTAACCAAGTTTATTAATGGTTTATACATCCTAAACCAAACCATGGCTTAGCTCACAACAGCGAAGCAGAAGGCAGAGGAAGAAAGCAGTCGTGATGCGCTCTTCAGAAGTCTTCACATTCATGCTAAACCTTGACCTGTCTTAGTGTTATGCGCTAATGGAGCCATAGAGAACTGAAGCAGAGGAGCCTGCCTCGTACAATGCTGAGTTAAGACAGAGTTATCTAGATCAGGGTGGTCTACTTACTGGCAGCAGTTCTCCAAGGTTTCAGACACAATTCTTTCGAACTCCTACCGGTACCTGAAGCTGCCAGGAGTTGAACCTAGAATCTTACACATGTAAAGTATGTGGTCTATCACTGATCCCAAGAGCTTCCCTTGTTGTGGATCTTGAGATTCATGCTCTTTCTTATTCTCTTTTGGGGATGATGCCATAGGGTAGTGGATCTGCTGTCTTGCTTGAAAGTATTTTTTACTGCTATGTATGCTTTGCTTGGGATGCGGGTGGCGCTGTGGTCTAAACCACAGAGCCTAGGGCTTGCCGACCAGAAGGTCGGCGGTTCAAATCCCTGCGACGGGGTGAGCTCCCGTTGTTCGGTCCCAGCTCCTGCCCACCTAGCAGTTCGAAAGCACGTCAAAGTGCAAGTAGATAAATAGGTACCGCTCCGGCGAGAAGGTAAACGGCATTTCCATGCACTGCTCTGGTTCGCCAGAAGTGGCTTAGTCATGCTGGGCACATGACCTGGAAGCTGTACGCCATCTCCCTCGGCCAATAACGTGAGATGAGCGCCGCAACTCCAGAGTCGTCCGCGACTGGACCTAACGGTCAGGGGTACCTTTACCTTTTTATGCTTTGCTTGTAAATTTGCAAGTAAAGCGAACATTACAAAGATGCCGTAAGTCTTCAGTGGTTGCTCATCCAAAGGAAATTAAAATGGTGACGTTATTCCTGGAATTTCTCGCCAATCAGGAAGTAGGGATTTTATGTTAACAACTTAACCATAGTTACCAGTGCTTTCTTCTGTAGGACTCACTGATATGCTATCCTTTCACTAACCAGTCAAGTAGAACACTACAGCTATTAAAACATTCTGAAATACAATTACGAAAAGCTGTTCGGGAAAATTCAATTTGAAGGCTTAGGCCACCAGTGATACAGAGGTTATTTTCCATTTTCACTTCCTTTTCATATATGATATATTACAACAGCTGACCCTGGGATAGAGGATGATCATTTTTCAGAGTAACACATTCTCTTCCAATGGTTTTCATTATGTAGGGAAGTGATGGTGTGGGGGAGAAGCCTGCTTTTCTTTTCTTATAATTCTTTTCATTTAGAACAATGTCTACAACTTTTTTTTTTCTAAAGTAGCCAGTTCCTTGACAAAAGAGGGATCATGTGCATTTGGTAGAATGTCCCTGACAATTCAGTGTTTCTCTTAAATAGCTTTCCTAAGCAAAGGCTAATGGAAGGCTTGTTGGTCTCCAGGCTTGAATAACACTTCTGTGCCTCTTATAATAGCTGTATGGTGGCCAGCAAAAGTTGATTTTTTTTTCCCTTGTCACCATGGTGAATTTTAGACAGTATAATAGCAGCATGGAAGTCCCTTTTCCACAAGATGACCCCCACATTGCTGCTATAATGATTAAAGGCCTGACACCAATACGTGGGGGAATGACTGGGTCATCACCACTCAACTGCAACGATAGGTAGTAAGCTCTTACACGATTGGCTCTGTCTATGTATGGCAGATGGGTTTTTTTGTATTTAAGCATTGATCAGCAATGTGGCATACATTATTAAATTAAATATTGTTGCAGTAAAAGAATACAGACAATATGTTTACTGAAAAACAAAGCACCTTTGAAAAGTGCTGTGCAATCTGTAGGTGTAGGGCTTCATCTGACTACATGCAATATTGGGTTTAATTTAACTCTTGGAACAGCCGCTTTATTTACACATGCCTATTTCACAGAGAAATGCTGCCTTATACTGATGATACTGTTTCAAAACAATTTAATAACCATACTAGTCAATCTGCCCAAGATATAGGAAGCTATATAGTCATGTAATTAAGAGCGGGGATTGCAAAATTCAGTTACTGGCTGTATTTAGATGTCATGATAAACCATGATTTTTTTGGAAGAGGAGCACAAAGCCTTGGGCTTGCACATTCCCTCCTCCCCTCCTAGCATGGCCATGCAGCAATGTTTGGAAGCTTTCACTTTTTGATTAACTGCTTGTTACCATTATGCCCAGATCCTAGGGCTGGGCGATATCTAGTTTTCAATATTGTGATATATCAGCAGCTAAATACCGCAATATGCCAATATAGCATGATGTCTGGGATGTATCTCGGCTGTTTCTTCCTCCCCACCTTAAGGGAGGAAGAAGTAAAAAGGTAAAGGTAAAGGGACCCCTGACCATCAGGTCCAGTCGTGTCCGACTCTGGGGTTGCGTGCTCATCTCGCTCTATAGGCCGAGGGAGCCGGCGTTTGTCCGAAGACAGCCTCCGGGTCATGTGGCCAGCATGACAAAGCTGCTTCAGGTGAACCAGAGCAGCGCACGGAAACGCCATTTACCTTCCCGCTGGAGCGGTCCCTATTCATCTACTTGCACTTTAACGTGCTTTCGAACTGCTAGGTGGGCAGGAGCTGGGACCGAACAACGGGAGCTCACCCCGTCGCAGGGATTCGAACCACTGACCTTCTGATCAGCAAGCCTGTGGTTTAACCCACAGCGCCATCTGAGGAAGAAGTAGCCAAGATAAATTGTTCAGCCCTAAAACAGCGAGCGAGCCCCGATGCCTCTCCTGCTTGCACGTTGGAGGGACATTGGGGCTTCCTTGAACCATTCAGCTGGGGGGGGGGGGGAGAGACCTGTACCCAATTGACTTTTACTGTACCAAATTGACTTCAACTCTTTTTGCAACTGACATTTCCTACCAAGGTTTTCAACATTGCTTTTTTATAACATTTCTGAACATAAAATATAATAAACTTCTAGCTTGTTTGCAAACAAGGAAACAAATTACATATGGTAAAATTTCTAACTCTACCACTTTGTAAAGTAAACTACGTTTCAGCTTACGCTTCCGAATCTGTGGTTTGGTGGTCCCCAGATTCTTCTTGGCCCAGACACTACTCTCAGTTCTTGTGCTACTTTAGCTAAACTTTTTACTGGGCACACTCCACCTGGCTGCAGCACAGGAAAAAGTGGGAGGTGCCAACAGCAACAGCAGCCATATCTTGCTTGATGTTTTAATATAATTAAACAAGCCATGAACTATAAGAGAGCCACAAGTGTGCTTGCTTTAATCAACTTTAATGTACAAAAAACGCAATGTTGTGCTTTTAAAACAAGTCATGATTTAAAATGTTGACTAATTAAAGTGTAGCTCATTATCCCTCCATAGCTACATGCTTGCTCAGTCTAGCTTTAAAGCAAAATTCCTTATATATATTTTAAAGGGTTCCCTCCTCAAAGTGCCTCTAAATGGCATCTGCAACTATCCCTCATAAATGTTTTAAAATCTTTAAAACAACTGGGGCTTTGGAGCAAAGCTGCTTAGCTTAGTGGTGCAGAAATCAAACCTTTTGTATACTAGCAAGGAAAGTGCAAATACTTAATCGCCTCCTACACAGTCCAGCTATCACTCTGAAGTCTAATGGTTCATGTCTCTTCTCAGACGGTTCATTTATACTTTCCTTGGATGCCAACATGATGTATATATAATGTCATAAGTGTGAAAAGGATATCCAAAGTTGGGAGGTGTGGAGATAGGAGCAGGCATGGCAGGTTCAGTTCACACTAGGGATTAGTTTTAGCACAGGCCTGTGTTGAGGTATAAGAAACCACATAATGCAATGCAATATAATACCATACAAAAAAGCAGAGCTGTTAGTTCTGCTTTATCTTTGCTACAGAGTTCATCCTACGTCCAAAGACAGACAACCATGGCGCTCGGGCCATTCTTACAGTACTGTACTGCCTTCTGGCATATATCTAAAGCACTAGGATATACAGTAGCTGCATTCAGATGTCATGTTTCTGATCTACTAAATCAGGGGTGGGGAATCCAAACCATAACCTGGGGAACTGGAAATAAGCTCTGTACCAATATGGTCCTTTCTTCCCTTCCCTTGGCTTAACAGAACAAAGGTTCAAGTGAGCTCTTCAAACCAGGACCATAAACCATGGTTGAACAATCAATAACATGACATCTGAATGCTGCCTATACATCTCACAAGTTTTATTTATTAATCTCATGAACTGCATTGTAACTACAACTGGCTTAAAAGTGTATGTGGGACAAGAGTCAGGGACAGGAGTAATTAAACATGAAAGGGCCATTCATTCCACACCAGACTTGGTTCAAAAAACCCAGAAAGAATCTAAGTTACCCATCACCCCTAGACAAGGCACTGCAGTGTCCTTAGTATTCATGCAAATGAAGGAGACTATTATCCTTTAGGCTACACTATGTCATAAGCATTCCAAAGTTCTGTGCCTCTACATGAGCACAAAGAACAGAAAGAGCCACCTTTTTAAGTGTTTGGCTGGCAGTACCTGAATCAAAACTCAAAACACTGAAAATAACCTTCTCCCTTTGTTAGGAATCATTGGCTCAATTTAAAGGCAAATGCCAATTCAATTGCTTTATTCATACACTTCATTAATGTGTGTATTACATTGGCTCTATACACTACTAAGCCTTATTAGTTTTGTACCACTTTTAACAGGTTTGTGCATGTTGCTTTCTTAGCAGTGCTTTTTGGTCTGTTGATCACCATTTGCGTGGCAATGCAAAATATGACAAATTCCTTGCACAGAAAAACTGTGCCCTCATGCCTTTTTCGCTTTCAGCATGAGCTCTAGTGTGGTCCTAAAACTCCACCCCAAACTAAAATCATGAAGATGTAGCTTGTATACTCATGTTCATCTGTGGCACTGCAGTGCTTATTCTTAAGAACAGCTTCGGCGACCGTTTCACAAACACAATTAATGCAAGCATGATTAATGCCAGCTGAGCTCCTTGGAGAAAAGATGGGATAAAAAAAGCCAGACTTGTCAAACGTGGGTTGTCTACAGGCAGCATATCATACGGTAGGAAGATCCCTTATATCAAGTCAGCCCGTCAGCCCCTCTAGCTCTGTAATGTCTACACCAGTCAGCCAATGTTGTGCCCCCAGATGTTGTTGGATAATTGCTACTGTCTCTGACAATCAGTCCTAATCCAGAAGCAGGGCCAGCCCGCCCATGAGGCAGACTGAAGCAGCTGTCTCAGACAACGGAATCCTGTGGTGGCTCCGCCCACCCTTGCCACTGCTGCTGGGGTCACATGGCTACCTCTGGCCTCTCATTCATATCTGAAGGGACCAAATACTGAACATTCAACACGGAAAGTATGTGCTCTGCATCCATCACTGAGCAGTACGGCATCCTTTCAAAGTTCTTGATAAATCCCATATCCAGTCCACCTAGGAACAGGGGTGTTTATCAGGTACTGAATAGACTGCAATCCATGGACGGCATGATGCACATGAAAAAGGGGCATGGAAGTTAGAGCAAGTAAAAATTAACGATCCATTTATAAGCATGCGTTTTAGCTGAATGGAATACAGATGGCTGTTTCGTTTCCTGCTTTGCATTTGCACCATGACGATGTTAGCTTTATAGCCTAGTAATAAAAACATTAATTCATATTTCCAAAACAACAAAACTCCCAAATAAATGATTAACTTTTAAAAGTGGTTTAAAATATAAAGTGCCTTTAAAGGAGGAGTTCCTTGGTACAACACTTGTGATAAAAGTTAATTTCAGTATGTGTGTGTGACTGAATCCTTTTTAGATGGATGTGCTTTCTTTCTTTTTAATCAGCAGCTATTTATTTACATGTGCCTCCTCCACAGGCAAATACATCCTGGAGCCTCTACGCATAACCAGATACCACCTGTATATTCTGTCCCCGCATGGATAAAGCAGCCTTCCTAAGTTCTGCTCTAAAGGAAGGTTCTCTTTTACTTCAGGTTAGCAAAGAAGCTGGTTTCAGCACTTATCTGAAAATCACTACCTAATTCAGTACATGAAATATCGGCTCTGACATCATACCAACCCACCCCAAAGCATCCACAAGTCTCTACAAGAACAGTAGCAGTGGGCCCCCACATCTGCAGATGAGTACAAAGGGCAATCCATAACTTTAATGCAATTTAGACATTTAGATGGATGGGCAGCATGCCCAGTGTGTTGTAATAACCCTGAAAAGCTTTTGACTCAAGCTGTGGACACATTAGCATTAACTTATGTCTGCTGTGTTGTTTATACTACGTGAGATAACTGCTTGTGCTTCTCTCTCTCCCTCTCTCTCTCTCTCTCTCTCTGCCTGCCGCCCCCAGTACTTAAATGTTATCAAGAGAGACTCTCAACGAATACAGAATTTAATTGCAAAGATGAGGAATATTCTCCTACCATGCTCTTCTGCATTAGTCATGGGGGGCTAGCTAAAATGCTGGAAGGTCCAAGCACTTATAGAAATATTTTATTAAATTACCGGTATACAGATTTCTTTTATTTATTTGTTGTTGTTGTTGTTGTTGTTGTTGTTGTTGTTGTTGTTTAGTTGTGTCCGACTCTTCGTGACCCCATGGACCAGAACACACCAGGCACTCCTGTCTTCCACTGCCTCCCACAGTTTGGTCAAATTCATGTTAGTAGCTGAGAGAACACTGTCCAACCATCTCATCCTCTGTCGTCCCCTTCTCCTTGTGCCCTCAATATTTCCCAACATCAGGGTCTTTTCCAGGGAGTCTTCTCTTCTCATGAGGTGGCCAAAGTATTGGAGCCTCAGCTTTAGGATCTGTCCCTCCAGGAAGCACTCAGGGCTGATTTCCTTAAGAATGGATAGGTTTGATCTTCTTGCAGTCCATGGGACTCTCAAGACAAGAGTCTCCTCCAGCACCATAATTCAAAAGCATCAATTCTTTGGCGATCAGCCTTCTTTATGGTCCAGCTCTCACATCCATACATTACTACTGGGAAAACCATAGCTTTAACTATACAGACCTTTGTCAGCAAGGTGATGTGTCTGCTTTTTAAGATGCTGTCTAGGTTTGTCATCGCTTTTCTCCCAAGAAGCAGGCGTCGTTTAATTTCATGACTGCTGTCACCATCTGCAGTGATCATGGAACCCAAGAAAGTGAAATCTCTCCCTGCCTCCATTTCTTCCCCTTCTATTTGCCAGGAGGTGATGGGACCAGTGGCCATGATCTTAGTTTTTTTGATGTTGAGCTTCAGACCATATTTTGTGCTCTCCTTTTTCACCCTCATTAAGAGGTTCTTTAATTCCTCCTCACTTTCTGCCATCAAAGTTGTGTCATCTGCATATCTGAGGTTGTTGATATTTCTTCCGGCAATCTTAATCCGTCTTGGGATTTATCCAGTCCAGCCTTTCGCATGATGAATTCTGCATATAAGTTAAATAAGCAGGGAGACAATATACAGCCTTGTCGTACTCCTTTCCCAATTTTGAACCAATCAGTTATTCCATATCCCGTTCTAACTGTAGCTTCTTGTCCCACATAGAGATTTCTCAGGAGACAGATGAGGTGATCAGGAACTGTCACTATAGCCAGACCCAAATCTTCTTAGATTTCAGCAAGGTGGCTGCGTCATGTGCCCTGAGATGCCTGGGAAATATGATGACAAATTATTCAAAAGGATTTGAAATAAGGGAGATCATTTTTTGGAAGACCCAAATGATGTGCTTCTTGCAGCTGGGGCAGATGAAAGCATCCAGTTGTGCTGATGCAGGTGTACCAGTGCGTTTCTTCTTTCTGCGCTCCTCCCAGTGGTCATTCCTCCTTTGGTGACCCTAGGCTGGCCTAGGGCACCAAAATGGAGGGGGCGCTGGCCAGCCTGCCCCCCCGCCGCCGCCCGCCGCCGCCCCAACCAGCGGCGGAGCGAGCAGGTTGGGGCGAAAACCGCGGAGGCGCCAAAATGGAGGGGGCGCTGGCCAGCCTGCCCCTCGCCCGGTGCCGCCGCCCGGTGCCACCCCAACCAGCGGCGAAAATCGCGGCGGCGCGGAGCGCCCGGCGAGCAGGGGGCGGGGCACTGTACGTCATGCGCAATGATGTCACGTGCCCCGCCCCCTCGCCTAGGGCGCCAGAAACTCTAGCACCGGTCCTGTTGGTGACTGCTATGGATACACAACTTGACTGATTGTCTCCAGGTGCTGCAGTTGTCTGCAGGGATTCCCACAAGGTGGAGTTAGTGCTGCCAACTTTCATGTTACAAATGCAGACATCTTTGCAATGCAGTGTTGATCCGCCAATAGACCTGGTGCCTGAAGCCAGTTGCCTGCAGAGCATGTCCTTTCTGGAGATCCTGCCATCTTCCATTCTGTATACATGACCAGGCCAGCATAAACGTCACTGTGACAGGAGTGTAAACATGCTGGAAATGAGGGCTTTGTCTGAGACTCTGTCCTGCCATGTGATGTGCAAAATCTTCCTGAAGGAGTGCGTGTGGAAGCCATTGGGGTGTCACTCCAGGTGGGTGTAAGCTGCCCACATCTCACTACCATAAAACAGCGTGCTCAACACACAAGCCTGGTAGACCTTCATCTTGGTATTGGTCATTAGCATCATATTCTCCCATACCCTTTTTTGCAAGGCAAGACCACCAATTAAATGTTCCTGTGAGGCAACTAAAATTCCTGCCCAAGCACTAAGCAGCACTAATACCACCTGGGGCCAGGATGAGAGCACAGATCAACCAGTTCACACAACATGCTGGAGCACATTGCTTAAATGTCCCGTTGGCACCCCTCACCCACCCCTGCTGCATTGCAGACCAAACAAGCCAGAGCCTGCCTTATTGTATCGTCCGAATCTGGGCTCATCGTTTGTTACCTCCAAGCAAAATATAAGCAGCAACCAAGATTTATTCTTGGCTTACCACTCATGGTTTGTTAGGAGGAAACAAACCACGAGTGTCAGTTCAGATGGCACAACAAGCCGGGAGTATGGGAGAAATGCCATGGGAAATGTTTAGCTGTGTGCATCAGTATACAGCTCATTCACACTAAACAATAGTTTGTTTTGAACTATAGTTTAAGATGATGGGTAGGATAAGCCCGTGAGTGCCTTACAAAAACATATTTATTTGCTTTGGCCTTCCAGCATGTCTTCTGAGCTAATTTTTACTGGTGCTGATTAATGTTTTATAGATTTGCTTGTTATTTACTGTTAACTATTTTATTGCTTCTATTGTTCTAAAATTGCATGCAAATTTACATACATATTATATATTGCTTTTGTTTTGAGTTAGGAAAAAAAATGAAAACTGTTATTCTTAATAGGAGCTCTGGGAGTTATTAAATTGAGATGTAGCCTAAAAAATAGTTTCAAATAAAATAGCTATTTCTACACAAGATGCAAGCAACAGACACTAGTGTCTCTGACAAGAGGTTCACCAGAAGCCAGCAACAGCCTTTTTAGCATCTTTCAACAATGCAGATACTCCTGGGCCTGGAATAGCTCTGTAATTATACTGCAGTTCACAAACCCAGATATTGTCTACAAGTGGTAATTTATCATATTATATCGATGTCACTTAATGTGTACATTTGAAAAATGGATCGGGGTTGCATCAATGCTTACAACTCTTAGGAGTAAAGTGAATGTAGCCAACAGTGAAATAATCCAACGATACTCTAATAAAGATTTATAATAAAACAATCCCTTGAATCAACCAACAAAAGAGATAAAATGACAGTTTGTCTCAGGTTTATCTCTTTCCGTTTTCATACGTATTTCTGTTAGACACAATCTTATACAGACAGAATACTTTCACTTAATTCAAATTTCAGAATCCTTTTTAAGAAGCCTTGCCAACCTTCAGAATAGTGATGGCTAACCTTGACACTCCAGATGTTTTGGGACTACAACTCCCATCATCCCTGACCACTGGTCCTGCTAGCTAGGGATGATGGGAGTTGTAGTTCCAAAACATCAGGAGTGTCAAGGTTAGCCATCACTGGTCATCAGACAGTGGTGGTCAGGTCTAAACCCACTAAACCCAGCTTCATGTTCACTTTTTAATATGCACCATGTTCCTTGATTCCCGCCCCCCCATTCTATTTCAGAGCTTCTTTCAATTACACATTCAGCAGTTTTTCTCTTCATGTTAAAACAGTATAGCCTAAATTAATACCTCAATGAATGTAGGAGGCCTCTTAAAAATAAAAATATGTAGCTATGGCAATTTGGCCTTTTCTTATAAACATACTAGGAAACAGAGCAAAACCAAGCTCATAATGACAATAGGCATACGTCAGCCAAGTCCTAATGATTTCATTAGGAAGTTTGCAGCCTAATTCTATGCACGTTTACTCTGCAGTAAGACCAAGGGAGCTCACAAGGCTTACTCACAAGTAAATACCCACAGGGGTGCGGTTTTATATCAATCATCATATCAATGGGGCTTTGGCTCAATAAAGTTGATAAAGGCTGTTTGCATGTATAACCTGCCTTGAGGGCTTTTATAGAAGAAAATGAGGATACATAAACAATACCCAAACCTCATACCTCATTGACCTTTATTCAGATAATATTCCAGTGTTATTTGAGAAAGTATCTTTGGCAGTCTGGGTAAGTGAGGCCTGACTCAGTAGTGCTTCAGAGGAAGAGGAGGATTATATTGGACCAAGTACCAACCTTCTGAACAGCCCCCCACCCCCACCCCACAGCAAGCAGTTGAAATCATGGACAGAGGCAAGCTTCATGTTTCCATCAACTACAAGCACATATCTATATCTGAAGAAGTGTGCATGCACACGAAAGCTCATACCAATAGCAAACTTAGTTGGTCTCTAAGGTGCTACTGGAAGGATTTTTTTAAAAAAAAATTGTTTTGACTACGGCAGACCAACATGGCAGACCTACCTGTAACAACCTGTAACTACAAGCACATAGTTAGCCCTGCTCTTGAGGTGACATAATTGCCCATTTACGGGCACAGAAGAAAGGTCATTATCACAAAGTGCCTCTGTACTCTCTGCTAAGGGATTGACAGGGCAAGTTCCTATTTCAATCATCGGACAGGGGAAAGAATATTGAACATATTCTCGGGTATTAATTAAATTATGATAACACATCAAAAATGTGCTATATACAAAAAAAAAAATCCAATATGCCATCAACAGAAACAATGTATGTGAGACAGTGGTGCAAATGCTTTTGCTGAGGAAAACCTCTTACAGAATCAGTTCATTTGGGGAGAGAGGGTCCTGGTGCCTTTTGTTTAATTTACAAATACAGTGGTACCTCGGGTTAAAAACTTAATTCGTTCTGGAGGTCTGTTCTTAACCTGAAACTGTGAGGTACCACTTTAATTAATGGGGCCTCCCGCTGCCACCACACAATTTCTGTTCTCATCCTGAAGCAAAGTTCTTAACCAGAGGTACTATTTCTGGGTTAGCAGAGTCTGTAACCTGAACCTGAAACTGAACAGAAGGGAGCAGGCAGCAGTACAGATACTGATACAATACAATACAGGTATTGATCTCCAAGAGCAACAGTAGTCAGCTACAAAATTTCAAACTTCTTTATATGCCCCCATTCAGATCACTTCTCCCCCCACTCCCTAGTCTCAGCCATAACCCTGGCAGATACAGTGGTACCTCGGGTTATATACGCTTCAGGTTACATACGCTTCAGGTTACAGACTCTGCTAACCCAGAAATATTACCTCGGGTTAAGAACTTTGCTTCAGGATCAGAACAGAAATCGGGCGGCGGTGGCGCAGCGGCAGCGGGAGGCCCCATTAGCTAAAGTGGTGCTTCAGGTTAAGAACGTTTTCAGGTTAAGAACAGACCTCCGGAAAGAATTAAGTACGTAACCAGAGGTACCACTGTATGTTGGGCTTGCCAGGGAATTTTGATGCCTAAGGTGGAGAACAAAATGGCATCCCTCCTCTTCCATGAACGAAAGCTGAATGGACTGCCAGCTCAATATTACTTCCAACTGTGGGAACAGGACAGCATCCTTCACTGCACTACAGGGCAGGCTATGTGACCCACAGCCCTACCTGCCAACACCTTACCACTGTTCCCCACCCTTCAACATCTGCTACCTGAAGCAGTTGCCTCAGTCCGCCTCATGCTGGCCCTGGGACCTGCATCCTCAGCTGTCCTTGATGGTCCATTAATCAGCATTAATTGCGAAACCACTAAAGCATATGGCTTATAACAATAATTTTAAAAATCTTAAAAAGGAAACGAGTTTAATGAGATGCAGTAAATTGCCTCAGTTCATGTAATTGTTATCCCTTTAGCAGCATTGTGATGTGAAGGGAAAACACTCCAAAACACAAGGCAGCTCAAATTATTGTTCATACCAGCCAATACCAGTGCTGGTATAACGAACCTTTGGGAAAGGAACATATGCACTTACCTGGAAATAAGCCCTTTGAACTCAGTGCAGCTTATGTCTGAGTAGGCAGTTAGGACTGCACTAGCATCTAATCAAGTTTCTCTCTCCACTTTTGCGACACCTCACTCCACAAACACACACTTGTGCTTCCCTTCCCCCCAAAACCTCAGCAATTAACTCTTCACCCCTAGCTGCAGTCACCCCTTTCTGACCGCAACATACACTCAAAGCAAAATCTCAGCCGCAGAATAGAATATTTCCCAAACAGAAGAGAAGCTCCTCTCAAAGCAAATTTAGAAATCAAGACAAGTAAACTCACAATCAAGTATATTCGACTGCTAGAGCAGCACCGAGTATTTGTTCAAGAAATGAGCCTCCCAACCACCAAATCCTCCCTGAATGCAAAAATACAGTCAACTCACTGCCAGTCTCCCTCCACCTCTTGGCAGAGAAAAGCCTCCAGGCTGTCTTGCAAACTGATGTCAGAGATAGCAGACTTTCCTATTACAGCTCTTTTACTGTAATCCATGTGCTTGCTTCTGGCCAGTCCCTGCTGGCCATATAGCACTGCATGATCTTCCCTTGAATGTAGCTGTGCTTCCAGAACACACCAGCTTCTTTCTGGCAGTCAGTCTGACTCTCTTCAGCTGCGTTTATACTTGGCAGCTGGGAGGTATCAGGCTGTCTGAGTGAGAAAGCAAGGAGGCTGTTCCTCCTCTCTCCAGCTTGCAGTTTGGAGAGGGCAAATCATATGGCATATATATGGATCCTGAATATATGCACTGAATAAAAGAATCTGTATAATGCAGCCATTGCTTTACTATCCATATCTAATTTATCCTGATAACAGTCTGGTGAGGGAATGCAAAGAGTGACTGGTTCAAGTCCATGGAAAGAAGGTTTGTGGCTGTGGTGAGATTTGGAGTAAGGAAAAGGATACAAAAACAATTTTATACACCTTATCATGCACCTTATGGGATTCCCATGAATTAGGAAAGACAAAAGAGAAATACAGTTTGAGGGGAAATGGGTCCCTGTGATAATTTAACCCACATACCCAAGAAATCATACTGGAATTTCTCATGGCACAATATTCCCTGTGCAAGTCTCACTAAATTCAGTGAGAATGACTTCTGAGTAGGCATTCTTAGCATTCTGCTGTCAGTAATTAATTAAATAGTGCTTTGTGTTATGACTCTTTCCTTTCATAATTTCAAATTATCCCAATTAGAAAAAGAAAAAAATCACTGAAGACTGTTGCAGTTTATATGGAAGGCTGAAGCGGTTTTTTATTCAGGCCATCCACTGAATGAAATCAATAGCTTAAAGTAGCAATAAATCACACCTGAAGACTATACTTGCTCAACGTGCCTTCAGGCAGAGACATTCAGTCTCTTACACAGGGAATAGCACAGGCATAGGCAAACTCGGCCTTCCAGATGTTTTGGGACTACAACTCCCATCATCCCTAGCTAACAAAACCAGTGGTCAGGGATGATGGGAATTGTAGTCCCAAAACATATGGAGGGCTGAGTCTGCCTATGCCTGGAATAGCATCTTGCTTGGTGACACTACACTGCCATTCCTCTTCCTCAGTAGAATTCCACTGGATAGAGGTAGCTTGGTATGTTTAAAGTTTATGCACAGAACCAGCAGCAAAGCCATACCATAACAAATCAGACACTGCAAATGCAAGCTCCACAGGAAGGCAAGTATATTTTTATTTTAAAAACTTTTCCATCTAGTGTGACAATTTAATATGCTTTATGGATCCCTTTATTTATTGTTTCGCTACTTTTAATGGCTGGTTTTGTTTTAGCACCTTTACAGTTATGTAAGTAACCTTGAGCTTTTTGTGGAAAGCCTTCCTGTGCATATAAATAAATAAATCATATTCATTTTTCTTAAGGTATGATGCAGTCAGCAAGTCTGTATCAGTTCATGCAAGGATACCTGGGAGGAAGCCCTTGAACTCAACAGAACTCAGTCTGGAGTACGCATGCGTAAGATTGTGCCTGAAGACTTACTAGCTCAAATGTATTCTTGCCTGTTATTAATAGTTAATCACTACAAACACAGTTATGCCTGGGATAATACAGAGTTGCTTTGCAGCATCTTTGATTTACTACCCCAACCGAAAGCTCAAGCATTTACTTACAATGATAATAACTATTAGTACAAAAAATGTTCCAATTTCCTCAGAAGTGGGACCTTGGCTGGCTCTTTCAGTGTGCAGTAGAACCAGACAGCAGCAGGGGTCAGGAATGTAATGTTATGCCAAGTCGTTTATGCCAGAATTCCCACAATTTTAGAGTGCCTTCAGTTGGAGACGTTCAGTCTCTTACACAGCAAAAAGTGTTTTAATTGGTGATACTACGCTGCCACTCCTCTTCCTCAATATACTTAATTCCACTGGATGGATAGGCTGGAATATTAGTTTATGGTACAGCTGCAGCTGTGTCAAAGTATATCAGGCACATTCCCACAATTTATTGGTAACCTCAAGACTCAATTATTACAACATGGGGCTACCCTTGGTCTTGGTCTGGAAGTTCAAGCTTGTGCAAAACATTGCAGCTAAACTGTTGATGGCAACAGATTATCACCAGTATGTAACCCTGGGGCTTCAAAGTTTGCACTGGCTGGCCAAATGCCCAGGTTCAAGGTTCTTGTATTAATTTACAAGGCCTTTAACAAATTGGGCCCAGAATGCCTCAAGGACTGCCTAGTAGTTCCTGATACCCCTACCCACTCACTGAGGTCCTTGGAGGAATCACTGCTAATGATGCCCCATGGCTAGGATGCACGGCTTGTTCCTGTCAAGAGATGTGTGTTTAGTATTGTGGGCACAATTTTATGCAACCCTTCCAGTTGAGGTCAGACAGGCCCCCACCCCTACTGGACTCCTGGCACCTACTGAAGTCTTTCTTATTCCAGCAGGTGTTTAACTGAAGTTTGATTTTATAGATGTACCTGATTTTTTAATTTTTGTTTTGTACACCACTTAGACTACTGTCCTTAAGAGGTACCGGTATATAAAATGTTTAAACAAACACATAAACATCTATTGAGATTACAGAGGCTGAACTATTCTGGAATGAAGTTGCTTTTCAGAACTCTATATATTCTCAGGGTTAACATGTATAACCACACCTTTAAAGGGATTTTAGATAAAATCTCCATAATCTCATGTTGATGTTTGTTTGTTTGTGGGGCAGGAGGCAACAGACTCTAAGGCTTGGCAATAAATGAGGAGGAAAATGTCTGAGCATTTGCCACTTGTGTTCATTTTCCATACTTTCAGCTTTTAAAGCACTCATCTTATTAAGGGCTCAATGGCATCTTGTAATATGAGCTTTTTTTTTATTCATGTACCAATAAAAAAAACAAAAACAAAAAGCCCATCCAACATCTTGCAGGTCTTGGAGCCTTTAATGGGATTGCCCTTGATGAGAGATATGAAGGCAAATTTCCTGTTAGCCTGAGTCACACTAATGGACTTTCAAAGTGCAGCCTTTCGACTAGCTCTTAATGACTTGTTGCAATGGAGATGGGGGATCAGCATACAGCAATGCCATCTTCTGGCATAGTTCCGGTGAGAAAGGGAGTTTGCTGAATGCAGCTCAAAGGAAGCTCCTTTTCTTTGGAAACAGAAACTCAAGCAGCCACACAATAAATCTTGAGGGTTGTTTTTCTCAGAACACATAATGTTGGATTGTGATTGTTCAAGGAACTGAAATGAAAGAGGAAAGGAGAACACATAGTACTGAACTGGAAGGGAATAACTTAAGTGGATGAATTCAGACTACAAACATGTTCAGAGTGCAGCCAATTCATATACAAATGTTACTGGGGGATTTTAAAAAAAAAATATTGCAAGTACAATCCTCCCTACCTGTCTATGCCACTGGATAGCTAATAATGGGGTGAGCCTACATGTAAAACAGTCCCTGCAACTGTGATTGCAGAAAGTGACTAGCATGATAAAATTTATTTTGAGAGTCAAGTTGCCAGCCGTTTAAAAAATGCTATTAAAATAGCAAATACAAAACACACCATTAGAAATACTGTGGAACAAAATGAAGCATAGAACATGTAATTTTGACTGTATTGCACATTATGTCCCTACTTTATCAGAAGTATTCCTGCTTCTAAAACGCTGCTAAGAGATCAATGAGGGGACGCGGGTGGCGCTGTGGTCTAAACCACAGAGCCTAGGGCTTGCCGATCAGAAGGTTGGTGGTTTGAATCCCCGTGACTGGGTGACGGGAGTCCCTGCTCCTACCAACCTAACAGTTCGAAAGCACTTCAAACTGCAAGTAGATAAATAGGTACCACTCCGGCAGGAAGGTAAACGGTGTTTCTGTGTGCTGCTCTGGTTTTGCCTGAAGCGGCTTAGTCATGCTGGCCACATGACCCAGAAACGAGATGAGCGAGATGAGCGCCGCAACCCCAGAGTCTTCCGCGACTGGACCTAATGGTCAGGGGTATCTTTACCTTTACCTTTAAGAGATCAATGAACATATATCTTTATGGTCAGACACACTTCTGTCTTTTGAAGTCTGCACATAAACATCAGTGTTTAAGATATGGCAACTCAACTGGAAAAGGACCTAAGTTTGACAGTAATCAGTTCCAATGCATTTGTTCTAAGCTTGTGAATTACATTACAATATGAGAACAACTTTCTCATATTATTAGACTGGTCAAATGCATACATCAGTGATAGAAAACTGGTGTCTCAGCGATGCAGCTGCTCACTTGCACACCAGAAACTTATCCGTCTCGCTTCTACCAGCCTCACGTTAACAGATGCCACTTTTCACCTGGCAGGCATCACGCCAAGAGAGAAATGAGAGATGAGCTTCCATTTCTCATTCACAGTTGCAAGGTAAGAAGCTGTTCTAGCACTTTCTTTTTAGCCTGGTCAACAATACTCCCTGATAAATCGGCATTGCATTCCCCTTCCAGCTGTAGAACCTTCCTCAATATTGGGGAATTTCCCCCTGCAAAGTCAATAGGGCTGACCACTTCTGGAGATTAGAGAATGGAGATGGTAGATTGGTAGTACAGTGGTAAAATAGCAGATGGAGGCCTTTCTGGATGTCCTTTCATTGCATATTTCATTGCAACCAACACCCCGCTCCCAGTTCAAGCAGGTGTTGATGCTGAGCCTCCTCTCCCATGTGAATCATTTCATTACTGTGCTCGATTTAGCTATGTCGATGTCTGACTAACAATTACCGGCTTCTCATGCATTGTACCCATTGATTCCTCTTGCTCATTTTTGTCTGATAAGCTATTATTGCAGAGCCAACTAATACACGTGTAGCACCTTAAAGACAAATGAATTCATTATGACACATTCATGATACATAGATTTGAGTCCACTTCATCAGATGCAAACGCTCAGTATGTTAGTATGATTTTTATTTTTGTATGTATATTTGTTTGCTGAATATATTAAATTGATTGTTCAGTGTATTTATATTGTGGTGGCCTATGGCTTTAAACAACAAAGTTTTATTTTATTCCAATGTGCTGTCTTTAAGGTGTCACAAGACTTGTTTTTTCTGCAGTGACAGCCCTGTGAATTGTTACAATGCTGTTGTCATTGTCATCCGTCCGTCTCGAGAGACAATGGAGGGCGCCTCCAGTGGTGAAGCGTTAGCAGCACTGAAGAACCACATTCCCCTGTGGGCAAACCTCTAGAGAGCCTACTCCTCTGAAAATTGTTGATAAAAATAATTTTTTTTAGATAATGCTATACCTGGGTTTTATCCAAACATATATACCTGCTTTTTAAAAAAAAAAAACACTTCAGATATCTTATGAATAGTATTTTGAAACTGCCTTCTTGTTATCACAATTGGAAGTGTTTTTAATAATAATAATAATAATAATAATAATAATGACTTCAGTAGTATCTGTTTCTGTACCTTCTGTTCTCCATCCTCTGGTCCCCTCTCGCTTTTGTGTTTCACGTTTCTTTTTATTCTACAATAATTCCTTGTAGAAGCTAAGTAGCTCAGTTGGCTAGAGCATGGTGCTGATAATTCCAAGGTTGTTAAGGTTAAAGGTTCAATCCCCATAAGGGACAGTTGCATATTCCTGCATTGCAGGGGGCTGGACTAGGCGATCCTCGGGGTCCCTTCCAACTCTATGGTTCTGCCTTTGTGGAATTAAATGTGAACCAGAATTTCTCTTCTGCCCTGCTAATGAACTTGAATGATGTTCTCGCACACATACAGAGAACCAGACGCCCTCTGCTGGCTCTTATGGGAAGTGGATGTTGAAACTGAAGCTGCTACTTCTTTCTGATTAAATCCTGGAAGAGAGCCTGTAGTAAAACAGAATCAGAAAGCTACAACTTCCTATAATTCAAATTATCTTGTGGTCTGAATGTAATGCTGACTGTGGCTTGTAAAAGCATTAGGGTGGGGGGATTAAACCTCAAATCACCCCAAGCTGTATCAGTAGATCTAGATCAGTGATGGCTAACCTTGACACTCCAGATGTTTTGGGACTACAACTCCCATCATCCCTGACCACTGATCCTGTTAGCTAGGGATGATGGGAGTTGTAGTTCCAAAACATCTGGGGTGTCAAGGTTAGCCATCACTGAGATGTTTCATCCCACCTCCCTCCACCTACCCTGTAGACTTTTCATTGAAGAGTTAAAACTGAAGTTGAGTGCAAATTAGGCAACATTACCATATTATATGCAGATGGACAAAGCTGCCCAGTGCAAAAATTGACCAATGCAGTGGTTTGGACTCTATTCCTGAAGCTAAATAGGTTGCATGAGAGTCTGTGTACAAATGTAAGCTGCTCTGAGCAATTCAAAGTGGGATGTGTATGTAGCCAAAAAAAATACATACAAAGGTTGATAGTTCCCTGCCTCCAGAGTCTACCTTCAGTACCCAGTTTCCAGCCTTACATGAAGAAATCAGTCCCCTGTCCAAAGTGTGCTCTGGGTAAGCCATCCTTGTTCAACTCAGAACCATAATCAGCATTGATTTTTCATATTCACAAGTGAAACTAGGCGCTGCAAGGTTTATGGGGGAGTAAACCCTACTGGCCTTAAAGGTAAAGGGACCCCTGACCATTAGGTCCAGTTGTGGACGACTCTGGGGTTGTGGCGCTCATCTCACTTTACTGGCCAAGGGAGCCAGCGTACAGCTTCCGGGTCATGTGGCCAGCATGACTAAGCCGCTTCTGGCGAACCAGAGCAGCGCACGGAAACGCCGTTTACCTTCCCGCCAGAGTGGTACCTATTTATCTACTTGCACTTTGACGTGCTTTCGTACTGCTAGGTTGGCAGGAGCAGGGACCGAACAACGGGAGCTCACCCCGTCGCGGGGATTCGAACCGCCGACCTTCTGATCGGCAAGCCCTAGGCTCTGTGGTTTAACACACAGCGCCACCCGCATCCCATACCCTACTGGCCTTTAATAAGGCTTATTTCTAAAGAGAGAAAATGCTTGGGGGGGATGAACTGTAAATCAAGCAGATTTTACAACTGGACTTAACTCGTCCAAAATAGATGGAGAAAACCAAACAGGGTCACTGGCTGAGCACCACACAGCCAGCTGAAGTGGAGACACAGAAGGAAGAGAAGGGAGCTTAGATGTTGGAAGTATGGAAAAGACAACTACTTCCTGAGAGTCTGCTATGGTGGAGTGTGAGGACTGACTTTCCAGTGAAGGAGGAACAACACGGGACTATGATCAAAGGAAAAATTGTTTGGATAGCTGCCTTAGTAAAACATTTGGTGATTAGTAACGTGATATCTCTTAGCAAAGCCAAACAGGTAGAATTTGGGAAGCTTGAATCACACAAACCATTTGCTTTCTTACAGAGCATGCACTATAGCAAATGTCATGTAAATGAGATTAAAAAGCACTTAGGAGGAGATGCAGTGGTTCCAGAGACTGGTTGCTGAGTGCATCTCCCTCCATCTGAGTCATCTTTTCAGATAACCTGCATGGATGAACACACAAAATATTAAACATATCCAAAGGGTACCTTGAGAAGGACCTGAAAGACCTGTGTGACTTCATTCTAAAGGTTGGGGGAAAGCACTAAATGCTGCACATATGCGGAAATACTTTTTCAAAATATACAGGCCTACCAATCCAAGCACTCCCTCTTCTCGATTGGTAGGCCTGTTCCTCATGCTTCCTCTGAACTGCTGATGGCTTCATGAGAAGTGAATGGGGGAACAGAAGGATTAAAAGTGTGTCCATGGAGAATGATTCAGATTGCCCTCACTTGCTAACACTGTATTTTTAAAAAATATATGAAATATTTCCTCATATGTGCGGCATCTTAATGCACTGACACATCATGCAAAAGTGAATGTGACATCTTGGCTAAATCACAGCACATATACAATGCAAACATTTTAAGAAGCTAATAAATAAATAAAAGGCATTAAGGGTGAAGATTAGGGGTTGTATCCAATGAAATCCAGAGCAGATTGGGCAGTGGAGCAGTTCAGGTGGCATGCAGGGAGAGAAGACTTCTGCATAAGTAGAAGTCATAGAAACATGGGAAGCTGCCTTATACTGAGTCAGACCACTGGTCTATCCAGCTCAGTACTGTCTGCACTGACTGGCAGTGGTTCCCCAGGGTTTCAAGTAGGGAACTCTCCTGGCCATACATGGAGATGCAGGGGACTGAAGCTGGGATCTTCTGAATGCAAGGCAGATGTTCCACCACTGAGCTACCAGTACATCCCTTCCCCATAAAGTCCTTGCACTAATGGAATGATACAGCTCTAGGACCACACATTGAATTGGTTAATTGGTTAAATTACTTAATTGAGAAACATTTTTAATTGACTAAAAGTGTGAATTCATTAATCAGGCTGTATATCTATCTATTACTTGCATTAGGAATATATCTCTCTCTGGATAGCTCAGTTGGTTAGAGCATGGTGCTGATAAGGCCAAGGTTGCAGGTTCGATCCCCATATGGGACAGCTGCGTATTCCTGCATTGCAGGGAGTTGTACCAGACGATCCTGGGAGTCCTTCAGGGCGACTCACTGCCTCACAGCCTAACCTACCTGATTATGAGAATGAAATGAGGACGGGGAGAACCACGTATGCTGCCACCTTGAGCATAATCCAAAAGTTTTGATTTCCCCTCTTCTGCATCTTTTCCAAATGGGTTCCCATATAGAAAGGTGTGAAATTCTACATGCTAACTCTGAAGTTGCATTTTGGAGGCAAACATTTTGCTAAGGTGGTGTATTACTTTTCTCTTGATCTTCATCTAGTCATAAAAACTCCCCTTCTTGTCAAAGAACATGAGCTTATTCACACATGTATATTCAACACTTGACAACTGCAACATCATGGGGTGATCATCATCTGTGTATGAGCCATTACAGATCAAGCATTGCAGACAGAACCCTTCCCATGAGCTCATACCATCTACAGCAGCATCCAGCAATGGATAATTAAACAATAATTTAGTCATTGAAGGATAACATACGCATCTCTTTTGGAAAGTACATCTATATGTAAAGTGTCTTAATCATTTATTACCATTTTATCTGGCTTACAATATTTGAAATCCAATGTAAAAACTCAGCATAGTCCCAGTTCAAAGATGGGTAAACTGAAACAATGTTAGAGGTGACAAGAGTAATTAAAAAAAAAGTGAACAACCAAGATATAAGATTATCAGGCACAGTCATCTTAGACCTAGGACTCAGCTATACAGGTGCACATAAAATGTTTTAAGTGTGTTTTAAGTGCAATATACAATGTGACACTAGATGGCGATGGTGAGCCTTATGGAAAATTGGATGTATGTTTAAAAACGCTTTTTAAAAAATCATTTTTGGAATGGTTTTTATATGTGTGTAGATTCCACCTTAGTTAGATGAACGAGCACCCAGAGGCACCAGCAAAGAAATGGCCCTTTCCCCCACTTGCCACTTACCTTACCCCCAAAAGTAGGGTACCAGTGAAAGTCCTCTAAGGAAGAAATAAGGGACTGAGTAGATTCAAATGCAATACACCCTGTTCCAGACTACTTAGAACAGTGATGGTAATTTTGTTGTTGTTGTTGTTCCACCAAATATTTACTTAACGAGAACTACCAGCAGCCCCAGAAATCATGGCCAATAATCAAGGATGATGGGAGTAGTTGTAGTTAAGCAACATCTGGTGGGTCAAAGATTCCCACCAGTGTGATGTAGTGGTTAAGAGCGATAGACTCATAATCTGGGGAACTAGGTTCGCGTCTCCGCTCCTCCACATGCAGCGCTGGGTGACCTTGGGCTAGTCACACTTCTTTGAAGTCTCTCAGCCCCACTCACCTCACAGAGTGTTTGTTGTGGGGGAGGAAGGGAAAGGAGAACGTTAGCCGCTTTGAGACTCCTTCGGGTAGTGATAAAGCGGGATATCAAATCCAAACTCTTCTCTTCTTCTTCTTCTTATTCTTCCCCACCTGATGTGACTTGCCTCATCCTACTGATGGAAGGGCCATCCCTGCAGAGCTGATAAGTACAAAAAGCTGCTGAGAGGCCCACAAGGATCAACAAGGACACATTCCCCCTGTATTCATCAGTCAGCAGCAACAGAAGAAGCATCAGTCCCAAAACACACAGAGAAGCTTCACGGAAAATTTTTCACAGAGCTACAGAGCATTTCTTTTTGATTTTGTATGTGCAAGCAGTTGCCCTTGAGTTTATTAACACGGGCACCAGCTGTTTGCAAAGAAAAGGAGTGGCTTTCCAGTAATGACAGTATTTCCTCTCTCACCCCTCACCCGCCTTTGTGTACTCTTCTAGGAGAAACAAAAATAAAAGCAGATGCCTTCTCACTTGAAGCCTAATACTGGAACTAAGCAGGAATTTCTGACCAAAGCAGCATGCAGGAGTCAGTCTGATTCCACCAAGGCTTTCCGGTACATAGCAGAAGAGAAGACCTGCATGTTTAATGTTAAGGAGGTGGCAAACAAAAACAATTCATTTCTCATCCTCCTCAACATTTCAGAGGATTTGTTGTGGCTACAGGGCTATAAATAGAACCCATAGGGATGGCTGACCCAGGAAGACTGTAGTCATATGATCAAATAACAAACAATGGGGTACTGTCTGTGAACCAATCTGGGCACAAGCAAGGGCTGAAAAAGGTTCTGCGGTCAACTAGTCTGGCCCCCTCCTCACCTTGTCAGACACCGCAATCCTCCTATGAATTAACTTAATGCTTGTTCCCAGAATGTGTGCAAAAGACGGGCAGATGCTAACAGTGTATTTCATGGCAGAGCTGCTGCCAAAAAAGTTAAAAATTGGTAAAAAGACTGAGGTGAATTGCACAAGTGAGTCAAGCCAGATACTCTCGAAAAATGAGCAAGAGCAATCTGCAAAGCACTCAAGCATTTTTTGCTGATATTAATATTGCTTAATAGGCAGAAATAAGAACTACGAGGCTAAACAACCTTCCATAGGTCACCAGTAAATGCTTTGTTTATCAGCAGTTGCTGAGGAAAAGTAAGCTCAGGTACTAGAAAGGACAACAGATTAGTCTAGAATGCAGCAGCACAACTGAATTTAAAAGGGTTAACACAGCAAACACTCAAATGTTTTGCAGGCTTTTTTGATGAATGAATCTTTTGTTGCCTAAACAAAGATTCTTTTAACATAGGGAAGTCTCAAGTCGTTGCCCCATTGTGCTCCTCATATTCAATGGGAGCAATTAAGGCATGCAGATAAACCAGAATATTTTACAACCACGCAGGCATTCTTTTTTCATTTTTTTTAAAGAGCTGTGCAAGTGGATGCAATGAAAGATACAAAGTTCTCAGACTGCACAATGTCACTGTGGTCAGATTTTTTTTTTTCCATAGTGGGAATCTCAGCTGTGATGTGTGACTCAACCGCAGCTTTGATTTGATTACCAACAAAAAAATGTGGAACAGTCACGCATAATTGGTCCCAGCAGTTGGAAGGAAAAACACACATAACTATTATTACAGTGTTATCAGACCATTTACTGAAAAATCCAACTTCAAACATTAATCCCAGGACTGGATCTTACATGATAGTTCATACTTCAGAAAGCACACAGGCCCAAGACTGTTGCCTATAATCCATCACTGAATGAGACACTGATCACCCACCAGGGATCTGGTAGTCATGGATTACACATGAAGTTCACGAGGCATGGTACCGGTAATTGGTCCACAACTTTGTATTTTGTTTTACCAGGAGCGTGTTAGAAGACGAATACAGGAGGGAAAACCCCATTTAATTAAATTGAAAGGCTAAGGCAGCAATCTTCTGAAATCTTACTTGGGAGTGAGTTGCTTGGAACTCGGTGGGATTTATGCCTGATTAAAGATGCTTAGGTTTGGGCTGTAAAGAGCAAAGGGGGAAAAATGGGGTGGGGGAGGAATAAGAGCTTAAGCTTACTGAGAAGAGAAACTTAACATGCCAAAATCCCATATCAGGGCAATGCCTTTATGAGGCCAACCGCAACATCACAAAATAGTGTGCAGGTTTTCAAGCTATCCAGAACTCTTCCTCAGAGAAAGTTTCTCACGCTGATGCTGTTTCCTATATACATATGACCTTCCAAAGCAACCCATTTAATTCTTTTTAACTAGGGATGGATTAATTGCTTAACCCAGTGATGGCGAACCTTGGCACTCCGGATGTTTTGGGACTACAACTCCCATCATCCCTGACCACTAGTTCTATTAGCTAGGGATGATGGGAGTTGTAGTCCCAAAACATCTGGAGCACCAAGGTTCGCCATCACTGGCTTAACCTGTCAAGAGCCACACTGGAATCAAATTGCAAGTTGTGCACCTGCACATTTAACATAGCTTGTTTCCATTCTTTCCCTGGACTCAAGAGCAAATTGATCTGAGGCTTTTGCCTCACGGAGACTGGCCTATTCCCATGCCCTCTACGCAGGCCACGCACCTTCTAGACAGCTATGTCTGGTCACCAAAGCTTTTCTCCCAACTGGCTATCTGCTTCTCTCCATTAAATCAAAGCTAAGGAACATCTTACTCCTGCATCACAGCGGTGCCAGAAAAGTCATTCCTGTTTTGAAAGAGAGTGGTTTACTGGGGGATATACTATAAAGGGAGAGGTGAGAAGAAGGCAGCTTGGAATGTAATGGGAGATCTCCAGGTCATTTGCAGTAGATTTCTGACTCCTAATTATGTAACAATAGAAGCAGCAAAGAAGCTTTCTCCACCTCACTGCTGATAGTTTGCTGAAAAAGTGTGAATTTGTGTGTTAAAGCTCTTGTGAGATTGGTTCTGGTACTGATGACAAATTCCTGGGCTGAGCAGTTGTTCAGCAACGATCCAATGTTTTCCACCTGGCTCCACTTAGTGGATTTCAGGGTACTAGTTTTTTAAAAAATAGATCCCACAAGGTTGAAATCTGCCCACCTGCTGTATAAATGTACAGATATCCAGATTAAATGCAGCCCATCAACCATTTATGGCAGCCCACTCTGTATGAGAAAATTTCATATGTTCATAATAAACTTGCTATTGCATCCTAAGAACCATGAATAGCTTGGGTTTGCAGAATGAGGCTCCCCACTTTGTTCTTCTGCTGCAGCCCACCCACACCCCAAGATATCCCCTAAAAAGCAGACTTTGAGGAACAGCGTGGGACATGGCAAGCATGGAAATTAGTGGGAATTTGGGACCTCCTATGCATGAGTGAGAATACCCTGCTGCCTCGCCCCTCACTCCCCTTCCTAGTAAGCAGCAGTGACTCAACTGCTGGGAGGTTAGTTGAGTGGTGCTGCCACCATCACCTTGCCATCTGCTGCAGCTTCTCAAAATGAATCAGTAAATTACCTATTCAGACAATGAGATTATACGTGTCTTTTCCTACCACCTCCTTTTGCAGTTTCTCTATCCCAGTGATGGCTAACCTTGACACTCCAGATGTTTTGGAACCACAACTCCCATCATCCCTAGCTAACAGGACCAGTGGTCAGGGATGATGGGAGTTGTAGTTCCAAAACATCTGGAGTGTCAAGGTTAGCCACCACTGCTCTATCCCCTTCCCACCTATTTTTCTCCCCCCTCCCCCAGTAATCAGTTAGGATCCCATCCCCACTGAGTCCTCACTTGATTGTTTTGGGTTCTCCCCTTAGGAATCTCACCTGAAAAACAAAACAAAGCAATTATTTCTGAAGATCTCAGGCATTCCCCCCTCCCCTGAAGTCTGTCAAGGCCTTTCTCTTGTGCAGAAACTGTACTGGCACCCCCCTGCCAGAAAAAAAAATATGAGAAGCAGGCGAGGGTGCCTGGACAGAGGAAATGCATCTCCTTTGGGCTGGACAGGGTGCCCACACTGTTATCTGCCTGGAATCCACTCGAGGACCCCTTTTCATCCCCTCCTGCAGCTGCTGCAACAGCAACTCTTCCTGCTGGAGATCCCGGCAGGTTCCTTCTGCAAGCAAAGCAGGTGCTGGAGTTCTGAGCCTGTGTGTGTGTGTGTGTGTGTGTGTGTGTGTGTGTGTGTGTGTGTGTGTCACAAGAGGACTCCAATGCCTGGTTGATTTTTGCACACACACCAGGGCCTGCACCCCCAGTGGGGGCTGGTTTCGCCAATCCCTAGGTATGACTATGCTCTTGTATATGGGTGCAGTTCTTTTGGCTACAAAAAAAAAGATACTCAGAGACTTGATCTGATATTAAAATAGAACAGGAGTAGCCAATGTGGTGCCCTCCAGACCCTCAACAATTTTGGTGGTTTCCTGGTTTTTACTTATTGAAATACGGCAACCCTAAGTTATAATCCAAAACACATTGAGGGCACCATGTTGGCTTTCCCTGGTAGTGTGTGTGTGTGTGTGTGTGTGTGAGTGAGTGAAACATTTGACAGTGCATGAAACTATTTTTCTGGCTGCAAGTGTGGATAATATATTTATTATTGGACAGGTACTGCCTGTACAGGTATTGCTGCTCATGCTGTTATTTCTGTCTCACTCACAATGCTGACTTGCTGGCACTAGATAATACATCCTGACACCCTTTGCTTCATTCTTCACAGTTTCATTTTCACCTCCACCTCCGGAAAAAAGAAGAATGTCACCAGCTAAATTCAGCACTCCGGGGACTCTTCAATTTGGTAACAGGATGCTCAACCAATTGCATCAGAGACTGCTCACAGCCAAATTAGACATGATATGGAGTTACACATTACTTTCCTCCATGATGTCTCCATCCAAAAGCAGTCATGGCAGGCTGCCTGTGTGAACAGAGGATGGGCAGGTGGGGAATGGATGCTTAAGATACAGGTATTGGAAGGGATGTTTTCCTCCTGTGGGTGGGAAATCAGCAGGAGGCATTTATAGAGCAGGGAGTTAGAACAGTCCTTCATCCAGACACCTCCTGTGAAAGGGCTCAGGTAACATGTGGTGGAAAAGACCTTGGAGAGGAGATGCAAGTCAGATCAGATTAGACAATATTTGGGGGGGGGCTATGACTCCCTGGTAGAGCATCTGTTTTGCATACAGAAGGTCCCAGATTCAATCTCTGGCATGTTCACATAGGACTGGGAGAAAACCCTGTAGACATTACTGAACATCCTATGTTCCTATGAAATAGAACTCTTGTGTCACATCTAGTTTGTCCCAAGTCATCCACCTAATCCAGAGGCAGTGGCAGCACTACTTAACAGGTTGAGTTACTATTTTTATCTCCATGTATTTGCTAGTTAGCGTCTCTTTTAAATTGTGCAGTCAGCTCAAATCTCAGCATCACCCTTGCTCTTCCTTTGCTTTCAGTTGAGTGACAGCTCTTGTACTGCTAGTAAATTAGGCAGCCTACAGGAACATTTATAGAATGCCTAATAAGAAATAATTTCATGCACCTGACCTGAGTGCTTTAAAATAAACTAGAAAAATGATAACCCCTAAGTACTATTTCTTTTCAGAGGTCCTGCCGTTTCTAACATTTAAAGGCCCCGATCAGCAACCAGCTCTGTATTTTTGTGGCATTCATACCCACAGAATGAAACAATCCAGGTAGGTGATGAGGGGCAGGAAAGTAGGAGCATCACCTTCTTCCTCATCAAACACTTCAGGGAAAAGCAGTACCGGTAACTTTTCCACTTTGCTTTATTTACCATCTAGCCTAGAGTTTCCCAAACTTGGGTTTCCAGCTGTTTTTGGATTACAACTCCCATCACCCCTAGCTAGCAGGACCAGTAGCCGGGATGATGGGAAATGTAGTACAAAACCAGCTAGAGACCCAAGTTTGGGAAACCCTGATCTAGCCTGATGATCAGCTGTGGAGAGTTCAAAAGCTTGCATACAATTTTCTAAAACTTCTGTTGGCCTAATAAAGTTGTTGTCTTAAAACGGATTTTGGGTTCATTCTTCTTATGAGCAAACACTGCTGCTTTTACCTTTTGTGTAGCTTCAGGAACCATCTCTTGAAGAATCACATAACCTCCTCCCATTCCTTAAGACCAAGGTACATAAGAAGAGACCGGCTGAACCAGACCAAAGGTCTATATCAAGTCCAGCAGCCTGTTCTCAGTGGCCAACCAGATGCCTATGGGAAACCGACAATCAGAGCCTGAGAGCAACAGCACTCTCCCCACCTGTGATTCTTAGAAACTAATATCCAGAGGCACACTGCTTATAACCGTGGTGGTAGAACATAGCCACCATGACTAATAGCCATCAACAGTCTTGCCCTCCACAAATCTGTCTAATCCACTTTCAAATCCATCCAAGGCGGAGGCCATCTCTACATCCCGTAGAAGTGACTTCCATAGTTTAGCTATGTGGTATTTATGTGCTACGGTATATTTATTATTGCTATTCAGAAGGCAGATTCTTTCAAAATGTAGTTCACTTCGTTCATTTCCGGAAAATTTACAAAATAGTCAACATTTCATCCATATGATCCAATAAGCTATTATTTAAACCTGCGGTGTACTGAAGGCATCAAATATTAAAAATGAATGCTATGGGTCAAGCTTACCAAAGCTGTTTTCAGTAGTTAAACTAGCTTGCCCTATTTATCCCCTTACAGAGTGAAACCACTGTTGTTCTTGAATCGTTATGGTCTAGGTTTCATCCCTGCATAAGCTGTCCATATCAAAGGGAGGAAAATCTGGAAAAATACAGGTGTCAAAGAGAAACACAGGTTGGCCAACTAAGCCCAAGCTGAAGGCCTTGTTAGCATCAGGTGGCCCCTTGGTTGTCTAGGAGTAGGTAGCCAGATCCAAGAATGTCTGTATACAGTTCCTAGCCAATTAAAAGGCTAAGCAAGGAGTTGAGGCCTGAGAAATCACTAGAAAACCAGGAAGAGTATATTTTCTACAATTTCCTGCACCCTTTGCTCCTCTGGTTCTTAATCTTATGCACAATGTTTCTCATCCTGAGCTAAGGGGAGCAATTTAGCCTTGCACTGTGTCAATTGTTTAATATATATTTTTTATATTTTTTAAATTTTTATTAAGGATTTTCTTGATTTACAAAGGTATATGCAATGTCTCTTTTGTGTTCTTTCCATGTAACATTTTTATACAGCAGTTTCGTTTTTTGAGACATTAGGAAGAAAAGGGGATAGAGAGGTGGGCAGGATGGGGAGATGGGTAGGATGGGATGGCGGTATTTCTACTTTACTTAGTATATGTAGGGTTCGGTGTCAGCGTCGTTTGTTGTTCGCTTGTGCTCCTTTAGTGGTGAGAAAGGTCAGGGTTGGCGTAGGGTGTGATTGTTCATTTGTGGTTGGCTGTGGTGGTCTTTGGTTTCCTGTGTGAGTGGGGTGGATGAGTGTTTTGGGTCAGGTTAGCCATATTGATTTGTATGCTGTCGGTAGATTTCTGTCTTTGTCTATTTGGGCTGTGTGTGTGATGAAGGGGAGGCATACCGGGGTGAAGGTGTCAATTGTTTAGTCACTGCAAGCATTTCAGCTTGCCAAATGGTGGGGCGGCCTGTTCCGTTTAGCCGCCTGAGGAGAAACAGGGAATTGCTGTCCTTCATGCCCCCTCACTGCCTCCCCGAAGCCTCACTTACTGGGGTCACGTGGCACCAACTTCTGAGTTCCAGTGAGATCTCGCAAGAGCTCCACAAGATCTCCACAGGGCTCATGCAAGATCTCACCAGAAGCCGCAGTTGCAGTGGGGGATGGGCAGGGTACCTGGAGTGGCATTGGAGAAGCGAGGAGAAGTGGCTGCAGCTTCCAGTGAGATCTTTTGAGATTTTGCAGGACTCTTACAAGATCTTGTGGGAACCCAGAAGCAGCAGTGGGCAGGGTGCATGCAGCAGCGCTGCCCTTTGGATTCTGCTACCTGAGGCATCTGTATCAGTCCACCTCATGGACAAGCCGGCCCTGTAGATGAAATGATCCCCCTTCTCCCTTCCATGTACTGTTCTGGTGGTTCTCCTGACACAAACACCGACCCAGTTTGGAGAAGGGTGCACATGAGTAGATGGGGAAAAGCTTCCTTATGCAAGCAGAAGTCATTGCATGGGCTTCCATTGACAGGACTCATTGGCTGGATCCTGCCCAAGATATCCCACAGTATATTAAAAATCCCAATTAAGTTAACACGATTGCCTTAATGTTGATGTCATTAAACACAGGAAAGTTTCACAAGCTAGTTAATACCAACAATATAGTTTGGGAAGGGGAAAACATTCTAAAATTTGAAGTAATGTTATTTTAAACTATGCACCAGAGACTTTTAAATCCACTTGCTACTTGCTGTTCACAGTTCCAGCCTTAGCATTCACAATCTGTATCAATGCACACTGTATCAGTCAGAGGACACCCTCTACAACACTTCCACAACTGAAGTCACAGTTTCTAGGCACCAACCCAGAACAAGCCAAACATCTTCTGCAAATTCAGTCTTATTCTTTTAGAAGGCTGGAAAGTACATTTAGGATCCAATCCTGAGGCTAGGGAGAGGGGGAAATTAAGTCAGTTATTCCACCTCATCCAACAAGTTGCTGGGTTTTCACTGGCAGAGCAGAAGTGAGGGCAAAGGAGCACTCAGATTTCTTTTAGATGATTTTCTTCTAGAACTATTCCCTTCCCATTGGAAACAATGAGTGGAAAAAACAAATTGGTTTGGTGACAGGTTGATAGACTGAGAAGGCACAGAATCCTTTGGATCCAACCCTTCTTCTGGTCCTCTCCCCATTTTTTGCTGTACCGATGTTGTTATCGAGTTAGGGATGTGGACATTTCAAGGAAGGGGATGAGGAAAGGCCATGGCTCAGTGGTAGAGCATCTGCCTTGAAAGCTGAAGGTTCCAAATTCAATCCCTGGCATCTCCAGGTAGGTAGGAGAGACCCCCCCCTACCTGAAACCCTGGACAGCTGCTGCCATCAATGTAGACAAAAGTGAGCTAGTTGGACCAATGGACCTTCCTATGCTCCTAGCATATCTTCCTCTCTGTGGTGAGAACTCTCTGTCCCTCACCTTTGGAGAAGGAGGTTCAGTGCCTCCTATTTTCCCTGGACTGCCCTCCTAAGGAAGAATAAGATTACTTGATCCAAATAACTTTGCAATTACTTTTCTTGCTTCTAAAATTAAGCTCTGGTACAAGTTCAGTTCTCTCCCTACCCCCACTTCCAGTTTCCAGCTGGCAGTGAAACACAAAGTGCCAGAAGAGGTGTTAAAAGAGTCTGTTATAATGGTGTTTTTGACCAGAGCCAGAAACAAATTATGAGGTTCCAGACTCATCTTTCAATACAGAGTCATTGTTACTTGTTATAAAAAAAATCATCTGCATTTTTAATGGTAATCCAAACACCAAACCCTTGTACGTTACCATATAATTCCTTGACAAATGAGTTTAATATATAAGAGAAGGAACCCCAACATGGCACTGTAATCCTCCAAGAATGCAGTCTCTTTCTTTTTCAGCTTCTTCTGAAGCACTTCCAAAATATGTGTACACATATAAGTGTATGCTTTTTAGCAGTCTGAAGTTGGCAGCATTTCTGTTGTATCACAATGGATAAAAATCAGGCCAGGTGGAGATTGACAAACAATTCTAGCAAACATTTAAATATATATGCAAACTGATGCACCAGTGCCCTGCAAGGTACCTCTCTCACCTTATTTTACTTTTTTGTTTGTTCAATAAGATATACCTATGCAGAGGAATAATGCATGTGAGAAAATACTATGGGAGAAGTTGTATTATTAATTCACAACTTGCATCTGTGCATAGCTGCAGTCCAACTATAAAAACTGAAAGTATACAACAGCTGTTCATCAATTAGTTTTTGATATGAACAAATAACATTTGCTACAAGGTATCAGTATGAAATCTATTATTCTGGCAGAAATACCGGTAAATTAAAGCAAAAGGTGACAGATATCACTTTTAATATCTGTGTTTTATTATACAAACACACACACATTTGCCAAAGGCATGTGGTTACTGTCAGAATCTTAACAGAATTTTGCAGAGCTCTGTTCTCTGCAGCAGACAAATTCATTTTAGACAATTTAATGGATGTCACCAAAGACCACATTCATTAAAATTCAGATCACATAGCTAGACATTACCTTTTCTCATGAGTCAGTTTATATCAGTAAAAGGAGAAAATGTGAAAGGAAGTAAGGCAACAGAAAGGTGGAGTTGGGACAGGATTCTGTTATGAAACACAATGAATAAATCAAGGGCAGTATGAATTTCTGGACAATTCAAATGAGCTGTCCAATTACTGTGTACCTATAGTATTCCAAGTCCCCTTTCATTTCAGTGAATGTGCTCTAAGAATGACTAAGCCTACATCCAGTTCAGTATCACGAAAATTATTACACTATAAGTTCAAGAGTATTTTTGTTTTTGTTTTTGTTTTGAAGGCCTAATATAAAGGTTATTACCAGATAACCTTCATGTTTATAAACTTTCAGCACTCACTGAAATCTCTCCTTTGCTGGTACTGCAGCTCAGACCTCTTGCAAATGACATTTCCCTTCCTCTCGTCTCCTGTGTTGTTTACCAATGACAAAATCCAGGCTGAGCTGGTAACCAAGGAAAGAACCTTTCTCTGTTACCTACACCAGAGCCAAACTTCACTATCTTCAAACTATAACAATGCATGGTGGTAGCATACGCAGCAAAAGATAGAATTCCGACCTCTGCACTCCCCATGCATCAGCAATACATTCTTGATTCTGTGACACACTTCCACTTTCATCCACAGACACGCAAAGACTGCAGCAATTGTCATGCACAATGTAAACTGCATTCTGCATTCCTCAATAACATGTTGGCTATGGCGTGTCTGTGTAAGGCAGGTAGTGCTTATTTATGTCTGTCAAACAGTGCAGCTCTTTTGTGCCATGCAGCATGCTGTCTGCAGTTGTGTTGTCTTTGACTGGCCTGTGATCTGCAAGCAATGTGTTTTGTACCTCACTGAATTTTTTATTCCATCTGATCTTTTCATCTATGAGATGGTTAGTTTCTTTGAATAGTTGGTGCTGCTAGTACGTAGTTGGTCGGATGTTTGATGGGAAACGGGTAATTGTTTACGATGTCAGAATGAAGCACTTGAGTTGAATCCTTCATGTGGGAACTACCCGCTGCTGGACTTAGTGAGTGCCGGGCCAGGCACTGTGCCAATCAGTATAAAAGTGTAGATGGGCCTTGCTATATCTTTTGTGTGGTCTGTAAGCCATGCAACACTGCGTTTGTTTTGTGTAGGATCAGTACAGTTCTCTAGAGGGGGGGGAGTGCTGCAGTATTTGGTGTGTGGGTTGCCATGCTATGTGTTTGTATATAGTAGTATCTGTATCATGTGTCTGCAAAGAAATCTGCGAAATGCAGTGTCTGGCTAATGGTCTGCATTGCACGTCAGCCTGTAGTATTATGCAGCTGTAGCACCATGGTAGGTGCTTGCATGCACATACGGTCTGTAGGCTCTTATCAGTCAGGGGAAACTACTATGCTAACATCTGTCTGAGACAAAGGAGCATATAGCAAGGTGCCTTATACAAGTCAGACTGTTGGTCCATATAGCTCAGGGTTGTCAACATTGACTGACAGCCAGGATTTCAGATGGGGAGCATACCCAGCCCTACCTAGAAATGTCAAGGGCTTGTTCTTCCACTAAGCTTGTTCTTCCACTAAGACATGACCCTTCCAAACAACATAGTGTGTATGGTGACCATGTGCCATTACTTAAGTCAAGATACTTGTCTGACATGCCTAAACAGTGTTGTCAGTTTTTCATAGGCTAGATGTCCATATCAAGGTGTGCTTTGTGTGTGGAGGATTCCTAGGGCATGGGCCTGGTGGCTTATGGTGCAGTCACCCTGCTGAAGCTAAGGAGCCATTAGATCAGGGTGGGCACCCACTTCCTGGGTGGGCGCCCACTTGAAAAGCCCCTGTAAGCCCCTGCTAAGTTCAATGAAGGAAGAAAGGTGGGGTGCAACTATACTAAATAAGTAGCGTCTGTCCTATTGAGCAGAGAAACACCAACCGTTTTGAGCACCGCCGTTTTGAGTGGTTTTGCCAGACAGTGTGGCAACATGAAGAGACAGAGGACAGGTGGAGCGGTGTGATGGATGGAAGCTGGAGCCCTGCGTGTGACTCACAGCGTCCGTCCCCGTCCCCCCGCCACCCCGTTGCACATGCCAGCCCAAGTTTGTTATCCCAAACCCCTTGACTTCCAGGCAGACCCCACCCCATCCCACCCATTCGCAATATGGTTCCTTCAAACAGGTGCAAGTTAAGCTCGTAGCCGCAGGGCGGGTGAGTGAACGACTGCGCGCGTCCGCGGAGAGGCCGTTCGCGCCTCCGGCTGCTGCAGCCTGAGGTACAAGCGCCCCGCCGAGGGCGTTTCCCGCCCTTCCTCCCCAGGGCCGTGTGAGCGCACCCACCTGCCGAAGGCGTGGCTGGCTGGCTTGGGGCGACGTCCCGCCTCCAGGGACCCCCGGGGAGGTGGGAGAAGCCATCTTCCCGCTCGGGGGCTTCTCCTTCCTCTCCTCCTCGCCGTCCCCGCGCGCCTCTCCTTCCAGTCCCGCCGCGCTGGGTCTGTTAGCCGCCGCCGCCTTTTGCTACTCCTCCAGCTGCCGGCCTCAGGCGGGCCGGCGCCAACGGGAGGCAGGCGCTGGGCTGCTCATGCCCCGAGGTCCGCCTCGCCTCTTCTTTCACCTTCCTCCGTCCCGCCTGTAGCCGCCCTTCTCGCAAGCAGCCTCGGCCAGAGGGGAGAAGGAGAGCTGGTCTCGTCGCCGGCCAAAACAAGCACGCCCGGATTCCCTCAACAGCCCGCTAGGCTGGACGCTGCAATGGTGGGGCGCGTAGAAAGAGAGAGAGACAGAGAGGAGGGGAAGGGCGGGAAGAAGGGCACGCGACTGGTCAATGAATGACCTTCCCCGAGAAAGTCGGAGGCCGCCGCCGCCGCTGCTTCGGCTCCCTAGCTGCGCCCTGGCGGTTGGAAAGCTGGGGCGCTTCTTCAGGAGCGCCGCAGCCGCCCGGCTTAGTGCAGCGCCAGCCTCCAGGCTGAGTCTCTTCTGTGTGTGTGTCTGTATGCGCGCGCCCGCGTCTCCGTATCTGTTGGGGGTGGGAAGAGAGCGAAGCGCACCAGCGCTGGGATTATTATAGGAGCTCTCTGTCCCTCACACACACACACGCCCAGAGGTGAGAGGAAAGGAAGGCTCGGCTCTGCATGAGGTCATGGACAGCTCCTTGAAATAAGGCTCGCTCCGTTGCTGCCGCTGCTGGCGTACAGTGGTGGCACAAGGGCGAAACGGAGGCGCAGAAGGGGCGAGGCGCGTTTCTAGGTGGGCGAGCCGTGTCCCACATGTTAAGATCTCCGAAAGGAAAACAGCCGGGTGTGTGAATGGCAGGAGTCCAGCAGCAGTCGTGTGTGTGGCTGAGGACTGGAGGGGGGTGGGTGGGAATGCAGGGCTATCCAGTCAATGAAGAAAGGCTCAGGACCCCACCCCAGCACTTCGCAGGATTTCTGCTCTGCACAGTGACTACATGTTTTCCTGTCACGGCTTTGTAGGCGTCGTGAGCACACCCACGCAGAGGCGGTGGCCTTAGCGTGCAGCGGAGGTGTGGTCGCCACGGGAAGGGCTTTCGCCATCATGCTACTGCTGGGCAGCTTCATCCCTCTTAGGGCAGTGAGATAAACAGAAGCAAACGCCTCTCTGCCTGTGCTAGGTAAAGGATCCCTGGATGGTTAAGTCCAGTCAAAGGCGACTATGGGGTGCGTTGCTCATCTCATCTCACTTCAGGCTGAGGGAGCCAGCATTTATCCACAGACAGCTCTCCTGTCTGGCTCAGAACGCACAGAAACACCGATTACCTTACTGCCGCAGCGGTACCTGTTTATCTACTTGCACTGGCCTGCTTTCCAAGTGCTAGGCTGGGACATAACAACGGGATCTCACCCAGTCGTGGGGATTTGAACCACCGACCTTCTAATCAGGAAGCCCAAGACTCAGTGGTTTAGACCACAGCGCCACCCGCATCCCATATGCTACTCCCATGGCTTACTCCCAGATAACTTGGTACAGGATTGCTGCCTAAAGGGTCCGTTTCGTGGACAACATTATGGCTGCATTGCTATATGTACCTGGGAGTAAGACCCATTGAACTCAATGGGACTTACTTTTGCACAGTCATGGGTAGGATTGTGTCATAAGCACAATTGTGGCATGGACTGTCTAGGGTCGGTAGTGCTATCTCTGCTATAGGAGCAGGGAGAGCAGCGGGGATCCTTGGCCTCCCCATCCCCAGCAGAGCCATCCCCTGTGCTCCTCTAGCTTGTGTGGGAGCCAGTGCTGGGCTGGGGGATCCTTTACCTGCTTGGCTGAGGGGAGCGGTAACCACAAACTACTCAGCCGAGCTGAGTGGTTAAAAGTTGTAGAGGGAGGAAGAACAAGCTGTATCGGCGCCTCGCCAATGCGGCTTTTTTCTCCCTTTGTGCAGTATGAGGGCAGAGTGGGATGGCGGTTTCACTCAGCGATATATCACTGGTGAAACCACCACCGCAGTCCCTCTGTTAGCAAAGCTCGCTGGAGGAAGTCGCTAGCAGAGGGACTCGGGAGCATTGGCGGTTTCAACAGCGATATACTGCTGAGTGAAGCTGACATCGCGGTCTGCTCCTCATACCGGTCCTGGGCGATATACTGTATTGAGATATCGCCCAGGCCTAGAGTCCACAGTATTTAGCTAACTGGAAACCACTGACATAGAGGATTAGTCTGCATGCACTGCATTTATATCAAATATATCATGTCTTGGAGGGCACGTTCTGTAAAAGTCGTATCTCAATGCATTTTTTTACTGATGGAAAATATGAGTCAATTTCCTGACATGTTTAAACTGGTGAAGACGTGAAATACAACAGAGTCATTTAGGATGCCAAATATATTCCTCTGTCCTCAGAGTATCCCTATGTTTATATTTTGAAACTGAACACAAGTTGGAGCATGGTGTATTATTTTTTTATTTTTTTTTGCATCTACAGAAGATGCCACATCTGATTTCTAAATGCATAAATGGCTAATATATGCTACTGTATGTCTCCCCAGGTCATTTAAGCCCTTAATGCATGACACTTCAACAACAAGCCTGTTATACAGAGCAGGTGCAGATTAACACTTCAGTGTATAAAAGACCAGTTCTGTGAAAGAATACAGATTTGAAAATTTATGGTGGAGAGTAGATCGGAATAGGAGCAGAGAAGGAAAAATGTATTGACAAGAGGATATAAAGCAGACAGCCACCTCCGTCATAAATCTATTTATTATGAACGGTGTCCCATTGATTTCAACAAAGAAGATCAGCTCAGAGGTAGTGCCTGATGCTTTAAGAAAGTGTAAAAAGAGCAGCTGGCAACAGGGATGTGTTGGCATTGGCAGACTCTGCTTGGCTCAGCAGAGAGGGTTCCCAGAACTACTTGGATCAAGATATTTTTAAAGATCACATTATCTCGTTCCTAAAAATCAATAGTCATTACAGGACTGTTGGGTATGTTGGGATATAAATGTCTTCCATTCCACAGACCACTCACTTGATGCTTGTGTGGATGAGTTTCAAACCTGTTTTTCTGCCTTTCCCCCCTGCTTATTTTGTTTATACATCTGTGTATGTGTGTCAATATCAGTGTTACACATACACATCCAGTTCAGGTCTTTACACAGATTCGCATATCTGCCTGTATTCTTCATTCTGCAGCAAACATCTTCAACATCCTTCTATTTCTTTTGGCATAGCGTAAATTTGAGCTTGGTAAGAACAACACATTCCCTAATTCTGAACTGACTATTTGAAGCAAATGTCAGCAAGACCTCAAGTTCAAGTGTTCCCCAGTGTTGCACACCTGGTAATCAATATTCGCATAGGAAGTAAGTTGTAATTGTAAAATTTCCTTTTCCTTTTTGCTATTTAAATGAATATAAATTGATGTTTTCTTCCTCCATGTAGCAAATGAGCAGCATTATCTCCCCATATCAATTGTCATCCTTTCGCATTATGTAAAACATAAACTACTGAAAGAAGTCTCCATAGAAATGAGAATGCTCCATCAAGTAATGGCACTTCCATTATACATATATTTTTTCTATGCTTAAAACACAGCAGCCACACTTAGTCTGTCAGTAATAAAACTGTATAAATGTTAAACACACATAAAAGGTAAAGGGACCCCTGACTATTAGTCCAGTCGTGTCCGACTCTGGGGTTGTGGTGCTCATCTCGCATTACTGGCTGAGGGAGCCGGCGTACAGCTTCCAGGTCATGTGGCCAGCATGACAAAGCTGCTTCTGGCGAACCAAAGCAGCGCACGGAAATGCCGTTTACCTTCTCGCCGGAGCGGTACCTATTTATCTACCTGCACTTTGACATGCTTTCGAACTGCTAGGTTGGCAGGAGCTGGGACCGAGCAACGGGAGCTCACCCCGTTGACACACATACACATACACAACTGCTATAGGCTTCCCCCAGATTTATAAATATAGTGCCATCTGTAGGACCATTTAAACCCACTTTGGATTACTCTGGTCGCATGAAACCTTTTATTTATACCATCATCATTTATTTGTAAGCCACTTTTCCATGCTCAAGGCAGCTTGCAACATCAAAGAAATTACATAATTCACTCTAATAGTCACAAAAATATAGCAACATTTAAAATAGTCATAAACAATAAATTAATGAAAACATCTAATTAAATATACAGTAAAAGTAAACATTCCATGCATAATTCAAAACAAAGTCTAATGCAAAAATAGTCTTCCAAAACCAGCAAAAATAATGCATGTACAAAATTAAATATTGACCCCAACAAGAACTTATAAATAGCACCCCACCCCAATAGTCTCTAGACATCCTGAGAAGCCGGCTGTATTCCTCCCATCTAATGCATTATCCACTGTTTGTGCCCAGGAGTTAAAATGTCCTTTCAAAACAAAAATGCTTGTTGACTTGTCCCCCCCCCCCCCATTAGAACAGTGATTTCACAGTCCAGTTGCTCTTTTTGGATAAGTGGCCTGCAACATTCGTATAATCCACTTATTCTGAAACATTTCAATTATCAGCCCACAGAAGGTCTTGCACCATTACCAGCTACTTCCAGATCACTTCTTGCATAAGATGGTTACATAATCGCAACTAACATTCTGTTCTCTTAAACTCCTTTTCTTTCCCGCTTTTTGTCTGTGCATCCCATTTTAGAAGCATGCACTACATGCAGTGCCAAGAGGTTTTGTCCTATACCATGGTTATATATAGACATGCCCTGTACAAATACACTTAATAGTTCTTCCCAGGAACACATATCTGCAGCAAACCTCTCCCCAATCCTCCATTGTAACATCTAACTCCCTTGTAACATCTAACCAGGAGGAAAGGGCCATGGTTGTTGTGGTACCACAGTCTAACCAACTGATGCTTATTCAGCAGTCAGTTCAGCATTCAGTTACCTCTAAAACAGGGACAGTGGACCTGTGAAACTTGAGGTGTTGTTGGACTCCCCATCAGCTTGTCAGCATGGCCATATGTTAGGGATGATGGGAGCTAGAATTCAACAAATTCTGGACCACAGGTTCCCCATCCCTTCTGCAGAATAAGAACTATGGATTGCAGATCCATAGTTTGCACATCTACTCAGATGTAGTTTCTACAGAGTCCAGTGGGACTTGCTCTCAGCTAAATGTGAATCGCACTTCAGTCATACGCATGGATATTTGCTGAACTGAACAGCCATGCTTTTAAGCATCTTAACCTGACACTGGTGAATATTGGAATTGTTTCAAAGATTGTATACATTCAAAACTTGCCTTTGCTAGGAATAAAGGTTGTTGTTGTTCAGTCGTTCAGTCGTGTCCGACTCTTCGTGACCCCATGGACCAGAGCACGCCAGGCACGCCTATCCTTCACTGCCTCTCGCAGTTTGGCCAAACTCATGTTAGTAGCTTCGAGAACACTGTCAAACCATCTCATCCTCTGTCGTCCCCTTCTCCTTGTGCCCAGAATCTTTCCCAACATCAGGGTCTTTTCTAGGGAGTCTTCTCTTCTCATGAGGTGGCCAAAGTACTGAGGAATAAAGGTACCTCAAAGTAAACATTTAATGCAAGATAGGTCACTGAGGGAACCATATGTTATACATTTATTGTAGGCAGAGGGTATCCGCTTTGATTTAAAAGCCACCTCTAGTGCTTTATTTTTTTTGCAATTGATTTTCCTTCCTTCACATAAGGAAGCCTAAGAGCTGCTTTCAGTATAACTTTGGATGATGGGCATCTTAAAGCCTGAGCTTCAGGTTCTGTGTTGTTTTAGAAATCCATATATTTTCACTCTCATGCAAGCCTTTGGATAAACTTGAAGGCTGGCTGGCTTGTTTTGAGGTATAGCCAGGCCTTTTGTTTGGGGGCAGAACCCCAGTTTGCTATGTATTTTTATTGATTTGGGACAGCTGCCCCTCCCTGCCCCCCGGGCTATACCCATGAGGTTATAACTGATATTAATGTGATGTGCCTGCTGCAACCATTCTAAAGTGATGCCAATCTGTATTTTCCAGTTTTTAAATATGATTGGTAATATGGCAGTGAGAATCCCAAACATCCAGTAGGATGGCTGGGCTCACTGGCTTCAACAAACCTTTGCAAATTTAAACTGGGCATATTCTGATTTTATTGCTATGCTTTATTGTTAGTTTTTATAATATATTATTTGCAGTCTGTCTAATTACCGGTACTTGTAATGTTATTGCTGACCTTCTGATTTTAACCTCTATAAATTCCAGAGAGGAGTAGGTGCATCAACATGTTGTAATAAAGGAAGAAAGGCCGCCCTGTAGAGTTTTAAAGAATAACAAATTTGTTGTGGAATGAACTTGCATAGGCAAGTGATAAAGGCAAACATATAGGTTGATATCATTCCCACTGAAATTGAAGGGAATTTTTAAATGTTTAATTGTTGACAAGTATCAACACCACCACAGTGATAAAACAAATGAATAAAGGAACTGTTTAATTGTGGAAAAATCACACCCTTACAATGAAGGTTATACCCTTAAGGTGCAATTTTTCTGCTCAAATGGAAGTCCCACTCAATTCAGTGGGACCTGCTCCAAGGCAAGGGTGCATAAAATTGAGCCTGAAAAAAACACATTAAGAAACCCAAGCATAAGGCAAAAAGCATTTTCACATATTACCTGTGATTTATATATACCCTTCATCACCCAAACATGCTAATTTCATCTTGAACATAGAAAGGAGTATCCTTGCAAGAAGTCTGTTCCTGTTGTTTTCACTATTGGCTGCCTCCCTTAATAAGTAGTTATTCTTTATTGAAGTAAACTAATTGATTTTGTTTTGAATTGTTTTATTGATCTTGTAATGCACCTCATCAACTGAGTCATGTTTTGGTGGAATGGTAGGATAAAAATATTTTCAATTAATACTGATAGTCACATCTCATTCCTTTGACATTTTCCCAGAAGGGTCTTCCATCTATTTGGGGAACAGAATGTCCAGTTTTGGAACAGGTGTTTGAACCCCTTGGTGTTCTTCACTGCAATAATATTTTCCAGCTGATTTGAATGTTATCATTCTTCAGCAACATTGAGACTCTGAATACTGAATTTGTATTAGAGCTTATGGACCTGAACTATGGGTGGTGAACTGCATCCTTGCTGAGATGATCATATGATAAAGACTTCTGTGATAAAACAGCTGTCAACATGAAGCATATCCGTGATTGATCATAACTGTGGGCCTCGGCTGACCAAAAGCATTTTGTATTACTCATCCATCAATTGCCTCCAAAACAAGCTTTTATATATCTAATCATATCCAGCCTTATGCTAGATCATTATCTACTTCTTGTTGTTGTCTTTTTAGAGGAATGCTGGACTAGTCATTCCCGTCCTTCCTAGAAGAAAATCAGTTCTGTATTACTGCCATTCTTTAAATGAGTCATCCTTCAGTGTCCAGGAATCAGCTCTTTTACACTAAGTTGCTGCATCACACACAGTCATTCATTATAGGTTTATTCCTGCAACTGATGCACCAATACAATGGTGTTGTATTGGAGCATCAATAGCAGGTCTTATCCTCTATAGATGTATACCAGGAATGGATCCGATTCACATGCCTACTGCGCGCAACCTGAAAAGACGTAATCCGCAGCGTTCACAACATGAGGTATGACTGTATTCAGGACACAATTATTTGCTCATATATAATGGAAATAGCCAAGTAGGGTGGGTGGTTGTTTTTTTTAAGAAAATTTGTGTCCTGAATACAGTCATACCTCATGTTGCGAACGCTGCGGATTACGTCTTTTCAGGTTGCGCGCCACACTGAACTCAGAAGTACCGGAACGGGTTACTTCCAGGTTTCGGCACTCGCAAAAACGCCAAATTACGTCACACGCGTGCACAGACGCAGCGCTGCGGGTGGCGGACCTGCCTCCATCACGAATTATGTCCACAACCCGAGCGTCCACTGTATCAGCAATCTAATATCTTCATATCCCCCTTTTCTAACTTTTCCCCAAAGGACTCTCCACCAGTTTTTGCCTTTTTCCTCAGCCAATAATGGTTTGAAAAAGTAGGGGAAGGATAGGGATCAGTATGATGTCGGAGAGCAGAATAAAAACTGATTAATATACTACTGAGTTTTGGATAAAACAGAATCAGAACTAAAGGCCAGGAGTACTAAACTAGGAGGAAGCACTTTGGGGTTGTATCCAACTGACAGTAGAACCACTGAAATTAATGGAGTTAAGTTAGTCATTAATTTCAGTTAACCTACTCTGAGTAAAACTTTACTATTTTGTTTCCTTTTTGTACCCCATCTGGCAATAATATCTTTCATGACGGAAGTAGTATAGTGGGACTGGATTAATCACAACGAGAACTTCAGTAAACTAACCAAGACAATGCAGAACTGGAATGAAAAGTTGGTGACTCAAAGATTCCGGTTAGGCCTTCCAGGGCCAAGAAAATGCAGGGGCTAAGTTATGGGATAGAAAGTAGACCATGAAAACTTGCCAGAGAGTGCTTCATTATGCTATTTCATCACTATTGAATATGTACAAATACTTGCCAGATGCTAGAGAGTGGGCAGTTCCTGGCACGAAAAGTACTGAAGGAAAAAGGCCGAACAGAGAGGATGCAGCTAACCTCAGGCGTCTTCCACAGCTAATGGGGGGAAAACATGTACATACAATAAAAGAAATAATGAAAATCTGAAGGAACTGATGTATAAAAAAGTAAAAATGAAGACAAATGCCTGGTTTCATTGCCTGCTCCTTGGGCTTCTTTATGCTTAGAAAATATTGTAGACCAAATACAGAGCATATGCACCTCTAAGGGTGTGTAATGAGATCAACCTGATATATCCAGGTTTGCCAATTGTCCCACTCTCAGCAGAAGACTCTTGCTGCAACATAGTAGGCTGAGTACTTAGCAACTCTGGTTTATCAAGCTTGGGCCAGCTCCTAAAATGCAATGGTTTTTTGTGTGGCTCCTGCCATGTTTACAAGCAGCCACTGTCTTCTAAGCTCTATCCTTTCAACCTACTTCAGTCTTAGTGAGGCTTTGAGACTCTTGGTCTCTGAAGATGGTTTTGGACCAGAGTGAACAAGTAGAGCTTTAATTCAGACATGGAGATGCTGTGGATGGAGAAACCAACCTGGTTGCAACCAGCCTTTGATAGGGTTGAACTCTCCATAAAGGACCACATACACAGTTTAGATGTCTTGGACTTTGCTATAACTGTGGAAGCTTGAGAGGCAGTGGTGGCCAGCGGCTTAGGCTGGTACACCAACTGCAGCTAGATTTAATCTGCTTGGTTGAGGTGCTTGTGCTTAATCTTGAGTTTCTGAAATATAGGTCTAAACACCTGCTAAGTCACATGTAGTGATACTGGAATGAGCCACTAGAGGGAATGGGAGATGCGGGAACCTTTTAACTTTTTCTCCTGTGCCATTTGCCAAGATACAATAAACTGATTGTAAAATTGTCTTGCCACCAGCACCACCAAAAGAACCCAAGAGTGGGAGTAGAGGGAGATGGAAATATTTGGCTGTACCACCGAAACAGTAAAGAACCTAGATGAACACTTGTGGATATATAGGCCTCAGCAGTAAACTTTGCATAACCACAATTTAGGGACATGTACTAAACTGCCTTTCTGCTAGTACAATATCCAAAGCAGTACATAATTCAAATGAAGAAGAGCTTCTAGTTTGTTATTCAAAGTTGTATCTTTGCTGGGGCTTCAAAAAGTAGTTTCCATTTAGGGGGAAACTCTACTCTCCTGATGCATTGGAGTCAATGGGATGATTCTGCACAAGGTCACAAATGGATTTAGCTCTTAATTCCTAAAGTAATGAAAGAAGTTTAATTCACTAAATGGGGTTTTTGTTGTTGCAAACTCACTTTTTTTGCTACATTTCGGGGAAGTAACAGGTCACACATTAATAGGATAGAATCTATTACACTGGGTGTCTGAATTATTTCTTTACCATGATTTGCTATGTAGCTTTGTGCAAATGTATTGATAATTTTTGACATGTCTTGCTCTGCAATACCTGAGCAACATTACAGAAAAGCTGGGGAGCTGCATATTTCAGTGCATTATGTAGATCTATAGCTCCATGATGCCATATATTCTGAGCTTCTGTGCAGGAGAGAGGCAAACAAGCCTTCATGATTTATGTTGTACCAAAAGCAGCAAAGGTTTATTAAATTTGGCACAAAGCCCACCCTTTTTGCCACTACGTCTAGTCAAAGCCCTAAATGTCTAGGCTACAAGGAAATTCAGCTCAAAAATTAAATATCAGCTAACCTTTATGGAACGATTTTTCTTCTCTCTACAAGACCTCACTGCTGCAACCATTGGAAAAAGTGGTCCGACAATGTACCGGTATCATTCTGGCATATCCTAGACAAGAGTCAGCAGCACTATTGGTCATTCCAAAATTTGTCAATGCTGTGCAGAGAATGTGTCTTGGTTTCTCTTAAGATTTAAGTGTAGCTCAGCTGACAGGGACTCTTTCTAGCAAGTCAGATGCCTGTTTGGCCAGGAAATAAAAAAAACAGCATTACCCACCACTGTCACGGCCAAATGGAATCTTAAATTTTGTTTGTGTGTGCGTTTTGTAGGGAGATACAAAATAGTAAAAACAGTAACTTTCTGTGTCCGCATAAGCATTCATGCATTCCAACCACCATATTTTGAAGTCAATAATTTTAAAATATCTACAGTTACATCTAATACAAACAAGAGCCTGAGACCCTCCCAAATCCCAGCAACAGCAAAATCACCAACTAAAACTTGCCGCATGGAGAACAGAAACCTTACCAGGAACATTTTCCAGCACTTCTGCAATATGCTCCAGTTGGCTTTCTCTAGTACACTCTCAATAAGTTAACAGCTTCAAAGGAAGAACAGCCAGCAAGGCCTCTCTCCACCTCTGTCCTCCTTGTACAGATCTAGTGCAGTAAGATCCCATTTCTAATTATCCTATCTGTATACTAAATCATTTGTTTTCTTAAATGGTGGCATTATAATTATTACTATTATTTTTAAAGTGCATTTATATCCCACCTTTTCATCCAAGGAGCTCAAGAAGTGTTCTTCTACCCCTTCTCATTGAATCCCCCACAACAAGCCTGTGAGGTAGGCTGAGAGGCAGTGACCGGCCTAAGGTCACCTAGTGGTTTTAGTTGGATTAAGACCTGGCCTCCAAGGTCCTAATCCAACGCACTAAGCACTATGCTACATTGGCTCTCTTACCATTCATTTCTGTTTTCCACGACAGCTACAGTGGGGATATTATGAGAGCACGCTTCCTAAGAGTTTATGCTGCATCCCTCCCCTACATTTGCCCCTATCCACATCAAACCTAAGTTAAACAAAAATTAAAACAGTACTGAAATATTTTAGCAGTGGCTTGGAAAAGGAAACTGCACTGGCATTGTGCACTGCCTATAAAAGAATGTTTTCTACAAGCCTATAAATCGCAGGGCACCTTGGCAAAGCAACTCCTACATGTCTGTGCTCAATTCTGTTCCTCCTACAGTACATCAGCAACTCTTGACTAACAAAGGAAAACGCGAGAGAGCCAAGGGCTTGGGTGTGGGGTAGTTTAAAATAAAATAATTGCAACAGTGCCAGCTGTGCAGAGGTTGTTTTTTTCTGTTTCTAAATTGCCTTTTGGAGCCCTCTTCTTCTTTTTCAGTTACAGAGTGTAATGGTAACTTTATGAGAATTGGCATCCATTTAGAACATTTGTATTAGTTTATTTTTACATTTCAATCAGTTCCTGAACAACTATTTGTACCCCATAATAAGTTCTTTTGACCAAAATCAGAGAGATGATTCAGCCTATTTCCTGTGCTCCCATTTACACTTAAAAGTAAGAGCAAGAAAGGATTTAATAAAATGTTCTCAGAGTACAAGAGGCAAAGACATTGCTTTCATTTACAATGCTAAGATGAAGATTGGCTCTCTCAGGTCTATAATAAGGATTCTTTGGGTCTGGAAAAAGAAGTCTCGCCCATCTTAGGAAGCATGCTACACAGCAAATTAATCTGTACAGGACAGTATAATTCAGCAAATTAAGTTTAATATAAAATGGTTCCCATCAGTTTAAATATACAGTTCTATTTTTACATTAAGTTTCTTATTCTACTTTACTTCAACACCCGCAACTTCAGCTCTTTTTTCGCATTCTGCATAGGAGGGCTTGCAAAACTTGCTGCTAACAAAGAAATTACCTAATTTTGAAAGCAAGTGGTGGTCTCATTTCTACAAGTCATCGAGAAAGAGTGTCATAACTCTCATCTTTTATTTCAACAATAGATACCAATTAATTATGAAGATTTAGCCTTTTTATTTAGATCATACTTACACCTCAGTTTATAAAAATGCATTGTACAAAAAACCTGGGACAAATACATATAAGAGCTTGCTTAATACATTCTAAAACAGGGCCAAGTAGCAATTCAAATGACTGTATTAACAGGAATGCACAATGTCTTTATTTGTGTCCCTTAATATTATGAAGCGAAGAGATCATTTCTTCAGAAGAACAGTTTAATTTCTTTTCTAAACAGCAATTCATACAAATAAATTAGATGAATTTAGTCGTCATCAGAGAAATGGATATGCTTGCTTATCTCTTGTGTCTTCGCTAGCCTCATTTTTTCAGCTTTTGCAATCAGCTGTAGAAGAAAAAAAGAAGACCAAGAAGCATTTTCTAATTACCCTGTATTGTCATTTTAATTTATCATGTGTCAGAGAAGATGAGGATTAACACTCAAACCAACATTTGCAACTATAACCTTCATAAAACAAATGTAGAACCCTGCTGATACTGGAAAAGACTGAGCAAATGTTAAGAAATTTTTTAAATTCCCTTTATTTCAATGGAAGACATTTAAATTGTTGAGAGCCATAGATCTTATCTTTGACAACACCATCCTCATTGTTCCTCTTCAGAATTGTAACATCTAATTAGCAAGGTACTTCTCTAATGCAAAAACACAGTGGGGCTATTCAGCCATTAATCCTGTATCCTTAAAATATTTGCTCTTTTAAAAAAAAATACTTTGGTGGAAAACGTTAATTTGAATGTTTGAAATCCTACAGCATATCTTTAAAATGAAGACACAGATTCTAAAAACATCTTATTACAACCAATTGCAACAGGTGAAGGTAGAATGCAATGAAAGAACACTTTAAGGAAAAGCACCACTATTCTTAGAAAAACAAAATGACTGACATCCAATCTCTGAAGATGGTTTGGAAACTTCAACTGGTCCAAAATGTGGCATCCTGATGGGGATGAGGCAGGCAGCATTGGTGACACCATTGCTATGCAAGCTTTACTGATTACGAGTGCGTTTTCCTACCAGCCCCAGCCAGAACCACCACTGGTCAAAGATAACGGGAGTTGGAGTCCAATGGAAGGAGGGCCACATGTTCCCCACCCATGGGCTATGCATACCAAGTTTACAGTTTCTGCCAATGTGAACCTGTGGAGTGAGCGTGCATTGATGTAAAATACAAGCAAGGAGGATGACTGATAAGCTTTGTAAACAACATGGGATAAAGAAGGCACAGTAGGCCAAATCATGCCTCACACAGTTCTCCAACTAACAAGGGAGGAATGTGTTTTGCTCACAGCTGGAGTCCGGTCCAGGTAACTAGGGGATTTAGTATTTTAAAAAATGGGGGACTAGTGTGTTTCTCTTTGTCCCAGCAATCCTGCATTGATAGCTGCACATACTTTTGGGGTGGGTGGTGCATTCCAGTGGTGGGTGAAGCCAAAGGCAAAAGTGGATGGAGCAATATATGAGACTGACATTTATACAGTTGTCTACATTTCCACCGCACAGAATTTACTATATCCTCTATTGCTCTTCACCCAAACAAACCAAGGGAAGTTATCACCGTTGAAATGACATTTGGAGTTCTGGGAAACAAGATTTTGCAGAACACGTTTCCATGGAAAAGTTCTCACATTTTTCTTTTTTTGTATGATCTAGACAATATTTATTCTAGTGCAAACTCTCAATATAAAGGATTTCATGGATGTATTGTAGGACTTAGACATGTTCAATGTACTTAAATGCAGCAGTGCAAGTTCTTGCCCATAATTTAATCAGTCCAAATTCTACCTTTATTTGATTTTAGAAAAGGAGAACCCCACCATCTGACCCCAAAATCATTGTACAATATGCAACACTACTGTAAATCAAGTAAGGTTGTTTCAAGAGTTTCTGTTAAATAGGCAAATATGGCAAGAAAAGGCTCAGGTTGGCAGAAAAGAACTGATGCTCTTCAGAACCCTTCCAGTGCTACAGTAGTGCTAATGCCACATTAGGGAAGGAGTATCTAGAATGTTTAGAAAGGAGGAGCAACTCATGAAGTTCAAGAAACACTGAATTAAGGTATTTAGCTTTTAAATATTCACCTGCATTATTTATATTTGCATTACACTGACCCAAAGTCCCAAGGTCTGCTAGAACATTAATAATACCAATATACAAAATCAAACTCCTAAAAAGCTTCTCCAAATCTATCCAACACCAGCATTATTTATTAAATATCCGCTATATTAATATTTAAATGGTTGTTTATAAGCTATGAAACAGATGTTTCTTAGAGATGCAAGATGACAGAAGAGGGTGATAGGGAAATGGCAGCTTAGCTGCTGCTACTGTTATCTGCAATATAACAGTTTATTTTGATAACGCTGCTTGTGTAAATTAATCTGCAGTTCTTTGTTTAAGGAACTCTCAAGGATTCTGGTAGAAAGTACCAGCAGGTTAAGACTATTCACAGTATTACATACTGGGACACATGAATGGTTAAAACTGTTATGGAAAGAGGGTACAGATAAAATAATAATTTCTATTGTATATTAAAGTTATTGGGAGATTTTTAATTTCAGATGGGATGTATGGATTTTGTACTGTTGCTTTCAAGATTATATTCAAATGCATAACAGAAACCCTGCTTTTAAATAAGTTATGAGATTTCTTTGGAAACTGTTCAATATTCTCAAATTATTGCAACTCCACCTTATTTTCCAACTGCCAAGCATGCATTTGCACTGAAATAAGGAAGGACAAAGTAACTGGAGACAGGCAAAACACTACTTCTCTTCTATACAAAGTGTAGCAGACAGAAACAAAGGCTCCATTTCCTTGGGGTAAATCCAGAATTGGAGTTCATGAAAACCCTACCTATCAACAGCATTCAGAAATATGCTAATTTACAAGGATTTACACCAACCATTAACACTCAGCCTTCAAAGATCACAGCTCCATTTCTAGTTTCAAAAAAACTGAATCCAAGACCTTATCCATATAAAACAAGCCGAGCAGGCTTCTTCCTGCTGCTGACGCCCCTCCCTGGCCCACCCCTCGCCTCCGCCCAAGCAGGAAGAAGCAAAGAGCACGAGCGGCTAGCTCTGCCGCTGAATTGGTTATCTTACCTTCTCTGTACCCCGCTTCTTTTCTCTTGGTTGATTAAGTTTAGCCTGTCGGTCCACCAAGATCTTCTGCCAATATCGTTGTTCATGATCCCCTGAATACAAAAATGTTGTAACTGTATGTTATATCTGTATGAAGGAAGATGTTTTTGTTTCCTCGGCTATATCAATACAACAACCTTTCTACAACTTTGTGAAGCACAATTGTAGCTAACTTTTAACATTTTATTCCTTAAATGAAATACGCGTTAATGCAGGTGTAGGGAAGACTTTGGCCTTTTAGATGTTGCTGAACTACAACTCCCATCATCCCTAGGCATTAGCTATGCTTGACAGGACTGATGGAAGTTGTAGTTTAGCAACATAAGGCGGGCCAAAGGTTTTCCACGCTTGCTTTAATGCAGAGAAAAAAGTTCTCGTGAAGATAAAAGATGCATAATTTTATGTCTCAGCTTTCTATCAATGAGAATTTTAAAATATGTTTTTTTTAAACCCAACCCATGTTTCCAGTCTTCAGCTATAGAAAGGCAACAAAAAGGTGGTGTATGTCCACCACCTCTGGAGAAGTAAAGTCATGATGACCAATGATGTGATGTGTAACCTTAATGGGCTTTTTCACCAGATGGAAATTCATAATTTCTTACCCAGCCACATGTATAGGCAGAAAAACTTGGTTCCAATATTGTATGGCCCTAGCTATATGTAGAACACTTTTTTTTGGGGGGGGGAGGGGAATTCAGGATACAAATCACAATTTCAACAAATCTTGAAATAGTCATAAAACTGATGTGGCAGGTACAAACCCAGTGAATTTCAACAATAAATCTTACCTGAAAGGACCTCAAATTTCCAATTGTGTTTCGTCTGCAGTTCTTTATGTGATTTTAATAAAGTTTGTGCATCTTCAGGAGTTTTAAGCCGCACATGACACTCTGTGTCACCTTCTAGCAGGTCAACATAAGCAACATTAGCTAATGTTGCTAACATATCCTGTGGCAACACAAGCAAGACAAGCCATTAGAATTAAGGCAAGCAGTGCTTTTATCAACTTACCATGGTGGGGAGCATTTATTTCTACATTTTCACAGGGCTCATATACCGGTACTATGCTGGTAAGGAAATACATCCCCAGAAACAGAAGAATTACTTCTGGGTCACAACATCTCTACTATTAACTGTTGTCACTCATTATCAGTGATGCATCACATACAAAGAAATGTATTTCCTAATGCACTTATCTGGAAGCACCATTCATGAGCCATGAAAGCGAGGGTGGGTTGACAATTACACTTAATCACAGAATGGTGATTGTAAAAAAAAATGCAACAAGAGAAAAATCTGTCATGCAAGTGCCACGCAATCTAGATATCTTCTACCAATCCAGCCCTAATACTCTACACCAGCGTTTTTCAACCGGTGTACCACGGTGTGCCGCAAGACACCGGCTACTGTGCCGCGGGAAGACACCGGCTGCTGTGCCGTCCTGGGCCGCTTCCGGGTCGGTCCGGGCTGGCGTCGCCTCGGCTCCGCTTCCCGCTCGCCGACCGCCGCCTTCGCCGGGGCTGCCGGGCGCTTCGCCCGCTGCCTCTGCCGCCCCGGTCGCGGTCGGGGACGGGCGGGAGGTGCCGGTGCCACCGGGCTCGCTCGGGGCCGGGTGGAGGTGCTGCCGGGGGGCTGGGCGCGGGAGGCGGAGGGGGGGGGCGGGCGCCTGGCCCGCCGATCTCCCGCTCCATTTTCGCCCGCCTGGGTCCTTCCCCTCCCTCCCGCCAGGGCGCGCGGACACCCCGTCCCCCGGGGCAGGGGGGGCGGGGTGCATGTGGTGGTGGTGTGCCGCGAGATTTTTTTCGTGGGACAGGTGTGCCGTTGCCCCGAGGAGGTTGAGAAACACTGCTCTACACACCCTGGTTTAAAGCTCTGAACCTTTAAAGCATGCTGTAATTCACCAATAAAAGTGAATACAATAAAGAGTATCCTCTTATCTCTAGCTATGACCATACTGCTGTCATGAGCAGACTCAGACAGACATTTAATATTTAGATGCCAATGTCAAGGTTGCCTTGCTAATAGCCAAGATGATAAACCTGAAGTTACAAAACAACAAGATTAGGTTAGGGCTTTATCTTTCTCAAAGACATATCTCAGTGCTGTCTCAGAGAAATCATTAAATCATCATAAAACTTAACAATAATGAAAGCACTTCACATACATTATCTTGTTTCAAGCCATGCAATAATTATGTAAATATAGGTCAGTATTATCATTCTCATACTGCAGACTAGAGGGTAGAGGGGTGAGACTGAGACTATGCTGTTTGCTTTAAGCAATCTAATGAGTTCATAGCAGAGGAAATATCTGAACTGGAGACTTCTGTAGCTCAACTTTAAACTGCTGTTCCACACCAGATGTCTATACGAGACTATAGCAAGAAGCACTCACAAGTTTGTGAAGTTCATTACAAGTATGAACAAGGTCAATGTTTAAATTTTAAGGGACAGTATTAAAATACTACTGTACACGCAACATGAAAGCCAGGATTGCATGTCATTTTAAACAAGTTTTAAATAAATTGCTGTTTGTGTGTGCTTCACTCCTCCTCTGCTCCTTTCAACGTGCTGAGGAAGAAACCAAAGACTGGCATTATGATACCTGTGAACCTGCACTTGTGGTTTGTTTCCCAATGAGCAAATCATAAAATCATAGCATCACAATTGTAGAGTTGGAAGGTACCATGAGAGTCATCTAGTCCAACCCCTGCAATGCAGGAATACTTTTTTGCTCAATGTGGGGCTCAAACACACAACCCTGAGATTAAGAGTCTCATGCTCTACCGACTGAGCTATTGAGGCTTGGTGGGGAAGCCATACCAATAGAAACAGCTTTTACAGATAAGCTCTTTCCTCAACCAAAATAGTTTGAAATCTTTTTTGCTCTGATGTAGATTTTCTCAGCCTGGTTCTTCAAATAAACAATGCTTTTGCAAGTATTATACAAGGCATGTGCACACCTAGCTGGCGATCAGAATTAGGAACAAAGGAAACTGACTTATACAGAGGCATACCACTAGTATATCTAACTCAGAACTGTCTGCACCAGGGGTAGTCAACTTTCCACATGTTGTTGGACTCTAGCTCCCATCAATTCTAGCCAGCATTGCCCGTGTTCAGGGATTATGGGAGCTGCAGGGCAGCAACAACAGGTAACTGACTGGCAGCAGCTCTCCAGGGTTTCAGATGGGAGGTCTCTTCCAGTTCTACCTAGACATATTGGAGATTGAACCTATGACCTTTTGCATGCTAGGCAGATGCTGTACAACTGAGTTACCTCGACCTTTTGAAATGCTATTCCATATTCAAAAGATTTCAAAGCAAATTATAGCATTTACCCCGAGGCTATAGAGGCATTACCTTGATGTGCTTCCTGCCTGGCAAGGGCTCAGCACTAATGATCTTGACTATTACTCCATCCTCAAACTGGGGGCCCATTGTGTGAACCTTTTCAACAGGAGCTGAACCATCCTGGGAAGCTGTTTATTTGAAAAGGAAGAGAGCACTCATCAAAATTTAACTTGTAACAATTTACCACTGGACAAATTCAAAATAGCACAATACCTCTCTTAGTATATTTTTAATATTGGGTATAATATTACTAGGAATATTTATATAAGAAGTAAAGGCAGTCCAAGAGAAAAGAATGTGAGACAGATCTATGTAGCAGTCAAGTGTTATTTTCAAAACATGTTTTTTAAAAATCACTTCTAGGTATAACATGACACTTGCAACATCTAGCAACAATTTAAGTCTGCACTTTCCATTTGGAAACAGAGTCTAAACAAAACTCATGGCTACAACAATTGCCCTTATTTTTGTACTTTTGGGTGTTTCCCCCTCTCTTCCTCATCCCCTGCTACACAGCATACAGAAACCTAATGCCAGAAAATTCATGTACTGATATGCAACCTCTTGGTTCTAAAGCCCAAAGGTTGATCTTGGATGCTGAACACTAGTTTAATCTTCAGTTTTTGTAACATTTCACAAGTTCTCCTGTTCACAAGTCTGTGGCACTAATTAAAGTAAATAAAAAAAATCCTTCCAGTAGCACCTTAGAGACTAACTAGAGATTTGTTATTGGTATGAGCTTTCGTGTGCATGCACACTTCTTCAGATACAAAGTAAATCAATTTTGCATGATATGAACTACAGAAATTTTCAAGATCTGAAACTTTCCCCCTCTTAATCTGCTTTCTGCTTCCAGGAAAACACTACAGTACATACTTCTTAATATCCAAATCCCTAAACTACAATTGGCGTGTAATTTCTTCTGTTAAGGATAAGCACAAGCTATGAAGAACCTCACAATTTTCTTTACATTTTCCATTTCTTGCTGCAGGCTGATTAGGTATACAGGCATCTGTTTCCATTTCTCCAGCAGTCAACGTTTTTATTTGGGCCATTGCTTTTTTCAAAGAGGACATGCTGGCTTTCTGTAGTGCCAAGTATTCTTGCTTCAGCTGCATCCATTCATTTCTAGAGTGATTAAGATTAAAAAGTATGAAAAATACACAAGCTCAACACTCTATAAAGAAATCTAATTAAAATGATCAGAAACAAATCTATCTTCAAAAACAGATAATTCAAAAAGTAAAAAGAGACTGGTGGATCATGCTTTTTTAAAACCACAATAACAAAACTCAGTTCAAATGCATACCACATATAAGGAAAGACAGCAGCACAGTCAAGAAGATACCACCATGGTTAACAAATGGAGTCAAGGAACTCATTAGAGGCAAGAAGGACTCTCAGAAAAATGGAAGTAGTGCATAAATGAGGACAAAATGGAACACAAATTGTGGCAAAATAAATGCAAGAAGGCAATAAGAGATGCAAAAAGAAGAATTTGAGGAGCATATTAGAGAAGTACGTGGCTAAAAACCTTAAGAACAAAATAAACAATTAAAAGGCAAAGCGGGAAAGCAGTAGGGGTTGGGGTGGACCTTAGAACTACAAGTCAAAACATGTACTAAAGGACAGAAATGAGATTGCATCTATCTTCATGGTGGAAAATGAAGGGCAGATCTCTGAATCTAAACTTTTTTCCCACCAGAAAAGGAAGTTAAATACTGGTGACAAGAGATGTATTTTGAGAAATTAAAAAACAAAAAACAAATCTGAACATGATTTACTGGGTAACGCAAGTGGTGAGAGTGCTGTTGCACTCCTGTCAAAAGGACATGAAAAGAGCCAAACTAGTCCAGCGTTCTGTTCTCACAGTGGTCCACCAGATGCTTAGACAGAACATAGCAACCATGGCTAGTAGCATGTGGGTTTACCATAGGGTTCTGGTTCACCACTTTGAGAACCAGATGCTGGACAAGATGGGACTTTTGTCTGGCTCTTCTTAAGATTAGCAGTTACTAATAAATTATTAGCAGCCACTAGATAGTCCATGATACAATGATCTATTTCCAGTGGATCCATTAGCGATTGATTCCTAAGAGTATTGCAAAGACTGCTAGACTAGACCATGGGCTAACCTTAGGTTCTTAAGCAACAGTACATTTGTTGTTGTTCAGTCGTTCAGTCGTGTCCGACTCTTCGTGACCCCATGGACCAGAGCACGCCAGGCACGCCTATCCTTCACTGCCTCTCGCAGTTTGGCCAAACTCATGTTAGTAGCTTCGAGAACACTGTCCAACCATCTCGTCCTCTGTCGTCCCCTTCTCCTTGTGCCCTCAACCTTTCCCAACATTAGGGTCTTTTCTAGGGAGTCTTCTCTTCTCATGAGGTGGCCAAAGTACTGGAGCCTTAACCTCAGGATCTGTCCTTCTAGTGAGCACTCAGGGCTGATTTCTTTAAGAATGGATAGGTTTGATCTTCTTGCAGTCCATGGGACTCTCAAGAGTCTCCTCCAGCACCATAATTCAAAAGCATCAATTCTTCGGCGATCAGCCTTCTTTATGGTCCAGCTCTCACTTCCGTACATTACTACTGGGAAAACCATAGCTTTAACTATACGGACCTTTGTTGGCAAGGTGATGTCTTTGCTTTTTAAGATGCTGTCTAGGTTTGTCATTGCTTTTCTCCCAAGAAGCAGGCGTCTTCTAATTTCGTGAGTGCTGTCACCATCTGCAGTGATCATGGAACCCAAGAAAGTGAAATCTCTCACTGCCTCCATTTCTTCCCCTTCTATTTGCCAGGAGGTGATGGGACCAGTGGCCATGATCTTAGTTTTTTTGATGTTGAGCTTCAGACCATATTTGGCGCTCTCCTCTTTCACCCTCATTAAAAGGTTCTTTAATTCCTCCTCACTTTCTGCCATCAAGGTTGTATCATCAGCATATCTGAGGTTGTTGATATTTCTTCCGGCAATCTTAATTCCGGTTTGGGATTCATCCAGTCCCGCCTTTCGCATGATGAATTCTGCATATAAGTTAAATAAGCAGGGAGACAATATACAGCCTTGTCGTACTCCTTTCCCAATTTTGAACCAATCAGTTATTCCATATCCAGTTCTAACTGTAGCTTCTTGTCCCACATAGAGATTTCTCAGGAGACAGATGAGGTGATCAGGCACTCCCATTTCTTTAAGAACTTGCCATAGTTTGCTGTGGTCGACACAGTCAAAAGCTTTTGTGTAGTCAATGAAGCAGAAGTAAATGTTTTTCTGGAACTCTCTAGCTTTCTCCATAATCCAGCGCATGTTTGCAATTTGGTCTCTGGTTCCTCTGCCCCTTCGAAATCCAGCTTGCACTTCTGGGAGTTCTCGGTCCACATACTGCTTAAGCCTGCCTTGTAGAATTTTTAGCAAAACCTTGCTAGCGTGTGAAATGAGCGCAATTGTGCGGTAGTTGGAGCATTCTTTGGCACTGCCCTTCTTTGGGATTGGGATGTAGACTGATCTTCTCCAATCCTCTGGCCACTGCTGAGTTTTCCAAACTTGCTGGCATATTGAGTGTAGCACCTTAACAGCATCATCTTTTAGAATTTTGAACAGTTCAGCTGGAATGTCATCACTTCCACTGGCCTTGTTGTTAGCAAGGCTTTCTAGGGCCCATTTGACTTCACTCTCCAGGATGTCTGGCTCAAGGTCAGCAACCACACTACCTGAGGTGTACGAGACCTCCATATCTTTCTGGTATAATTCCTCTGTGTATTCTTGCCACCTCTTCTTGATGTCTTCTGCTTCTGTTAGGTCCTTTCCACTTTTGTCCTTAATTGTGGTAATCTTTGCATGAAATGTTCCTTTCATCTCTCCAATTTTCTTTAACAGATCTCTGGTTTTCCCCATTCTGTTGTTTTCCTCTATTTCTTTGCATTGCTCGTTTAAAAAGGCCCTCTTGTCTCTCCTTGCTATTTTTTGGAAATCTGCATTCAATTTCCTGTATTTTTCACTATTTCCCTCGCATTTTGCTTGCCTTCTCTCTCCCGCTATTTGTAAGGCCTCATTTGACAGCCACTTTGCTTTCTTGCATTTCTTTTTCATTGGGATGGTTTTCGTTGCTGCCTCCTGTATAATGTTACGAGCCTCCATCCACAGTTCTTCAGGCACTCTATCCACCAAATCTAAATCCTTAAACCTGTTCTTCACTTCAACTGTGTATTCATAAGGAATTTGATTTAGATTGTATCTTACTGGCCCAGTGGTTTTTCCTACTTTCTTCAGTTTAAGCTGGAATTTTGCTATAAGAAGCTGATGATCTGAGCCACAGTCAGCTCCAGGTCTTGTTTTTGCTGACTGTATAGAGCTTCTCCATCTTTGGCTGCAGAGAATATAATCAATCTGATTGCGATGTTGCCCATCTGGTGATGTCCATGTGTAGAGTCGTCTCTTGTGTTGTTGGAAAAGAGTGTTTGTGATGACCAACTTGTTCTCTTGACAGAACTCTATTAGCCTTTGCCCTGCTTCATTTTGAACTCCAAGGCCAAACTTGCCAGTTGTTCCTTTTATCTCTTGACTCCCTACTTTAGCATTCCAATCCCCTATAATGAGAAGAACATCCTTCCTTGGTGTCATTTCTATAAGGTGTTGTAAGTCTTCATAGAATTGGTCAATTTCAGTTTCTTCAGCACTGGTAGTTGGTGCATAAACTTGGATTACTGTGATGTTAAAAGGTCTGCCTTGGATTCGTATCGAGATCATTCTATCATTTTTGAGATTGCATCCCAGTACAGCTTTCGCCACTCTTTTGTTGACTATGAGGGCCACTCCATTTCTTTTACGGGATTCCTGCCCACAGTAGTAGATATGATAGTCATCCGAACTGAATTCACCCATTCCCGTCCATTTCAGTTCACTGATGCCCAGGATGTCAATGTTTATTCTTGCCATCTCGTTTTTTACCACATCCAGCTTACCAAGGTTCATGGTTCTTACATTCCAGGTTCCTATGCTATACTTTTCTTTACAGCATTGGACTTTCCTTTCGCTTCCAGGCATATCTGCAACTGAGCGTCCTTTCGGGTTTGGCCCAGCCGCTTCATCAGCTCTGAATCTACTTGTACTTTTCCTCCGCTCTTCCCCAGTAGCATGTTGGACGCCTTCCGACCTGAGGGGCTCATCTTCCAGCGTCATATCTTTTATATGCCTGTTGTCTTTGTCCATGGAGTTTTCTTGGCAGGGATACTGGAGTGGCTTGCCAGTTCCTACTCAGGATCAATACACAGAGTTTATGCATTAACTTTATTAATCCTCAATATGCAATCTTACTTTGTACATTTCTACATTAAAATACACCAGTGTATCACAGATTAATACCAAAAATGTAAAAGTAAATCACAAAGACTGGTCAGCCTGCCTCTGCTAACCAGTTGAGTATTTTTTTTAAAAAAAAGTGAGGAAAAACTAGCTAGAATGTTCCCAAATCTATGGAGACAGGAACATTCCTACTGTTCAAATGCAGCAGAGAGGAAAGCCCAGCATGGAACCAAATTATATATTTACATTCATTTAACATGGAGATGTTTCTGCAAACAGCTAGAGCCTTGCTGATAGAAACACAATGGGGATCGTGCAGTTGAGAGAATGATTCATTGTTAACCTAATCTGTGCTATCAAATAAGCAGATATGGGTTTTTTGGTTTTTTAAAAAGATGGTATCTTAGGGTAATAGTGTTAATCGTGGATGACAACACCAGGAGGGCAGGATGAGAGAGGAAGAAAAATTTAGATTCTGTCCCATCCAGGAACATACATTCTCTGAGAGAGCGCTTTAAATAACAAATGATCTACCTAATGACTCTGAGATAAAGGGTCAATGGCACCCTTTGCTAAAGTATGGAATAAATAGAAGCTCGGGCAACACTTTATTAAAGGAAGCTGAAAGGGAAAAGAACACCAAACTGAATGAGCAAGGTAAGTAAGGAAAATGGAAAGTATTTTTCTCAAATATTATGTTTCTATTAAAACTAAATTATTTGCTATTTTTAATGCTTGGGATAGCAAAAGGTGCTGCTTTATGTGGAACCCTTCTACTTTAACATGGAGGTGCTTTCTGTGTGTACAAAAAAAGTAAGTGCTTCCATGTTTTGGCAGAGGTGAGTCCAACTCCACCATGAGTTGTTTGTAACTTGAGTGTTCTTGTATTGCTCAATTCAACATCATGGAAAGAACCACTGTCAGACATTTGTTTACTTGACTGCAACATCTGTTATATTCTAATCCATGTTCCAGCAAGGTATGCAGAATCTCTGTAACAGGATATTCTAGAGAAAACTTGCTTTACCTGCCCTGTTTCAAGATGCTCTCTGCTTCTGTAGAAAAGCATGTTTTGCTACACTGACTGAAGTAGAAAAGTGAAGTGTGTGCACATGCACACTTACTTGGAAGCAAATCTCATTTATCTCAGTGGGTCGAACTTCCAAGCAAATGCAGTTAGAACTGCAGCCTGAAGCAGGCAATAAACTACACAGTATGTAGTCCCTGATTGAGGAAGGTTCTAACAAGAATTCTGTAATTGTGTTGGTAAGCTTTTGTTTCTTCAAAAAAGTCACACCTGACAGTGATTCAGTCAGTGTGCCAAAAGAACTGTACTGAATTTAAAACTAGGTAATTGTGAATTGTTTGTTTTGGCTTTTTATGTATAGTCTTTATAATTTTGATAATTTTATAACTTATTTTGTGTTTTAAGATTGTTGAACAATGCTCTTGAGCTCTATTGCAGGAAAGTGTTTATGAATATAATTTAAAAATAAAGCTGCCTGATTTATTTTTTTTAAAGCAATGACTTCTATCTTTTTCTTTCACAGGAAAAATTCTCACCTAAATGTAAGGGACTACCCACTACTTTAATGTGGAAGTACTTGTTTTATTCCTTTAAAAAAGTGCTTTCATATTTTAGTGATGGCAAATCCTATTTAATCATCTTACTCAACATTACTCAATTATTTAGTAGCAAAAAATCCAAAAATATGGAATTACATTTATTGCATATGGAACTTCTTCAAATAGGGTTATGAGTTCAAGCATCATCCTGAAGGATTTTCTGTACTTTAACATGGAGGTACTTGCTGACTATTTTTAAAGTAAGTGCTTCTATGTTTTAGTACTGCAGGATTCCACAATCAGAAAATATATTATTTTCCCTCTAGTGAAAAAAAGGTATAGGGATTAACTGGCAAGACTTCAAACAGTAAGTCATTTTACTGTCATTAATGTCAACAGGTCTATTGGTCAAAAGGAAAAAGTACAGTAGGTCTTTTCTATGTGTGATATGTTCATTGCTATAATCCTTTACTGTTGCTGACATGCAACTCTGTTGTGTGAAATCTGGAATTGCACTTTAGCAATGGTGATGGACTATGAGCCATGCGGATAAAGGCTATAAATGGACAATTGCTTTCTTAAACTATGAGGTTTTGGTATGAATTGTGACAATAAAGAAGTATTCGCTTTTGATAGACTTCATTCGCCTATATTTTACTCTTTTTTAAAATGTGCTTTTGCAACATGTATAATAATTAGTTTCTATCAACTTCTGAAGAATCAAAACATTGGCATCTCTTTGATTTCAATAGGAACAAATTATCATATTTAATTTGTATAACTGTTGAACTGGCTGAATGTGCCTGAGAATTTTTTTTCTCAATTAGATACAGCTATTTAAAAAAGGTGTTGCACAGAATGAAGAAAACATTCAAATTCTTCCATCTATGTTCAGTACCTTTTCAAACATATTTCCCACTGCCTCACAAACTGTTTTCAAATCACTACTGGAACAAACTTTGAAGTAATGGCCATCTAATCTTTTAGGCTCAATCCTTTGCTCAAAATGATTTCTTTGAAATTGTTAGCAAAGGATCTGGTGTACTTCCCCCCCCTCCGTTTGATAGTGTATATAATAAACAGTATACATAAGAGCCACTCACATGTACACAGATTTTAAAGAAGGCTAATGACAAAGTAAGCATTTCAAAAGGATAAAGAGGTTCAATAAGCTTGTTTTAAAACATGAAACTTTAAAAAAAAGAGAACAAGCCATTTAATCTATCCACAATACAATGCAAATATCAATTTCACAGTGATATAATAGGTAAAATTGAGGAGTTTTTATTTAATTGGCTAGTTTGTGTGCTTCGATATGACAAAATATAAGCTGCAGCAGCAACACTCCTGAACTGAAAAAAAGTTGAATGGAAACACATAAGCAGCACTATTGACAGGTCAAAATTAGGTAATAATTTTTCTCATGGGTTTTTAGTACCTAAGAACACTAAAACACAGTTCTTGTGTAGACTACTGTACTTCATATCTGGGAACAGCAGCTTCTGGATCACAAGCAGCACTGTATTTTACTGTCAATACAGTAAGACTCAAAAATGCTTTAACATACTTTGAAAGGACTCTCAGTGGAATGACCTCTTCTCCCATCTTGTGTCTCTCTTTATGTTTCTTTTTATGTTTCCTTTTAGATTTTGAAAGAGATGTATCTTTCTTATCACCAACCTCTCTCTCCTCTTCAGTGGAAATTTCTAAGTGGAAAAGCAAAAAGAAATAGCTAACAAGCAATGAACAGCTAGTTATAAATACTTTAGTGCCTTTCCTCCAAAGGTTTGATTCTGGGTCACTTTAGTCCTGGTCTAACAAACTGACCACTATACTATACTGACTCTACTTTGAACTGAAGAAATAAGTTCACAGAATAACCGAGTTGGAAAGGGACTCCATGTCATCTAGTCCAACTCCGAAGGAATCTCTGAAAATTTACCACCAAACTTCTGTTTAAATACCTCCAATGGAGGAGAGGCTACTACCTTCTGAGGTAGTCCATTCCACTTAACAGCTCTTAAGTGACAGAAAGTTCCCCCCAATGTTTACTGGGAATCTTTTTTCTTGTAATTTGAAGCCATTGATTTGGCTCCACCCCCTGGAGCAGGAGAAAACAAGTTTGCTCCATCTTCTACATGCAAGCCCTTCAGATATTTGAAGATGGTTATATCATCTCTGTCTTTTCTTCTCTAGACTAAGCATACCCAATTCTCTCAACCCATTCCCCAAATGGCTTAATTTCCAGGCCCCCTTATCTTGGTTGCCCTCCTACAATACTGTGTATATGTTTAAATATTACTTTACATTATTATTAAATTTCTATCCCATCTTTCCTCCCAAAGGAGCCTAGGGCAACAAGCAAAATAAATAAAAAATATAGGATTTTGTTTTTCTCTCACACCTAAAACAGCCATATCTTCACAACTAATAATTTCAAGGGTTTCAGCCATCAAATGCCTGGGTAAACCAGAATGTTTTTAAATTCTTCATAAATTTTAGAAGACAAGTACCTCGCCAGGAAAAGCACTACTACTCCTACCAAGAATTACCTGCAAGTTATTTATGAAAATATTTGTATACATTTATTCATAAACAATATCAACTAAGTTTACAACATCCACACGTGTATACAATAAAAACCATGTAAAGCATCAACATCAACAAAGCATCACCCAGTGGCAGCCCTACCAACAGTCTCCTCTGCCAATCATAGGGTCCCAGACAGCCAAAATTGGGAGACACTTCTTTATAGAATTTTTGTAGGCATCTTATATATGCAAAAACCACAATCTCCATTTGAGGTAGAAACACAGAAGCAACAGCACTTCTCCAGCTGTTCTCTCCATAGTTCATGGAATATTATGGTTTTTTGTATAAACTGCTTAGAGTTTTTATTACAATCATGGCATATATATGTTGCAAAATACAAATAAAGCAAATCATAGATGTGCAAGCTGGTCTTGCATCTTAGGTAAAGGTAAAGTTACGCCTGACCGTTAGGTCCAGTTGTGGACGACTCTGGGGTTGTGGCGCTCATCTCGCAATATAGGCTGAGGGAGCCGGCATTTGTCCGCAGACAGCTTCCGGGTCATGTGGCCAGCATGACTAAGCTGCTTCTGGCAAACCAGAGCAGCGCACGGAAACACCGTTTACCTTCCCGCCGGAGCGGTACCTATTTATCTACTTGCACTTTGATATGCTTTCGAACTGCTAGGTGGGCAGGAGCTTGCATCTTAAGTAGTAATAAATCCTCATTCACCCCACTTTAGCTTTTAATACATTGCTAACAATGGCAGGTAAGCAACAATGTCCAACTTTTACAAAGCCCTTATTTTCATCCAATCTGACCACTATTTAAAAATAGGTGATCTGACTCTTACCTTTGGGATCCTCTGGTCCCTCTGTAGATTCCTCTTTTGTAGAATGAGCATCTTTCTGAAATATTTTCTTCGCCTTTACAATTGACACATCTCCATCCCCAGAGTGGCATCGTTTCCTCTTTCCTGGTCTACTTTCTCCTGAACCTGAGCTTTCCATTCTATCAAACTTCCTTTTCTCTTTCTTTGAATACGGCCGTTGGATTTCTGATGCTTCCATTTCAGAGCTCTCAGACGTTGTCCTGTGTCTCTTTGACCTACTTGTGTGTTCTGTAGTAATGCCCACATTTAATTCTTTTGCTTCTGCAGTTGGTTGCTGGCTACTCTCCTTCTTTGTTTTGGATTTTTTCTTCTTTTTCTTCTTCTTTTCTTCTATATAAAGTGAATAATATCTGTCTTGACATTCTGTATTTCAATTATTACAAGTTTATCCCGCTTTGCTTCCAGGGAGTTCAGCATAGTATAGAGGACTACCTTTTATTTTCTGTCCCACAACATTTTAGCCTCACCCTGTGAGTTCTGTTAGGCAGAAAGATTGAGTGGCCTAAATCACCCAAAATATCACAATGTATATTACACTTATTTAACTCCAGGAGTCAGCACAATCCCAACTTAGGAAAATCAGAGTTTGAGACTAAGTATCATGGTTTTTGTTTTAGAAGGAGTGCTGAACAAGAATAACTAAATAAAATAAGATATTTTCATGAAAGACTGATATTATAAACCCACAAAGAAAGGGTCTGGTAACGTCTTAAATAACTACATAACCACTTCATGCATCTGATGAAGTGAGCAGTAGCCCATGAAAGCTTATGTCATTATAACTTTGTTGGTTTTGCTACAATTGACTAAGATGGCTTCTCCTGAAATTTGTCACAATAATCCTATTTACCCTGAATATTTGCATGGCTGTAATCCAGAAATCATCCAAATCAGCCTAGCTGTATTTAATTTTTACTTCACTAGTTTCAATGGGATTAAGCAGGTTTAACTATCCTCTACCAATCCACTATTGATATCCAATGGGCCCCCTTTAAACACTTAAGTAAAAGTTATGATACCTTTCAAAATAAACTGGAAAGTAGTCTAAAACAAAAAGGATTGGAACATAGGAGTAGCCAAGGGGGGGCAGGGAGGCCCCCCATAAATAAAAATCAATATAAATACATAGCTAACTGAGGTTCCCCCCCCCCCCCACCGCAACAAAAGGCCTGATCCCCTTAACAAAAATCCTGGCTACGCCCATGGATTGGAGTACATTGGACCATACAATGTTAACAGAACATACAAAAGTAAAATAGAAAGACTTGATGGACAAAAATAAAGCTATCACCTTTCTACTCACCAACTACATTGGAATCACTTGATGGTAATGCAGGGACGACCTTGTTTTTAACAGTTTTGGGAAACATCCCAGGCTTTCTTGGTGCATCTTCTGGAGGATTATTTAGGTACTTAAATGCAAAAGTTAGAGAATGTAAGTTAACTGCTAATAGTTATTTTTCCACAGAAGCCCCTTTATATACCTTTGGATCTTGAATTTGTTGCATGAAAGATATTAATTGGTTACTTTTGGCTGAAAGAAGAACATAAAGAGATGCAGGGAAGTAGCTCAGTCAGTAGAGCATGAGACTCTTAATTTCAGGGTCGTGGGTTTGAACCCCACATTTGGGGCAAAAGATTCTTGCATTGCAGGGGGTTGGACTAGATGATCCTTGTGATCCCTTCCAACTCTACTATGATTCTATGTTGTGGGTTTAAGCTGAATTATATTTAAATACCCACTTTCTGGCACAGATATGTACTGAATTAAAGAATAAATATGCACAGGAATACTTAGGTGCTTACTCCCAATTAAGTATGTATAGGACTTAAGCCTAAGATACAAGTATATTCTATGTACTAAAGGTAAAGGGACCCCTGACTATTAAGTCCAGTTGCGGACGACTCTGGGGTTGTGGCACTCATCTCGCTTTACTGGCTGAGGGAGCCGGTGTTTGTCTGCAGACAGCTTCTGGGTCATGTGGCTGGCATGACTAAGCTGCTTCCGGCGAACCAGAGCAGCACACAAACACCGTTTACCTTCCCGCCGGAGCAGTACCTATTTATCTACTTGCACTTTGACGTGCTTTCGAACTGCTAGGTTGGCAGGAGCAGGGACCGAGCAATGGGAGCTCACCCCATCGCGGGGATTCAAACCGCCAAACTTCTGATTGGCAAGCCCAAGAGGCTCAGTGGTTTAGACCACAATGCCACCCGCATCCCTACACTCTATGTACTGCTCTTTGCCAAATATTAGCATGGTGAAGTTTAGCATTTCAAAAGATTCAGGATGCAAACTTCTCAACACTAAATGTGTCATATGGCCCACTGAATTTGGTAGGACTTAGCTTTGAGTATATATGCATAGGGTTGAACAGAAAGTTAATTTTAGCAATGAATTTTGCATGCTGGCCTTACTAGTAAAATGAAGGGGACATAATATGGTTGCCATTGGGAAGGAACCAGAAACTATGTAATGCAAGAAAACATATAATCTGCCTGATGAAGTATACATTAATATTTTAATGAAGTTTACATTCTTTGCCAGGACATTTTAAGTCCACCATCAAGCAAAGAAACATTTTGTTTTTGTTAATTTCACAAATTAAAGATAAGACATATATATATGTCTTTGTAAATTAAAGTTTTCAGAAATTAAAAATGAGTTCAGATAATTTTGTATTTCTAAATACTCAGTGTAGAGAGCCTGTAACATATTCTCTGATGTTAAATAGCTATAACCACACAAGGAGTTAAAAGTAAAATACAGTATAGGAATACAGAAGTTGAAACTGTATATACACAGGAAGCTAAATAGTAACACAGCAAACCATTATTTCAAGTTGTTCACAACTGACCTCAATTGCCTTTTCGGCCTGTTCCTTTGTTTCAAATTCAACAAATGCAAATCCCTTTGGGTCTCCAGTAGTCTTATAGCGAGGGATACTGATATAAACTACGTTGCCACATTTCCCAAATACCCTTTCAATCCAACTGTGATTGACATTTTTTGGAAGCAATTCCTACAGCAAAAACGAAAAGCAAATTATGGGTATATATATTCATGCTGCTGAATGTAATAAAAGAACCATTACTTTTACTGTATGCATTAATGTCTGATTATTATTAACACATGAACGAACTCTGGGAGGTAAACTAAATAAATGGATATCCACAAATTAAATTAGTTTTCAAGTAAACCATGTTGTAATTGAAGGTTAACAAAAGAATAATGCTTTGATTAGCAGACTTGTATAAGACTTTTCTTTTTTATGTGTAATACAGAAAAGAGTCTCAAAAAAGGGTTGCAGTGGTCAGGAAGAGGCGATTCTCAGCTGCATAGTGCTTTGAAGGTTAAAAGCAACTGACAGCCAGTGAAGTAGGACAACCATGTTATATCCTCACACCTTCCTGTTCTTCTTAACTATCAGCTGGTACATTCTGCACAGATAGTCTTCAAAAGCAGTACCACGTACAACATAATGCAATTAATCCAATTATATTCCATAATGCAATTATAATCCAACATAATCCAATCTACAGGTTACCAGAGTGCAGATAACTGAAATAAAGGTATTCAGGTTCAAAATAAGCTTTCAGCTGGGCCGAAACAAGCTAGGTCAGGCTTGTTGGATCTACTCCGTCCACTTTTGACCTAGAAACACCACCCACTTGCACTATGCTGAATGACTGCAACAGAGAACTAGCTCTACTCGTGGAGGCTTCTCATGCAATTTAAACTTTGCTGGAGAAGGTGAGCCAACACCTTGTTCTCGCCCTCACGTGAGAAATGTAAAAGGAAACACACATCTGCATAGGGCTTTTAAAAAAAATTAAAATCCAGCAAACTGTTTCAGTGTAAGAGTTACCCCATTTGCATGGACTCTTATTCATTTGATAGGTGGAAATAGATTTTTATGCACAAAGACCTGTTCCTCCCCCCAACAAAAGTTGGGCAAACCATGTACGTAAAAGCTGAATGCACCAACTGGCAGACACCAGGAGCTTTGGATCAAAACTAAACTACAGAAGTATCAAAAACCATGACAAACAATTGACAATATTTCATTAGCCTCTGCTAAGGAGAAGCTGCAGAGAAAAAGCTAAATGAAAAACGTGAAGTTCAACTTAGACAAGCAAGAGAGTTCATAATTATTTAGCGGTATCTTACCACATATACTGTACGACTATCCACATCTTTAGGCTGCTCACCCAGTGGCTGCCGTCTTCTGATTCTAATTCCTTCTAAATCCAACTGTAAGACACAAACCAATTGGGAAAGTCAGTTCCTCCGAAATCCAACTATGAGAAACAAAGCAATTAGGGAACTCTTCCCCTCAATATTTCTTTGCACTCAGACTGACACAAAAACCAAAAAACAAGGTTTTATACTTACCTCTACCACAGATGAACTTTTAACTGCACGTGCTATCAATTTTCTGTCAGTGGTTAGCTTTTTCATTTTGTTAAAAGAAACCAGAAGTGATATGTCAACATCTAGAAATAAACACGTTGCAATTAGAATCATAAGAACTGTAGACTTGGAAAGGACCACAAGGGTCATCTAGTCCAACCTTCTGCAATGCAGGAATAATGTAGGACATCCTGCACCTGATATCCCACCCTCTACTGTGATATGTAACCCTCTCCATCCCACACGACTGCTGCTGCTTCCCTTTTACTTGACATTTTCTACTATGGGATACTTTTCAATGCTCGTTTCCACAAACTTACAGAAAATGATAGTGGGAGTAGTCACCAAAATCCCTTTAAGAACCCACAGCAGAATATTTATTACACACTGGTTCTCTGAAGCACTTCTATAGATGCACATAAAAACATGTGACAAAATTAAAGCAAAGTGTGCATAATAAATAGAGTAGACCATTTTGGTTCTCAGCAGCAAGAAGCATATGAACCAAAAAAGATTCTCTTCCCAGGTGTTACATGATAGCAATGTGTTTTATTACTAAATTAATTAACTCACAACCATCTCTTGATTTTTCTATTTGTTCTCGAAGAAATCTGTCCTTGTGAAGATTGACATCGCCAAACCAGAAGTCTACTTGCTTTGCTATATCTGAAAGCACCTGTTTAACTCTAGACCTTTTCTTTTTTTCACGTTCCTTTCTTTGTTCAGTGGTTTCTTTTTCCATGGCTTTACTTCTTACAGTTTCAGTTTCCATTTCTGTCACCCTCTCACCTGTAAATGAACATGAAATTATTATTATTTCAAGTCATGGGATTATACTGTGATCCTTTGAACCTTTACAACATTAAGGTTTGTAAAACCATATTGCCGGTAAATGGGAAAGTTTTATAGAATTCTTACCCTGCTTTCCTCATATAACAAATGTGAAGTAGGTGAATGCATTTCTCTTTTTATTGAATTAGAAGCTTAGTAGAAACATTTTCTCCTCTACTTAGGGAAGGTGGTACTCTGGGAACTAGACAATCCACTAAAGCGGTTTTAAACTGTTCTTAATATTGTGTTGTTATGTTATGTCTCAATGTTGCTGTAACCTGCCCTGGGACCTTACCATAAAGGGAAGGAAATAAATAAATGTTAACCATTTCTCATTCAATAAATCTTTAAAGCTTTATTTTTATTTTTTAAATTCCTTGATTTTGTTTACAAATGCAACCCTTGCACAGAAACATCAGTAGTATACAGTAGGTTGCTTCCATATTACGGCCCTTTCGCACCACTGAGGCACTGCTTTCTGAAATAAGCTTAAAGCAAAATTAATAGCAGTGGTCAAGATAGCACTTAATAATATAAAGATCCTTCTAATGGTTACTCAGGTCAGTTCCACTCAAAAAAGGTTCTCTGTAAGTTTTGTCATAAGAGACAGAAAAAGAGAAATTAAAGACCTCCATCACAAGAGCTGACTTACAATCTGATATACCGGTATGTCTATTCAGAAGAAAGTTTCATTTATCATTTTAAGGAAAGCCGCACAGGACATAGCAGCATTTATTTCTGATCAAACATGCTTATGGCTGTCTTATACCGGTACGTGATTTTTTCCCCGGGGGTGGGGGCTCTCCGGATGTAGAAACGCTGTTGTTTCCCAGTGAGCCAGATGATTTAAAAGCATCTGATTTAGGCTGCATAGAGTCAGGTTCGGATTCCCACTCACTGGATAATCTTAAAACCAGCCATTATCTCTTAGCCGAGAGCCTACCTCACAGGGCTGTTTGTGAGGACAAAACAGTTATACCGTACACCCGAGCTCCTTGGAGAAAAAGCAGACTATAGTTAACAGCTCTTTAATCAGTACTGTGTTAGCATATCGTGTATCATTAACTGAGCTTCACAAGGCGAGAGAAGGGCGGGCGGGCGGGCGACGAGGCGACCAGCAAAGCACCTGACTGACGCGCCCGCCTCGCGTCTCCTCAGCTTTAAGAACGACCGCGAGACACATTCCCGCCGCCCCGCCCCCTCCCCGCGCGTGACGCAGCACCCGCTGAACGTTATTCTTCAAAGCGGCACAGCCAAGGCATGCGCATGCGCGGACGTCACTGAAACGACCCGAGTCCTTTTAAAACGAGGAAGAACGGTTCAAGCGACTCCAGTTTTAACCCGCCTCTTTAGCGCTCAATCCGCTTCGGGACTGACCTGATACCCCGAGACAGGGTGAAAGATGCGGGGCAACGTCACACGCACGCACACGAGGAACAAACACCGCTTCTAAAGCCTGGAAGAGCGACGCTCCTCTGCTTTCCACACCCCCTCCTCAGTCACGCTGTAGTGTTAAATTCTCGCGCGAAGCGCGGCCGACCTCGGCCTTCTACGGCCCTATTGGTTACCGGGAGCTCGCCTCCGCGCAGGCGCGCGCACGATACTTGCGCGACGGCGGTCGTCTTCTTGTTCGCATAGAGATAAGAAAGGGTAGACTGACACTAGGCCTCCAATGAATAAAATATTTTAAAAGAAGGCCCATTACGTTTTCCTTTGAAAGCAAAAGAACTGTTCTGTCCATAGGCATCTCCATAGTAACTATCCTATACAATTCCAATTCAAATTCAGAGACCTTTAACCCATTTGGTTTGACGTCCAGAATGCTGCAGACGGAGATGCTGTTTTTGTCTCACCGCATAATCCTACACAAATTCATATTAGAGCGACGACGCTCAATACCTTCTAGCAGTGGAAGTACTCAGAGGTACTCATCCCGACAGCCACAATCCTATGCACGTTTTACTCAGAAGCAAGCTCCTCTCAGTTCAGCGGGGCTCTTCCCACAGTTTAAAACCTCACTCCGCTGCGCGGATCTATCACCTATTTCTCTTTACCTTCTGGGGGGGTGGGGCAAGGCGACGTTTCCTATGGCGCCCGCTCTATCCGCGCCGACTCTATGATGAACGCTTCGCCATTGGCTGACGGCATTGGAGACGCTCCTCGGCGTCAGGCTCTCGGCTGACCCTCGCGTCGCGCGGAGAGGGCGTCATAGTCGCCAGGCGGCCGAGCGGGAAACTTCAGAAACTGGGAGAAACTGCGTCGGGTGTGGGCGGGAGAGAGAGAGCCAGGCCGAAGCGCGCGACTGCGGTCAGGGCTCGCGAGTGAGTCGCTCTCTTTTCTTAAGGCAGCCGGGCTCGAAAGCCGAGTCTTCGGTTCGTTCGTTCGTTCGCCTTTTGTCGAGGGTGGACGGCCGGGGACAGCGACTTCGGGGGGTGGGCGGGCGAGATTTATTTATTTATTTATTGAATTTATATACAGTACCACCCTATACCCGGAGGTTTCAGGGCGGTTCACAGAACAAAATCAAAATATAAAACCACGAAATATATAATCAAAATAAAAGCAACAACCTAATAACCCCCCTCCGCAAGAAAAGCCACCTTTTAAAAGAACATAGGATGTCAAGATTACTTCTCCTAGCCTACCTCACAGGATTGTTGTGAGGAGACAGAAACATAGCTGTCAACCCTCCCTTTTTTTGCAGGAAACTCCCTTATTCCAATGCCGTTTCCCGCTGCTATCCCGGATTGTTGATATCCCTTAAATTTCCCGGATTTCAAAGGAAGCAGCTCCTCTCCCTCCCTGGCGGCCAGGGAGGCTCCTCACCTGCGTTGCTCGGCTGCCAATAAGGAGTCTGAGACCGACTGGGGGCGGAGCTTGCATGCCTTGTGCAGCCAGACCCTCACGCCCAACCAGACAGACAGCCTGCATGCCATCTATGCACTTGCTCTTTCGCTCACCTATTTGCGCGCAGCCTCTGGAGCGCAGGGTGGCGAGGCTACTTTGTGCCATTGCACCGCCCTCGCAGAATCCCTTATTTTCAAATCCGAAAGTTTGAAAAAATCCCTTATTTTCAAATCCGAAAGTTGACAGCTATGGACAGAAAGGAAGTGCGTAGGGGGAGAGAATGACTTAATGCTTCCTTGAATTCACTGGAGGAAAGCTGGAATGTAGATGTAATAATAAAATAATAATAAACGAAATGGCAGATGTGGCACAGTGCTGCAACTGTGAAGCCTTCGCTGTGACAGTGCTGTCACTTGCTCATTAGGATGGGGTGGGACGAGGCAGAGTGGCTGCAAGGCCTGAGAAAAGCACTGCGGTAGTGCTACCCTTTCCTCGCACTGTCCCATCTCTTTCCCTTATTAAATATATTTTTCAACTGCTTGAGTGTTTTTAAAACAGTTTCAAAACATAAAAATGAGTGTTGGAGAAGGGTGGGCAGAAGGTTGGTTGGGATCTAAAGTATTGGTAGATATCTGGGCGATTTGAAGTAGATTGGTAGCAACAACGAAGCGATCCTCCCTCCCCAATTATACTAATGAAATTACAAAAGTACTGTAAACTCCATCCAGTTTGTCAAAATAAATCTATGTGTTTAGAGATCCAGAATTCTAAGTGTATGTATTTTGCACCTGTCTCTCACTGATGGATCTCAGGGTTCTTTATTTTCTATAAAGTATATCCTGCAATCTGTTGATCCCTGTTTTAGAGGAGATAAGTGTGTAATACATTGATTTCAGCAGGGTTCAGAACTTTGCTGCGCTCTCTTACTTCCCTTGTTCCCAAAATAAACCTTTTTGCCTGCTGCTGATAGTCCTTGTTCAGGGGGGGCTGGGCGGAATGGGACGACTGGTTAATTCATTGCCCGAAAGACAGGTGCAGACTGTATACATTAATGGTATAAGTGCTGAATGACTTTTTTAAATAAATGATATTTCTCATTAGAAGTGATTATTCCCATTTTAGATTTGTGGTCGATGAACTCAACTAGTTAGATTAATCAAGATATCATTTTTCAGATTTAATGTTTTTTAAGAGAAACGTATTGAAATGTGTGACACCTTGTGGTAGTTGTATGGAATTGAGGTTAACTGAAAGAAAACACTTTGCTTTAGATTACTGTAGACTCTTTAAAATCAGCAAAGCTCAACATTAATTTTTAAACTAAGGGTCTGTTGTTGATACAGCTGATGAATGTCTCTCATGCTTAACTACTAAGGTATAAGTTCTTTACAAACTAAACTGGAACTGAGCTCCATTGAAAATGAGATTGTATTTTAAATTGCTTTTTTAACTTCAAGGAATTTGGATTGCAGTTGGGTTATGGAATGAGTTATAGGAAATATTTATTTAAAAGGGGATGCATGTGTGTCTGTGGTTTCTGGACATTAAGTTCAATTGCTTTAAACAGGATATTATTTCTTTCAGGTGGTATGAAATTTGGAAGTGCAAGCCAGCTGTGATGGCTTCTCAGGAATTTACTGTGAGTTTCTGATATTTCAACAATATATTATATATAACAATATTCCACATACATCAGGATGACATGGCATTTTATAAACAATAAAACATCATTGTCACTCCATTCAGCCCCAGAAAAGCCCTCTAAGATGACTCACAATCATCAATTAAAAATATAATATGATGAAATATAATAAAATTAATTTAGAAATGTCACTGAAACATTTGTTTATATATCAAAACAGGTTTTATACACACACCAAAAGACTAAAAAATCTAAAGTGTGGCAAGATGGAATTTTGAGGTCCCCTCTAGGGGGCAATAAGGTAAAATATTGATTAATAAAGTATTATATTGATACCATCTGTGGGTGTTACTGTTTTGTTGCTCAATGAAGTACCATTCTTCTATTTTTCTTCTGTAATACAGGCAACTTTATGTGATGACAAAGGACAGGTTTTGGATAGCATATTTGTGAAGTTCCAGGTACATGCTTTTTGTTTTCCTTAAATTTTTTTTTTACTTGATTTGCAATTCTGGAAGGCAGGTTGCTTGTTTAGTTGATCCAAACTCTGCTGGCTTATCTTGGCCACATTTGTCAAGGCCCATGGAAGGAAAAGAAGAAAGCCAGCAGGGTTTATAGTGCCTGCTGTTGCTGTGCAAAGTGCCAGGAAAAAAACACAGTCATCTTCCTGGTGCTTTGCACAGCAGCAACAGACACCGATATCCTTTCACCCCCTTCCTCCTCAGGGATAGGTGTGGGTGGGGATGAAGCTTTCTTTTTCTCCATTGTTGAGGATGAAGGAGGAAATGAAAGCTTCAAACCTTCAATTTGGTATATATACACATTGCATATATAAAAAAATGGTGGAAGTTGTATTAATGCATTATGTGTTGCATTCAGTATGCATTCATATTTACTCACTACTACATATTTCTCTCTTTAGGTAAAGCCAGGAGATGATTTAGAAAGTGAGAAATATTTAATCACGGTTGAAGCTGAGAAAACTTCTGAAACTAGTTTTAGTGATCAGCCAAAGAACACAGAAGTACCAGTGTTAATAAGAAATCATTTGAAGTCTTCTGCCTCATCATCTCTGCGTCTGCCAGTTGGCCTAAAACGAAAACATACTGTATGTCATTCTTTCTTCCTCTCCTTTTTACACTCACACACTGTAGAAGGAAGCCTTTTGAATAAGTGAGAGAGATAGAGATCTATAGCTAGTTAGAATTTATTTTGTGGGGGAGAGCAAAAAAAACAACCCTCTGATTTTTTTACTATTTGAACTGCATGTGACAGTTTCATAGATGACCATTTTTAGCTCTAGCCTCTTAAGTACAAAGTGTGTTACAATATAAGGTGTTCCAAGTCACTTGGCTAACACCAGTACATAATCAGGTGAGTGAAACATAGTAAATGGAACAGGTAGGTAGCCATGTTGGTCTGCCGTAGTCGAATCACCCATTCCCAGCACCCTTCTGAGTAATACCCCACCCTCTCACTATATATAAGGGTCTGGTGACTTCTGTTTCAGTGTATCTGAAGAAGTGTGCATGCACACGAAAGCTCATACCAAGAACAAACTTAGTTGGTCTCTAAGGTGCTACTGGAAGGAAAAAAATTATTTTATTTTATAGTAAATGGAAGCAAATTGTGCAAGGGGATCCATCAGCTATAGAGTAGGAAGTGCTTCGTGGACAATGATTAACCGAGTGGGGTGACCATGCCCATTGTGGCTGAAGGTTAATCTTGGGGGAATGTGCCTCTTGGGTTGTAAAATCCATACAATACATGGAACTGCACATCATTGTTTCATGGGCTCAGGTGGGGGGGCCTCTTTACTATTAAGGAGATTGTAAAAGTTATTTTATCCTACTTAGATGTATTCAGATTTTGTTACATAAGAAACACATGCTTTTAGGTCTTTTTAGTTTAGTGATTCAGTAAAATGTTGCATAATAAAAATAGAAATATAGTACATATTTCTGCTTCTTAATTCTAAAACTTCAATTGTTAAACTTCCCACAAATTGAAAATATTCTCTTCTTAGGGTTTCCAAGGGCCACGGCAGGTGGAAAAGAAAATGACAACAATGGAAGTATCTGCAGCAGTAGTATCACCTTCATCCAAGGATCCTCATTCATCCTTCCCTTCTCAGTTCTATGCCAGTTCCCCTTTATTTTCTGTCCCCTACAAGACTAAGTTACACTCAGAATTGAATCAGAACGCTTTCAAAGTGAATGGCTCAGATGCTGATTCTGTCACTCCACCCGCTTTTACTCATAAAGTGGTACAAAGTAGAATCCATAGTGCTGATGGTGAAGATGCTGAATATTTGAAGCCAGGATTTCAACTGGATAATGGAATGGCCAAATCAATCTACCATGCAAGTAGCAGTGTGGCAGTTTTGCAGAATGCCAGGAGTAAAGCACAAATCTTAGCAATTCTGAGCGGGGGACAAAAACATTCTACAGTTTCAGAGGATGAAACTAATATATCGTTGGGAAATCAATCACCAGCATTGATGAAATCAGAATTTCATCAGGAAGGCTCACTTTTATCTGAATCATCAAGAAGTACAGAGTCTTTCTTCAAAGAAAAAATGGCACTTCTATTGGGCTCTGCAAACAACACAACCAAAGAAGCCATTAAAAACATAACGCCACTGCATTTCTCGGAAAAAAATGTAAAAACAAAAAGCCGATGGGATGTATATTTGCCATCTTTAGCTGAAAAGTCTCCTGACAAACTTGAGGGAGAATACAATGATAATAATGCTAGTGATCTTCAGGACTTGAAGGAGGATGGCACTGATAATAGGAGCCAATACACTGAGGACCATAAAAAGATTCCAGAAGTGCCTGTTTCCTTGGAAATCAATATGTCTCCTGTCAGTAATAGTTCTGTCAAACACCAACCACATAGTACCGGTATTGTACCAGCTGAATCAATCGTGTGGAAAGAGAATAGCACAGTTTTATCATCTTTTGGTAGTATGAATTACTCAGATTGTAATGCTGATAAACACTCCACATCCAATAACTGCACAGAGATTGATAATTTGGATGGGTTTTGCCATCAGCCGCAAAATGAATTTTATCCAGTAATATGTTCTGAACGTTTCTCAAATAATTCTGCAGATGGAGAGTTTGGTGACACAGAAAAGCAGTTTATAGAGGTTAACTTCAATCTGTTGGATACACTAGAGTTTAGTGACACAGAGGATGGAAAACTTCATACCAACCACACATTTTCACAAGGTTCAGCATGCTTTAAAGAGGGAACCGAAGCACCACTTGAGACTGGTGTTCAAGTGAACAGTAACATAAAAGCTTGTAGTAGTCAAGGGGAAGATAATGTGCGGCTCACATTTCTGCAAGATGGAGGTGTGAATTATGTCTCAGAATGCCAGTCACTGCAAGTTTGTGATGAAATCTCTGTGGAACCTAATAAGGGGGGAAATTGTACAACTCCTCCATTTCTTAAAAAGCTGCCACATTCAGAGGCTATAATTGTTGATGAAAAGGTAGAGACAAATGCAATAAGTATCCAAAATGTAGGTAATCACAGAGATCTTGGTACAGACTTGTTAATGGTGAATGATATGGACTGTGATGCGAATGATAGTGAGTGTCATAATCCAACAACTCATCTTGGAAAAGGGAATGTTCCTGCTATTTTATATGGTTGCCTCATGGACAAAAGTAATGAAGAAGGTATTGAGGTTGGAGCAGGTAATTCCCAACCTAGTTCCTTAGGTATTTGTCATAACAACATGAAACAGAGCAATCATTTGCTAGTTAGTGAAAAATACAATATTTCTCATGGTTCCCCTCAGTATATTTCAGACCAAAATGATGTTGCTTCAGAAAAAAATCTGGATTTGAGGCAACTCACTCATCCCTTAACTTGTGGGACTTCAGATGAATCACAAATGGATCAAAATGAAAATGCAGTGAATAACTTGGATTTTTTTAACGAGTTCAGTAAATATGAAGGAAAGGATTCTATTTGTGTTGAATCTTCACTTGACTCTTCAAGCCTTCCCCAGCTGGTAAATGGTTTCAGCCTGTTAAAATCACTTACAGAACATAGCACAGCCTTAGAAAGCCTGCAAATGATAGAGGAAAGTACTTCTTTGCTACCAAGGGAGAGACTAAGAAAAAAACAGGAGCCAACAGGACCTGAAGGTTATTAGCTTCTATTTTTTTTAGAATTTTGTTTTGAATTATTGATTGTACTTTTCTACTGGTTTTCCTGGTTCATTTTTCTAGTATGGAAATGTAAGGAGAGCTAATTCATTGTCAAAAGCAGTTTTGTTCTGCATGTGAAACAGTCTCCTTGATTATCCTGAAATAAAAGAGATAATACTGTACCTTACTTTAGAATAGGGATGGGGAACCTGTAGCCCTCCAGATGTTGTTGGACTTCCAACTCTCATCATCCCTCCATTGAGCATTCCTAAGGAAATGTCTTGTCCATGGTGAGATCATGTTTTGTTTTGCTCCAAACAAACCACACTATACCCAAGGTTTGTTATTGGCTTTCCAATAGTAGTTTGGGTGAAGCAAACCACTTTGGACATAATGGTGAGCTAGGGATCATGGTTTGGGTTTTTTCATGCACTTGTGGGGAGGAGCAAAACAACCAAGTCCAGCAACTTCATGGTAAACAGATATGGTTTACTGTAACATCAATGAATTTCTTTACAGCATGTTTGTCACTGATGTGGCTAATAATTCTAAAATAAAATATGTGTAGTTGGCACCTAACATAAGCAACAGCATTGACTTTGAAAACATCATTCAACTTGAATGCAAGATAGATCTTCAATATTTTTTATTGTTGAACTAGCTTCATGACTGAGGTTTATTGTGCTTTTCTCTCTTTTGTAGCTATGCAACAGTTTCCTGAAGTTCCCCTTTCTGAAGATGTGCAGATAACATCTTGCCTGCATTCTGGTTCTCCTAAAATGGTAACCTTTGGACTTTTGTAATTCATCAATAATAGCTTTTATGTAAATATCCAATTGAACAAGCTGAAGGCCCATCTACTTGTATGTATTTTCCACCTCACTGTCATCTTCTGTGTTCCTATCAACAGCCACCCCCTCTGAACGCCTGAGAACTGGCTGCAGAGAGTCAGAGGCCCTCTATAGCAAGTTTTGTGAGATGGAGTAAAAATTGCCAACACTCCTACACACTCATTGGGGCATAAAAAAAGTAATAGTAATCAGCATCATAAATTGTGGGTATTGGAAAAAATGTATTTCATTTGCTAAGTTCACTGCATCATCATGTTAAAGAAAATTTGGAGATGAGATTGTTTTTGGGAGAGGATTGCAGTAGGTAAAGCACACAGGACAACATAGAGCATTTGCTCTACTTCAGTATGGAAATTCATTTTTCCTACACAGATGTAAAATAGATTTGTGGGGCTTTTGCTCATATATAGTTGTTTTAAGAAATTGTAAATTGTATTGCCATTCAGCCTTCTGAAGGCAATGAGCTGGTTGTATTATATCACTGCATTGCAAAATGAGGCTGTGCTAAGTACAGAATGGTGCATCCTTCTCTTGATCCATTTCTGATCATTTCCAGAATGCTTCCTCAAACACTGATGCAGAGAAGCCCACAGCAGCTACAGTAAACATGCTACATGACCAGGTTCCTTTTGAAGTGGCTGACAGTCAAACGAAGGTACAGCTTACAAAGAGATGACTTGGAAAACCTCCCACAGCCAGCACCCCCAAAACTTTTACTGCTTCCATGCACATCAGGACCTATGTTTCTCAGACTACTTTTGAAACTGGAATTTTTAAACAGCAGTTTGTAATATGGCCTGGAGGGCCAGGCGTTCAGCAATAAGAAGTAAAAAGTTCCACAGTCTGTGCAAGCTCTTCAGCACACCTAAACAAGCTTTTTGGATCCTGGGTACTAACTCTTCATTGACAGCATTAAAGTTGCCATCTCATCTCTTATTTTATCATTGAACGCTAATTTTCAATGGTATAATGAATAAGTATTCTTAGGATGTCCTCCTAACCTCTGATGTTGATGGCTGAGGCTTGCTTAGAATAGTTGTTAGGCTTCTCTCATCCAGCAGAGATGAGTAGAAAGTCCTGGGGTGGGGCTGGAATATGGATCTGTTGAGTGGCCCAAAACCCAGGCTTGCTGGCTCCTGGCTGGTGTACCAAAAATGTGTGAAAATCCAACTCCCACCTTCTACCCTGGCAAGCCCAAGCAACAAATGCTTTGTGCTAAATTGTAGTTCTTTGTTCTCCTATGATTTCCTTTTATTAATCTATCTCTTAAATATATGTAGCTAGTTGAATTTCAAGGGTACCAAGTGAGAGGATCTGCAACTAGTGAGATAATGATGAGAGTACCCTCTTCACATCTTAGATGGGATCCACAGGCTGATATGACAGAATTTGAACTTGCTACAAAGGATGGCTGTTTTTTCTCAGCCCAAGAACTAGGCAGCCCTGTGCTGCCTGGTTTTATTCAGGTAAACTGTAGAATGCTTTTTTTTAGAAAGCTTTATTTAATCAATGAACATATTGCAAAAGTGTGAAGTAATTTATTAAGTGACCATAAACGTGGTTTAAAAGACTACATGAAAGTTGCAAATAAGGACCTCAGTTTGCCCATTCCTGACATAAATCTTTTTAATGACTTCTCTGAAAACGTATTCATATACAGTAGTTCATTCCCTTGGTCCTTCTGGTGCATTAAACATCTTCCTTAATATGTACATGGTGCCACCTTTTAATCCCTTTTCAAAATCACTGTTTCTGCAAACCCTGGTTTAGTCTGCATTTTCATGGGGTAGCCAAAAACAATTACCGTATGTGTAACTGTACCTGCTCACATTTGTCATTTCCTAGGCTTGTTTCTCTCTTCATTTTGTTATCTTTCCCTGTGTTGATTGTAGATTTTCTCCTGTTTTGGGGATAAAGGACCCTGCATTCTTTTCTTTTCTTTTCTTTTTTTCCTTTCTTTCTTTCTTTCTTTCTTTCTTTCTTTCTTTCTTTCTTTTGCTTGAAACTCTGTGAAGCATTGTTTGAAATTTCTGTTGCATGACCAGAAGCCTGCTCATGTGATGTTTGGGTATCATTCATTATCATTGTTTTGTTTTTGTTTTTTTCTAATTAAAAGTACTGTGAAAGATCTAAGTGCATTCAACTGGGTGTGCTTGATTTTTAAGCTTTACAATTGTTTCTCTGCAGACTTCACAGTCTCCTGACTGCCACTTTCCTCCAAATTCAAGCATTAAAAAGGCAGTGATAGAAGCAGAAGAAAACGATTTCCTGGTGACAAGAGTATCTCCAGATTTACCTATGGACAATGCAAAAAGCTTTTTCCGTAAGAATGTTTTGTTTGTTATTGCTGTAAATAATGGTTGTGCCAGCAGACATAGCAAGGGGGGGGGAAGTAGGCACCCTCGTGCAAAAGTTGGCTTGCAAGTGTTGGATACCAGAGTGATAGATCTCGGATTTTTATAGCATTACAATGAGATAATATGAACATTCTGAGCACTCTCAGCCTGCTTTGATTACATGTACATATTGTAAGCTTTTAGACAGTGGGATTTGTTTTTCTGGCTTAGAATTGTTATTGGAACAAACGACTTGGACTCTGCCTCCCCACCTCCCATGAGTGGAAGAGATCCTTCTGCTCATGGAAGGACATCTTTTGTGAGTTCCATTCTTGTTCTATGAACAGATGCTTCTTTCGTTCATTGAGTTTAAGATTAGGATCCAAGCCAGTGTTTCCTCCCACCCCTCAAATATTTTCTCCAGTATGAAACAGCTAGCAAGTTTAACAAGTGAGAATCTGAAACATAGTGTTCTGATGTATCCCCAGCTCATAACAAGAGTGCTCCTGTTTAGGATCCCAGCCACTCTTGGAAAGGAGTCCTTTATGAGTTGGTGAAATGAGTAAGGAGAACCCTTTCCCCCACCCCATCCTTCTGAAAGTTTCCTGTGTTGTGTTGTATATCAGTGAATGGCTCTGGCTGAGGTATGACTATCAGCACAGAGCTGTCCCAGGTAGAATACAGTCGTACCTTGGAAGCCGAACGCCTTGGCTCCTGAACAAATCGGCTCCTGAATGATCGAAACCCGGAAGTGAGTGTTCCAGTTTTCGAACAATTTTCGGAAGCAGAACGTCCAGCACAGCTTCCGATTGGCTGCAGGACGTTCCTGGTTTTTGAACGGTTCTGGGAGTTGAATGGACTCCCAGAACACATTCTGTTTGAAAACCAAGGTACCACTGTAATTAAGATACACATTACTATCCACATCAAGAATCTTTTCTCAGTTAACTGGCTTTGCTAGGTTTGTCTTAATCTTTTGAGTAAGAAATGCAAATACAGCCAAAATCTTTGCTGTAGAAAAGTCAAGATTTAAGGAAATCGGAGTAGAGCGCCCAGGAAACTTGGAGGGAAGACATTGTTTTGAATATTGACACTTTCTAAAACTCTCTACTTCATAGGGATGGAAGAGTCCAGCTGCCCAGAAGATGATATGTCTATACTCCTACTCCCCCATAGAGCACGAACTCCAGTTGTGACTGTACCTGTAGATGGAGAAGTTCCTGACTTAGTTTATTCCAGTGCAAAGACATGTGAGCGAGGCCAGCAGTCCTTTGGTTTCTCGGGAATAAGCATGTATGGCAAGTCAAAAATATTAGGGCCTGAGGACAGGATGTGTGAAACCTTTGTGCATGAAAAGTGTAGAGAAGAAAGACATGGGGTGATCACACAGTCGGCATTCCCTAATGTATCAGAACAAAAGAGACAAAGCAAGTGGCAGAAGTACCAAAACACAACTCATAGTGACTCGAGAACTCAAAACAGCAGCGAAGTGGTCATGACTGATGACATTCAAGCTGAGAGTGCCTTTGGAATGCCACTGCATGACATAGGAGAGGGTTGGAGTCATGCCATCAATGAAAGCCCTCCAGACTTTGGGCATCTGCAGATGCTGAAAAGCGTGCTTTGTAAACAGCAGCGAAACTTTAGCAGCCAAGATTCTGTTTCAGAAGGACGGAAACTTTCTCTGCACTTAAATCAGAATTTTTCCACTGAGGAAGGACTAAAGGTGCTAGGTCAACTGAATTGCCACAATTCAACCAGACACACCAAGGTATATAACTGTTCACAAAAGTCTTAGGAATAGATTTTGCCAAAGCAGCTTCCAAAAATAGTTGTGAATATTTGATCGTTTAGTCATATGTTCATCTATAAAGTACTGTAGTTTGTTTTTTACATATTCAAATAGCATTTATGGCTCAATTTGAAATACCATATAAAGGAAATCAACTCTGATCTTGCATTTTATTGTCTACATCAAAAAATATTTCACTATAGAACACCAGGTTCCTGACAATGCTTTTCTTACAAAGTCCTTGACCACCCACAGATGTGGCCCAGTGGAGGTGGGAGTTATATGTCCTTGTACCACATTATAGCCCTTAGGGTTGCTGCTTTTCTTGATTGCAGAAATGTAGAAGAAGGGGCTTACAAGCATCCTCTTCCTCTTGTTCCTGCTCAGTGTTTTGACTCAGCAGTGCAGCAAAGAACTGGACTGTCTCCCCTTGTATATGCATTGTCACGTAGTGCTGCAACCAGAGCAATCTCACAAGAGTCCCCATTGCTATTCACAAGACATCCTGCAGGTGGAGATGTATTGAAGAGAGCTGAAAACCTGTTGCCATAGCAGGAGTATTCCCACAGCTATGGCGACAAGTCTTTGCTCATCCCATCACTCACTGTGGCTCTGAGAAATGAAGGGGCCCACATGTCCTTTGGATGTTTTATTTCTCTTGTCACTATAGATGTTAGGCTGATGGAATGGAGAAGTAAATAGGCAGTAAGAATGCAAACATGAATATCTATAAATATCCCCATGATTGCAGTTTGTGGGATATTTAATGTAAGTGTGGAATAAGAGGGTGGTCAATGCTCTAATTCTAATATAATATACCTGAATATATGTTACCCATGTATTAAATCAGATGGAAAGGAAATATGATTTTACATGCATACCTTTTATTTATATTTCAGAACACCTCTGAATTGTTCTTTCCCAGTGTAGAAATGGTGAACTCTACCAATGTTCCTAAGAGACAGGTGTATATTCCAGCTGAGTTTCAGTTTCCTGCACATTATAAGCAGGTTTTTACTTCTGCTTTGATGGGTATGACAAACACCTTTAATTTCCATATTGCAGTACATGCACTGATGGTTGTTCTTAGGGGGCAACAAAATCTGAGATAAAATATTGAGTGAGCGTCCTCATAACAGTTTTTTCAACAGTTGCCACTTGGCATTGGCCTTCAAAACCACATCCTCAGCCACCTCTGTGGTTGCTTGTGCAGTCTAAATTGCACCATCTCAGGAAATCTCATCTGTACCATTCTGTGCATTGTTTTCATTTTTGGTTAAAAGCACTCAAAGGGTCTCTGTATTTTAATGGAGAAGCAATGCTGGAGAACAGGATGTTTAACTGCTTTGTTCCACACCACTTTCCCAGTCTAAATTAGAATAGAATAGAATAGAATATTTTTATTGTCATTGTCCCCTTCGGGGACAACGAAATTATTTGGCTGCTCCATCCACCCAGATAGGGCACTCCACTCAAAAACAAAACAACTACAAAAACACTGATTAAAACCATACACACTGATTAAAACCATACACACTAATTAAAACATAACTGGTAAGAGTAGATGACTTCAAAGTCCAGGCTTCCCATTCAGGGCTGCAATTGCTCTGGAGAAGAAGCTGTTTCTAAGATGGCTTGTTCTTGTTGTCATCGTCCTGTATCTCCGTCCCGATGGCAAAAGTTCAAATAGACGGTGACCAGGATGCGATGGATCTTTCACTATGTCCAGTGCCTTTCTGTGGCACCTCATGGCATAAATCTGCTCTAAGGTGGAGAGCGAGCAGCCAACAATGCTCTCTGCTGCCTTAACAACTCTGTCCAACCCCATCCTGTCCTTAGTAGTACAGCTTCCGTACCACACACATAAGCCATAAGTGAGCACGCTCTCAATGGCACAGTGATAGAAGGCAAGCAGCAGCTTCTGCTGCAAGCTGCATTTCTCTCTTCCCACCCCCACCCCCACCAACCAAGATTAACAAACTTTTAGGGGGCCAATTTAGAATGGGGAGAAGGATTAAGTTTCCCATCATTGCTGTTCACCCCAACATTCAAGTACAAATTTGTTTTTAAGTGCAAATAATTATTATTTATTTATTTATTTATTTATTTATTTATTTATTTATTTAAATAAGACTGTCAGGAGTTCTAATTATGGATCCTCTGCATAATATGCAGTTTTCCTAGAGACAAACAAATGGCATACCAAAAGGTACATGACTGAAGTAAGGAGCCCATAATATGCAGTATGTTACATATGAAGTACGAATGAGAAAAAATTATAAAAGCCACAAACCCGTGGATTAAGCAGAATGCAGGACTTTGGCTTTATTTAGATGCTTCACTGCCAGTGCTCTGGGAGTAGTTGAATTGCAGTTGCTGAGCTTAGAAAACCTTCAAAACATTTGCTATTGTTCAAAGTACTGAACCTAAAATTGTGGAAAACATATTTGATTCTTCCTCTAAATCAGCAATCACTATACAGTCAAATAATTCCAGGGTGTTTCAGCCACTGCCTGGAGACAATTCACAAGTTATATATTTCTGGGGAGCCACTTTCTGGTAACTATTTATTTACTTACTTCATTTATGAATTGCTTCCTATGCAACATTCTGAACTGATTTATCCATAAAAACATCAACAATAAAACCACATTTAAAAACAAGATCAAGTGCAAAACAGGTACAGACTGGGGCAAAACTCTCCAATTAAAAGGCTTATTGTAAAGGGAAGGTCTTCAATAGGCACCTGTCTCTCATGTAATGGGAGTTCCAATGGTTGGTGCTGCCACATTAAGGCCCAATTCCTACATAGTACAGTGGTACCTTGGGTTACGAACTTAATTGGTTCCGGATGTCCGTTCTTAACCCAAAACCATTCTTAACCTGAGGCGTGCTTTCAATAATGGGGCCTCCCGCTGCCGCCGCGCGATTTCCGTTCTCATCCTGGGGCAAAGTTCGTAACCCGAGGTACTACTTCCGGGTTAGCGGAGTTTGTAAACCAAAGCGTTTGTAACCCGAGATACCACTGTATAGAATTGACTTCCTGGCTGGGTACATAAGGGGTGAGATGGTCTTTTAGGTACACTGGTCCCAAGGTGTGTAGGACTTTCTGCCAGTCCCTTGAACTTAGCCCAGTGGCTAACTGGAAGCTAGTACAATTCTTCCAGATGTGGTGTAACATGATGGTGATATTCTGCCCCAGTTAGCAGCCAAGCCATTTTGCACTAGCTGCAGCTTCTTGAGCCAACCCCACAGGTAGTCCCACACGACACATTTCAGTAATCCAAACTGGTGGTTACCAATGCCTAGATAATGGTCAGGCTATTACAGTCCAGAGATGGCCATAGCAGTCTTGTCAAAGCTGGTAAAAGGCACTCCTACCCACTGAGGTCAGCTGGGCCTGTAGTGGCAGAATGAATCTAGGAGCACTCCCGATACTGATCCAGGACTCAGGGACTCTTCTCAGTCAGGTGTTACAGTGAACGAACCAGTTATCAGTGTATTGAGGACACCTCTCTGCAAATGTAATAACTGCTCCCAACAGTTTCATATAGAAGAGTGTTGGGGACGAGATGGTATCTTGTAGCATCCTGCAGCATAAGTTCCATGGGGTTGAAAAATGTCATCCAACCTGAAACTGATTGCCAAGATGGAATTAGAACCACTGTAAAACTGCTCCCAATACAGAACAGGTTCATGAGGATACAATGGTCAATGCAATCAAAAGATGCTGAGAGATTATGTATCAAAAGTCATTGAGAGATCAAGTAAGAATAAACTAATAAAGATCATCCATTAGGGTGACCAAGGCTGATTCAGCTCTAGAACCAGACAGGAACCAAGACTGAAGTGGGTCAAAATAATCTGTTTCATTCAAGAATACTTGCAACTCATGACCCTCTCAGTTACCTTTCCCAAAGACCTGTGCATTTTAGCAATAAACTCACTGTTGTTTACATGATCACCTTTCCATTGATGAAAGGGGAAGAAGTAAAAAGGCCTAGATTTTAAAAGTGATTCCATTACCTTTAAAGAGTCACAGTGAGAAACTGGTTAGATTTCTAGAGGAGCTCAAATTAATAATATTTGACACACAAAGGAATTGTATTTACAGTTAATAGGTTTTCTACACTACGTTGAACTTTTTTTTAAACAAAAATACTTTTTATTGTTTCTATTTTGTGTAAAGAACATTTAAACATATTGCTGTTTGAGCTGTCGCAAAAACTACACAGAGCTCTGGGAAAAGTGGATATATCCTTCTATACCTCAGTGAAAAGAGGGCAAGGACAAGAGAATTCAGCTCCACTCTGCAACCACAAGATGGCAAGTAAACTTGTTATGGTTAAAAAAGAAGGTCGAAATAAGGTAAGTTTCTTGAGTAATCTCTAGTGTACTCTACAGAAATATTAGTATACATGCTGAAGGTCATTTCATACATAAGTCCATAGATTTATATATTTTTGTAAAACTGAATGGTTAGAATACCTAAATTGCTGCATATAGAATTGTGTTTAATGAATGAGTTTACATTTTTATCATATATATCAATATTATTAAAAATGACTAATTACCGTGACAGTGGGGGTTTTTTGGACATCATAATAATGAGATGCTGTAGTACCCCACTCCTATGCTAATTTATTTGGATTGAGGTCCCCCTGATTTCAATGCAACATGTTTCAAAATAAATGGGAAGCTTTTAATCTGTGATGTGTTGATGTATTTTAATGTTTACTGGAAGCCGCCCAGAGTGGCTGGGGAGACCCGGCCAGATGGGTGGGGTACAAATAATAAATTATTATTATTATAAATTATTATAAATGGGTTCAGGAGCCTAAGGGCACAGCTAGATGTAATAATGGGTTACATTCCTGGTTTTGTTTATTTAGCTGTTAAGCATATGTTATGTTAGTTTTCAGTAGTAGTAGTAGTAGTAGTAATAATATTTTTTTATTTGTACCCCAGCCACTCTGTGCAGCTTCCAATCACACAGTAGTGTGATTGTTTTTGCCCAGGGTATCATCCAAAAAGTGGGGGGCTATTTCTGGATTTGTTAATCTTGGGAGTGTTCTCAGTCATTGATCAATGCAGCTAGAACTTAACAGGATATGACTTTCCAAGAGTACTATCCACCAATGCCAAGCTCTTTTAATGCTCGCTTATGTCAAGGGGAATTGGGAATGGGTTTCAAGACATGAGAACTTTAAAGTGCCTAGCTTTGGCTGGATCGTGGATAAGGGATAAAACTGCAGAAAGTGGGCTAATGATCTCTGTTGCTCAAATTCTAAGCCTTAAAAAATGATAGGCAAAATGACTAAATGACGAAACAACACAAGTTTTACCAGGTACAGGGGAATCCCCACTTGAATGCAATCAGCACTTGCTCTCCCACTTGCACGCGTGCCGAGAACAGTGCTGAAAAGGGGCAGGGGCGGAACAGGGGAATTTCCACTTACACATACCCTGGTACGGAACCCCCGAGAAAGTGGGGATCTCCCTCTATCCCACAGGGGAGCCGCAGAAAGAATATGGTTGGTCAAGGGAGCCATGGACTACAAAAGGTTGAAAACCTCTGCCAAAACTGTAGACATAAAAGTGCTAAACAGAAACAACGCAACAAAGGCAGACAATTTCAGATCATGGGTGCCACCACAGGGAATAGCTTTCCTATGGTTACTGATCTTGTTCGTGAGGAGCCATGGCTCTATGAAGCTTAGTTTTCCCTAACTTTCACAATCTTTTTTAGAAATGAAGTTTAATACTTTTAACGAGCTGGTATAGGTTGGTCAGCCTGTTCCATATAACTTATCTTGTGTGTGTGTATGGCTTGCATTTTGTTTTAGGGCCGCCTTTTCTACGCTTGTGATGCTCCTAAAGGTGATAGATGCGATTTTTTTAAGTGGCTAGAGGATGTAAACCCTGGACAGAGGGAAAGTAGGCCTGGTGTTGTACTTCATGACACAAAGAGTATTGGAACCTACCTCAGGAGTCAAAATGTTTCCCTCTATGAAGAATGCCAGCTTCTGATGAGGTATGTTAACTAAACATGAATATTACTGCCTGGCTCAGTAGAAATTGAGCTACTGGTCTGACATCACATTTTGTTAGAGAAGGGTTATTATAAAAAGTAATAATCACAAATGTTCTCTGCTACTTCAGACTTGACCTTTTCACATTGCAAAAGTGTCCATATTTATATATAAAAACCAATATTACCTGAGAGTATCAGTGCAGGTAGGGACCCAGGTGGCGCTGTGGGTTAAACCACAGAGCCTAGGGCTTGCTGATCAGAAGGTCGGTGGTTTGAATCCCTGCGATGGGGTGAGCTCCCGTTGCTCGGTCCCAGCTCCTGCCCACCTAGCAGTTCGAAAGCATGTCAAAGTGCAAGTAGATAAATAGGAACTGCTCTGGCGGGAAGGTAAACGGCGTTTCCGTGCGCTGCTCTGGTTCGCCAGAAGCGGCTTAGTCATGCTGGCCCCATGACCCGGAAGCTGTACGCCGGCTCTCGGCCAATAAAGCGAGATGAGCGCCGCAACCCTAGAGTCGGACACGACTGGACCTAATGGTCAGGGGTCCCTTTACCTTTACCTTTATCACTGCAGGTAGTGTGAGACCCAGTAAGATCAAGGCAATGGCACAGATTCATAGAGTTACTTTACCTCAGCTTTAATATTTGTTATGCAGCATGGTGTTCAAGAAATTCTTCCCTGAAACAACTTGAGTGTATGAAACTATTTGGATGCTTTTAAATCAACATTTCTTAATATTAATGAAGAGTTTAGTAGTTTTTTTTTTATCAATATTGCATCTGGTATGTGTGGTTGTTCACATAATTCAGTTGGTTTTTTTACTCTGTTGCAGTCTTCTGGTAAATCACCTTGAGTATTTGTGTCAAATCTAAAAGCAGCCCAAAAATCATATGGTCTTATTCAGTATATTTCTCTCTTTTTTAATAGGAAAGCCTTTGATATTCAAAGGAAACAATTTGGTAAACTGAAGAAATTCAATATTGCAAATGCGAACCTTGATTGCGATTCTAAGAGCAAATTATATCTTAAGCTGAACCGAAAGGAGCACTCATCTGCGTACAGCAAAGGTGGGTGGACTCTTGTCATCTTACTGTAAAGGGGCAAAACGTAACTAAAACCATTGATATTATACATAGGAGCCTCAGTTATTTTGAAGTATATTCGCATTAAGATTTGTCTTTGGAAATACTGCATATGTGTGTATATATGTACATATATCCATTTTCAGGGTGTTGACTTGCATAGAGGAAAGGATTTCCATTTCCAGTGTGGCCTGATTTATATAGCTCATACATAGTTTTCTGTTCAAAGGCATTGTACCCTGACCTTTATGCTATATGTTGCTTCTGTCTCTCATTTAGGAAAGTGGTGTCTGAGACTGTATAGGCAGTCCTCTTTCTAGTTCTAGTGACCAAACAAATATTATATGGTAATATGTCTTGCTAATTAAGTTTGAACAGGGTTGATTCCTTTTTTAAAAGACACATGATTCTCCCGCAGACGGATACAGCTTTCAAAGGAATACCATATCAATTTCATGACACAGCACCTGTGATGAAAGTAATACTAATTAATCTTAGTATAAGATGTAAGAGAATACATGAGAACACTTACTACTGACCTTGTCAGAAAAGTGAGATGTGTGAAGACCACTTGTCGCTCCTCGATACTTTGGTTACTAATAGATTTTGTAGCTTCAATCCACAGTTAGCATAGTACATCTTCAGTTGCAGCCTGTTTTTTGGGGGAGGGGGGACTGCTGTTCTAGATATATCAAATAATTGATAAGGCTGTCACTTTGTTAGAATTAATCCTGGTATCCTGGAATTGTCCTTTTGTTTATGCCTTAATCGGTTAAAAAGTGGGTAATTGCTACAAGGGGGCAATCTGCATATTAATTCAATTTCATTTTATAAATTAACCTGTGTAGGCAGTTGTCATAACTCCCCCCCCCCCATTAGTGCAAGATTAAAGTGCCACACGCAACAAAAATTAAAACAAACCTTGGGGGAAAGCTCTACAACCTTAAATAGAAATCTTGACAATACACTAATACTTAATATGAAAATAGATATACTGTACAATCTGTGTTTCTGTTCAGAAGTCTTCTTCTTTGGCGATCACTCGTAGCCGAGTAAGATTGTCTTCCATAAACACGGTTTTAACAATGAGTCCGTAAGTGACTGTGGAGGCTAATTCAGAAGTAACCCCCATTAGTTCAATAGGATGCATAGGATTGCAGCCAAAATTTACCTGACACAGTTTAGTTAAAGAAGGCAAAGCACACAAGACTCCTCTGGAACAAGCAGAACTAGGAAGTAAAAAATAAGATGGGACATAACTTATTTTCTGCAAAAGACTTAGTCCAGATTTGATTTTGTCCATTCAGAAGCTGGTTATTTGATGCAACTGATAAAACTCATTTGATGTGTTGACAGATGATCTTTGGGTTGTTTCCAAGACTTTAACCTTTGCACCCTTGGATACTTTCATTGCAAGCAGTGTTTTCTTCGGACCATCCTCTAGCAATGAATTGGAGTTGGTACCTCTCAAAGGTTACAGTCCCTCAAACTGGCGTTCAAATAGTAAGTGTGTCCTGAGGATTATTATTTTTTAATGAACATCTTAGTACAGATGATTCAAAATACAGCCAATTCTTAATACGCTATGAAACTGAATTATCAATTTCTCAAAACTTTGGTATGCAAAAGGGAAAAAAGCCCAAGAGAAATGATGGCAAGATGAAAGATTTAATAGGTGTGAAGGAAATGCCCAGAACAATTTTTTTTAATCGCCATAGAGATGTGATGCTACAAGTGAAATAATGTTAATCTGAAAAGCTTATTAAATGGTATTCATATATTTGGCCCTTGAAAGTTGAGTAATGTTTTCATTTATTTAACTAATCCTAAAGTGAGATATCTGATAGCTTGGGGAGAGTAGGAAAGTAGGGGTGGAGATAGGATAAGAATGAATGGGGTAGAAACACAACTGTCTACCTTTCTTGTAGGATCACAGACATGGCTGAAAGTGTGTGGATGGCATACACAGTAACAGATATAAGAAACGGGAACTAAGTACAGTCGTACCTCAGTTTTCGAACATAATCCGTTCCGGAAGACCATTTGACTTCCGAAATGTTCGAAAACCGAGGCGCAAAGGGTGGTCAACATATTCAATGGAGAAAATTGAAAATAACTCAGCGGAAGCCGTTTGACTTCAGAGGCGCATTCGAAAATGGAAGCATTTACTTCTGGGTTTTCGGCGTTCAAAAACCAAAACGTTAGGCTTCCGAGACGCTCAGTGGGCAGTATCTGATGCATCACAATGCAACATTTGAACCCTCCTATGTGGGTTTATATTAGTAGTGAGTACAGCTGTAACAGGCAGTGAAATGCAGAAAAGTAAAAGAATTTCTTTAAGTCTTGCAACAGAGATGGCATGAAACAATTTACAGCCTTGTTTTAAAACACAGTGAAAAAGCATACTCTGTTTGGCGTGTACATATTATAATTACCTTATTGAAATAGAATAGCTTACATTGGTGTGAATGGGAGCTTTTTCTAGTACAATAGTAGGTACAGGGAGTTGAATCTATATTGAGATCACAGTGGTGGTCAAAGGGTTGAATCCCCAAGCCCCTTCTCCAGCCAGGGACCTTAATTCGGATTAGTTCCCCTACTCTGCTATTTACTTGGGGGGGGGGCAAACAGTCATGCAAGTGTTAATTTTCTGTAGCCAAGTACATTTATAGTTACTCTTCTTCCTTGTAAACATTTCTTCTTCTTCAGTGATTGTACATGCTTTGCTAGTTTGCAATGCTAGCACTGAGCTTACAACTTTGAGAAATATAGAGGAAAACATCAGTTCAGCCACTTTACCAATAATGGAGCATCTGCTAACAAAGTAGGTAGTTTTACTATCTATATTTCAGTACAGTTTTTATAAACTGTAGCCTGCACCATCGTTTGAAATAGGTGGGAAGGGATATTGTCTTATTCTGTATAAAATGAATATTGCAAACTAATATCTCTTTGGAAATATACAAGATAAGACTGTGCAAATACTATTAATAACATGTATTTGCACTCTCTGTGTTCTGGCAATTTTCTGAAAACTAAGAAAACTTTCAAAAACCAAAGTGGAATGTATTTGTTTTAGTAAAATTTCTTTAAGCACCTGTAGGTGAATTGTCATAGCTGCAAGATTCTGTATATTTAAAATCAGACAAAATAGGCAATGATGATACTGTTTTTGTTAAGAATGACTTTTAAGAGGAGCACAATTTCCACTGTTCATGTGTGTGCATGTATGTAAACTCCCCCTCAAAAATGTATTGAATTGAGGTGGGAGGGGACTGAAAAGGTGGCAAACTATTTAGATAAAAAGTAAAACAAGTTGAAATGTGTGAATGTAGTCATAAAGATTGTAATTTATTTTAAAAATGGGTGCAGATTCATGCATTTAGTGATGTAAATAAATTTCATTTTAAACTATATAACTTAGTGATATTCAAAATTTGATTACATTAAAATAACTTAAATTCATTGATTTCAGTGGGTCTACTCAGAATATAACTAATGTTGGATACTGTATTTTCACTCTCTCCTGATTAAAATCCTTTAATTAATACAAATGTGATTTAATTATATGACAATTTGCCTCTAAATGTACCCAATATTGTACTTTTTAGGTCTTTTAAAACTTCTAGTAGCCGAATCAACAAGCGAAAATTTAAACCACCTGCCTTAAACACAAATACAATAACTACGGGAGCTCTGAGTCCAGAAACTATTATAAATCTGGCAAACAATATGATTCAGACATTTCATCTGAATAAAGATCAGGCTACGGCACTGCTTCAGATAGGTGCCATGATGACATTGCAAGGAATTGATACAGAAACTGGGAAACGGCAAGCCCTTCCAATAACAATCATACACGGTAAATTGTTTTATACGAACTTAAATAGCTTGCTTCTACAGTTCTGTCTTTATTTCAAACATTTAATGGACTACCCTCACTTTGCCAGCAACTCCTCATTGTACCACCAATCAAGTGGAGAAGTGTGCCTCCAGCAAGGGCCCATGTTCAGCAGCCCATGGGAAGTCCTGAAAGAGGGTGCTGTGGAGAGGAGGAGGGCTTGAGCTGGCCTGGGATCTACTGTTACTGCTTGATGATATTGGACCCAATTTAGGTCTGATGGCTCCATTGCATTGGCTCCAGTGTGGCCCAACACTTCTCCTACCCCACCCTTCCACCCAGTGTGAGCAGAAGGACTGCAAGGACAGCGGTGGACCCATCGCCCTGTTGAGCCTTGCCAATCCTCGGTGGGGATTTAGATTGTAGCACCATAGCTACAAGCAGGTGGCATAAATTTGGGCACTCCAGAATCAGTGCTGGCCCCATGGCAGAAAAACATTCCGTGCTCCTTAAGTTAAGGATGCTGTACTTGCCGTTATTATTATTTTTATTAATCTCCTTCCACACTTCTAAAGGTGATATGCAAGTTATAACAAAACTCAGGGGAGAGTTTTGTCTCAACCTGCCACTATCACAGCACACTCAGATGATTTTGTTAGTGAACTTTCAACTGTGGTACCGGTTACCCTTTTCGTTTAGTTAGTTACAGCTATGTATATGTGGTTAAGAATATTTTGTATGTTATTTTGCATTTACTTGGGCTGAATCTCTGATTTCTCTACATACAGGTGTGTTTGGATCTGGAAAAAGTTATTTGCTGGCCATTGTTATCTTATTCTTAGTACAGATCTTTGAAACTGGTGAAGGAACTGATGGCAAAAAGTCAGTGCCATGGAAAGTACTGATCTCTTCTTCCACAAATGTTGCTGTGGACAGGGTACTGCTTTGGTAAGTACACACTGTTCTGTATAGGACATGTTTTGTTTTTCTCTTGCTGCTTCAATAACTTGTTTGTGTTGTTAACTCATAAACTCTGCCACCTTCCCTGGATCCTTCAAAGTAGCACTATGTGTCTTCCACTTTCCTTGTTAAGTTTACTAACCCACAATGTTGTTAGGGATGTTGTATAGAAGGCACTTCCAAAACTAACTTTCGAAAGCAACCTTTTGTAGAGTTATGAAAAGAATACCACTTTTCACTGTATGAATGGTGTGTCCATATTGCCTTGTATTTTTTTTAAGCTACATGCAGATTTAGGGGGTGTACAGGGCAGGGGGAGAAGCCCCATTGCACTAATGGGAGTCCTTCTATTGGCTCCTGCTAGTGCTTCGGGTTAGTTGTATCTGGCCCCACAGCTGTCTTTGTCCCTGAAGCAGTCATTTGGAAAAGAGACTTACCTCCTCACCAGAATTGCTACGATTGGTAGAGACTTTCTCCAAAAGCATTGGCATTCTCCAAGTTTGCATATGAGCATTTCCTGTTTTAAAACGGATGGGTAAAGAATGTGGAAAGATGAAATTAAAATAAAGGTGCTAGAATTCATTATAGTAAATGTTAGTTCGTGTCTTTTTCCTTCCCCCACAGCCTCCTAGATCTTGGATTCGAAGAATTTATTAGAGTGGGAAGTATTAGAAAAATTGCTAAGCCAATTCTTCCTCACAGGTAACATGCCTAACATCTTCAGCCTGTTTGTTGTTATTTAATAGAACATTTTGTGTGACATATATCATTTGAAAGTGAATGAAATACCACATACACTGAAAACTTGAAATAATTAAGTCAAATTCCCCAGCTGTAATTTTGCGTGTGTGAGAAAAACAATAGATGCAAAGTAAGTTACTCATTTAAAACTTGGATGCTGTAGTTGGTCTGCCACTTAGCCGTAGGCAAGACATTTCCAGGCCAGTATATTGTGTGTTGTTGATAGTAAGTCCCACTCAGTTCCTTGGAGATGTTGGTAAATAAGTATGCATATGGCTGCAACCGTAATCTGACTAAGGCTTGGTTTGCCCTCTTCACGGGACCCCTGTTGAATTGTGTTTTCTACCAGTTTGGCTTGTAGCCAAGCAGGGTTTGTGTGGAGACCCCAATTGTATAACCAGTTCTGCCTCGTGGAACCTATACAAGCAGTGGCCACAATTTGTGTGATCTTTCCAAGGCACCACGAGTATACAAAATCATATTGATTAAGCTATCGGCTTCACACAGAGCTGCAGGTTTAGTCAATCAACACTTCCATATAGCCCTGTGCCCTCTATACAATACAATTTCATACCATTTCCCCTCCTCCCCCCTCCCCCAGGACTTTCCCCAGCTTTCATTACTGTTTTATTAGTTCATTTTTCTTTCTGCATATTGTCTATTTAACATTTGTTTTCATGCTATTCTGAATCTTGATTTTTGATAAATTTTCAAAAGACCAGAAGCATTACAGGATCTGCACATGGCGTGTTTTGTTACTATCTTAAGGAACCTATTTCTAGATTTCCCCACCAAACTACATGGAAAACAGAAGGGTGTATTTTACATATGTTTCTTTACTATGACTACATTGTTTTCATTCAATATTATTATCTACAATTGAACAATATGTTTAAAGCTTGCATGCTGGCTCAGGATCTGAAAGCGAACAACTGAAAGAATTGCTTGCTCTGATGAAGGATGATTTAACCCTAGCAGAAAAGATCTTTGTAAGAAAGACCATTGAACTCCATAAGCTGGGAACCAACAAAGCTCTCCTGCAACAGGTGAAATAAAATTAAGTGGCATAAAATAAGTATGTGCTGTACTAATGTTGTACAATGATGGTGGAATAAAATCTCTCCTCCCAGTTGTACCAGCTCCCAAAACCCTCTCCAGAAGATTGGGGGGCTCTGAACAATGGGGGCTATGGGGTATGGGACTGCGGTGTGAGGAGGGAATTACCCAAAATTGAGTTGGGGGATCTTGCACTGGTGGAGCTATTGCTGGTGCAAGGTCCTTTGATCTGAATTAGTTTCCCTACACCTACTATTGATTTGGATCAGGATCATAGCTGTGGCAAAAGGTGAACATAGGAAGCGGAGTAAGACAACAGTAAATCACACCAAGAAAACTGGAGGTAACTTTATTAGCAAAACAGGATCTTCTCAGGAGTGTCGGGCCTAATGAATACAGCAACTCAGGTCTTGCCACCATGAAGCAAGTTACCGAGGCTAAAGGTCCCCACCTCCTCTCCAGGGTTTTCCCCAAGCAATTGGTGATGTTGCATGTGTGTCTGTTTTTGCTCCTCACACTTCATGCCTCTTCTGGTTTTGGGAACCCAGTGAGGGAGGGGAGCTTGTCACAGCAAGAAGAGGAGACACCCATGCCTTGTCACAAGCCTGACCCATCTCTGCCTCTTGGCCTCCCTCCTCTTCTGCTTCCATTTCTGCCTCTGATTCTGGACTTCTCTCTTCTCACTAAGCCCTGTGACCTCTTCAGCTGTTACCTCTCCTCCTCCCATCTCTCTCTTCTCATTGTCGTCCCTTCACCAATCCCTAGGCTGTGAGCCTTCTTCCCTTGGGCGTTTCCCAGCTGGTTCCTCCCACCATTCCTCTGCGTCCAACTAGTCCGTGACACTGCCTTATACTGTGCCAGACCATTGGTCAATCTAGCCCAGTCTTGTTTATTCTGATTAGCAGCAGCTCTCCAGGGTTTCAGTCAGTAGACTCTTAATCTCAAGAGTCATCGGTTCAAGCCCCATGTTGGGCAAAAAGATTCCTGCATTGCAGGGGATTGAACTAAATGACCCTTGTGGTCCCTTCCAACCCTACAATTATGATTCTATGAACCCACAGTGCCATGACCCCTCTTCCACTGAGCCTTGATCCCTTCCCCTTGCCACTATCTCAATCACTTTTGAGATGTATGAGTAACTTGTTTTAAGCATTAGAACCCACAGCATATGGCTATATGAAAGATACACATGGGATGTTTTCTTTTTGCTCCCCCCATAACATAGGTAAGGGTAGTTGGAGCTACCTGTGCTGCCTGCCCATTCTCTTGCATGAAAAATCTTAAATTCCCTATAGTAATTCTGGATGAGTGCAGTCAGATGACAGAACCTGCATCTCTTCTTCCTATTGCAAGGTAGTGCCTCTTTTAATGTTACAACTAATTGATGGTTGAATTTCTTATCTTATTCTTGTATGTATTAAAAAGCTTATGAACTTGAGAAAATGGTTTAGTCAAAATAGATTGACTAAATGTTCTATGCAGCAGTGCATAAGGTTTTATGCAGCAATGACTGCAGTCTGCACTAAAAATATAAAATGATGTAATTGGAATAAAGTATGTAGGTCTTCACCAGTTTTCTGAATTCCAGTAAGTTGTCTTAAGTGTATGCATGCAGAATTAGGAATGTTGCCATTTTGAATATTTGTTCAGATACTTTTGTCACACGTGGAAAGGAGACCCAGGATAGTGGGGCCTGGGAGAAGGCAGTCAGTGCCAGGTGGGATATGCAAAGTGGTTGAAAAGATCTGTTACTGAAATCATGAAGGCAAATAACCAGTCACAGTCCAGGCAAATTTTAGCAGTCCTAAGCCCTGGTATTTTTAATAAGTGGGTTAAGCATGTATTTAAGTCTGTTCTGTTGAAATGCATGATACACAGAATGATGCTTAAGAGAGCTTACATTTGGCTGGAACTTGCCTATTTTTCTTTACAACTAATTTGTAATTGGTTTTTAAACAAATACAAGAACCATTAAACACTCATCCAGCAATGCATCTAATGATGTTTGTTCTATCCATTGACTTTAGACATAAGCTTACACATTCAGTGTTCAAACATAATTACTTAACATAACCTGAGAAGATTGAGATATAGCAAGGTCTTGAATTTGGTCATGTACACAGTTAAAGAAAGAGGTCTACATTTCTGGGAAATTATCTCTTTCCGTTATGCCTTTATTCACCTTCCTGTGTCTGGTGAAACTCAGACATTGCTTTATCCCAGATATTATTTTCCCATGTGTTCAGAGGTACAGTATTTCAGAGGTTCTTTCATTGTTGAGCTATCGCTAATCATGCTATGGTCAGAAAGAAGCCTAATAGTTCTCTGTGGTGCAAGGTAGAGCCCAAGTCTCTGTCTAAAGAGAGTAGGGCCAAGGCAGGACTTGGAGAAAGAGGTTGGCTTGTGATTGCAAGGAAGATGAAAGCTTAATTCCCTGTTGTTGTAGCCACAGACTGCATTCTTATTATATTATTTCATTTTAGGGCACTAGGGAATGAACTTCATTTTGTACAATGGTGTAGTTGATGTTAAAACCTAGGACTAAAAGGCAGCACACACATTTTAAAAAGAAAATAAATAATGTATGATGGTCAAAAGTGTTTTTTGGGTGTTTATTTTTAAGGTTTGAGTGTGAAAAGCTGATTTTGGTTGGAGATCCTAAGCAGCTACCACCCACTATTCAAGGGTCTGAAAGTGCACATAGTAATGGCTTGGAGCAAACCCTCTTCGATCGACTCTGTTTGATGGTATGTCCTGCTATTCATCCTGAAAAAGATATTCCTTCTATGATGCTAACCTTATTATGTGACAGAACTTTGCTTTCTTAACTTAATTTTGAAGACATACCTCTCTGCTCCATGCACAACGTCCAACCCCATTCTGGGAGCTGCCAGGAGGAAGGTCTATGTGGAAAAGTCATCTTCTGTGCACTGCCTTCTGCTGGCATTTCCCTGGCTCAAACTCACAACGTCTGGCTATAGTTGTGACCCAATGACTGTTACTCATTTTGCTCTCTGAAATGTACCAAAAGATATAACATGATCCTAAAAATGTAGGTAGTTTTTAGTACTGGTATGTACAGTCTGACAACAACTTCCATTTTTTTCTCCCTCATAGGGACATGAGCCAATATTGCTTAGGACGCAGTATCGTTGTCACCCTGCTATATCTGCCATCACCAATGACCTGTTTTATGAGGGGAGCCTGCTGGATGGCATTTCTGAAGCAGATCGAAGCCCTCTGATTGACTGGTTACCAACACTTTGTTTCTATAACGTCAATGGCTTAGAGCAGGTACATGTTATATTTATGTTTAAACTGTTAAGATTATATCATGCTTTATTATTGCCAGAGCAGTGTTGGATTATTTGGGACAAGTTGGTTACAAACAAAGGCATCAGTTTTGGATTTGAAACTTGCTTGTTTTTGAAGGTGCAATACAGAGTTTATGTAGCAATAGAAGAAGAGGACAATAACCCCTACTGTTGCTGCTTTTCAGTAGCTGGCATTTGTGGCATAGAGCCTCTGAACCTAAAGCTTCCATAAAGCCATCGTGACTAATATCCATTAATAGACTTCTCCTCTATAAATTTGCCCATAACATCTGCCTATCCCCTTTGTTCTTTTATTTGCACATGCTACTGAAGCACAGTCCAGCTCCCACTTTCCCAGGGCTTAATTTCCATAGCTTTTCCAATTCCTTATGCAGCCAACTAATCAATATTTTGACCTTGAAATCTTTTTACTTGAATTGAGACTTGGATAATGCAATGCTGCTTTAGAATGCTTATCCTTCTGTTTTGGGATAGAAGTACACTTTGGTTAAAAATCATATTCAGGATGTTGCTCAATATGTGGGCCATAACTCTTTTTTGAGGCTTAAATCCTTCACCCGAAACTACATGGAAGGAAGTCTCAAATATTGCAATCAAACACAGGACTTCTTTGCAAAGATGCTACAGGAAAGCCATTGATAATTAAATATCATTTAGAAATGTTGAAGGCTCCTTTTATATCAGTTATTTGGTCATTTAGCAAAGGGGTAAATCATGTTTTTGACCTTGTAGGCCATATCCATCGGTATGTCTCCCCCCACCCTTCCAAGTGGGCCACTTTAACAGGTGGCCTATGCACCTGTCAATCACCTGACATCACCATTTTTCCTTTGCAGCATGGCTTGTACTCAAGTTTTGTGGCAAAGAAAGATCCCAGCAGAGCTTGAAAACAGCATTGTTCAGCTGAATGGCACTGTTTTAAGTCCTCTTTTGGGCAGGGATTGGCTACCTTCAGGCACTCCTGACTGGGAGTGCCTAATTGTAGCTGATCCTGAAGTCACCACTGATCAGCTGGTCACAGCTGGCTTCCAGCCCCACTTTCCACAGTGATCATCTCCAGTTGGGAGAAGGAAGCTTTATCTCTGAAGTAGCTCCCATTCTGGGCAGAGAGCTTTATCACTGGAACACTTAATTTCATGTGGTGAAACAGACACTGTTGAAGTGGCTTCACCTGTTGGGTGGGAGTTTCTTCACACAAGTATACAGCATTCCACATTATTTCAAACCCATGTGTGTCAGCATCACATTGGAAACTATATTGCAAAGGCTACATGATAATTAGACCGAAATTATTATGAATTAAGCTTTTTTCTTTGTTCCCCTAAGTGGGCCAGATGATATTCCATGGGCTTTCTTACATTAAAGGTAAAGGGACCCCTGACCATTAGGTCCAGTCGTGACTGACTCTGGGGTTGCGGCGCTCATCTCGCTTTATTGGCCAAGAGCCGGTGTACAGCTTCCAGGTCATGTGGCCAGCATGACAAAGCCGCTTCTGGCGAACCAGAGCAGCACACGGAAACGCCGTTTACCTTCCCGCCGGAGCGGTACCTATTTATCTACTTGTACTTTGACGTGCTTTTGAACTGCTAGGTGGGCAGGAGCTGGGACCGACCAACGGGAGCTCACCCTGTCGCAGGGATTCGAACCGCCGACCTTCTGATCAGCAAGCCCTAGGCTCTGTGGTTTAACCCACAGCGCCACCTGGGTCTTTCTTACATTACATAGTATGATGTCTGTTTCTTTTTCTCTAGGTGGAAAAAGACAACAGTTTCCACAATTTGGCAGAATCATATTTCACTGTCAAATTAATCCAGTCTCTGATTGCCAGTGGAATAGAAGGATACATGATTGGAGTAATATCCCTCTATAAATCACAAATGAGCAAGGTATATGTTGCACACCGAAACACATTTCAGAAAAATATTTATCAGTACAGTATTGATGTAAAAACTAATTTTAGTTTTCTGTTTTAATTTTCTGTTTTCCAACAAGCTTTTTCCTTGCTTTCTTATTGAGACCTTCTACCTTCGCTAAGCACCATTACATTCAAAACTAACTAAAGGTTAATTAAAAATTACCCCATCTTTTTACAGACAGATAGCAATTTCTCAATAAGCATAGAAATGGTTTTACTTCAGTAGGGTGATAGTCTGTCTTAAGTCAGAAGAAACCTTAATTAATATTTACATTTTGCATGTCTGTTTGTTGTGAGCAAGTTCAAAACTTAATTTTATTAAGTTATTAATAAAATTTAAATTTAATTTTATTTAATTTGAAAAACAATAAATGTAATTATCTGGATCTGTTTTTGTCTGCAGATTTGTAACTTGCTTAATGCTGTACATTCAGATGCTTCCCAAATTAAAGCAGTCCAAGTGTCCACTGTTGATGCCTTCCAGGGAGCAGAGAAAGAAATCATTATATTATCCTGTGTAAGGACAAAACAAGTTGGCTTCATTGATTCAGAAAAGAGAGTGAATGTGGCATTGACAAGAGGGAAGCGACATTTATTAATAGTGGGAAATCAAAACTGTCTAAGCAAGAACAAACTATGGAGATGTATCATTCAGCACTGTGCAGGTAAAGCAGCTTATTTTTAAAATATAGACAGCTATTGCTATATTGCTCCCAGAGAATCTAGTGCAATAAAACATAACCTTCTTTGTGTGTCAATACTTGTAAGTTCTTTAATAGGGAAACATTTATTCCTGATGAAAAAATCGGTGTGGTGTATGTGTAACTATTGTAACTGTTAGGTTGATTCTAAACATGTTTACATTACAAAGTCGCACTGATTTAAAAATACTTACAAGTAAATATAGTCCTTAGTTGACTTTTTGGCACCAGCTAAAAACATTAGCTTTCAGCTTTAACAGGCATGGCAGGCTGTTGTACAAGAAGCCCAAATCCAAACCTCTCTTGGGTGTGTAGATTCTTTGTAGATTCTTGTATCTAGGCCACTCTGTTTAGTGGCTAAATATTAAAAACTAAGATTGCTTTAATATATAATTACACTGTTTCACTACAGGAAGAAAAAATGGATTACAGCCCGTTAGCCAATGTGAGCAGCAACTGAATGACATTATTAAATCTTACGTGGAAAGGAAGAAGGAGGAAGAAGAAATGAACAAGGAAAATAAAAGAAAATCACTATCACAAAAAAACGAGTGATTAACTTTGTGCTATTTCTATGTAAATTATTTAAAATACATTGAAAATCACTGTTAAAACTTGTTAATTGTTTTATGTCCCACCAGTACTCTAGTTAGCTTTCCCCAACCTGATGCCTTTCAGGTGTTTTAGACTACACCTCCATCAGCCCCATCCAACATTCAAAGCATCAGACATGAGGTTGGGGAAGGCTGGTCTAGTTACGTACATCAAAAGGTACACAAAAGGCTGTGAAAATCATAGATATGATCACTAGAAAGTGGGCTTTCCTTTCAAAATGAGCTTTTTACTTATATGTAGTTATTTTAATTGTTATAATGACATTTTAAGTACTCTGGAATAAAGTCAGAATTTTAAAATTGCTTTTAATTGTGGAATTTTTTTTTCCAATAGGGAATTAAACTTTTAGATGGATTTATCATGGGTAGTATCTGAATAGGCTTTGTGTTTTATATAAAATAGTCTTATGGATGAAAGCTTATTGAGAAAAGAACAAAAAAAACTGGTGGCAATTAAAAAAATATTCTGCAGGTTGAGTTTATCACTCAACAAGATAGCTCAGTCAGTAGGGCATGAGGCTTTGAATCTCAGGGCCGTGAGTTTGAGCCCCACGTTGGGCAAAAAGATTCCTGCATTGCACAGTGTTGGGCTAGATGAGCGCTGTGGTCCCTTCCAACTCTACAATTCTGTGATTCGATTAGATTGAATATATACACTATTGATCATCATGGTGTGTTCTTCAATATTGTACCTAATTTCTGCAGCATATTTCTACTGTGAGGTTGTTGGGCTGTTCCCACGCTTTAAAGCAGCAGCCTTTTACATTTGCAACCGTATCATTTCCACCATAGATTCTGACAACTCCTCTTAGGCTGTCTGAGACTAAAACACTCTTTCATAGCAACGATCGAAAACAATTTTGAAACCACACTTTTCAGTTCATGAAGTTTCTAGCTCTAGCTTTCATTTTCGCTTTGCCTTGCTTTTTATGGAAGGCCTCTTATTTTTCTACTTTTCTTGCAAACTTAGAACATTTTCCTGCAATGGAGGAGGGAATCGTAGGATGGGTTGCTCCTTCCCCTCTTGCTCCACTGGGCAGGATTATTCAAATGAAGATTGAGTTGCCCAGTGACAGTGGCAACCCCTCTCCAGTTTCCTTCATGCCTGGCTTCATGGCAGGTTTCATCATGACAAAGTTCCCTCTTTTATGGTCTGGCAATTTATTCTCTCCCCACCTCATTACCTTGTCTTTGCAGAGCTAGTGGACTTTGCAGGAAAGGGAGGTTCCTGTTGCCATCTGGGATACCTTTTAAGCAGCTTGTGTGAGCATGAGCTCTCCTGCCTTCCCACTGGGCTGTTCAAATGAGGGCACAACTGGCACCACTAGACCCTCCAGCCAACCGGGCCTTGCAGTCAACAGCCTCAACCATGGGATTCGCAGAGATGCTGGGAAGTAGAGGAAGTTGCAAGGCAGTTTTTAACAAGTGTTGTTAAACTTATTCTTGCATTTCTCACTTTTGTAACACAAGTGAGAAACCTGATCTTTTAAAGATTATGAAATTAGCACGAGCTACTGCTCTAATGCCAACCTCCTGCCAACCTAGCAGTTCGAAAGCACATCAAAGTGTAAGTAGATAAATAGGTACCGCTCCGGCGGGAAGGTAAACGGCGTTTCTGTGCGCTGCTCTGGTTTGCCAGAAGTAGCTTAGTCATGCTGGCCACATGACCCGGAAGCTGTACGCCAACTCCCTCGGCCAGTAAATCGAGATGAGCGCCGCAACCCCAGAGTCATCCGCGACTGGACTTAACGGTCAGGGGTACCTTTACCTTTACCTTACTGCTCTAATGATGGGTTATCTTACAACCCCCCCCCCAGGTATCTATTAAGCACTTCCCTGCACAAATGCTTCCTTCCCTTCCAGTTTAGCATGCCAAAGCCAGAAGCATAGAAACCTGGTGTCTGAATGCAGCTAAGTATGATCAGTTGAGTTGTGTAATCCTAACTGTACTTACTTGCAAGCAAGTTTCATTTAAACTTCAGAAAAGTTGGACGCCCCCCCCCCCCAAATAGATAAATCTATGGGCCACAAGCCCATGGAAAAATTAGAAGGAATATCTTAAATTCTCTGTAAAGTTAACGTTTCTACAAAATAATTAGTAGGTACATAGTTATATATTTCAAAATCTTCAGAGTACTTCACATGTATTATCTGAGTAATCCTAAATAATTCCTCGTGTGTTTCTCCCCATAGGGAAAATACCAGCTTCTGGAGGGCAAGGGAAGCAGTTTCCATTGGGAATATAGCATTGTAGGGAAAGGGTTAATTTCCCCTCTATGGCATCTATTGAAGCTGCCTCATCAAGCACAAACTTTTCAAGTTGATTTTTGAAAAACAGGAAATCCTATTTCCCAGCACACTATGGAAAAGTAAAAGAGGGTAGTGTAGAAACTTTTTAACAATTTCTTTTTTAAAAAAAATATGTTCTCTGCTTTCTCAGATAGTATTTTATAGAAAATACTAATACAGTGATTTGGCTTGTGATCTCCTAAAACTCTTATGTTGTGTCGTGGCCGAAGTAATCCAGATACACATCTTCATGAAACAGCTCTTTATTTTAGGAAGACAGGACTGAGGGAACTTAGGGTAGGCGGTTACATTTATAGGAGAGAGAGGCTGGCAAGGAAAAGATACATTTTGGAGGGAACAATCTCAAGCAATCACACAGCAGCTTTTTGGTGGGAACCAATAAAGCTGAGGATCCAAATGCAGCAGCTTAAATGAACCAATAGTAGCTGTTCCTTCTGGAACAGGAATGCATTTACTTTACAGACAGATAACCTTTGAATCAATACACAACACTCCCCCACACCATGTTGACACTATACACAAAATCTTTCAGGTGCTGTGGTGGTCTGCGAATTCTGCTGGATCGCCTAACCCCTGGTGTAGCACCACTAGGACTATTTGTGGTTAGGCTTCCCTCTCCAGTAGTTTCTGGTACCTCGGCAGGCCCTGATGCGCTAGACAGTTCCCCAGGCTCATTTGTTGTTACCGGGTTCGGATCGCCCGTGGCAGCCTCAGTTTCCTGACTCTCTGGGCCCTCCACCTCCTGTAGCCCCGAACCTGCCTGCCCTGATGGCGGGGAATCACTGACCTCTGGCGTCACAGATTGTGACTCCTCCCCACTGTGGCTTGCCCTGCCCGGAGCCCTGCGCCTCAACTGGTCGATGTGGCGGCGCATCACCCTGCCATCCTCTACAAAATATGACACTGGCCCGCTGGGCCGCGTAACCACCCCTGGTACCCATGTGGGCCCCCTGGCATAATTCCGGACCCAAACCAACTCCTCCGCAGCCAGGTACCGTGTTCTGTCGCCCTCAGCGGCTGGTGGCTCTCTAGCAGAGTGGACGGGCACCTTGTCAGGGTGAACGAAGTCCAGAATTGTTGCTAGTCTCCTCCCCATTAATAGTTCTGCTGGTGACTTGCCCGTGGCTACACATGGTGTTGTGTGCTGCAGGAACAGCATCCTTGCAATGCGGGCAGACCAATCCCCTTCCAGCAGACGTACAATCGCTTCCTTGGCTGTACGCACCATCCGTTCGGCTTGCCCATTAGAAGATGGGTGGAACGGCGCAGATGTTGCCCTTCTAATGAAATTGTCGGCCAAAAACCCCCTGAATTCTTGGGACACAAATGCCGCCCCATTGTCTGACACAACGGTTTCAGGTAGTCCGTGGGTCGCGAATAGTTTGCGGAGGACCCTGATCACGGCTGCAGACGTCATGTTAGACACAAGTGAAACCTCTAACCATTTAGAATAAGCATCCACTACAATCAAGAACACCTTTCCTTGAAATGGGCCCGCAAAGTCTATGTGCAGCCGACTCCCCGGTTTCCTGGCCCGCTCCCACCAATGCACGGGTGCCCTGGGCATTTCTGGGCGCGCTTCTTGGCATGCCTGACAGGTGCGCACCCATTGTTCGATATCCTTATCCAAACCTGGCCACCACACATAGCACCTGGCTAACAATTTCATCCGCACCATGCCCGGATGCCCCATGTGAAGAGTGTCCAGTATCTTGTTATGCAGGGACCCTGGAATGACCACTCTGTCTCCCCACAGAATGCAGCCCTTGTGGAGTGACAGCTCGTGTTGTCTTGCCGTAAAGGGTCTAAATTCCTCCTCCTGTGTCCCCCTGGGCCATCCCCTCCCCACCCAGGCAAGAACACGGGCGAGGACGGGGTCCTTCCTTGTGCGTTCAGCAATGTCAGTAGCTGTCACAGGAGGTCCAGGCAGCGCCTCCAACATCATAACGTGCTCGGCCGGGGCTGGATCGACATCACCCGTTCCAGGCAGGGGAAGACGGCTTAGCGCATCTGCATGGCACAACAGCTTACCCTTCACATGACACAGTTCGTATTGAAATCCATTCAAAAAAATGGACCAGCGGAGCATGCGAGGGGACAAAATTTGAGGTGTTTGCTTATGAGGGCTAAATAGACCCAGTAGGGGCTTGTGGTCTGTTTGAATCGTGAAGGATCGGCCGTACACATAGTCATGGAACTTCTTAACCCCCGTAACTATGGCCAGCGCCTCCTTATCAATCTGAGCGTAGTTGCGCTCTGTGGAGCTCAATGACCTGGAATAAAACGCGATCGGCCGCTCCGAGCCATCTGACTCCCTGTGACTCAGGACTGCCCCCAACCCATATTGGGATGCATCACACGCCAGTACCAACGGTTTAGCTACGTCGTAGTGTGCCAGCGTGCTACTCTTTGACAGCATTCCCCGTAGTGCGTCAAAAGCTTCTTGCTGAGGTCGTCCCCAACGCCACACACAGTTCTTTTGAAGCAGTTTATGCAAAGGTTCGGCTATTGATGCCTTGTGCGGAACAAATGCGTGATAGAAATTTATGAGTCCCAAAAAACTCTGCAGTTCAGTCTTATTACACGGTGTCGGTGCTTCGGAGATAGCCTTTATCTTAGTATCCATGGGGTGAATGCCTGCAGCATCAATTCGGTACCCTAAAAAATCCACAGCAGCCACCCCAAAACTACATTTCTCCTTTTTAAGCTTCAGGCCCACATCCCTGAATTTGCACAGAACTTCCCGGACGCGTTCCAGCAGCTCTAGAGAGTCCTTTCCCGCTATCAGCACATCATCAAAATAAGGGAGCACCCCCGGCAGACCCCTCAGCAAGCGTTCCATTAGGCCTTGGAATATGCCAGGGGCTACGCAAACCCCAAACTGTAGTCTATTCACCTTGAAGGCGCCCTTGTGTGTGACAATTGTTTGGATTTCTGCAGATGCTGGAGTTACCGGCAGCTGCTGATAAGCCTGCGCCAAATCGATCTTCGCAAAAATCTTTCCTCCAGCCAGCTTTGCCAATAGCTGAGACACAACCGGAATGGGGTAAGAGTTTCCCCTGATGGCCTTATTTATTGTACATTTGTAATCTGCACAAATTCGAATCTCCCCATTCGCCTTCAGGGGTGTGACAATGGGAGTTTCCCATCTGGCTGAGTCCACTGGTGAAAGTACCCCTTGTTGTACTAGTTTATCTAGTTCTGTCTCTATTTTTGATTGCAGCGCGAATGGTACTCGCCTGGGCTTGAACCGAATCGGTGCAACCCCTGGATCCAGCTCTAGGTCAATTGGAGCCCCCTTGTAGCATCCCAACTGCCCATTGAACAATGCTCCAAACTCCTTATACAGGGTGCCAAATGTCTCTGGAGCTACCTGGACTGCGTGGAGCCCTGAGATTCCCAGACCCAAAGCCGGAAACCAGTCTGTGCCCAGCAGGCTAGTGCGCTTCCCTTTGGCAATCACTAGCTTCAATGCCGCTCTCCTATCACGGAACTGTACATTGACAGTGCACATTCCCAGAATATGTATGCGGCCAGCAGAATAAGACTGTAGCGTAGCTGGGAATGGCTCTAACATGGGTAACTTACCCCTAGAGAATAATGTTCTGGCTGTGTCGTCAGACACTATGGAGAACCCGGATCCAGAATCCACCTCCATGTAGCACTGCCTCTTGTTGATCAAAACCCGCACCGAAGGCTTTCTCTGGGCGGGGAACTGAACAGTCTTGCCCTCGATTTGTGTAAGGTAATTGCAGTCGTCGTAAAGGTAAGTTGATGTAGCCGTCCTCCGACCCCCTGGTTTCGATGGTCCAGGTGTGCTTGTGGCCCCCGACCTGCATACCCTTGCTATATGCCCCGTTTTCCCACACGCTCGGCACACAGCCTCGCGGAACCGACAATTCTTCCTATTGTGCGTTCCGCCACAGCCCGGGCATGCAGCTTGACGGTCTTTGTGTGCCGTTCCCTCCTGTCTCACCATCTCTATTCCCTGCTCCGGACTCTGGTTGGGGCTGGCATCCTGGTCGTCCACGGAGTGAGCAGCCTCTCCTGCCACTTTTGTAGCTCTCTGGCCCGGGTTTTGTTCCTCTTTTTCCTCATTTTCTGTTGCGATCGCCTCTTGGAGTGCCGTTGCCAGATCCATTTCTTGTTTTGCCGCAATCCGCCTGCGGCCCTTGCTGCTGCGGAGGCCGCACACGAACCGGTCCAGCAGTGTTTCTTCCAGGTTGGCAAACTTACAGTGCCTTGCCAGTTTCCGTAGTTCGGCAAGGAAAATGGACACTGTCTCTCCAGCTTGTTGATGCCTTTTATGAAATTCAATGCGCCAGGTCATCTTAGACGCCGTAGGATTGAGATGCCTCGATAAATGGTCTGTGACATCCTTGAACGTGGCCTCCTGCAGTGTTGTGGGGGCCAGTAGTGCTCGAGCCAACTCAAAGGTCTCTGCCCCACAGCAACTCAGTATCAAGGCTTTTTTTTTGTTCTCATCAGTGACCCCCTTTGCAGCCACTCCGAATTCAAAACGCTCGAGGTAAGCATCCCACGCCTCGGATGCTCCGGGATGAAATGGTTCCATGAACCGTGACGCCGCCATTCCTCCGGAACTGAGTTGTCCTGTCAGTTTCAGGGAGTCCTGTCTTCTGGTATCAGGACGCTAAGGTCGGGAAGCTGGTGTTCCGCCCTTCAAACGGCCTGAATCCCATCCTCGTCGCCAGTATGTTGTGTCGTGGCCGAAGTAATCCAGATACACATCTTCATGAAACAGCTCTTTATTTTAGGAAGACAGGACTGAGGGAACTTAGGGTAGGCGGTTACATTTATAGGAGAGAGAGGCTGGCAAGGAAAAGATACATTTTGGAGGGAACAATCTCAAGCAATCACACAGCAGCTTTTTGGTGGGAACCAATAAAGCTGAGGATCCAAATGCAGCAGCTTGAATGAACCGATAGTAGCTGTTCCTTCTGGAACAGGAATGCAGTTACTTTACAGACAGATAACCTTTGAATCAATACACAACATCTTAAATTTGTTTTTTGTTTTTTAAAGTTAAAAAACATAGATTAAACCTGATGGTCTCATAAAATAAAGACCGTCCATTAGGTGGTGCCAGCGTACTCTCTTCGGTCCATACTTTAGTGTTGAGAGAACTACCAAGGGTCATCTAATTTTTAAAAGAAATGAAGAAAGAAAATTTGCGTAATCTCACATGAATTTAAGATAATTATTCAGATGCGATGCATGTCTGTTGCCAACAGACTGAAGTTGTTCTCAGGAAAACTAAAACTTTATTGCACTCTTAAGACTTTGTAGGCTATCTGCGTTTCTAGAATGAAAGTAAGCTTCACTATCACATTTTGGTTATTTTTAAAAGGATTTATTTTAGCCCAAGCTGCTGCTAAGGCCACTAATAAGCAAAGTGTGGAAGAAGAAGGAATAGTCAAGGGATGAATAGCATCTTTTAAATTACTGGTGACACCCCTGTTCCAGCTCCCTAAAATCTCAATCAACAATCCATTAGAACTCAACAGGAGTAAAACTAAATCCTCGTTTAAGTGTATTTATCCGATCTCTTTTCTCTCTTTCAAATGCTAAATCCATTTCAGCATATGCCCCTTCTTTCTCTCGCCTTTCTCTAAAGGCTGGCAGCCTATACTTCTCTTGTAAATATGAAAGATGCTAATCATATGACATATCACGTCTCAGTCGGAGCTTGGAATAAAGCCTTGAGATTTGGGATCATTGCCTCCAGACAACAGCTTCATCAGCCGGAAAGTTGGTTTTTTTTCTCCTTTCCTTCAACTCTCAATCCCTTCTTTGTCTGGGGGAAAATGCAGCCAACTCAAGCTACCCTGGCCATATGGTTCACTCTGTATTTTCTTAGTTGAATTCTGAATTGTTTCTGTGACTTGCTAAGGGCTTTTTTTTTCCTTTTTTTTGGGGGGGGGAAGTCTGTATAAAGACATAGACGGCCTACTTGTACGGAGACGGCTTTTACGAAGGTGCTGCATGATCTTCATGTGTCCATTTCACATAATCTGCCGCTATTTTGCAGAAACTGCTTTCTGCTGCTGAACGCACTTTTCATCTGTACCCGAAACGGCCTCGGTAGCAAGTCCCATTCATTGATTTCTAACACTTTCCACGAGTGTTTCATCCCATGTGATGTACTCTGAATGATGGAGGTGTGTGTATGTGTGTGTATGTGTATATATATGTGTGTGTGTGTGTATACACACACACACACATATATATATATGAACCTGTCAGATTTTCTTTTCTCTCTCTCCCCCGCCTTACTCCCCCCCCCCTGATATCTGTTTGTCTATATCTCCTTCTCCTGCCCCCTCCTTCCCCAAGGGCCCTTTCAACAAATCATTAAATTCTACAGAGGTGGTCAAGCCAGGCCTGCTTTTCATGCATTTGGGAAAAGAAAAGAGTCCTTGAAGTTTAGAAGATGCCCAAGGAAAACTCCTTGAATGACATCAAAAGAATGGGTTTCCATAGCTGTTGAAGCACGAGAGCCATGTAAGCTACACAAAGGCGGGTTGGGGCAGTGGGACTGTCCCGCTGCTCTATCCCAGCACAATTGGGTCACTGAAATAGGGAATTAATTACCATTGGAGAGTGGGCAGCCCATTCACCACTGCCTGAGTTTTATTAAACGCCAATATAAATAACAAAACAACTCTTGTGGCTGCACTATTCCTACACGCCAAAGGAAGGATTAGCTTGGGGATTAACATCTTAAAGTCTATGAGACTTTCTGACTCAAGGCTCGGAGCTGGTAATCGTATTTGTCTCCTGGTTCAGCGATTAGTGCTCTCTCACTCGCACCTTCGCCTGCCTGCCCAATGTCCCTTTTTGCAGGCTTGTCTCTCTGGGCTTCTGGCTGCTTCTCTTCTCACAATCGGCTGTTCTTTTGGCCACATCTATAGAAGAAAGGGAAAGGGAAACTGCGTCTTGGCCGTGCAATCCTCGAGTTTCTGGGAAAGCAGGGTGGGGTGGGGGAGCTTATCGGGGTTCCTAGGGAGGCGAGAGCCTGCCGCCCTGGGAGGAGAAAGCGAGGGAGGGGCTGGAGTTTAAAAATCACTATGTGGAGGGCTGCACCTGCCATGCAAATTGGGAAGCAAACAATCAGAGAGCTACCACATTGTGGCCCTGGCGGGGAGGGGAGGGGGGAGCAGAGAGAATAGTTGCAAGCAAGGGATGCCTCCAAGCTACATGGGTATAGGCATCTCCCAGTGAGACCAGGGAAGGGCGCCCATCTGTCAAGCTGTTTTTCTGCAAAGAAAGTAAAAGAAAATTGCTGTGCCCTCCTCCATAAAAAAACATTTATCTGCTGTATGTCCCTGTAACACACTTTCCCTATCGTTTTTGAGTGCCTGGCTTTAGCAAATGGGTATGAAAAATATATGTCATTACTAGCTTGAGTTCAGTATGTAAAAGATGTCCTAAGGGATTTTTCAAATAACCTTTTGGTGCACGCACAGAGGGAGCTTGTTCCACAAATGAGCCAAATTATTTTGCAGAATCCGAGACTGAGCCCTGTGCCTGCACTGAAATTAAGAGTGGTATTCAAGTTTTACTCCGAGTAGACCTTTTGAAATGAATGGACCCAGCTTAAATACCACTATAAGCCCTCCTTGCTGCAGGGTAATTCAAGGCAGGTTCTCATGTTCTGCTTTGCACCTGGAAACAATAAATAAAAAGTATCTGCACCCTTCTTGAATGTCCAAGATCTTTCATAAGCAGGTGTAGATAACAGTATGGGGGCAGACCGTGTGCAATTCATCCATGCTTCTATGTTTTTTAAGAGGAGAAGTGGTGACTTTTTTACAGACAGCTGTGGACCAGGTATCTCTGCCAAGTATTTTTTTAAAAATCAGTTCTCAGGTATGGAAAAACAGCACTGGGCATCATTCAGAATGGGTGAGCTCCTGAGACTGGAACAGTTGCAGAGGCAAATAACCTCCTTAGTTTTAAGAAATCTGGTACATGTAGTTATATTTGTCTCCCACCCTATACCAGAGTGGGAATGTACTATCTGATAGTTCCCCTCAAAGCCCTGTGAAACAGATTTAAGTCTACCAAGAAACAGACTTGTGAAGGCCACCCAGTAGTAAGTGTCATGCCTGAGCAAGCATTTAAGCCCGGGTTCCCCTTGTCCTACCTAATACTCCTCTGAACTAATTTTCTGTTGGAGGTATCCAGTAGATAAACCTCATTTCTTACTTTTGAGTTAAGTTTATCTCCATTTTGGGAATGGAGAAGAATCCCCCCCCCAAAAAAAAATCCTGTTGATGATAATGACACAAGTATTTGTCCCTTGCCAGAATCCTTTCAGCATTCATCAACTTCAGCCCTCATACTATATATTTTTAATTATTTCTTCGTTTAAATAATTATATACTGTTATGTGGGCATCTCAGGGTGGTGTAAAACAAGATCATAAGTTATAGTACAAGTACAATCAAAACAGTTAAATGCAGCAAGATAAACCATCAGGTAGACTGTAAAAATAACTTTAGAATACCATGGTGGCTGGCCAGCAAAAGCCATGGTAAGCCAAAATATTTTCAGTGTAGCACTGTTGGTTTGTACACTGCCAGAGAGTGTTCGCCACCAGAATGAAAGACAAGGAAATGGAGGATAAAGCTGTGCTCTACCTTCACTGAATGCTAGTTGCTGGAAACCACAAGTGTTATACTCAGGCTCTGCTTTCAGGCTTCCCATAGTTGGCTTTAGTTGGTTTTCAGTCTTCTCATAGGCATTTAGTTGTGAGAGCAGGATGCTGGAGTAAGATGGGCCATTGGCCTGATCCAGCAGGCTCTTTTTATGTTCCTCTGCCTGGTTGATGCCAAATAGACACCTGCGGGTTATGGCACAACCAGGAGGATTTCCATGGGTAATCTCAATTGTCTCAACCTGCTTGCCACACTTATCTCACAGCAGACCTTGGTAGCAGATGCTGCTGGAATAGATTGCCCTATTTGCTCTATGGGTGATTTTCCTGCCTTTCTGAGACCAATATGATAGGGAAGTACAACCTTGTTGTATATGTATTAATGTAGCTAAAGCCTCATAAATGTGTCTGTATTAGTGATAACAATTGCTTTGGTGCATGAAAACTGTCTTCTGCCCAAAGGCAACTGCAAACCACAAGTGGAAAGCACTTTGTACAAACAATAGTGTTTTAATTTCTCATGACCTGGATATATTAGGATGAGAAAGTTTGCTTTACCCCACAACCATCACACACAACGGCTTGATAATGCTTTAAATGGATCCATTTATTTCAGAAATGTGCAGCAAGCAAGCTAGTGCTGCCTGCCAAGTGCTGAACTGTTTGATCTGCCTCTGCGTTTTCTGTTCTAACTTTCTTCAGAAATGTTCAATTGACTTACTTTATTATTTTAATGAAATCTTAAGAGTCTGGGCTCCTTGCTGGTCTTGGACCCCCTAAAATCCTACCCCTTCTACCTGTCTGTTGGTGCCCTGTCAGAGATTAACAGTATGAACAAACTACTTCCTCACCCAAAGCTAGGTTATATAATTTAGTAACTTTTGCAGACTTATTTTCAAAGCTACTACAAATGTGCATGGCAGTCAATCTGTTCTGTACAGGCTATGTCTATAAAATACAGAATGCAAATAAAATATAGTGAATATATATTTTAACAAGCCAATACTAGCAGTGCTTTTTTTTTTAGGGGGCACTCATTTTTGTTAAAATGTATGGCACTTACTGTAACAACTTCATGGCACCTATTTTTCTAGAAAAAAAAGCACTGAATGATAGATGTGTTGTAACCTAGAACAGATCAATTCAGCGGGGACTGAACTGTCTCCATTGCTGCAGTGCAGAGGCTAAGCAAACTTCCAAACAGAGCTTAATTAGTCAAGAAATCTCTGCCAAGTACTGATTAATTCTGTGGTAAATCCACAATAAAGATTGCATCTGAGCACATGCAGAGTGCCTTCCCATCACCAGTGGGGAATTAGAGCCAGTTCCTGTGCATCTTCAAATAGGGCAGGGCTTCCAAGTCAGAATGTCTGGCCAGCAGAAAGACTCAATACCAATCATTTCTCATTTTAGAAATTAACGACGGAGGTGGTATAATAATAAAGTTTCTGATGACATGCAGGATAGCTTTTCCCTTGCTGCTCCTGAACAAAAGACACTCCCTTCACATTTGGGACCAGGAGACAGATCTTGGAACTGTAGCAAGCCCTTATATTTTCCTTGCAGAACTGACCATTACAGTTCTTTCCCCTCAGTAGGCCTCAAAAGCCAAGAAGGAAACATGGTGCAGGGCCTCTTCCAAGGGGGCTCACCAACACCCCCTGTAGGAAACCTTGCAGTGCTGGCATGAGTGTCGCATCACACAACTTGGGCAGCCGGATCGTGGTTTGGGGTCTCTCGGCAACAGTTTAAGGTCTTTCCCCTATAAACTTTAAGGTCTCTGAGGTCGTGCCGACGTTCAAGCTTCTTAGGCACCACAAAGGCTTTTCTAAAGGTCTCCCTGCCCTGTCCTCCCAGTTCCTTGCCCTTTCCCTTAAATCATTTGTGCTCTCCCAGTTCTTGAGCCTTGGCTGCTTTGGCCTTTTGTTGTTCCCCTAAAGGAGGATTGAGCCAAGCGAAAGGGGCTGAAGTTGAACAGTTTGACCCTTGCTGGACAGTTTGGGTGCTGGGATCTCTCCGTCCTTCTGTGCCTCCCTCCTGTCCCTCTATCTCCCCCCCCCCCCGGACTCCTCCTTGCTTCTCCTCCTCCTTCTTTGCATAGCCGTTCAGCCTCGTTTCACCAGGCCGCACTTTAGGGACCACACAAGTGCCTCTTCAATTCAGACAAAGTTAAAAGACAGCCACAAACTCCAGCCGCGTCTATTTGTCTTCGGTCACGTTTGGCTTCAGACTGAGGACGAACTGAAATAAGACATTCTCAGTGTCCCCCTCACCCACCCCTCCTTTTCCACGTCCTCTCTCCAGACCTGGACAAAATGGTGTGCAAATAAAATGAAGACCAGGCTAGCCTACGTGAGAGAGCAAAAGTAACCATCGTTAGAACAATTCAACCTTTGAGATTTCATCAGGCTGGTGGGTGGTTTGGGGTTAACCCAGCCTTGGCCAGCCTATGTGGGACCAACCCTGGGAGACCAGGGTTCAAATCCCCACTCAACCATGAAGCTCACTGGGTGACTTGGGGTCAGCCACCGCCTCTCAACCTAACCTACCTCACAGGGTTGTTGGGATAAAATGAGGAGATGAGAAACGTATATGCCACCTTGAGCTCATTGGAGGAAAGATGGGATATAAACTAAACAAATGAAACCTGCTGTCCTCCAGATGCTTTGGACAACATATCAACCCTAGATGTAGAATGAAACATCTGGGGGCACCAGCTTGGTGAGGGCTGGGTTAACTTGGTGCTTGTTTCTTGCCCTGGTGCAGGGCAAGAATTGTAGAGTCCCCTATCACACAACTTCCCAAATAAGATGCTTACGCAGCTAGAGAAATGTGCCAAAAATGAGATGGTACAGTGCAATCTTATAAGTAAGGGACAAGTCCACAAGTAAGTCCTCTATTTGTTTAAGATTTATACTATATTTTAAAAAGCCACTACAATTAAAAACACAGCCCAATCCAATGAAACAGCAATACAAAACAGGAATTGGGGATTCAAGCACACAGAACAGTGTCTGATCTTATGAGTTGGGAAAAGCAAATGTTCAGCTGACATTATTCACAGCTAAAGCTGCTCACTTTTATGCTCACTTACCTGAGAGTAAGACCCACTGCACTCCATGAGACTTGCTTCTGACTATGCAGGCATAGTATTACATTGTGTGTTTAGGATTGCAGCCATAAAATGCCATCTTCTTAAGGCTGCACTCTTAACTCCCACAGACCTGACATTGAATTCAATAGGACTTACTTCAAAGCAGACATGGTTAGGATTGTACTGTGGCCCCATTTGCACAATACATTTGCACTATACATTTTAAAGCAGTATCATAGCACATTAAACCGTCATGACTTCCCCCCAAGATTTATGGAAGCTGTCGTTTGTTATGACAATTGAGTGTTGTTAGGAGACCCTGATTCCCCTCAGCCAGGTAAAATTCCAAATGCCCCCAAATCCAACTATTCTGGACAACAGCCGTAAAAGAAATATGCAAAATAACTAAGCAAGTATTAGAAATCACCCCAGAACTGGCCCTACTAAACATCTTCCAAGACAATAATGCCCACTCACATCACAAAGAACTCATAACCCCACTTACTCTCAGTAGCCAGATACATCATAACCAGACACTGGAGAGACCTGTCAGGAGTAAGCATGGACCAATGGTACCAAATAGTATGGGAAACAGCCTTACTAGAAAAATTAACCAATAAACTGAAACTGACACGGGGACAAATAGAAGAAGATGCCTTTACCCTGGTATGGCTCCCCATTATCACATACACAGCCCAACAAGACAACGACAAGAATCCACCAACTAATCTGATCCAAAACATCCACCCACCCCACTCACATGAAAACAAAGTTCACCACAACCAATCACAACCAACCAACCACACCCTAGGCCAACCCCAACCTCTCTCACCACCAAAGGAACACAAACAAATAGCAAAGAGAACCTGCACAAGCGATGCTGACACAGAACCCCACACATACATTAAATAAAATAGAAACATCGCCACCCGACCCCAGCCCCACTCACCATTCCCCCTCCACCTCTTTCCCCCTTTTCTTCCTAATGTAACACTAATGTTTCAGCAAATGAAACTGATCTATAGAAAATGTAACTTGAAAAAAGAGACATTGCACATACTTTTGTAAACCAATAAATATTTAATAAAAATAGATTTAAAGAGAGAGAGAGAGAGAGAGAGAGAGAGAGAGAGAGAGAGAGAGAGGTACAATTCCCAGGGTTCTCCGGGAAGGGGAATTGATTGTTAAAACACCGGAAATTGTAGCTGAGGGTGCAGAATAGGAATCTCCCAACAACTCTCAGCTCCCTAAACAACATACACTTCCCAGAATGCATTGGGGGAAGCCATGACTGTTTAAAAAGTATCCTACCTAGTGCTTTAAATGCACTCAAGAGTAGACTCACTGAAATCAATGTACTAACTTGTTTCACTTGGTCTGTCTACTCTAAATGTAACTTAGTTGGGTTACCACCGGTAAGTTCCATTTAACTCTGTGAGATTTATCTCTGAATACTCATGTTCGGATTTGAACTGAAGGCTTGCAATCCAGAGCTTTCATCCAGCTAAGTCAACGGGTTTGCTGCAACTAGCTCACTGTGGGATTTTGCATTTATTTATTACAGGAAGAACAGTCCAAGCGTTGGCCTCCAGATGTTGGACTAAAACTCCCATCTTACCATTGCCCATGCTGGCTGAGACTGATGGGACTTGTAGTTCAACATCTGGAGGCAGGCACCACCTTGGCTAACCCTGGTCGACTGTGATGCGTTTTAATTATACTAATTTAGATTTTAAAGGCATCTCATTTTGTAATTGGCCTGACAAGGCTGTGCATTGATAGGAATGCTGTGCAGAGAGACATTTGTTCCAGTGTCATGTCAAAAGCAATGTCCAAAAGGGACGTGCGTGAGCACTGTCGTGTTTTAAGCAGACATACCGTATTTGAGTTTGATTTTTGAGATGCTGCCTTTACACCTCAGCGGAGCCAGTGAGGTCTAGATTGCACTCCTATAAAGAGCAAGGGCGGCTTAACCACAAGAGTGCAGTGGGAATAAAATAAGGCCTCTTTCTTTGTCATCTTTTTTTAAAAGTTTGCTGATGCCTGGCAGGACTGTGTCTGGTTTAATTAATCCCGTTGGTAGAGAGTTCCAAACACAAATATGTTGAGCACGTGTGAAGCTTAGTCTCTGTATAGTTTGGCACCTCGTGAAAGTAAGTCCGCCGTGCTGACTCCTCGGATGCACACCCCGATCCTTACATAAGCATGGCTTTACAACCAATTCCTCGCGGACCTGCCTGCACTGCGCTTGAGCTGTGCGCCCGGCGCGCATAGAGGCTGAGCAAACCATCCACACTCCATACTTCCGGCTCGCCGTCGCAGCCTCCCTTCGCAGCCGCGCGTCTCTCCTGCACCCCGCACGCTTTGCCAGACCCCGCGGGGCTGGACCGGAAAGGCCGAGCCCGTTGACCTTTGGGGCAGGTCGCCAGGGCCCACTGCGCCTGCTCAGGGCGCTTGGCCGAAGAGGGTGGTCTGGGGGTGGGAGGGCCGCTTGGGGGTTTGCCCCACCCCCGTGCTTTGACCTAGGGGGTGTCAATTCGTGGTGCTTCCCCTCCCCCTTTCCCCCTCCCCGCCTCACCTTGTGGTTTTAAGAAAAAACGATTTATTGGGGCGCGTCTAAAAAGTGTTATGCTTAATTAATTTGTAGCGCGCTGCAAAACAAATGTCTCAAAGCGACTTTGGATTTTCTTTTTTAAGCGTACAATACAAAATTAAACTACATCAACATATTTAAAAAGCCAAGTAAAAACGATCTCATTTCTTTTTTTATGCCATGTTTAAAAATAATAATAATAATAATAATAGAGTGCACAGGGCAGTCCTAAGGATGTTTACTCCGAAGGAAGCGTGTTTGCAGCTTTAGCCATAGGGCTTTTAAATACATTTTTCTTTTTCTTTTTGTAATGATGACCGGCATATCCAACTCCCCCAGACCCTTAATTTGTTTGTTTATAGTTCGGTGAATAATGCATATTTAGGTACAGTTTCGATTTTATTTTGAGCGCTTGTTGAGTGTGGTTGGATCTTATTCTCGAGGCGAATTTTTAACCTTTAGAAGTTGCGATGAATACTAAATAATTAAAATACTAGCGTTTGGGGAACCCCATAGTGTACCTGCACTACAGGCGCCCAAGGTGTGTCGAGGAAGAGAATAACGCAAGTCTTTGGGTTGGACCACCCGTGGGGTGTCTCAAATGACTTGCGGGTCATATTTGTTCGGTTGAAAAGGAGGGATATCTAACAACTCGCATTCCTCGACGGAATGACTTATGTTCGTTTCGTTGAATCTAGGTATCCGCAGTCTCTTTCTTGGTGGCGGTTTTTTTTTAAAAAAAGTCATTGTTTAAGATTGGGAAGACATTTTGTGTGTGTGTAAATCTTAAACTGGAAAATAAGAGTGATAATAAATACCCTTTCACGAGTCATGCAATCCAGCGCAATCACTCCTAGGCTACAATCCTAGTGGGGATAAGCCCTGTTGAACTTTTGGGTAAATAACTGTTGTTGTTGTTGCTGCTGCCCTTCTTCCAATAAGTTCGCGGTGGCATACACGCTTTTCCTCCCTCCATTTTTACCCTCACAGCAGCCCTGTGAGGTAGACTAGCCTGAGAGGCAGTGACTGACCAAGGGTCACCCAATAAGCTTGACGGCCGCGTGAGGATTTGAACCCTGAGCTCCCAGAACCAACCCTCTAGCCCCACAGGAATGGGGCCCCGCTGTTCATAACCCATCGCATTCACAACCCATTCCCTTTGAGACTCTTGTTCCGCAGAGGGTCGATGCTCCTTCCTCCCTTCCTCCTCGTGGAGGCGGCGGCGTCCTTCAGTGCGGCCCACCAGGCAAAGGAGGACAAAAGTTCGGACCAAAATTGCAGAGGAGGAAGACGCTTTGGACAGCTCCTTCCTTCGAAGGCCAGGAAGGTCCCTGCGGAACCGCAGAGTCTCGCCATGGAGTCCGTTTGGCCCGACGGCGCGCACAGCACTGCCTGGAGGGAGGTGGAGAGGTCAAGACGCCGCCGCTCATTTGCCACTGTTCGCTCCGCCTCCGCCGGTGAGGAACCCTCCACTGGCTCAGCCCGACAGCAGACCCGCGCCGTCGGGCTCTGAATTTGGGGGGTGGGGTGGGGGCGCCGAAGACGCCGTGAGCGGAACTGCCGCGCTCCGCGGCGCCTCCTCTTATAGGCAGGACTTCTTTGCGCACGGCAGGTGGAGAGGCGCCAAAGGCAGCTTTTCCCATCTCCCGGGATGCCCCGACGGCGGAAGCTCCGTCGGTCGTAGATGACAAGAACTCATCGAAGTTTCGGAATAATTTCTGGAATTTCTCAGACACTAGCTAGGCACGGATAGATATATCCCTGCCCGTAGGTTTAGCGCAAACAACAACCATTTAAAACGGGGGAAACGAACACAAAAAAGTGTGTGACTGTCGTGCATCTTTTAAAGGTGTAGGAATCTTCCTGGAAATAGCCTACTGTGGCAACCCTGCAAACGCAGGACTTGGAATTGCACATGTGACTTCCCCACCACACCGCAACACATCCATCTATGCATCCCTTCTTTTCAATAAATCAAAGTTCGTTCTCTCTCACACACAAACACACACACGTAAGAACGTAGTCCTTATTATACCAGCGTTCAGCCTTGGAGGATATAGCGGAGCAGAGTTTCTAAACTACTATTCATAGGGCTCCGTTGAGTAAGCAGGACTAGCCCCTCCGCTTACTTGTTGGGAATATGAGAAAGGAGCTTCCCGTTGGGAGAATGTGCGTTGCTTGTTAGGCAAAAGAAGTTCAGCGCCGCATAGGCATTGGAAGTTAAAGCATGGGACGCAAACACACAGGCGCACACAGCCCAGTTTGTAGCTCTAGCTTCCCATAATCCCTACCCCCCCCACACACATACACATATTTAGAGAGGCACTTAAAGTGATTTTGAGTCTGTTTCCACCTGCAAAAGACAAAAAGAAAGTTTTCAATGTTCTTCTATGCAGTTTTAAAACAGATTGATGGGCCATGTGGGCTTTGCAAGCACATTTCAAACTTCCTGCATTTTTGTGCCACCTATGAACAGAGTTTCATTTCTCTTTAGTCCTCCATTCTTTCGTTCTTTTTCCTCACGGAGTTCTACACATTTAGAAATTACTTTTTCATGTCGTAACTTTTCTCGTTGAAAAGTGGGCACTGGGGAAAGACTTGCCCGTTTCACCTTCAACCCCCTCTTTCTTTGCTCTCAGGTGAAACTGAAAAGGTGTGGAGAAAATCTTGTAAGTTTCACCTACGCTACCTCTGCAGTTTCCCCTGTTACCATTTTCTTACAGTTGCTCGCAGGAGGATATCAGAAGTGTCTGGTTTTCTTTTCAGTGTAAGTGGACCAGCTTTGGTGGCACAGTAATGCTTTAATTTTTGTTAATGAAGAAACTGATATGGTATCAGTGGCGCTGGAAAGATAAAGGAAGTGGCTTGTGGTAGAAAGATACCTGATGTAACAGAAGAGCAGTATGGACCAGCATCTCAGGATGCAGTGTGGACCAGTAAGGAGATGGAAAGTGGTCTGTTTCTCCATGAACTGGAGATGGCACTGTGACATTTAAAGAGAAAAAATCTTAATTTGTGGACACGATGCACACTAGGTGGGAACATTTGCCCCCTGAAAATGGGAAGGTGATTTTGCCCCACAAAGCAATCCCTTCCTTTTTCACCGGCAACCTCAGTTAAGTGCCCTGCTTTCCATTGCAATGTCTGGATGGACTTGGCCAATCTTAACATCTACTGTCCAACCCTGAGCACCCATTTCTTGTCTACCTCAACTGTCTCAACCAATGGTCTCCAAGTCTTGCTCAATGAACCGTCCTTCACCTTGGTCACACCGCAGTTGACTTTTTAAAAAGAAGGCGATGGGCGTGAGCATAACTTGCCTAAAACTGAGGAGAAACTGAGTTGTGTATTTCATCACAGCTTCCCCCAATAATTCAATAAACGTCTCTAACCTTTCTCAACTTGGACCTACGTTCAGTCTCACTCTCCAATGGGATCACTTCTAGTATTTGTACACTGTCCCACCCCCACCCCTATTTCTTTCTTCCTACTTCCTCTCCTTGATTCTTTTTATCCTGCTCTCTCTCATCCACTTTCTTCCTCTTCTTTAAAATGATAATACTAATAATAATACTAGAAAATGATGGGTGCTGCTGTCAGTGGTCTTACCAGAAAAATGAGGGGCACAGAAGGACAAGTTTCATTTAGACATGAGCTAGTCGTGTCCCACATGTTACGATCTTGCAAAGAAAAATAATACCGGTAGTATGCATTAAGGACAGGAGTCCAGCAATTGGGGAGGCAATTGGGGAGGGCTGTTTCCTTGTGTGATTTCCGCCCTCTGGCACTGTCCATGGCTCTTGCTGGTGTGCTTGAAGTGTGCCCTAAGTCTGGCTCTCAAAAACACCCACCAGCTGAAGAAAAGTGGACTACCTCCAGGTAGGCACTCACCGAACATAAGCACAGCCACATGTCGTTATGTGAAATGTGATTTTTTGGATGACGTGGAAAGATGAAAGCGATTGGAAACCAATTAATAAAGAGCTTTTAAAGAGCACATTAGCACTTAGAACCCTGGAACGAGATCAACACTCCCCTTCACGTCTTTGTAAAACTTTTAACAGCGGCATGGCACTTTCGCCTGCTCCCTTTGGATTTGGATGGCTTTCGCTTTCGAGCAAGGAAGTCAGCTTGTAAATGCAACCTTAGCTTCTAATTTCCAGTTGATGACTTAATCGTGGACTGCATGTGAAAAGTGCCCATTTTTCAAGCAACCACCAGCACGGGGTGGAGAGACTTGTCCTTGCTCCCACCCTTACCTGCATCTCCAACTACCCCCCCCCCAAACAGCTGGAAAAGGGGGACTTTGTTACCTTTCTGCCTGAAAGGCAAACCCGGAAAGGGTGTTGATGGGGCGAAATCCTGATTTCAGAAATGCAACTCCTCCTCAATTCTACCTGCTCTGCTTTTGGTTCAGAACACCCGAACAAGCCTGCTAGGGATGGCGGAAGACACCTCCCGCACCCAGTCTCTGATGCTGAGGTGGGCAGAGCAGGGCGCCTCTTGCGAGCCGCCCCTTCGAGGTCTGAGGAGTCAGCAAAGGGGAGGCTGAAGCCTTTGCAGGACGCCCTTCCTCTGACTCCCCCGCGCCCCCCACCCGGCCTAATGAGCTGCTGAAAGGGAGCAGGTTCCAGCGCGCGTGGCTAGCGGGACTCTGCGATTGGCCAGCTGCGCCTCGCGACCCCCATTCATTAATAAATTAGCGGCACGCTCCAGCCGAGCGCAAGGCACCAATCGCACCCCAGGGCCGTCGGGGCTGCGCCACACACTTGCGAGGGATCAGATGAAAGCGAGAGGGAAGGAGGGGAGGGGTCGGGTGGGTGGGTGGGTGGTAAGGGGGCTTGACGCGGAGGGAGGGGAAGAGAAGCAACCTCCTCACCCACCCCCCAAAAGAGACGGAGAGGGAGGGGGGGGGGAAAGAGATGAGTGATGATAATGAAATGAAAAGAAAGACTCGACCTGGGGAGGGAGGGTGGAGGAAGAGCCGAGGAGGCCCTGGGGGTAGATTTGATTGTTGTCCGGGGGGTATATAAGGGGTTTTAAGGAGAGTCGTGTGCCAGACGCACAGCCACGGAAACACAAGCAGCTTCGCTTTAACTGGAGGCGAGGGGCGCGTGCCAGCAGCTCGCCCCGTCGGGCTTGCCTTGTCTCTTGCGCACGCACACGCGATCAGCAACACCAAACTCTCTCTCCCCCCACCCCCTTCTTCCGTCACCCCGGCAAAGGGGTCTGGAGCCACCCCAGCGCCCGGCAACAGTGGGACCCTCTCCAGCAAGCAGGGAGGGGAGAGGCGCGGGGCCAAGCCCGGGCTGCAGCTTTTGCACCGAGGGGGCGGTGCGGAAAAAAAGGAGAGCACGAGAGACGAGCGACCCGACGCATTCCCTGGCAAAAACAAAAACAAACCCCAAACAAACTCTACGCAGCGCGCAGCAAAATCCGACCGCCTCTAGAAGGAGAGCCAAGTAAGTCTCCGATTCTCTCGCTGCGCGCTTGGATGGAAGCTGGGATGCGTTTTGTTGGGGGTGAATTGACTTGGGTTTTTGTTTTTGTTTGTTTTGTTTTTTGAGTTGCCGGCGAAAGTCCCGCTAAATTGGCCAAGCGCAATCGCAGGGGCCGCCCCCCGCCTCCCACCCATTAGCACTTAGATGGGGAGGCAGCGGGGGTCCTTTCCTTCTTCCAATAAAGTCTGTCTGGATTTCGCTTTCCTTAGTCCGCTGTTGGCACTTTGACACCCAAACGCAGGGAACAAATCAGAGGGGTCGTTTAAAGCCCCTTAAGTGCTCTACAGAAGTTCACGGGGCTTTGCTAGAAAGAGGGGTACAAGCCATATCCGTTCATAAGGAATGGGCGGTGAGTCCCATCTCTCCATCTCTGCCTGCCTAGTTTGTTCCGGATGGCGCCTGGAAGGGCAGATCCCGGATAGCTCAGTTGCTAGAGCATGAGATTCTAAATCCCACAATCGAGCGTTGGAGCCCCACGTTGGGCAAAAGACTGGGCATGGTAGGGGATTGGACTCTATGATCCCTATCGACTTGAAAGGGCCCGTTTCTAGGCAAGAGCAGGAAGTAAAGGGTTAAGTAGTGTCTGGCGCCGTCAACTTTTCCGGCTTGTCAAGCGCCCAGCACGTGGTGTTGGAGAGACGAACTGGCAAGCGAGCGCCTCCGCGCGCCTCTTCTCCAGCCAGAGGCTCCAGGGAGATGTTTTATTTTAGTATTAATTGTTATTATTACAGGATGAAATTTGTATACCGCCTTCATCCGCTAAGCTCAGGGCGGTTCACAACACAATCCATCTCTGCTATATAGGGTGGGCGGGGCGGGCAGCCTTGCCAGGGTCGTCAGATTCATTTCGCTGATCTGACCCCTTCTCTTCTTGCCTCTTTTTCCTTTCAGGATGTTTGTGAAGCCGGAGAACCTGGAACTGAAGGAGGAGGAAGCTCTGCTGCTTGGAGCCCGCTCGCCGCCCGCCTCCTCCTCTTCTTCCTCTTCCTCCTCCTCCTCCTCTCTGACGCAGTTCTCGTCCGGCTCCGAAGGGGAGGACGACGAGGAGGAAGAGGCGTCCCAGCCCCTCTCGCCCTCGGGGCCGGCGGAGGGCGTCCCCGGAGCGGTTTCCGAGCTGGCTCACCTGCGCCACCTGGGCCTGAGACGCCACGACTGCAAGCGGCGCTCGGCGGGCCGGGCCCGGAGCGGCTCGCGGGCAACCAAGACGGTGGAGACCGTGCAGCGCCTGAAGAAGAGCCGGCGCCTGAAGGCCAACAACCGCGAGCGCAACCGCATGCACAACTTGAACTCGGCACTGGACGCCTTGCGCGAGGTGCTGCCCACGTTCCCCGAGGACGCCAAGCTCACCAAGATCGAAACGCTTCGCTTCGCGCACAACTACATCTGGGCGCTCAGCGAGACGCTCCGTCTAGCCGACCACGGCGTCGGTGGCGTCGGTGGGGCGGCCGTGGCGGCGGCAGCGGCCGCCTTCTCGGAGGCGATGCTGGGCAGCGCCGACGGCAGCCCTTCGCCAGCCTCGTCCTGGAGCTGCACCACCAGCCCGGCCCCGTCGGCTGCCTCCTCTTCTTCTTCGACGTACAGCTGCACTCTGTCCCCCTGCAGCCCTGGGGGCAGCTCCGCCTCGGAGCTGGACTACTGGCAGCCGGACAAGCAGCGCTACGCGCTGTCCAGGGACCTCATCTGACGCCCCAAGGTTATTCTCGCTCTTGCCCGACCTCCCGGTCAATGCTTGACGCTGAACTGTCGCCGTCGAGCGCGGCGCGGAGGGGCCCGCTCACCAAACAAGGACCGAGGGACTTGGGCGCGATCCCGGGGAGAGTTCGTTCCCTCGGGGCCGGCCCAGCCGCCGGGTCTCACCTCCTCGGGCTTCCCGGAGGGACGTTAATGTCTTGGGTCTGTCCTCTCCTCCCTTTCGCCATGCCAGCTCCGCGTTGGCGGTGCCTGGCGCGGCATCTGCCGGCTTCCCATTGCCCGCCTGGAGGCTGTGGGAATTTCACCTGTCAAACCAAACTTTCTCTTTCTGATGTGCACTTTCCCACATTGGCCAGGCACAATGTCTTTTGTCCTTCGCCTTCTCTCTCTGACACACTCACGCGCTCCCTCTCTCAGACGCACACATTTCTCCTTCCTCGACGCCCCCTTCCCCATTTTGCCATCTGTCTCTCCGATGATTTATCGGAAATGGCTGAATGGAAAAAGGAGAAAAAGAAAGTTTTGGGGTCTGTTTTTGTTTGTTTGTTTGTTTGTTTGTAGATCGAGTGAGAAGTCATTGTATAATTTGTAGGTTTTTGTCACGGCTGAATGCAAGCGTGGAAATTTAGGCGGAACTCTTTATTATAAGGGTTTGGGGGGGTATAGAGGTGGGGGTCGGAGCGGGGTGGGCGCTGAACCAGGAGGGGAGACTGGCTCATGTATTATTTATCTTCTCGACCCTTTAGGGGGAGAGGAACTCCTCCGTCCTTTCACCAGTTTACAAAAAAATCCCAGCAGACTGTGAAAATCCCAGCAGACACGGAGCATTACCCGCAATCAACCACCCACGTGTTTGCTTCTATTTATTACAAAGGAAAAGATTTCATGGGGGAGGGGGGAGATTATTTCCCCCCTGTATATTTCAGAGTTTATTCTAGTATGTATTTACATTTCTCAGAGCAAGGACATCGTTCTTGAAAGGAGATATATAAATAAAGTATATAATTTTCATAAGATGTGATTGGTGGTGATCCATGACTTTATTTCTTGCAGTTGCATTTTAATTTCTCAGTTACTGTTTACCCTAAGTACATATCCACCCAAGGCTGCTTAGCAAATCAGATTTAATATGAACCAGAAAGTAATTCCTACCTATCAGAATGGGATTTGGCATGAATTGGGTCAGGCTGTATTAATACTATTTATCTGCTTGGCTAAAGGAGACAAAGCAAGATGTGCATCCCTTTAGAAAGCCAGCAGCAAAACTTTCTCTGATGCACCTCAGGGGATCTGGTTTGCACACAAACAGCGTAGATAAGGAAGTGTGTGCGCACACATACAACAAACACACAAACACACACACAAACACACACTGAGTGAACAGAAGAGCCACTCTTTGAAAAATCACACAGCCAGACTCACAAACCAGTTCAGCTGGATAACTTGGATTTCAGCTGACCTACCCCCATAAGAAAGATGAACTATTGGGAAATATACCAATTCTACACCAATGGAAGTCAATGTAATGATTATTCACTGCAATGGGATTAAAATGGTTTACATCCAAGTGGTTGCAGCTTTTTGATGTTACGGATCAAGAAGCTGCTTCTAATGAGGTTCAATGGTCCCCGAAAGGGGCCTTAACTCCAGAGTTAAAGCACTGAGATATATGTTTATTTGTTTTAGTAAAAATATTAATAGCCCGCTCTTCTTCTTGACCAGCAGAAAGGTCCCCCAGGCCTGCTGGCCTAATTAGATCCTGTCCAGATTCTAGGGCTGTCCTACAGTATATCGAAGATGCTGCTATAAATCGGGGGCTTGTGCTTCTCTGTATACAGAGACTAGGCCTGTGATCAATGTGCAGGTGGGCTTTTTCTAGCCGCTACTGCACCATGAATAGCTGTGTCTGTGTGGATCTCCCTCTCCCTCATCATCATCATCACATCCATGGATGACTCTGTGTAGAAGCACTCCCCCCCCATCACTTGTCACTTGTGTGCTTGTGTGTGTGTATGCTTGTGTGTGTACACTGTATAGCAGGATTAGTTACAACACACCAAGGACCCAGTGGCAGGCACCTGGGGGTAAGTCCCATTAGAACCAACCGAATTATTAGGCTGCAATGTCAGCAGGCAATTGTATGTCACAAGGCAATAGCTTCAGCCCCATTGCTAATGCATTTACAGTTTTAGGAAGTAAAGCCTAATTGATGCCTAAGTCGCATTTAATTCAGTGGGACTTCAGGGTATGTACAGAGCTGCAGCATTGTTTGTTCATTTATGTTTCACATTTATATCCTACTTTTCTTTCAAGAAGCTGAAGGGGGTGTGGATGGTTCTCTCCCTTCCCATACCTTATCCTCACAACAACCCTGGAAGGTAGGCTAGGCTGGCAGTTGGTGATTATCCCAAGGTGAGCTTCATGGTTGAGTGGGGATTTGAAACCAGGTCTCTCAGATCCTAGTCCAGCACTCTAACCACTACATCACACTGCACCATATTTGCAGAGCAGCAAATGGCGCCCCAGTTCCGGGACAAGTCGAAACACATCGATCCAAGGGTCCAAATTATTTTGGCACCTGAGGTGGAAAAACCCACAAACACCTTTCCCCCTGCCTGGTAGGAGAGAGAAAGAACACACCAACACTTAAATAAGTTGTTTCCCTTTCATGACAATCCAAATTCTCAGAGGGCTACTACCTCACTCCGCTTAACGGTAGGGCGTGTGTGTGCATGTGCATGTTTACACGACCTCAAACCATATTAACTTCGGGGAATTCTACGTTGAGGTCTTCAGAACGTCTGAAAAGGGCCCATCGCGTGTTGCCACCGGCTGGGAACAAAGGAGTGAGAGTGATGCGTTTGGTCGAATGGTCTCTACGTGTTAATCTGGTGCCAATCAGAAAGCAGCTCCAAGCCAGGGGAGAAGGAGAAACAGAGAAGGCGGCAGCGAGCTTGCTGCCTCCCTTCGTTCAGCTTTATCCCTTCTGAATGGGCTGAGTGACAATTGGCAGACGCGGATCCTGGGCGCCTTGTCCCCGCACGCGAGTCCTGCCGAGGGCGAACCGCCCCTCGCTCCAGGCAGCGAGCGCCGCAGACTGACAGAGCGGGGTTGCTGCACAGACCGTTTCTCTCTACCCCCCCCCCCAATACCCTAGACCAAACGACTAGACGGCAGAAAGGGCAGAAACAGGACCACCAATTCCAAGGGGAAACCGGATCGGTGGGACAGAAGCAGACTAGAGTGGCAGATAAATCTTATTTCAACACTCCTGAGGGGATTGCAGCCTTTACAGCTTTAGAGGGCAGCAGGCTTGCTCAATGGGCACAGGGCTGCGTGGGATACAAGGCTCTGCCCTCCACTACTTAACTGCCCTGCCCTTCAGCAGCATTAACTGGAGGGGGTAGGTCTTGGTGGTGGGTGATGGGGATTGTCAAACTTGCACATGAATGAATGCAGCTAGTGTAATTTTTATTTTAATCAGTGAATTCATTTATCAAGAACCAATGGGACAAGCGATTTTTATTTTAATTAGTGAATTAATATATCAAGAATCAACGGAACAAGTGACTTAAGACTTATTTATTTGCAAAAGTTTATCTATTTATTTATACCGCCCTCTTGCAAAACCTCAGGGCAGTGCACAAGACTTCAAAAATGCCACTCTAGGGACACTTTAGACTCTCAATGGGGCATATTATTTCAACTGATTTCAACGGGAACTGAGCACAAAGTGAAATAAGTGAAAAGATCCAACCTATTGTGCTGTTGTTACTGAAAAGTAGGAGTATTCGACAACTAAGTTGTGCTTGTTGCGGAATGTCTACAGATGGCTTTTTTGCATTCTGCTGGAAGCTGCCCAGAGTGGCCAGGGAAACCCAGCCGGAAGGGCGAGGTATAAATGATAAAATTATTGTTATTATTATGACTTATCCACACATTATACCACATACCTGCATAATCTGATGTGTGGTTAACCTTTCTTTAATAGTCTGCAAAAGTGCAAGTAGATAAATAGGTACCGCTCTGGCTGGAAGGTAAACGGCGTTTCCTTGCGCTGCTCTGGTTCGCCAGAAGCGGCTTAGTCATGCTGGCCACATGATCTGGAAGCTGTCTGCGGACAAACACCAGCTCCCTCAGCCAGTAAATTGAGATGAGTGCCGCAACCCCAGAGTCGTCCGCGACTGGACCTAACGGTCAGAGGTACCGTTACCTTTACCTTTTAAAAGGAGACAATAAAAAGGGGGAGTTTACCCCAAAGTAGTATGGTTCTCTGTATGGGGCTCCTACCGTACTTTCGATACAATGATGTTGCAGAAAGGTCCCATCTCATATGGTTTTCTCAGTTTGGCCTAGCCTGATTTCTTTCTTTTTCTCCTGTATGGACCACATTTCGACCATTGCCACTACCGGTACATCATCACAACCACCTCCCTTAACATTTCCCCTTTTCCGCCTCACATGCCTATTCTACACCAGGGTCTTCTGCTTTCTAACTTCTGGGCATCAGCACCTGGAAATCAATAGTCAGCAGCCAATTCTTGAGTAGCCATATCAATTAAATAAAATGTGTAGCTTGTGAATCTAGAAATCTACTGGATTGGAACCCAAGAGTATAAAGTTCAACACAGAAAGAAAGAAAGAAAGAAAGAAAGAAAGAAAGAAAGAAAGAAAGAAAGAAAGAAGTGTGAAAAGAGAATTAGTGAAATTAGGTTAGTCCAGTTAAAAAAAAACCCTTTTTGAGCCTTGGGCTAGAAGTGATCGGATCTATTGTTTCCCACCCTAGCAGGGGGTTTATTGTGTGATAAATAATTCTCTCCTCACCCAACCCTTTTAAAAGTGCATATTTGCATAATCACTGCTTTGATGTGAGCAGCAATCTGAAGCTGAGACTCAGAATGGACAAAACAAGAGCCAATCTTTCACTACCCTGACAGCGTGTGGACCTGTGTGTCAGGACCAGCTTTACACACTGCCTTTAAAACAACCATGCTATCCCTTTTAATGATTAAACTCTGAGAATGCTAAGGGGAGGTGGGGAGGGATCTCTCCGTCTCTGTCTCTCTCCTAAGATGAGATATGATTGTCCTCTGTTTCACCTTCAAGTGGACACTGAAAAAGGGACTTTCAGCTGGTGCCTGACTGCATACCTTGCAAGATGCAAAAATGGAATCATGAATTCAGGCAGCTATGAATTAAAGGATTTGAGTAGAACCCTGCACGTAAGCACATCTAAGCCCTATACCAGTGATGGCTAACCTTGACACCCCAGATGTTTTGGAACTACAACTCCCATCATCCCTAGCTAACAGGATCAGTGATCAGGGATGATGGGAGTTGTAGTCCCAAAACATCTGGAGTGTCAAGGTTAGCCATCACTGCCCTATACCATTCATGGGATTTAAGCACTTTGAGGTATATTCTGATTTCTGTATTTTGTTTGGGAGGTGGAACATCCAAGACCACTGTCGGTTGCATCCATTCATGCAAGGAGTCTTCCACTTGCTCAACAGAACCTGCCCTTCCTCTCCTCACTCCATGTGTGTACCCCAAATCCATTGGGGGGGCATGCAGGGAGAGGAGAGGAAGGGGAAACAACACTGCACAAGCAGAAGTCCTTCCACAAATGGGACAACATCACTGGACCAACCCCATGCCCTCTTAGATGCCATCTGCTTGACTCCAGCATGGACTTCCGTAAAGGTAAAGGGACCCCTGACCATTAGGTCCAGTCGTGACCGACTCTAGGGTTGCACGCTCATCTCGCATTATTGGCCAAGGGAGCCGGCGTACAGCTTCCAGGTCATGTGGCCAGCATGACAAAGCCACTTCTGGCAAACCAGAGCAGCACACGGAAACGCTGTTTACCTTCCCGCTGGAGCAGTACCTATTTATCTACTTGCACTTTGACGTGCTTTCGAACTGCTAGGTTGGCAGGAGCAGGGACCAAGCAATGGGAGTTCACCCCGTCGTGGGGATTCGAACCGCCAACCTTCTGATCGGTGAGCACTAGGCTCTGTGGTTTAACCCACAGCGCCACCTGCGTCCCTACTGGACTTCTGGTAACAACTAACCATTATCAATGAATAAGCAGGAAGTTTCAAAGATGGGGTTTCCTTCAGACAAATCTGTGGTATGTTATTGCTCATTGAAGTGCAACTGTTCCCTTTCTTCATTATCCTCACTGATTTCGCAATATGTAAATATAATCCAATGACATTGATTAATGTTAGATGATTAATTGGTTAGGATTTAATTGATCAACAGCTCTTCTTCCTCATCTCTTCTCCCTTCTGTAGCACCTTAGAGTGTTCAAAGCACTTTATAAAGTGTTCTGAGTAGGGGGCAGGGTTAGGCTGTATGCCCAAACCCCTTCTAATTCCTGGATCCAGCAACATATAAAATGTAATGGAGGATTCAATTTGTGGAATAGCCAGGCCAGCTTCTTGGGGAGGTAATGACCACCAAGTATGGATCATTAAGGTAACCAAGGAAGTGGCTTTGTGCTAGAGAGAAAATGGCGATTCCTCCCGGCGTGGCTCTATACTCCCCCCCCCCCGGCAGAGCCAGCAGTAATGTTTGTGGGCGGTCTGTCTGTCAATTGGATGGTGGTAGTGAGGTTGGGAAAGGAGGAGGAGGAGTCAGAAACAGGTGTGTTGTGCTGTGCTGTTTAACGTCCACTGGAGGGCACTATTTTTTGCACAAAATTACATTTTTACCTGGGAAAGGTGTGGTATTTGTGCAATGTAAGTACATATAATTACTCCCATATGGGCATGGAACGTTGTATCCAAATTTGAACGGAATCGATCAAAGGGTTACGGAGAAAGACGATTGTTAACAAACATCCAACTTGAACGATTTTATATATATATATAGATAATAACTAAGTATTACAGGTGAGATAAGTGAGGCACAAATGGTTCATCCAGATTGTTTGGGTGTGTGTGTGTGTGCTCCTGAGCAAGATGTCCTCTGCGGGTCTCTTCTCTGAGTGGACCAGCCTCTTCCTTGTCACTGTCATCACTACTCATTTACTTCCTATCTTCCTCTGGGACCAATCTGCACACCTGGTCCAGATGGTGTGGAAGGCAAATGGAGGATGCTGCTCCATCTTGCCAGCTTTATCCCTGCTTGCATGCTTGGAGAGGACAAGTGAGCAGGCCATGTGAGCAGGTGGCTTTGGAGGTCAGCAACACCCCCCCCCCTTTTGCAGGCTGTGAATTTTGGCAGATGCCTAATGATGCCAGCCCCTGATGACCCTCACCCTGGTGGAGGCTAAGAGATGGTGACTCACCTAAGGCCACCTAGTAAGTTTATGGCTGAAATAATATTTGAACACGGGGCTAGATTACACCAGAATGGCGGGGAGTTGCCTGCTTTGTTACAGACTATAACAGCTGCAATACATCAGAACATTGAGCCAAATGGAGTTTTCAGTGGGGATTGTGTGCTTAGGCTTCTATTGGACTGTAAAATGAGATCTGTTTCATTATTTAAGTTAATGAGGGTAGCGAGGAAGGATTATATCCCACTCCCATGCCAGCCTTTGCTATTTTGATTTCTTGTTTTCACAATACAATAAAATTATATCTAGCCAGGATTTATGTTGGGGGGGGCAGGTTTTATTTTGGGGGGCAGAACCTCAGTTACCGGTAGTTAAGTGTTTTTATTGTTTTACTTGATTTTGGCAGGGGGGGGAAGCTACCCACTGCCCCCCTTGGCTACACCCATGCTGATGATCACTGAAATGTTGCCTGCACCATGCATGAACATGCATGTGTGAACCAGTCAATAATCAATCAGATTCTGTGCATCCCAGAATCCATATGTCTCTGTAGAGAACCCTCCCATTGATGAACATTGCAGATATATTGACAGCCATGCAGTTTGGAGGTTTTGGAAGCTGAGCAATCTATAGGGTCTATAAAATGCAAATAAACTTGGGCTTATATAGGTCTCATAATGCATACATGCAGCCTATATTTACCAGATAAAATGGCAAAGAGTCCTGCAGCATCTTAAAAAGTTTATTATGGCAAAAGTTTTTGTGGGCCTGAGTCATTAGATGCAGGCTTCAGAGTTCTTTTTTCTGGTTTGTATTCAGCGTTAATAGCATTAACACATAGCATAAATGGTCTCAAAGGTGCTTCTTAGTATCATGTGCGATAGGACATGTCCAGCTTTTACAGACTGGGAACGGTTGTTGGTGCCTCACAAGAATGTTGACGCGGGGTTGGTTTCAGATGTGTGAGAGGGGATATAAATGGACAACTGTCAGTTCAAAATTACTGAGGGGAAATAGGGGCCGCTTGTTTCCATAGCAGCTCTTTGCCACAAAAGCTTAATTTCTCCTGACAAAGAGGTCATCTTCCTTGAAAACAACTTTATGGTCCCTTTGTGTATTATGCTTTTGGTATAAAAGCTTCTCCACACTGTCAAAGCTCAACTGGCAGTTCTATGTCTCTCAAGGGGGTTTATTGCCCTCCTTGGCATAAGAATAGCATTGAGAAGCCAAACCTAGTGCCAGCCCGACAAAGGCCGAACCCCAAGGGGCTGTGTGCGCTTTCTTTCAAGTAATGCATACATCTCAGAGCATATCGCCATAATTAAAAAGAGTGTTCCTGATCTACAACCATAATTTGGCTGTGTAATCTTAAACAAAGATATTTTCCCCACCCCCTCTAGACAAAGCCAGTAGCCGGGGTGGATTACCATCGCTGTTGATCAGCTGTTTGTCCCTTCGCTTTCTGTCGCTGATCACAATACAAAATGAAACGTCGGAAGCCAAACATCAAAGTCTCAGAGAAAGAGAAACTCAGTCCATTTGTGACCTTAGAAAGAATTGTACAATAATGCTTGCTTCTTGTCATGGCACAGAGCAGAATGGGGAAGTTTGCTATTTGATGGCCCCCACACTGACATGGCAATTTATGGATTAGGTTCAAACGTGTTAAAAGCTGCGAGAAATTTGCTCTAGAGCTTAGAGTGAACAACACTACTTGTTCCTCTCTGAGCATATTGATACTACAAATGTACATTGATTTTTCACCTTGTTGGCAGACATAACTTTCTCAAAGCAATGCAATCGCACACACAAACACAAACACACACACCTTGGCTCTCTATTGAGTCCTCAGGGCTCTCCCCAGGCCATACCCCCTCTCCCTAACTTGTCTGCTCTACTGCCACCTCCCATTCTGGCTGCAATGTGTCCATGAATAGTAATGATGCCGTTTGCTTGTCTGGAAGGAGAGGTACATGGGTAGAAGAAAGTTCCGGGAGTCTGGACTGCAGCTACTGTACAAAAGAAAGGGGACGCGGGTGGCACTGTGGTCTAAACCACCAAGCCTCTTGAGCTTGCTGATTGTAAGGTCAGCAGTTCAAATCCACGCAACAGGGTGAGCTCCCGTTGCTCTGTCCCAGCTCCTGCCAACCTAGCAGTTCAAAAGCACGTCAGCGCAAGTAGATAAATAGGTACCACTGCAGTGGGAAGGTAAGCAGCGTTTCCGTGTGCTTTGGCTTCCGTCACGGTGTTCTGTTGCACCAGAAGTGGTTTAGTCATGCTGGCCACATGACCCGGAAAGCTGTCTGTGGACAAACGCCAGCTCCCTCGGCCTGAAAGCGGAGTTGAATGCCACACCCCATAGTCGAATTCGACTGGACTTACCGGTAACCACCCAAGGGTCCTTTACCTTTACCTTACAAAAGAAAAAGTCACATCTGTTGCCCCACCCACTTTTTGCCTTGCCCCCCCCGACCCTCAGACTAAAACAGGTCCCAATCTCCTGCCCTTAGACAAAATACTTGGAATTGTAGTTTGAGACATTCTGTGCTAAGAATTCTGACCCGACTCCTCACAGAACCCCGGTTCCTAGAGGGGATGGATGATCAACCAGTCACGGCGATGCGTCTTCGGCCATATTTTCATTGCCGGCAGTCTGAGGAACTAGTGCCTGCTGTACATCAACGCAGCCATTCCTCATTTGTTTGCGTGACAGAAATATGTATAATGCTGGCTCCATTCAAGCCATCCCAGTGTTCCTCTAGAGCTTATTTCTGCCTCTTCACGGAATCACTGATGATCTCCAGCCACACATGAGACCGAGGCCTTCACTTGAGAGTGTCAACAGGCCTTCTGTTTCACTTGGCTGAAGTAATCAGATAAACTCAGCGTGAAGGAATAAAACAGAGCCAGGAGCGAGGCTGGCGGTTAAATGGGAGCTAAGCCTGTGTTTTCTAGGCAAGCGCCGAAAGCTTATTGGGAAGATTTTGACTCCGTGGCAGGCAGCTCAGGGCAGCTGCACTCAACCACACAATTGGGCAATTGAACAAGAGAAAGTAATTGTGTCCCCTAATCTTATTTTCATAGGTATGAACAATATTGGAGAGAACTAGATGCTCTCTTTTGACCGATCAAAACACCCACCCACCTAAGTAGCAGTTTTGCTTGCAAAATGTATGAGCCAAAACAAATTTTATTTCTACACTCAAACTAGTAGGATATATATATATATATATATATATATATATATATATATATATATATTCACAAGCAATAAATGAGTGGTAGCACCTCTAAATTCCCCTTGATTCGAAGAAAATGTCTGAATGAAAATGTCCCAAAACCTCATTGTGAATCAAGGATTAATCTGACTTGGCTTTTCCCATGAGCAGATTTTTTATTTTATTTTTTTAAAGAAATTTATTGGGTTTTATAATTAAACAAACATTTAACCAACAAAAAAAAGAATCATCATTTCTAACATAATTTCTACTATTTGGTCATATAAACATACACAACATACATCATATTTTCCCCTCCATTTTTTATACACATCTTTGGGGTGACTTTCCCATGAGCAGATTTAAGCCCTAGTATTTGTTTTTCCCGCCCGGTTGAATATTTTATTTTAAAATCCCAAGGTGCAATTCAACGCTGGGCTATTAAAAATGTTATGTCTGCGCAAGCCAGATGGAATGGAAACCCCTCTCCTCCCCCAGTATGCTGTTCTGTGGGTTCTCCTGACCCCCCCAGTCATTTGGGGGGCACAGAAGGGAGGAGGTAGGAAGCATCATTGTACAAGTGGAGGTTCTCATGCAGGGCTTCTGTTGATGGGGCACGATAGGTGAATCCTGTCTGCAGTGAGCAACTTGGACTTGTGAACTGTTCAAATTTTTGAATAGGCCTCATTAGCTTGGACTACAGTCTCTGTAAGTAAAAGGAAGGTACAAATATGAAGACTTGAAAACCTGGTACTTTATTCCAGTTCGGTCTGGCCAATTTAATCAACTCACAATCAGAGTTCATAATAATGACCCTTCCTGACATTAAAAACAAACACTGTTGCCCTTGCTGCTTGAATTGCTTCAGATTCCTTTTAGGATGCATCAAAAATATAATACTCAACTCATACTCTGGTATAATGGTAATACACGCTGTTATGAATGTCTGAAACCTTCAATGCTTAAGACAACCCTGCAAGTGAGGCCAATATTATGTTCATATTACAAATGTGAATGTCGAGACAGAGAGAAAGGGTTTCAGACACCTCTCCTCATGTGTTCAAATAACATGTCCCAGGGCTCTATGGTCTTGCCCCATCCCTGGCATGCTCAGTAGATACACCCCAGCTCTACTCATTTGGCACCCATGAGAAAGGGCCCTGCATGTGTACCACTCTATTTACAAAGAGTATAACCACACCAAGTTGTAGTCTCCTATTCCACTCAGGACCCCCTCTTGTGTGGAGGAACTGTACATGCATGCATCAGCATGTGGACAGAGCCCCACTCTCCCACACTGCATGTGTGGACAGTGATGTGGCAAGAGTAGGAATTACGTACCTATGCGGTTGAGTGATCCCTTTATGTTTTATCTGATGACACTTATTGCTATTTATGATTGCCGTTATATTCCACCTTTCCTTGAAGGAGCTCAAGGTGTTGTGCACGGTTCTCCCCAGCCCTGGCTCAGGAAGGGGGCAGTGAGCACTGCTTACTCAAGTTGCCAGCTTAACTTGAGAGCCAGTGTGGTGGTAGTGGTTAAGAGTGGTGGACTTGTAATCTGGTGAACCGGGTTCGCGTCCCTGCTCCTCCACATGCAGCTGCTGGGTGACTTTGGGCTAATCACAGTTCTCTGCAGTCTCTCAGCCTCACTCACCTCACAGAGTGTTTGTTGTGGGGGAGAAAGGGGAAGGAGAATGTTAGCCACTTTGTGACTTCTTAGGGTAGTGATAAAGCGGGATATCAAATCCAAACTCTTCTTCTTCTTCTTCTTCTTCTTCTTCTTCTTCTTCTTCTTCTTCTTCTTCTCCTTCTCCTTCTCCTTCTCCTTCTCCTTCTCATGCCTGGCCTGCACCACAGCAGGACCTTTGCTGGCTATGACCTGGAGGGGCTCAGCAGTAGGGCTGGGATGTTGGTGGATCATCAGATAGCAGGCGAGCTCCCCAATGATCACTGCTCCTCACTCTATGCCTAACCAGTCTGTAACCTATGAAGTTGTGGCCTGTTTTTACCCATATCTGGTATATATTTTTTCCATAGGTACCACTCCCAAAAACAAAGCTCCTTTGCTTGTGGTGCACAACTCACACAAGCTCTTGAAATAGGAAGCCTGTAAGCAGCCATAGAGTTCAATGTCTCTGAGCTTTTGCCCATTACAAGCAGCTACAAGGATGCCTGTGTAGCTATAAGAAGTTGATCCAAAAAAGATTCTTCAAGCAGTGGATGGGCTTCCCAAGCTTTAGGACACAACCCGCAAGGGTGTTCTCTGCCAAAGCCTCATTGATAATTTGTTTTTTTCACAGTGTTGTTGAATATTATTAAAATCCAAATTCATAACAAAAGAGAATGGTAATACAATTATAGTCCTCTGGGAGAGGATCAACCCATCCATAATGCAGTCTATTGTCATAAATTTGTGCTACGGGGGATTTTTAGTTAATCTTTCTGAATTATTTTAATTATGGAGAGGTTCTCGCTTGGATCTTTTCTGTCTTGGCCTCTTGAGAATTGCTCCATATTTTCTGTGCTGGGGACTTGGAATGAGAAGGAAATCACAGCAACTCACTGAAAATGGTTCTTATTGGCATGGACAATTGATAGTCTTAAAGCTTCTTGGGATCAGAGTGTTCCCCTTACCCCTTTTCCCTCTCTCTCTCCTGCCTTTATTAAAAAAGAGAAAAAAAGAGAGGAGAGCATGGGCCATCACTGATGGAATATTTACCTTCATGAGTATTTTAAAAAGTTAATTACTGCTCGGAGCAAGTTGGTCTGGCTGTCCTGAGCTGTCTTTTATTAGTAGACTCCTTCATTAATTCCCTTCGCTGGATTTGCTGTTAATAGCTGCCTGGTCTCAGGCAGCACAAAGCAGCATCTGTGCCATTGAGCAGAAAAGCGGGAGTCAAGCAAAGGGATTGGGGGTGGGGAGACGCCGTTTACAAATCAACCCTGATTAACATGATGGCCTACTCTAGGGGGGAAACTGCATCCCGTGCCCATCACCGAAAACATCAGTTTGGACTATGCCTCTGCTGAGATCAACTGGTGCCATTGAGCCAAGGAAGGAGAACAAAAAGACCTTGCTGCCCAACCCCTTGCATGTCAGGGGAGGACGTACAGCATAACTGAATGGAAATGTCACCAGACCTATTGGATGGGGAAATGATTAAAATGAGCAGTAATGGCCCAAGATGCTTGTTGCAGAAAAATGAAAGGCAATAATACTGATCCTAAAAACATTGCTTGGGAGTCAAAAAGATTCCTGCCCTACTGAATGGGTCTATCGAGGATCTATCAAGTCTTGACATCCTGTTTTCAACAGTAGACACACCAGATGTCTCCAGGAAGCCTGGAGCTTGGTTGCATTGACTTTTAAGGAACTTATATCCACATAATGGCTGTATCCAGAGAGCCACCTGCACATTTGGGTCCCATCATTGGCTCTAGAAGGCAAAGACTTGCAGGTACAAACTATTCTGTAGTCGATGATGAAAATTAATGTTTACACTTATTTTAATCCTTCATAAGACTATGGCCAGTTGTTCCAGGATCGGAGTGGTAGGAACCAATGTTTTTGAGGGGAGAAAGGCTAGTATTTCTTTAAAGACCGACACTGTCAGCTGTGGCCAGGACCAGAGTCATCATTTCTTAGGCACAGTCACTGAAGTTTTTTTGGATTTCTGCAAATAATGTAAATTTGGGCCACAGAGATGAAAGAACTTGTGAGAAGCTCCTCAGCCTATAACTGTCACTTCCTGCTTCTCTCAATGCAGCTGTAGGAGGACATGTTAGATGCATGTTACACTTGGTAGGTCTTGTGGGCCAAAACTGATCACAGGAACAGAAAACAGAGAGCAGAAGAACGTACTTGAAGTGGGAAAGGGGATAGTTTTTGTTTTTAGAGAATTCTATTCCTCTCCCCTGAGTATTCCCTGACAAAGTGGTCCCACATACCTGAAATGTACTAGAATCACAGTCTGGGAACCACTGCTTCTCATGATACGTGGAGGATTGATCCCTCAATTTATTCAAACTCTGGTTTCTGTTTATATAGTATTCAAGGTGGTTAGAATTTTTAGGTATTAAAAATGCCAGTCAATAATAAATATAAATTATTACCCAAACCCCATAACAAACCAACAGATGATAGCAGGTAAAGAGAACAAGATAAATAATTCTGAACAGGCTCCCGAACAACACTTGTTAATTTGTTGCCAAAAAGAAAAAGAAAAACGTGAATGTTTGCAATTGGGAAATATACTGTCTACAGAGAAGTAAAACGTCTGGAACCAAGGTGGGGGAATCTGTGGCCCTCCAGGTGTTGTTAGACTTTCAGTCTCATCAGACTCAGATGGCATGCTCTGTGGTCAAGGACGATGGGAGTTGTGGTCCAGCAACATCTGAAGGGCTGCAGGTTTGCTACCCCTGGTTTAGAGATAATCCAGGCATTTAAATCACACGTCTCCCCTCAAAGAATCCTGAGAGCTGTAGTTCTCCCCTCACAGTACCCTTAACAAGTTACAGTTATCGGGTTCTCTGGGGAAAGTCATGTGCTATAAATGTGTGTTGGAGGTACTTCAAAGTTAAGCATTTTCAAGCGCCATTGATTTCTGTAGGAGAGTTTAGCGATCTTCATTCTCATTGAAAGAAATGGGGATGAAAAATATGTAATTTCCCCCCTTTCAGTTTTAAAAAACTCAAAGCTGAACAATTCAAAGAAGCTGGACTATTTATGGGCTTCTGACATGACAACAATCCTATGCACAAGACAATGTTATTGTAAAATAGAGAAGCTAGACAGAGCGCCATACAGTTATACCCCACAATTCCCTCCAAATCCCACTGTTCTCTTACTGCTACATGTTGCTGATGCAACATTGCACTGGTGCACGGAAGGGTTAGGGTCTTTCTCAGGGAAGATGACAGAGGCGGCTGAGAGTCTCAGCAGAGCGCTGCTCATTCAGCTCCTGCCTTGCAGATGGACAAGGAGATGATTTCATCATCATAGCTGATTACACCCAGGCAATGTTTAATCCAAAGGGGAATGCAGGTCACCCTGCCACCTCCTCTCTGCCTGTTCTTCAAAATGAATAATTAACACAGTTTCCCTTTTAATTGTTATCCTGGATTCATGCATGCTGAGAAGCAGCAGCGCTGCAAATATTAGTGCACTTACTATTCAGGTGAAGATTGAAGTGCTGTGTAATTCAGAGGATAAGTGAGATTGACATGGCCTTGACATGTTGGTTCTGAGATGAATACTAGAATCCTGCTAGATCAGGGTTGGGCTCCCTCTCTCTGTCTCTTCTGCCAGCCCCCAGTCAAGATGTTGACCTGGTAAAAAGAGGTAATTCCAGCAAACTGGTTTTAGGTGTGCAAATCTGAGCATCTCAACATGATTCAGGTGATGTTTAATGATAGTTCTGTACTGTTTTGTTACTGCTTTGTAGTTAGGTTTTTGTTCAAATACCCTGTGCTGTGTACGTGACATTATAAACATTGGGCAGCTGAGATTAAATGCCTCCTTAGCACTCTCAGTGAAGTCAGTAGCAGAAATGATCACATTCAGCTGGGATTTCCCAACTCTGCATTTGCAGAAGTGTATTAGAAATGGACATTTATTTTAAATATAACATTGGGATTCTAATGTGTCATTTCATACACCTTGCGTTCCAAATCTAAGCCTTGTCATCCATTGGGGATCATTAATTTTAATCAAAGGAACTAAAAATTAGCTAGGGATTTATTCCAAGTGTTGCACACACCCCTGAATAAAACCACTGCTAATTCTTTTAGCTTCAGTTGTGAAATCTGTTGCTACACATTGGCCTAGTGCTCTCAGAAAGGGATGTGATAGGAATCGTTTGTCCTCCAAATTAGGGAACTTCATACTTTAGGCTGAGTATCGTGAGGTGATGTTCCTCACTCTCCCCAAACATTCAGACAAGTAGAAAACTATTATGGCACCCAGACTACAAGACTTGAACCTACCTCTCTGACATCTAGTGTAGGAATTCTTATTGCTTGTATAGCGGGACATTTAGTTGCATGGTGCCCCACCTGAATTGGTACAGTCACTCAAGACTCAAGTTTACCATCTCGTCTGCTATCTCTAAGTTTGGCTTTGTAATATTTGCATCTTTTATATTACTTCAGGTCACTGCAGCTATATCTTCTGAAAAAAATAACCCCGGAGTGTGGTATTCAAATAAGTTTTACCCAGAGTAGACCCACTGGAATCAATGGACATGCATGTGCATTATTTTAAATAGGTCTACTCTGAGTCACATTTAGTTGGCTACCACCCATAGTATAGAGATTTAGAGGAGGCCCTGTAGGTTGTTATAGGATCATGCCGGGCAGTAATCACACAGTTCAAAGTCTCCACAAAAAAACCTCAAGTGGTAGATGGTAAAGGAGCAGCTGGGACTGTGGGCTAAACCACTGAGCCTCTTGGGCTTGCCAATCAGGAGGTTGGTGGTTCAAATCCCTGCGATGGAATGAGCTCCCGTTGCTCTGTCCCAGCTCTTGCCAACGTAGCAGTTCGAAAGCACACCAGTGCAAGTAGATAAATAGGTACCGCTGCGGCGGGAAGGTAAACGGCATTTCCTTGCGCTCTGGTTTCTGTCCTGATGTTCTGTTGCACCAGAAGCGGTTTAGTCATGGCTACATGACCCGGAAAGCTGACAAACGCCGGCTCCCTCAGCTTGAAAAGCAAGATGAGCGCCACAACCCCATAGTCGCCTTTGACTGGACTTAACCGTCCAGGAGTCCTTTACCTTTACTTACAAGTGCATGTATTTGTTCAAATAGCTGGGAGTCCTGCTTGGACCAGGTCCCAACAACATGTCTAAGAATGTTTAAAGTTGTTGTAGAACACACCTACACAATACAAAGCAGTATAAACTCTAGGCAACACACTAAAACATCAGCTTTTCATCTGTGTCTTGAGACAATTCTGAAAAAAAGAGCATCACAAGGAATTTCTTAAACATCCACTGCATCCACTGAAGAAAATCAGTTAAGGATGAGTCTGATCAGAGAAGGTTCTTTCCCTTTTCCCTACACAGAGAGCAAAATAGAATGATTTTAGCTTTACAGCATTGGTTTAGGAAACTTTAGCAGTTTCTTCCTGTGGATAGAGCATCAGCAACTGTGACTACTTGGCTAACACTAGTGTTTCTCAGTGCAGACAGGGAATGGTCTTTCTTGGCTGTGGAACAAGATAATTGACATAATCTTCCCAGGAACATGTGAGCTGTCATGTATCATTTTAATCTGTAAAACCCTGGAGCCGAGTGTACCGTCACATGCTGATTTTACTATTCTATACGAAAGTGACTCTGGGTTCATTGATGGATTGTTTGCTCTCTTTCTAAAACAGTCAAGATGCTGAATGCCCTCGGGTGATAGACAGTGTGCAATGGGAACGAAAGCAAAGCTGATGGCCCAGTTCAAGTTCACCTGACAAAGCTGGAGCAGTCTGCAAGTGAGACTCTAGAAAAGGATTATTCACACTAGCATTATATTTTGTGAATGCATTTTTCTCCCTTCGCAGCTGCAAAGCTTCCTGACCCTGAAGGTTTTACACACCATAATAAAGAGATTTAATTTCTCTCTCTCTTTCTCTCCCCAGTTTTCTACTCTTTACACCTAATTTCTTCTCTGGCTCTGGACTGTGACGGGGCATTTGTATATCCAAACAACGCAGCACACAAACATCACCTAGAAAACAATAGCAGCACAAAGCAGCAGCACAGAAAATCTCAGCTCCCTGTAAGTTTCAGAAACAAAAGCCAATGGTTTTTGTTCAGCCGAACTTTGTAGTAGGGATCTGTGCGTCGATAAAATATCATATGCATTCAACGTTACTCAAAATGCCCCAAATAATCACACGCCTTTTCAAAATGCACTCTACAATATTATTATCTTTAAATGTCATTGTTTCTTAAACATCTGCTGAAGAAAATCAGTTAAGGATGAGTCTGATCAGAGAAGGTTCCTTCTCTTTCCCCACGCTTACACAACAAGATATATTGCGAGCCCACGCGCTAAACCTTGCCCCTGGAATGAGACATGACAACAATGTATGGGTTTAAAATTAGGCCACAACTTTATTGAATTTCAGGTGTAGGAACCTTGGCTTAGGCCTTGGAAGGTATCCCTCTCATACCTGAATGGGTGATTGGCTGTTGGTGAGGTAATAGGTGAGGTAAACCTGTTAACAGTTGTCAACAGGTTTACCTCACCTATCAGCCAATCACCCATTCCCACCACCCTTCTGAGTAATACCCCTCCTCACCTTCTCACTATATATAAAGGTCTGGTGACTTCTGTCTCAGTGTATTTGAAGAAGTGTGCATGCACACGAAAGCTCATACCAAGAACAAACTTAGTTGGTCTCTGAGGTGCTACTGGTTGGAATTTTTTTATTTTATATTGAAATGAGTTTGTCATTATGCATGGTGGGTTTCTCCATATGGCAAAGCAGTACTTGTGGGGCTGCAACATCTTACGATAGATCTTGCTTTATCGTAACGTATTGTGTCGTGCCAACCCCCAAAATGGGAGTCTAAACTGAACGAATGAATGACGATAGATGGAGTTGAGTGCATAGTGATGCAATCACACAACCATTTATCTACACAAATTCAGCCTGCAAACTGCCAACTCACATTTTGGCAGGCATCCAGGGTCATGTGAAATGGCCTTTAGACCTGCTCCAAAGAAATCCAAATGACAGGGGTGGCATAAAACAGATGTCTGGTCTATAGCAGGGATCCCACCATTGTTTTACTTTGGGAAAGCTGCACTGATAGATACTTTTAAAGAGGAGCGGGGGGAAGTCTAAGGCTACAATCCACAGGGAGGTTCTCCTGCACCGGTCCTAGTGAAATGAATGGGTGCTATGCAAGAGCATAGCATTGCTTTTGTGTTGTTCCAAATTCATAGCACTGGGGTTTGTGAGGGAGAATGCCCCCTAATGCTGAGCTTTGGGGAGAGGAAGAGCAATATCTCACATTATAATATTCCTCAGTGAATGCTTGGGAAGTGCAATGGCTGTAATTCTGCTTTTTGCTTCTTTCCATTTCTCCAGGTGGTAGCTGACAAAAAGTCCAAGGAGGTCACATCCATGAATTACAAGCTTTGATCTAAAAACACAAAAGATTGCTTCATAAGTAGCAAAAAAGAAAAACGCGACAGCTGCTTTTACCCAGGGCAAGCACTGTTGATGCCTGTGGACAGCACACACACCACAAAACATTCAAAGAGGACGAGTGTCAAACCAGCAGAAGTTTATATCCTATAGCTGTGAGCAAGAGAGCAACCCCCCTCCATCCATTTGCAAGAGCAGTGAACGAAATGGAAACGGTCATTGTAGCAAAACAGCTACTGCACTGCATCCATCCCAGCATTGGAGAATATATCTGTGGGGGGGGGGCAGATTTAAAATGCTGTCTGGGAAGTTGGAACAAGAAGAGGTGATGAATGAAGGAATTGGCTGAAAAGAGCAGTTTCTGACAACATATCTGTTCTGATAGCTGGAGACTTTTCTGCTCTCTACTCCAAAAGGTGTTTTATTTATTTTTAAAGCTAAACCACCATACAGTTCAGTACAAATGTTTTATGTTTTCCCCTAGCTCTGTTTCAGTCACTTTTCTAGAGAATCTTCATTCCAGCCTGGTTTACATATTTTTTTTAAATAAAATAAAATACAAAGCACATAAGAAGCATCCAACTCGACTGCTATATCAGAGCTAGAACACCCAATGCTACAAATTCTCTAGATTTGTGGTCAAAAAGTGACCTGAAATATCTTTTCTCAAAGTCAGTTTCGTTTCTCCACTGAAGGTCTAGTCAATGAAAGGCGTCTGCAGATTTCATTGCATTCTGTGTGCTGATTGTTGAAGAAATAGCAAATCCCCTTCTTTCCAAAGTTTGTCAGGCATGATGCCTCTTTCTGAGAGAGAGAATGGATCTGGGGGTCAGTCAGGTAGATGAGGCCTTTCCCATTACCAGTCACCCAACCTGTCGAAAAGAAAAATGTTACAGTTACAATACTGTTGTTGAACTCACCAGGGCACAAGCCCTGGCAACGTGTATGGGGGTCCTGGGCTGCCCAGATCACAAGATCCCCCTCTCAGCCTCTCTGGTGTGGTCCAAAGGAAAGCAGAGCCATACGTTGGGCAACAGCTTGGCTGCAGAAGTTGCTGGAAGAAGGCATACAAGGTGCCATCCTTAGGGACTCCACTCCAGATTTGTGTAGAGTCTACTCCTTAGCCTTTCCTTCTCCCAAAGGTACCCCATAAGGCAGCAGAGGTTTAGGATCAGAGTTTCCTTCTCCTAGGTGGGCTACCTTCCCATGTTGAAGAGCTCCACCTGCCCCTCACTTCCCTCTACACCATGTGCAGAGACTGCCTTCTTGACCATTGGACCCCCTATTGGTCTCATCCACTCAATCTGCCAGAGCCTGTCTTCGCATGCAGGGGAGATTCCTAACTCACTGAGGGTCTGAGACCCATAGACAACCCTCAACTGGTTTAGCTGTCCAGTCAAAGCCGTTTCTCAGGATGTGGCCACAAGGAGTGCCAACTTGGCCCCGCAACCATGGGTGCCTGGGGCCGTGGATGCCATGCACTGTGCATGGCCCTGGCACCAAAATTTGTGGGTGCCCAGCCCCTTCATTGGGAATTTTGTGGGTGCTCTGGCACCCAGGGCCCCAGGGAGTTGACACCTACGGTGGCCACTGTTGCATGCTGACAGCTTTTAGGAGCCACAGGTGAGAGCTGAGTGCAGGGTGGGGACCAAAGGTGGACAAACTACCCCAGAAGGAGCACGACATGTCCCCCACCAGAGGTACTACCCCTTCCCTAGCACCCTAAGTTATAATACTGATTCTAAAAATGCACCCTATATGCATTCCATTTCATTTTCTGCAAATCTGCTGACTACAGAAATTACTTGTTTCAGCACCAGTGTTTTAAAAAAGAGCAGAATAAAAGCAGGAAAGTTGCCTTTTTGTATTATATTTGTATTTTTATCAGCTGGATAAAGAAAGCATGAGTCTCTTAAGCTGTTTTGTGGTGAGGGGAGCGGGTGTGTGCATGTGCATGATAAATCTTGGTCTCTGTTTTGCTTTGGGGGGGAATCTAGTGGTTTAAAAAATATATAAAGTACCTGTTTATGCCTGCATAATGTATTTGAACAATTTCTATACCACTTTTACATTTCCAAAGAAATCTCTAAGTGGTTTACAACTTTAAAGCTTTTTAAAAAATCACAAAATATCAAAAGAAAATGTTATGAATGAAAATCAAATGCAAAAAGATCCACATTTAAAGCAGAACCTATATCTATAGTCCCTAGACAGAATGAGATAACTATGTCTATGATACCTGAGAAAGCTGATTAGGTTTTAAGCCAATACAGTGAAATGCAGAAGTAATTTGCGCTTTTCCCTCCCAAGTGACATTTAACATTTTCTTTCTTTTAAAAACTTCAGCTCTGAATATTCACATCCAAAAGAAGCTTTTATAAGAGTTATTTTTGAAAGGGGTGGTGGGGGGGGGCAGCTCAAGACAGTCCGATAAAATACTGTATTCCATCATTTGACATAGTCACTTCCGCCTAAGGAGAAAGTGGGGTTGCGGGCTTCATGACCTCCTCACGTGCGCAGTGGGTGGGAGGGTGCAGCCAGGGATCTTCCTCTTTTGCGCCTGTCAGCTGCTCTGGTTTTCCCACCCTCCCACCCTTTAAGGTTCCTTTCTTTGACCTTGCTATGGACTTCGGTTGGTCGCCATTGAGGGGCCTGGTAGGAATTTTTTCCACTTGGCAAATTGGCACCAGCCACTTGGTTTTCGCCTACCTTGTAGCAAATCGCCACAAATTCCAGGGTATTGGCGGTTAGGCATTGGAATATTTCTGTAGATGGAAAGAGGGGAGGTAGCGCCATCACCTGCCCTGCATATTGAAGGGTAGTCCGGTAAAGGATTCCGGGGGGCGTGGCCCTGTCCGAAGCCTAGGGAGGTTAGGGCCTAAGGCACATCCCCTATCTGTGACCCCGGGGGAGCTCCTAGTTGATGTGCATCAGCAGGACTCCCCCTACTGGTGGTTAACCCTTCCAGGACTTCCAGCAGACGGGCTGGAGTCAGATATAGTCTGTTAGATCCAATGCCTAAGCCAATACCGCTCATCACCTGTAACCAATAAAGTTGTGGCCTTTTTCTGCCCATTAACCTTAAATAATTGTGTCATGTGTCATTATTTCTGCCTGGGGTCGGGGTCGGGAACTTGCCACGCAACTGTCAGTACAAACCTTGTAAATCAACCACCACATCTCTGCCTTGGGAAAACTCATAGCAGAAATGGCCATAAGCGAGTCCGTATTCTGTGGCTTTGTATTCCAGCTTTACTACTTTGGTGTTGTTGGATAACTTCACAAACTCTCCTAGAATATAAGGCTCCACACTCACACATCCTTGTATAGACTTGCCTTCTAGTACCTGGGGAACAAAAAGGGGATTGTGATGTGAATAGCATTTCAGCCCACTGCTTCTGCCTGCTCCTTTCACTAGCTGAATCCTTTGCAACCTTCTGCTTGCTCCTTACCAAGAGGACCGCTGATGGGATGTAGAAGATTTGTGTTAGGATTTTTTGCTCATGCAGCCTCTTGTTGAATTCTGTCACGTAGTACTGGGCAGTCATTTGTCTTTCCACATCACTGAAATGGTGAAGAAGCTCCTTTTCTTCTTTGTACTCTTTGCCAACGTATCTATGAAAAATGTAACACACACAGACAAGAGTAGCAGCAGCAGCAACAACAACATTATACTGTATCCTGCCTTCCCTCCAAGGAGCACCAGGTTGTGTGCATCAACCACCCCTTCTCCATTTTATTCTCACAACCATCCTGTCAAGCAGGTGAGGCTGAGAGACAGGGACTGGTGCCAGTGGGGATATGAACCCTGGTCTCACAGGTCCTAGCAGCAGGACACGTGTGTTTAAATGTCCTCCACTGAACATAATAAGGTGACCACTCCTAACAATGGTTATTCCATAGTCGGTTCCGCTAAGTTCGATGCAGCTTACTATCCGTAGTTAGGGCTGCAACTGAAAAAAGTGGTAAGAGCAGTTTGACAGCAGAATGGATTCCCCCAGAAGATGAGGGACTCTCCTTCCTTGGAGGTTTTTAAGCAGAGACTGGATGGCCATCTGTCATGGATGCTTTAGTTTCAATTCCTGCATTGCAGGAGGTGGACTAGACGCAGTGTTCCCCAACTTTGGGCCTCCAGCTGTTTTCGGACTACAATTCCCATCATCCCTGACCACTGGTCTTGCTAGCAAGGGATGATGGGAGTTGTAGTCCAAAAACAGCTGGAGGCCCAAGGTTGGGGAATACTGGACTAGAGGACCCTCAAGGTCCCTTCCAGCTCTACAATTATGGGCTGTGGAAAGCTTTGCCTGTTACTATCCAGCAAACACCATCCATACTTTGTTTCAAATGCCTGCTTAAGTTTCTTATATTAACACAAACCTTTTCTGATGCATAGTTGATACATAATCCACCAGTTATTTCCCATCCCTGTGCAGAATCTGGCTAGGTATTTTCATGCTGTTTTGTGGATGCACTATGTTCACTGCCTAGACTCCTTATTTATAATGTGGGATCTAAGCCTACACATAACTGCCTGGACTGATCAAATTGTCACGCTGGTTTGAGCGATACCTTCCCAGAGTTTCCTCTTGGTGCAGAAAGTGTATCCAAAAAGCATTCCTTTGTCTGCCTTTCTTTGCTACGCTCAGGTAGTCCCCAATATATACAGCGGTTTCCTGCGCAGTCCACAGCCCAGATTTCTTGGAGAATTTCAAAAGGAGGGCGGCTGGAAAAGAAGACAAATGAACTGACAACTTCTTCAGCAAAGGGTTGTTCCGTACCAGTAGCCAGGAATGAAACAGCAGAGTTAAACTGTTCTCTTGCTAGGATCAATGTCCTTTTCCCAGACTGAGTCACAGAGAAATGACATTTCGCTCACACCCATAGGAAGTTGCATTCATTGCTGCAGTGTGTACTATTACAGTCAGCTTCAACTATAAACAGGAGGTGGGAAAGGCAAGGCAGGATGAATTGCTTTTGGAAGGGCTGCAAAGTCGGAAGGCATTCCTCACAAATATGTCACCGAGTAACAGAACTGACAGGAATGCATTTTTTAAAAAATTGCTAGTAGGGAATGTGAAATTACAACAAAAGCATTCAAATGATCCAAAACGATCAAGGAAATGGAGTGACTCCTCTGTGAGGAAACGTTGTAGTTTTCGACTTTTTAGTTTAGAGAAAATACTTTTAAAGGCAACATTATTAGAAGTTTATAAAGTTATGCTTGCCACGGACAAAGTGGATAGAGAGAAGCCTTTCTCCCTCGTACTACTAGAACTTGTGGACGTCTACCAAAGCTGAATGTTGGAAGATTCAGGAGAGATAAAAGAAAGCACTATTTCACACAGTGCATGGCCACCAACTTGGATGGCTTAAAAAGAGGACTGGGAAAATTCATGGAGGAGAAGGCTCTGAATGGCTGCTAGCCATGATGGCTGTGTTCTGCCTCCACAGTCAGGGGCAGTAATGGTTTTGAAGACCAGTTGCTGGAAGCCACAGAAGGAGAGAATGCATCTGTGCTTGGACCCTACTTATGAATTTCCCCACAGTCATGTGGTTGGCCACTGTGAGAACAGGATGCTGGACTAGATGGGCTATTGGCCTGACCCACCAGACTCTCCTTATGTTCTTAATAAAATATAAAATAAAATAAAATTTATAAAATAAAATAAAATTTTATGTTCTAAAATAAAAGGACTTTCCCCCACATATAGTAATGGATCAGCCCTTTTGGCAAGAAGAATGTTTAGTTTCTCCCAGCATTTTATGGGTTAAGTTATGTAACTGTTTGAATGGCAGCTCGCTGGGGGAGACAGAACATTCTAAGGTTTAACAGGAGGGAGCAGTCATTGGTTCGGGAGTGTTCGTGGGAGAGAGTTAGATAGGAGCAGGAGAGGGAGGAGATAGAATAGTCTGAGGGAGGTTTTGGATAGGTTTAGTTGATGTTTGTGAAACTAGTAGAGAACTAAGCTGTAATGAAACTAAGCTCAATAACAATGAAATACTGAAACCGTTATGCTTTTTGGAAAATAAAGTTTTGTTCTTCTTATGCAAAGAAGTATCGTCATCTATTTGATCCAGCACGTTATATATAGGCTCTCAATAGAGTGAACTCAGTGGAAAGGCAAAACTTGACCTGAGGGGGATAGTTTGTGTCTTGGAGTTGCACTAAGGAGGGGCTAGAGGGGGGAAAACCTTGAACATGCCACAGAGTTGCTAGCGGTTATATAAGGTTATATCCTGCGCACCTTGAGAAAATCATAAATTAGTAACGGAGTGGCTGACTGGAGAAAGGGGGGTTCGCAACAGATGCTGGACTAGATGGGCTATTGGCCTGACCCACCAGACTCTCCTTATGTTCTTAATTGATATAAAATAAAAGGACTTTCCCCCACATATAGCATAGCAGATAGAACGGAATAATAGAATCACAGAGTTGGAAAAGGGACCCAAGGGTCATCTAGTCCAACCCCCTGCAATGCAGGAATCTCGTTGCTTTGAGAATTTGGAGGCCAGCATTCAAATCCCATCTCAGTCATTAACTCACTGACAATCACTTCACATCATATACAGGTAAGGTACACAATACCAGGATCTGTCCTTGGCATAAAGCTTGCCAAAGGCTGATCAGAAACAAATTATTTTTTTCTTGGTCTTGAGTACTTCGCACAGGCAGTGTCAGTCAGGCTAACCCAAGGGTGGATAACTGCAGCCCTCTAGGTACTCAAACTCCCTGACCATTTCCATGCTGGTTGGGGCTGAAGGGAGCTGGAGTCCATTGGCATCTTAGCATATTAACATAGCAAGGCTAAATGGGACTTTCACCCGGGTATGTGCAAATGATTTGAATCCTGTCTTTCTGTTGTGACACGTGAGGTGGGGGGCACCTGCACAGATTATCCCTGGGGGAGGCAAGTGTGCTCTTGTGCAGCTCACGCATGAATCAAGACACCTGAGTGCTTGGGGCTTGTAAACCAGCATGAAAATCTTTCCCTCCCTGGAAGCAGCACAAAATGCTTGGAATTAAATAATTATAAGGGGAAACTCTACTTACAGTGCGCTTTACCAAAGAGGTTTGGCTTAAAGAGCCCTGTATTCTTCATTCTTTCCATTAGCCAGGCATGGTCTACACCTGACAAAAGCCTGCCATAGTCATCGTCACTGAGAACGCGAGCCTGTAGGGTTTGTTCTTTGGCCCTCTCCAAAAAGACAAAAGAGCTGCCGCTAGAGTTCAGAAATGAAGGACTCCCCGATTCAGAAAAACTGCTGGAAAAGTGGGCTGCTTTGTGCCACGATTTCAGAGAGGAGCTTGAACTGTGACTGCTGCTCAACATGTTCCTTAGCTTTTCACCGTCATCTTCTTCCGTCGTAGCACAGTCACTGGACTGGTTGACTAATGGCTGGTTCTTTGTCCCCAAAGGAGAATTTGTGGCCCCAGAGCTGTGATGTGGTTGATCTCTTGCTATGCAGACGTCACTAAGACGACCTGCTGACTTCTTTCCACATTCACTAGCGAATTCGCAATCTTCTGTTGTCTCTGCTTGTGGGTCAATTTCAGATACTCCAGTGGAGCTTTCTGGAGGCACTGCAGAGTTCGATTTATTAATCCAATTTTGAATAAAGCGGTCACGTTCCGGTTTGGGCATGCTACTATTGATGGAGGCAGGTGTCCTCCTGGCACCAGGCAGGTGTGAATTCATCTGTGCATCTTCAGTAGTGTCTACAGTTTCTCCTTCTGGGTCAACAAATGGCCAACAATGTCTAGATATTGATTCTATTATATTTTCTGTGCTTCCTTTCCCAATGCTGCACAGATTATGGTTAGAAATGGCACTGGAGTCCTTGCTCCTGGAATCCATTAATGAAGATGGGATAATGGGATCTTGTTCAGAAGTGGGACTCAAAAAATCATTACTATTTTGGGGGTTGGCGCTACTGGTTTCTCTGAGTGACTGCTTCAAAGCATTCTCTGCTCCCTCTACGTGCTCCTCTCTGAGATTTGGGTATGATTCTGTTACTCTGTGAGTCCTGCCTATATTATTCTGATAGGGATGCGTTACGGAGCCACAACAGTCATTCTGAGGCTCTTGAAGAGAGAGCTGATGAGTTTTGGAAAACAGTACACATGGATCTGGCTTTTGGCAGTTCTCTTCAGCATCATCGGTCAAAGCTGCAGAACATTCTTGCTCCTTACCTCCAGTAGCCTTTTGTTTCTGTACCTTACCTTGGGGCAGTTCATTTTCATTGCAGTCAATCTCCTCCCAACTAGTAAAGGAACTCGATTTGGAGAATTTGCTCCAAGAACTCAATGAACTTGAACTTTCACTCCTGTTATGAGAATTACTTGAAATACCACCAGTGTGTCTTTGACTTCTTTCTGAAGGAATGCACTCTACCTCTTCATCAAGGGCAGTGGCATGGAATGATTTCTGTCGCATCTGCTCCTTAAAACCCTCACGATTTTTCCTTCCTTTTTGTGAAAGCGAGATCTTTGCAGAGTCTTTCCCATGATGTGATCTTTCTTCAGTGGTACACATGGTGTCCATATTTTTGGTTTCCGTTTTCAAAGCTGTTATACAGGCTCCTGTTTGGCTTCCTGATTTCATCTTGTAGCTGCGGCAAACACTTCCATAAACTTCACAGACTGCTGCATGATGCTGGGAATACATTTCGAGGACTTTCTCGAAGCTCAATTCACCGTTCACAATTGACTTTCCAACACCAGTTTTGTAGCTATCTGGAATGTAGGACTTGGCATCTGAGTTACGGAAATCCTGCACATTTAAGTGCTCTTTAACTAACATGACAAGGCACATGATATCCTTGGCAAGCTGTTCTTTGTCCTGCTCTTCAGCATGCGGTAAATGACTATAAGCATACAGCTTCTGTAAGGCTTCCTGGCACAACTTATTCACTTGACTAAGTCTCTCGCTCTCACCGTAGAGCCTCTGGTGCACTTTTGTAAGGCAGAAAGCTGCCTTGATAAAACTGTGGAGCTCCTGTTTGCTGTTGACTGGTTCTTTGTCCTTCTTACTAAGGAGACCAATTTCAAAGGACTCCTTTGCTTCGGACAAATAAAACTTCTGCTTTGCGGAAGGGCATTCGCTTGAATGGCTGTAAGACAGCAAGCACATTCCACGGATATTCTGTAAAAACAAGTACAGCTGAAATGAACGGGATATTACAGATTTGTGCATCAAATTTGAAACTCAGATCCTATAAAGAATCCTATAAAAAATAAAGGTTTTGAGAATATAGCTTTTTCCAAATGATTTTCAAGTACTTGTTTTTTCTGTGTTTGATCAATTATGCTTGCATTAAACTTGTTACTCACCGAAGGAACACTGAGCAGGTTTGTTCTGAGATATCTAGCAAAAAAAATTCCATGCTAGAATTGTGCATTTGCCAACGGGATTTTCAGTCTAAAACTTTGCAAAGCCTATTAATCTGAGGGATTGATATGTCTATGGTGTTCAGTGGGATTGAGGTAGGTTGGGGAGCAGGAAGAAGCTATATTCTCAAAACCTTTGCAACATAATCCACAGATAAGTGGGGTATGAAGTACACTTCTTCTGCCAAATTCTTTCCTGAAGATACCCCCCTCCTTCCCAAAGAACCAAAAGATAGATTGTATAACTAGCAGCCTTTACCTTCCAGTTCCACTCTCTTTATTATCCAATAAGTTTTCAGTTAAATCAATGGGACATTAAAGGGGTATGAATGATAGGCAACCGTAAATGGTTTGTAGTAAGCAACTGCTCCGAATGAACAGGTTTAACAGCATAAAAGCCAGATGGCATTTCACTTGCACCACAACTTTTCATCTGCATTGCATCTGAATTTGGAATGCACATCCTGATTTTACATGCACACAGCAACATATTGCAGTAGTAGATGGCAGTGAATAATCTTCAGCACAGGGAAGAAATACGAATATTGGGTATCACACTTACGACTGCTGTGAGCACAAACAGTGGTGTGAACTGGCTGAAGGCCGCTGCTAACTTGCACGCTTCAGCAGCTGAAAGTAAACGGTGGTCAAACCCTTTCAGAAGATTCTGTTGAAACGGCAGGAAGGAAATGTAAGTTTAGGCAGATTGCTGTCTGTTCATCTCTGTGTAGATAGGTGTGTATATGTAAGTTAAAAAGGTAAAGGACCCCTGGATGGTTCACTCCAGTCAAAGGCAACTATGGGGTTGCAGTGCTTATCTTGCTTTTAGCCAAGGGAGCCGGTGTTTGTCCACAGACAGCTTTCCGGGTCATGTGGCCAGCATGCTTCTGGCACAATGGAACACCGTGATGGAAACCAGAGCACATGGAAACGCCATTTACATTCCTGCCTACTTGCACTGGCATGCTTTCGAACTGCTAGATTGGCAGAAGCTGGGACAGAGTAACAGGAGCTCACCCCGTCATGGGGATTCGAACTGCCAATCTTCTGATCGGCAAGCCCAAGAGGCTCAGTGGTTTAGACCACAGTGTAGACAGATGCCAAGGTTTAGCAATGGCTAATTATGGCCTTATGTTTGAGGGCTAGAGTACATGACATATTCTGTGCTTCCTCTCTCCATAATTTTATGAGAGAACAAACAACAAATAGCTCAGCACTTGGCAATTACTTTGCCAGGGAGAGGCAATGAGGAGTAACTGTAGGTCAAAACTTGAAGGTCAAAACTTCAATCTCCAGTTTTAAAAAAGAGGATCACATAGGAGATGGGAAAGACTTTCCCTGAGATCCTAGAGAGCTGATGCCAATCAGAGTATACCGTACTGGTATGGAGGGACAAATAATACCGGTATTCTCCAGAGTAATCTGTTTCTATTGTGGAAAAGTGAGTTTCAGGTATCACACAGAATCTCCCTAGTCAGGGATGCTGAAAAAAGCACACACAATTTTCAGCAAGCTAAACAAAGTTAATCTCAAATACAGGAATAAGTTACCAGGTGAAACTGATAGTTGTCTTTAAACTGGTTGTAATCGTTTTCGCTCATCGATACAAAGATGTCAGCCAAGATACCCAACGATGTAGCAATTCCCTGCAGGAGACACACACAAAGACAAATTGGTGTTTCACTGTTTCCATTGCAGATTACTTCTCTAAAACACAAGAATCCATTCCAATAAAGCACTAGAAGCTAAAACACACAGGGTGTTTCCAAATGGGATTGGGACTCCTCATGCATGCAGCATCAACACATCCCTATCCATTTAATCCAGATTCGCTCTTTCCATAGAAAATCTGGTAAATTCAAAACAACAACAGCAACAGACTTGTTGCCAACAATCCACTTGCAATAATGAATCCCTGTCTGGAAGCACCCAAAATCTCAGGCTGTTTTTACATTATTCAGTTTCTTAATGGAAAAAAGGACAGTCCACTTTCCCACTGGTTGTGAAGGAGTTGGGTCTGTTTGAAACAGCAAGGACCGCTCTTCCTCACCAGCAGATCCCTCTGTGAAGGACTACCCTTTCTGTTGTTCCTCAGTTCCTGCTAAAAGGTTTGCAGCAAGCTGCTTGTCTAGGTTGTCTAGAGCAGTGTTTCTCAACCAGTGTGCCTCCAGATGTTTTGGGACTACAACTCCCATCATCCCTCGCTAGCAATACCAGTGGTCAGGGATGATGGGAATTGTAGTCCCAAAACATCTGGAGGCACACTGGTTGAGAAACACTGGTCTAGAGGAGCAGAACAAATACTGTTAATAGCAGAAAATACTCATTTTTAAAAAGAAAATAGTACATACATTACCTTTTTATCTGGCTGGGGAAGTGTGAAATAACCTAAAATTGAGGCCCAAATCAGCTCTGCTGCTTCATACCACAACCCTGAAACATACACACAAAAATGAACGCTCAATTATTGTTGTTGTGTTTTTTTTAAAGAAGTAATATTTTATAAACTTATTTAACACACTTGTACTTAGTAGGGATGGGGGAGAAGTTTGCCAAACATGAACTGAACCATAGCTATCATTCAAAAGTTACACTTGTCCAAATTTTGGTTTGCAGTTTTCCAACCCCAATATGTGTACATTCGGGGAAAGTGTACATAAGCATTTACTGGTGAAAATAAAATACAAAGTACATTAGAAAAAATGGTTAGCAAAATTGTGTATGATACAAATTTTCAAAAGGGCTTTTTTAATAATAATAAAAAACCAAACAAGTGCAGAAATGTGAATTTAAGATTGGAAAAATTGGAAACTGAAATTGACAAAAGCATCCATTCCCTACAACTTAATGGAAATAGGATACTGGACTAGGTGGGCCAGAAGCCTAATCCAGCAGGCTCACATAATTTCACCACTCCATGCCCTTATTTTTTATCCTCTGCAACTCAACATCTTGCAAAGAAGAAGGAGGAGGAGGAGAAATTTTTAAGTCTTAATTTGGGAAGCAAAATTAATATGCAAAGTAAGCAATTTGAGGCAATTATGGGCATAAAATTTGGGTCACATTAGATTTTTCTTTTTTGCCAATACATTTTGCTAGGCATACAGCTGATTTTTTTAAGGAAATGAGGAATATTTCGCAGCTAGAAAGAACACAATTATGAGAAATGACTCCTGCGCTATCCTCAGAGAACAGAATGGGAACTGAAAAAGATCAGCTGAAACCATAGAATGTGAGATTGCTGCATGAATCCTACCCAGCTTTTGCAGAATCTGTCCTCTGATCTGTACACAGACAGACTGAACAAGGATCCTGTCACTTTCTTTTGAGTACTTCCACACACCTGAGAAACAGAATGAAAAGAGCAGTTGAACACACTACAGTGTTTGGGAACATGAAGAGGCAGAAAGGTGAGGCAAATATATATCCAAGACCTTTACAAATTAAGAAAAACAAAGAAAGAAGCTGTCTGGGACAGGAACACATTAGTCTGGCTCTGCTACCAAGGCGACATTTTTTTTTTTTTTTGCAACATTTATAAATAATAACTCAAAGTGTAGAAGCCACAAATTATAGATACCTGTTGCTCCATTGTCATTAATAAGACTGCTAAGGATATATTCAGCCTTTAACAGTTTACCTAGAAAGAAGAGGAAAAACAAAACTATATTGAGGCAAATATTTCAACCTCAGAGTTGAGATAGGAAAGGGTAAATCTGGTCTTTTAGCAAAAATAATAAGATTTTATTTTTTTTAAATGTCACGTCTCTTCCTCAGTTCATCCTCTTAGTTTAGAACAAAGGTAGGACCAGCCTCACAGGACAAATCTGACAGGTGGGCGGGGGATATCCATTTGCCAGGCACTTGACATCATAATGACACAAGGTGCCGCTAAAACGAAGGCTTTTTCCTCTGTTTTAGCAGGGGATTCCATCCAATTGTGATCCAGTCGTAGACCCTGACCCACTGCTTGAAGATCAATTATGTAAGGGCCATTCACATGTTAGATTCAACAAGTGTGCAATCTCTGTAAACAACAGTTGATGTGCACTCTTATCATTATTCACATCACGTTCGACAAGCGTAGTGTCTGTGTTTCTGTGTGCACAATAGCTGAGCTGTATGAATCAACATGTGTAAACTCTTTAACAAAAACGCTTGTACATGTGTAGTGGTAGCTTGTACCTGTGTTTAGTGTAAAGTGAACAGGCCTACAGATGCTCAAAGCTACCCCAAGATGAGAGGTCACCGAGGTAGTTTAGATATTTATATCTGCCGAGACTCACCCACATATGGGTGGCTAATACCTCACTTTGGCTCATTTGAAGCTTTGTGGTCCAACTATGTCACCCTGATTCACCCTGGACTTTAGGAGTAAACAGCATGCCAATCTCCTGTTTACTTCTTTAAGACATGTATTTGCAAGACTTGGCACCAGACTCAGCCTTTCTCCCAGATGTTTTTGGACTACAACCCCCAACATCTCTCATCATTGGCCGTGCTGGCTAAGGTTGAGTGGGGTTGTAGTAAAGAAAATGTATGGGAGCCCAATGTTGGGGGAAGTGGCATCAGATAGCAGAGCTCAGAAAGGACAGTTATATTTGACGCACATACTATTCCTGAGATGTAGTGATTGAAATCAAATGATCATTTCATTTTATGTAAGCTATTTCCTTCTAAAACTGTATTCATCATCAGCTTAGTTTTGGCTTTTCCTTCCTAAAAAAACTAGGAATATGTATTTTAAAATGGGCCAATACCATTCATGATCTTTGTGTACTACTAAAAGAGGAACGAAGAAAAAACAACAACCCTCAATTTTACATGAGTAGGTTAACTGCATTATTTGCACCAAGTGGCCATAGTGCGTTTATATGTGTGTACACACACACACACACACACAGAGAGAGAGAGAGAGAGAGAGAGAGAGAGAGAGAGAGAGAGAGAGAAAATACCAGATCTTTAATCATCTTTTTGAAGGCTTTTGCTCAGAAGTACAGCAATTCACAGACCCCCGTTTGAAACAGCAGGGCAGATTTGTTTGGAGACAAAAGCTCCAATTAGTATTTTCCACACCCTTTCACAATTTTCTCTGCTGCTTCTTTCTCTCAGAGACCCCTTTATGCCAGACACTTTGTGCAGGCCAGAAGAGGTGGGAGGGAGATGGAGTGGGGGGTGGGGTGGGGTGGATGGAGAGTAGATGGCAGGCAGGAGCAGGGTGTCAGTTTAAAATGATGGCTCAGGATCATAGGAATGTCATCTCCAGAATGGGACAAAGTATCCTCTTGAAAGTCAAGCAGCTCCTAATCGGGACTCGGCCGAGAAAACGGAGCTGGTGGTTGGGGGTGGGGGCTGCAATGAGTGTTTCATTACCTGAATTTACAGAGACGCGAGCTTGGCGAATCACCAGCTGAGGGGCAATTGGTGTTGTAGGCTGGAGCTCATGCAGCCTTTTGGCAATCCGAAGGAGCTGGCTGGAGCCATCAACCCAATATAGGAACCGGTCAATCAGGAACACAATAGCAGCTGCTGTCACATAGTCCCTGGTGGCAATGGAGGCTTTCAGACAAACCTGAAAAGAACACCAAACGCATGTGATGGTGAGGAGCAACCGGCTCTCAAATTGGAACCGTTTCTAGGGGACTATCCATAAAGTATGTAATTCATCAGGGAGAGGGATGGGGTAGAAATGTTTGTTGACTTGCTTAGCTGAGAAATGTGTACACCCACTTCCAGCTACAGAAAACTGCAGGGCAAAGGAGGGGTTGGGGGGTATTGCTTCAAACGTAGAAAATTGTCAGAAGCATGGAAGGGAAGTTCAAAAAAGCTTTAAAAAGTGTGGCATACTTTACAATGCTCCCTGTGATAAACCCAACAACAACAAGAAGAGTTTGGATTTGATATCCCGCTTTATCACTACCCGAAGGAGTCTCAAAGCGGCCAACATTCTCCTTTCCCTTCCTCCCCCACAACAAACACTCTGTGAGGTGAGTGGGGCTGAGAGACTTCAGAGAAGTGTGACTAGCCCAAGGTCACCCAGCAGCTGCATGTGGAGCAGCGGAGACGCGAACCCGGTTCCCCAGATTACGAGTCTACCGCTCTTAACCACTACACAACACTGGTTCTCAACAACATTTTTTTGTACTCTCTCTCTTTCTCTTCCTGCCCACCGCAGCCCAGTTTCTAAAATAAAGAGCCAGGGCTCAGGCATTCATCAAACGATGACACTGAAAGACCGAGTCATGGAACCCACACAAGGCTGGATTCAGGCTAACACTATACTTAGTTACCAGTGAAATCACTGTGTGGGTGTGTGCAATGCTCCCAATCTTAGATAGGATATTCTGATTATCAATAAATTTTACTTTAATTTTAACCACTGCCATGGATTCATTTTCATCCCAACCTTCTTCCAAGGATTTCAGAGTGTTTCATCTCATTTTAACTTCACAACAAACAGTTTAGACCCATCAAGCTCACCCAATAATTAATTCCTGGGCCTTCCTGATTTGTGTCCAACATGCTACCCACTATGTGGCACTGTATCTTGCAACCTTATTTAAAAAAGGAAGAGGAAGGCAAGACACTCCTAAAAAGTAGAATAGTGTTGTGTTTTCAAGAAATGACCTACATATAGCATTAAAATTAGCTTAAATGGGAATTGGGGAGGGGGTGCTATTAAAAGCCTTTGCCTTCTGATTCTCAAGGGAAATGAAGACTTTTGTGGTGTCAATCAAGTTCTAAACATCAACAGGTTGCATTAATATAGCAGTAAAGGCTACCAGATCAAACGCTCCTTTGTACATCATAAAGGAGCAACTAGGTCAGCAGTCCAATGTTTTCTCTTTGCAGGTGACCTTTAATGATTTTTTAAAAATAGCATTAACTCCCTTGGTATCCCCCTCAGAGGCTGATCCTTCTCCCTGGCATAGAGAATCAGCTGTGCTTATGAAGGAACGTGCTGTTAGGAGAGAAGAAAAGCCAGCAGGCTAACTCTGCGGCAGTATACAGAGCCTTCATGGGTGCTCAAGAATCCCTGCAGTCATTGTGACATCTGCCCAAATGCCCAACTTGCACCTTGGGAGAATGGCGTGTGAGTGAAAGTGCATCTCTCCTCAGCTGGGGAAAGATGAGAAGAAAACTCCTGCCTGCTGGAGTCTCAAGTTTAGTTTGGTAACACCTTCCTTGGGATCGAATAGGAAAGGTTAATCTGATGAAGGGAAATTTCACTTGGACTAAAATATACCAGTACTGTGGCTGCAGTATGAGAATATTACCTTGACACGGAGCTCAGTGGTCACTCTGATTGACACATGAAACCAGACCCCCTATCCAAATATTTATTTTCTGTTCATACTCCTAGTGTCCAGTACAAAACACTGCTGGAGATGGCATTTGTTTCTTAGTGACTTAGTGACTCATTGAGAAAAGTCAGTTACCTGACTCAAATTCTCTAGTGCTTTTGCTGCTTAATTGGTAAAAAGAGAGTGATACAGCTATAACTTAAGCTTGCCTGGAAGCCAGTGTAGCAGTAAGGAATGTACGCCATCAGTGCAAGGAATAATGCTTGCACAACTGAAGTTCCCTTTCTCCTCCCCTGTGTTCTGCCAAACTGTTCCGGGGGTTTTCCCTATGACAAGCTCCCTCAGTGAAGATAGGATCTTCCATGCATAGGGACTAGTAAATTAAAACACACTACTACTACTACTACTACTACTACTACTACTACAGAAATAGTATCTTCACCTCACTTAAGACAGAAAACTCACATTCCCCCCGTTTGCTTCCATGTATAAAGCCAAATTTACATGTGTCCATGCAGCAACCATAAATACACAATATCCCTGTATCCTGTTTCATTTGCATTTATGCATCCATGTGGATAGTGTCATAATACAGTTTAGTCACTAGGTAGCGCTGGACTTAGTTGTTATCTGTGTGGAATCAGTATCTTCCTGTGCCTGTTCTTGCTTGGGAGAGACAACTTCCTCGCCTGTTTACAGTAGCAACCGGCGTTGTTCCCCTGGCTTCTTGACACTGTCAAGTGTCACTGTCAGTTACCGAGAGGGAGATGGTGAAGGACAAGGCTCAGCACAGTATGGGTGCAATGATGGAGCCAATTTGACATTTTCTTCGCTGCCTTTCTGCTCCCCATCTTGGTAACTGGCAGTGACATGCAGCATTGGGAAGCCAGGTAAGCAATGCTGATGACTACTGCAAACAAGACAGGTGCAGTATCTGTGCTGCCCTATCAGATGCTCCTGCCCATTTGTCCTCTAACTATCCATGGCAGTATTCACTCTTGCCATGTAAAGTCTGAATCAGCCTTCAGACCAGCAATGATCTGGCATAACCGGGCAGAGCAAGGAGCTGTCCATTGGGAACTTTCAACCAACAGTGCTGAAGGCTAGGCAGCACTTCTAAAGATGTTGCAGGATTAAATACTGATTTTTTGTACAAAAAAACTGGGAGAATCTAAAGTATTCAATTCCCAATTCCTGGCTTTGAGGCCCAAGCAACACCTATTTTGGCCAGTAATGTCTACTACTAACCTATCATTTTTACAAATGGGTTGTGCATTTGTAAAAACGACGTAACATGAAATACATAACGTGAAATCAGCTTCATCTGGTCTTGATTTTTGACAGTGCGTATTTTGTTTTGTAATAAATGGAAGAACTTTCAAATCTTACTCTGCCTTAAATTGCCTAAACAGGGGAAACTCCTCTCAACACCAAAGATGATAAAAACGAACAAGCTAATACCAAAGAGAAAGAACTGGGAGGCAATACTCATTGCCAATTTGTAATTTACACCTGGTACTATGAGCATCAAAAGGGTACTTTGCCTTCAGGCCAGTCAAAACAAGGGCCTCCACTGGCAACTTTCGATAAAGTCCCTGGGGAAACCAGCGTTACACATTGGGAGCCATTGTTCAAAGAATTTGGAGGTAGCTCCAGCCATGTGATGAACTAATCAGATGTAAAAATCAACTTCTGGCAACTAATTGCTTGATCTCCACTTTGGGTAAGCAGGTAGGAGATCACATACAAGCCATACAGGTATCTGAATCATTGTTTAACATGCCAGGTTCCTGTGTATGAGCGTGGTTTTGGCTAAGGACTACAGTACTATTTGGAAGTCACGGAAAGAGTCAGGTAAAACTTGATAATGGTACAAGCTGCCGTTTATCTTGTTGGATAACTAGACCATCTTGCCCACTAGTGTGCTGACACTGACATGGTTTGCCCAGCATGAAGTTTTGCTACCGGAAAACCTTTAAACTGGAGATTTCAGGGGGCTGAATGTAGCACCCTCTCCATCCAAATCACATGCCTGGTGGCAGAGCAACAGCTCACATTCCCTCCTGCCCCCCAGAAGAGAGACTCTCATGGATGACTCAATAAATGTGTGAAAACATTTGTGGTGACAATCAGCTCCAAGATTAGGGATAGGTTGGTGATGTTAGCCTGTCAGAGAAAAAGATTTACACCCTGTGGCTTGTTGCAAATCATAGACTATGCATCTCGAAGAAACTGAAATAGCCATGGTGTGAACAACTTGGACAGGAATGCCTGATACTTGTTTACCTCACAAGACCAGTTGTGAACAAGTATTCACGGGCTGACTTACGCTTCAAAAACTGGTGGAAATATATTTATTTGCAAGGAGGCATGCTTTTGCAAAGAATGACACTTGAAAGGGGTTCCCATTTCTTTATGCACATGTGCCTCTTGACAATGGAGGGATCCCTGTCTTTAAGCACCTGAAAACGAACACTGCCAGCGACACATTTTTCTCAATGCTCCGGAGTCTACCGTATATTTAAGCACTGAGCCATTGCCTAATGCATTTTTTTCTTTCTGCTTCTTCTCCTCCTTTCCCTTAAGAGATTGGAACACAAAAGCATGAGAGAGGGTGACCTACCAAACAAAAGAGCCTTTGAGTTCCTCGGAAAAGTAGACTTGGAGGAGGATGGAAGGAATCCAAGTGGCCCTATTATTTCCACTTGCACTAATTAGACATTTTTCTGTCAGCTATTGAGCACCGCTGAGAGGCCAAACTCACTGAATTCATTTCTAAAGTGTTTACAGAAGTTTGCATCTGTTTGTGTCTCTTCAGGAGGAAAATAAGCACTTCAATAGCATTGTGGAAAATCTAAACCAAGTATCCTATTCTGGAGGGCCGGGCAGCTGCATAATTTAACTCTCCGCTCAATGCCGAAACCTCTTGCGTCCCTCTCCAAAACCAAATGGACACAAAATGAGGAAAAGTCAAGACAGGGTGAGAATATCAGCCGCTTTTTCTTCCCCCGAAGATGGCGTGCTGTGTTACACACCAATACATTTTGCTCGGTGTCAATCATTTGAAGTTGTAACCCTGTTCTCATCCCCTCTGAGAAATCATACTTGACTTTTTCCTTGGTTCACACAACAGTTCCTAGTCCACAAAAATGCTGCCATGTTAATGGAAAATGGAGACCAAAACCTCCTTCCCATAAAAGCATAAAATGAAAGCAGGTAGAGTTCTGTGACAGCAATTCCAGGGTAAAAAGATAGACTTCACACATAAAGTCTAGAAGAGGTAACAGACATTCGCCTCCTAATATACACATAAGATGGCTACAGACCAAGAGCAGACAGTGTGGTAGGATGTCATGCACACCTTACCTCTGGTTTGTTGCTGCTTACTAGAAGGGAAGTGGGGAAAGAGGAAAGACAGTGGTGTGGTTGGTGTGGTGCAAACACACTGTCAGGAGCACTGGAGAGGCTTTGCCAGTGTGTTTGCACCGCGTCCACCTTGCCCCTCCCAGTAAGCAGCAGTGAAACAACCAATTGGAGGCCAGATGTGTAGTGGAGTCCCATCATGCCATCCACTACTGGTACAGAGCCAGTATGGTGTAGTGATTAAGAGCGGTAGACTCGTAATCTGGTGAACCGGGTTCGCGTCTCCACTCCTCCACATGCAGCTGCTGGGTGACCTTGGGCTAGTCACACTTCTTTGAAGTCTCTCAGCCCCACTCACCTCACAGAGTGTTTGTTGTGGGGGAGGAAGGGAAAGGAGAATGTTAGCCGCTTTGAGACCCCTTTGGGTAGTGATAAAGCGGGATATCAAATCCAAACTCTTCTTCTTCTTCTTCTTCTTCTTCTTCTTCTTCTTCTTCTTCTTCTTCTTCTTCTTCTACAGATAGCAATTTTTCAGAAATCTGAAGCAGAATGGGAGAGCTGTTGCTGCCTATGGGTCCAGACATTTATGTCTTCTGTCCTGTTATAGTCTCTGGTCAATCAGTTTTGCAGGTCTAAGACCCTGCAAAACATGTTTGAAGTGTTGTTAAAATGCCAGCATTTCTGAGAGGGATTGCATATCAGAAGCATGCTGCCAGAATCACCTCCCTTCAGCAGAACAATGAAAAGCTTTCCTCTCCTCTTTTTCTGGCAATGTCCTGTAGAAGCATGACGAGACTGAAAGTGTGTTATCCTGGTTCATCAGAAGTATACTTTCTCTGTCTCCATATGTGAGTCAAACAAGACAGAACGGCTGCCATGCCTGAGGTGCACATGCAAAGCTATACTGAGGAAAGAGCGCTTAGTTACTTCAAGAAAAGCTGATCTCGTAACTCTTGCTGTCTTATGTCAAAATGAAGAATGTATAAAATTACCTCCAAGTGGCAGATGAGACACGGCGGAAGTTTCTGCGTAATTTGTATTTTGAATTGCCACGAATGGCTCACACAATTCATAATGCGCTGACTGATTCACTTTCAGATTTCTCCCATCACAGATTAATACCTGCAATATCCCTTGCCTGTCTGGACTACAGACATCACCTTAGCCACAGGTCCATCCCACCTATTATAGTTGTTTTCCTTTACATTTGATATAATGTGTATCCAACCATATACCACAGAAGCTCACAATTCTTTTGCTAATTTATGTTTCTTAGGGACAGGAAAAAAGTCTATTTCTGACCTTGCCCAACCTCAGTTTCTTTGCAGTCCCACTGAAATATCATTCTCTCTTTCTGCACCGTATATAAAAGATTTTGATCAGATGTGCACTGTTGCATCTGCAGCTACTTAACATAACTTTATTTTTTTAAACAGCAACAACCCATCAAGCCTACAACCCCAGGAGGAAGACGCTTCATGGACAAAATAAAAAATAAAAAATGGCAACACAGAGATATAACCAAAATATAAAAGAAAGAAAAGGGTTCTAATTTGGAAATTGCGATTAAGGGATTTCTGTATCCATGCCAAGAGAGAGAAATAAATGTGCACTTTGCCTGAACATCTGTTTCTACAATGTCAACCTAGGATGTGTAATTGAGTTTAGGGGCACAAAAGGAACTTCATGGCTGGGAAGCTGAGTCAGGTGGAGATGGAATTAGATTTGCAGAAGATTTCTATACACCAATTATAGGGGTTCAGGGTGGAAATGCAAAACAGCCTTTACTGAAGGGCCTTTGCGAAAATGCCCTGAGTGGATGGGTGTGCTGTTTTCATGGTTTCTCGCATTAGTGGCCTGGTTCCTCCCAGCAAAACACCTTAATGTTTGGGTCTCAGCCTTAGGTTCAATGCCAGGATACCTTGTTTTTGCCGACAACTGCAGCTGCTCCCAGGAAGGGAGAAAACAATCTCTCCCAGAGCCATCTGGCACTGGGGTACGGGACAAAATGTGAATATACGAAATTGCTTGTGCAGAATAAATTAGGAAGATAGAAGCAGATGAGGGTGGAGGAATTTTCAATGAGGAAGAATCAAATCATCAATAATTGAGCCTAGAGGTTTGTTGGTTTGCTAAGACTAGGAATGAATGGCATTGCTAACTCATCCAGGTACAGTGCACTTGGGATGTATTAAATGGATGCAGCAAATGGGGTAGAAACCTCTGCAATATTTTTGAGTCCACCTACATAGGAAAAGAGAGAATGTAATGCAAGTAATACAAGCCCCCACTGAGCATGTAGTCTAGAGATAAGTGTGCCTTGCTTGCTTCATAGTTTGTGAAAACTAGTAGAATAACAAGAAGCACTGCATTTATAGAATTGGCAGAGTATGCCATTATTATGTTTTTATCCTGCTCTTCCTCCAGAGCTCAGGGTGGTGTGTGTGCATCCTCTTTTGTCATCACAGCAACTGTTCAGCTAGGCTGAAAAAATGAGTAATTGGCCATGGTCATCTATTAAGTTTTCACTGTGCACAAATTTGAACCAAGGACTCACTGATCATAGTCCAACACTCCAGCCACTACATTTCTCCTGGGGCGTTTTCCAGCTAAGTCATAGACGTGAATTTTTATTCAGTGCTCTTATCTGCTGCCATTTCAGGTATAGGCAACTTGAGGCTGCTTGAGCTAACCATCACTTTAAAAGCATTTAAACCAGTTAAAATAAACAATGAAGAATTGTTAGCGTTACCGGTTAACAGCCAGCCAAGCTATGCTTTCTAACACAACTCTCTGAAAACAGCCATATTAAAAAAGTGGTTGGGAAAAGAGGGTTTTTTAAAACCCACAACACGAAAGCAGCAGACAACCTCACTGGGAAATTAGTTGCCAGAAACATGGGTGACTGTATCTTCTGTTTGCAAACAGGCAGAGGAAAGGGTCCAGTTTAGGGCTCTTAAGGTTACATTTAAAGATACAGTACAGCTATCACTATTATCACATAATCATAGAATTGTAGCTCACATTTCAGAACTGCCAGTGGTGAATGACATAATGCCCAGTAATGTAACTAGATCAAAAAAACCATTACTCATTACTTACACTGGCAATATCACAGCTTAACTTATTATTTACTAGATTTTTTAAATGTGGGTTGTAAAACTGGTTCTTACATTAGAATTTACAGTTTGTGGAGAATATTCTCCGGATAATTTTCTAGCAGAGAATATTCTCACCTCACATCACTAGAGACACCACACACACACACACTTGCGAAACAGATAGTCGACACTGACAGTGTCAACAGCCAGAGTCCTCCATAGAGGTGGTGGGGAGTGTGAGGAAATAGGTGATATGGGGAAGGGAAAAAGCCTAGCAGCAGACCTCTGCGTGCAGAAGGTCCCAAGTTGAATCCCTGGGATCTCCAAGTAGGCCTGGAAAGATCAACTCTCTGAAGAACTGATGCCAATCAGTCAAAACAAAATAAAAAATAAAAAAATTCCTTCCAGTAGCACCTTAGAGGCCAACAACAAACATAGTTGGTCTCTAAGGTGCTACTGGAAGGAATTTTTTTTTATTTTTTATTTTGTTTTGACTATGGCAGACCAACACGGCTACCTACCTGTAACTGATGCCAATCAGTGTAGACTATACAGAGGTAGATGGATCAATAGTCAGACCTGGCATAAGGCAGAATCCTGTGCTCTAATGAGCACCGAGGACAGTGCCAACCATTTGTTCAAAAACCAGATCCTCACATGGGCTGGAGTCAGAATGTTTTTTTTACAGTCTGCAGATGTATGAGAAGGTCAGGCACCTAGGGAAAACCGTAATAGACACTCGTACGGGCAAGAGCACAGCCCCCCCATTTATTAAAAGCAGATGAGATATCTCCAGCTGTTCATTTCAAATCAACATATAATTATTTATCACCTCTGCTGCTTTCCCGCTTGCCCATTCTGTCTCCCAGTTTTCTTATGCTTACTTTGAGCACAGCTCGTGCTGGGAAATAGCTGGAAACGTCCTGTTTGGAATCCCAGTGGAAGCTGAAGTGTTTTCGACCCTCATTTTCCTTGGCTCAGCCAGGAAGGAGAAAGAGACATGGGTTTTTGTTTTCAAACGTCCGCTATTTGTTGGAAGAAGAGCTGAGATGATTTGCAATTGGAGGGTTAACTGCTTATCCCCTGATTTAAAAAAATGGGGACAGAACAAGGACCAGATGCCTTTTGGAAACCCACACGTGGAAAAAGCAGCACTCTTCTACTGTTGTTCCTCAGCAACTGGTATTCAGAGGCATGTTGCTTCTGATTCTGGGGTAACATTTAGTCATCATGCCTAGTAGTCATTGGTAGCCTTATCTTCCATGAGTTTGTTGGAAGGGAGTTATTGGTTTGTTTTTGTTCTTGCACTTGTTTTTATTATGTATTTTGTGTTCGTATTTTGTATTTTTACATTCAGGACTGCCCTGTGATCTTCGGGTGAAGGGCAGCATACAAATCAAATCAAATCAAATCAATCAATCAATCAATCGTCAAATCCTCTTTTTAAAGCCACCCAAGTTGGCATCAATCCCTACCTCCCGCCTTAGCAAATCCCATCCTATGCAGATTTAGTTTTCCCACCTCACATGAAAAGTTTCAATTTGTTTTTAGTCTATTGTTATTTTAACTTTTTGAAAGTTTTAATTATTACTGCTATTTTTTTATTAATTTTTTTTTAAAAAAATTGCAAACCACTTGGAGAGATTTTTTTAAAAAATTATCAAGCGGTGTATAATTTTTATGAAATAACAGTTTTGGTTTGGCAAGACTTTGGCAATTCACCTCTGTGTGATATTTGCTGCACTAGAATGCATTTTTTACAACACACACACAAATCTGTTGCTGCTTTCAGTTTTGTCACAGTTTTTAATTGTTTGCCGTATTTTTAATTTAGACCTAAGAAGTGAAACAGCAGGACAAAAGCAAAAAATAAGAATAAAAACTCAAAAAACCCCAATAAATCTATACCCCCCAAAATGTAACATCTGAAAGGACCCCAAGATAGTCCTTTGAATAGACAGGTGACAAATCACCAGAATTGCTTTCTTATAGTTCCACAGAAATAATTCATGTAGATTCATGCATAACATTAACAGTCAAGATCTTTCTTTTCTCAAACTCCTATTCTGGATACAGGTAGGTAGACAGGTTGGTCTGCCATAGTCAAAACAAAATAAAAAATAAAAAAATTCCTTCCAGTAGCACCTTAGAGACCAACTAAGTTTGTTCTTGGTATGAGCTTTCATGTGCATGCACACCTCTTCAGAAAGTTCTAAAGATATTCTGGAATTCCACAATGAAAATCACTATCAAGAGGGAAAGCATTTTATGATGCACATTTTACATTGATGTGTTAATTACTGAGGGTGGTTGTCAACTAAGCTGCTCAGCGAAATCCCATTGAAATTAATGACTTTGCCTAAATTGGGCCAATTAAATTCAATGGGTCTACTCTGAGTAAAACAGTTGACTACCACCCTGAGTTTCACATTAAATTTAGCAGATATGGGATTTCCTCCATGCCCCTCTCCACCCGCCCCCATTGCCCCCATGTCTTTTATGAGCATTCCTCTCTTCTGGTTGTTTTGTACAATAGGATTCTGCAGCCCATGCAAAGCTGAACTGTTTAAAAGGATGATGTAAGCAGCAATGGTTGTTTTGCATACTCAACAGAGCAATGGTCTGCAAACAAAGCATCACTACTAACAATGCAAGGCTAAGTCAAACTTTCAGACCGGAGACCCAAGTGCTCTCACAGAGACACTTTGAGATCAGTGGAGCTACTCGAGAAGTAAGATACTGCACACTGTGAATATGGTCCCCAAAATCTGACCTTCCAGAATAATAAACACTTCATTCAAGGATCCCAAATCACTTTACAAACACTGGTTTATTCCAGTGGAGAGCTTATTCTAAACTCGCCACTTTAGAATAAACTCAGATGAAACGTGTTAAAAGTTTTCGCCGAACAATATCAACAAAGGCTTATTTCTCTTTCGGAAGGATTTAAATTAATTCCCTCCTGCAAATCATATCAAAAGAGGAAGCTCAGAACTTTATTCTTCGCAATCAAACTGTAAATTTAATACTCCCCCCCTCCCAGCCTCGCTCAACATCTTAATCAAAGTTCTAAAGAAACTTTTTCTGTGTCTTGGATTTTTTAAATTTCGTTTTGAATAAATAAATGGGAAAGAGAGCAATGGAAAGGGGGTGGGCGAAAGAACCTTTCTTGACTAATACTAATAACATGGGTCAAAGTGTCAGTCATTCCACAATTAAATTGGGGAGTAAAATAGTATCCCTTTTCTCCCACAGTACAATAGTGCTAGAATATAAATTACCAGTGAAAATGAAATAATAGTTCAAAGCACATGGGGAAGCGAGCTTAGCATTTAGAAAGTATTTTTTACGGCACGATGAAACATTGAAGACGACGGTAACCCATGTACTTTGGGGTGTGCTGGTGAATAGTCTCCAAAGAGCATGAGGCAGGATTGTAGGGGCCTATAGTCTGTGACCCCATGATATCCTTTGTTTCGCCAGGGCAGCTGCAGTTATCAACAGATGTTTCGGCAATAAATAATTGGTATCATCTCAGAAAAGGCCCATCTACCTGGGGTGAGGGGATAATGTGGGCAAACACTGTTCCACTATTACAGTCATATTAATCTCCCATCTATCCAGGTTTCTCAGGGAGTTGGCTGCAGGTGTTTATCCTGGGAGAGAGCAGACAAATGCTCTCGAGTCCGAGGGCTTTGTGAGCATTGTAAAAGGGGGTCAGCCGCCGCCATAAATTTCCATCTGAGGCCACACACCAAAAAGGGAAAGGGAAAGGAGGGGACAGGGAGGAAGAAAACACAGCAAAACAAATTCAGAATCACAATAAAACTCCACTTAGCACTAGGGATTTGTAAAGCAAGGGCAACAACAAAACCCTCCCACTTTTACCAAGGGGCATGTAAGGTGCTCCACGCAAGTTAAACCATTCACTTGCAGAAGGAGAGAGAAACAGTGATTTAAGGAGGCAACTCCCTATCCTATCCTGCACCCAGATACAAATAGCACCTGGTTGCAATCAACAGGTCCCTCCCTCCCTTAACCCTCTCTGCAAACACAGCCATTTCCCAGTGGTTGTTGGAGCTCCGGTGTACGCAGGTTTAGGAATAGCTTGCTGGATCAGGCCAATAGCTCATCTAGTCTAGCATCCTGTTCTCACAGAGGCCAACCAGATGCCTGTGGGAAACCCATAAGCAGGATTCGAGCACAAGGGCACTCTCTGGTGCTTTCCTGCAACTGATATTCGGAAGCATTGCTGCCTCCAACTGTGGAGGTAGAGCATAGCCGTTGACAGCCCTCCCCTCCATGAATTTGTCTAATCCTCTTTTAAAGCCATTTGTGCTGGTGGCTGTCACTGCCTCCTATGGCAGTGAGTTCCATAGATTAGTTATGTGCTGTGTGAAGAAGAGGAAAGTTTTCCTCCCTCTCTCATCACACCAGAACTCAGGGCAATCCAATGAAGCTTAATGTTGGAAGATTCAAGAAAAAGACAAAATAAACTATGGATTTTATTCCCACTAGAGGCAGTGATGGCCCCCAACTTGGATGGCTTTAATAGAGGATTAGACAAATTCATGGCGGGTAAGGCTATCACTGGCTGTTTACCCTGATGCATGTATACTCCCTACACGGCTGAAGGCAGTAATGCTGCTGAATGCCAGTTGCTGGAAACCACAGGAGGGGAGGGGATCTTATGCTCAAGTCCTGCATCTGGTTGGCCACTGTGAGAAGAGGATGCTGGACCAAGTGGACACTGGCCTGATCCAAGACATTTTCCTTATGCTCCAATGTACGTAAGAAACATGTATGCAGTCAGGAATGGGGGGGGGGGCGGGGAGAGGACAGAATAAATAGGGAGAAGTTACCCTCTGTTCCTCAAAACACTGGAATCATAGGGTAGTCCAATACAATTGATTCAGGGTAAACAAAATTAAATACAACTTTACTCAGCCCATAATTTACAGTGAAAATCACTGCCTCAAGATGTCGCCAAAAACCAAACCGAAACCCAGCACAGATGGCTCTGAAAGTGGTATAGTCAAATTCTTGGAGAATATATCTACCCACTTGCTCTTTGCTAAGATAACTAAAATTAGACTCACCACCTTCAGGGCTTACACCTCAGATGACATATGTAACAACAAGCGAAACTTGTCTTCACCTTGCCTGACAAGTGACCTTCAAAGGGGCATTTAGCTGCAACTCTTGCAGATAGAGTGCTAGACTTGGACCTTTTAGACCATTGGTAAGCCTTTATATCTGTAATTGCACACATTTGTATTTGCTCCAAAGAATGCATGAAGTTCCTGAATGAGAGGGCTTCTTCAGTCACTGGGGGAATCCCCCTTGTACAGGATCTCCATGTCTACATCAGAGAATACACTGCCTTCTGGTCCAGGGTGCATATCTTGTAATATGTAAACAAAATCAAGGCATTAACCCCAACACAACTGATAAGAGTAAGAACGCGGCCACTGAATTAGATGGAATCAGGATGACAACTGTCACCTGGCAGAAACAGCAATGAAGGATGGGGGTCACCTATATAAAAGGAAGGCTACCATCTGTTAGGCCACTGTACATCTAAGTGCTGTGAATGCAGGTTTCAAAGGTAGGTGTCATATACTCCATACCAGTAACTCATGCAGCCTTGCATTGATCACATCTTTCAGGTTTATTTTGTCTTCAAGGTCTACGGCTTGTTTGTATTGCCACTTTTCTGGCACGAAGGGCCACTTCATTTCCTTTGCCTCTTCGATGAGGGTCCTCAGATCGTCAGGGAGCAAAGCTGAAAAGGTCAAAGTGCAGGTAAGTGATTCAGCCGCGAAGGTTAGGAGGTGGCACCTGACCTGCTGAAAGCATTCCCTCCACCGTTTTTTGTCTCTCAGCGGCTGCAAGCTGTCACTTCTCCCAGCCGCAGAGTAATAATGAGAGGTTACCTGTCATCAGGTGACCTCCTGTGCTCTGCCCTGCAGGTAAACTGGAGCTGTCTGTCATTAAGAGAAGGGATTTTATCAAGGAAGTGAAAGACTGTCGTTGCTTTGTAGGTGTGAGTGGAGAAAAGGAGGCAGAAAGGAGCAGAGGAAATGGATTCCTCCACAGTGCGAAAATGAGAGTTTGGAGCCCTTAATGTGCAACTTGATAGCTACCAGTAACTCAGTCTTCTGAGTCCAGAGGCAATATACCTTTAAATACCAGATGCTGGAGACATGTAACAGGGGAAAGCCATTGCTGTCACGTCTGACTTGCTAAGTTATCTGGCTGGAAACAGAATACTGAATGGAATTTTAGTCCAACCCAGAATGAAGGGTCTTTGAATAAAACCTTTGGCTTAGGTCTGAGAACTGTAGTTTCTTAATATTCCCGATCAATGAGTTAGGAGAAGTTTAAGAAACAGCACTCTTCCCCATAATTTGTCTTTTTCAGACACTTAGGAAAAGCATGGTGAATGAGAGTTGGCAGATGGAAGGATTGGTACGAAGTCAGCCAGTCTGGAAATCCCTGAGACATGAAGAGCTAAGGCCAAAGCAAGCTGGATGAGTTCATTTCTAAATCCCTGCCCCGTTTCCACTATTCATCTCCATCCTGGATAGAAAGAAGTAGTATCAAGCAGAGGCTTGACAGCCTCTAGTAGTATCAAGCAGAGTATCAAGCAGAGTAGTATCAAGTAGTATCAAAGTAGAGTAGTATCAAGTAGTATCAAAGTAGTAGTATAAAGAAGTATCAAGTAGTATCAAAGCAGAGTAGTATCAAGTAGTATCAAAGTAGTATCAAGCAGAGGCTTGACAGCCACCTGTCAGGAATGCTTTGATGGTGTTTCCTGCTTGGCAGGGGGTTGGACTGGATGGCCCTTGTGGTCTCTTCCAACTCTATGATTCCACGATTCTATGATTCTATGAAGCAGTAGTAATACTAATAAATGAAATGATGGGGGTGGATGGATTATTGTTTGTGTTTGCTACTATGGTGTGTATTTTTGTATTTTTATTGTAAACCGCTCTGTGATCTTCAGGTGAAGGGCAGTATAGACATTTAATAAATAATAATGATAACAAGCTTCAGGCTTTGAGTTCAGATAATTAGTTCAAATTGCTGCCATAAATGATGCCACACTTTTTATAAGCAATATGTGATCATTGCAGGAGTTATTTATTTTTTAAACACCTGTTAGGGAATAAGACACCTGCAATTGGAGCATTTAACTAACCTGCAGGGATATAATCTAATGGAACAATCATACACACATTGTGACATTATTCATATCATTGCCTCTCAGACTCAAAGCGGATAGCGAATACAAAAACGAAAATCTATGGGGAGTACCGTAGGTCCTAGGGAATCTCTGAGCCTTGGTTCCTTTGCTGCTTGAAGTAGTTTACCTGAAGGGCCATGTCTAATGTAGTGATTAAAAGGGCACTGATGTACCTTATCTGTAACTAAGCCGATTATTTATCATACTCTCCAGCATTTAATAAGGGAAACCAAAGAAGAAAGAACTACCTGATTAGACGTTCAATAGCCCATTCTAAAGAGTGATAATAAAGCTTAAAGGAATTTGTGACAAGGAAACAAAAGTGCCTTTTGTGGGATGAAATGAAAGGAAACCTTACAAGAAAAAAAAATACACCAGCCCTTTACACATAGCCTATATTCCCAAATGCCAAAGAGCTATAGACAACTATCATCACAGCCAAAGGAAGCAGAAAACTGTACACAAACAGAACAGGCCCTACATGAGGTGGATTTAAATTTCCCCAAATGTCATCATGATTGATTCACTCGGGCAAAGTAGCTGGCACTATTGAAACAGCAGAACTAGGTGGAGAGTCACATGATTTGTCTGTCAAAAAGGAAAATCCAGTGTGTGTGTTTGTGTGTATTTTAACAAACAAGCAAACAAAATTCAGATGTATCTATTTAAAAAGTAGTCTGCTTAACAGAGGGCCACTTCCACGCAGCAGTTTATTCTGCGCTTGGTGCTGCTTGTGCGAGTCAGTTTTGCACAATGTCCCCACTATGCTGTCCTTATCAAAATGCCATCCCATATTCCCCCCCTCCATTTAGTTCAGATGGACTGTTTCCAAGAAAATAATATATATATATATTTAAAACCCCAAAGCTTCTACAGAAATTATAGATCCAGATTAAATGAAGCCCGTAGGCAAATGGGTTAGCATTTTGATGAGGACTAGGTTATTTGAATGCTGCAAAGCTTTTTGGAAAAGTAATGCAACTATTTAGTATTTCTAAGCACACTTCCTAGAGAGCAAGCCCTATTGAACAGAATGGGTGTTATTTCGGAATAAAGGCACATCTTGTGGTAGCTTTATCTGGAGTAATTAATTTTGGAAGAGCTAGCCATGGTAATCTGCTGCAGGAAAACCCCCATAAAGAGGCTTCTGGACACAATAACAAGGCTTGTGGCACCTTAAGGAGCATCTCCTGGACACTGAAGCCCAGCACTGAGGGCCTTCTAGGGTTCCTTCACTGCGAGAAGTGAGGTTACAGGGAACCGGGCAGAGGGCCTTCTCAGTAGTGGCACTCTTCCTGTGGAACGCCCTCCCATCAGATGTCAAAGAGATGAGGAACTATATAACCTTTAGAAGACATCTGAAGGCAGCCTTGTATAAGGATGTTTTTAATGTTTGATGTCTTACTGTGCTTAATGTTTTCAATTTGTTGGAAGCCACCCAGTGTGGCTGGGGCAACCCAGTCAAAGGGGCATAATAATACTAATACTAATACTAATAATAATAGACTAACAAATGGATCATGGAAGAGTTTGATTCATCAGATGACCTAATAGATCATCTTCCTGTTTCAATAAATGGTTTCTTTTTCATATCATATTCAATAAAACAAAAACTCTTTCAATGTGTCACTGGTATTTACGTACCGCTCTTCAAAGTATCCATTGCCTGCAAATGTTCCTCTAACACCCTGAACCATTTTTATTTTCAAAACACTTTTGTAGATGATGAACTTTTATACAGAGAGGAAAAAACTGGGAATTCAAATGTAGGGAGTTGCATTAGGGGAAACGGTCAAATGCTTTAATGAAGGGGATATACTCTCAGTGAAAGGACAGCAAACAGCCGGCATTCAGAAGTTGCATTATCCCCCTCCCCCTTTTTTATAATTGAAATTTATGTGCATCACCAAACTTTGGAAGCATTGTTTTTCTTAAACGAAAACCGCTCCTTATAGCCTCATGTTTACTGAAGCTTTAAATGAGAACTGACAGCAATTCACTGGTACAAAGTGGGCTTCCTTCCCTGCCTGCCTCCTAGCTCACATCCCATTCATGTCCTAGAAATCCAGTAATCTTTTGACACTTATCTGCTAGGAGATTGGGGGGGGGGGGAAATAGGGCAGGCCGGGGATGGGGTGGAAGTTTAGGGCAGTTGGCTGTTTTGCACCCAGTACTTGGTCACTGGGATCTCACCTCTGTACTGCTGATGCTTGCTTTCGTCTCTCTTAGACTGGTCCTGCACCTCTGGTGAGATCTGATCCAGCATCTGTTTGCATTCCTGCAACAGAGCGGCCATCGTTCTTTGATTATCCATGCTGCTCGCTTGAAAATTGGGTGGGGTGGGCGCGTCTTTGGGTGCACGGCGATCAATTACCGAGGAGAAGACACAAATTCTAAATGAAAAGGATCCTTTCTAGGCCGAGATACCTGGTGAACAAAAGAATTGATGATAACTAAAGCATCATCAATTATCGGCAAGGCTCAAGCAGGGAGGGATAATAGGGGAAGTACATGACAGTCTCAGAGGACTTTATTAGGGAAGGGTGTGAAATTACTCTGGGGTCCGTGTACCACAGCATGGAGAGAGGAGGAGGTTGCTTTTCTGTAAAAAGCCCCAAACAGTGAAGTGGCCAGCCACATGCGCACACATAGAATCCATTTGCACACATGTTGGTTCCATGAAGTCAAGTGCTTTATGCTGGAACCCTCGTGTTTTAAAGACCTTTTAACCTTGCTCTGCAGCGAATCACCGTGATTTCTAGAAATGCTAGCTGAGTTACATCACATATTCTTTCTGGAGACGGTAGGAAGCACTTTGGGAACAAGTGCTTGGATAATTGTACACACAACATGGTGGATGGGGAGAGGCAATCCCCTGCTAACTCCCCAGTCAACAAAAAGACACCATTCAGTTTCCCCTGCTATGCTGCTGTATTGGGGCAAAACAAAAGAATTATGAAAAACAGAAAGCAGGGGAAACAGCACCCCAATATCTAGTTCTCCCCCCAATTCTCTGGAAATTTCTGGTGAACCTCAGGCTGCATTCACATGGCACTTTATACCATTTTCAATACTTTCCCCTGTTAATTTCCACATGATGTTTGAGCTTTCACAGGATGTAAAAGCCACATCTGGAACTTTAGTAGAATATGCAAGTTTAGTGCTCAATTCCATGTTAGTTGCTTCCAGAAAGAAAATGCCTGCTTGCAAATAAGGTGGTTTCTGAGGGTGCCTGGTGATGTAATCAGATGGTTCCCTTGTCAGAGATTCAGTACCCACCACTGGGTTTGTGTGACTCAGGCCTGGCATATGTAAACTGCAGCAGCTAACGTGAAACATGTGAACTGAACTGTAGCCACTTGCTGATCGATGCAAAAGATGTACGCTATCCTGCAAAAGCATCTGAGTTAGAACAATGAAGGATCCACAAGGAAAAAAGACCCCAAAGTTGTAATGAAGGAGGCATGGTGTGCATTCAGATATGGGGGAAACAAGTCTTCCTAATTATAATGTTAGTGCTTCTGTTTTCTAATGTTCCTTTCACATTGTGATACCAGTTGTGTCATGGAACTCTCTGTGTGTGTGTGTTTTACCAATGTACTACCGGCAAGTCACGCTGAATTTCATTCACACCAGTGGATGCGGTGTATCACTGGACGATGCCGCTACTGCCCCAAGCCTTCTGCACATGATGCATCACCCATGAAAATGGCAGGAAACAACTATATGCTGCCCCAAATTTTGTGACTTTACTGCCACGATTTTCTGGTTTAAGGGGGTTGCAAATGGATTGTTCCTGGAAGCAATTAAACTTCTGCTAGATTTCTGGAAGTGGCTTTGATGCCCAAATATAATGCAGAAATTAACCTTGGGGAAACAGAATAAACGGCTGTGTGAATGCAGCCTCAGGCTGTAACATTGTAGAGCTTCCGCATTCCGTTTTAAAGAACTGCTTCCGGCATCAGTTAATCGTTGCAAACCAGTGAGAATCCCTATTTACATAGGTGATCTTCATAATTTTATCAAACAGCAAGGAGTGGCAACTTGAAGGATAACAAGTTTATCGTGTCCTAAGCTTTCGTGAACAAGGGCCCACTTCATCAGATGCAGGAAGTGTTTTCCTCCGTTACGTTTCATGCACCTGACAAAGTGGATTCTGCCCTACAAAAAACTGTGTTAGCCTTTAAGGCGCCCACGAGACTCTGTTGTTGTTCTTGCTGCAAAAAACAAAACAAAACAAATCACGCAGAATTACTCATCTGGCAACTCTTAACGTTACTTTCTTTAAAAACTGGGTGCAATATTGGAGCCATATTCGCAGTATAAAATTCTGAAAAACCAATTAAAACCCCTAAGCCCTTTTCGCTCTCAAGGCAAAAATAAATAAATAAATCTCATCCTCATTTTGATCTTTAGGCTATGCTACAATTCCAGAGAGACCAATGAGGAGGAAGAAACAAAGACCCAAGGAGCTCCACGTGGAGACGGCATTTATGGATTAATCCCAACAGGGAACAAATAAAGATCGTCCCAGGAGTGTCCGGTGGGGATTTAGCGCAGTCAATTGAGAAAAGCAAATCATTATATATGGCCAGGGCTGTTTTGACTTTCAAATAAACATTTTTAATTATTTTAAGTGCTACACTGAAACTTCCCCTTTCTCTGGGTGGAAAATTATGGTGGCCCATGAATGGAGGCACTGGTGATTATACAAATCTTTTAGTCGTGTAAGGAATCATTTGCAAAGCTGAGAGGGGAGGGAGTGATGTTTAAATTACACCTGGAAGCATAAGGCTCATTACTAACATTGAGGGTTCTCTTATTTCCCTTTTTGGGGTTGTGTGCGTGTTCCCTTCTTCTCTAAAGTCTCCAAACAAGTAAAAGATTGGGGTCAGTGGAGAAGAATCACTTTCACAAACACCACTATATGTAAGTAATTCAAACTGATGGGATAGCTCAGTCAGTAGAGCATGAGACTCTTAATCTCAGGGTCGTGGGTTCGAGCCCCACATTGGACAAAATATTCCTGCATTGGACTAGATGGCCACTGGACAGCTGTGAGTCCAGAATGACTCCCAGGCTGCGCACCTAGTCCTTCAGGGGCACAGTCCATGGAGGCGCAGGTTAATTCTGTATCCAGGGCAGCAGTCTACCAGCTCCATCTGGTACGCAGGCTTAGACCCTACCTGCCCGCGGACTGTCTCACCAAAGTGGTGCATGCTCTAGTTATCTCTCGCTTGGATTACTGCAATGCGCTCTACGTGGGGCTACCTTTGAACGTGACCTGGAAACTACAACTAATCCAGAATGCGGCAGCTAGACTGGTGACTGGGAGCAGCCACCGAGACCACATAACACCAGTCTTGAAAGACCTACACTGGCTCCCAGTACGTTTCTGAGCACAATTCAAAGTGTTGGTGCTGACCTTTAAAGCCCTAAATGGCTTCGGTCCAGTATACCTGAAGGAGCGTCTCCACCCCCATCATTCAGCCTGGACACTGAGGTCCAGTGCCGAGGGCCTTCTGGCGGTTCCCTCACTATGAGAAGCCAAGTTACAGGGAACCAGGCAGAGGGCCTTCTCGGTAGTGGCACCCGCCCTGTGGAATGCCCTCCCTTCAGATGTCAAAGAGAACAACAACTACCAGACCTTTAGAAGACATCTGAAGGCAGCCCTGTTTAGGGAGGCTTTTAATGTTTTAATAGATTATTGTATTTTAATGTTCTGTTGAAAGCCACCCAGAGTGGCTGGGGAAGCCCAGCCAGATGGGCGGGGTATAAATAATAAATTATTATTATTATTATTATTATTATTATTATTATTATTAGGATCTATTCCAACTCTATGATAGAATGAGGCATACAGAATTTCCCCATTCTGATCTGTCCATACTCTGGCCCTGGCTTCAATCAGGAGTAACTTCAAGAGTGAAACAAGCTTGGATTCAAGAACTCTGCTTGCAGAACAAAGCTTTTCTGACCCACCTGTGTAAGCACTTCAGTCCCCACCTCCTGTCATTCATGAAGAGCTGTGGGAAACTTCTGGAATGACAGAGAATGTGGCTTTGCAGAAGCTGTCCCCACCTAACTTTTGCTGGTTTCCTCGTCTCACTTGTAGCTCCTCATGGCAAATTCTAAGTCATTCTGGAGAGTTCCCTGGCTTCCATGAGGAATTCCCTTCCGCTGGTGGCACGGAATGCTCTAGCTCTGGTGAGATTCTGGTGCCAGGTTAAAACAGATCTTGTTCTCCCAGACATTTGGTGATGCAAATCCAATCTTAGGCAAGGCTGTGCTGAACCGTAGCTATTATCTAGGATAGTTTCCCAATCAGTGGCTAATTTTAGTGATTTAATCCTTGTTTTCCTTACAACATGGTGTGTATGCAGCCTTTTCGCTCTCTACTGCAAGTCACCTAAAAAGCACATTTGGCTGCAGTGCTATATCTGCTTACGTTGCTAAGCTCAGCCAGACTTACTTCTGAGTAGAAAAGTATAGGACTGCAATATTAGAGCCACATTTTAAAATGATATACCAAATGTACAGCCAAGTACAAATTCTCCCCCTGCCCCTTCAGCACTTTGAAGTATGTGCTTGTCAAAGCCACTTTGAACCCATGTCATTACGCTACACTGCATTTTGCATCTACCCATTCTAAAGGGCCAGATTTTGCTCCCTTTGGAATTCAATAGCATGAGTCCCATGGCCCTGCAGAGGGAGAGCAGGGCTGAGCACCAAACGCCTGGCCTTTGAAAAGGTCAGATTTAAATTTTAACTTTCAAGTTAATGAGGTTTCTCTCCTTATCAAAATGAGCAGAGCTGCATTTCTTCTTTCTGTACTTTCCTACAACTGTAGTTTGAAGTTAAATGCAAATCTGAGGTAAGAATACGGTATCATAAATGATATTGCATAATATGACAGCAATATATGATTTGAAATGTTGGAATCCACCACACAACACATATAGTTTGTGGGGAAGCTGCAAGTTTTTAAAACAGATTTATTGTGATGTGTACTGTGGGTTGTAGGTGAGTAGATGATATTAACTGGATTATCAGCATTCACTTTTCTACACATTTATACCTGATGAGCTTATCTCTTTGTTTGTTTGTTACTTGGTTGCAGGATTTCCTTCAATAAACCACAAGCTCTTTGAACACACTGGCGTAAATACCAGAAAACTAAATCTATTTTCTTTTATTTTCTTTCACAAATAGGCCAGCACTTCTCCCCACTGGCATATGTTGAAACCACAGCAAGAAATTGGTGGGATATTTCATTTGCAATGTGCTGAACGAGAGATGAAGCATGGCTATTTGCTTGAGGCTCTGTTACCATCTTACTCGTTTGCTGGTTTCAAGTTTAAATGCTTTTTTCTTTTTGTAAAAGCCTCGTATACCGAACGGCACCGGCTGTATTAAAATAAGGAAAACCCTGACTCAGGGACAGCCTTTCCTAAGGCAAGCTCTCTTGTTAATATGCACCCACATGAAAGGGTTTCTTTTCTCCTATAGAACTACAGTGTGCGTGTGTGTAAATTGCATGGGGCTCATTGGCATAAATCTCGGCTGCGACCTCTGAGGTAAACGGGATTTACATTACTTTCTGACAAGAATTAAATGAAGGCCTTGTGGATGTATGAACAGCCTTCTAGACTGCAACAGATGGGCATGAATGTGCTCCCTAGGCAAACTATCAGTGACATCTGTGTCCTCCAAATTCTGGTGGTCTCAGCCAATTAACAGGCAAAATGGGAAAAACGGGGAGGGGGCGAGGAGGGCTGGTTCCTGCAGTCTACCCTACCCCCTTCCTTCAGCAGAAGCAGAAGTGCTTGTGTTTAGAAACGAGATCAAGAGTAGCCTGGAGCAGAGAGGAGATTGTATTTTTTATTTAAAAAGAAACTATAGAGATTAAGCTTTACCAGATGGACTAGGGTTATATTAGATATTAGGGAAGCACTGTATACCTGATAGACCTTTATAAAGCAGGCTACCTCTTTTCTATTGCTGTCATTTATGCACCTCCCCCCCCCAAAACACATTATCGCTGAGGTTAATTAGAATCATAGAATTTTAGAGTTGAAAGGGTTCCCAGTGGTCATCTAGTCCAACCGCTGCAAGGCAGGAATCACAGCTAAAGAATCCCTGACAGATGGATATCCAACCTGTTTAAAACTCTCCACCACCTTCTGAGGTACTCCATTCCACTACCAAACACTGCAATTATTATTATTATTATTATTATTATTACTATTATTATTATTATTATTATTATTATTATTATTATTATCCCCCACCCTTTTCCCTTACAGGGACTCAGCTCTTACTGTCACAAAGTTCTTCCTAATGTTTAGCCAGAATCTCCTTTTTTGTCATTTGAATCCATTTGTTTGGGTCCTACCCTCTGCAGCAGCAGAAAAGAAGCTTGCTCCATCTTCCATGTCTCTCTCTCTCTCTCTCTCTCTCTCTCTCTCACTCACACACACACACACGTGTGTGTGTGTGTGTGTGTGTAAATACTATGTCTAAAGCTGTTCCTACTATTCTCTATGACAGGGGTGGAAAACCCTCAGGCCTGAGGGATTAAGTGGATTATGCAGTTAATTATATGATGGTCTGTTTGGGACTCTGCACAATAACATTGTTTTTAAAGCATGCACACACAAAAGACAGCTGAGTACCATTTTATCCATATCAGCAGACTGCGGGTGTGGGACACTGATTGGTCTAAGGCCACCTATAGAGTGAGTAAGTTGTTGTTGTTGTTATTATTATTATTATTTATTAAATTTGTATACTGCCCTCCATCCGTAGATCTCAGGGCTGTTCCCTACATAAAAATACAAGATAAAAACACACAAAATACATAATAAAAACAAAAACCAATAACCCCCGTCTCCCCACACATTTAATAGGGTATCAGATGTAATCAGCCAAAGGCATGGTTGAAGAGGAACGTTTTTGCCTGGTACCTAAAGGTGTATAATGAAGGCAAGTTCATGGCAGAGGAGAGATTCAACTCTTCTGGATTAAAAACTCACAGCACAATCCCATGCATTTTTTACTTGGATTTAAGTACTGCTGTATTCGGTGGGGCTTACTCCCAGAAAAATGTTCATAGGATTGTAGCCCCAGTCTCCTAGCAACTAGGTTATGCTGTCTCTACTTGCGAAAAACATGTTCAAAGCAGCCTATAACCATTGGGTCATAATGCTTCCCTCTGCAGGACTGCAGGAAACTTGCCTATAGTGATTCAGGCCCATTGGTCCATGCAGTACTGTCAGTTCTGACCAGCAGTGGCTTTCCATGGATTCAGATGGAAGGCTTTCCCATCTTATCTAGAGATGCCAGGGACAGAACCTGGGACCATTTTGCATTAAAAATATGTGCTCTCTGCCACTGAGCTACATCTTTTCCTTGAAACAATATTTCCTTATGATATGATTTGTTCACATTTGCTATTCATTTGGGATACTAGTACACTAAAATGCAAAACTTAATTATAGTTTGTTTCTTAAGAACGTAAGAAGAGCTTGCCAGTGGATCAGACCAGTGGCCCATCTAGTCCAGCATCCTGTTCTCACAGTGGCCAACCAGATGTCTCTCTGGGAAGACCACAAGCAGGATCTTGAGTGCAGCAACACCAGTTTACAGCAACTGGTATTCAGAGGCATACTGCCTCTGACTTCTTTTATCTTTTCCCTTCATGCTACGGTCCTGCGAGTTAGCTGTTATAACAGAAAGCAAATTAAGGCTGAGAGTTAATTCATACCCCACTTTGACTAAATACAGCACTCTGTCCACTGGGCTTTATTAGTCCTCAAAGTTTTATCTGTACATGACATAGAAATTTAATATAACAGGCTATGCAGGATTTTCTCCATTAATCTTACCTTGCTGGAAGATTCTTTTGTTTTTTGAAAGCATACTATGGTCTTGACCCATAGCGATACAGTTTAGTTTCACAGTGGTACCTTGGTTCTCAAACGCCTTGGTACTCAAACAACTTGGAACCCAAACACTGCAAACCCGGAAGTAAGTGCTCTGGTTTGCGAACTTTTTCCAGAAGCTGAACGTGCTCCATTTTGAGTGTTACGCTTCCATTTTGAATGCCACACTTCCGTTTTGAGTGTTACGCTGAGGTCTGCCTGTTTTTGCTATATATTTTTTTTGCGTTTTTACTTTTGCAGCTCTTGTTTTTGTGACTGTGTGGAACCCAGTTCAGCTACTGATTGATTGATTGTGTGCCTGCATTACATTGTTTGCTGCTTTCATTTCATAGATCAATGGTCATGTTAGATAGTAAAATTCATGTCAAATTGCTGTTTTAGGGGTTGTTTTTAAAAGTCTGGAACAGATCAATCCATTTTGCATTACTTTCTATGGGAAAGTGTGCCTTGGTTTTGGAACGCTTTGGTTTTGGAACAGACTTCCGGAATGGATTAAGTTTGAGAACCGAGGTACCACTGTATCATTATTCTTTGCTTGCATCACTGCTGCTACGTAGCTTTCCTTATGCAAACTGGTGAAAAGTGTGGAATTGAAAGTAGGGGAATTCAAGACTTTGGAAAGCAGTTTGGTTGAAGAGCTTTGATTATCGGAGAGCATCAAATCTCTAACAGTGCAGTTCTATGCATGTCAACTCAGAGGTAAGTCTCATACAGTTACTCCCAAATTAGCATGTATAGAATTGCAGCCTAAAGGTGTTCAGATTGGAACCAGGTTATTAATTAAGCCTAAATACAAAACACACCTGATAGGCTTTAACCATCTTACATCCGTTCCTCAAAATATTTAGATCTTTTAAAACATATAAAACATATCCATTCAACATTAGCTTATACATATTATACACCGACACCCAGAGGTGCTTTTGGACTCGCAAGAGGGCAGAACGGGGGGCGTAACAGGGGTGGGGCAGAGGGTAATGGAGCGTAACAGGGTGGGATGTGCTTAAGCACACGGGGCCGGCAGCAGAACACCCACACAAAATAGTCACTGCCAGTATATCTACTGCAAAGTTCTTACCTGTTATGATACAAACTAAGAGCACTTCCAAACTATTAGGAATTTGATGGTGGGATTCAATCATATTCTACCAAATTCAGGTTATGCAGTTAAGGTGGATTGGGCACTCTTCTGCAACAAACCCCACTTTCAAGAAGAAAAGAAAAAAAGGCTTTCACAGCATATACTGTAAATTGACAGGAAAGTGTGGGATAACAATTGCTTGACATGGCATCATATAACCTCCCTGCAAACTTTCTGCAAACAAATTAAGATAATGCTCAATAAACAGATCGCCTAGATTCTAGGCATGTTGACATGTGCAAGCGGTGCTTTTTTTCTGGGGGACGCAGGGTAAGCATTTTGTGAATCTAAGTTTGGCCTCATTGAGGGGCAGTATTTCAATTTGAGTAGGAAAATGAGAGTACCCCTAAACATTTTTTTAAAGAAAAAAAGCACTGTGTGTGAGGATTCACACGAGAAGCCCTATTCGCATCAGACAGACTATTTAATGTGAGGAACTTTGTGAGCATTATGTGGTTTATAGCTCAGAAGTTGAGATGCAGCTAGTTTTGCAAAAGAACTGAAAACACGCTACCGGTACAGTGTGCAGTGAAACATTTGCCATTCATGCTTGAGGCTAGAACACTAAAATGCAAAAGTGTCTCTTTCTCCCTGAGAGGTCATGGCAAGTTTTGCCCATTTGCCCATGAAGAATGAGAGTGTTCTATAGGCTTCAATGAGTCCTAAGAAAGGTTTAGAGTAGAAAGTTCCTCTAGTTCATTTCGAAAGCGTGAGCTCACATTACTTGCTAGCATTTCAGCTCCCTCAGCCCAATAGCTTAGGATTTGGGCGGCTGGTTGGTTGGTGAGAGGAGGGTGGGGGGAAGGCGGTGGTTATTGCAGTTTTGAAGGGTTTGTCTCTGTAGACATGGAGAGCTGATGATACATATTCATGAATGAGAAGTCTTCCCAGACCCTGTTAACATTGACAAAGACTACGCTGTTTCACACAGCAAGTGGACGGGAGTTGCGGGTGACGACGGCTGCAGGAAAAGATTAACTCAAAAAACAACCTTATTCCTTGCGTCACTTGGCCTTGCCTTCCTAATGATTTCCACAATTGTTGTTTTGGGACAAGACTGTCATTCAGAAATGGCTCCTTCTAGCCATATTCAGATAACAACAATTTCCTTAACTTCTGTTTTATTGGACACCACCAAGTAAGATCAGAACAGAAAAGGAAGCAGTTTCACTGATTCACAGGCTGGAGTTTGGTCACTTCAAAGGTAACTTTGATCTAGAAATATGTGGTGTACCAAATTCATTATGTCTTTTTAATGAGCTTTTCAAATTTATTGCTCTTAATGTCGATTCCCTTTTCCACATGCAGCCAAGTCTTGTGAGATGGTCGTATTTAGAGAGAAACAGTCCAAACTTGTACTTTTAAGGTCATTACTAGGGGAAACAACAGGTGCTTTTGTTCTCTAAATTATGACTCCCCCAAGATTCTGCCTTTGGCCACGTATTTCTTTTACTTTGTAAAATCCCCCTGCCCTAATGGAAGTGCATGTGGAGGGTAGGCAGAATGTGGGACTAATGAATAGAAGAATTCATTGATAGAAACCTAACGAGAAAAGTGGGCGCTTTCAGATATGCCACCCAGGCCTACATTTGTCCCAGGCAACAACCAGGTTTCAGCATGGCTTCAGAGCACTGGCATATGTAGAGCGGAGCTAGAAACATAGGCCACATTTGCATTTAGAATGCAACATCTAGAATAATCTGGATGTTTCTTTTGTGGCCCACAGAACCCTATCTTGCCACCAAGGGCCATTCTCCTGGAGGATGATCACTTGGGGATGAGGGAACAAGCCATGCTAGGTTTGGCCTGGGACCAAATGCTGCTCAAAGCTGACCATGGGTTGTGCACGGGTTTAAGTTAAGAAGAAATCATGGTAACAGTAATTAAAAACAGTAAAAAAAGAGTGGTGGGGGAACAAACGCTTTTAATAGATCTAAGCTCATTATTATTATTGGGAGGATTTTAATGTGGTGCTATGGCAATAGTTCAATCAATGCAAGCATTCCAGCTAGCCAGACAGAACTGCCAACCCTCTCCTCTCCTGCATTCTGTTCTAGAATGCCCCCCAACCTAGAACAGGGGCATCCTAGGCATGCAGGGGAGGAGGGGAGCCCTGCTATGCTAGGAGAAGCTCTTCTGCAGTTTTCTGCTAGCCGGATTTGTTGCTTTGGTCTAATTATTTACTTGTGTAAATAACTGTATTTTATCCTGGGATCTCTTGATGAAGGATGGTATATAAATAACAACAACGATAACAATAGTTGAACCCCACCCATTATTAACATTAGATCACCGTCAATACTATTATAATGTTAGCACTGCATTTAGTCCTGTCCATTCACCTGAAGAACCCTTGTTTCTCCGTTTCTTTGTCATGTTGCACCAGGGGTGGAAAACTGGTGGTCCTCCAGATATTGCTGGACTACAACTCCCATCATCCGTGACCATTGTCCATGCTGCTTGGGGCTGATGGGAGCTCAAGTCCATCAACCTCTGGAAGGCCACAGGTTCGCCAGGCGATTTAAATTATAGCATGCTTTCCAAGAATGTAAAAATAAAAGCAAAAATAGCTTTTCATGATGAATCAATTCGTCTTAGGGTGCCTGTTAGTTACTAAACCATATATAAAATGGGGGGGGGGAAGCAAAGCACCACTGAATTTAGCTTGAATTAATATGCTGCTGCTGGCGGAGAAACTATAAATTATCTCAGAGGGTTTACTGTGGTAAAATCATGCTCTCCCTCCCACCTACCCCTGCCCGTCTGATTAACATGAAGATAAAGAAATTTGTCTCTCAGAGTGGACTATCAAGGCGCTAAGCTCAGTTTCGAGGGTTTATGTTATCATGCAATGTTTGCTGTAGACATTTCCATTTCATTAGCATATTCTGCTTTACATGAAACCCAGCGATGAATACTCCTCCTGATCTGAAGCTAATCCTCTTTAAAGAGCTACAGGCTATATTACATGTGGCCCAGCCACAGCTATGCCATAGCTGAATTGCTTTGAAGCCTATTGAACAGTGTTCTCTTGTGAGACCATGCGCAGGCCTATAAACCAATGCCCCTTCTGTGTTGTGAAAGCCCACTGTTTTTTCATGAGGAAGGGTTTTTATAAGAGGACAGAAACTACCCCACCCCTCCAAGCAAGGTCACGCCACTCATGAGAGAAAGATGATGCTACACTTCCTATATCGTTTCTAACCACCAACTCATAAATTGCACCAGATAAGATTTGAGTGAATGCTGTGTATTGCATTTAGCATTTACATTGTTTGGAAAGCAATAATGGAAAGGGAATAGATTGTTTAACATCAAACTGGTTGAAAATTCATAACATGCAAAAATAAAAGTCATCTTCTGCGGTTTACAGACTACAGCTTTTGATGGGTAGCATCCTCTATACTAGCAGTGACCTTAATTCACTGAGTACCAATCCTGATATAGACAAAATAGCTTTGGAAGACTCGAAAAGGCTTGCAAAAATATAATAAAAGTTAGTGGGGAGGGGAAACAAAAAGGTTAGGGGACCACTCCCCACCAAAAAACTGAATACGGACTGAGGTTAAATAATCACAGAATGGAAAATCAGATGAAGAAAAAAATGGAATGGAGGCTTCCCCAAAAGGGAATAACTGGCTGGCTGGCATCCTGAACAACACTCCATTGCATAGTGTAACCTTTTCGTTGGTGGACACACTTGCACACTAATACTTCACAGATTAAAGTGGGTACAAAATAAAAGGGTGTAATGAAACTGAGTGAATATTAAGGAATCAAAGACTTATAAATGGTGCCTCTGTTGAAACAAACATAAATAAATAAAATGGTAGCTTTTCAAGCTCTGCAATGTGAAAATCCTCTTTGGGCTGAATCATGTGGCATTTTTAGCTACTCATGTCCATAAAGACAGACTTTTGTTTTTTTGAAAAAAAAAAAATGCCTTATAATAAACAAGACTTATGAACACTTCGATCCACATAAATACACTTTCCAAAGATTTCCCAGAATCAGCCTTGTAAATAAGTTCACAAAAGTTACTAGCCTGCAAACAACCAAGCAACCCCTCCTCCCCGCCGCGGGTCTGCTATAAGATTAGTAGCCTGTGTTTCCATGCTGACTGCAGAGGAAATGAAGCCCTGTGCTAGCACAGAAATGCAGGATGCTAGGCTCTAAGCAGGTTAGTTAAAAATGGGCCTTCAGCCAAGTGGCCTGGTGGAGGAGGGATGGACTAACCCAAGGTTTCCCAAACGTGGGTCGCCAGCTGTTTTTGGACTACAATTCCCATCATCCCTGACCACTGGCCTTGCTAGCTAGGGATGATGGGTGTTGTAGTCCAAAAACAGCTAGAGACCCAAGTTTGGGAAACCCTGGACTAACCTAACCCTTTCCCACCTGCTCAGTGAGCTAAGTGGACTAAAGGACTGAATCTTTAAAATGCTGATGCCAATGTCCTGCAAGAAGGTACAATGTAATCAGGAATGTGGGGATACCTATTCTGAATTCCAGTCTGCCTCTATTAAAACAGCATATTGGCTATTATTAAAGTCCTTTACAAACAAACAAAAAAAGAAGCAAACAAACCCACATGCACTCAACATGAAATCGCGTAATATGGCATTGGTAATTAGATGTGTGAGTGTGCCAAACCATTGCATTGGGGCAGGGGTCTGCAACCCGCGGCTCCGGAGCCGCATGTGGCTCTTTTACACCTTTGCCGCGGCTCCGGGGTGGCGTGTCTTCTCCCGCTCCCCTTTCCCTCCCGTCGCGTCGGTGTGTGTAGTCGGGGGGGCGGCGGGAGAGCGAGCTGCAGAGAGAAAGATAAGTTGGCGAGCTGCGACGGGCGCGTTGACGGCAAACCAGAGCCGAGCGCAGAGCCCGAGAGCGAGAGCAGCGCCTCCTCCTCCTCCTCCTCCCGCTTCCCGGCTGGGCAATTGACAGAGCTCATTATCATGCTGCGCTCACTCGCTGCCTGTCTAGGGCCGGAGGGAGGGAGAGCGAAACGCGCGCGCACACAAAAGCTGGTGTGTGTGTGTGTGTGGAGAGGAGGCAGTGAGCCCCAGACAAAGCCCGTGCAGCGCGCACACAAAAGCTGGTGTGTGTGTGTGTGTGTGTGTGTGTGGAGAGGAGGCAGCGAGCCCCAGACAAAGCCCGTGCAGCGCGCACACAAAAGCTGGTGTGTGTGTGTGTGTGTGGAGAGGAGGCAGCGAGCCCCAGACAAAGCCCGTGCAGCGCACACACAAAAGCTGGTGTGTGTGTGTGTGTGTGGAGAGGAGGCAGCGAGCCCCAGACAAAGCCCGTGCAGCGCGCACACAAAAGCTGGTGTGTGTGTGTGTGTGTGGAGAGGAGGCAGCGAGCCCCAGACAAAGCCTGTGCAGCGCGCACACAAAAGCTGGTGTGTGTGTGTGTGTGTGTGTGTGTGTGTGGAGAGGAGGCAGCGAGCCCCAGACAAAGCCCGTGCAGCGCGCACACAAAAGCTGGTGTGTGTGTGTGTGTGTGTGTGTGTGTGGAGAGAGGAGGCAGCGAGCCCCAGACAAAGCCCGTGCAGCGCGCACACAAAAGCTGGTGTGTGTGTGTGTGTGTGTGGAGAGGAGGCAGCGAGCCCCAGACAAAGCCCGTGCAGCGCGCACACAAAAGCTGGTGTGTGTGTGTGTGTGTGTGTGTGGAGAGAGGAGGCAGCGAGCCCCAGACAAAGCCCGTGCAGCGCGCACACAAAAGCTGGTGTGTGTGTGTGTGTGTGTGGAGAGGAGGCATCGAGCCCCAGACAAAGCCCGTGCAGCTGTATTTGAGCTGGGCTAGCGCTGGCAGACGTGCTGCCATCTCGCAGGAGGCTCCTGATGGACGCTTGCCTAAATCGCAGCGGCGCGGGGCGGCAGGGGGCGGGGCACCGTACGTCATGCGCAATGACGTCACATGGCCCCGCCCCCTCGCCTAGGGCGCAAAAAGCGGCTCCCAGGTTTTTTTTTCCTTCGGAAATGGGTCCAAGTGGCTCTTTTTGTCTTAAAGGTTGCCGACCCCTGCATTGGGGTATAAAGGGAATCAATCTCTCCAGATGAGATGAGATGCTGAAGGACATGACTGTGACAACTACCGTGTGTTGTTTATGACCCATCTCATGATACGGTTATTAGCCTTTGTAGTCCTCATGAGCAGCTGTGGCCGTTAAAGAGCTCCTGGCACTCTACTGGGAAAAGGATGTTCGGGTGAAGAGCCCTCTTGAATTCTCCCTACACTTTTCAGTTGGCTTTGGCTTTCACTCTTTCTGAACCCTTTTTCTACAGTAGAGTGGAGTGCCGTTGCTGTGCATTCACCACTACTTTAGGGCTGCGTTTTTGGCACAAAAATACCATTTGGAAAGGGCCTGCAATATTCCCTCACCCAAAAACTCAAGAATGTTTGCTTTAGTTCTTTCCAGCCTTTGGGTTCTCCTTCTCGGCTGCTCCTTCTGCATCCAACTGGTCCAGGAAAAAGTGTCTTTTTGAGGGGCAAGGACTTTCATACAAAGCACCACCCAATTCCTCCTCCCCCAGCTGCTATTTATGCTAAAGGAGGCCTAACTCCCAATGCAGAGAGCCACTTCTTTTGCGCAATGACCAACCAGACACTTCTGGGAAATCCATGCAGGGCATGTAGGCAAAAGCTCTCGAACCAATTGCTGAGGAGCAACAGCAGCTTGATGGATTCATTCCTGAGAGCTTCTGAAGGCACATCTCTTGCGTTGAAGCCCTGCTGTCTTCATTGACCACCCTGATTCTTTTATTTCTGTTCCTTCACTCTCATTGCAAAAGGAACTGCAACTCTCACCAAGATACAATTCCCAAGGATGGTTGATCTGATTTCACAGAACATAACAATGCAGCCAGCTACAAAACTGGGGTTGCTCAGTTGGCAGAGACTCTTTATCTCGGGGCCATGGGTTGAAGCCTCATGTTTGGCAAAAGATTCCTGCATTGCAGGGTTGGACTAGGTCACCAACTCTACAATTCTACAATTCTATGAAAACTGATGGCCTATGGGGATTTGTTGACAAGTAGAGCTAGCAGAGGGACCTGTTGGGGTGGCCATCACAGCTTTCTTCCTAGCCATATGGCAACAAATATCCAGCAAAATGGTTGTAAGTCTGTGATAGAGCAGAGCATTTATGCAAAGAAGATTCCAGCTTTAATCTCTGGTATCTCCACACAGGGCTGAGGAAGGCCCCTGTCAAAAACCCTGGAGAGCCGCTGGCCGCTAATGAATACAATACCGAGCTAGATGGGCCCATGGTTTAACTTGATATAAGGCAGCTCCTTATGTTCCTATGAAGTTCTGGAGAGAAAGGATTATGGAAGTGGGAAATCACTGAAGTGACTTTATCCAGATAATGAAAAACCCTGTATAGACCTGTAAGATTACCGGTACTTAGATCAGGGTCAGATTATGACCTTTAGAGGACTTAAGCACAGAAAATATTACGGTGCCCCCCCATGTAATTCAAAATAAAGCAATACTAAACCATATCATAACATTTTAAAACAAAACATAGATATATTGCAGTTATCACATTATTTCAATCTATGTTAGTAGAATGCCTCCTGCTTTAGGTGAGGGTAAGTAATAAAAAGAGAACAGAAAAATGGGGGAAGATTGTGTGTGCAAGGAAGTCTAGTAAATTTCTGGTTTTCCCCATGAAGATTACGTCAGTGCTTTTTTAAAAAAAATATAAAGTGTCAAATTCTTTTTAAACAACAACAACAACTTTCTTTTTTTGGTGCTGCTGCTTTGCTGGGGTATAAAGCATGTGTTTAGTCTGCCTACTGAATAATCAAGCACTGTCTTAGATCATCTGGGGTAATTCTACTTGTGGTGCTGCACCCTACAGAATGTCATAGGATGGTGATCCCAAAATGATAATTTTCTGCTATTGGATTCTGCTCTGGAATTCCCTTCCAACTGCTATAAGTAAAGCAGCAACCTTCATTGCCTTCAAATGTCTTGCATAGACATATCTTTATTCCCAGGCTTTCCATGGCCCATAAAAATGGACCCTGTTGTTATTTACAGTTTTACTGTTTTTATGTTGCATTTTTGTTTTAATGATACTGTTTACATAGCCCACCACTTGAAGATGTTTCAAATATTAAGAGATTTATAAAGATTTTTAGCAAGCAAGCAAGCAAGCAAGCAAGCAAGCAAGCAAGCAAGCAAATGCTTCTAGGTTACTTCTCAATTATTCCAGGCAACAGTGTGCTAAAAGTGGCAGATGCAGGTCTGAACTTAACCCGAGAAATGAAATGAAATGAAATGAAATAACACTTTGGAGTCATGGCATCACATTCACAGATAACACTAAGCCAAACCAAGGTTTGGTCTTGGCTATAGACCAATCGACCATGGTTAAAGAGAAAGCAATGACTATGATGACTAAGACAGACTTCAAGTAGACTTGAAACTACTGGGGAAGAGTAAAGTGGGTGTGAGCTCCTTTCCAGCAGGTGCCTAAACTTTACACACAAAGGTTGTACTCCTATGCACACTCCTATAAGCCCAACTGAACTTATTTCAAACACAGCGACCTGGGCTGCAGTAAATAACTTTTTAAAACAACATGCAACTAAAATGCTTTTCAATATTTCTGTTTCATGAGATCTGCTGACCTGGAATCAGAATTTCGCTCCTTCCTATATAATTTTCTATTTCTCATTGATTTTGAATCACTGATGTCATGATTTTAGATTATTATCCTTGATCCCTTGCTAAAGCTTTCCTTCCACATCTCACAGTACTCTGCATTGTTTCCAACAGAACACCTCGCTTATCACTCATTCTTCACTTTTTCTCTCTCCTGGGTATAATTCCTCAATTGTTGTACTTTCCAATTCTCAAAAACAATTACAGCCACAATCTCACTGTTGGGTTTGCTGGAGAATGAAGAAGAGGAAGCTTGTGTTGCATCTGCCGTTGCTGCCTCTGCACCTGCTCTCTGGGTGAACAGAGGATTTAGTCTCCATGGTTGTCAGTCCAGAACTTTCAACCCTGATCTTGTCAAAACAGATGCACGCGAGGACTTGTGTCGAGCTTGGTGAGATTACTCTTGTGCACAAAAGCAGTCACGTGCAGAAATCCTGGTAGGATCAGTTTCTTATTAAGGAAGGACTGAGTCCTTCAGAACAAACAAACAAAGCATTGGTGGACAATGTGTGCTGGTGAGTATGTCTGATGCAACATTGCCATCTAGAGACTGGGAAGCAAATACACTGGAACAGAATTTATTGAAGACCTATGGAGAGTTTGTCTAAACTAAAGAGTGAAAGGATGGATCTTTGAAAAGAAAATAGTGTATTTTTATTATTTGGAGGTGGATATATATCTGCCCATTAGAGAAAACCAGACTTCCCAGATCACATTTTTATATGCTTCTTTCAGTTTAACTATAGTTTCCATACTTGGTAAATTGAAACATGTGATCAGCTTCCACTCTTCAGATTCCCCCACTTCCTCCCAAACCTTGTTCTTCCTTTCACTTCCAATATTTTGCTTGTGAACAGCGGGGAACATTGCAGACAAAATTAATCATTTTTCAAGCACATTAAATATAACAGGACACATTTATACGTATTGATTTCATTCCAAAGAATCAAACTGCTGTAAAAGTGATTAATTTTTCTGCCAAATATTTATTTTAAACACTGTATGATAAAAACATATTTCCAGTATATTTATTGCCTTAACCTTTCCATTCACCTATTCCTTTTTCACAGAACTTATCTGTTCAAAAAATTCAGGAGCGCTGGATTCCTGTAAACCACACAGTGCTGAGCCCTGGGCATATGACAATTTCTTTCTTCTAATCCTGGTTTCAGACAAACTAATGTTTGCTGCTTTGTCCAAACTGGTAAACTATGGTTTGCACCTGCTGAATCCAGTTTGTAGAGCAAGTGCAAAAATAGTTTGGTGTCTGGAACATAACAACAACAGCTGCTACTACTACTACTAAAACAACAACAATACTTTTATTGTTTATACCCCACCCATCTGGCTGGGTTTCCCCAGCCACTCTGGGCAGCTTCCAGCACAAATAAAAACATAATAAGATGTCAAACATCTTTTTTCTGGTTGCTGTAATTGCCGAAACTATATGATGGATGTTTGATTATTGTTACTTAATGATTGTAATAGTTTTATGTGTATATATTGAGAGTTGCTTTGAGGTTTATGCAAAATTTATAAATGAAAAGTGATATTTAAGTTTTAAAAATAATTGAATAGGTTTCATCCCAAACTCCCTGGCTCCACAACGTTTCTCCATCCCAGAAAATGGGAGGGCAAATTCCAGCCAGGCAAATGCACTTGAGGAGTGGGGGGAACAGGACCAATCCTGAGGGGTGTGGCCTGGAGAGAGGGAGTAGGCTGGGGAGAGTCCTGAGGACCAGGTAGAGAGAACTGGAGCCCCACAGGTGGCTCTCAGGGCTGAGGTTTCCTGTTCCTGGTCTACACTGCACAGCAAAGACTCACACAGGAGTCTTCCTCTGCCCTACCTGGAGATGCCAGAAGTACGGTAGAAGTAGGGATGTTTTTCTAAAAACATGTGCTTAATGAATTTGTTATGGCCCTTCCTGTTAAGGAAATATATATGCAAATCATCAGTGTTGTTAACTTTGAATCATTGAATCATAGAGTTGGAAGAGACCACAAGGGCCATCCAGTCCAACCCCCTGCCAAGCAGGAAACACCATCAAAGCATTCCTGACAGGTGGCTTTCCAAGAAAGTCTGTTAGGACTGTGGTACAAGAATTCCCACACATCAGGTTATTTGTGTGTGTATTGGGTAATAAACCCAAGGTTCTCTGAGTAATAAAGCAATGTCTCCTTGAAAGATACACATTGACAGCTGCTTTCTTAGCTCTATAGAAACCAACAATAAAGTAATAAAGAAAGCATCCGTCAGAAAGAGTATGTTTCCGCCTTACCTGAAAAAATATTAATTTCTTGTAAGTCTGGTGCTTTAATGAGGAAGTAAGGTGGAGGAAGATGTGAAATTCAGTTTGCAGGAGGTTCACAGGAAGACTGACAAAGATTGCTCAAGAATGGAACGTCCAGAGGCCTCTGCAACATTTTGCAACGCAGCTTAGTTATACATAGCTAGTCTCATGGCTGGTGCAATGCATTATGGGAGAGGGAGTAGGAAGCTCTATCTCATGGCTACTTAGCATCTTTTCCAAAATCATGGATTTAAAACTCTGGAGAAAAGCCTACAAGCTACTTCTCTAATAAAAAGTTGTTTTTTTAAACGAAATGTAGAAAGGAAATCCTGCAGATGAAGGAACATATAACAGTACATATTGGAAGTGCTTGATATATAATAAATGACAATAGTAACAGCCTTAACAAGAGTGGTGAATAAAACTTTGGCGTCCCTAATGAGAGACAGAGATGTGGAAGGTAAGCAGCTATTTTTCATTGAACGATAAATCTCCAAAATGTGTTTAATTGGAATGATTTTGTGAATGCAAGAGTAAACCAAAGTAGTCATAAACAGGTGCACTTTGTCAGTCAGGAGGGATTCCCAAAATGGTCACCAGTTTGCTAGTGGTAACAATCAATGTCATTTTACAGCAGGGAAAGTCCCTACACTACTTTACTGTAGGAATAATAAAAACCTGTCAGAAATACAGAAAAGTCTTTCAGCATGATGTCAGGTGATAGAACAGCTGCACATACACTCCTAACACCCACTGCTCCTCTGTAACATCTTCCCTCCTGTATGTGACAAAGGTGAGCGTCACTTGGTATTCGAAATAATGATTGACTAGCATGGCAATGAGGAAACTATGGCCCTCCAGATGCTGTTGGACTATAACTGCTGTCATCCCAAACCGTGTTAGCTGAGACTGAGGGGAACTGAGAGCCCAACAACATCAGGAGGCCAGAGTTTCCCATCCCTGGACTAGCAATTCCTTCAAGAAACTGTAGACTCCTGTTACTTCCGCTAAAGCAAGGCAGGTAAGGAAGGTTGTGCCTATTTTTATCCCATGTTACACTATGATGGGTGAAGCTTTTCTAAGTGTCAAATGTCCTAATATAGATGTAATGCAGACCTTGTTTAAGAAAAGGCAGTTCCAAAGAAATAGGTTTTAAAAACACACTTAAAAACTTGTGTGCTGGAGCTATGCCAACATTAGTAGGGGGCTTTGTTTGCAAGGACCTGCAGCTCCTCACCTTTTAACAGGCAAAAACGTTTGCCGGAATCCCCACTTCTTAAATACTCTTATCTATCTGTAGAGGATATTCTGAATAATGCATTTTAGAGGGTAGGGGGCACAGGGGATGAGTTCATGGAGCCAGTGTGAGGGTGTAGCGGCCTGGGAAGGTCTGGGAACCACCACTGCTCTTGGCAGTTATCTTTAACGTTACCAACTGTCACTGACTTCAAGAGAGGAGCCTGCACACCAGATGGCAGCCAAAGATGTTTCTAATCATCCCTGCACACACACATTTTTGACTCGGGCGTCTAACGTCCCACTCTCCAGCCCCTCCTCGCAGGGAAAGGAGGAAATCCCCTGGCAGAGCAGAGCTTCTGCGTCGAGATAGCAACTCAACTGGTGCTCGTCATCTCCCTCCCCTCGCGCCCCCTCCCCTCTTTCGGGGCCGGAAGGACGGGAGGAAGGGGCATGTTCTCCAAAGGAGATGTGAAAGCAATCTGATCACATGGGGACTCCCTTTTCTTTGCTCCTCCACTCCAAGCTCGCCCAATCTTGCTGCCTTCGGAAATTGCTTGGCGCAGGTAAACATATCAGCGTGTGTGCGTGCGTGCGAGAGAGAGAGGGCAGGAATCGTAAGATTTTCATCTGAGCTTGTTTTTCAACTGCAGCAAAAATAAAGCAAGAAAAAGGGGGTTGGGAAGCAATCGGATGTGGAAGGGCGCAGGGCGAGGTTATACTTTTAATTAGAATAACAATACGGGGGACAACGGTGGCTCACCTTGCTCTCTGGCTACTGGCGTTTTCTAATCTAGGCAAAGGAGGCCGGGGGAAATTCCAACGCTCGGTTTGCGCCAAGGCTCGGAACTCTTCGCTTGCTTTGCGATTTCGTGCCCAGCCGGAAAACGCTAGTGAAACTGAAAGTGAAAGTGTGATTCCAGCCCGGCGCTTGGCTTACTAAGCGGCGAGGCCTTGTGGGACGGGCCTCCCGTTCAGTTACACAAGCGATCGGGCTGGTTGGTGCAACTGCTTTCGGCGAGGATGGCACCGTCTGCAAGCCACACCTCGACCAAAGCAGGGAGATAATAGGAGAGTAATAACAGCCACTTATTCCTCTTGGGGCGTTATTTTCTAGTTTATTTGGTTCCACCTGCCAGATCAACAAGCACCCTTTTCTCGGAGGAAGAGGTAGGTTGTATTAGCATTTGGGGGGGGGTGTGTAAGGTTTAAAGTGGCCTTTTTATTTTGAACAGTTCCAACACCACCTTGATTATGACCAAGCAGCTTGCTGCAAAATAATAACCAGGACTTTGAGGTCACCAGAACCCTTCATCAGGCTGGAATGGCACAACAAACTTTAGCAAAGGGCAGGGGTATGTGTATATATGTTTGATAAAAAAAAGCTGGCTTGGTATTCAAGGCAAAACAAAACTGCAGAAAAATACAAGCAAGCCTTTGAGTCCAACAGAATTCTTCATCAGGTTGGGTAATGTAGCAAAGTTTAGCAGGGTAAGAGAAAAGCTGATGTTGAAACTGCTGTGGTCAAAAAGTTTGCTTTTCTATGAGCTTAGAAGGGGTGTAGCTATGGGGGGGGCTGTTAAGAGCTCTTCAGGTGGAGGAACAGACTTGTGGGCTTTGTCTCAGGTATGGAGTGTATAGAAACAGCTGTTATTTCTGGAGTGCCTTCCAGTGAGAAGCCAGAGAGAACCATGAACAACGTCAGAGCTATCAAGGATGTAGCTAGATGTTTGGGTAAAGTGAACAGCTACAGTGTGGTTTTAAGTTGGAGTAAGTTGAATTCAGTAGGGGTTCATTTCTGTCACCAACCCAAATTTTGAATTGTCCCTCCTTTTGTAGCTAGCCTTACTAGGGTTTCTAGGAGCCTAAGTAGAGCACAACAGCATAAGGTCAAAAACCCATCTATTACAGCATTCTGTTCCTACAGTGGTCAACTAGATGCCTATGGGAAGCTCACAAGCAGGACACAAATGCAACAACTCCTGTTGTTGTACCCTAGATACTGGTATTCGGAAATATACTCAGACATTTAAGGTAACAGAACTATCCCTGGTGGTCTAGTGGTTAGGATTTGGTGCTCTCACTGCCAGGGCCCAGGTTTGATTTCCGGTCAAGGAAAACATCTTTAACAAGGCCTGGATAGCCCAGTTGGTTAGAGCATGGTGCTGATAACGCCAAGGTTGCAGATGTGATCCCCGTATGGGACAGCTGCATTTTCCGGCATTGCAGGGGGTTTGACTAGATGATCATCAGGGACCCTTGCAACTCTACAATTCTGTGATTCTATTATTATCTTTGATAGCCATTGGCAGCTTCATCCTCCCTGACTTTTTCTAATCCCCTTTGAAAGCAGTCCAAGTAGGTGGCTATGGTCACATTTTGTAGTAGTAAATGCCATAGTTTAGCTACATGCTGTTGAGGTTTTTTCTTTTATCTGTCCTGAATGTGCCATCACAAGCAGGACACCTCTCCTGTTGTTGTATCCTAGAAACTGGCATTCGGAAGTATACTATTTGGATACTGGAGGTAACAGAACTATCCCTGGTGGTCTAGTGGTTAGGATTCGGCGCTCTCACTGCCACGGCCTGGGTTTGATTCCTGGTCAGTGGATGCTCAGTTCTAGCATCGTGGAAGAAAATTGGATGTGGGGAGCATTTGCAGGTAAGATGGTGCAAGGCAGATCCATGAGAGGAAAGGTGGCTGGCTCATCTGCCTGTTGCTCTGTGACAGTAGCTGTCACACATTTTTCTGACTGTAGCTTGTTTTTACATTTTTGGTTTCTGGTGGTTTGTTTTTTAAAAAATGCAGTTGTGGTTGATGTTTTCTTCCAGGGTTTTTCTGAGAACTAGTACTGCCATGGCCAACTTTGAAACTGAAGATACAGAAGAGACTGTGACCTGTCTCCATATCACAGTCTATCATCCAAGTCAAATGGAAAAGAATGTATTCCAAGCCTTCCACTTTTGCCAGCCACATCACGTGAAAGTAGATGACCTAGTGAAGTTTGGAAGAGATGGTCAGCTCTGCCGCTTTAACTTTGTAGATGGACGGGTCTCACGTATTCAGTTTGCTCTGCAGTGTTTCAGACACTTCAACAGCTCAAAGTTGGGTTTCGAGATTAAGAATTTGAGCAAGAAGACAAAGCTGCTTGTGCATGACGCCGAACTGGCTTACCTGAATAAGGTTGAATTGCAAGAGACATGCATGGTTTGCTTTGGAGAGTACCAAATGCTATTGGAAAAAGAAGAAGGACAGTCAGATAAGTATTTTGACATCCGCTTTGAATTAGCAAAAACACCTATGTTGCAGCAAAAAAACTTGTCTTGGCGGGAACCTATACCTGAATGTGGCTTTTCATGTGCTGAAACTCCAGTTGAGATAGATGAGACGGAAGAAACGGAAAACTCCCTCCATGATAAATGGACTTTCTAGTTTCAATGTTACAAATTCAATGTTGTTGGTTTTTTGCCCTATGTACTATTGCAGTTGAATAGTATCCTTCACATATGTCCAATATATGCCTACATTATGAATAGGTTAGCATTGTTATTTGTAAGTTGCCACTTTAATGATATTTTGGCATCATTTGTAAGTTGCCACTTTACAGATATTTTGGCATCATTGCTTAAAATACTGGTGAGGAACCACAATTCTGTGAGCCTAATTAGCTGGTCAGTGGCACTTACAAAACACAATGCCTTTGCCTGCATGGTTTGACTTCAAACTGCGTGAGCAAAGGAAAACAGGTTACCTGCTGTCATTGTGATTGACAGGGCAGCCTCTATCAAAATTGGCACCTGGGGGTGGGGAAGGTAAGGATCTGGCCCACCATTGGGATCCAGTTTCCACCTCTGACTTAAAACAGGTAAACGATAATCTATCATACAGTTAGAAGACTTGGCAGTAACAATGCAGGCTTTCAATACTTTTCAGCTTGTACTCCAAGGCAGCAGTGGCTGACCTGTAGCCTTCCAGATATTGCAGGACTCCCCAACAATTCCAGCTGTCAGTTCCAGCCAGCATGCCCAATGATCATGGAATAATGGGAGTTTTAGTCCAAAAGCTGCCACAGGCCACAGGCCAGCCACCTCTGGCCTATGGACTACCTGAAGGCAAAAAGAAAATTCTGACCTTGTAATACCACTGTCATCTTGGATGGATGGCTGTCACCCAACAATATAAAACTGGAACCAATTGGTTTCCTTATTAAACTGGGTAATGTTTTGTTTAAATACGACACTGCAAGCCTGCCCAAATGCAAAAGAAAATTTGGAGAACATAATGTGGTATGCAATATCTAAAGGTCTCTTTTATATTTCATAGCCTGATTTGTATATGCTTCCTGCTCTCTTCCTGAACAGCTGTTGATTTGAAATTGCTACAAGTTGTGAAGGTACATAAATGCATGCATGCTAGCATTAATACTGTTGTGCAACTATTTTGATTCCATTTGGACACCATGCTGCGTTCTCTTGTGCTAGTAGCAGTTAGAGTGTGAGATTAGGATTGGGGCAGAGGAGGCGACTTCAAATTTGCATTTAACCAAGAGGAACACTGGGGTAGACCTGGTCTAATCAGGTTTGGTTCCCCTTATTAATGAGGTCCACTTGGTGCCTTTGCTGACCTTGACTAAAAAATACATCTTTTCCAGGCTTTTGATGGACGGTGATTGCTATCAGCATGCTGCTAGAGCTTTATACTGCTGTTATGAGTGGAGCAGGGGGTTGTTTTGTGTATTGCTTATGATCTGCATGTATTTCTGTGTGACTGTGCTTCTAAAGTTTTTTTTTAACTTATGCTTAAAGTATGTTACAAGTCTCTTTGAGGCCTTCTGTGTAACAAGCAACTAAGAAGTTTACTAAATAAACACAATATAATCACAATCTCTCAGCCTAACTCATCACAGGGTGTTGCAAGGATAAGAGGTGATTCAGCAGAGAACTGCCTACATCACCCTTAGCTACTTAAGGGTAGGATAAAATGCAATTAATAACATTATTAAAGATTCAGGCTGCAGTCATCCAAAGTTAGGCTGCTTAAAATGGGATTTATGTTGCCAAGCTTTATGCAGGATTGCAGCCAAATTGAAAATCAAGTTCAGCCCTCAGGGAAAAAACTGGTTACAGCGTTAAAAATGAAGAAACACGTAAACCATGCATTTAAAGCACTCTTCTGTCACTTTAACAGTCATGGCTTCCCCCAAGAATCCTGGGAACTGTAGTTTAAGGGTGCAGAGCATTTATTTAATAAAGTTTATACACTGCTTGATTGCAAAAAAAACCGAAACAAAACAACCATCTTAAAGCAGTTTACAAAAAGGGTAGGACAAAAAAATTGTAGGTAAAAACAGTTAAAAAAAATATTTAAAACATTCAGAATTTTAAAATCATCAATAAACTAAAGACACTAATCAACATTCTACAAATCTGGGTAGGCTTGTGTAAACAGAAGTGTTTTTAGCGTGGGCTGGGGGGTGCCTGTCTGATATCAAGCAGGTAGGGATTTCCAAAGTTAGGGTCTGCCACAAGGATCAATTTCTTACAAATATTGAACAGGTATTATGTGGCATATGTAAAAGTGTCAGTTCTGTAGTTAGATCTCCCACAGAGCTACAATTCCCAGAACCCTTGACAAACTAGTCCCTACAATTCTTTTGGGAAGGGGAACCATGACTGTTAAAGTGCTGCAAGCGTGTTTTAAATGTATGGTGTTAATGTGATCACAGGTTTTCACAATGGGTTATTGTCTGCTTAAGAATATCAGGAAGGCAAGGAGTGGTGTCTTTGAGCTAAATATACCGACATAACATGACAAGGGCAGTGGGGCCAATATGTGATAGATAGCAAAGCCACAAGTCTTTTCAGTAGTAACAGAAAAAAGATTGGAATGAGGGACACTAGGCATTAGCTATGTAATAAGACTGCTAAGTGCAAAGTTTTTGAATTTTAGACTGAATTCTATCAAAAGTTATTTTACCAGATTCTGTTTCTTCAGAGATGGAGAACTGATGTGAAAGTTCCAAAGAACCACCCTGCTAAATCAGACCCAAGCCTTGTGTATTCCAGCATCCTATTTTCCACTTTGCCAATCAGAAGTCTATAGAAAGTGCAGGAGCAAGAGAGGGCAACAGCTGCCTCTTGATACTGGAAGAAGTATAAAATAATTGTGATTCGTAGCCATTGATAAGACAAATTCCAGAAGTATAAGGCTGATTGCCATCCAAATTGGAGCCTCCTACTACAGTCCAAAGCAGGAAGAGATTAATTTGCCCCACTTTTGTTCTTCAGAATTCTACCAGTCCAATTCCACCACCAACCCCAAACCCACTGGTAGTGGTGGGTAAGCCACCAACCCATATATACCATGCAGGAGTCCCCATTTGGTCTGCAAGTCTGTTTTCCTCAAGCCATGCCCACTTGCCTTATGCCTGATGAGGTGAGATGTGGTGCAGGTAAAGATGCAACTCCTGCCAAAAGAAGGGTTTGCAGATGCCAGTCTGCTGCATCTGCTAATGTGTGCCTTTGCCCTTGTAGTATTAAATCAACTGATTGGGTGGTTCTGCCGACCTGTCAGGGAACTGGGAGAAGCAAGGAACTTGTCCATCAGCTAGGCAAGGCTCCTAACCCCATGACCTCTGGGAATGGCATATCCCTCAGTTATGGTAGAAAGCAAGCTTTTTGCCTGTGTTCATTTTCCAGCAGGGCAGGCAATTCTTGCATTTCAACTCTCTTCATTTTCAGGTACCAGTTTGAACAGGTAGTTATCAGGCTAGTTCTGAAGTGTGTAAAAATTTATTCACAGCTTGAGAAATTTAAAACTTTAAGGACTGATAACATGAAAAAGTCAGGAAGAGACAGTAGCGCATGTCAAAACCAAAAATATACATCTGAAGTGTAGAAATCTTATAATAAAGCATATTACAGGCATTGCAAAATGCAACGCTTAAAATGAAAATATATTATGCAACAAAGCTCCCAATTATGAAATGCAATACATTAAGAAAGGATAAGCTGTTTAATGTCATATGTACATGTGGCTAATATCTTTTTTAAACATAAAAGGCACAGGGAGAGAGACAAACCAATCTATAGTGATCTTGGCATACTATATGGGTTAAAATAGCTATATAAACATTTGATAATTATTTATTGCCACTGACCACTTTACATCCATATTATTGGGGCAGTGAATAAAATGTATAAAAGGCAAACATTTGGAGTCTGTAATGAAGTATTATAAATTAATCAAATATTGTGAGAGCAAGAAGAGGTAAAAGGAGCAGGAGCCAAAAGAAAGAGATTGCTGATAATAACATAATAGTAATGAAGGCCTCTTATAGGGCTATAGAGATGTTGGAATTGAGTCTGAGAGTAAGGAAAGTAAATGCTGTCATTTCCCCCCCAATTTATGGCCATAACAAAGGGTGCTGCCATTGGTAGCAAAGCTTCAGCAGGAGACAGAGCTGCTATTAAAGTTGATCGATTATTTTCTGTGCTGCTGCTTTGTGTTTCCTTGCCCTTGTAGCAGCTGCTTGTAAATATCTGCAAAAGCAACCTCTCAATTTAGGAAGCTAGCAAGCAGAAATCCCTACAAGAAGAAGGAAGTATTAAGAAATCATGTAAAGCAAGTACTCTTGCTCTCCGACTGACTGTACTGCTGAACTCTGCAATATTCAGATTTTCCATGAAGCTAAAATCCGCATGGCAGACATGTACTGTGTGGTTTATTAAAGAGCAAGTACCATTTCAAAGCAGCTTTCTTTTTCTGGGGGGGGGGGGGAGAGGATAGAGGAGGATAGAGGCTTTTCTGCAGTGCAGTCATGGGTGCCAGAACAATTTTAACTGGCACTGAAGAGCTTCTCTTTAGAATTAAAATCCACAGGACAATTTTTAAGAGAAATAAAATATTAGGCAATATCATCATAATTCTCCAACGTCTTTCCAGTAATAATTAAACTTGATTAAGTTACAGCTTTTGTCACTAATCTAAATTAGTTTCACATACCAGGTAAGTTTGGACTGGAATACTAATTTGCATTAATACAGCCATAGAAATTAGTCATGCTTTCCATCTTCCATATCAAAAGAACACTATTTTTGAGTTTCCGATATTAATATCAGTGTTCATTGTTAGCAACAGTGAAACAAAATTATTTGTGCACAACTTAAAAATATATGCATCTTTTGGCATTTCAAGTTGGTAGGGAAACTGAACCTTTGGTCCTGTAGAATCTAAATTTTGCTTCCAAAAACCAGCCTTTTCATTTCCAGTGTTTAAAACAGAGATTCTTTCAAAGTTTTCTAACAATATTCACTAGCTCATTACTGCACAAGAACAATAATGTCTTATACGATACTTTTAAAGACCTTTTTAAGTGTGAGAGGCATTGTGCTTGGGAGGGATCTAGTCAGTTTCATTAAGTCAATAAATAAAAGGGAAGGGTCGAAGATCAATTTCACACGTAAAATTTCATTTCTTATCAGAACAAGTTGAACAGAAAAAAATACCTGTAAAATTGTTTTAACATTCAAGTATTAAGGTTTTAAGTACTTCCTATATAAATTATTGTGCCAATGTCAATACTTAAAGCAAGGATGCATAAGTGAGCTGAATGTGGCTCTTCAGACTTCTCTATCTCACTCTTGGGACTCTCTCAAAGGCCACATTTCTCAACAGCCCTATTCCAGTGCTTTTGCCTGGCAACAATATATCCTTGAACTGTGATAATGCCTCTTGCTTACCTGGATGGAGAGACTGTGTGCGTCTGAGCACACACATAATAAATTCTGGTTTTTGCATGGCTGGAATGTAGACTGCCGAACAAGGTATGTTAAGCCCTGCCCACTTTTGCTTCTGGCTCAACTACTACTGCCATGTGGCCCCTGAAATGTTTCCCATGAGAGATGGCCCTCAGGCTGAAACAGGTTGCTCATCCTAGATTCAAAGAAATTAGAAATACAGCTCTAGAACAAGATCGTTGATTAAAACATCAAGCTGTGATGTGTCATTTAGTGCAGACAATTGTGTACTAAAACCCAACAATAGACACAACAGAATCACTCAAGTATTTTCAAAGAATTTCAAAGGTAGATGATAAAATTGCACTTAAAATTCTGAATTCCGATAGCAAACCATACTCTTCATTCTTTTAACTGACATAGTTTTCTTTTTCTAGAGGAAATCTGGAGCTCAGTTCACCAAGTACTGTCACTGTGCAACTTCCTTATTTTAAAGGAGGCTGTGCAGCAGCAATGATTGGGAGGATTGTGCACAATACAGATTTGTAGGTTTCCCCCCAACTTCAACCATTTGGTCAGATAGCCAAGGGCCACACAATTTCATTATCTGTCTTGTTGGTCAGGATCAGATTTTTTTTGGTCTGATGCAGACAGTTCTAAAACAGGGTTTACAAAGCCAGCATACTCAGAGTTGCCATTATCATCCATTTCAGCACTAACAAAATCATTCTCCCATTCCAAACCATTAGAATCATCAGATGCAGAAGTTGGGTTACTTCCAGTTTTCTTGCTGCTAAATTTTAGTGCTGCTCGAAGTATGTCTTCTTCAGTTTTTGAGCGTTCTCGCAATGGGACCATTCTGTTCATGCCTGCAATTTACAAACTGTTATAAAAGCAGTATACTATATTTGGGAACAACCATGCATTTGACTTTCAACAAGAGATGCATCCTGAATTAAATAGCAGCCAAAGAAATATATGATTGATGAGGTGAACTGGCTCTTTCTTAAAGGTATGTCCAGCTTGTTTCTCTATACTGTATTTTAAATCTTAATTAGCCCCTGTAAAACATTTAAACACTTTTCTGTGAACTATAAATCACAGGCATCTTTGAAAAACACACTGCCTTCTAAGTTTGCAGAATACAAGTTTCTGTTTAGGCACAGCAGAAGTGAAAAAATAGTCACTACATTATTGCACCTGAATAGGAAATAATGTAGCAGACCATTAGCACTTCCCTTCAAAGACATTGCAGCAGCAGTAGCAGATTGTTCTTATTCTTATTACTACTACTACAACTAGCAGTTCATTCAATAGCAAAAACATTATTATGCTAGTTTTGCAAAGTTATATCTGCCATAAATGTAAAAAAACAATAATTCCATAATGCAAAAAAGCAAGAAGTTAAGACTGTCAAGGTCTCATCAATTCGCTGTTTAAATCTAAAAAGAACCCACCCTGCAACAGAAGTAACCACAATTGCAAGAAGAAATGGAAACTGGGGAGCAACTAATTTCATATGACTGCATTTCCATTTTATTCAGGTTTTTACGTTAAAATTGGCTTATTCTGGCAATTCTACTTCACTTAACCAAACCAACAAACACTTATAAGTTACATTCATCTCCCAATTACCAGTTTCCACACTATGGAAGCAAGATATGCAACTCTGAGAGGAATATTGAAATGGGATTTCACCCCACTCTGTGTTTTTTAAATATCCCAACAGTATCTATTTGCTTAGATGTTCAAACAGACCTTCGGTATTATTTATATGCTTAGGTCAGCAAAATCAATATAGCACAGAACAAATACCTTCTTCATCTTCCCATTCTAAATCTAAGGAATTACTGTCATCATTTCCACTTGTTGATTTGGTTTTTGTCATCAAGTCACAACTGCTCTCTGTATTTGGTGTCAGAACAGTGGCATCTGAGGACAGCCCTGTGAGCAAAACACGTATTTATACTTCAAATATACCAGCACCATTAAACAACACACCAGCCCAACAGCTTTTAGCTTTAGTAATATTAAAATCTGCAAAATGCCAGACAACTATTATCTAAAATATATATTGTGGCATTTTGATTACGCACATGCCAAGCAACATTCTCTTTAATAAGGACATCTACAACAGTAACCCTAGGATACACACACACACATATGTATGTATATATGTATACACACACCAAAATGTCACAACACTTTAAAATAAAGCCTGCATATGAAAACAATGGGTTCCTATTGCAGATCAGTAGATGTTCCTCTAGGACGTTGAATAATTTTTTTAAAAAAGGGAAGTGAATTTTGAATTGCTGTAATTGACATATGTATAGTGTGCACCTACATGCAATATGTGTAAGGGTTTTCAATACCCTTTGCAATATTTGAGCTACTTGGTAGCAGTAATAAAAGCTGTGGCTGAAGAACATACACACACAAAAAAGACTTACTGCTGCTCCGAAAAGCTTCATATTGTAGTTTTACATTTCTCAGGTAGGAATCAAAGTCCTCTTCTGTCACTGAGCTGTGAAAGAACAAACAAGTTACATCAAGGAGGACTAAGTTCAGAACCAAAGATTGGCTTACAACACCTACATAGTTTCCTACATTTTGAATGTGATGGGTTGGAGCCAGTGTAATAACACTCCTGTCGGAGGAATGGGATGTGGGAGAATATTTTAACTTATTTTTCTTCCCCCTGGAGCCCCTTTACTTTGGAGGGTTGGAGGACTCTCTGAGACTGTGTGAGAAGTTGCATGGGGGAGGGGGCTGCCAGGGGAAGGGGAATTAGCCCAAAATGTGTCTGTTTCTCTAGTGGAAGCATCTGCTGGATCTCAGTCCCTTCTGTGAATGGAATGAGCCCTTCCTACAGGAAATTGATTTCCAGATGTTTATGAGTGTGGATGAAAGTCTTACCAATCAAAATCCTATTTCTAAAAAGGTACAGGTTGATGAGAGATTTTGTGGTTTCAGTTCAATACTGCTAACCCTAACCCTAGTGTGTGTGCATGCACACGAAAGCTCATACCAATAACAAACTTAGTTGGTCTCTAAGGTGCTACTGGAAGGAATGTTTTGTTTGTTTGTTTCGACTACGGCAGACCAATATGGCTACCTACCTGAACCTAGCCAATTTCTTCCCATTTCATTCTAAATCTGTGAATTTGCAACCTACAAATTTATAAAGGGAACAAGGGTACATCCACCTGCTGCTTCAAATGAATTCACAATTGAAGTTGTTTCTGTATTAAAATTATACAGGGATTTTTAATTCCTTGGCAAGCTAAATATTAAAGGCTCTTGACTGAACATCCTACCTTAAACCATCTCCATTGCTTGCCAGTTGTCTTTGCAGCCTTTGTTGCTAAGATTAAAAAAAATGAACATACGTTTCAAGAAATAAACTCAAAAGAATACAGCTTAGCTTAAACTCTCTAGTCCAAGCCAAGTGTATGAACACACCTACTCAACAGGACAGTTTATATGCTCAAGTATTATGCCTGTCTGCACAGTGCCTGATTGTTTCTCATTAATAGCAGAATGAAGCTTTTTTTCTCTAAGACATTTCTATACTGCCTTTCCATAAAAATATAAACAAATTGGAGGGTGCTCAAGTATGAGACTGAGCAAATCCCATGACCTGGAAATACAGTTGAAAATGTCTCACAATTCTATCCTGCTTCCTAACTTACAGAAACGAATTTCATTCTGTTCTTGGTTCTTCTAAACTTTTTATTGGCATCTGTGACTATTTTTGTAAGCAGCTGAAGAATGAAGGACTAGATAAATAATTAGGAACACAGGAAGCTGTCTTATATTGAGTCAGAACATTGGTTGAGTATTGTCAATAGGGACTGTTAACATCTCTCCAATGTTTCAGATATGAGCCCTACCCAGACCTACCTAGCAACAACAGGAATTGAATCTGGATCCTTCTATATGCTAAGTACATGTCAGGTGTACTAGGTTCCGCCCCATATTTTGGGGGCGGGGCACATGTGTGAGTCACACAGTGCACCGGGCCCTATCAGGCCTTGGCGCACCATGTAATGTCACGTGCGTGACACCTTGGGTCTCCCAGCTGGGCACCCACAGTAGCCCACAGAGATAGTGCCTATGGTACATGTTCTACCATTGAGCTACAGCCCTTCTCAGATTTTTTTGTTGCAGCAAATCCATTCCTAGTCATTCTTGAAAGGACATTACCATAAGGACAATAAAACAAAATAAAATACATTATTTAACAAATGTAGAAAAAAGAAACAAAATAAAAAAATTCCTTCCAGTAGCACCTTAGAGACCAACTACTGGTAAGTTTGTTATTGGTATGAGCTTTCGTGAGCATGCACATTTCTTCAGATACACAGATGTGTATCTGAAGATGTGTATCTGAAGAAGTGTGCATGCACACGAAAGCTCATACCAATAACAAACTTAGTTGGTCTCTAAGGTGCTACTGGAAGGATTTTTATTTTGTTTCGACTACGGCAGACCAACACGGCTACCTACCTGTAAGTAGAAAAAAGAAATCAAAGACATTTCATCAGCTAAAATACAGGTGTTGGATAACATTTAGAAGCAGTGCAGCACGTGGGGCTGCATTTAACTGTGTCATTTCTGATGCAACCAACACCAGTGACAGAAACATCAGTGTGCTGTTTGTTTTAATAAAAGTGTGACACAATTGCTGGACAAAATAAAATGCTAGTACTGTATACACTTTGCCTCCCATAAAAATAACTTGGATGTAGTTGGTTATTAAATTACACAGTCCAAAACCCTTTTCAGTGGCTGCCAGAAACCCTGGGATGCAACATAAATATTGAGGATTTTTTATTATTATTCCAAAATACTAATCCTTTATACTCCATAAGGATCTGGTATTCCACTCACCTTTGCATTAGAGTTCCTAATTGCATTGAAACCACTTCCTCACACAGATCATGTGGCAAGAAGTTAAAAGACTTAGTATTATATATGGCCTTGTTCAGACTTAGCTCTGCTGCTCCAACAAACTGGTTTGCTGAAATATGGATGACCAAGAAACTTGAATGCTCCATCTTGCCCTTGTTTATCTGGCTTGGTTGAAGACTTAGGTGTTTTTGTTAAAGCAGTTTCCTGCAATGTCTCATTTAGGAAATTGTGATTCTGGAGGTAGAGCTTTAACTACAAATTTCCAGTTTGATGTTATGGGACACTGTTACTTAATAAGACGTCTCCTCTTAAGCTGGAGGTACAAGGAGAAAGGGAAGGCACATGCACTCCTTAACACTGTTAACATTGTTAATAGTTAATATATTTCTGAACACTAAATAGAATGTTGGACTTATTGCCATAAGTTCATTTTAAGCAGGGAATGAAGGGGATCCTTGCCCAGTGGAGTGAGTGGGAGGAACCATCCCTCTATGACTCCTCTCTCCTCCCACTACAGGACATTATTGATTTCTGATGCATTCCAGAAATCCATCATTAACATCTTTGCACAAAATTTCAATAATGCTTCTCTATGAAGAATGATGGCTGCTAGATGTGGAGTAAAAAACATACAAAACAAAGGAGAACAAAACCCCCAAAAGCATCCCCATCCTGCAAAAGGAGAAAGTGGTAAAGTTATATATTTTAGAAGTCATTTAAAAGTTATCAATGTGAATCCTCATCATTGATACCTACTTATGTGTTATTATCCTACCCTCCTCCAAGGATACTAGGGGGATGTACATGGCTCTTCCCCCACCTCCTGCCCAGTGAGGCAAGCTGCGCTAAGAGATAGTGACTTTCAAGGTTGAGTAACTGAACTCAAGTCTCTCTGGTGCTCTAACCCGGGATGGACAACCTACAACCCTTGAACTGCATGTGACCCTCAGCCCTCTGCAAGTGATCAGTTCAGACCTCTGGCAAGAGTGGTATCTCCCTGCTAGGTAGTGGAGGAGAGGAAAGAAAGAAGAGGATACCACCCACTTTTACTCTGTCCCTGTACCATAACTGATTTTGACCCTGTACATACATTTGGCACATATGCCATAAACGATTACCCCAAAAAGGAATACTGTACATCTCTCAAAAGAAAAAAATGGGCACCCATCCCTGCCCTAACGATTTATCATTCAGATTTATCATATGAGTTCACTTCCTTTCAAATCAAGCTTAGTATTGCAGGACGAGATCCTTATCCTAGATTTTGCCAAGCTATCTCCAACCCCCATCCACAGTTTGTAGTGTGCTCAGACACAGTAAGTTCACACTGACAGTTATGATCCAGAATAATTTTAGAATTTCACTTACTTCCATAAAATTGACAGATTGTCAATATAACAAAAGGAATAATGATCCTACAATCTTCTGCAAGATTGGCTAGCCTGCAGTTAGTATCTTCAGAATGTTTTAAGTAACTGGCCAACTGTTATCTACTCATCACAGGTTCAATAGTAGAAACATATTAAATATATGTATACTAATGTCCTATATAAAATATTTGATTCTCTGCTCAAGAGATTAAAGGAATTAGAAACTACTACAAAGAAACTTTACTTGGGATGTTCTGTTTAAGATAGCATGTGAAACTAAGAGCAAGATACACAACAGGGGCTCTGATACATATATTTTGGGGTCTTCTCCCCTCACCTCCAAGAGCTTTCTCTGCTTTGCTGCCCTGGCTGCTTCACGCTGCGCAGCATATAAAGTCTCCTCTTCTATTCTTAACTTCTCCTCTTGTTTGGCTAACTGTATATGAACAAAATAGTAAGGATTAACAAAAGAGAACCTAGCTATCTTTCCTATGAAAATAAGTGCACTAAATTTAAAGGAAAAGTTATTCATGAAAAATACAAAACACAAAATTTACTGGTGTGATTAAAAAAAGAAACTATTTTCATACTATCTTCCAATATCAATTGTTATTTGAATTAAGCATATTAACTAGATCATAAACAGAAGTCAGACATGTACATAATTTAAACCCAACATTTACATATGATCATACGAAGAGCCCCACTAGACTGGAAGTACAAAAATAGGATGTACAAGTAATTTGTGCATGATCTGTTAGCATTTCCTTTTAACATTCAAAACTACCCACAAGTGAAAGCTTTTCTACTAACTTTGTTCTCCACAGCACTTTTCTGTTTCCACAGAGAGAACTCTTACTGTACTGCAGCTTTATTTTTTCTTCTGTCACACCCTGTTAACTGTGTTGCTAGACCTAGCATGCTCCATTCACCATATCAAGCTTCCACTTTTGTCAGTCAGTTATTGGTATATACAACTGTGCATACATTACTATGCCTACCTCTGACAGAAGTCTATCATCTAATGTTCTTTGTTTTTCAGCAATGGAATTGTAGTGCCTTCCCCTTAGATCAGCAATTTCTTCTTCAGTCAAAGGTCTGGAGAAAAAGGAAGAAGAAAGAGGCTGCCCACTTGGCACTCTGCTCCACCAGCTTCTTCAGCAAGCTGTCATGGAGACTGTCTCCAAAGGAAACTATCCTTCGCTAGCTGTTTCTACATGATTAACTAAAATATTCCAATATTTATAAAACATACAGTACATTATTTATTTTCCTTTTTGTCTGCATATTTTTATTTAGATTGTGAAAAGGGATACCGGTACATTAAATTTTATACATTACAATAGCAATTCTTACTTCACAAAAAATAAATGATAAATTATGGCGATTTTAGAATTTATATAATTTATTAGATTTATATACTGCCCTTCATCACAAGATCTCAGGGTGGTTCACAAGATAAAAATACAGAGTGAAAGCACAAATAAATAGTTAAAACAAAAACAACAAAACAATAGCCTCCCTCCTCCCACAAACACATTTAAAAGGCTGTAGAATATTAAGCAGCCAAAGGCCTGGTTGAAAAGGAATGTTTTTGCCTGGCACCTAAAGATATATAATGAAGGTGCTAGGGAAACCTCCCTGGGGAGAGCATTCCACAAATGGGAAGCCACTGCAAAAAAGGCCTGTTGTCATATTGCCACCTTCTGGACTTCATGATTTAGCTAATGCATATTAGAAAATAGATATTAATATATTGATAATTGTTCAGACTAGAGAAATTGGGACTACTATTGACTTACCAAAATAAATTTTTAAGAAGACATAAAAAATACACTGATTTGGATTTTAAGGATAGACATCTCTTGCAAACGAAGACAAATTAAAAATTTTGCTTGGAATTTATTTCATTGGAATACCATATGTGTAGCTATTTTAAGTCATAGTAAAGGCATTATAAACTATTAACATACACATTTTAACACACCCAAAAAGAGACAGACATTTGTATTTGTTTTATATGGATGCATGGTTCTTAGGGGTAGTGATTAAAAATAATAATAATTACAATTCTGAAACTGCCTAATTTAGCTGATACAGGTATTATACCTATTCAATATGTTACTATTTATAATTTTATTAACAATGCATTTTTAGAGATGGAAAATTACCCACCCACCAATCTGTCCACTCAAAAGGCCAAAAGGCACTCTGATCAAGAACCCAATATTTCATACAAAATCACCCTGCTAATAGGAAAAGTAGATGATCAGAATGATGAAACAAGGTGAAAATAATAGTGGGTGGGAGAGAGAGAAAATACGTTATAAATACCCACCTCTGGTTGCTTCCTGGACTCTCACCCTATTAAAAATTATCAAGAGATACCCAATATTAAAGGCTATAACAATTGTATTATCATGCTATCTTTGAAAGAGAACTGATAGATTTGTTTTAACAAGCAACCCAACTATCCTTTTAAAAATTAGAAATTAAATATATGGATCCATCTGTGATAAAAAAACCCTGTCTTTATACATTTTGAGTTACCGGTAATGATCTTTAACTCCATCTATAACATATTGGCGACATAAGAGCTAGGCAAAGCTGTGCTTGTTTGTATATAGCCCTGCTCAGAGACAGTCTCGGGGAACATGGTTTTCAAAGCAATTATCAACTCATTATATAATAAAGAGGCTGTTTAAAAAAACTGTTTCTTTCCATGTTTCCCCAATTTATAGCCTTTTAGGTTACCCTTGGTTCAAACATGCTTTAGAAGGCTAATGATCCACTTTACACATAAAATTGTTCTAATGACCTTTCTTTATCAGAAAGCTACTTACCTCATCACTTTCCACTAGATTCTCAAACTGTAAGTAGATAGAACAATAATTCAATTAAACAAGTATTACAGCTAAAAATGAATATGTATTTAGACATATATCACCCAATATGTTCTTGATCTCATTTAAGTACCTATGCAAACTCAGTGGGCACTTACAAAGTTTTGGTAAAAACAGAAATCACACAAACATACCCATCAACTTTGTTATTGTATTTCTTATGCTATTAAAGTAATTCTATGGAAGTTGGGCAGGCACAGGGAATAACTGCCACTTTCGAAGCCTTGCTGGTCTTGTGCTGGCAAAAGGTTATGAAAGCTTCCCACTGTGCAATGAAATTTTACCATTTTCCCTCCCATTGATTTTAAAGAGAGGGAAAATAACCACATCCTTCTTCACCTGTGGAAAGAGAAGTCTGCTGGATCCAACTGCCACCCTTCACAGGGACACAGATATTTCTTCTACTCCTAGATGCCATATGTTTAGATACAAAATGCATCCGATACTTGTATTTAAAGATATTTCCTTTTGCATATTTCAATTAGGAAATGTGATCATTTTTCTCCTATTAGTTCCAAAATGAAAGACGCAGTAAGTTTTGGAATTGAAAGCCTTTACTCACCTCTATAGTGAAGTGTTCTCCTGTGGCACAGGTCCTGAAGTACTTTGATCTAGAAAATAAACCAACATTTACCACAACATAATTAGTATTATAACTGAAGAGTTCTTAGAATAGTTTTCTCTGTTCTCAGAAAATTTCAACACTACAGTTCTGTATCTTTTAAGAGCTGTGTATAGCAATGTGGGTTTTCTAGAAACATTTTTCTGATGAGTGATCTAATTCAGAATGTTTACTTTTGCTTGTATTTAGTCAATCAAATTAAAACAAATATTCCATAATAATTTTTTGTCCTCAAACACAACAAGCATTTGACATGAAATATTTGGAGGGATATTAAAGTACACATCATGTGGTTTCAAATGTTATATTAAGTAGACATTTTTATTGGAATGCCCTCCATTTAAAAGAAAAAAGGTCTGATTTTCATGTTATCCAGTGCATGAGAAATGCAGCATATACCCTGTAAAAGGGACTGGTGTAAGTGTGGAAACCAATTAGATTTACAGTATGGCATGGGCAATGTAAGCATGGCCTTGTTATCAACAACAGTATGGGCACCTATTATGCTTGTGTATTTTCAAAAGGATTAATCAATATTGTGCTGATGATATATTCACTTATCACTTTAGGCAGAGTACTATCAGATACTGTTGAATGACAAACCATGCATGGAGTTCCACTACAACTGAAGCATCGGGGAGAGAGGTAATTTCCCCCAACTATTCCTTCCATGTGCAGCTCTCTGAAAGGCTGTTCTGGAGGGTTGGGGGACCCATTTGTACAGTAGGAGTTGGAAAATAAACTTCTTCCCCTTCCTCCAGCAGGAGCCTCCGCAGGATTGCAGTCTCTTCTGCAATAATTATATAAATAACCTTTACAATAATGTTCTGGAAGGATGCTAAGAATATGTACAAATTTAACCCTTTTAAAATAAAAAATAACTATAATAAAACGTATTGCTTTCTGTATGTGGTGGCCTTAGGTATTCTCCAGGTAGGGCAATAACAGTAAGCCCAGAGCTCTAATTATATATATATTCCCAGAAGCATTGTAAGAATGATGTTGTGATCCCCCTAGGAATAAAGTGAAAGTTAACAATCAGAGCACAGAAACTAGATCTGACCCACTTTCTAATTATGCCTGCAGCACACAGACAATGAAACTTGAACAACAAACAATTTAAACAGAATTTCTAGAACCACTGGCATTAAACCACTTTCTACATGAATAAACAGAGATTACATTTTAAAAAACATTTTTTTGGTGGACCCTGTGATGCTTGGATAATTTACATTAGGTTTATAAAAAAATTCAGGAGATATTCAGAACAAGCAGCATGGAAATGTATGTAAGGTGTATTCTATATAGACTAATTGTTTCAATCAATCCAAATATACATACTAATTAATGGACTGCATGTTATTCTTATTTATTAAATACATATACCACCCTTTATTGAAAGATCACGGAGCAGTATATAGGGTGGTAGAAGAGGGGTTGACAAGATGTGTCGCCCAAAGCACTAACAAGAAACAGAGGTGGATTATTTAAAAGACTTTTTTTGCTTTTTAAAAAGTTTAGACTCTTTCATATTTCCCAAGGTCTTAAGGGTTAACCCATCTTTTTTTTTATTTTTTACAATTCAGGGTAATTAAGAATATTGCCGAATATCCACCACCTGCAGTTTAGTAAACTGCAGACACTGAAGTTACAGTATATGGAAAGTACACTGATGCAGATTAGCTGCAGTTCTCTGGCCCACTATAAATTTTCAGTAAGGCCTTGGCTGCTGGCAGAAAAGGTAAAAACACTTTTCTCCTTTACTATTTTTAGAGCTGTGGACACAGCAATCCAAATCCCTGATCCACTGCTATGGATGGGTTTTTGATGGGCTGAAGGTGTTTGTCTTGTCAGGCTGTGCCAGTGAGGAGTCTCTGCTATGATAAAGCTCTCCACTTCTACTGAAAGCACAGGTGGAAGTTTCTGCCAGCATAACATCCCCCATGGGTGTTTTGGGAGCAGAGGTGGCCAAGGATCCACTAGATCCTAAGCCGGTACAATTGACAGCAAATTGTGCCAAGTAGCCCAGTTTGAACCCTTCAGCCTTGAGCTGGCCCAGCAAAGATGCATACCGTTACTTTTCCTGCCCCTACATGTTTGCCATGGCAGGCAGTTCTCTGGATGTGGCAGTGCTCCGCTGCTCCAATAAGCCCTGCTGCTGTCTCAAGAAGTTAGGATTTTGCTCTAAAAATGCTGTACTTTATGCACCTTTGTTGTAATTGGCAGACCTGGGAAAAAACATGGACATCTTGTTGTCTGAGCAACTAAGTAGCCTGCTATTGACATTGTCTCTTACTCATCCATATGCCTACACAAATACAAACTATGCAGAGCATATTAAATTAGTTAAGGGGAAAATCTGGGCATAATACTCAGACACCAAACAAATCTAGGAAGTGTAAATTGGTGAGATCATTCCAAATCCCTTTGAGTGATTGACAGTTTGCTGTATCAAAATATTACTGATTTTATGTCTATTTTAATTTCTGAGGAAGGTGGGTTGACAGAACAAGGTAAACTGTTGCAGTTCCTGACATCACACCTTCCCATTGTCAACATTATTTCCTAGAAGATTAACTACAACACTTAGTTTCTGTGAATTCTTTAATGTCATATCCCCTTCTTGAAGTAGCATCTAGTACGCTAAAGCATAATTGCTGCCTGTTTGAATGTCAGTGTCTGCAGTAAAGGCAAACATAAGGGATGAAAGCTTATACTGTACTCACAAAATAACCTTCAATCTATGCTGAAACAAATGTTTCTCAGCTTAAACCATCTCTTTCCTTCTTAGTTATTGTTTCAATCAAATTCATGTAAACATCAGTCAAATCATTTTTTAAGGGAACCTAAGCCAGTAGGCAAGTCAACAGCAACCCTTAATCAGGGATGGGAAACTTATGCACTTCTAGTTGTTGCTCGACTACAACCCCCCCTCATCCCTCGATTCTGTCAGGCTCTGATAGGATTTGCCTTAGATGAAGCCAATATCCAGATTTGCTTTGCACTGCAATCCTATAGATGTCTACTCAGAGATATAAGTTCAATGGAACTTACAGTTGTGTATGATTAGGTTGTGAAACATGCAAAGAACTGTAGTATCAACTTTTCTATTGCTCTATTTTTTACTACATTTTGCAAAACTAATTGTCCTTTATTTATCCTCCTTGCCTTTTACAGTAGGAATTCAAAGAAACCTACCACAAAAACAGATTTCCCCCCCCCTCTGCCCTTGTGCAAGAACAGGGCAAACATCCCTTTGCATACACTTTTTACATTTATCCTGCAATCCTGTGCCGATCAACTTGAGAGTGAGATCCACTGAACTCACTGGGGCCTGAGTACCGGTAAATCTGCATAAGATCAAGCTCCATGTGATCAAGCTCACTGGGTGGCTTTGCACCAGTCACTATTTCTCAGCATAACCTACCACACAGGATTGTGAAAATAAAATATGGGGGAAATATGCCACCTTGAAGCCTTTATAGGAAAAAAGAGGATATAAATATAAGTAAACAAATGATAAACTGTAGCACAGAAATTCCTATCTTTCCCAGGATTATTTTATACCTTCTTATTGCTACTTTCTTCTGGATTAGTAGTATCACAGCTTTGAACCACAATCAACACCATTTTATAGCATTTACAATACATCAAGATGAAAAGTTATTCTGCTTTTCTGATTTTTTTTTGTTTTTGTTTACTACTACAAGTTGTCAGTGTGGGTGTGGGCTATCCGTGTAAAGTTGCACCTGTCCTCCATTTGAGATTGTGATTGCCAAGCTAAGGGCCAGCAGACTCTGAATTCTTCTTGCATCCCCCCCCCCCCCCGGGTTGACAGACAGAGAATATATCTATCTATACAAGTATAGTCTATACTCTTGTCAGGAGAACTGATCTGCTTCCCTTCCCCCAAGTGATGTTTTTTCAGCTATGGATAAATAGTAGAGAACCTTGAGTGACAGCAGAAGCAATCAGGAAACACTGACATTTCATTCTTTATTGAACCCTTCCTATTGGGGAGGGGTAAACAGCCCATCAGCCTGGAGCGGAATCTATTCTGGCGCTGCGTTTCCCTGTGACTAACCATATACTTTTGAAAAACAGCCACACAGCCGACTCCCCACTACCATTCCACCCTCTCCAAGCCCTGGGTGAAGCTGCAAAAACGGCACCTATAACTTTTGTGACAGATTCCTGTTGCTATAATCTCGCATTACAGGTTTTTAGGCAGGAGAGCATGAGAGGCCTGCTGGATCACACCGAAGGTCCACCTCGTGAGCATCCTGTTTCCTCATAGAGGCCAATCAAATGCTTCCGGGGGGGGGGGGAGCCTCACAAACTAGAGAAAAGCCCTCACCCGCTGTTGCTCCCCCCGCAATATTCTGAGATACGCTGCCTCTGAACATGGAAGCTCCATCCAGCAATGTGGGTTATTGGCCGTCGCTAGACTCGCATTCCTGCTCCCTCCATTAACACCTGAGGCAGCTGCCACGTCTTGGCAGGGTGAGCCTGAAGCGACGCGAGACTCCGCCGCTGAACCGCGAGGCAACAGTCCCACCTGGGCACTACCTACCCCCCCCCCCAACCTCGGAAAGGTGGAGTCACAGCCAGCCCTGCCCGCCCCGCCTCCTCTTCCACGTCCCGTGCTTACCCTCCTCCTCGCTGGATCCGTCCCGCTTCCCGCCTCGGGAAGAGCCAGCAGCACCACTGCGCCGCCCAGCTGTTCCCCATGGCATGCTGAGGGGTGAGCGCGTGTGCGCACGCGCGCGAGGGCCACCAGCGTCCGTTAAGTCACCAACCGCCGCAGCAGCGCCAACCGACTATGACGGCGGTCCCTCGGCAACGGCGCCGCCGCCACCGCCCAACGGCCGCCACGAGCTAGGTAAAGAAACGGCACGACGACGGGACCCCTCTCCCTCTGCCTTTTGTTTATGCGTTATGTGGAGAAACACCCACAAGCCACACTGTCGCGCGACCACGAATGCTCCGCCCGCCTTCGCCGGCCCCCTCACACGCTGTGCCTGCCAGGTCGGCCGTCGCAGGCAGCCTCGGGCCCCGCCCCCTGGCCCCTCTCAGGCCCCGCCCTCCTCATTCATGACCGGGAGCGAGGAGGCAGATGAGAGCATGCGCAGATGGGGGCGGGTGCCTTCTGACTCGGCTGTCTCTCAGTGCGCTTTTTACGCGCCTAGCCGCCCGCAAAGCGAAAAGTGGGAGGAATAGTGACTAATGCGAGTCGGGTGGGAATGTTACCGCTGCAATGAGCTCAGCGGGGATAGCGGTTCCGGGAAACGTTTGAGCAAAGCGGCTGCTCTTCACAGCCGTGCCTAGAAGATGGCTCAGACCCCGAATATATTTCCAGGGAGGGACAGTGGTCAGCCCAGTATTTTTATGCATTCAGCAACCCCCAACCCAATTTAGCAACCCTATTCTGGATGCGGTAATGGTGATGATGGCGATGGTGGTTTCTCTAGCCCGTGTTGAATTGTGCATTAGCTAATAGCCTCAGAGGTCCAGTAGGCTGCTGTTTGCAAAGTTAGGTCCAAAGCTGGCTTTACCTTTGCTTAGGCGCCTCTCGATTCCCTAGCGGCCCTTCTTTCAGCTTTTAGCTGTGGAGTGCTTATTGATGCTGTTATTTTGATTTGGCTGCTGCTATTGTTTTTGCTGCTTCACTGTCTTCCTTGCCCATTTCTGTAGGTTTGGAATGAGTAACACAAGATTTGGAATGAGTAAGGTGCTACTGGAAGGAATTTTTTTATTTTTTACTTTGTTTTGACTATGACAGACCAACATGGCTACCTACCTGTAACTGGAACCTTAGCTTTGGAATGAGTAACAAAAGATGAAAAAGCAAATACAGTAAAACCTTGGTTCCCGAATGCCTCCGTTTTGGAACGTATCGTCTCCCGAACGCCGAAAACCCAGAAGTAAGTGTTCCGGTTTTCGAACGTTTTTGGGAATTCAAAATGCTTTCGAGGCACGTTTCTCTTTTCCCCCCGTGATTGAAATTGCTGACAGCCCTTTGATTTTCGCTTTTTGAACGTTTCGGAAGTCTAATGGACTTCTGGAACGGATTACGTTCGTAAACCAAGGTTACACTTTACAAGGCATTCAGTTAAATGTAGCTAAGACACCACAAATGCTTAATTTCAGTCCTGCACTGGCTTAGCCACAGCTTCCCAAAACCAGCAATGGGAGCTCACCGTGTCGAAAGCTTACCAGCATGAGTAGATAAATAGGTACCACTGCAGCAGGAAGGTAAACAGCGTTTCTGTGCGCTCTGGCTTCCGTCACAGTGTCCTGTTGCGCCAGAAGTGGTTTAGTCATGCTGGTCACATGACTCGCAAAGCTGTCTTCAGACAAATGCTGGCTCCCTTTGCCTGAAAGCAGAGATGAATGCTGTGCCTCATAGTTGAATTTGACTGGACTTAACTGTCCAGGGGTCCTTTACCTTTACCTTATTTAGGATTAGAATCTGTTTTAACAGCTAGATGGGGTCTTAGCTCTTTCTTTCCATTCTAGGGGTATAAGACAGAGACTCAATTTATTTGGTGTTATGCACAAGTAGGTACCAGCCTCAGGTTTGCAATTTCCCTACTCATGTGCCATGATTTCTTCATTTCTCAGTTCTTGGTAAACCATAGTTTGAAGTTTCAACTTAATAGTTGGTGGGTTCAGATGAAACAGCAAACTATTTGCCAAGAACCCAGAAGTAAGTTAAGAAATTGTGGGATGTAAAGGGAGAATGAGATAGCTCTTAAACCCATGGTTTGTGCCAGTTTGTGTACAGAATGAGAAACCATGATTTGACATTATTTATGAATCATACCAGACTGTAGCACATGAAGGCTATAGCAAATAAGTGGCAGCAGGGCAGTCTCTTTTCTTTTTCTTTTTGCTTATGTTCTGTTGTTCTGTAAAGGGCAACTCATTTTTAACTCATAACTTTTATTGGTAACTTTAGGAGGCAATCCTATGGCAAAATCCATTAGCATGAGTAGCTTAGAAAGCAGTGGACCTCTGACTCAGTTGGCTGATTCCTGATTCAGTTGGGCTCAGCCAGCATGAAGCCGTCAATCCTGGCACAGTGTAACTGGCTGAGCTGAGGCCAATGTAAGTTTCAAGAAGGGGTGTTCTGCAGGCATAGTATGGGCACGACCAGAGAGGAGGGCCATAGGTTGGATCCCAAGACTATTTATCTTGGTGATGTGACCTGGCAACCCAGCATAGAACACTATTTTAAAGGCTTGTTTTCCCTCCACCAGGCATGAGCAGAGCATGTGTCCTGTCTATGGAGGTGTCTGTCTGTTTGGTTGTAAATCTTTTTGGTTGCCTGGGCAAGATAAAGTGAAAAACAAATTTAATAAAAATAAAATAAGTGTAGAAATAAAGTTCAAAGAGAATTATTGGAATTTCTCCCCATGATAATTTGCTTTGGAATTTACACTTCAATAGCACATGAACACATTTTTTTTACAAGGAGGCAGCATAGAAGCAAATCATAACTGACATACGCTATATATTCCAAGGAGTCCCCAAAGAAAATTGAAGGGCAGAATGCCATCATATATTACCCAGCATGTGTCAAAACACTGGTGTTTTCAGAGTTTGCTTTCATGCACTGCTGCCTTTATTTTGTATATCTTCTGATTCAACATATCCACTGAGCATTTCAACTAAGAACATGGCAGCTTTGTTTGGCAGTACAGAAATCTGAACTAACACCTTGCTTCAAAAATTAGCTGGTATTAGATAAAAAGGTATGTTCTCTACTGAACTTGAAATGAGATCGAAAACCACTAAGGCAAAAGGAATAGACCTTTTTTTAAAAGGGCCTCACAATGCCAGGTGTTAGATTATAAATTATTTTGAACAGTTTCTAACAATAGCCTTGTTATAAATCTTAGTACCCTGCATATTGCCAAAGAAAGCATTTTTTAAAAAATGTAATGCTCATTTGTGGGCAGAGTGACATCATTTTATTTATCATAAAACAATGAAAGTTTATGAGCGGGGAACAAAGACTTACATTTTAAAATGCTAGGTCCAGTCTTACTGCTAAGCACACCATGATAGGCTGCTTATGGCAGTACCTTGCAAAGGTGGCATTGGATGATACATGTGGGTGCTAGAATACCTTATCAGAGCTTAAAGCTGTTTGATATTTTACTGGCAATATATTATTTTTGCCTAGAGTGAGGTGAAGTTGAGTCTTAATCCAGTTGGTGTCCATTTTGCATGTCTACACTGCTAAGTCTTGTTTTTGTGGCCATTAGTCCTAACGTTCCCCTGGCTTCATATTTCGTTGCCGAGATAAGGTACCTGAGTCATTTATCCTTCAGGATCATAATTGGATTAAGAGAACACATCGTTTCCAGGATTCTCCACAGGCAATATCAGTATAAGACCTTTCTTTATTTACTGTAATCAGCATGCTCTTACCTTCTGTTTGAACCAGGAGGTCACTGATCGCTGTTTTGTATGTTCAGAATGAAACATGGAGAAAGGAAGAAGTCACACATGTTGGGTTCAGATGTTCTCCATGCAAAAAAATCCTAGTGGACATAGAACCAGGTCAGACTATTTGACCATCTACCCAAATATCTATAACTGGCAAGAGCTCTCCATGGTGTCATGGAGAAACCACATCAACAGCTATCTAATCCCTTTAACTGGTGATGGCAAGGCTTGCTCAATAGAACCTTCTGCTTACAAAGGGTGTGCTCTGCCCCTGAGCTTTCATCCCTCTGCATGGGAGAAAGTACCTAATGTCTTCTCTGGTGCAATCATTCCTTGTGCCATTTTCCACTGGATGTTTTCCACTGTATTTTAATGTTCTTTTGGAAGCCGCCCAGAGTGGCTGGGGAGACCCAGCCAGATGGGCGGGGTATAAATAATAAATTATTATTATTATTATGTTAACCCCCAGTTTCCATGCTTTTTGGAGCACACATGAAATGGTTAGTCCCTTAACTTTCATATTAAAAATGAATTGATCTTACAATGACCAGCTGGAATAGGGACATATCAGGGTGGCGCAGGAAGGAGCCAAATTGTAACATTAAAAAATGACAAGTGTAGAAAAGCCATGACCTAATCAAACAATACTTCTACAGAGGCAGCTTTCTTATTTGGCTATGAGTCATCAAATGTTGGAACAATAAAGTATTGAGAGATCATGTGATACATGTCCAAACCAATCCACTATCTAATGGCATGCTGATTAATTTGATGTAATCTGGAAACTTGGCTTCCATTCTTTGACTTGCTCCTAATTCTACACTACAGTCTTTTGTAAGAATTGCTGTTCACTTCCCCCCATTGTCCATCTAGTTCTTCCCTCTGCTTCCCATTTTTTTTACCCATAGTTTTCCTAGTGTGCCTACTAAATGTTAATTCAATGCTAGGTCATGTTAGAGTGGTGACTATCTGAAATACCCAATTTTGAATATGTTTCCCTAATTATAATTTTCTTTATTTTGTATATGCTTAGTACATAGCTTGTATAAATTAAACAAGACACGTCTGGCTTCTTTTGCAATTAGTTTGATGTCAACCCAGTTTTCAGTAGATAGATTGGACTACAAAGGTATTTACAAGCAAATCCCATGTACACCATATTGACTTCCATGGTAGAAGAAAGGTAGGATATTAATATACTAAATAAATAAGTTATTTTGAAAAAGACACCTGACTACCAGGACCTAGACTGCCAAACTGATATTTCCACTGAATGCCCTCAACTTTTCTCAACAGTCCACTGTTTCAAAGGAATGTCTTATCTGAGGGAGGTCAAACAGGTAGCTTGTAGCAACGTTGGAGCAAGTAACACTTCATTAATTTAGAGTCATTGCACATAAATCACAAGGAATTCTATTATGCTGATCTAAAGTACTTCATTTTGGATTTTAAGTTGGCTTGCCACCCCCCCCAAAAAAAAAAATCCCTTTGTGCTTTAAAACAGGTCTCTGGTTTCTGGTTTACTAATGTTTCAAAATGAGCAGAGACTTTGTGAACTGATATTTACAGTGCCTCAGTGTTCTATGTAAAATTATTATTTCGTTTAAATAAGTGTTGTCTGTTATTGTTCTTTGTAAAATTATTATTTTGTGTAAAGTAAGGGTTCTGAGCCAAATGAATGAAGAAGAAAAAAATACACTGAGAAAGCTTATGTTCCACAACTCAAATCCTAGATAATAATTAAGTGGATCTGTGTCATCCACCCTTTATTGTCCTCTACACAATACTGATAGCCATTTAGGTGTATTTGTTTTTTAAAAATCTTTGGTTTCCAAGACATATGTGTGCACTGTGAAACTTCTGAATGCAGTCATATTTATCTTTATTCTTAATAAAAGAAACATAAAGGCAGCTGGTACCATTTTGTAGGATGCATTTAGTCTAACAGCATGTGTGTATTGGTCTTCTTACTGAGTTCAGACAAACCAGTAAGAGCAGAGTTGAAGCCAAACCTCTTCCTCTCAATTGAATGACTGCCAGATTGCTCCAGGCTAAACTTTCCCAACCTGGTACCCTTAAATATTTTGGAATATAACAACAATCAGCTCCAGCCAGCACAGCCAGCCTATTTCTTAGGATGCACAGCTTCTAGGGAGCCATTGGCACGCCAGGCAGTGAAGTGAGTGAAACACAGGACACTAGATTTCAGTGTCCAGAAAGATGAGGAAGTCTTCCCTTCAGAATGGAAAGACACACTGCAATACTGAAAAGCACTTTGCTCTTAGGTTCATTTTTGAACTTTCTCCATAAAGAGATAACCCTGAATCTTTAACTTGTAGTTGAGCAACATGTTACAAGAAAGAAGATTCAGACTGAACACTCTAAGAACGTTCTGACAGTGGAATGGACTCCCTCAGGAGGTTGTGGGCTCTCCTCCTTTGGAGGAAGCAAACATGCATGCCATAAACATTTTATTTTTTCCATGAATTTTCCTTGATGGCAAGTCAGCTGAAGTTCTTCACAAAAAGAGGATTAACCTCTTTGACTGTAAAGTCAAAGCAGTTCAAGGTCAGGGTCCAATTGGTTCATGGGCAAAGGCAAGGCAAGAGGCAAGTCAGGGGCAGTCCTTGCTCAGATTTAGGGTAGGCAGGACATCAAGCTAGCAGGCAGTGCACAGTACTGATACATAGACATTGTACCAGCAGCTTTTCCACCCTGGCACTTGTGACTTTTAGCTGGAGCTGCTGGAACCGGTCCACACTCTCAGCTAACTCCCATACATTCTATCCAGAGAGGTATTCTTAAGTAGAGGGTCTTATTTCTGAGGAAACATTTACTCCTAAGGAATCCTTGCTTGAAGTCAGGCACTTCCCTGGTTGGGTTGGGCTGGGTTTGCTTCTAGTGTTTGAGGCAGAATCCTGGCTCCCCATCTCTGAATGGAATGTGACCCAGGGCTTTATGCCAAGGCCTCTTGGCCATCCTCTGTTGAAGATTCCTTTGGCCAAGACAAGACAGATAGATAATTATAACTCTGTATGATTAACCTTCAGTATTTGAAACCTTACCACATATGTGTGTAGTTAACATTTGCTTTTATAGGGTATTCCTCTTTAACCCTTGCTAGAATAATTGAAATGTAACTTATGCATAAAAGAAATATATAGAAAAAGGAATGTACAACATGCACTTCAGAATATACATTTTACAGCTTCATATAACATTTTCAGTTTTTAGTGGGGGGTACTGTGAAGATTTGAAAAAGCTGGATTCATCTGTGTTGAAAACACATCAATATTTGTTTTGTTTCACAGCAGTAATATAAATATTACATATCTATAATGTGTCATTTAAGAATTGTTCAGCTAGCCTTAGCTCATAATGAAGTCAGTGAAACAAGAACTGTGCAGAGATAATGATCCTAATTGCTGGGCTTAGATGCTACAAGGAGCATTATAAACCTTATGTCCATAAGAGTTTTGATTTTCCACGGGGACACACTAATGCATTTTACAGGAAAGCTAATGCAAGGAGTACTTGACCTCATAGCTTCAAAGATCTAAACACAAGCAGCTTTATTACTGTTTTACACTGACAAAAATGAGAACTGAGCGTTGGGTCCAGTTCTACAACTTTAATGTGAACTGGATGCAACTAAAATCTCTTCAAAGTAAAATGCATATAAAATGGTTTCAGTCTGGCGAGTGGTTCTTTAAATTTCTTCATCGTTTGCCCCTCACAGAATAAATACCGGAAGAAGGGTTACAAAAAAAAAAAAAAAAAAAAGAGTAAGGGAGTTGCCTGCATGAGGGGAAACAGGATTATGTGCTTGCTTACCACAAAGCCACAAAAAACGGTCAAAACTGTTCATAATGGGCTTTGATAACACCCACCAGTATTACATACCTGCTAACTTCTAAAAATCCATTGGCATTTCTTCAGATCAACTTGCTTAATGTGTACTAGGAGAATACACACACACAAACAAACACACAGTATATGCTTCATATGTTCATACTGAGGCTGAATAATTTTCAGCCTAATTTCAATGCCAAGCCTTACTCCATATGATATAATACATTAACTAAATAACAAAAACAAAGTAATTTCGTCTCACCATTGGCATACTGGACGTCTGTGTGTGTGTGTGTGTGTGTGTGTGTGTGTGTGTGTGTTCTGGGTTCTTTCTGGAGGAGAGGGGAATCCAGGTCAGAGGCCATTCCTAGTTTCTCTCAGGAGGACCAGATGGGGATGGGATGGATTTCCTGGCATTCTTGAACACCTGGCTCTTCTTACTCTTGAAATTAAGTATTGAATGCCACCCAAGCTATAATCACTCTCCCATTCTTGTACATTAGCCTTCCAAGTGGGCAGTGACCTACAGCAAGTTAATTATGAGCTCAAATGACAGTCTATGCTTGAAGCTTCAGTACCAAAGAGCAGAATTTTCTTCACAGAGTCGAAACAGATTTGGAAATACATTTATCATCAAGTCCACAGACACCGCCAGACTTTCATGCACATCAACTGGAGAATTTAAAACTTGGCCAAAGGATACATTCATTATTTTTTTGGCCAGAGCTAGAGAAAATTATTTAATCCTGACATGCTTTCCATTGCTAGAGCCCACATTTTCTTAAATCCTGTAAAACTTTTTCCTGCAAAAAAAATCCTGCAAAAGTTAAATGATCACTTCCTTGTGCATGGGACTAAAAATTATGCCTCAGAGTATTTGGAAAGTAGGTCAAAACCCTGAAGTGGATAAAACACCAGGGCTCATACCTATGAAACTTTAAGCCAGCCTCAGGGACTGGCCACTAGTAAAATACACCTGCTTAAGTGTGCAGAAATGCCATTCAGTATTGCTGTTCACAAATCTTGCCTTAAGTCCACAAAAGCCATGAAATGGAGGCAGGAGAGACTTAGCCACCTAACTGCTTACATGGCTCTTTCTTTCTCTTATCTACTGGCACTCACTATAATATTATATAACTACAAGATATAACAACTATAAGATACAGTAAATAATACACAAAAGTTTCACCACCCACCGCAATATTATATAACTACAAGATATAACAACTATAAGATACAGTAAATAATACACAAAAGTTTCACCACCCACCACATATCTGTTAACTAAATATTATCTGGGGAATTACCATCGTGTAAGTTAACATGTAAGTTAAGGGACATGGGTGGCGCTGTGGGTTAAACCACAGAGCCTAGGGCTTGCCGATCAGGTCGGCGGTTCGAATCCCCACGACAGGGTGAGCTCCCGTTGCTCGGTCCCTGCTCCTGCCAACCTAGCAGTTCAAAAGCACGTCAAAGTGCAAGTAGATAAATAGGTACCGCTCTGGCGGGAAGGTAAATGGCGTTTCCCTGCGCTGCTCTGGTTTGCCAGAAGCGGCTTAGTCATGCTGGCCACATGACCTGGAAGCTGTACACCGGCTCCCTTGGCCAATGAGATGAGCACCGCAACCCCAGAGTCAGTCACGACTGGACCTAATGGTCAGGGGTCCCTTTACCTTTACCTAAGTTAACATGAATGTTATTCTTTTAATTGTAGTTCAAGGTTGCCAACTTTTTTGGATGAGTGGGCATATCTGGAATTTTGAGAAAGTGCCCTGGGTGCAAGTCACAAAATTGCTCAAATGAAGGCATTGCAAAATAAAAAATGGCTGTTGGGTAGGGAGGGTGTAACACAAAATGGCTGCCACATCTAAAAGAGCAGAAAAAGAGAAGACCACAAAAATGAGGCAGGCATCCTCCTCCCCAACAATCAGTTGTTCCATCATGGGGGAAAGGCACCTGAAGTTCTTTGCACCTCTCATCTGTTCAGAGTGGATGGGAGGGTGTGTATCCAATCTTGCTATCAAATTAAGGGGGTGTATATTTAAGGGGTACGTTGAACATATCTGAACCAGTGCAAACTGGAACTGAGCAGGAAGAGCAAGCTTTCTATCCCATATCATGGATTTTTGAAGGGATATTTACTCTCACAGGCACCATAAGTAATACTGGCAGCACATTGCCATAATGCATTATAGTACATGATGTGCTGTGGTGAATAATGTTCTCACCTATGGTACAATGTTTGACTTGGACTGAGAAGATGTAGATTCAAATCCTCTCTTAGCCATGACCTTCACTATCTGGCTTTTGTAGCATCACTTTCTCAGCCCCACCCGCCTGATGGGATCACTGAGAGTAGGCTTGTCAACTGGTCAGGAGAAACAGACTGCTGACTGTGCCTTTAATATGAGTGTAATATGAAGAGATCAGTAGGTAAAGAAACACAGTCACCACAGATAAAACTGCCTTTTTCTCCATCTGCTGCTTAAGAGTGTTTGCACAGTAGGAACAAGGGTGCTTGGGAAGAAAAGGCAGTGTAGATGGAATTCAAGGACTTTATCAGGCTGCAGAATGGAATGTAAAAGTGGCAATGATGTATACAGGAATATGAAATCCTTACACAGAGGTTTGTCAGTACAAACTACATCAAAAGTGCAGACTGCATCAATTTGCAAGCATTCCCAGCCCAGTACGTTCATTGTTCCTTTTAATAGTTGAGTGAGCACTTTATTGAGAATACAAGAAAATTATTTTTTAAAACACTCACGTTTCTTCCTAGTTGCTACATAAATTTGGAACCAAATTGAACAGTATACATGTCAATAGCAATATATCAGGAAGATGCTGCACAAGCAGTTCTTGTTAACACAAGGAATCACCTAGCTGATAAAAATTTGCCATTGACGTGGAAGAAAAAAAACCCAGTATCTGTTCAGGCTAGCAACAGAATGTAATGGCTGCATAATATGCTGACTCTTCAGCAGAGCCTAGTTTGTGGAGCTCAGCTGCTTGTGAAAGATAGCGTGATCCCAACAGTCTAAGGTTTACAGAATGAAATGCCTGAGGAAAGCAGGTGCTTGGCTGATGTCAGCTCTAGTTAAGCATTTTACAGTGTATTGCATCCACAAGGTGATGGGAAAAATAAACACTGGAAAATCAATTTTTAACATGTGTAACAAGATAGCACACTAGACAAACCACTGCTTTACTGTAGCTAGGATAGGCATCTCCAAATAGGAGGTTTTAATAGTATCAGAGATTCTTGCTTTTTGTGGGTGTAGTTAGCCTCCATATTACCAAAACACTCATAGACACAAGGTATTGATGAAAAGACCCATACAGAGCAAGGAGCCTCAGGATCAACTTACAACCAAGGAAAATTAGCTATTTGCTCCCATCTGTACACACACCACCACTCTGGTCTCACTTCCATTCATCAAAAACAGCAGCAATGCCTGTTCCAAACCCTTTGATGTGTTAGGAAAATGAAAGAGCTGCTCACATGCTAGTTTCTTATCATCTCTTGATCACATATCTTGGAGATTTCCATTGTCAAAACTCTTTCCCAGTCTAGTTCATTTCAGCTCTTCCTCCTTCCAGGGCCAAATCACTCTACTTCTTTGCAAGTTAGCTGATGCTGCCTTGAATCAGAAGGCTTCTCACAAAGCTGGGCTGTCACAGAAATGTTCAGCTAAGGGGAAATACTGGATTAGCCATTTGGGATCTGGAATTCTTGACCAGTTACCGCTAATTTTTTTTTTAGGATAAGAGGGTAGCCCACTGCACAGTAAGAACAGTATTCTGAAAGCTTCAAATGGGCAGGCTTCTGAGTTCCCTTCCATGCTTGCTGCCCAAACTACTTCTACTTCTAGTATTAAATTGCTTCCCAAATTCCCTTGTGTTTGGGGAGCAACTGACTGGGCATAGGCGACTAGTTTTCAATGAGGAATGCTTAGAAGGTCCCACCAAACAGAAACTTCCCACTGGCCCCTTGAATCCATGCTTAAATCTAGTATTGCAGTAGAAGTCATCTGCAAATAATAGCACTTTACCAACATGCTGGTTTCTCTTATAGCCTAAACCACCAGTTACTAAAGTGATTTTTTCGCTCTTCACGGATGCAGCTCTGTTTAGTGTTGTATAATGATTTCTTGGTTTATTGCAGGTCCCACTGAATCACAAGCTCAAGAGAATACAGCTGCGCTTTTTGATGTTCCCATGTATTCCTCATGAAAAATGATCAGGCAGGGACAATGAGTAATGAGAAAGCATTTTATTAGAAAACGTAACGAAGTGTTCTCAAAGTACACTTTTATAGAAACGTATCTAAGTAAATAATTTAACCTTGTCAGTTTGTGTATGGCAGCTTTTCACTGCAAGTGAGAGTCCAACAGTCTATTAATAGTCTTGTCTTCCCAAAGCCCCTGTGCTTGACCATAAAGCTTTTCCACACATGGATGGGAGGCCTTCAGTTTCTACGCCTGAGTACATTCACCTGCATTGTGTTGTGCAGCTCTGAAGGGTTCAACCAACCCTTGGATATGGTATTTTGGCGCAAAAGAGTTGGAGCAAGAAGAGGTGTCTGTAAATGAAATATCATGCATGTTCCTTTGGATCCTGCCAAGTTTCTTGTACAGCTGGATAATTCAAACAACTATATATATATATATATACATACATACATACACACACACCTCTGAGTCATTAAATCAATTAAGGTGGAAATATCCCCACATATGGATTTATATACTATGCTCCCCAAACAATTTTAATACCAATAGCCCAAGTGGTAATTTACCTTAAATATCTTCACATAAATAAATATACATATATACCAAGTAGAGTTGGGTTACTGTTCTTCACAATGGACATTTATATGGCAACCTAACACTGTCTTCCTTGCTACACACCTTCCAATTGTTTCAATAGTGCTTGCACCAGAATAGCACTGAACTTTGTAGCCAATGGACAAGAGTAATACATTTTATAAACAAAACCTGTGAGACTATTCCTAATCTTTCAAACATCAAACATTTCTGCCAATTCATTCCCTAAATTCTAATTGTATATTTTTCTTCTGATAATATGTAGCTATAAACATGTGCCCCAATCATGCAAACCTTGATCCCAAGCCCAAGTTGGGCTGCGCTGGCTCACATGGAGGTCCTGTATGCATGGGCCTTCCTCATTCATTTCAATGGATGCAATCACTTTGTACAGATTTGTCTTCCTCTCATGAAATGAATAGGAAATATACTCATCTCATGGGCAGGCCGGTTCTGCCTCCATTGATCAAAGGCCTCTCTGTGAATGTAAGGACTCTTTGTAAAAAAGGGACACTGGCTACAACAGATTGCGCAAGCAATATGCTTATATGGCTGTCATTCAATACGCTTTTCTCTAGCATTTCCCTAGTTTCTCATTCAAAGAATCTTTCGCTTTGCAAATCAACCACAATACTTTCAGCAATATACTAGGGCCTAATGATGGCTTTGTACTGAGCCCTTACACTCCTGAGTACATTTGGTACAGAATGGCAAAAAGAACAGTTGGCATCATTACAAATCAGGTTCAGACTCTGAAAGAATCTGGCTTAATTCAGGATGGGTTTTATACATCTAAACCTAGGGAATTTGTTTTTGGAATCCCCCCAAAATGAACTATGCCCCTATCACTAGAAAGAAACACATGAAAGATTGTAGCCACCATCTTTAGTGTGGCTTGTCTTGCATCTAAGTCTACTGTGCTTGTGCATAGAAAAGTTTCAGATACAGGATGTAGGATGTTAGAAAGCCATTACAAAAAGAGAGGAATATATTGTCAAAATGAGAACATGACATGGACAAAAAGCTGCAAGAGTATGTCTCTTATCTAGTATATATGTTGGGCTGGATTCGACTATCCTGGCACGCTAGTGGAAGCCAGTGCAAGAGCTCTCCCCTCCCTGCCCCATGGAACCCTTGCGCCTTCTCCAAATTTGCTCTGGAGAGTTGGGAGAAACAGGCAGGCAGAGGAGAGGGGGAATTGTTTTGTATGGCAAGCAGAAAATGCGCTGACAGAACGATCAGAAGAGTGTGACGTTGAATTCCTCCCTTAATTTTTCTTATATACATATAAAGCATTAAATGGCACCAGTCGTACAGAAGCATACTTGCTTAAGACTGAATATGTATACACACAAGGCTAAAGAAGTTTGCAGAGAGATTTACAGGATGATATAAAATAATGAAGCATAAAAGCTCATACAAACCAGCATTTTAAAAAGTTTAGTTCGCAATACAAAAAGGACTGTTTGAAAGTTGTCATAGAACAAATATAAAACCACTGCTAACCTAATTTTTGGGCAAGTTTCTTTTCATACCAAAAAGACCTTCCAGGACTTGGAACCCACAGGAACTACATTGATTCAGTATCTTCTATTAATTAGCTTCCGCTGTCCTGTATTAAGATCTTCTTTTACCCATCAGTTCATAACACATTTATAATTTTTTGCTTTGTTTTAAATTGCAAATATAAGGACAGTTCAAAAAGAAAGAGTGCATAACTTTAGTGGCAATATAATGTTCAGCATACCATTCTTGCTTGGTTTAGTATGTAAATCCACCAAGAGATTACATAGTGTTCAACCACCATCTATAGTGCTTTACTGCTGAACATAAATAATGACAAGGCATAGGACTGCAACAAGTCCAAGAGCTTGTAAACCAAGGAACCAGAGCATAACCCAGAAGAATATGACTATTACAGGTTCCACAATCCGTTCTCCAAAATACATCCTTGTGAAGCCAATACTAATGAGGCTTTTGTTGAGCTCTCCAAAGAGAGTTCCCATCTTTTTGTAGTCATCTGTAATAGGTTCAGTACTGTAGTCTCTGTCTTCTTCTCGGACCTGCAGTAAGAAAACAAACAAACCATTGGATTATTAAAATCTGGATAAATAAATTTGTAGCATGTTACTGCTGCCATTAAAAACACACCCACACCCACACCCTCCTGTGCAGAAATGTTGCTGTTTTTCATCTTTCTGCACTGTAATGTTTTACAGTGGCCCCTACCACAACTAACAATAACTTTCATTATTGGCTTTTGTCATCCAAAAGCAATGTATTTTATTAATGCCTACAATGTATAAGGTGCTGTACTAGAAACACCCCTTTCCCAAATCTGTCATTACTTGAAATCTTCATAAAGGGCTTTGCATAAATATACTCAGGAGGTTTCCCTTTTCCCCAACACCCTGCTACTTGCACCTTTTAAATTTTAGAAACTGGTTATTTCTTCCATCACACTACCTTCCCGACCCCAAAGGACCAGAGCTCAGTGGTAGACCATCTGCTTTGAATGCAGAAGGTCCTAAACTCAATCCTTGGTATTTCCGGGGGGGGGGGGCTACGAAGAGCCCCTGCCTGAAACCCTGGAGGACTGCTGTCAGCCAGTGTAGGTAATACTGGTCTTGACTCAGTATAAGGCAGATTTCTGTGTCTGCAACTGTGCCTTATGGGCCATGAGAAGAGAGAATGAAGGAGAGATCATTTTTCCTCATTCACTGCTCCATCTTGTCACCTCTCCCCCTTAATAACAGGAGTGTACTACTGAATAATAGCGGCAGAGCCAAGTATTGGATTCCTTATCATCTTTATAAAAAAGATATTGCACAAAGCTTCTGTGGACAGGCTATTGATGGAGATGGGTAATGTAAAGCAACCTTTTAAGATGATGAAGTACACAATGCACGGCACTGCTAATGCTTCCATTAAAGACGAGCAAAGCTCAGCAAGAAGCTACTCATAAATATTTTACTCAACAAGTCAATACTGTTAGCAACACAAGGCTTGCCTTGTAAACTGTAATTATCGTGATTAAATATCCATCATAAAAAAAAAATTCTGGAGAAGAGGCTTGTTTTAAGTCTAGTTCTATAGCCAAAACAATTCCTACACTGATGCTTTAATTAGATATCTAACAGCAAGAATAATACAGCTTGCATTTTCTTCCTAGTGAATAGCAAAACAGGCCAACCCCCCCCCCAAAAGCAGTGTAATCCTAAGTACCCTTACTATGGAGTAACCCCCCCCCCCTTAAGCTCCATGAGACTTACATTACATTACACATGAATAAGTGCAGGAAGTATGTGCCATTAGAAATTAAAATTCTAGTTTAGTAGAATTCACAAGGGTTAAAGTGCTGCCTTACTCATTATAATAAAATGCTGAAAGCTATTTCCAGATAAAGAGCAATATTCATACATCGTTCACCCTGAGGCATATTTTAGTCCCAATCTCCTTTGATGCCATACACTATTGTTTGCCAACCTTTTTGGGTTCACGGGTACATTTGTGAAATACAGGAACTGTTGTGGGCACCACACACATGCCACAACTCTTTCCTCTCAACTGAAACCCCTCTGCAATTCCCCACACAGAATCAGAGTTTGGGGGGGAGCCTTTGAATAGCTAAATAAGGCTTTGTTCAAGCCCTAATTTCAGCAGGGGATGAGACCCTATGGGCACCAGGAATGCCTCTGTGGGCGCATGTGAGCCCACGAACACTATGTTGGTGACCCATGGCATACAGAATCATCTACCAGAGTATGTTTTGTGTCCATGGTTGTGCACAAAAGTCTCCTGTTTCATAAACATCAACTAGTTTTATGTGGTTCAATATTTTCACTAACACATATTAAATACATTTTGCAAAATTACTGTGTACCTCCTTAAAGTAGATGGATAGTTAGAAAGGAAAAGCTGCAAGTATTACTCTTTTTTATATTCAAGTGGTTTCTTCAGACAAAAACAAAACAAAAACACACATGTCCCCCAAACCAACCAGCATTTTGCACCCAATTTTGAGCTTGGCAATTTCTCCCCCCTCCCAACTTCTGCAGTATTAAAGGTGGAAGGATTGAACATTCCTCTGTATCTGCACTGTCATTTTTGTGATACAAGGTTTCAAAGATTAGCCTCATGCTAATAACGTAACTGCCCCCTCGAGATCTGCACTATGCAGCACTTCAGTTGCATGCCAAATGGGCAACAAGCTATGGGATTCAGTTGGCAGATCACCCAAAGCATATACTCTAAAACTGTCCCTTTAATATCCACTCCTTTTCTGCTTTTGCCTTTTATAGAAATGTTGGGTCTCTGGAAGTTGAATCTCTAGGTGAGGAAGCAGATGCATCATGACTCTGGTGCATGCACATGGACACACAATGACCTATGCATGGCTTAAATTCCCTTCTATTCCCACCCCCACAATAAATGTATAAATACAGCTAAACGTTGCTGAATGTGTCTGGAATCACAGTTATTCTATAACCAGATCCATTTTGTTTAAAGTTATTAAAATATTCTCATTATCTATCTCTCTTTTAAAAAGTAGGCTGTTATAATCAATACAAGAAATAGTGAAGAAACTTAAGCACATGTTTTGTGGGAAGGTGACTGCCATGATTATAACTATTGTGGAATCTCCCTGCTAGCTACTGTTGGGAAAGCCTTTGTCTGTGTAATTCTCAACAAATTACACTCATTGACAGGATCTATCCTGAGTCACAATTTGGCTTTAGAGCTCAGAGGTCAATGGTCAACATGATTTCCTCACTCGGCAGCTGCAGGAGAAATGCTGAGAGCAGAGACCCCCCTTGTACATTGCCTTCATAGACCCGACGAAGGCTTTTGACCTTGTTAGCTGAAAAGGACTCTTCAAGATAGGATGCTCATCTAAGATAGGATGTCCACAATATAATAATATAATATTATTTACACCCCGCCCATCTGACTGGGTTTCCCCAGCCACTCTGGGTTGTGCCTTCCACAAGAACATACATGGCACCGTCCAGTATGACTGTTCATCCATGGACACGTCCCTGTAAAGAACGGTGTGAAATAGGGCTGTATTCTCGCTGAAATTCTCTTTGCTCTCCCCATGCCTTCAGCTCGACTGAAGACGGTATGTACTTCCATTCAAGTAGGGATGGGGATCTGTACAACCTGGCACATCTTCACACCAAGACAAAAGTGTGGTGGGTTCTTATCTGAGATATGTTGTTTTCAGATGACACAGTCTCAACAGCGCACTCCAAGGAAGCTCTACAGAGACTCATCAACCATTTTGCCCAAGCCTTCAGCACTCCATGAAACACATGGTTGGGGTGGTAGACGATTCTGTCTACGTGGGCTCCACCATAACCAACAACCTTTCCATCAATGCTGAACGGGACAGGCGTATTGGCAAGGCAACTACAGCAATGACTTGCCTTTCCGAGAGCATTTGGGAAAATGTGATGCTAATGACCAAATACTAAGTTGAAGATCCACTAGGATTTGTGTTGAGTATGCTGCTTTATGGAAGCGAGTTGTGGAAGTGAGTTGTGCACTTGGCATGACAGAGTCTTGAACAAGCATGTGCTCTCCCAAGGCCACATTCCCAGCATGTTCACACTTCTGTCTCTGTGATGTCTATGCTGGCTTGGTCATACACACAGAATTTAAAATACCAGGACCCACAAGGATGTGTTTTATGGGGAGCTGGCTTCAGGCCCTGTTGGCAGTTTAACTCTGTGTTACAAAGATGTCTGCAAACATGACATGAAGTCTGGTAGCATTAACCCTGCCATATGGGAATACCTTGCAGACGAATGCAGTGCCTGGAGACAATACACTCAAGTTGTATATCCATAGCACTAACCACTGAAATGACCACTGAGAGGAGCACAGAGAGAAATGCCATTCTGCACCTGTAGCAGCAAAACCTGAACCCTTCATCTGCCCCAACTGCAAGAAAACATTTTTCTGCTATATCAATCTCTACAGCCACAGAGGGTGCTGTAGCTCTTCAACCATTTGGCTTCACCCCTTAAGGCATGCACTTCCATTGTCTGCTGAGACAAACAGATGCCAGTAACTGGGAAGAGGATTACCGGTAAGCAGTGATTCTTGCTGTGAGAACAGGGTGTTGTAGCACTAGGCAGAGCCAATGTTCTTCAGACATTGTTGGGACTCCCAGCTTCCATTAGCCCCTGCCAGCATGGTAAATGGTCAGGGACGATTGGAGTTATAATCCCACATCATCTGCTACCCATTCGCTGCCCTCTAGTTAGTATACTAAATTTCAAAGACACAAGTACAAAACCCCACTTCACCAAGAAGCTGGCAGCCTAACTTCTGATCTCACAGTGTAATAACACAGGGTTGTTGTGAGGCTAAATGAGGAGGAAGGAAGGAAATAATATATGCCAATTAGAGGAAATGCAATAAATTATAATTGTACACAAGAGAGTTTTAGAATGTATGCATCACATGTGCGATTGCGCAACTGCTGTTGAATAGAAGCCAAAAGTGTTTGCACAGGATCTTCCTATACCACATCTTAAATATTTTCAGAGGGGATAACGCACTACTTTCTTCCACTAAAAATTTGGTAGTGTTTCACAAAACATAGAATGTATATTTTTCTGGGGGTAAAAATAAAATATAAATTTTAATTTTGCAATGTGAATGAGGGTTAGCAAAAGGTATTACTGGTTTCTTAAATTTTAAAATGTAACATACCAGGAACAATGTTACAGCAATGGATTTATAGTTATGTTCCGATAAAAATAAAATAAGATAGCAAAGCTTGAACAGTCAGGAATGACATTTAACTGGTAGTAAATGGCTTATTTTATTTCTTTTGGGAAGGAAGAACATGAGCAGGCACAGGATTAAGCTGGTAGTGCTGAACTGAGATAAGGAATAAATTAACAATGAGAAGCAAAGCAACCACTATGCAAAAACCTATTCAGCTGTTATATGATTTTTTCAAATTGCCATATGATGTCAGTCATAGCTCCCCCACCCCTTCCCCAAGCTGGACTCAAGAATTTGGTTATGGCAACTGAGCACTTAAATACCGTACTAGCTGAGCAAATACCAATCCAGCCAGAACTTTGTGAAGTGGTTTCCTAAAATAAAAAAAACACTTTGTAGGAAACAGGAACAAATACTCTTGTAAGTTGCATCAGCTCACATTAATTGACATTAGAGAGAAAGCAATGAGGCTTGAACAGGGCTAACACAATTTAGCACCCACGAAACCTATGCAATCTGTACTATTTGTACTCGAATACCCATCCCACATCTGTCTGTGCTGCAGTCCATGTCAACAACAAATTGCCACATTCAGAATAGCCATTAGTTGGGACAGGACTGTCCTGAATAATACTGTTTATACCAACCATTCTTCCATGCCAAATATGTCAACTGTACAAACACTGACCAATAGATTTGGACTTATCCCCTCCCCCAATCCTATATAATAAAGAGCCTGTGTCCGTCCGTACCACTTTCCGTCAGTCAGAGGAAATCGCCAGCGCGCGTGCGTTCCAGTGACACACGGATTGGAGGACGCAGACCAATAGGCGTGCCTCTACCTCCCCTCCCCCGCAGGTTTGAAGCGATTAGCAGGCTGTCTGGCTGCAACGTTCACTCTGCGAGCGACCGTTGTTCCTGACAGCAGTAGCTTGCAGTATTCCGCCCTGTGCCTGCCGTTGCTGCCGCCGCCTTTGGCCACCACCTCCAGGACCTTTCCGCTGCCTCTGCCGTTGCCTCCGGCTTCCTCTTTGCTAGCCGCACGACATCCTCGGCAAAGCAAAGAGCGGGGGCAGCGGCGCCCAGCGCCGTTGCCCGCAGCCTCCTGCTGCCGGGCATTTAAAGAGGACCTTTCCGCTGCCTCCGACGCTTGGCCGCCTCGGCAAAGCAAAGAGCGGAGGCAGCGGCGCAAATCCCGCCGGCCGGGGCATGAGAGGAGGAGCAGGAGGGCAAGGGGAGGGGGGAGGGAGGCATGCTCCACCCTCCGCCCCCCGAGCTGCTCCCCTCTTTGGCCAAGCCCTCCAGTTCCCCCCACTTTCTGCGCTTTAGCAACGGAGACCGGTTAGAGAGACCTCGCGCTAGCCGGGATCTGTGCAGGGCCGCAGCGTGGGAGGGTGGAGATGGGCGGACTCGGCTGTGCAAGGGTTAAAGGGAGCCGAGCTGCCTTCCTAGAGAGTACAGGAAACAAGAGGGGGCCAGGTCCTCCAGACCCCAGGCCCCTCCCTCCCTAGTCCTTTCCTACAAGGGCTGCATGTCTGTCCCCTCCTGGGATCTGGTGAGTGTTCTCCCTCTCTCTCTCTCTCTCTCTCTCTCTCTCTCTCTCTCCCACCAGAGGGTGCGGGGGGGGGGAGACGGTGGGGGTCCCAGGGCTGCAGCAAGGGGGGGAGGATGCCTGGGGGGGTGATCTGCTCATGCAGGGGGAGGAGAGGGTCCTGCCAGGGAGGGGCGAGGTCTGCAACGCTCTCCTTCCTGGAGATCAGAGGATCCCAAACTCATTTCTCCCTTCTTTCAACAAAGGAGTCCCTAGGACTTTAACTCTGTGTGACGTCGCTCAGCGTCATTGCACAACAGAGGAAACATGTGCAGATGGTTCTCCAAAGCTGGACCAGGAGGGGGACTAGCCCCCCCCCCAAACCCCATGGAGAGTAAGGATGGAAATATGGGAGAGAAAGGCCAGGAATGAAGAGAGGGATCCCAGCCCATGGTCTGGCTGCTGCATTGCGGACCACTTTCCCAGTGTCTCCCAGGGCAGCTCCACACGGAGGCCACTACAGCAATCCCCTCGCACCCAGAGCAGGGCATCCCAGGACCACATCCTCTCTCTCCCCAAGGGATTGTTGCTGGGAAACCAACCGGAAATGGGCGCTGCTTCTCACTGAGCCTCCAGGGACCTTGGCATCAATGGCTATGTGTGTGTTAATCTGTCTAACGGAATAATAGTAATAAATTATCCACCTAAATTTCTACGGCCGGGCAGGGGGCCTTCAACCCCGCGTCTGCCGCCACCGCCGAACTCTCTGCTTCGCCTATGGCCGCCGCCGCTGCCTCCTCCTCCACGGAGAATGGGCCGGCTGAGAGCGGAGCGTCCCCTGTCGGCCTCCCTCCCCAAGGAAAGCGGCCAAGGACGCCCGCACACCCCCAGCGAGCCTCCCGTTCCTGGAGGCTCCCGCCGCCGCCTTTCTTCTAGAGCCCGTAATCTTTACGGGCTTAATTTACTAGTAATAAAATAAAACCCTAGCACTATACTCATGCTGTGTCATTAGTGTGTTGGAAACCAAAACATCATCATGGATTAAGTAGCAACCTAGCAGCTGTACAATCAGGAGATAAATGCTTAGTAGGGGTACTACTAAGTAAATTTATTGCTGATATCCACAATTTTTAAAGGGCTAAAGCTGAAATAGTATGGGAAGTACAAACACTCAGTCTGTGAACTTGTAATTTTAAAAAAATCACATAATAAATATTTTGGAACACAAGTAAGTTTCATTTCTTTTGTGTTACAGTTTGCTAAACCTATGGAAGTGCACAATAAAAATGCAATATAAACAATACAAAACATTTATTAAGCGAACAGGTATGAAAATGCTATCCGTTTCTATTTCCCTCATCAGCCAAAATGTACAAAACTCTGGGCTTGCAGTATTTACTAAAAATATCAACCATAAACTGTAATTCATATTATTCATTCCTCATTGAGAAAACTATAATAAGCTTATAAGCATACACTTCCACTAAGGCAGATAACAAGATTTCTAGTTTATGTTGGGTTTTTTTAAAGGAAAGGAAAGGAAAAAGAGAGGAACAGCTAGGAATATAACCTAAAAATCCTTACTTGAATATATATAGTTAATATGCTTGGAAAGAGCTGAGTAACTGTGGCACGGATCCAAAGAATTACAGAGTTCCATTCACGCAATGGAGCTTTCCTGTGTTCTCCTCCTTCTGGCTGTATTCCTTTATACCCCCCCCCCCAAACCCCACTCCTTAGGGTCACGGATGTGGTGTGGAGGGCTGCAGCTGAAGGAGAATCAGCAGAAATCTGCATTCCAGTGGTACAAGGCACTTATGTGGAACCCACTTTATATAAATGGCGCTCTCTTTGTCAGATTTTAAAGCGTTTAAAAAGTAAGCTTATGAAACTCTTATGGCAGGCTTCTTCACACATTAACAGAATTCAGTTCAGATATTTGGATATTAAGCCTTCATTTGGAGCAGGCATCCCCAAACCTCGGCCCTCCAGATGTTTTGGACTACAATTCCCATCATCCCTGACCACTGGTCCTGTTAGCTAGGGATCATGGGAGTTGTAGGCCAAAACATCCGGAGGGCCGCAGTTTGGGGGTGCCTGATTTGGAGGAAGGGCTATAGCTCAGAGGTAGACCACTACCTCTGCTTGGCATGTCCAAGATCCCAGATTCAAGCTCCAGGAAGGCTGAGAATTTCCCTTGTCTGAAATCCTGCAGAGCCACTATCAGGGAGTGTGTAGACAATACTGAGCTAGATAGATTCATGGTTTTATACTAAGGCAGCATCTTACGTCCTCATTATTTTAAACCACCCTTTATTCTCTTCCCACTTTTTGGGGGTTTTTTTGCCCTAATGTAGCTCAGAACACAGATCTAAAAGAAGCTATGGCTGCCTTGCCCTTGCAAAGCAGCCAGTGGACCTGCAGGTGTTTTCCTAGTTTCTGCTGAGTGTGGGGAAAATCTTCAGCAGAGTAGGAAGCTGAGTCAGATGCTGAAATCCAAGTGGTCACCAGATGTTGTAATGAGGAAAGGCCACCCTCTACACAAAAGCCCAGCAAATTCTCAGTAGGCTCTCCAAACATAACTCATGAACAATGTTCTGAAGATCCACCCTTCCCGTACACACTGAAGTCAACATATACAAGAAGAGCCCTGCTGGATCCGGCCAAAGATCCATTTCGTCCAACATCTTCTCACAGGGTCCAACTACATGCCTATGGGAAGCCCACAAGCAGGAACCTAACTATATCACTAAAGCCTACAAGTGATATATAAAAATATGTGGAAGACTTTATTTCATGACCAGGGGATAGAGAACTCTATAGTTAAAAGTATCCAAAGAACAAGCAGATCTTATAAGAATGACCTCTTAAGTTAAAACTCGCCTGTGGGCCACAATTTTGTCCATTAAATTTATGCTAACCCCAAATAGACTCGCAAATTCTATATTTTTTGTTATGCCTAAATTAACAATTATTAGTGGAAAGCATCTGTGAAATTTCAGTTGCATTCTCACAAGGTTGGTGCTGATTTCCTATCTCTACTTCCATGGACAACTGTGCAGTTCTTGAAATGTTATCACAATTTTAATTTATATCACTACAAGTCTTTCCCCAACACTTGGGACTCTGAAGATGATTATGAGTATTTCATTAGGTATTTAGCACTCCTGAAAAATATAACCTTATTCTCAGTTGCTATAAAACTGCAAACACAGAGAAGTTTTGTTTCTCCTTTTAGAACACAATGCAGGTCCCGCCACCTCACTAAGACAGGAAGAGAGAACAAAAAGGAAAGCATGTTAACTGTCAACAGCTGGTTCCTGAACAGCAGAAAATGTCATGGTTGATTCCACAGATGAGGCCTTGGTTGCAAGTACAGTGGTACCTCTGGTTACGTACTTAATTCGTTCCGGAGGTCTGTTCTTAACCTGAAAATGTTCTTAACCTGAAGCACCACTTTAGCTAATGGGGCCTCCCGCTGCCGCTGCCCAATTTCTGTTCTCATCCTGAAGCAAAGTTCTTAACCCGAGGTAATATTTCTGGGTTAGCAGAGTCTGTAACCTGAAGCGTCTGTAATCTGAAGCGTCTGTAACCCGAGGTACCACTGTATTGCAAAAGTTAGCCAACAGTAGACAACTTCTTTTTGTAAAGAAGCAACTTTCCAATATTTAGTTGCAGAGTACAAAAAGCAAGTCTCAGGAACCTTTACATTTTCACTGAATATAACCCATTAGCAGCAGAAGAGCTTGAGGGTAAGCTTTCTAGCCTTTTGATAGGCATGGCAATATGTTTTCAGAGCTAAAGTTATAACAAAAGTTATAACAAACATCCTTAATGTTTACATAAACATCCCACATCAGTTGTGACATGAAGGAGGTGCTCCTGAACTAGTTTTATGTTCTGAACCACCAATTTTCTAAGTTTTTAAATTAATGTTATTCAGCACTGCAAGCTCCTGAGAAGCTTCTTAAAAATTGGATATTGCATCACAACATTGGGTTGACAATAATTTGAAGCCCTTCAGCTCCAGGTTCTGTCTGAGATGTTGCTTGTTCTCTTTTCCATTAGTGTATTTTGGGAACTGTTGTTCCTGACACAAAGATCCAAACAAAGCGAAACCTGGAGTGATCCTGTGCCACCAGAGCTATATTTCGATTAAAGATCAACTCACATTATTATTTGCAAGAGTCTATGCTGCTTTTCCTGCAGCATGGTAAGTGGGCATCCCTTCAAACACTTCAGGAAAAATGTGCTGATGCCACGTCTACAAATATCAACTATCAAGCCACCTGCTGTGCCATCGCATATGCAAACTGACAAGTAGCGTCCTTCTATGTGGACCAAGATAGCCTTGCTTCACAGACTAGCTCCAGCAGCTCAAATCTTAGGAGCCCCCAAAAAGCCTAGAAGAAGATTCTCACAATGACAATATAGGACAAATTTCCCAAGCCAGAATTTATTCAGATTTTTAAAAAAGTGTATTGGCTCCCCAAGGCCTTGGCTTCAATTCAAGACAGGGAGAAGAAATGTGTTCACCATATCTTTTGCACAGTTGCAAGAATCATCTTCAATTCTCATATGGTTTGAAATGGAGATGGTGTTTCAGAAACAGCCTTGAAGTTAGATACTTTCTCAGATCAAGTCACAATAAATAACAAATTAGTTTACACTAGCTACACTGGCTAATGAGAATGTATGGGGCTAGCCCTAGCCTTGATAATTATGCACATGCCAGCCATGTTCCCAGGCCGATGTGTGATCAGTTTAGTCTGAAGCGGTCAGCCTTCTAGGTGTATAGGATTTCCAGCATGTGAACAAGAACCAGATGCCTGAATAGGGCTACAGTTCATATGCAATGACCATTAATTGTTTGCTGCCTTTTGTTAATTTTCATTTATTGGCAGCCACCTTGGAGGCAGAAAGGTAACAAATAAATATTTCAGATAGAATAAATACTGTACATAAATTTAGGTGAAAAGGCTAAGGGCTCTAGTAAAATGGGGCTGACTAATTCAGTAAAAAGTTTTTCAGAAAAGGAAATTTTATGACCAATAAAATGAGTGCAGTGAACCTGCAAAACTCCAGTTAATTCGTAATTGAGCACACTTCTTTGTAGAATGTTGGCAGGTCTCTATAATGAACAGGTTCTTCCAAGCCAGATGTACTCATTTTATCTGTTTAGAAAGAACTGTGAGCTCATGCTTTGGACACAATGGTACACAGAGAAAAGCTAATAAAGTGAAAGCTGACAGGCATGATAAAAATAGGATTATAAAAGTACTTACAAAAATTACTCTTTGTAAAAAGCCACCATTTTTAAACAGACATCTCCTGTTCTTGCTTACACAGTGGTGAAGAATGCCTTTAAGATTATGCCAGCTACAACATACCCATGCATTTAGAAACAATTTTTAAATTTAGTTTGTTTCCAAAACAGTAGTTTGTTTCCAAACTACTGCTTTGACCAGAACTGTAATTTGAATCTCTCGTTCCTCCATAAGAACAGCCCTCTTTATACATTAGGGCTCTTCTCTGCACATACAATGAAAACAGGGAAGTGGCAGACTCTGCCCACACCCTATTAGCATGTTGAAATATCTGCTACATGTGCCCATAAACTACAACCTTACACATGTAAGAGGACTCATCTGATCAGGGCTCTTGATTACGTGGAGTTCATCCTATGCACATACACTTGGACACATATTGCAGATGTGTGCTTCAAGAGACAGGTGGACCTTACTGTTCCACAAGGTACATGCGGAGAAGCTTAACACACAAAGCGGCTTTATGTCACTCAATAAACCCAATTCCTCTGAACAAGACAAACATCATTGTAGACTCTTTCCCTGGAATCTTGTATTGCCTTTCTTCCAAGAAATCTGAATGATGCTAAGAGGTGCGTCTGTGACTAGAGTCTCTAAACATAAACAAAGGATAGCATACTGGCCTATAATCATTCCACTGCTATGTGATCCTTCAGGTATTTCCAGATTGGGTAAATTACAGTGCACTAGGTGCACTTTGCAACTACTATGTCTATGTGTACACCTGTGCAGGCATAAAAGGAGACAGAAAAACTGGACCACACCCTACTATTCCATTTCAATAAATTCAGATTAAACTACTACCCCTTAACTCCATTCTTGCAAACTCAATAATAGTTGTAACTCTGCACATTCTTTGAAAATATGGAGGATTTACCAATAACTATTTAGTGCTCTATAGTCACAAAGATTGTGTTTATAGGAGAGTGATTTGTGTGAATGGGTTCAGACACCTTTGCTAGTTCAGGGAAAGCAACCTGAAAGACCCATTCCTAAAACTATCCCAAAACAGATTAGCATTTATTTACATTTATTAAAATTTACATCGTGCCCCTTCGTGAAGCCCTCTGAGCAGAGATCTCCTAGTGAATCCTTTACAGCTCAAAATATCGATTTACAGAGAGTCTGTAATCCAATATTTGTTGAGCGATGATACTCCTGAAACTACCAAGATTGTTTTGGGGGTACTTAACTGAGATCTTTAAAGCTAAATCTAAAGTTGCCCGATTTATTCAATGGTGGCCATCTAGTCTTTTATATATTGTATGCGTTTGGATTATCAATGTAGAATAGAATAGAATAGAATAGAATAGAATAGAATATATTTTATTGTCATTGTCCCCTTCAGGGACAACGAAATTATTTATTTCGTATTTGGATGACTTTGTTGGATTTTATGATTTTATTGTTTTAACCTATGCCAATAAAGGCCAGAAGTAGCAGTAGTAGTACCGGTAGTAGTAGTTGTAATACAGTATTAAAGCCCAGTCAACAAAACCTGCCTCACCACATTCACAGCCACACCATACATCTGAAGGGCATGACTTTCCCTAAAGAATCCTGGAAACTGTGATGTGTTAAGGATGTTGGGAATTGTAGCTCTGTGAGCCATAAACTACAGTTCCCAAGATTCTTTGGGGGAAACTATGTCCTTTAAATATATGGGGATGTGGCATGGGAAAACTAATATAGGGTTCTTATCCCCTTCCCCCCAAGTAATGGGGGGTGGGAATCACACTTGTGTGGAAAGTTTGCATAACCACATAAACATGGCTGTGGGGTGTATTTTCCCAATACATCATCAGGAAAACTTGCAAGGGGGTTAGCAGAACTCCACCCAACCCCCACTTCCACGAAGTTCAGTGTCTTTTTTCCCCTAACGATCACCATCCTCCAAACTTATCCGATGGGGGCTGATGCAAAGATACCCTACCACGAATTCCTTCCTTTCACAACAGCAGCCACGCTTTTTAAAATTTTATTTTCAGAGCGCAAGCGCCACAGACACGATATTATTTATACACAGTGCAAGAATGGAGGGAGGGGGGCGCTCTCTCTCCAACCCCCCCCCGCTTTTCTCGTGCGCGCGTTTTGCGCGTGCACTGTCCGGCTTTTGCCAGCGCTGCACAGGTGCGGCGCCCCACCCCTTACAAAACCACGTCCCCACCAGGCTTGGCTCCCAGGAAGAGCCAAAGTCTGCATCAGACCCAAAGGGGTGTGTGTGTGTGTGTGTGGGTGGGTGTTTTCTGCATGATCCTGCTAACGACAATCAGCTTCTGCAAAAAGCCCCCGGAAGGCAACGGCCCCAACCGTTCTCCCGGGCAAGTGGTGGGGCGGATCCTGCCTGGTCGAGGTTTAAAAAAAAGAGGGAGCACGCGTTTTACAACCCGCACCTGGCCACCCTTTGGACCCAGGAGATGCAGCCGCTCACCTGCTGTTGTTCCTCCTCGCCCTCGCCCTCCTCTTCCTCTTCTTCCCCAGGCTGCTGCTGCTGCTCCCGGTGCTGCCTCCTCCGCCTGTGCTGCCGGGCGACTGCCCTCCCGCCCGGAGACGCCAACGATGGCGCCGGCTCCCAGTCCCTCTCGAAGGCGTATTCGGGCGGCGGGAGCAGCAGCTCCTCGGTCGAGCCCATCCCTCCCCTTCGTCGCGGGGTGCGGGAGCGCCTTCCTCCAGGCTCCCGCCAACGAGGGCTGGGCGGGCGGGCACGACTAGCGACCCGGCGGCGGGTCTGTCACGCTGCCGCTTCTTCTGTTGCCTCGGCGGCCGCCTCTGCCGCCTCGCAGGGCGCGTCTCGAGAGGCGTCACGGGGTTTGCAGGAGGAGGAGGAGGAGGAAGGGGGCGAGGGTTGTGCCGGCGCTAGAAAGAAAAGGGGCGGGCTGTGTGTGTGTGTGTTTGTGTGTGTGTTGTGCGTGAGAGAGCGAGTGTCGGTGAGCGCGCGTGACAGAAACTGTGCGTGTCTTTCTCTCTGTGAGAGATGTCCCGCCTTTGCTCGTGACTAGGCAGAGCTGGAAATGCGTTTCCATGCACGCTTCATATTTGTGTACTCACCCTGACACAGTGCATGCGGTATGTACAGGGCCGGATTTAGGTTTGATGAAGCCCTAAGCTGCTGAAGGTAATGGGGGCGCCCTTTATATGTCCAGCTGTCCTTTGTCAACAACAAATTGTCGCTGTTTTTTTGTGTTGAATATATGCTGTATGTGGTAATTTATGGACCTCATAGGTATCTCAAGCCATTTGCACATAACAAAATATGTATTTTATCAAAGTAATTGTTGAACTGAAAGACAGTTAAGAAGAAGTATATTGAAAAAAATTTGGGGGGGGGCCAAGAGAGTGGGGTCCTAAGCTATGGCTTGTTTAGCTTATACGTAAATCCAGCACTGGGTATGTAGCTGCACATATAGATGCATGCAGTGCCCCCCCCCCTTTAAAATGTTTAGGGGCACTCTCATTTTGACTCAAGAAAATCACCATTTTATAGTTCAAATCGGGAAAAATAAATACAGTAAATGGACAAAAGTACAAAGGTTCACAAAATGTTTAGGTGTATGTGTCCCCCCTGCGTCCCCCCCCGAAAAAAAGCACTGGATGTATGCACGAACACACTTGTGTGTGTATACATAAGGACGCACCCAACCAAATGCATTAGACAACTGCTGCTTACCACAAGCAGTCCCCCTTTTTTGTCACCTGGCCCTGCTAAACCACCCACTCCCCCCCACTTTGCTTCCTATGAGTTGTTTGGTAGGATTGGGCGCCTTGTTAAAAAGGTAAATGGATGTTAGCAAATAAAAATGCAGCAGTCTGGGGGACACTGGAATGTTAAGAAATGCATTATGGCAATGGTTCCCAATTACAGTGATACCTTAGGTTACAGACGCTTCAGTTTACAGACACTTCAGGTTACAGACTGCTAACTCAGAAATAGTACCTCGGGTTAAGAACTTCACTTCAGAATGAGAACAGAAATTGCACTGCCACGGCACGGCGGCAGCGGGAGGCCCCATTAGCTAAAGTGGTACCTCAGGTTAAGAACAGTTTCAGGTTAAGAACGGACCTCTGGAACAAATTAAGTTCTTAACTCGAGGTACCACTGTATTCCATTTCCTGTGTCAACAGAATACAAACTAGGCATGTCTTTCTCTCATTCCCAGGGTACAGATGCCTGGAGTTCACTATACCTTTCCTCACACTGAATTGCACAGGTTATGTTCATAACCTTACTAAGCAATATGAAGATGTTCCCAGACTACTTTGGAATTATATTCTTTTATAGAATTCAAGTTGGTGTTTTCAGGACTAGGTCGTGAGCAGCTGTCTGGATTGAGTGAGGACCAGGGAACTAGAAATCAGCATTCAAGAGCAATCAGGATCAGAGGGCAAACTTGGAAGCAGGGCAAGGGGTAAGAAACCTTATAAATAAGGAAATATCTGTAAGCTTCTAATGGCTGCTATTATATAATAATAATAACTGGGGCAGTCTAGAGTAGCATTAGCTTTTTTTGCAGCTGCATCACACTGTTTACGCATATTAAGCTTGGGATCTACTAAGACCCCGAGATCCTTTTCACATGTACTACCGGTACTGGCAATCCAGATGTCCCCCATTTTATATTTGTGCATGTGGTTATTCCTACCTAAGTGTAGAACCTTACATTTGTCCCCATTGAAATGCATTTTGTTTAGTTCTTGCCCAGTTCTCCAATCTATTAAGGTCATCTTGAATCCCGATGATTCTATGACTGAAATGTCAAAAAACTGCACACAGAAGGGCCTATACATTGTTGGTGAAAAGACAAGTCAAGTGATCGAGCTGGCTTAAGTGTACGGGTGTGTGAACCAGCGAGTCAAGGGAGCAAAAAAACCAAGAGAAGAGATGGAACTGAATTACACATATTGATTTGAAAGAACTGGGAGAACATCTGGTATCAGGTTCTCTAGTAATGTTCTAAATCAAATCATCTGACTGAACAGAACAGGATAATGCCTGTGGGGAGGGTGGGAAGGAGCCATTTGGATCCAGTCAAAACATTTGTGATCATAAACAGGCTGCTTTCTTTCTGCTTCCAAGGTCAGCAATATTGCACACATGCATTTGCTACATGTCTACCTCAATAACATTATTACATATATAGTGTCTGTTGCTTTTCAGTGTGGTTTTGTGTTAGATTGGGAAAGCCGTTACTTGCTTGTTCCCAAAATACCGTATTTTCGTTTTTCTGATAAAAATAGTTGTCTGAAAGTTCTCTGTGTGCAAGGTTTAAACTGCTGAGACATCCTTGTTTCCCTCTTTAACAAAAATGAAAAAAATAAATGCAGTAACCTGTGGTTTTTTAAAAAAACAAACAAACAAACAAACAAAAACCTTATGAGTTCAGATTTTCTTGAAACAAAACAATTTAGTAGGATATTTGATACATTTTAAAATTGTCAGAGCGGAGTCAAAATGAATCATTTACTTGATTAATATTTTATTTTGCAAATTTACTGTAAGGACAAATGATTTCCCAAATGCATAAATTATGTAACAGTATTAGGTAATAGATTTGTCAGCCAAAATGCTTTTGCATTAATATTGCCAAAATATGAGACTCTTATCATTGGGATTGGGGGGTGGGAAAGGGTAGCTTATTTTTGTCTTGGTGCAACAGTGGCTTCTCAGCGTTGCCTTTTAAAGCTTTCCTCATGCTGGTTCAGAAATCTTTTAAAAATAACGTTTCTGATTGCAAATGTTGTGTGATGCAATCTTTCGTTATACTTCTTTAATTCCCAAGAACAGTGAAATTTGAAATAAAGAACTATAATCTTAACACCTGAGAGGATCTGTAGAGAAGGAGGTGGACTTTCAGACATTTTGGGCCTAAGTCATTTAGGATTTTAAACACTAACGTTAGCACCTTGAATTGAGCCCAGAACCTGTGCAGCTGCTTTAAAAAAAGGTGATATATTGGTTCTAAATGGAACCATAACCAGTTATCTGGCTGCTGCGTTTTGAACTAATGGAGGTTTCCAAGTGGTCTTCAAGGGCAACTCCATGTAGAGCACATTGAAATGATCCAGACGTCAGAAAGAAAAAGGGGGTGGTGCCTCTGCCCCCCCCTCTGACTTTGGTCTCATCTATCACATGCATGCAATATCTGGCAGATTACCCTCCGTCCCCTTGACAAAAAAAATGTTCCCCAACCCTGGTCTCAGAGCTGCATTGTTTCAGTGTAATTCATCTTTCATTGACAATGCAATGGTGCCCCCCCTGCCCCGAGCATTTCCACCACCACTACTAATGGGACACTACACACATACCCTTCACCACTGAAATTTGAGACCCCAAAGTCTGCCATTGCAGGTCCCCACCCTGATTTAGGAGCTATGGTTCACATGGCCACCTTAGGTTTATTTCAAATAGTCTCTCTCTCTCTCTCTCTCTCTCTGTGTGTGTGTGTGTGTGTGTGTGTGTGTAAACTACATTGAGTTAGTGCACAAGCGCTAGAATTCCATAGAATTCAAATAATACAATGAAATACAATATATGAAATAAAGGAAGCAATAAAAGTACAATTAAAAATCAATAAGAACGTTCTGTGTGATGGATGTGCCATCTCCTGCCTTTGACAACAAAGCCACAACAATCACACTGCTGACCACAGTTTGGGAACGCCAGCCCTAGTGGATGCAGGACTGTGGTTGTTTTGTCTTTGTGAGGTTTCTGTGAGTGATGTGTTCTTCTTTCCATTAAACATTTCTCCAGTGCTCCACAGCCTCCCTGACTGCCTTTGCTTAGTGATCTGAGAAAGCCCTGTGGAATGAGTACCGCCTGATGGCTTTCCCTAAATGTGGGAAGCGGAGAAAGTGGCAACCAAGCACATGAAATAGGTGCACTCGCTGATTTTGTTTTTAAGAGGTTCTTCTACCTTAGAAAAACAACTTTCTGCACCATTTACTTTAAAAGTAAAACAACGACAACACTTTGCCTAAAAAAGGCATATAGCAGGCAGTCTCCTTGCTTTCCTGTACTTACTGTAAAGCTTAGCAGAGGAACGTTATGGGAGTTTTCAAGAAACATGGGTACTTGGGAAGAATGCAGACCACCAGAAAGCTGATTTACAGAACGGAAGATTGACAAGCACCCCGTGACCACTTTGAATATAAGGTAAGTGTGACAAAAACCTTGCACCTAACCCATGACCAGAGGCATACCTAGGCTGCCTTACGCCCTTGGCAAGGAGCTATATCTGTGCTCCCCTGTCCACGGGGGTGGGATGGGGCAGAATGTGGGGCGCAACGGGGGTGGGGTGGAGTGGAATGGAATGGGGGCAGGGTATGCTTATATGTGCTCTGCTGACGTGTGCGGGGTCCAGGGACAGAACCCCCGTACGAATTGTCACTGCCTGTACCACCCTTCATTCCAAAATTATAGGGCAGTTCAGGGACGCGGGTGGCGCTGTGGGTTAAACCACAGAGACTAGGGCTTGCTGATCAGAAGGTTGGCAGTTCGAATCCCCGCGACAGGGTGAGCTCCCGTTGCTCGGTCCCAGCTCCTGCCAACCTAGCAGTTTGAAAGCACATCAAAGTGCAAGTAGATAAATAGGTACCGCTCCAGCGGGAAGGTAAACGGCGTTTCCGTGTGCTGCTCTGGTTCGCCAGAAGTGGCTTTGTCATGCTGGCCACATGACCCGGAAGGTGTACGCCGGCTCCCTCGGCCAGTAACGCGAGATGAGCACCGCAACCCCAGAGTCGGACACGACTGGACCTAATGGTCAGGGGTCCCTTTACCTTTTACAGGGCATAACAATGCAAAATGGAAACACAAAATACATCATAAAAGCAAAAACAAAACAAAAGTAATAACCCCCCCCTCAAAAACACGATTAAAATGACATAGAATGTTAGTCAAAGGTCTGGTTAAAGAGAAATGTTTTCACCTGGTGAATCTCCCTGGGAGGAGAGCATTCCACAAGCGGGGAGCCTCCATAGAAAAGGCCTGTTCTCATGTTCTCAGGACATCTACTGGAGGAGGCACAAAAAGCAGGAAACTCCCGACTCCAATCACACACAACTCGGTTCAGTGCCCCCCAGTGGCTTGTAATAACAGTCCAGCTATGTACACTACTGCAGAGCTTTCTAAGCTGTGTGTCGCGATACGGTAGTGTGTCGGCTGCAGTGTGTAAGTGTGTCACGTGAACGCTCCCTGTGCTCCTCCCGGGGCTGGAAAGGGGTTAGTTTAACCTCCGGTTTGCTAGTAAAACTGAATTACTGCGTCGCGAAATGATGCATGTCTAAAAAGTGTGTCACCAACATGAAAAGTTTGGAAAGCTCTGCAGTACTGGCTTGAAAAGCATCTAACTTGTTCTTTTTTTCCAAGTCAGATTGAAGCTGTTTTGGGGAGAAATGCACCAAAATGCAGTACTGTATTTCATAAGAAACAAGAAGATAGATACAGGATCGATATTGGTTGTGACCAACGTCATATTTAGTGCACTGAATGCAGAGGCAGCGGCAGTGTAAATATAGGCTGAGTGGTGCTGAACTCAGTGGTTACATTTCTCATAAGAATGTGGGGCTGAATTATGCCTTGTTTGCTTGGCTTTTCCAAGAAAGCTAAAACAATTTCTTTATGCCTTGAGTTAAACATATGACATTAAAAAAAAAGTAACCTCATGATAGATTGTTCTATCTGCAACCCTTTCCCTCTTTTTCTTACCCTATTTTTTCTTCCTCTGTGTGCTCTGGTATGTAAATTAAGACACATGCCAGATTAAAATTAAATGAGATTTCGTAGATTGCCTCCCCCTTAAAAAAATGCATCTTGCCATCCTGCGAATAACGAGGTGATGGCTGAGCTTTCTTTTTCTTTGTAAAATTATAGCTGTTTTCCTACCTATGCATGTGTGGTTCGGAATAATTTTAAAGGGCATATCAGGAAAATGACAGTATTAAATCCATTGCATCTTTATACAGAGTACTTTAGAAAGCTGCATACTTAAGAGTTGTTTTAGGCGGTTATCCAGAGGTTAACTTGATAAATCTAAAATTATTGCTATAAATAAATCAAAGAAAGGCCGGGAACAGTAACAGATGAGACTTCTGGAAAGATTTGAAACATTCACACATGTTCTTCTTCATAAACATTCAGTCTGAGATCCTTAGATTTGCAAGCCTGCTGTAAAAGTAGAGATTTCCCCATAGCTGCTACAGACTTCAGATGTATTCAGCTAAGTCTTACAGTAAAGTTCAGTGAAATTAATGGACATGAATAAGTTAGGGCTATTAATTTTAATAAAAGCTTGGTTAAATACCACCCCCTTCGTTTTTTAGGAACGCTATGTGAAAGGAAAGCGAAGATGCATATTACTGCTGTGAGAATTAATTATTACAAAGTGGTTAACAAAAGCTCAACTGCATTTTAGAAATTTCAGAATGTTTTGGGTATGTCTACTCAGAGGCAAGTCCCATTGACTTCAGTGGGGCTTAATTCTATATGTACAGCATTGCAGCCTTAAGATATGTAATGGAACACTGAGCAATTTCAGTGTATGTGAATTAATCTTTGCCCCTTCCAAAAGTTTTTAAATGACACGTATTGAATCAAATATAATGCATATCTTCATAAGCAATGATTTGCCATATAGAAGTGATTAACTGAAAGATCTGAAAGAGTTTATTCTCGTTTTTTGTATAACATGAACCCTGCACTGATTTCCAGCTACCCCTAACCATTAACCATATTGAGTGGATCTGATGGGAGTTCTCCCCCCCCCCCAAGATCTGGAGGGCACCAGGTTGGGGAAGGTTGAAGTGACCCTTGCTTGTATTCTAGAGCCATGTTCAGACACTATGCTTGAGCAAGGAATGCCAAGGCATATGGCTTTATGTGCTGCCCACAATGCCTCCATCGTCTTCTCCCCAATCTTCCTTTGTTGAGCACTGAAGGAGACTCCAGAGCATGTTTGACTGAATGTACATTATCAGGGTTCCAGATTGGGAGGAGACTACCAAGTGTGTTCAGCCAAATGCATTTAGAAGCCCCCTTCAGATCTTCTCGTTCTATGTGTGGAAGTCAGCAATGGAGAGTTCAAACTTTATATTGAGAACAAGGTTTATATCGTCATGAAATCTGTTCAGCCCCAGCCAGCCCCATAAGCTGCTCCTTTCCAAATGTCATGTTCTTTGCTTTCTGGCCGAAAATTTATTTTTAGTGATTATTTTGCAAGGTTTATCCACAGGGTATTTACCCTTCCTGCTCTGCTGATCTAAAAGAAAAGACGTCCTTTCTTGGCAGTTAAAAAGCAAAAACCCTAAACATAATTTGTAAGATGTCTAATGCCATGTAGAACACTGATACTTCACAGAGCTGCCTCAGTATCCATGAATCCATGATTAGCAGTCACTTAGCTACAAGAAAAATGGCTGAAGTTGTTGATGCACAGCGTATTCAAAGGAATCAAAGAGAACGGATAATTTGTTTCACAAAGCATATTCTTTATCATTTGTCAGAAATAGGACTTTGGCGCCAATTATTTCCCCAGTGGCCTACCTCCACTATGCAATATTAAAAATAATTTAATCAGGTTGTCGCTGCCAAAATTAGCCAACTGTGAGAGTTCACCTTTTAAAAATGAGTACCTGCAGTTCAGATAATCAGCATATATTTCAGATACAGTGTCAGTTACTCATTTATTAGCTAATAGTTGACAACTTTATATTTTATATTAATTCACAGGGAGTCCAAATCCAGAATCTTATTCTGTCTTTGAAGCCTGTGTAATTGCTCACATTTTTAATTTGGCTCAAAATTAAGTAAAACAGCTAACATTTCAGCTCATATTCCAATCATAAACATGTTTATTTATCTTCCGCTCCTTAAAAGTGTTGCAGGGGCGGTGGAGAGGAACCATAGCCCATGAAACATCACTGAATTTGCAAAGTACAGGTGGCCATTTGGGTGTATCCCTAAATATCGGCTTCAGAAAGCTGCTGCCTTACGTCAAGGCAGTTCTATTTAACAACCGCAGCTATTTGGTCCTAATCTCTTTGAATGTGTCTAAAAGCCGTGTTTTGGATTAATGTTGGAATCTGTCCTTGTGACTATCAGATCACATTGCATAAACATTTCAGCATCAGGTGGGTGCGATGTCAGCTTTGTCCTCTGAGGAAACTCCTTTATTTTCTAAATTTATTAACACCATTGTATTCTCGGGATGGCTGGTGGATTTTCCTGCTTCTTAAACTGTACACAACTCTCATGAGTCATCACCTTTTCCTCCTCCTCCTTCTGTTACTTCCCCGCCCTTCACCCTAAGGTCCCTGGGCAGGTTACAACAACTGAAACGCAATGTTAGAAACTGTTCAAAAGAACTTGCTATCAGTGTTTGCAGACGAAAAACGTTCTGACCTCCTTTGCCTGGTCCTCGGACCCCAGTCGGCACAAAGAGTCCTTGAGAAAGAGTACTTTGCAGAATGCTGCGTTTATTCTTAAAACAAACTTCTCTAACCACAACCAACAGCTTTTACACATAACAGACTCAGCTTCCATCAAACAACCAACCCACCCAACAAACAAACTAACATTTTAGCTACTTTATATACACTGATACAATTAGGTCATAGGTCATTGGTTGCTGACTCATGCTGACTCATCTTTTAGTATTAAAGGAACAGCGGCCAATTTCTAGCCGTGACACCCCTTCTGTTTCTTTAAATACAAAAACTCCAACAGAAAACAAAACATACATATATTATATACATAAACCCAGTCTTGTCATCAATTCCTTATGACATGTTGCTGGCAAAGGCTTAGTAAACAAATCAGCAATATTATCTTGTGATTGACAATACTCCAATTTGATAACTCCATTCTGTACACAATCTCTAACATTTGCGTGACGAATAGCAATGTGTTTTGATACAGATTTCATAATTTCTGAGCCCGCTAGTGCAATACACGATTGACTATCCTCATACACCTGGATGGGCAAATCCACTTTACAATCCAGATCTTTCAGTAACTGAATATACCACATGATTTCATTACATGCTAGTGATAGACTTCCATATTCAGCCTCACAGGATGAAGTTGCGACAAATCCCTGTTTCTTTGATCTCCATCCTATTAGGGAATTGGCAAACATTATAACCATTCCACTTGTGGATTTTCTGGTAGCTACACAGCTTCCCCAGTCTGCATCAACAAATACTTCAAGTCTCTCGTCTTGTGTACTAGATATCTTCAAACACACATTTAATGTTCCCCTTAGATATCTAATAATCCTTTTCACAGCACACCAATCTACTGTACTGGGTTTAGATACACGTTGGCTCAGAACATTTGTAGCACATGCAATGTCTGGCCTTGACCACTGGCTTAAATACAACAATGATCCTATTATTGATTGATACAACTCAGGCTGATCAAATTCATCATTACATGCTATCCTTTGGAAATCTGGTATCATAGGAGTCTGAACTGGCTTGCAATCTTCCATGCCAAACTGCTCTATTAAATGAAGAATTTTCTCTTTCTGGCTTAACAGAAAACTTCCATCAGCTTCCTGCCTTACCTCTACTCCCAAGTAGTTGCTTACAGGCCCTAAAGCTTTAAGCTTAAACCTCTTTTCAAGCTGACTTGTGAGTTTCTGGATTTCACCTGTGGAACTCCCTGCTACAAGCAAATCATCGACAAAAACTAAGAGCATCAGATATTTGTCACCAGTTCCCTTAGTGTAAAGGCATGGATCAGCTACACTCTTTTTAAAACCAAGGTTTATAAGGGTTTCATTCAAACACTGGTTCCAGCACCTTCCACTTTGTTTTAGACCATAAACAGCCTTTTTCAAACGCCAGACTGCACCATTTCTCTCTTCAAAACCAGGAGGTTGTCTCATCAATACTTCATGGTCTAAATTTGCATTCAGATATGCAGTATCAAAATCAAAATGGTGCACTGCTAGTTGTCTTACAGCAGCAATAGACAGCATTATACGGAAAGTTTCACTTTTCACAGTGGGAGAAAACACTTCATCATAACTCTCCCCTTTAATCTGAGTGAATCCTCTAGCTACTAGTCTGGCTTTAAAATGTGGCTCTCCAGATGCAAGGGTTTTTCTTTTGTAGACCCACTTGCATGATACCACTCTGCCACTAGGTGGCACCATTACAGTCTCAAACACTTTGTTACCTTTGAAAGATTCCATTTCTTCCTTCATAGCTTGTTGCCACAAAGCACGTTCCCCAGGGGGTAAATCTAAGACTTCATCATAGCTTTGTGGCTCTACACAATTTACATTACAGACTCTCACTCCTCCTATGGTGAAACGCTGAGGAGGTACACCCTTGTTTGTACGCTGAGAGCATCTAGGCAAAACTATTTCTTCCTGCTCTCTTACCTCAGGCTCTTCCTTCTCTTCCTCTGGGGAAGAAGTATTATCTATTGCCTCATCTTTTGGAATCTGTGCCCCCTCCTCATCCTGATCTTGTGTTTCCAATGGCTGAGAAGAAGCCTCTTCTCTTACTTGCTGGGGCAATAGGCAATCTGGGTTAGCGTGTATCATGGTCCACCTGTCCTGGTCAGCGAAGTCTGCGCTTCGTGACAGAACCACACGTCCTGAGTGTAAATGGAAACGCCACCCTTTGCCATAGGACTGATATCCCACAAACCGCAGTTTCTGTGCTCTAGCGCCCCCTTTTCGACACTGACCTTTGGGGATATTTACATGTGCCCAAGAACCCCAATTATGGAGCATTGACCATTCTGGTTCTTTCCCAAACAATACACAATAAGGTATATCCTTTATAGAGCTTGTCCAGGTTCTGTTAATCAAAAAATTTGCCGTGAGAAAAGCCTCACCCCACAGCCGATGGTTGTGACCTAATCCTGCATCTACTAGCAGGCAGTCCTTTACTGACTGTATTACAGCCCCACGTCTCTCACACAGACCATTTTCAGCAGGGCTATAAGGGTTGGTCAAACGATGAGTAATACCTTTACGTTGCAACCACGCCCCAAACTGTTTGTTCAAAAATTCCCCGCCCCTATCTGTTTGCAACTGCACAACAGGGCGATTGAAGCGCTTTTCAACTTGGGTAACCCATTCTCTGAATGTGGGGAAACACTCTGATTTCTGCTTTAACAAAAACAGCCAACTAAAGCGTGATTTGTCATCTATTACCAGAAAAGCATATCTGGCGCCCCCTTCAGTCTGTTGTGGAAAAGGACCTATCACATCACAATGGACAAGTTCTAAAACCTCTTTAGATACCCTGTCACTTTTAGAAGCCACAGGCTTTCTCTTAGATTTAGCCATTTTACATACATTGCAATCTAGGAAACAGTTACAACTATTTATTTTCAGGTTCTTGCACACCTTTTGCATCTCAGAAAGCACACGAAAATTAGCATGACCCAATTTTCTATGTAGTTCATGTACACACCCCTTATGAACTGGCAAATTCTCCTGAACCACTTGGGCTACTTTAACAGGTTTGTTTTGCATTACATATAACCCATTTTCTAATTTTGCATGGCCACATACCTGAGTTCCTTTCTTTATCATACAACCATCCTGTGTGAACTCAATACTATACCCTGCATTAATCAAACAGCTTACAGACAATAAACAATAGTCCAAACTGCTGACAAACAGAGTCTCTGGTAAAGTAGTGTTCAAACACTGCAGGAAACATACCCCTTGGCCATCAATCTTGCTTTTAAAACCATCAGCAAGATAAACTGAGTCTTTTTCGTTGACTGGCTTCCTCAGAGTCCTAAAGTCCTTCCGGCTATTGCAGATAATTCTGCTACTGCCAGAGTCCAGCAACCACGTTCCTCGAGGTATCTTCCTCTCCTCTCGAGAAATAGCAGACACAAACTGAGCAGAACGCGTGTTCTTCTTCCCTGAAGAGAACCCCTTCTGCTTACGTTTCTGCGTTGATTGCTGTCTCTGCTCCACGTCGTCTCCTGGCAGCCTCGCCCTGCATTGCCGTTGGAGATGGCCGGGTTGGTTGCATCTGTAGCATCTCCTCACTGCCATGGCCAAATCCAAATCTTGTCGTTGCTGTGTTTGTAGATTTTGTTGCTGGCCCCCTCGGCTGTAACTCCTCCGCTCCTGGAGTTCAGCCTGTCTATCTGACCTTCTTTCTGCTTCCTCGGTCAACCTTCCAACCACATACTCAAGGGTCAGATCTCGGGGACGCATACTCTCCATGCTATTAATCACGGGCAACCAGCTTTCAGGCAAACTTGAAAGAATAATGTAGGTCTGGTCAGTCTCATCATAATGCTTACCTCTCTGTTGTAGTTGGAGAAACAGAGATTTCAGCGTTTGCAGATGAGTTGCCAAACTCTCACCTTCCTTCATCACAGTCCTAAACAGCCTTCTAGTCAGAGAAATTATAGTTCCAGCAATTTCTCTGACATGCATTGCCCTTAACAGACTCCAGCACTCAAATGCTGTGCTGGCATTCGCAACATGCAATAACTGAGAGTTGCTCAAACACAGCATAATTTGGGTACGAGCCCTTTCATCTAGTCGTTTTTTCTCAACAGAGTCAGTTATGAAAACCTCATTCTTCACACAGTCCCACAGTCCATCTCTCCTCAGCAACTGCTGCATTCGTATTGACCATGTTAGCCAGTTGCTCTCAGTGAGTAGTTCAAAGGGAATGCCTCCCCCAATATTAACAATCTGGGGAGACTGGAAATCTGCCATCCCAGCTGGTACTTGCTGAGCCCCTTCCGTGGGGCCTCCAGCAATTTCCTCTGACTCACGTTTTAAAGTCTGCTCAGATGGTCCAGGCTGGCACTCACCGGCTTCTGGCTGCTGCCTCCGACGACCCTCAGGTCCCACCTGGCTCTGCAACCAGTGTAGCCGCTCTGTGAGTCGCCTGTAACGGTCCTGGATCGAGTCAATCTGTTCCAGCAGCCGACTCCGGGTACTTCCCTGCTGCTCCAGCGTTGACTTAGACCGCCTGCTCCCTTCTGAGCCGCTGTTAGTTGTTCTGCACTCTGCTTATGCTCAGGAACACTGGGCCCATAACCTATCAGTGTTTGCAGACGAAAAACGTTCTGACCTCCTTTGCCTGGTCCTCGGACCCCAGTCGGCACAAAGAGTCCTTGAGAAAGAGTACTTTGCAGAATGCTGCGTTTATTCTTAAAACAAACTTCTCTAACCACAACCAACAGCTTTTACACATAACAGACTCAGCTTCCATCAAACAACCAACCCACCCAACAAACAAACTAACATTTTAGCTACTTTATATACACTGATACAATTAGGTCATAGGTCATTGGTTGCTGACTCATGCTGACTCATCTTTTAGTATTAAAGGAACAGCGGCCAATTTCTAGCCGTGACACTTGCAATCATAGAAATAAGGTGGGTCCTAAAAGCATAGATCTCACGTGCCAAAAGCCAAGGTAAAGAGGTGTGTCTACAGCATTTGTCAAGAGTCATATAATGAAGGTGCCATGTGCACATTTTTGGGGAGGGTGTTCCACAAGTTGCGACTGCCATAGGAAATGCCCTCTTCCAGGCCACCAATGAACTTCTGAGGGCAGCGGAAAACCAACAGGGCCTCCTGTCTTGGAGAAAAGACGTTTCAATGACATCCTACACAGTTTCAAATATGATGTAGAAGCCTGCTGGTTATCATTTAGAATTCAGGGACGTCCAACTCCCAATAGACTGTGATCTACTCATAGTATAAAAAAAACTGGCAGTGATCTACCGATTGTCGTAAAAAGATTGGCAGTGATCCACCCAAAGTTGTGGACCTTTTTTTAGGAAGCCAAAGTTGTTGTTTCTTTGTGGGGAGATCACTGAGGGGCCAGAGGTCAACCAGGATCTACCAGGAACACCCCACCATCTACCAGTAGATCACAATCTACCTGTTGGACATGCCTGATTTTAGATGGTGTAGATGTGATACATATTGTAATGGGAATTGCCCATTATTTAATTCTAAATACAGTGGTCCCTCGACTTACGAATGACCCGACTTCCGTATTTTTCGAGTTACGAGTGAAGAAAGTGGCCGCACGCTTACGAATTTTTTCGACCTCTGAATGGAAATCGCGGCCGTTTTAGATGCGCTTTCCTCAACTTACGAAGTTTAGATGCGGGTTTTTTCGACGTACGAATTTTTCTCTCCCAATGCATTCCTATGGGGACTCGACTTACGATTGTTTCAACCTATGACGGTCCCTTCGGAACGCATTACATTAGTAAGTCGAGGGACCACTGTAAAGGGGCACACAAGGCTAAGAGGCAACAAAGTTTGTCCTGCACTGGCTCCTTGGAAGCTATGTCAGATCTAAAACCCATTCTGCTAAAACTCAGATATCCACTACCCTGAGAATTGGCACCTGCATAAAAAATGGTATTGTTTGCAGCATCAGTGGGTTCAATGAAAGAATTAGTGCTGTTGAATTTGGAAACTGTTCCTCACCCCCCACCCCCAAAAAAGTGGATTTACCTGGCCAGAGTAAGGATAGTTCTTTTTGAGAAGTGACTTGAAATCATTAGGGGCTGCTGTTCTAACAATGAGGGCGTGGACTTAGAGAGAGAGAACTGAAGGTGAATTAACCGTATTTAACCCTTTGCTGGGCAATGAAGGTAAAGTGGTATTTGTGGGCTTCTCTGCCTTTTGCTAGGATATTCCCCCCTCCTTTTCTTCTTTTCATGGGTTCACTTTCATGTAATTTATAGCCCACCCTTTAGCCTAAGATCTCAGTGTGTGGAACAATGAAATCTTTATTTAAACCACCAGTCTGCACAAAGAAGAGCAGATTTTTAAAAAATAAATAAATCACATTATAATCCATTTTATTATCAGTTATCAAATTTTGAACTGTCAATAATTTTAAAGTATTTAAGAATGACATTCATATTTCTGGACTTTAGTATTAAACCGGGAACACTGTGATTATTCACAGTAAGTACTGTTATTCACAATTATTATTCACTGTGATTATTCACAATAAGTACTGTTACTGTGCAGGACCAAAGCTTAGTTTAAATGCTTAGAATTGAATACCATTAAAAATTATTTATGTGAATTAAGTAAATTGGATAGAAATCTGGAAGTCCTAATAAACACACTTTCAAATAAAGTTTCAAACTGACACTTTCAAATGTATTTCAACTTTCAAATAAAGTCCAGCCTTTGCATATATTTAAAGTCATGTCTTTGTTTTATTTACAGGACAACATACTAAACTATATTTGTACACGGTTTACCATTTTGTTTAATTGTGGTATATCAAATCTGTTGAGAATGTACCACAGAGAAGGCAAGTTCTTATTTGAAAAAAAAGGATTTGTTTACTCTGAAAACAAAATGAAACCTAGATGCATTTATAGGAAATTCTGCATTTAGAACATCCGTCTGAAATGTATTTAGGTTACCACCAGATGTCACTGTTTCTCCATGCAAATAAATACGGTCACGGAATTGACTAGCTGTTTACACCATTTCCTAGGATTTGTGCTAGCCTTGCTGTTCTCCAGCATCCTTTTTTTCTACTCAGAAGTAAGTTCCATTGAGCTCAATGGGACATATGTGTATATAGGACTGCAGGCTTGTATCTTATAAATGTGGCATACACTAGCAGTTTGTAAGAATGCTGTGATGCCTTTAGAACAGCCACATCATAACCTCTGTGATAATGCACACACTACCTTTTCATCTGCAGGCACTATGGTCCCTCCCTCTTCCCCACCACATAATTCTCGCATTATTTCAAAATTTTGCACTTTTCACCTCGTGCTTTCCAATGAAAGGGCACAAATGAGCTCGAGATAATTGTGGCACTGATTGTATTTGAAGCTGAGAGGAATGAAAAGTCGATTTTGTAAATAGTGATGGAATAAAACTGTTCTGGAAGCACAACAGGAGCATTTTTCTCTTCCCCTCCCCAACATGCCCTTTTACTAACACTCTCTCACTGGTTAATTTTTCTCTTCTCCTCTGAAGCTTAACGGTAGAACTCCAAAATGTTTGCTTGTGATTGCAGCCAGATTTGATTCCACACGAAGCCTCGGGGATCCTACTCAAATGGTTTAAGATGTGATCATCTCTCCTTTTTTTTGGCTGTACACACCTGTTTCCACTCATTCTTGGCAGTTCTGTATTTAATATGGAAAGGGCAGTGGGATGTGACTGGAAGACCATGGTTTAGATTCCAGAATATCTGAGCTAGACAGAAGAGATAATTTCACGACACCTTCTTTCATAGCGCTCAGGGAATAAAGGAATGCTTCGGGGATTTGACAGCAAGGCATCAATTCTCAAGTGGAAGCCATCAGCCCTCTCATTACCTTTGGCAAAAAAGAAAGAAAGAATTGTGATGCCCTTACGCATCTGGCTGTACCTACATTATTATTATTTTTTTAGCAAGAAATGAAATGTTGGCTTATCTTAGAGGCAAATTATGCATCCTGTCTCAGCTCCAAATGGTTTACTGATGTGTCTTCTCCACCTTTAATGTTTCGGACTCTGTATGGAAGCCAAGGGCTAGGATTCAAATACTGCAAGACATTGTGTGTGGAAATTCAGCTTCATATGCGCTGTCCATGTGTTACTTGCAGGAATGAGGAATAGGGCTGTGTTTTGGAGCTGCCACACCCAACGTCACATTTGTAATGAAAATCCCTTACATGAGCTCTTGTTCAAATGTAGGAGCTCTGTGTGGGCTCTAGGATCATAGAGTTGGAAGGGACCACAAGGATAATCCAGTCCAACTCTCTGCAATACATGAATCTTTCATCCAACGTGGAGAAACCCATGGCCCAAGTCTTATGCTATCAGCAGCGTGTGGTCATTGGACTAAGGGGACTAGGCTAGTCCCCTAAATGTTCCCCTGGTGTCTCATTCTGAAAGCCCAGGAAACTTCTGCCCGGCTTAGGGAGGAAGACACGAGGCTCTGATGGGTCCAGGATCCGGCCTGCCATCTTCTCAAACCCCTCCGGTTTTTGGAAGATGGCAGGAGGGCCTCAGCATCCTGTCAGAGCCCTGGCACCTGCTTCGCAAAGTCCGGGAAGCTTCTGCCTGGCTTAGGGAGGGAGGCGCAATGTTCACATGCAGGACGTCAGGACATCACAAGGTCAAACGCATGACACTGACACCCCCCCATGCCCCTTGCAAGCTAGCGCCTCTGGCCCTAACTGTTCCCCTATGAAAAGTTTCACCGCTTGCCACTGCATGCTATACTAACTGAGCAATCCCTCAGGTTGTCAGGGCACCCACAGGACCCACAAATGTTCCAAATGCACTCAGGAATTCTAAGAAACCCAAGAATATAGTAGGATGACTGTGATTTTATTCCTGCTGTTTGACATGCCAGAGTGGCATATCAGGTAATGCCTGGATCCATTGTAGTGGGTAGCTAGTTAAATTTCTTATCACATACCTGCAGTACTTTTTTCCAGCCAGAACTCAGTTCTGGCACCTATCAGGTGGGTGCCATTGCCATTCTAAGAGAACAAGGGAAGTGTTCATGGTGAGTTCTGGCACCTCTTTTTCTATAAAAACAGCACTGCATACCTGATATGGTCCGAAGGCACATGAGGCCACTACCTTGCTGACGCTAAGCAGGTCTCAATTAGATCTGTGCCTGGACAGGATACTGTCTGGGATGCCCATGCAGTTGCTTTGGGTTTCAAGACAGAAGGAAGGTAGGCTTGAAATATCTGATTCCTTTTCTTAAACACAAGAAATTTGTTGGTTTCTAACCTACAAAAGAGCAAAATATGAACAAATTGGGGAAAAACATTTAGTAAAAGGGTCTAGTTCAGTAACAGAGGCTGGGGAAGAAATTCTCCTGCAAGTAAATGGAACAGCCACCCGAACTGCTGCAAAGCAGAAAACGAATTGGCTATAGCACTAATGATTACAATATGAGCTTATGATTTGTATAAAAGGCAACATAATTGCTGTGAATATCCTATTGGATTTCATACGGAAGAAAGGAAGCGAAATGCAGCACTTCTGAGGTTAAGGATAAGCATAATTGATTTATGATTAATATGAAGGCCTAGGCTTATCAAGCAAATATATTGTATTTCACGTAGAGATTACTATAAAGGCATTTTCCCCATTTCTATGTGAAACTCAATATTTCCATGCCAAAGAATGAAGGAGGCTATTGGCTTCAGCTACTGGTAGATGGATGCTCAACATCATTCATGCCAAAGTCAAGTCCATCTGTTGTGTAGCTGCTGGAAGATGAATGGGGGATCGGAACTCTGAAGAATAACATGAAGGAAGCTTTAAAAATTATTATTTATGAAGGGACCCAATTAAATGAAAGCAGACCAGCATCTTCAAGCTTACTATGAATTCATTAAGCAAACACGATCTCAGTGTAAGCGTTAGACATTTACTAGGCATTAAAGTGAATCTGAAGTTAATGGGCATTAGACCATGTGCTTTTCCAGCTGCCCGCTAATGTCAAGAAAATATCATGCTCCAAATAAAACAGATATGAAGGATGGATCAGTGACTAACAGGTTTTCTGGAGAAGCCTGACACAGACATAAAAATGCCCAGCAATGCAATCCTAGACATGTTTACCCAGAAGTAAGTCCTATTGAATAGTGGGGCTTATTCTCAGGTAAGTGGGGTTATGACTGCAACCTCAGTCTTTTATTATTATTTTACTTCAGATGATCTAGTTGAGAATCCTGCATTGCAGAGGGTTGGACTAGTTGACCCTAGCAGTCCCTTCCAAGTCTACAGTTCTACGATTCTATAACTGATGTGAGTGGAAATCTTCAATTTTGACAAGCAGTCTAAAGTTCTCAAATTGTGAGCCATTTTTCAACTGTGTATCACTGAGTCCTTTTACAATTGTTCCTTGAATGTGTGGTGGCGACCCCACTCCTAAAATCCAAGGCTTTTGTAGGGATGGGGGAAAAATAATTTTCATTCCCATTTAAAACTGAATCTATCAAAGTCATACTTTCTGAAACACAACCGTCCTCCAAAATCTACACATATTTGAATTTTGTGATGCGGTTCTCAAACCAAAGAATGTTTATAAAAATGCATATATAGGGGAAAGTATGCAAACAAACAAATAAATATCAACCTGTTAGTGAAAATAGCATACAAAAATGCATTATATAATGAGAGATTGCTTGCAAAAGTGTGTATATCATCAAAGCTATATACAAAAATGTGTTACTGAGAAGAAATTTGCACTAAAATACTGAAGAATTTTCATGAGAATTTTTAGAGGAGAAATGTGTGAATTGTTGAAGAAATGTAGAGAACTGAATTTAAGATTGGAAAAATGAGAAACTGGGAGAACTGAAATGGGCAGTCTTCTCCAACACAAGAAAAGAAACTGAAGCAACAGTATTCACAGGGAAAAGAGGCCACAGGTATTGTATATTATTTACTGGGGAATTAAACCTGTAAGTCTACATTCACCTATTCACTTTTTGATCTCTGCCTACTATACTATATGCTGACTGTTTAGCCGTAATAATAAACATTCATTCATTCATTTGTTCATTCATACTATATCTTATTGATGAAATTATCACAATTTTCAAACAATATTTTGCATAGATAATTCACATCATGTAAACATTAGCAGATCACACTAAAGTATTTTCTGTTTTATGCTGAATGTTAATTCTTTTTATGGTTTAAAAATATTTTATGCACACTGCTTAGAAACTGTGAATATTAAATGGTATACAAGTACCTGAAATAATAATAATAATAATAATAATAATAATAATAATAATAATAATAATAATATAGCAATACCATGAAGATCTGTCAACTTTTAAATTGTGTTGTGTGATTCTAAAATGATGTTCATGGAAACAGCTTTGTGAAGCACTAGCAATCAAGTTCACCTCATGTGGAGTTCAGCCTGTGTCAAACCCATAGAATGACAGTGCCAAATAAAGCATAGGTTTAGTCTTTTGTGACACACAGACATGCAGTCGGACAAGTCTGACCCGTTTTCTGTGTTCTGATTCCAGCACTGCAGATGGCAGATGAAAGAATTTAACTGACATGACCTTGAAGCCTGTTATATTTTCACGGACAATAGCTTACTTTTGTGTCTGTCACTGTTTCTCTCCTCCGTTGAACAAGTCTTTTTCTGTTTCTGTTTATCTTCATAATGAGAGGTGAGGACACAATGAAGAACAGTCAATCAAGTGTCAACTTCTCTAGAAGGAAGAAATCTTTGAGTGGGTTCCCTCCCTCCCCCTGGTAGTAGCTAGATTTATCACCTGCAGTGGGCCACATTCTGATTCCCAGTTATAGCATTAGACCTCCTCGACTGGAATTGCTGTAAAATTAGGAGAGCAAAATCTGGCCAGCCTCAAGGAAAACACGAAGCAGGAGAATGGTATCTTTCATCACTGCCATGGTTACATATCGCAGCGACCATCTACGAATCTGCCTCCATTCTGCTGGTGTTCTGTACATGCTGAATTAATTTACCTTGGCAGATTCCTGATTGTTCCACTGTCTATTTGTTTGAAATGGAAACTGAGCAATGTCGTCTGCTCTCTCATTTTGGCATGCAATTAGCTTGTGTCTCCCATTTTCACAATCAATCATCTGCAGCGTTATTTTCCATGGCGTGCCCCAGTTTTGGAAGACCATCGGAGACATTTCTATATGAAATTCAAACATCATGCAAGGGAATACCGAAGAAAGCAGAAAAAGAGCAAAAAAAGTACAGGGGGTGGGGGTGGCCCCGCACATGCCTATGTCTCCAAATGTGTGTGAAAGGTATCCAAGTTTTCCTTCAAGCACTTGCTCAACCCTTTTAAAGACAATGGGTTTGTGGCTGTTGTTTCGTAGACCTTTCCAAGGTCTAAAAGATGCAGCAGTCATTCTAGCATGTTTTTGGCTCATGCATCAAGACATCTTCTTTAATCTTCTCCCTGGCCTGAGGACCAGCATGAGAAGTGCCACGTAGTCCTGTCCATCCACCTTAGTTTTGGTCTTAGATGTGTTTATGGAAGGGAACACCAGAAGCTGCCTTTGACTGAGCCAGACTGCTGGTGGGTAACTTTTTTTCTGTGTGGAGAGTGGCCAACCTTCCATGGTCCTCATGCCGTGTCGGGTAGGCTGGAGAGAAAAGCAGGTGGTACTCGGGAGTCGCGGGTGGCACTGTGGGTTAAACCACAGAGCCTAGGGCTTGCCGATCAGAAGGTCGGTGGTTCGAATCCCCGTGACGGGGTGAGCTCCCGTTGCTTGGTCCCTGCTCCTGCCAACCTAGCAGTTCGAAAGCACGTCAAAGTGCAAGTAGATAAATAGGTACCACTGCAGCGGGAAGGTAAACGGCGTTTCTGTGTGCTGCTCTGGTTCGCCAGAAGCGGCTTTGTCATGCTGGCCACATGACCTGGAAGCTGTACGCTGGCTCCATCGACCAATAATGCAAGATGAGCACCGCAACCCCAGAGTCGGTCACGACTGGACCTAATGGTCAGGGGTCCCTTTACCTTTACTCGGGAGTCCAGCAATGCAAATAACTCTTACCTTTGTACAGTAGGCTACATTCCAGCCATGCAAACATTATCCATCCTCCGGCCAGGCAAGCAAGAGGGTTTGTCACCATTTAAGAACACCTTTCAGCCAGGCAAAAGCACTTGAGAAGGGCACTGAGGGAAGGCGTCAGGGGGAGGCAGCATGGTCTAGGCTGAGTCCCAAAGGACCCACCTCAGTTCAGTTGGCAGGGGCACCTGGAGCAAAGCCTCTAAAGTAGAACTTACGTTTCAGTTAGGCATATGCAGTGCATTTTTCTAAAAAGAATGTTTAGGGGTACTCTCATTTTGACTCAAGAAAACCAGCATTTTATAGTTCAAATCAGGAAAAATAAATGCAGTAAATGGACAAAAGTACAAAGATTCACAAAATGTTTAGGGGTATGCGAACCCCTGCACCCCCCCCCAGAAAAAAAGCACTGGGCATATGCAGGAGGAGGAGAGCTTTCAGTTAAGCTAATTCTACGCCCTTGAGAGCTTTTTAAAGGTTAAAACTGGTGCTTGAAATTAGGCACTTCTTTTTAGATCTTAATAGCAGATATAAGTAGGGATGGGAAATTCTGTTACTGGTACTTTTCTCTTAGTTTCTTATTTTTCAGTCAAGTTCAGTTTTCCACATTAGTTTGTGGTTTCTTTAAAAAAAAAAGTCCACATGAAAATTCACTAGCATTTTAGTGTCATTTCCCCCCCAATACATACGTTTTTCTGCAATTTTTGCAAGCAAGTTTCCCTGATATGCTGCATTTTTGCATGTCTCTTTCTATGCATTTATATCTGCACATTTTACCCTTGCATATGTATATTTGCCTGGAGAACTGTGCTGCCAAATTTAGATAGCTCTGAATTTCAAAGAATGGCTGTGTTTCAGTTCACTCATTGTGTTGTCTCTTGTGCCAGGTTGGCCAAGTCTCCCGTTTCCAAGCTGGATGGAGGCCCCACCATCCAGGATGGGGATTCCCAGCTGCAATACAGTTAAATGACATTTGGTAGAAATACTCTTGGAGACTAAGTAGACTTTCCCATTGTAGATCTCAAAACATATTTTAGAGAAGGTCATTATTACTGTATCTGTTCTACTGAAGGACACGTGGTAGTGAAACAATTGGATGAGGCATGCAACAGACATCAGGACATAACAAGAGCCTGCAGGAGTGAGCTGATGGCCCATGTAGTCCACCATCCCGTTCCCTCTCTCTCTCTCTCTCTCTCTCTCTCTCTTAATATGTTTTTGTTTAAATTTTCTGTTTTACAATTTCAGATAAACATTTTACATACTTAAGATATCAGTGACTTCCCTTCTTCTCTTTCCATGGTTCATTTTACGTATTTTATATCCCTGCATATTTTACAAAACTATACCAATCGGTTTTCCATTATTACATCCATCAAAACTTTTTTACACTGTTGAATTTATCTTAATGCTGCCAGCATTTTCAGCTGTACACAATTATTTTCCATATATTCAATAAACATTTTCCAATCTTCTTTAAAAGTATCTTCTTCTTGTTCTCTTATTCTATATGTTAAGTCTGCAAGTTGTGGATATTTTGTCAACTTAAGTTGCCAATCTTCTTTGGTTGGGAACTCGTTCATTTTCCATTTTGGGGCTAACTAAACATGGGCTGTAGTTGTTGCATACATAAATAACCTTTTCTGATATATTTGTTCATAAAGCTGGTTCTGTTGTGATGTCAAAGAGAGAGAGAGAGAGAGAGAGAGAGCGCTCTGCTGAGATAATTGACAGGTGAGACAATAGGCCCTGTTAAAGAGCAAAAGTGTTACACAGGTGTTCTGCTGTTTTCCCTGCGGCACTTGTACATGCCAGGTAAACTATTATTTGACCTGATACGCCCTGCCCTATCTAAGAGCAGATCATTCTTACTACTGAGTTCTAGATTAAGTCATGTTTGTTGTTCTCTATATCTGATTTTTTTAAAAAGCTGTAGTTATTTTAAAAAAGGACTGGGAAATATATTTCCTGTTGGAAGCATAGATCACTATCCTCCCTCCCCACTCCCACCCCCCAGGGATCCATTGTATTTGACTTCAGCCTAAGACATGCTCTCCCATGTACTGTATGATGTGTTGAGAAATTTGGCACTACCTCATAGAAGTGTCTCATAGCATAATGAGCATAATGGATTGCACCTTATCAATCATGGACAGAAGCTGTTCTTCCCCTTCTCTTAATGGAATATTACACTGCTTAAATCCCAGGAGTGGCAGCAATCAAGGGCAGGGGGTGACTTTTATCACATGAGAAGACTTCACAAATAAGCACCAGTGCTATACATCTCAGATGTCTCTCATTGAGATGGAGATCCGAAATGTGGATTCATCCCTTAGAGTCTACCACATTTCCCTCCATTGAATGTATGAAGTTCTGCCTGGTTCTATGCTTCAAAGCCTCTTGATTCTTCAGAAGCAGAAGAGCTCTGTCAAATGGGTATATCCCTTCACTGCAAGAGATGTGCACGGTGTCCCTGAGCAAAATGAGCAAGAGAGGAGTGCTGCTGGATCATATGAAAAGTCTATTTCATCCAGCATTCTGTTCCCACAATGGCCAACCAGATGCCTATGGGAAGCCCACAAGCAGGGAATGGGTGTAATAGCCCTCCCACTGTTGTTCCCCAACAAATGCCTGTGATACGGGATGCAATATATAGGCAGCATGACTAGTAGCCATTGATAGACTTCTTCTCCATTAATTTGTATAATCCTTTCTCAAAGCCATCCAAGTTAGTGCCATTACTCCAACTCAGAGAGTTGGTTCTAGTGATCTCATTCCATTCCATTTCACTTTTAATTTGTATACCACCTTTCTATATTACTATACACAAGGTGATTTACAAGCTGAAAAGGTCTGTTGTGTTATGAACTGGAATGGGAAAGACAACAGGGATTTTTTGCTTGCTTTGATAATTTGGCACCTCAACCCTCTTGTAATTAGTTACCAAAATCATCCTAGCTTGCTCCCTTCCAGAAATTGGAGGATCTCTCTCTTTTTCTTTCTCTACTCTGATCCCTATATCTCTATAGACCATTCATTTCAACCTGACAAGGAGGTTTGGCTAAAGCTGTAGAGATTACTGTAAAACTGGCTGGCATGACCACTGACATAAGGCACTCCCTCTGGGTGCTGAACGGACTGCAATTCTCTCATCCCTGACAGTCCTGCCTGTGAGTCTGAGAACATGACTCAAAGCCAGAAAATTTGCAAGTCTCTGTCTTAAGGTGGAGCAAACATGAGGCAGGCCCTTAGACACTTTCTTTCAAAATGACATAACATACTGAAGCCTCAAGGTGAATCCAAAATATCAGTTCAACAGATCACACAGCACAACTAGAATGCCACTGTTTTCTGCCCCTGTCCTTCTGGTTTATCTGGACAATGGAAACTTGGCATTTCCCACATTTACTCATTGACTGCCTAGGACAGTCATGCACTCCAGATATCATTAAACTACAATTCCCATAATCTCAACCATTGACCATACTGGCTAGGGTTGTTGGGAGATGGAGTCCAATGACATCTGAATAGTGCACCTAGCCTAGATAAATGGCTGAAAAATTATCTGTTTTGTTCCTTTGTACAAGATGACACTGGAGACCAGGGGACAAAAGTTGTAAGATGCAAACCGTGTTTTCAAAGGAAGTTGCCCTGCACCAAGTCACACCATTAGCATATCGAGCCCAATATTGTCTCCTCTGACTGATGTTGGCTCATCAAGGTCTCAGAGAGAGCTGCATTTCCCAGTCCTAGTACTTGAGATCTGGAGATGCCTAGTCTGAACCTGTCATCTTTTGCACTCAAAGCATGCACTCTGTTATTGAATTATATTGCCCCCCATCATACATTTATAATTGGCTGGGCTTGTCTTCATGTTGGCTCTGTGTCACAAATATGCCAATGCAGAGGAAATACCTGCAAATTCTGAAGAAAAACTTACCACCCACACATCACCAGATACTAATATGCCAATAGACTTCTATTTAACACTTGTGCATTTGTTACATTATGCAGCACTGGTTCTAGGATAGACTGTACACAAGGTGAGCTGCAGGTAGCATTCCAGGAGACCATGATTTCTAGCCACTGATCAGCCCCTTTCTATCTGCCTAGATGTACATTAAGGAGAATCTTGCCCATATGTCCCCTCCTGGGCACTTTGTTCAGTGTCCAAGGTGCTGCTCAGCATCCAGGATGCAGCATCTGAGGTGCTGCTCCATGTTCTCCTGGAGGTGGGGAAGGGAAGCATGGTCTTCTCAATCACGGTGCCAGTGTTCTGGGCTGGTCCCCTAGGGTCCTTTCACTATATGCCTTCCAGCATCTGGTAAATATATGACTCTTCAAGGAGGTTTGTGTGAGTGTGGGATTTGGTGCTGATGGGGAGTTCCTGCTTCTGCTAAGATTGGGCAAGGTTTTTGGGGGCTGTTTTCCCCATCTCACAGCAATTTACATTATTGTATTATTTCATTTTGTTGCTGTTTTGTCTTTTGATGTTGCTTTACATGCTGTACCAACTTCAAGTTCTCTCTTAAAGGGAAAAGATGATACATTCCTTAAATGCAAGCCAGTAAAGCAGAGCAGCAACCAAGAGCAACAATAAAATGTGTGTAAACCCACTAAATGAGATCACTCTTGGATGGCAGCCATCTGCTGGGTCAATTAGTGGCCAATACTTGCCCTAAAAAAGTACCTAATGCTCTCGCAATTTGGCAAAGAAGTTGTATACTCTAACTTTCAGTACCCGTAAATTGCAACTCTGGTATGTCATCTTTCAACTTCTACTAAACTGAACACGGAACAACTTCTCACCGATAACTACAGAGATAAAGCTCTCTGTATCTAAACTACTCAGGCCTGAGGCTGCCAGCGCTTGTTCTGACAACAAGAGATCTTGTCAGCAGAAAGAAAATACACATACTAAACTGTACACTCTTACAATCACTAAATGGCATACAGTGAAAAAATAAATAGGGAAATTCTTGGAAATGCTCAACAGCTGAGGATGTGTCACAGCAGACCTACTGGAGACGGGTTTGGTGTTCTTTGCAGTCTTTCTGCAAAACATAGTGTTCTGTAGGAACATGGGATCCCGGTTTGGGCCAAGGAAGCAATTGACCCATCTAATTGATGCATTGCTTATATTGAGTGGCTTTGGCTTACTAGGGCTGCTGAGAGGAGACTTTTCCAGCTGAATTTGGAGATGCCAAGAACTGAACCCAGGACTCTCACTGAGCCACAGCCCTTCTTCCTCACAAATTGGCCATGATATAAATCTAACAGTAAATTCAGCTTAGGAACGTAGGAATGTGTCTTATACTAGACCAGCTGTCCATCTTTTTCTACTTTGATGGGTGGCAGCTCTTCAAGGTGTCAGGCAAGGCTGCACCCATCTGTTGGATTAAGTATCTGAAAATTGGGGAGGAGGGCAGCTCTGAGCTTAATGGAAGAGCCCATACAGAACATCCCAGCTTCAACCCTTGTAAAGGATGAAGTCTAATACAAAGCTGCAGCTCTTTCAACCGAGTGATGCAACAGCACAAAAAGTTAATGCTTTCTAGGCGGCATCAAAAGAAGTATAGTGTCCTGATCAAGGGAAGTCACAGTCCCACTCTATTCTGCCTTGGTCAGACCACACCTGTATCCGGTTCTGGGTGCCACAATCGAAGAAGGATATTGCCAAGCTGGAACATGTGCAGAGGAGGGTGACCAAGATGACCAAGGGACTTGAAAGCAAGCCTTATGAAGAACAGTTGAGGGAGTTGGGTATGTTTAGCCTAGAAAAGAAGAGACTGAGAGGAGATATGATGGCTGCCTTCAAATATCTAAAGGTTGTCATATGGAGGATGGAGCAAGCTTATTTTCTCCTGCTCCAGAGGGTAGGACCTGAACCAGTAGATTCCAGTGACAAGAAAGGAGATTCCGACTAAATATCAGGAAGCACTTTCTGACAGTAAGAACTGTTCGACAGTGGAACGGTCTCCCTCAGGAAGTTGTGGACTCTCCTTCCTTGGAGGTTTTCAAACAGAGGTTGGATGGCCATTTGCCATGGATGATTTAGTTGAGATTCCTGCGTTGCAGGGGGTTGGACTAGATGACCCTTTCACCTTTACAATTCTCCGATTCCCTACCTGTCAATCTAATGATCTCTCTTCTAACAAGCGCCCTTGGTACTTACAATCTTCTAATGAGACTTCACCAAATTAGCATCAGTGAGCCTTCTCTGTTATACTTCTTGAGGCCTGCCAAGTCCTTCTTGTGTTTTCATAGACTGAGTCTGCTAACATGCTTTTCTACACCGCATATCTGATATCTTTTGCCTTGCTTGCCCTGTTTTTATAAAATTTTATGGTTTGATTTTTGTAGTTGTATATTATACAGTTATTTGGAAAACTTTATATTGAAAGTTGGCTAAAAATAAATTCAATCAATACAACTAGATTTTTCTTTCTTTTTCTTAAAAAATAATAATAAACAATTTATTAAATCTATATACATGAGCATGTATTCCAAATGGTGTGCTCTGCTAAGTGCCCAAAGAAGAGCTTCTGTACATAATAATCCATAAATATTGCATGGTAGGAGTTTTCAATTTTGACCACAGTGAATTGACCCAAGTCAAGGGGGGTGGGAAAGTTAGTATCTCCCCAAGTGGAAATAACACAAAACAAAGTTATGAAAAGGATATCCAATGTGAGATTTAATTAAATTAATTCTGGAAGACCAACAGTATATCGAGTCTAGGCAGTTTGCAGGGAAGTTCTTAATATATGTGTTTAAACATAGCAATTTAAAAGGTCAAAATTTGATCAGACTCAGGGAATGAGGATCCACTTTCATCAAAGTAAAACCAGACTTCTGGCAGAGCGCATTGACTTTTCTGGATGGCATTTTTTGAACAACAGGTTGAAAGAAAGCCAAGAAGTGCTGAAGAAGAATGAGTGTAAGAAGAAGAGATCTGCATAGGATGTTAGTAGCAATAATTCAAGATACTGGTGATAGAAAATAAATTTTGCCTGGGTTGCGTTTTAACACTAAATAGCACATTATAGCCTTGGATCAGTGTACTCCAATTCCTTATACATGTTGAAAATATTAAATCTATGGTTATACCAACTGGGATTTCATAGATAGGTCCTACAAAGTGATCAAGTAGTCTAAAGAATAAATGTAAGACAGAATGTTGTCTACGTAATTTCCAGACAACATGCTTATTGACCATTCATCATGGTGAGTTTGTACACAATTTGTGGGCAGGTTAATTTGTGGGCAGATAACCTAGGGATGCTATTTATTGAGCATTCATTCTGATTCATCTGTGGGAAGGCTAAAAGACATCACATCAAGCACATAATAATAATAATAATAATAATAATAATAATAATAATAATAATAATAATAATAATAAATTATTTATACCCCTCCCATCTGGCTGGGTTTCCCCAGCCACTCTGGGCGGCTTCCAACAGAACATTAAAATACAATGTTATCTCACTTCCCCGTGCATCTTCCCCATCACTTTCCTTCTTGCAAATAATGATGATGATGATGATGTTTTTGGGGATAGTTGTAGTGGATTTGCTGTGCAAGAGCTCCAAATCAGCTTTTATTGTGCATCTGGAATTGGTTGGTATGTGGCTAAATTTCCCCCTGAAAACAGCAGCAGGCTGGAAGCCCCCCTAACCTTCCCTTTCAGAACGTGTAAGCTATGTTCATCCTTCAGTCTTTTATTATGTAGAATATTTGTGTCTTTGCATTGGAATGTCTCCTGCTGACACCTTTTCCAGATATATCTGGTTCTGCTCTTTAGGGATATACTGGAATATAGCTTAAACTCTGGATCTTTCCATATCACATTTTTGTTTGCAAAGAAGGACATCTGTTTGCCATTTGTTCCGCACCATCTGCACAGTGCTCAGGGTTCTGCATCTTTTGCAGGAATATCACTTTTAGTGGTCTCAAAACATGAGATTTTGTCACTGAGAAAATGTGATCTAATGCTGTACTTCTGAATGACATTTATTGCATATTTCAAAAATTAAATGCTTCCATCTTTCCCCAATAAAGTTTCCATGTTGAAATTTTGCACAAACCACAGGGAGGACACAAAATATGGCTTCTAGGTTTGGCAAAAAATTAATTGGGCCATAAACGTCAGATTTGTTTATTATATCTGTATGTTTTGCCTAAAGAAAAACCAACATATAAATCATTTCCCACAGGATGGTCTCTATAAACTAGAGTTGCTTGAAATAACACTTGTGCTACAAAGGTTAAGGATAGTATTATTTTTAAACCAAAAGGTAAAGCATAGGTTCTTGTGTTTGACTTTACAAGTCCCCTATAAATCCATGATTGGTCTGTTTTCCAAGCCCTTTCCTCTGGACAATCTGTGTATAAGGAGAGGTACGGTATAAAATTACTTTCCATATAACTTCACTCTCAGAACTAGGTTGCCTAATAATTGTGCAACCCTGGATCACTTCAACCTGATAGCCACAAGCATAAGTGCTCTGATTTCAAAATACATCTCCACTATTCTTTCCAGAAAGACACTGAACTGGTTGATCCACAAATTAGTGAAGATGGGTAATTACGTTTAAAAGCCATTTAATCCCACTCTGTCTTCTGAACAGATTTACTGACTGTACCTATTAATTTAAGAGAGAGATCTGGATCAGCAGTATGTATGGTTATTATGTTTAGGTGTTATATAGCAGGCATCAAAATGCAACAAGAGCCTGCAATTCTAAACACACTTACTAGTAGGACTTACTTCTGAGCAAACATAGGATGCACTGAAAATTTAGGCTGGATCTAAAAGAGGATTATGTCCATGATGTGACCAATCAGCTCGATAAAAAGCTAAAGGTTCTTCATAATAACAACAACAGTACACAGAGACTCCCTGTCTCAAACATGGAAAGCCACTGCCAGTGAGTGTAGACAGTTTTGAGCTAGAGGGACCAATGGCCTGACTCAGTATAAGGCAACTTCTTATGTTCCATGTGATCCAACTATATGGGCTTATCCACATTTCCTTGTCCCACTGCTTTCCCCCGGGGGAAACTGCCTCGGAGTTTCTCTGCCGGATTGCCATTTGTTCCGATCTATCACTATAGAGCAGGTTTTCCCTTGGAAAGGTGTGGGGCATGAGGAAAACCATTTGGACTAGCGGAAAACTGCTTGGATCCATGTTTTTTAGGCATGGCACAAGTGGAAATGTGGGCAAGCCCTAGGTGGGAAAAGTCCAGTTTCAAATGTGGGACACACAGGAGCCCAGTCCAGGTGTTCCAAGAATGTGTGAAGCCTTCATAAAGTATGGAGGGGGACACCTGAGGGAGCACACTGGCCCTGCACCCAATGACCTCTTCCACTTGCCCCAACTTTCCCCCAAACAGCAAGGTCCATGTTTAATTAGATCTATAACAAAAGACAATTTTACCAGAGCACAGCAACAACCCGTCTATGTCCAGGCTTGTTTCTGCTGGCAGGGAGATGGACAAACCATAGAATGGAGCCCCACCACACATATAAACAATCCTCAGGTTGGAGTAGGGGCTTTCTAATGACAGCTAGGAATATAACTATGATTACAGAAGGTAAGGCATGTTTTCTAAGCTCATCTGATGCCTTCTTTGGATACTTTATGATGCCAGGCAAAGTCAAGTCCTTTCGTTCCTTCCCCCCAACATCTTAGGAACCCTGTTCTTTTAAGAGATTTTAAGGTTCTGGTTTTAAAGAGCCAGCTGTGCTTGCTTTTATTGATTTTCTTTCTGCTGTGATGTGTGCTATTTTGTAGCTCTATTTTCATTGCATTTTAATAATTTTTATGGATTGCTAGCCAGAGTAATTTGATTATTGGACGGTATAGAAACATAGTTAATAAATGCAGTAAAATGAATAGTATAATTAGAAGGGATCAATAGATCACACACGTTTTGTGAGGATGTAGCTCTGAGAAGGGGCTTAAAATTCTTTAAATAAATAAATCCAACATCTTTCCTAAAACAGCATTGTTGCTGGCACGTACCTCTTTATGCATTCGTTGGAAATTTCCATGGAAGTTACTTCTCTTTGTAATTCGTTCTTCTGTTGATTTGCTCCTACAATCTGGAAAGTTTTCCTAATTTTAAAAATGATTTTACCTTCTGTAGACGAAAGCCATTTTTCTTTTCCTACTGAGGGTGAGCTCTAGTTTTTCCTGAGTGTATGCAACTTAAACTATTGTAAATTTCTACAGATTGCTACAGATAAGAAGAGGTTTGGTTCATGGTAGTGCACAGATATATGTAAAATCAAAGTAAATGGAAGTTGTATATGTATTTGATGACAGTGATAAAAATGTTCCCCTCTTGAGTTGTCAAGTTCACAAATGCACGCATAGATTCCTCATATGGCTACACTTTAATAACCATCTCTTTTTCCTATTCCACATGGCTCTAATAAATAACTCATTCTCAAATAATATATTATCCTCATAAAAAGGAGAGCTTTTTAACATAAACCCAACCCCTTTGCTTTCAGACTTCTGCTTCGTGGTTAATCATTAGTCCAGCATTCATTTTTCATGGCTGTGCTCTCAACAATAAAACTGCAAGGAAATAAACAGAATAATTAATATGATATCTGAAAATAAGCACAACTTTAAGAGAGTTCACTGGCAACAGCTGAAGACAGCTTGCTCTGCATTTTTTTTTTTTTTTACATCTAAAGACTATTTCTTCAAACAAAGTTGTTCACATGGTCAAACAAAATGAATGATGAATGGGACTGGGGTGTGAGGCTCATATGTCAGCTCTTTTGTGTAAATAGTAAACAGCTGCACCAAACGTCTTGTTCCTTGAAGGGCAATAATTGCTAGCTCAAGGTTAAGATCCCTGAAAAAGACCATTTCGGTTACCTCAGGACTGTGAAATCCCTTTCTCTGGGTGTCTACTAACACATAGAGTCATGTGTTAAGTTATGTGATACTGACAAAGTGGGCCTTAGAGCCCATATAGGAACGGTCATTAATAAAGCTGGATCTTTAGCAGGAAGCTGAATCCAATAATGGCTTCGACTAACATGGCATTCTCCAGTTTGATCAACATGTGCTCCGTCCTGCTGCCTTCAGTTGTCTTCTTTGACAAAGGTTGCTTCTGAGAGCACACCCATGATTTTCCAACCACGTAGGAAAGCTGTAGGAAATGGCTTGTAATGTGGGAGCAGTCAGAGGTACTTATTCAGCAGGGTGAACTGTGCAGAAAGCTTAAGGACATAAGAGCATACCATGGACATACCAAGGAGATACCATGCCAAGCTGTTGGTCCATCAAGTTCAGTATTGTCTACATGGAATGATGGTAGCTCTCCAGGGTTTCAGACATGGGTCTCTCCCAAACCTACCTGGAGATGCCAGGGATTGAACCTGGAACCTTCTGCATGCAAAGCAGGTATACTACCACTTAGTTACAGCCCTTCCCCAGTGATGTATTGGAAGTACTACAGATCAAGAGCACCTTGGTCATGGCTTTCCCCAAAGAATCATGGGAACAAAAGTTGGGTGAGAATGCTGATTCTCTGACAGAGATCTCCAGCTCCCTTTGCAGAGCTACTGCAGCTCCTTGCATAACCTGGAGAAAGAGCGTGACTCTTTAACCAGCCTCCAGTTAATATAAATATCAGTGAAATTTGGAAATTATGGGCTGTAAGGAAATGCATACATACCATTGAGCAGATGGTTGAATCTGTCTGTCTGGCCTGCCAAAGGCTCCCAGTGAATCCACAGGGGACGTGATCTTGTTTATTGCACTTATCTAGCCGTGTTTTAAATGTAATGGAACTTCTGGCAACTGAGAATTAGGAGACTCAGAGAAGTCTATGCAAATAAGCTGTCAAAGTAGGTTCAAACTATGCGTATTTGTTGAAACACGTCCCATTATTTTTAAGCTTGGGCATAATCAAGATATGTATCTGAATGAAAACTTTTGGGGAAGATGATAGGATCTTGGCAGAAAAGCAGCTGTCACTGTGGATTGCTTGCAGGGCTTTGGTTGTACCGATTATTCTATTTTGGTGCTGTGCAAATTGGATGCATCTTCCCACAGCCCCAGGATCAGATGGGAGACATATGACATAAAAATAAATGCCTACAGAACTGACATTACAGGGGTGTGTCTCATAGGAGCACAATTAACTCATTTGGATCACTGCAATGGACTGCATGTTGGGCTGCTTTTAAAAATGGCCCAGAAACTTCAGCTGGTCCAGTAGAGGACAGCATGATTATTAATGGGGGACTGCATGATTTGAATGGATGACACCAGTGTTTTATTCTCTGTACTGACTCCCAGTTAGGGATGGGGGAGGAATTTGGTTCAGCCCACATTTTATAGCAAGCTTACACAATTCACAATTTCTGAGATACTAGGTGAACTGAGATGCCCATATCCTTCAGAATTTGCACTTCTCTGAATTTTGTGGTGTAGTTTTCCAACCTCAAAATGTGTATATTAGGGGTGAGCTCCCATTGCTCAGTCCCAGCTCCTGCCAACCTAGCAGTTTGAAAGCATACCAGTGCAAGTAGATAAATAGGTACCGCTGCGGTGGGAAGGTAAACAGCGTTTCCGTGCGCTCTGGTTTCCGTCATAGTGTTCCATTGTGCCAGAAGCGGTTTAGTCATGCTGGCTATGACTGGACTTAACCTTCCAGGGGTCCTTTACCTTTACCTTTTTACTTATATTAGGTGAAATAAATATGCACTTAATTGTGAAAATGACATTAAAGTGCATTGTATTAGGATAATTCCTTGCTACTACTTGTACATTGGGTAAAATTGAATACAAAAGTGTTTATATTAGGAGAAATGCACACAAAAATGCTAATTTCCTTTCATTAAGGACTTAAAAATTAACAAATTCACAAACTAATTTTGAAATGTGGCAAACTGCACTTGAGATTGGGGAAAAAATGATACTGACAGATTCTTCCATTCCTATTCCCTGTCCATTTCCAGACCTAATCAAAACCTTTAATTAATTGGAATAAAGGATTCAAAGTAGGGTGAGTGAGGTGAATGCCTCAGACAAGTGATTCTGAGTGTCATGAAAGGGCTGGAAATTACTATTTAATTTATTACTGTAGCATGTTTACTCCCACACAGAGACGCTTGCAGAATTTTCTGTTTTAGGTGCCAAAAATAATTTGGCCAGGTTTGGGTATTATGACTTTGACTAGGGGTTTTCCTGTATTTCTGCTTCAGGCAACAAAATCTCTTGGGCTGGCCCTGGGCCCACTAGAACAGTGAATCTGGCCCATTGATTTGCTATTGCTTGGATAACTCATGATGAAGCTGTTATGCCTGTGTTGCCCATGCATTGTTTCCAGACACAGAAGGAGGCAATCAGGCACGGGAGAGATGGAGAGCAGCTATGAGAATAGACAGTGGTACCTGAAAACATACCTTGTCAAAAATCTTCCTTTTTGGTGCTTTTGCATGAAACAGGAATCAGGGGTGAGATATGTTTCCAGTTTGCCTGCTTCTTTTGCAATAGATGAAAAGAGGAGGTGCTGTAGGAAGATGTGTTTGGACACATTTGTGCTGGAAATTCCAGTGGTTGACTTCCAAACACTTGCATCAGTGGAAAAGCTTTTTTAAAAAGATACTTGTGCGATCTCTTATGATATGGACAAATATAATCTTACCCAGCTTTTTCATAACTTGAATACGCTTATAAGAAGGGGTAGCTAGCTTGCCTTTCCTTCTTACTATGAATACTCAGCTGTCTGTTTATTTTGTCTCACTATTTGTAACTCACAGCTTCTTAAAACAAGTTACAGTACATCCTATTGCGGGGGATAAAGGGAAATTCCAAGGCACAGTTACCACCTCTTGCTAATCCTTGCTGGCTTGCTGTCACCAGGGTTGTAAGTGTGTGTCCTCTAGTGACAAGGGTATCCAGCAGCACCCAGAAATTTCAAACCTGCTCCTTCAGGAGGCAATTGACCAATTATCAGGACTTCAGAACCACCAACCCATAGCACATTTGTCTTGCCAGGATTCAGGGTCAGTTTGTTGACCCTCATCCAGCCCACCACCCTCCCAGGTCTTGGTACAGGGCCTTGTGTTTGTTGTCCAGTTCACAGTTAGTTCCTCGGTAACTGTGTATTGGAGCAAAATATTTTATCCGAGTAGCAACCCTGAGCAAATGGGGTGATCAAATCCTGTGCTAGCTGCAGCATCCAAGTGACCTTCAACAGTAGCTCGATGTTCAGAATATTGGAATGGTAATCCCCGTTGGAGGTCGCAAACATGGATGGCTCTGCTGCAATCTACATCCAAGAGAAACAGTTGTACGAGCCCAGGCAGATGGGAAATGTGCTTCTTATTCAGCCTTCATAGACTGAGAAAGAGAGAGAGAGAGAGAGAACATCCGAAACAAATATTGCCTCTTTCGCCTCTTCAGCTGCTTTTGAAGAAGAATGATAGGCAGACTTATAGCTTTCAGTGAACAAGCCCTGCTCCAATTAAGCCATGGGGATTTTTATTTTGAGAATTTTAATTTCATCATGATTGATATGCTGCAAGATCTTACAAACACAAGCAGACAGAGAAAATGCCTCTTCTGTCATTAAATGGGGCTATGTGAGTAGATCCATTTCTGCCTTCTGCCCCGGGATACCACCAACATCTCGGTCTGCTGCTGATTCTGCTCTGTGCCTGAGAATTCCATTTATAAGTTAACAAGCGAGGGCTTGTGAGAAATTGTGACACTTCTTCCTTCCCTCTGCCTTTTATTGAATGCTGTTCTTACTCCTGAACATGCTGCCTCATTGACTGGACTAATGGCAGTGGTGTAAACAGCAGTGCTTCTTAAATCTTCTAAGTGCTCCTTATTCTAGGTCAAAGTAAATGAAACCTGGATAGGAAAATTCCACCCACATCAGCCAAGTCAAAGCAGAACAATAATTGCTAAAGTAGTTTTCCAGGCTTATAATTAGTAAGTAGAGATAAACCTCACATGTGATTAGTTGTATCACCTCTCAGAACAACTTTCATTTCCTTGACAGTCCCATAATATCAGAACTCCTCAAAACCTGGACTATATTTACCTTTGGAGCTTCTTGATACTTTATACAGGACAGGAGTGTTTGCTATGTCTACATCACTGTTACATCAATGTTTCCGGCAGAGATTTTTTTTAAAAAAGTAGATTTGTGAACTGCCCCAAGATATTTTGATGAAGGGCGGTATATATAATAAAATAGATAGACAGGCAGGCAGGCAGACAGACAGACAGATAGTAGAGATGGACAAATCTGTCAATTTCAGTTTCTCCATTTTTTCCAATCTTAAATTCAGTTCTCCACACCTGTCTGCAAAAAGATATATCTGCATTTTAGTGCAAATTCCTCCTAATGTACACATTTTTGGTACATTTTCCTTAATACAATGCATTTTTGTATGCTATATTTACTGATATGCACACTTCCTCCTAATACATGCTATTTCATGCACATTATTTGGTTGAAGAAATGTGGGTTCCCATAGATAATTGTGTTTGCATGTTGGTTTGAGGAGTACAAGTTAGATAGTTTCTTACAAAAATTCCAACAAAGTCAAATTTCTCTGCACCTCTAGCTGATGGTACAAGAGGTAGAGAATCTTCATTTTTTTAAAAGAAAAAAGTTAAAACAACAGCTATAAAATGCAACACTGGGCTGAGTAGCATTGCTGGCAATATTACCCACTAAGAAGCTATATAAAGCATTAAACAAAAAAAATTTTTTTTAAGTAGCAGATTCACATAGAGTCACTACAAGCAACTCATGTCAGTGCTGATTGAATGAGAGATAACCAGAGTCTTGTTTAAGCAAGCAGTCAGGAAAAATGCTAATTAGAAGTCATATTTCTTTCTTCCCCCGCCCCCAGATTCTTTTGACATCGGTTTGAATTGGTTGGCTGCCTTTACAGTACTTCCTATTTTGCATGCCCTAATGGGTTTCTTATACTGTTTCTCCTTAAATGCTGAGATTTAAAATGTTATTAACTTGCCCTTTAAGCTTGCAACGCCAGCACATTGAGAACCATTGAAGAAGAGCTGATACTCGTCGCCACAGTTGCACAAGAATCACGCCCTAAAAGTTCTGCATCTGCTAAGGTTTATAAAGTTTACACACTAAATTATGAAATGTCCTTGGCTTTGGTCCAGCAGTGGTTCACACAGGAGTCACTTCTGATCTCTCATATGTGCAAAACAGGATCAAGATGACTTCTTGTGAGTTTCAAATTTTGTGCCGGTCAGACATTTTCTGCTGCAAAAAACTAAAAAAAAAGAAAAAAAGTTTAATTTCCCCCCCAGCCAAGAACAGCTCAAAGGGTGATGTTCAGGAAACCTCAGAGAGTGTTTCCCCCCCTTCCTTTTTTTGCTCCAGGGAGCTACGTTATTCATGGATCATGTTTGGCAAACCCTGCTGATTCAATTGAGCAAATACTCAGACAACCTCCTGATACTTCCTGGGTGTAAATCATTCCGTTAGCCCCACATGACGGTAGGTGGGGCTGCGCTGAAGCTTGTCTGTCACTAGCATGCTGACATGGCATCACCTCAGGGTATCAACAGAGATGAGTCTTGGCACATTAGATTCCCACAGTTTACAGATAAGACCTTGTGCCATACAGAGGATTGCAGAATGCTCTGCATGCCCCCAAAGAGAACGTTTCTATTATGTGGAGGCATTGCCTATGGTAGGGACGGCTCTCCAGATATTGTTGGATGACAACTCATCTCATCCCAGACCCTGACCATTGACCATGCTGGCTGGGGTTGATGGGATCTAGAACGCAACAATAACTGGATTACCTATCCTTTCCTAGGCTCTGGTTAAGTTCATAGTGGCCAATCAGGAGAGCATGTCCTCTCCAGCTGATCCTGTATTCCAGGCACGTCTAACTCTCTTTTGTCAATCTAAGTTTGGCCTCATTGAGGGGCAGTATTTCAATATGAGTAGGAAAATGAGAGTACCCCTAAACACTTTTTTAAAAGAAAAAAAGCACTGCTAATACATATTGTATAATTTCTTTTGTGTATGGGGGCAAGCACCTCAAAAGAAACACACACACACACACACACACACACACACACACTCCATAAATAAATAAATAAACAGAATTATTTATTTAGGGAATTTCTTCACTGACATCATTAACATCTATTAATCAGAGAGATATTGACCATCAAGGGCCCTACACACAGCAGAGGGAGCCCTGTTGGTGGTTCTGTTGCTGGGTGCGACTTACTATGTTTATTTATGTCCCTACCTTTTTGAAGCCAATGTGCCAAGCAGCAGCTGAAGAAGAAGAGTTTGGATTTGATATCCCGCTTTATCACTACCTGAAGGAGTCTCAAAGCGGCTAACATTCTCCTTTCCCTTCCTCCTTTCCCTTCCCCCACAACAAACACTCTGTGAGGTGAGTGGGGCTGAGAGACTTCAGAGAAGTGTGACTAGCCCAAGGTCACCCAGCAGCTGCATGTGAAGGAGAGGAGACGCGAACCCGGTTCCCCAGATTACAAGTCTACCGCTCTTAACCATTACACTACACTGGCTCTTGCCACCCCCACCCCGCAATCTTGCAGGAGCATCTAAGAGCATGTTAAGCAAGGTGGAGAGCTTAAAAGCTCTTTCTATGGTCGGAGAACGTTTGAATGCCTTGCGCACATTTAATTTGCATGATGTCAGCTGACCGGCCACCAAGCACACAAAGCTGCAATTGCGCAAGTTGCATGTGTGTAGACATGATTGTATACATGGCTGTATACATGATTGTGGCTCTTATTTCATACAACTCTTTTAAGTTTTGGAAAAGAAGAAATCAGAATTGAGATGGTCAGCGTGAGTACCATAGTCTCTCAATATGGTAGTTGTGGATTTTGACTCAAACTTGGCTAACTTAATCTTGGAGTCTGACTTCGGGTATAAAGCAATCCTTCCCTGTCTCTCTGAAGCTCCAAATTAATTTTCTCTTGTATTTAAGGTTAGGGCTTGTCCAATCTCATGGCCCTAAATCCTGAAAACAATCAAAGGCTATCACAAAATCACAAGCCTTTGAGGTTTTCGGGGTAACAGATCTGCCACATTTGCTCCCAAAATAAGAAGACAACAAAAAAGGGAAACAACTTTATATTTATTATTATGGCAAAGCTGCTAGTGATAAATTATGGAGGGAAAAGAAAGGACTGAAGGATAATTGACTGAAAAACAAATGTCAGTCAGAGTAAACACAGCAGATTCTACTGAACCTATTTGCAAAATGTCAGAGGAGTTGTTTTCCTTCACAATATTTGTGCTGGTATAAAGGGACTGCAGTTTAATTAAATTTCCCCACTGACACTAGGTATTCCACTAGATGTCACTTTGAGATCTTGCTAAGATGAAGGACAGCATTCTGATTAAAGGATGCACTCTATCTGTCTCTGTCTCTCTTTCTCTCTGGAATGAGCCAGAGAAGCGGCAGGGGAGGGGGGAGACCACAATGGGTGGCACCCACAGCACTTGCTCAAAAATCCAAATGTGCCCATGAGCCTGAAAATTGTCTCAAGGAACTTGAATCTGAACAACTGTGACATACTGGGAGTTCTTACTGGGACTAAGACACAATCCAGCAAGGGAAAGTGCACAACAGAGAAGAACACCAGAACTGTAACTTTGCCATTAATTGCCTATGAGTAACTTACAAATATAGGGACCCAGGTGGTGCTGTGGGTTAAACCACAGAGCCTAGGGCTTGCTGATCAGAAGGTCAGCGGTTCGAATCCCTGCGACGGGGTGAGCTTCCGTTGCTCGGTCCCAGCTCCTGCCCACCTAGCAGTTCGAAAGCACGTCAAAGTGCAAGTAGATAAATAGGAATCGCTCTGGCGGGATGGTAAACGGTGTTTCCGTGTGCTGCTCTGGTTCGCCAGAAGCGGCTTTGTCATGCTGGCCACATGACATGGAAGCTGTACGCTGGCTCTCGGCCAATAAAGCAAGATGAGCGTCGCAATCCCAGAGTCGGACACGACTGGACCTAATGGTCAGGGGTCCCTTACAAATGGTTCCCAGGAGGTGTCCCGCCAAGACATCTATAAGGCCAAACCTACTTAATTAACCCAAAAGCAGCAGAACTGAGATATGTGCCTGCAGGACCATCCATCTTCAAGCATCTTGTAAGAGGATGTCCTATGGAGTTTAGCATGCTACTCATTGCCGCTATGAAAGGAAGTCTTGGGCTCACACAGAACAACTGGTCATTGATTGGTCACTTATAATTTTGCCATTGACTTACAGTAATGGTGTGTGGACCTTCCTCTATCACATAGAAAGAGCAGGGGGAGAGTATTGGTGGGTGGGAATTAGGTTACCCGGTATTGTATTTTGGAATATATTGTAAAGACTGTTGCCCTGCCCCATCTACCATGCTCTGATTGCTTGACTTCCTAGCCTTTCATGGGTTGGAGGCTGAACTTCTGTAGTGGGAAGATCAGATTTATGAATCACATAGGGAATACTGTAGTGCAGAGATTCAGCCTCCAACTCATAGAGGGCAACAGAGCTGAGTGGAGAGATGATGTCTGGGCATGGGGACTGGGGTTTTTGTGCTTACTAGTACAGCCTTGTAAAGAAGCCCACAAAAGTTACTGCCCTTCAAAGAAGCTATGAGCCTGTGTTTCCATGCTGGCTGTCAGGAGGAAAGCCCCCACCCCTCTTCAGACAGCATAGAAACACAGGATATTAGATTAGTAAAAAGAGATTAGAAAGCCTTCTACCAAGTAGATGGGTAGAGGATGACCTATTTCCACCAGCCTACTCCATTTCCATGCTGGTTGTAGAGAAAGACTTACTTGCTTCCAGTACTAACACTGAAATGAAACAAGTTGACAGGGGAGGAACAATCTGACTCTCTTCCTTCATCCTGCACACTCACCTGCATGGAATTCCTGGTTACCTCTAGTGACCAAGTAAGTTGTTAAGTTACAAGGCTGAATTGGTAGGTTTTCTAAAAGCTCTGAAAATTGCAGCTTTATGCACACTTAGTAGGGGTTAATACTGTAGAAATCAAGAAGTCAAGTGGACTTGCTTCTGTGTAAAACTGCAGAGTATCTGGTTGTACATGTCCAACAATAGTAAAAAAAATAACACCCGATTCTGAGCTTAACAAAACTCATTTCCTTCAGCTCTTTGCAGCACCTGGATAGAGAAGAAAATTCCTTTTAGTGGCTGTAAGGATATGCTACAGGGAAAAGCAGTGAAATAAAACAAGGAAGCATGCTAGCGATTAGGTTTGCATTGGGTAATGTTATTTGGGCGTTGATAAAAATGGCAGAAATAAAATTAAGTACGGTCAGCGACTTGCTCTAAGGATACTCAGAAGAGAAGAGAAGAGAGGGATAAATCTCAGCTTGCAAAGCAGAATAACGCCAATAAATGTGTCTGCGAAAGCTTGCTGCTCAGTGCAAAGGAAAAGACATTTTGGCACAGCTAGTTTCTGGGTTTGGAACAAGCTCTTCCAATACGCCTGTGCTCAGCTGTTAAAATTGCATGCAATAAACAGCTGGGCAGCTAAATGTCCAGGAAAAAAGTTTTTTTTTTATTAAAAAAAAAAGTGTAAAGAAAAGAATATGCCTGTGCATTAAACATTCTGTGTTTTTCCAGTGCCTGCCAGCACAGCCTCCCGAAAGCTCTCGCAAGCTGCATTCTGTTTGTGCAGTAAACAAGCAGCAGCTTCTGCACCTATGCACATTTGTTTACTAAACACAAGGAAACAATGGAGTTCAATTAAAAGTAGATTAGTTGCACATGTACCGAAGGAACGTGTACTTAATAGACTATGGCAAATCCGACTCCAGTTAAATCCCCAGAGAGGCTGCTGCGGCATGTCTGTCTAGGCCTCGCTGGTACGCAACCCCCCCCCCCCAACCACCGCCCCGCCAGCTACAGACTGAATGGTGATTCTGGAATATGTTAAGCTGAGCATGTAATAACGGAAGGGCAGATGTTGTGCTAGCAGTAGTTTGCTGCAACTGTGCAGATGGGGTGGTCGGTGGCCATGGGATTGGAAGCATTGTCTGATGGGTCCGTTGCCATTATTGCCTAGGCCAGCACCATATGCGTCTTTGGTCTCTCTTGTGCCAGCATTTCTTTTCAAAATCAAGGGCAATAGGGGGGAAAAGAGAGAGAGGGAGTCGGCACCTAAAGAGAAAGAGAAGCCCAGTTCTCAGGGCCCCACCAGAGCAATGTGTGGTTTTGGGCTACCATCAAAACCCTTTAAGGACCAGATTGGTAGTCAGTTGGCAAAGCTCCCCATTCTAGCCACTGATAAAGCACGTTAGGAAAACATGGCTTGAGAAACAATTGATAGCAAGCCACAAACTTATCTGTTCCCTAGAAACATTTTGCATTATAGTCGAGTTGTAATCTCACCTTTTCCTGCAAGATCTCTTTGAGGGAAGCTGGTGTTAACTGACATTCTGAAAACACATGGTAATCGCTTCAAAGGTTACTTTAAAGCAACAGGACAAAATAAAACATTCCTAATGCTTCCAATCAAATGCCGACAAACAACGGGAGGGAAAGCTCTGTTCATGAGCAAAGAACTTCAAAGTGAAGATTTTGAAATGTGAACGATAGCAGGATTTGATTGTCAGCTCAGGCTTCTGTGTGGTTTTGAACGCTTCTCTCACTCTTGTTACCTAGGAAAGAGCAGTAGACCATTGCCTGGATCCACTGGCCACTGTTGGAAGTGGACCTTGGTTTTCGTAACAGAGTTCCATAGGGTGGGATCCAGTTGGTGTCCTTGCCCTCCTGGGAAGGAGTTTTGATTCAGCAGAGGCATCTGTAATGGACAAGGATGGAAGGGGATTGCTGACAATTCTCCTTCTTCCCAAAGCCCATTGCACACTGAAAATTCATCTGCAGAAAGCTGGAGGACTCTGCAGGAGAGCGTGGGACATAGATATGGAAAGATCTGCCAATTCTGGTTTCTCATTTTTCTACTCATAAATTCTGTTTTCCACACAGTTTGCAATATTTTTTTAAGGACCTGATGAAAATCTGTCAACTTTTTAGCGTGCATTTCTCCTAATATACTCAGCTTTGTGTGCAATTTTCCCCAGTAGACACATTTTTGTATGATGTTTTTCACTAATATATGCATTTTTGTACACTTTGCTTGGCTGGAAAACTGTATTGCAAAATTTAGGAAAGTTGCAAATTTGAAAGGATGACTGTGTTTTGGTTCATCTTTTGTTTCAGAAAGTGTAAATTAAGTAGAGTCACCTTCATATGCAAACTGAATCAAATTTCTCCCCCCTCCTTGCTGGGAGCTGGCACAAAGGGCTTCATTGTTTTGTTTGTGTTTAGTCGTTTAGTCGTGTCTGACTCTTCGTGACCCCATGGACCAGAGCACGCCAGGCAATCCTGTCTTCCACTGCCTCCCGCAGTTTGGTCAGACTCATGTTGGTAGCTTCGAAAACACTGTCCAACCATCTTGTCCTCTGTCGTCCCCTTCTCCTTGTGCCCTCAATCTTTCCCAACATCAGGGTCTTTTCTCATGAGGTGGCCAAAGTATTGGAGCCTCAGCTTCAGGATCTGTCCTTCCAGTGAGCTCTCAGGGCTGATTTCCTTAAGAATGGATAGGGTTGATCTTCTTGCAGTCCATGGGACTCTCAAGAGTCTCCTCCAGCACCATAATTCAAAAGCATCAATTCTTCGGCAATCAGCCTTCTTTATGGTCCAGCTCTCACTTCTGTACATCACTACTGGGAAAACCACAGCTTTAACTATACGGGCCTTTGTTGGCAAGGTGATGTCTCTGCTTTTTAAGATGCTGTCTTGGTTTGTCATTGCTTTTCTCCCAAGAAGCAGGCGTCTTCTAATTTCGTGACTGCTGTCACCATCTGCAGTGATCATGGAACCCAAAAAAGCAAAATCTCTCACTGCCTCCATTTCTTCCCCTTGTATTTGTCAGGGCTTCAGGGGGAGCAAATGGGCAAGAATTAGACCAAGTGGATCTCTCAACTTCTTCCATTAATTGAAGGTCACCAGTTGGATTCCACACACAGTATTTTCTTTGACACATGTCCCAAGGCAACAGGATACCAAATTAAACTTGTAGTCATATATTTACTTTGATTTGTTAAAAAGTGTGGGACAATAGTCCAACCTGGAGTCCAAACTGGAGAGTAATCTCCCTTTCATCACATAATCTGCATGTATTTTTAGTTTAAGCATAATTCAGCATTGTCTAGAATAGATGTCCCACCCCATTAAAAATGTTTAAGAGTCTGCGGAATTGAGCAGAAAAACAAAAACACTCCAAAACTCTTTCCTGAGCTTTTGGCAATTTAAAAATAGACATAGCATTTGCTGAGTGAAGCCTGAAGATGGAGCTGTTGGCAAAGAATTCAAGGGAATAGTGAGACATCTATAGCTCTAGAAACACAAGTCACATTTTGTAGAAGCAAGCAAGGTAAGTTGCTTATAATGGTTACATTTGTTATAATTTCGAGAGGAAGCAAATATGTGTGGTATTACCCTAGAGTGAACAATCTCTGAGAGTAAAGGCTAGTTCACGTGGTTGTTCTGTCTCTGCTCTGCAGTGCTATTTGAAGGCACATTCACACAAGAAATGTTTCATTTGAACTGTGCTTTTCCCTTCACAGAGTTGGTTGTTCCTTGCTTTCAACATGTCTGAAAAACAACAAGCATGGACGATATTAATGGAGTTTAGGTGGCATGTCTCCTGGAACATCTCGCGAACATTTCATGGAGACAAAACTGGCCATGCCAACTGATCTAAAGATATCCCTGAATAGGATTCATAACATTTTGATGAGGATGAATGACAGCTATCAGGGTTCGTGTTTTGTAAGTACTTAGCAATGTGCTTATTCTCTGGCCCGTGTGGAAAAATGTACGACATGAGCCATGAATGACATCAGCTACCATTTTCATGGTTCTTACAGATCCAAAAGGAGTCATCCCAACTGTGAAAATTGTTGTTGCTGTCATCACATTTATTGCCTGCCCTTCACTACAAGGCCCAAGGGTGGGTTACAGCAATTTAAAATTTAGAATTAAAAACAGTGAACACAAAGTGCAGTCACAGGAATAGGGTGGGCAGCTCCTTAGTGCCAATTGACTAGGAAACATTGCAGTTATAGCAAGAAGGCAATTTTTCTGGCTTTCCTTACATGATCTGTGAATGACATTACACAATAACATATGAAGAGACCTGCTGGATCAGGCCAGTGTTGTAATAATAATAATAATAATAATAATAATAATAATAATAATAATATATTTATACCCCACCCATCTGGCTAGGTTTCCCCAGCCACTCTGGGCAGCTCCCAACAGAATATCAAAAATACGATAAAAATCAAACATTAAAAATTTCTGAGCACTTTGAATTGTGCTCGGAAACATACTGGGAGCCAATGCAGGTCTCTGGACTGGTGTTATATGGTTCCAGCGGCCACTCCCAGTCACCAGTCTAGCTGCCACATTCTCACAGTGGCCAACTAGAAGCCTACAAGAAGTCTGCATGCAGAACCTAAGTGCTATAGCACTTTCCTCTACTCTGGTTTCAAACAACTAGTATTTAGAAGCAGACTGCCTCCGACCATGGATTTGTCCTAATTCTCTTTTAGAGCCATCCAATCTGGTGTCCATCACTGCCTCCTATGGAAGCGATTCCAGCTATGTGCTGTGTGTCATATAGCTCAGTTGGTAGAGCATGAAACTCTTCATCTCAGGGTTGTGGGTTCGAGTCCAATGTTGGGCAAAAGATTCATGCATTGGTGTTGGTTGGACTAGATGACTCTTGTCATCCCTCCCAACTCTACAATTCTTATGTTTCCGTATATCTCTAGTTATCTCCCGCTTGGACTACTGCAATGCGCTCTACGTGGGGCTACCTTTGAATGTGACCCGGAAACTGCAATTAATCCAGAACGCGGCAGCTAGACTGGTGACTGGGAGTGGCCGCTGGGACCACATAACACCGGTCCTGAGAGATCTACACTGGCTCCCAGTACGTTTCCGAGCACAATTCAAAGTGTTGGTGCTGACCTTTAAAGCCCTAAACGGCCTCGGTCCTGTATACCTGAAGGAGCGTCTCCACCCCCACCGTTCAGCCCGGACACTGAGATCCAGCGCCGAGGGCCTTCTGGCAGTTCCCTCACTCCGAGAAGCGAAGCTACAGGGAACCAGGCAGAGGGCCTTCTCGGTGGTGGCGCCCGCCCTGTGGAACCCCCTCCCATCAGAGGTCAAAGCAATAAACAACCACATGACCTTTAGAAAACACCTGAAGGCAGCCCTGTTCAGGGAAGCTTTTAATCTGTGATATTTTAATGTTTTGTTTTTTAATATTTGCTGGAAGCCGCCCAGGGTGGCTGGGGAGACCCAGCCAGATGGGCGGGGTACAAATAATAAATTATTATTATTATTATTATTATTATTATTATTATTATTATTATTATTATTATATCTGTAACTTGCTTTCCCCAGTTAAAGGTAGATAGCCGTGTTGGTCTGTCATAGTCAAAACAAAATAAAAAAAAAAAAAATCCTTCCAGTAGCACCTTAGAGACCAACTAAGTTTGTTCTTGGTATGAGCTTTCGTGTGCATGCACACTTCTTCAGATACACAGAATCTGAAGAAGTGTGCATCTGTATCTGAAGAAGTGTATCTGTATCTGTATCTGAAGAAGTGTGCATGCACACGAAAGCTCATACCAAGAACAAACTTAGTTGGTCTCTAAGGTGCTACTAGAAGGAATTTTTTTTATTTTATTTTGTTTTGCTTTCCCCAGGTTGCGTTTGTTTTCCTCCCCTTCCCCTTTTATATACCTGCAAGGTAGGCTTGGTTAATATATGTATTTACCAATATGCAGCAGCACTTGTCAATAGATTGCCTGGCGGGAATCCCTTACAGACAACTGCAGCACCTGGAGACAGAAAGTCAGGTTGTGCATCCACAGCAGTAACCACTGCGAGGAGCACCATGGTGCATCTGCAGCGGCTCAACTGGACGCCTTCATCTTCCCCAGCTGCAACAAAACATGTCTCTCCCATATCAGTTTCTACAGCCACAGCAGGCGCTGTAACTCTCCAATGGTTTGACTTCACCCCCGAAGGCACACTCTTCCATTGTCTCCTGAGACAAACAGATGCTGAAGAACCACTTGTCAATAGATTGCCAGGAGCGGGGTTGCAGAATGCTCAATCCACATACCGTGTACTGGACTCAGGAAAGTCTTTTGGCATTCCTGATCCTGTCCCTGAATCGGCTGCTTCACTCTGCCCAATGGTTGGGCTGGCCCTGCTGACGCAACAGCCATATCTTACTGAGGACACATTGCTAGAGGTAAAGGTAAAGGGACCCCTGACCGTTAGGTCCAGTCGCGGACGACTCTGGGGTTGTGACGCTCATCTCGCTTTACTGGCCGAGGGAACCGGCGTACAGCTTCCGGGTCATGTGGCCAGCATGACTAAGCCGCTTCTGGCGAACCAGAGCAGAGCACGGAAATGCTGTTTACCTTCCCGCCAGAGCGGTACCTATTTATCTACTTGCACTTTGACATGCTTTCAAACTGCTAGGTTGGCAGGAGCAGGGACCGAGCAACGGGAGCTCACCCTGTCGCAGGGATTCAAACCGCCGACCTTCTGATCAGCAAGCCCTAGGCTCTGTGGTTTAGACGCAGTGCTAGATATGTGCTAAATCTTAATCTTTATTCCAAAGCATAGGCAGCTGGCACCTTGCCATTAAATATGCATATCCGCACCACTGTCAATCTTGTCTTAGTGGAGGATGTATAATTTACACATAATTTCAGTTTGTTGGTAGCATTGCTCTGATCAAACACATCTTAAAATTAATATAATAACAATTAGGGGGGAAACAAATCTAAGCTGTCCTCAGGGCCATTTGGAATAAACAGGCTCAACATCTCACTTCCAAACCTTGAACGGTGGAGCTCACTGAACTGCAAACTAGAGTATTTTTGCCACCGCCATAAAGAACTGGGTCATATTGTAATATCTTCTTCAAAAGTCATTGACTGCTAACTTCTTAGCCATTTAATATTGGAACAGTGCCATACATCTGAATGGGGCAACTGGAGATGGCAGCTTTCAGGATTATGGCGTTTTTATTCTCCCCACCAGTGTTACTATGAGGGCAAATGCACATCAGACCTACTCATTACTCTGTGCCTGCAACATCAATGGGCAAAGGGGCAAGTGAACCATTGCAGTCCGTGTAGCCGGATGAGAAACCCCAATTTAGTGAGAGACTCTATCAAGCTGAATGCACATGATGCTGTATCTTAAATATAAAATTAAAAAGTAGGCTCGCCCGTGACCTTCATTACATATCTTTAGGTGCCAGGTGAAAACATTTCTATTCAACTAGGGCTGATTAACATGTGTCTGTGGAAGTGGGGGTTATTGGTTTGTTTTGCTATGGTTTTATGATGTTTATTTGTCTTTTGATTTTGTATTTTTATGTTGTGAACTGCTGTGGGATCTTTGGATGAAGGCTGATATACAACACACACACACCACATAATAATTAAAAAATATATTTTAAGCTGTTTTGAGAATCTGAAGAAGTGTGCATGCACACGAAAGCTTACACCAAAAAAAAAACTTAGTTGGTCTCTAAGGTGCTACTGGAAGGATTTTTTTTCATTTTTTATTTTGTTTCGACTACGGCAGACCAACTACCTGTAATTGAGAATCTTGGTTAGTAGGTGGGGGGATACATTTCCCTAGTTAATTAATCAGGGTGCAATCCACACCCACCCTGGTAGGGTTTTGTGGAGTCACCACTGCATACACAGCCCAGCTACTTATGGGAGCTGTGGTGGAAGATATTGAGCAGGATGATTGGGTCTGATCCCATCTCCAGGCTGGTGCAGTGATTTGAGTCCAGATTGGGCCCAGTGCATCTGTGTGATGCTGCTCAGATCAGGCCCAATGCCAGTTCAGCCCCACCTCTTGCCTATTGCAATGCCCTGTTTGGGGGCATTTTTGCTGGCCAATGCTGGCAGAGAACCCACCAGCTTTCCTTCTGCCCTTACGTTCTGTGGCTCTTGGTTGCCAGATGAGGGGGGGAGAGCTGACCAAAGGGAACTTTGCTCTGTACAACCCCCCACCCCAGTGTGTGTGTGAGTCGGGGTTTTGGATTGCTCTGGCCACCAGTTTATGCCTTTCATGTATGAAACAGCCACACAAAATGAAACTCTCTAGACAGAGCTTCTGTAATATCTGGCGTCAACTCAGACACAATGGGTGGATTGCCAGTTCCTGTAAGCAGAATTCCACTCATTGGATGCTGTCTGCCTGCAGCCCCCTGTGTCCTCTTCACATCCTTCACTAGAATATATTCTTTTTCAAAAGCCTAACGAGAATTTTGGCCAGTTCTTGCGGAGATAAAAAGCTGTGCTTTGTTTAAAAGAGAACAATGTGGCTCCAGCCATTCATTCGAGGGCAAAGACCACCACATACGTATTGCCTGAAGGTATTCAACATATTACTTATTTGGGATGGATTACCTTGTCAAACTATAAACCATCACTGTCTTTTACAGTGTACTGCAAGTTTAGAGTTTTCAATAAATCAAAGTTCTCTCTCTCTCTCTCTCTCTCTCTCTCTCTCACACACACACACACACACACACACGCACACACACACACACACACACACACACTCTATTTTCTGCCTTATAGGTCAGTTTTAATTAAGACATTTTAATCAAGTTCCAGGTCTGGTAGCGTAAGAATTAATCTTGGCAGTATTTTTGAATATAAACAAGCTGTCTGCTTTGTTTTTTTCAATTTAGGTTTTAAAGAGCAAAGCATAAATAACATAAAAGATCATCAACTCCACCTCTAATTATGAGGCTTGACTAATTATGAAAGTTTTACAAAGTTTTTTCCCCCCTTTACCCCAAAATTAATAATTGCAAACACATCCACAGGCATTTTCAAGAAGGCCAGAGACAGGACAAGGGACCAATAAATGGATAACAAAGAAATCATTTATTAAGCCAGTGCACCAAAATTAGAACTGATATGGATCTTCATTCCAATACCTCCAAATTCTTAATCAAAATATTTCTTTGTGAATTTTAATGTGAAATATTCTCTGTGCTTGGATATTCTCCAGTTGTTGTCCAAATATTGCCTATGGCCTGGTTTGCATATCAGTCTTGACCCAAACCATGGCTAAGTGTGAATGAGCAAGGATGTGAGGATGCAGAGTGAACATTTTGGCTGCTTTGCTCGTTCCCAGGTCTGGCCGCTGCTGGGCAACCCAGAGCCCAATCATGGCTCGGCTACATGCTATGTGGGAATCCAAGCTCATGATCTTTCTTGGTTCAGATGGACCATGGAGTTGTAGTCAAGGTTTGATCTTGGCTGACTGCTCATAGTTACTTTGCGGGAGATGTAACATGATCCTGGGTCCAGGCATTCTTCTAAATCAAAGTATAGCTTAGTTCAGGATAGCGTGACAGCAGCAGGAATAGGGGAGTAGTGGTGGAAGGGACATTTTATCATATGTGGTGGACTTGTCCAAGGATAAAGGCTTTCTGGGAAAAGATATATAATGAAATGAAAAAAGTGTTGAAAAACACATTTATTAAAAAAACCAGAGGCCTTTTTACTTGGAATGGTGAACCAAGAAATCCCTAAGGAAGATCACATCTTTTTTATGTATGCCACAACAGCAGCTAGGATTTTGATTGCAAGATACTGGAAGACACAGGATTTACCAACGATAGAAGAATGGCAGATGAAAATGATGGATTATATGGAACTCGCCGAACTGACAGGAAAACTCCGCGACCAGAGGGAGGAGACGGTGGGAAAAGACTGGAAAAAATTTAAAGTATATTTAAAGAACTATTGTAAGATTTAAAGAATGAAAAAAGTTGGAAGAAATGACAGCTTACAGAGTAGAAAAATAGGTTTAAGTAATATAGATATATGATTTTAGGTTAAGATTATTACAAGAAAAGGATATAAGTGACAATAATAAAGAATATTTAAAGATGGCAAGAAATTACTAAAGATGATTGACAATGAAACGCAGCAGGGGAGAAATGAGGAAGTCACCCCAATATGATTAGATATAAGGAATGGGAAATTATGATGTATGTTTGTGTTTTTGAATTTTGTATTGTGTTTTTTGTACTATGTATTATGTATGTTGTTAGGTTTTCTTTTTTGTTGTCTTTTTCTGTTTAAAACCCAATAAATATTACCGTATTATTATTATTACTTTTAAAAAAGGAATAGGGGAGGAGTGAAACGGCTGGTTGTTCACTCTGTCGTCCCACATGCTTTCCTGTTCACCTGAAGGTCATGTTCACTTCAGAAGATATTTTACAATTCACAGCTGATTAGATGCCCCATGTGAAGTGTGCCAGAATCAAAATATTCAAGATATACCAAGAAAGATTTAGTTACAGGTAGGTGGTCTGTCATAGTCAAAACAAAATAACAAATAAAAAAATTCCTTCCAGTAGCACCTTAGAGACCAACTAAGTTTGTTCTTGGTATGAGCTTTCGTGTGCATGCACACTTCTTCAGATACACTGAAGCAGAAGTCACCAGAAAGATTTGTATTTTTTAAATCTGGGAGTTTAAAATTTCATGCTCAAAATGTGAATGCGAATTTTGCTTAGAAAACGTCTCATTTAAAAACAAAAGGCAAACTGGGAAGTTGCTGAATTTCAAATAGGAGAAAAAGTTAGCAAACAGCAAATATCTACCTTAGACCCAACACAGCCCTAGCTTATGCATTCCAGTTTGTCTTGATGGACATCATCTGCCCTTCGTGTGTTCTGTACTGTAGAAATATGCAGACTCCAGTAAGTATCCAGTGAGAGAGAAGAAGTTGTTTTAGCTGATTTAATATAAGTACAGGAAAAGGATTGCTTTAAGCGAATAAGAAGTATCTGCATCGGGCCCATCTCCAGAGAGGGTGTGTGCCTTGCTTCTATGGCTATCGCCAAGAGGAAGGAGAAGCCTCTTATACCTGTAGCACAGAGAGACGATACTTTAATTCAGTGAAAACTGGGACTTTCCTAATCCCTGTTCTGATTAAGTGGGATTTTAAAGAGCTCTAGTTCGCAAGGCATAGTTCTTTTCCTTCCACACAGGATTCACTAGTATCCATTCTCTGTCGTTCAAAAGGGAAATTAAGCCTTGCTAGCCTGAAGGGAGAATCGAAGCCATGCTAGAGATATGCAGGAAGCGGCCTTGAGTTAACTTTTCCATTATATTGAGACTAAATTTATGAACATAGGTTTCCACATATTTTTCAGATTTCCAGGGCTATGCTTTGTTATTAAGGAGCGGCCTTTTGATTAACTCGGCTTCTTCATTTGTAGCCAGTGTTAAATTTATTGGCCTGATTTTTCATCTGAAGTGTTTATCAGTTGTCTTTTATGGTTGTCTTTTTAATAATAATAATAATAATAATAATAATAATAATAATAATAATGCTGTTTTTTAAACATATTAATTAGATTGCAAGCTGCCATAGGCATTTCTTTTGAAAGGAAGGATAAAAATCTTTTGAAGGAAACAAATAAAACAAACAATATCCGGAGATCCTATACTTTTATAGAGATAGTTTTGTTGATGGATGCAAAACTGTCCAGAAATAAAGTGATAAAGGAAGCAACTTTCCCCTAAAATGTAATTTTTCTTTTCTTTATCGCATGCTTTACAGACTACCGTACATCTTCCAAAAAGAGCTATGTCCATTTTTGAGACTATTCTTCAGCAGCAAGGTTAGTTCTGCCCCCTTTCATAACATGAGGACGTATCAGCACAGAAAATGTCCAGTAGGAATAAAAATCTGGAATGGTGTAAAAGGATCAGTCATTTTGGGTTCTCTCCATTTCCCGTTTTTTCAATCAAAAATTCAGTTCTCCACATATCTGCAATTTGCAAATTATTATTTTTTACATCCTCATAAAATTCTTCAGCATTTTAGGGCAAATGTCTTCTAATAAATATATTTTTCAATGCAGTTTTGACTAATGTGCACACTGCAAGCAACTTCTCCTAGAACTATGCATTTTTGTATATTATATTCTGTAATATATTCATTTTTTGTAAACATTGGTTGGAGAACCGCATTGCAAAAAATTGGATAAGTGCAAATTTTGAAGGATGTCCGTCTTTCAGTTCTCATATTGTTTCTGGAACATGCAAATTTGATAAATGTGAACTGAATTGATTCCTCCCCCATCCCTACTCTGGAGGAAAATGGGGTTGCTACCATGGAAGAGGACCTTTAGCTTAAGGTAAACTTTGTGCTATAGCTTCTTGGCCTTTTGGCTGAGATCAAGGTTAATTTGTGCTACTGCTAAAATAACTGAATGTTATGTCTAATAAGTCAAAGATGGGAGTTCACAGTGGTGTCAGGGCCAATGGCTGGCACAAATTATTCCACAATTGTTCATAACACAGGGTCTACGAAAACATTTGTAGATGCTGACCTCCATCTCAGCATGCTATTTCCACTGACATCTGACCCTCAGGGCACTTATACAAGCTACAGTGATTCCTTTGGGTTGCTACATCCATTTTTTTTTTTAGCTTTTCTAATGCAGCATCATAAGAAAAAGCAAAACACACTTAGGCTCCCACACAGATAATTTACACAGAACATTTTGGTGGGTACTTCTGTACATGTTAGAATACCACGAAAAGCACATGCCAAAATGTAGTTGTCTCCCAAAATTGATGTAACATCTGCAACCCACCAGAAGGCATTTGAAGTAAACCTGTGATTACAAATATAGAATACTCTGGAAAATGAATGATTTAATGCTATTAATGGCTACAAGCCAAAATGGCTGTGTTCTACCTCCACTGCCAGATTCTTCACTCTAAGTTTGAGCGTAATATCTAATCCTATCATGGCACCCAGCTATACCAATACCAATACTGGCTGAAAGCCTGAAAGCACTTTTCATGAATTGCCCTGTTGAAACCTATAGGTATTATATTTAATACTTATGCAATGGTTTCATGACTGTGGCCATTTGGGGCATGTTGAGGCTGCTGCATTCCTTTGTCATTAGTCTTAAGTGTGGGATGCTCTTCTGGGTAGATTAACATTTCTAATCCTTTGATTGAATAATATTAGTAAGACTCAGAATCCATACTCTCCAACATTTCTCCAAATAGGGACATTCCATTCCATAATGATAATTTTACTATTTATACCCCTCACGTCTTACTGGGTTGCCCCAGCCACTCTGGGCAGCTTCCCACATATATAAAAACACAATAAAACATTAAACATAAAAAAACCTTCCCTATACAGGATTGCCTTCAGATGGCTCAGGGGTCAGATAACTCCATATCCTCCAACATTTCTCCAATGAAAATAGGGACGTCCTACGGAAAAGCGGGACATTCTGGGATGAAATCAGAAACCGGGACGGCTTCTCTGAATCAGGGACGTCCCCAGAAAATAGGGACACTTGGAGCGTCTGAGAATTAGTTCATAATTCTACTGACAAGGAAGAGGATGAATTCTCCTACTCAATAATGCTAGAGCAGGCATCCCCAAACTGCGGCCCTCCAGATGTTTTGGCCTACAACTCCCATGATCCCTAGCTAACAGGACCAGTGGTCAAGGATGATGGGAATTGTAGTCCAAAACATCTGGAGGGCCGAAGTTTGGGGATGCCTGTACTAGAGCAATGTATTTTACAGCCTATAAACTAGATAAAATTGTGTTGATCTCTTGATTAATCTGCAGGTGAAACATTGTATCCTGTGTATCTGAAGAAGTGTGCATGCACACGAAAGCTCATACCAAGAACAAACTTAGTTGGTCTCTAAGGTGCTACTGGAAGGAATTTTTTTATTTTTTATTTTGTTTTGATTGTATCCTAAGTTTGGGAAGTTGGAAAGGCCATAGGCTGTGAAGAAAGTCTTAGGGAAGGCCTGTAGCTCTGTGGTAGAGCATCTGCCTTGCCTACAGAAAGACCCAAATTCAATTCCTGGCATATTCAGGTGGGGCTGGTGAAAGCCCTGCTTGAAACCCTGGAGGACTTCTGCTAGTCAGTGTGAATACTGAGCCAGATGGACCAGTCCACTGACAGCTTCCTATGTTGAGTTTGTGGTGGGTCATAATTAGAATTGTATTAATTCTAACTCCTCCTCCTCTGGAAATACTATTTTGGGACACTTACCAAGTTATAGCACACTTCCTGTGCTCCTGTGCTGACTGACACTGAAAGCTCACTGTTCATAGATTTGTAAAAGGTTCACTCTTCATCAACATTTAGGCCATTGCCTAAACATCAGTCAGAAGGCAAATTTGCACATAGATATTAATTTGTTGATGACTGTATCATCAAGTGATGACATGTACATGTGAACAGGCCACAAAAGATAGAACACAGTCACTTTCCTGTCACACCAAATGCAATGCTTCTCAATGGAGTTAGTTCAGACGATCAGATGCCAGGAGTGCAGGAATCATGTTTAGAGAAATGAAATTGCAGATGTGAAGCAAGTCCCCACTACACACATATTTCTGTAACTGCATTCTGGAGATTGTCCATTTTCCCATTTACATATGCTGGGAAGATCGAATTTTCACATATGAAATAAGAAATTTGTTCAAGAGCCTTGGTCTTAAAAAAAAGAAGCAAAACAGTGTATAGTATAAAAGGTAAAGGGACCCCTGACCACTAGGTCCATGTCAATAAACTAGTTGATGTGTTTTTATAGGGACTAGACCAGATATTACAAAATCTTTTTGCATGGAGTAGCTCAAGTGGGCTTGTGGATATAGTCATATGGAGGATGTAACTCATAGAACCACCACTTCAAGGCAAGTAGACTAAAGTGATAGCTTTATCTGCATGGACCAGGCACAATGCCCTTTACATGATTGTGTTAGTGTGCTCCCCATGGACTGATTTACTACAGAATGAGTCCTAATACAGCATTGACATAGTACAGTGATGGGGAACCTGTGGTCCTTCAATTGTGGTGGTCCTTCAACCCCAGTCAGCACAGCCAATGGTTACGGGTGATGAGTGTTGCACTTCAACACCTTCTGGAGGGCTCTCATCCCTGGCATGGGATATATCTTTAGACAATGTGGAGAATAAAGAAGGTGGCAGCTTTATTGCTCCTATCAGTAATAATAGCTGAGAGCTGACCTTGCGGTGGTGATATGCTTTATCTGTGAAATTTCAGGACAGGATGAGCCAATGTATGTCTGCACTTTCCAGGAAGGCGCTGCTTAACCCCAAACAAAACGTTTGCCAGCTCATCCCACAGTTCTGCAGACTTAGAGACGAAAGCTTAACTATTCTTAAATGGAAAAACCAACTTCATACAATAGTGGTTAGGACAATCCAGGAAGAAAGAAAAGGGAACAATGAACGTACTCATCTTCTATTCAATTCTTAGAATGACATGCACTGGAATTTCTCATAACTGATCCCTTGCAAACAGCACGGCTTTTTGGAGTCAAGATATGAAAAAATAGTTAAGGTGCTTATACAAGCATGGAGTGCTTATACATGCCTTATACAAGCATGGAGTTATATAGGAAAAGAATACAGCTCAATGTCATTTTAGCAAACAAATTAGAATGTGATAACACTCTAGGACTCTGCAAATCTGCAAATGTTCATGATTTCTTAGTGCAATGAAGAATAGTGGAAACATGTAATTATGAGCTGATATTGTTAACTGGAAAATCGCAAGGTCTGATAGCAGTGCTGACTCAAAAGAATGGGATTTATGAATAATTTTGATCCCCATGAAATGCTTTTTCCTGCAGTGTTAGGCATTTTCAGAAGCTTTTATGCACTATCACCAACAACTATGATAATCAAAACAAAATAAAAAATAAAAAAATTCCTTCCAGTAGCACCTTAGAGACCAACTAAGAAGTGTGCATGCACACGAAAGCTCATACCAAGAACAAACTTAGTTGGTCTCTAAGGTGCTACTGGAAGGAATTTTTTATATTTTTTATTTTGTTTTGACTATGACAGACCTACACGAATACCTACCTGTAACTGGAACTATTATAATACAAATGATATCTGAAACAATATGTTGCAGTGTGAAATGATCCCATTCAGGGTTCCAGCCAGCCTGGCAGCCAGATTCCATTCCAACTCACCTCAGTTTTCTGTTTCTCTTTTCCAACGGAGATTCATTATTTCATGACTATTGAACATGGTCAGTCCTCACTTACCTTTCTGTTCTTCCTGCTGTACGGTTTGCATTCATCTCATGCTCTGACTAGCAGATTGTCTGAATGGCTCTGCACTTCCAGATTCAATCTTGACTCTTTCCTCTTTTTTCCTCCATGAGACAAAATATATATGAAGTCTTACTGTTTCTGTTTTGGTCCTCCCCCCCCTTCTCCCCCCCCCCGCCATCTGAGGGTGTAATTTCTCAAGCTTTTTCTTATTCTGCAAATCTCAAGTTTCCTTCTAGCATGTTAATATTATTACCCTCCCTCTTCTTTCTGGGTGCTTCTGTTTCACCTACAGAATGACAAGCATGCATACCTGAACTTCACTATTAATTGGAAAGATTGGGAAATTGTGCAATTTTGCCGATGTGTGTGAAGGGACAATTAGCACTAACCAAATAAAAAGCCAATATTAGTGTGTTTGCTCTGGAACAATGGGGGTTACAAATTTATTATTATTTTATAACACATAGAACAGTTTAAGAATTATAATAAAAAAGCAATGGCTTTTGCAGGTTGACATGTTGCTTCAGAAATATACTGCATTACACAAGCTAATTCACCCATGTTGCCTGGACCATGCATGGCTACAATTGCAGAGATTGCAAGGGGGCGTCCTAGAGGTGAAGAGTTGCTTTATATGGAAATAAGAGGTTGAGCTGTAGGGCTTTACTATGGGGAAAAGATGTGGAATCAGGAAGGAAAAATCTTTAGTTTTCCCAATCTTGCAGAGCTTTAGCTTTCCTGATCTTGGCAAAAAGCCTTGGCAAAAAGTTTCCTCATAGTAACCTAGAGATGCACCACCATGTATGGACCAGGTATCTGCAGGCGATGTATTAATGGTTCTGTCCTTTCTATTTTAACCTTGGGAAAATATTCTGCTTTTAGAAAGATATCGGTGGCTGTCTCTGCCCAGAGGAATCCTAACTAGTTCAGAGGAAAATAACAGACATGGTTCAGAGGCAGGAAAAGTGGAAGGAAGGAAGCCAGGAAGGATCTAGCTAAAGTTTAGAGAGAGAAGAGCCAATGTCTTTTAAAAATATATATATTTTTGTTACAAAATTACAAAAATAAGTAACAATAACTCTGGAGAGAGAAAATTCATCATGTAGTGTAATATTATACATAGTCAAGTTCAAAGTTATAAGCCAATTTTCACAAAGGAATACAGCATATGAAAAAATGGTTTGGAACTGGCTCCTTGTGTATGTATTTGCATGTGTACATATATATAGAATAATATAGTTTACTACAGTATAATATACTTTATATATGAACAAAACAGTGATACAATTGTGAATCCAGTTATAGTAAACACCTATCGTGCAACCTCACCTTGAATTTGAAATGTCTTTTTCACAAAGGATCTTGGCTTGGACCTGAGTGCCATTGCAAAACAAAAGGAAAACAAATTATGCAGCTTCACAAAGCATGTCAAAAGACACAATGACGGACTCACTCTTTAACAGCCATTTGCACCTGTATGGATTTCTATTTACGGTGCATCTGTTTGCAAAACGTAAGCCTGCCATCACACTTTACATTTTTAGGTGCACATAGAAAACATTTTAGTTCTTGAGTATGAAAAAGTCTATATGTGAAGTAGCCTTTATTTGTTCCCAGCTTTAGTCAAAGAAGAATAGGCTAAACTATCTTGTATATCAGTTATTTGTTTTTGTCGTTAACACTGTTCTCAAGCCTTCACGGAAGTTGCATGCTACAAGTCTGTTATTTTAATTATCACGTTTCCATTTTTCACCAGTTTGCTCAAGCGTAATACAATAAAACGTTTATGAATGGGGCAGATGAGTGAACACTGACCGCATAATCATAAACAGTGGGTGATTCATACTGGGTAGACACAAAATTAAGCTTATCAGGGGGACTACTCCCAGGAGGTATCTCGTTGTCAGACAATTGGCTTTTCAGTAAGTATGATTTCTTTACCAGAGCTGCGCCTTCCTGTCATGCCAAGGCAGGTAGATCTAATCATTCTCGTTCATAGTGGTTAGGAAACCTGATGGAATAATCCATCCTGAATATTCTTCTCCAGCTCTGTATACATTTGGGAGAGCAAAAAAAAAAATCCTTGCTGTAGCAGGCCAAGATCCATCAAGACCAATAGCATTTCCTCTCCACCTGTGGAAAGTGTGAGGCTGTCATGTCTACCATCCAGGATCGGCCTTATCATCAGGCAAATGGAGGTGGCCACCTCAGGAAAACCTAGCAGCTTCCCCACCCCCTGCAAATTCCCAACATGGCCACACAAGTAATTCCTCCTAGGTAGATGTGGTCCACCCTGCTGGAAAATGTGATGGTGAGGACAAAGCATGCACAAAACCAAAGGATATATACTGGGCCTTACAGCAAATGTTCAGTGTTGGCCTCATTTCACTTTTTTTGGTGTTTCATTTTGGCTCACATATCTTCAATGCCATGGAAAGAGGCAGCAGGTGGCATGGAAATGTAGATAAGTGTTCATCAACCTCAGGTCCCCAGATGTTGTTAAGCTACAACTCATACCAACCCCAGCCAATAGTCAGGATCCAGGGATGATGGGAGCTGTAGTCCAATGGCATCTAGGGATAGGTTGAAGAACATCGGTGTATATTATATTTGATCTATCTTCTGATATGAAATGAAATATTCAGGGGTTCTATGAACCTTGATGGAAGGGATCACCATTTGCTGCTCAGTCTCAGGCAGCAAAATGTCTTAGGCCAGTGCTGCTATCATCTCTGAAAGTTTGTTGATCAGTCCTTGAGGCATTCAGCTGTCCTATTTTTTTACACCTTGAATTGCAAGAAGGCCTTCTTGGTGCCCACAGCTGGAGATCTACAAAGGTGAAGGCTGCTAACCAGGCTTGTATTGTGGCCTGCCAGGTACCTGACTTGGTTCTTGCAATTCCATTAATGTTACCAAAACAGGAGAATTAATATCCCACCTTTATTCCAATGAACTCGGGGCAGCATACAACCCTAGAAAAGGCTGGGGGTTGGCCACTGGCGGAGGAAAAGGAGTGGGGGGGAGCGCACCACCCCTGGCAGCGTGACCCGGCAGGGTGCCATCACGGCTGCTCCCCGCCCGCACTGGGCATCCCACCCCCAGGACACGCGCCAGCCCCGCCCCCGCCTGCTCTCTGCCCCCCGGTGCCGGAGCATGAAGCTCCACCACTGGGGTTGGCATAACTAGAGGTCACAGCCCACCTACTGAGGTGAAGCCCAGTGAAGGAGATTATAATATGCTAGGTGCCTTTGCATCACATACAACCAATCCAATCAGGCTAGTGATTATGCCACTGGGGGCAATTTTGTGCAACTACCGGTAATAACAAGGGCAAGTGATGATGTTAGGGAAAATACTAGAAAGTCCCTTAGTACCACGTTTGGTTGTCTGGGACGAACAGCTGGTCCAGATACCAGTCAGCTCTATTAAGTGGTGTTTCTTAGCATTGCAATGGAGTCGATAACCTCCCACTTTGTCAGTGCAGTTAGTCAGGAAAATAGTTGAAAAAGGGGTGACATTTTTCTACTCATTAGATGACAATTATTTATGATACATTCCATGAATTCACTGTTACATGTTTTAATATATTTCATTGAGGTTTATATTAATAGAACATGCTAATGAAAAGGTATAAGAGTTATGGTTTTTTATATTCAAAACATATCTCTTCCCCCTGACACACATTTCTAGGCCATCTATTTATGGTCTATCTAGAAAAGGAAATGAGAAGGCAAACCCAGTGCTAAGGGTGAGATGTATTAAAATGCAAATGATGAGTCCCATTTTGATCAGCGGCTGTAGTTTGTGTTGGATAAAAAGGCACCCAAGCAGTTTCCCCTTTGCTACTGTGACGGGTCACTGTTTCTAATCTCAGGGTCATGTCCATGTTCTACTCTTCATAATTGCTTAGGCTGACATCTATCTTGACCTTTATTTACTTTGCCCAACTAAGGCACTGGGGGGTAAGGAGGTCACATAAGCAAGAAGTATCACAGAACGTAATGAGAGTAAAAGAAGGAGGAATCAAACTCCTTTAGCATTTGGTGCAGGTATTTGCACAATGTGCTGCAGCTTAATATTTTAACCCCTTCACAGCACAAACAATTCCCATGTTTTCTTGGGACTCAAAAGAGCTCTGCCCTCTTTTTTAAAAAAAAAAAAAAAAAAATCAGGGATGGGGAAGTTGCAGCCTTTTAATTCTGGCTGGGACTACAACTCCCATCATTCCTGCTACTGGCTACGGCGGATGGAAGTTGAAGTCCAACAACACCTGGAGGTCTCCAGGTCCCACAACTTGGTTTTAAATAGTAGAGACATTTGGTCTTGTATACAGGTTCCATTCACTACAGTGAGGCTGGCGCAGGAGACATTCATACTGACGCCATACCTCTGGGTCTATAAATTACTATGAAACAATCGCAACATTTTATGTTATTAGAAATGACTGGTAGCAAATGAGCCAACAATGCACCTGTTTGTTTGTTTTTTTAATCTCCCCATGCCCCCCAAATGGTTTCTGTTTCTTGTTAAAGGCATCCCCATTTCCATTGCTGTTCTTTATTCATCTGCATATTTAGGGTTTCGTTTTTGACATTTACTAGACATAATTTTCAGCCAACAGAGTCTTGGAGGATTTCTTCCTCATGGTATTTATTGCTTCTCCCTGTGTTAATTATTGTGTACTTAAACACCCAAATCTAATCTCACAGACAAATATAATAGAGAGATTCACGGAGGCTACTAGCCCTGAAGCCAATGCTCTGCTTTGATGATCTGAAGGGGAGCGTGCCCTTGAGCTTGGGTCCTGCTTGTGGGCTTCCCATAGGCCACTGTGAGAACAGGATGTTGGATTAGATGGGCCATTGGTCTGATTCAACAGACTGTTCTTATATTCTTTTGTCAACATGGGAATGGCCAGAAGCCACAACCTTGCTACCTTCTTCACAAAAGGAGGAGAAAAGCTGGAGAGGGCTTTTAACTATAGGATAAAAGGTAAAGTTAAAGGTACCCCTGACCATTTGGTCCAGTCGCGGACGACTCTGGGGTTGCGGCGCTCATCTCGCTCTACAGGCCGAGGGAGCCGGCGTACAGCTTCCAGGTCATGTGGCCAGCATGACAAAGCCGCTTCTGGCAAATCAGAGCAGCGCACAGAAATGCCGTTTACCTTCCCTCCAGAGCGGTACCTATTTATCTACTTGCACTTTGACGTGCTTTCGAACTGCTAGGTTGGCAGGAGCAGGGCCCGAGCAACGGGAGCTCACCCCATCGCAGGGATTCAAACGCCAACCTTCTGATCGGCAAGCCCAAGAGGCTCAGTGGTTTAGACCATAGTGCCACTCACGTCCCTCAAGTATAGGATAGCCCCCTCTTTAGATATCATAATTTTGTTGTTGTCTTCAGCTACCTTATTGACCTCTATTTCCATCTCTTCCTTTTTTTGCCAGCACGATAAACTTTCCCAGGCATGCAGCTTTGGTTGCTGATAAATGGGGTGGGGTGGGGGGGGAAATTAATAGATGTCTCAGCTTCCCACTGAGAATTGGCTTCCCAACCAATGTGGGCAGCAGTTACTCATATAACTTGTCTGGAGGAATTCATTCTCAAACAACTGATGGCTTTGCTCTCCTTATGCAATATGCTCATTGCCCTGATGATGTTATGGCTTCATGGGTGGTGCTATCAGACTACTGTCAGAAAAATAGTTCTTCAATGAAATCATTGCTACTAGGAAGAAAAACTGGTTCACCTGATAAATAAAAAGTGGAATTACCATACAGCATCTATCAGCGTCTCTGACTCTTGTGGTAAGGAATAGATACCAGGGTAGGATTAGCAATGAGATGTGTGGTATCTTACTCTGACACAACTAAAATACAAAGACCAATTAAAAGCAACTGTATGCAAAACCATCACAAAGATAAAAAATCTGGACCTCATTGGCTTTGGTTAATTTGGTTGAAATTTTATGACTGAATATTCTATTGCAGTTACCCACCTTTCTTGTCTTGAGTCTTCTTGAGTGTGTTGGCAAAGCAACTATACACAAAGTCATCACTAAATTGCATGTTGGGATAGGCTTGCTGGAACAGAAAGGTTTGCTGATCTTCAGTCTAATGAAGGTGTCACCCAGCTAATTTGTTTGGTGTGCACATGCATAGGAAGAGAGGCAGTCATGTTATTCTGAATCAGACCATTGGTTTGTCTAGCTCAGTATTGTTGCCCTCCGGATTTTAAGGCAGAATATTTTTCTGGCCCAACTTGGAAATGTGGGGATTGAAGTTGGGACCTTCTGCAGTCAAGGCAGTTGCTCTGCTACTGAGCTTTGGTTCTCCCCGCATACTGTGGCAATGACTAGAAAGTTTCTATAATGCAATAAGAATAGGGTTGCTGTTTTTTTGTTCATGGCAGTTGTCAAAGTTCAGGAGGGTGAGAAAAAGGACAAGAAACCAACTGCAAGGTCTCTTTTAAATGTACATAAGCAACTGACCAGGGAGCACCATGTGGACTAACCGTAAATGGATTTGATTAAAGAAATCCAGTTTAAAAAGGACTATAGATAATCTCCTGACAAACATTGCATATTGCTTCAGGTTCTCCTGTAATAAAAATGTTGTAGTAGCACAACAATCCTTGAAAGCAGGAAATGAAAGAGTCAGGGCTGGGCATTTTCCCTTTCTCAGGGCAAGGTTCCATTGTAATGTATTAAAAGGAGGAGGAGGAGAAATCTTCTGTAATATTCATATGATTCCAGCAAAGTAAATCCTATCAAAACAAAGTCATGTCATTCCAATCCCCATGCCTGACACAGGGCGGCTAAATAAACACACAGCTCTCCTGTGGCGTTTCCTTCCCTCTCCCCCTGCAAAATCTCAGTTGCTCAGCAGGACAGGTGTGTTGGCGGGGTGCCATTTTGCCCAAAGGGACAGACTGGAAGACACTCCATTTGATACAGCTTCCCACATGGATTTGAAAGCAAGAGGATGCTGAGAAGTGCTTTTGCTTCCTGATCTGGATTGTAATGCCTGAGATGTTTGCGGTGGTGGAGAGCTGATGCTGTAGCTTCCTGGCAGTGATTGGCTGGGCTGCCATGATGTCACTGAAGGGTGATAGTAAACAGAAGGTTCTCTAGCTTCCATCGCTAGACCTGCTTAGATCCCAGAGATGGGGCGGACTTTGGTAATACTGCACCCTGAACGAAGACAAAAGTTGCCCCCCCTTCTGTTCTGCACATGCTCTCAAGTGCTCTACACCATAGTTTTGTACTCCCTTGGCTCAATGCTCTGTGTGTGGGTATTCCCACACTGCCCTAAATATGGGGCTGCTAGAGAAGGTTAGAGCAAGCAGCAAGGCATGCAGAGTAGTAAAAGTAGTAGTAGTAGACAGTGCCGGATCAAACCTGTAGAGGCCCCTAGGAAGTTGAAATCGGGGGGGGGGGGGAGGTCCCTCACAAATTATTTTCTAATACATTTTGGATTTTACCAACCAAACAACAATTTTAATAAACCAATTTTATTACATAATTTTTAATATGTTGTTGCAGGACCCCTAAAAGGCATGGGTCCCATAGGCCGGTGCCTCCTCTGCCTATTTGGTAATCCGGCACTGGTACTAGAAGATCTAGATATAGGAAATAGATGCTAAAATGGCAGCAAATGAAGAGGTTGGCGGAGGGAGTGGCTAGAACGAATAAGGGGCAGTGCAGAGGAAGAAACTGGAGAACTGTAGAGAGTGTGGGCAAAAAATGGACAGGTATACATGATCAGGAGGTGGAAAGGGAAGGAAGGCTGAAGTTCATGTTCTGATTTGAAATAGCCAAACTGTTGGCTCCTGCCAGACCTGCCATTGAGTATGTGCTGGATTGCAAGGCTGCATGCACACTAGACCTTTAAACCACATTTGATGCACATCCCCCCCCCCAAATAAAAAAATTCTGGACACTGTAGTTTGTTAACGGATGCTGGGAATTGTAACTCTGTGTGGGGTAAACTACAGTGTTTTGCATAAAGAAGATTCCAGTTTCAATCATTGGCATCTCCCAGTGGCAGACTTTGTGCTGTTAAATTTAAGTGGCATATTGTGTGACGCTAAAACCCGGCACCCCTTCAACCTCTCAGGCTCTGTTCTACAGCATGGTTTGTGGCGCCCCCTGCAGCGTGGCACTCAGTGCAGCCGAACTGTTCATGCTACCCTAAAAATGCCTTTGCATCTCCACTTAAAAAGGATCAGGGAGCAGATCATATAAAAGGTCTATGATTCTATCTCTGCCCAAGACCCTGGAGTGCTGTTGCGAGTCAGAAATGACAATACTGGGCTGCATGGACCAAGATTGACTTGATATAAGGTGCTTCGTATATCTAGCACTTAATTTGTGTTGAGATATCAGTTGTTGCACCATGGCTAGTAGGGGAAGGATAACATGCAGAAGAATAACATATGGACATGAGAAAAATCATTGTAGTGGAGGTAGCTTGTCCCAAGGCTGCCATTTTCAGAGGCAACCTGCCTTTATTGGGACATGTAGTTCTAAACTCCTACCTTTAAAATTGATAATGCAGAGAATGATTTATCTTCCCCCCTCCATTCCCCTGCTAACAACACAGATAGGGTCTTCTCTGGACTGCCATCTGAAATGTTTTAATAATATGTTTGTCAGGGAAGAGGAAGGATAACGATAAGGGCAATCTCAAGGAGGAAGGTTGGGAGAAGGGTGAGGAAGAAAAGGAATATTAGGAACCATTTAATCAGCTAGGTTATGTTAGTTTTGGTTTCATCTTGTTTGCCTTTGTAATAACTACAGTTATTCTCACACGGTGGCATTTCTGTTTTCTCCAGGATATATGTGCTGAAATTGAAAAAAAAAATCCTATTGAATCAAAGCATGTAACGAGAAAATGTAATCCACTGATATTAAAAAAAGGAGCTTACCTTTATCTGGGTGTTAAATAGTACAAATCCGTGAGAGTCAGCGAATGTTTTGAAGTCAAAACAAAGGGCATTACGGCGGCTAAAGTGGATTTGTCGAAGAATTATATGTGATACTTTAGGAAAGGTTTAATATAAGGTCTAATACAAAGAACATGGAGAGAGACGGAGGGAGGAAGAGAAAGCAAGGTGAAGGCCACTAATTTGTTTTCTGCAGGAAAATGAACAATGAAAAAATAGTCAACACTTATATTGTTGGACATGTTTAGAAGAAAGGGGCTGTAGCTCAATGGAAGAGCATCTGTTTTGCATGCAGAATGTCCCAGGTTCAATCCCCAGCATCTTCAGGTTATGCCAGGAATGACTCCTGCTTGAAACCCTGGAGACCCACTGCCAGTCAGTGTAGACGATACTGAGCTAAATGGACCAGTGATCTAACTCAGTATAAGGCATGTTCCTAGAATGAGAAAGCGGTGAATACTCTTGTATGTTCTTGAATGCTTCTCTGGGCTCCACCAGACTTCCTTTTGTTCTGCACTTTCCTGGCACAGGCCCACACTTTCCAGGTCCAGGTCTCAGCATTTTCTTTTGGTCCTGCTGCTTTTCCGGGAAAACCTGCCATTTACCACTGAATCAGAACAAACAACAATCTGCAGAAACCCCAATTGCCACTTCTTCTGATTAAGTGGTAAACAGTGGGTTTTCCTGGCGAAAGTGGTGAGATACAAAAACATGGACACGGATCTGGAAAGCATATAGCAAATGGAAATCTGGATGAGCCCTCTGTGAAGGGTGGGTAATAATAACAACAATAACTATAGCAATTTTATTATTTTTACCCTGCCCATCTGGCTGGTTTTCCCCAGCCACTCTGGGCAGCTTCCAGCACATATAAAAACATAATAAAACATCAAACATTAAAAAGTGGGTACAATAACCTACATTGACTTTTCAGCTTGGATAGAGGCTCTTTCATATGTCATATTGTCAGTGAGGAACAAACACTCAATTGGGATTGGGGGGAATTGGTGTTTGGGATGGCCAGTCTGGAGGAAGACTTAATCCAACCAGCCCTCTAACAGCATCCTTTTCTGTTTAAAAAGGAGAGATCTGTGTGTGACAGATCTCTCCTTCTTGGACACGAACAGATCTGTGCATTTCTTGTTCTGTTCAGTGCTATGACAGTCCCAAAATATAAGGCAGACCACTTGGATTATTCTTGCATTGTTGAAGTTTAATTGCACTAGAATAAATGCATACATGGGACACGGGTGGCATTGTGGGTTAAACCACAGAGCCTAGGGCTTGCCGATCAGAAGGTCGGCGGTTCGAATCCCCGCAACGGGGTGAGCTCCCATTGCTTGGTCCCTGCTCCTGCCAACCTAGCAGTTCAAAAGCATGTCAAAGTGCAAGTAGATAAATAGGTACCGCTCCGGCGGGAAGGTAAACAGCGTTTCCATGTGCTGTTCTGGTTCGCCAGAAGCGGCTTAGTCATGCTGGCCACATGACCCAGAAGCTGTACGCCGGCTCCCTCGGCCAATAATGTGAGATGAGCGCAGCAACCCCAGAGTCGGTCACGACTTGATCTGATGGTCAGGGGTCCCTTTACCTTTACCTTTTTAAATGCATACATGGTGTTTCTCATCTTCACAATGTTGTTATCTTCTTATTGAAATGAAAGCAAGCGTGGTATTCAATTCCCAAGTAAAATGTGCTGCCATAGCACAAGCTTACTGCCAATTTGAGGGCAGCTAGTCACCTGGGCCACTTTTAGCGTAATTTAATGATCAGTTAAGAGCAATTGAAGGTGCTCAGATAAGCTACTGACCTTGATCTTTTGCCTCTTCTTGCTACATGAAAAGCCAGCGTGCCTGCACTCAAACACCACTTTATCAGTTTCCTGATAAGGTAACGATCTATTGTGCATTCTTCCTATCTACTAGCTGGGAACTTGAGACATGAAGAATCAAATTTGCCTATTCTATGCACACCGCTTAAAAGACTCTCAAGCAGTAAATTATGCCTGACTTTAAAGGCAAGCCTCACCAAGCCTCAAATTAAACCATAATGGAAGAAAAGACCAGAAGCAATCATTAATCTTGCTGAAGGCCATATTTTTCCATACAGTGCATAGTTTTCAGGCACTAGGCCCATACAGAGAAAAATAGTTCACCACTCTGCATTAGATTTTGGAAACTAGCTGGGTCATTCTGCAAATAATAATTTCAAATTAGCAGAAGAGATATATGTAGTAAAGGAACACATCATTGTCAAGATTCAATTTGGACCCTGATTCAGCACTTTAGGAAACAACTGACTTTATTCCTAGGTGCTTCATACAATGCCTGATTCGGTTTGGGGTCTGTCCAAATCTGTTTCATTTCTTCCTCCACTTCACTTTTTTTTTTGGGGGGGGGAGAATGGCTTTAATTTGATGACATTAACAGGCATACTAGCCCTTCTAGAATGGACTAACTCTGCCATATTACAGGCAAATAGGTTAAGGGGCATTTGTGCTGGACACCTTTAAACTTTGAATTTTTAAAGAGTAAACCAATGAATTGAAATGTTCAACCCATGTAGGTAGTATGGGGCCACATACTTTGCCCGCATTGCCCCCTTCTCTGCCACCTTGGTTACTGACGTTCCTGGTGTTGAGCTGGTATGTTGAGTACAAACCTCCACATGATTAGGAACCCTGCTGTATCAAACAGTAAAAATCAACAAATAAAATATCTCTGCAGCATCTCACAGCTTATTTCCCTTTTATCTCCTTGTTTATGCCTCCCTACTTATCTAACTGATAGCAAAATATTGAATTTGGATTTGCAGAGTTCCCATATCATGACATAATTTTATTATTAGAGGAATAATTGGCTCTTGATAGTTTCATATCAAGAAACTACTCCCTACCCCTACTTTTTGTTGTTGTTCTACTTTTGTTCTGCTTTGAGTTATAATTCTTTCATTTCCATTATTGCTGATAGTTACTCTTTCAAATAATGGACAAAGTTCATCAGATGCTGGCTGAAAAACGAAACGAGCCCCAAGCATGTAATTGACTAGAAGGGAGAGTATGGAAGGAGCAGTTCAGGCCCCTACTTTATAATACTGGAGACCCAGTGTCAAGATTTATTATCTTTTTGCGGCTAGGAAGTCCTCCAGCTGGTGATTGCACATATTTTAAAAATGTATGCACCATGAAAAAGAATGAGGGAAGTAGGGAAAATAAAATAAAATAAGCCAAAGCATTGTTAGCTGCCTTTTTATTGCAAATATTACATTTAATAAGGTTGGCATGCCCTTCAAAATTTATTTAATTAATACTATTTGATCCAAGCCCAAATTATGACTTCCCACATATATGACATATCTAATGAACTGTGAAAGGGAAGCCGTTCAGATGGTGACCAACAACCGATGCTTAGTTAATCTTTTAAATAAACTGGAGCTCACAATGTGTCCCTTTGAAGTCATAAATAATGTATATTTTTCTTTTGACTTTTAATAAGCCAGCAGAGTTCATCTCACAGTCTCCAAACACATATATTTTATTATGGGCCTCTGCAGTTTACTTTAATTAGTGTGTCTGAGTGCTTTGGGAGACTTAGCCCTACTGAAAACAAACAGAGTCTAACCATCTATAAAACATTAGCTCCCTTCGGTTTATCCTGATGCAGCCGAGCCTCAGTGAGAAACACATGGTGTAAGTAAACACTCATAATTGCATTAGAATTCCCTGGCGTATCGGTAATTCAAGCTCAGCTTCATGAGATTGTCAAAGCAGTTAGAACAGGTTTACCAATCTGAACGTCTTTGGGGATTTTGTGAAATTCCACTCGGAGAGAACTTTAAATGACAAATCTAATAGATACAGCAGATGACAGAACAAGCCCCCAGAAGCTCCGAGATGGAGGCATGGTGTTAAAAAGAAAAGCTCCTGTGGTGAAATTGGATTCCTCTCAGAGTTTCTGAAAATTGCCATTCATCAGTATTTGAATGCTCTGGAGAGGGTAGGTGTTTGCCTGTCCCAATCTAACACGGCCATATAACTTCCCCACATTTCTATTTAGAAATCTATCTTTCTTGAGTGCGAGAGATTATGGATCTCAAATGGTACATGGAAAATAAAGCAAACATCTCATATAAAAGCATGATTCATTAGTTCTAGAGAATGGTGGGTGTAAAGGCACATGATACAGCCACCATGTGGAAGCTAAGCGGATCTTGGTCTGGCTAGTGTTTGAATGGGAGATAGCTTGGGAACCCAATGGAAAACATTTTGAGTTTCTGGGAAGAAAGGTGAACCAGGCGAGCAAGATAGCTTTAAAGCAATAAAAGAGTTACCACAAAGATGAAGAAACTGGGGTAGAAGTCATCTCATGATGGAGGCAATAGCCAACTTTACTGGGTGAATAAAGTTGGCTATTGGCTCTATACTGAGATGACTTCTACCCTAGTTTCTTCATGTTGAATATTCACATGCAGCCAGACTTTTGCAAATCGCTCCCCTTATATCTGAATCACTGAATAACCTAAATTAGGAAACTTCCAATAAAATAAATGCCCCAATTACAGTATGGCTTATAGTCTGAACCAATGTATAAAACTGGTACACACTGATGCAGCTTCAGGGACGTGTCCTTAGAAATCAGCAGTGGAGTGGGGAGAGAGATGTTTGCATGAGTGCATTATGGGGCAACCCAAACCTATAGCATGACCTTTAATAACTCAATGGGAGCACTTTCTATAGGGGTACCGTTAAGGTATATACAATATGACAGGCGGCATTGGGCATGGCAAGATAGTTGGTAGCTATCAGGTGATATTAGGATCTTATGTCAAGATGAAGGGGAAGCAAATATTGAATAAGGAGATTGCACTTTGTGTGTGTGTGTGGGGGGGGATAATTATGCTGTATATTTGCCTTTTTTATGTAAGACATTTATGTAAAATATTTTAAGCTGGCCCCCTTCATTGTGTGTGAAATGTGGAAATTTTCCCATAATAAATGGAATGTGTCTCTGGATTTTAAAGAAACCTGCTGGGTTTTAGTAAGCCTATTGTCATTATGGTATTTATACTGTAGATGTAGCTGCTTGCCAGTGGAAATAAGGGAAAGTACAAACTGCCCTTGAAGTGTTTTGTCCAGGCTAGCTATTGATTAATTCTATTATACTACCATAATTATAGTGAATGTGTATTAAACTGAGGATGGTTTCAATTGCCAGTTGTTTCTATCCGATAATGTCAAAGCAATAAGCAAGATTCACCCAAAGTTAAATATGTGTCCCATCGATTTCCATGAGAGAAAATTAAACACATCCTGATCTCGTGGAAAACAATGGCAATAAAATGTGATTTGGGTCTGGTTGGATTATTCTGGCTCTTTATTTATCTGTCTGCAGACCAGTCATCAACAAAGGAATATGATTTGCATTAAATGCGAAGATTGCACAAAACTGTTAAGAACTGCAAACACTTCAAAAGGAAATGATCCATATTCAAACTAATTGTGATGAACTGGAGTGCTGAGCTGAAAGCAATAGAAAGAACCTCAGAAAAGATTCATGTAATGGGCAGCCAGGAAGCCTAAATGTACAAAATGGAGGCAGCAGAAAAGGCACAGGAACTGGTTAGAACCTCAGGTCTTCTAAGGACAAAAGATTAATCTTGGATCTAGGACAGACACATGATTAAACACACTAGGAACTAACTGTGCAATTCATACATGTGTACTAGGATGTAAGCCCCACTGATTTCAGTGAAACTGATTCTGAAAAGCCATTTTCCACCATGGATTTGTTAGTAACTTACATTAAAAACCATCAACTTTAAAATAAAAATCTAGTGCCTGATTAATTGGGGCAACATTTTAATTGATAAAAACCTTTTAATTGATTAATTCAATTGATTAATTGACTAAATATTTCAGCCATAAGTGGAGCACAGTCTAAATTATGATTAAGCGATATGTTACTATAAGACGGGCAAATTTCCATTGATTTGAAGCACTTGCTTAACTCTCGCATTAAAACCAATGGGGTCTATAAGCACTGAGCTTTGGCAGGATTATATCCTAATCTTTGTATATAAAACAGAAGTGTTAATGATACTTCACAGTATTTGGCACTGCTTATACTTCAGCTCTGTTGTGGCCATCTTATTGTAAGATGGATACTCACAAACCGGTAGAGTTTGTGGATGAAATGATAGAAAGTTTGAAAGGATGCACCATGAAAGCTTGTCGACAAAGGAAGCTTCTTATTCTTCTTTAAAACCCGGTATAGTTATTGAATCCTCCCCAATATTTTAAGAAAGGAAACAAATTGACATTAAATGCATAATAAAACAATATGTGAAATTCTCCACAAAGGTAGTCATGGTGACAAGTGGTTAAGAGGTGCTGTCTCAGCAAGGGAGTCTCTTGAAACAAGAGAGAGCACTAGGTGTCCAGGTACAAGCAGATTGTGTGTTAACGTGCAAATGAAATGGAATGCAGATTTCCAGGAACGACCCAGGTTGACCGTATTTGTGATTAGAGATAGATGACTTTGTCTGTCACTTTCGGTGGATGTTTGGTTCATTTCTTCCAGGCTTACTGTAAGTTCACTTCTCCACATTTCCATCAGTTTGTGATTTTTTTAAAAGTAAGAAAGTCATCAAAATCACTCATCATTTTAGTATAATTTCCCCCTAATAAATATAGGTTGGTATGCAATTCTACTGAATATATACAGTTTTGCAAAGCAATTCCCCCTAAAATACATTTTTGCATGTTTTTCACAAAGCTGTTCATTCTAACACACATTTTACTTCAGTATATGCATTCTTACACACGTTACACGGTTGGAAAACTGCATAGCAAAATAAGGAGAAGAGTGAATTTCGAGGCTAGTCTTAAAGAAGATGGTGAAAGAGTGAGAGAAAATGACAAAGAACAGGTGGCAAGACAAGTACCTTTCAGGTAGATCTACAAATGGTTGGAAGACCTGGGCAGTGGATCAAATTGTCTAACAGAGAAATTGATTCTCTTTGTGTGGGTTTTAAGAAGAACTTGCATAAAAATATTTGAATGGCTGGGCAACAATTCCTGCTACCAATAATAATATACATTGAGCAGGAATAGTAAATACATAATCATGTACTTAATGATGTATTTCCAAAATGAGTGAGGAGTTAAGATTGGAGTTTAGGAAGATACAGGCTCTGATTAATATAATATATAAAATGATACCTGTCAGGGACCTGCCCTTGCCCAGAGCCAAGCTGATGGGGGAAGGCGGTTGGAGAGGGGGAGAAGTCATGTCGCAGAGCAGTTCTCAGGAGAGCCAGGAAAGCAACAGTGGCGGGGAAGAGGAACTGCAGGCAGCCAGGGGGTTGCAGGGGCTTGAAGATGCTAGCAGAGACCCAGGAACACCAACTGGAGGGGCCGAGTGTCTGACGGAGCAGCACAGCGCCAGTCCACAGCTGTGCAGGGGTACAAAGCGGAAAGAGAAGAGGAGGCGCTTTGGGTTCCCAAAACTCCTATGCTGGGGGCGGAGCCGCGAAATGCCACTCCCTGAATCTGGAACTGATTCAAGCGGTCATGAACCTTAGGAGCTCTGATGTGTACTTTTGTAAATAAAGCAATTAGTATAGCAGACAACGTGGTCTGGCTGATTACTCTCGAGGAGACATTACAGAGCCCTTACAATACCGAACAGTATAGATGCTATCAGATTTCACCATGTCTCTGGAAAGCTGAGTCTGATGGGTCTGTTTCTCTAGGAGAGATAGATGCAAAATATGAGTGATTAGGTCTTGCAGTTGCTGTGACTCAGGGATCTTCCAACTCTGTAGAATATATGTATGGGAAATAACCAAGAGATGTACAATGAGTTATTTTCTGGTGGGGTGGTGGGTGGGAACATCCCCTCAAATTAATGGTTTGATGAGTAATTCTAGAGTGTTCCTGGAAAATTTGTAACCTGCCACAACATGACAGTTTCCAACTCGCTGATTTTATGATGCAATGGTTTTCCTTTCTCTCTGATTGTCATTAAAATTATCTGCTTCTACCTTGCAGAATATTCTTCCTGAAGATTTGGACCCGTCTTCATTGCAAGTTAACTTGGAGCATATGCTTCTGGTTCATTGGCTCCCACAAATTCATGCTTTTGGTTCTGATCAGTCGCCAGAAGTTTTCCCTACTTTTTCTTTGTGTATAAAAAAAAACCTAGTTAAAATTGTCAAAGCACTGATAATATCTGCTTGTAAATAAAGATTAATCCATATATCTCAGCGGTCCTCAAATGAGATTACTTCCCTGTGCTCAGAATTCTACGCTAATTTATTTCATGCAAAAAGACTTTCCTGTGCTTATGTTTTGACTTTTTCATTGATTGTAATTGCTTTTTTGTTTTATGAATAGCACCTGCCCAGAGTCTTTGGATTGGGATATCTAAGCATGTAAACAAATATATAGCATATATTAATTTATGGCTCTAGGGATACACTGTGGTTTCAAGCAAGAGCACAACCTTAATTTTCCTTAACAAAATATTTTTTTCCTTATCAGGTTTCCAGTAGACAAGGCAGCCTGCCTTGTGTGTTTGTACAATTTAAGTAGGTTCTTAGTCTGTTTGTTAAGACATCATGTTTATTTTAAACTCCTACAGGAAGTTATTAATCTGCCCCAACGCTAAAGGTCTGAGCTGATGTAGATGTGAATAATGCTAAGCAATTCTTCATGTCATCTTTCAAAGCCAAATCTTAGCACTCTTCTTCATGGATCCCAGGTTGCTTTGAAAATGACTCACTTGTTTGCCCACGTCACGTTAGTGCCAAGGACTGGGTCTGTCTGTTATGCACACCCAGTGGCTTAAGCAAGGTGCCTTCCAGACTCAAAGAGCTGGTGAAGAACCCAAAGTATGCTTTAATCCAGTTCTCATTTTCATGTCACAAAAGGTGCTATGGAATGATTGCCATTTGGAAAAAGAAGAAGGCAAGCACAATTAAAAGCTGAACCTCTAATCCCCTTTGCCTCTGGCTTAGTGCCGGAGCCAAAAGAAATATTGTCTTAACAGGTACATTTCCCCTGGAGGGAAAAACACACCCTCGACCACCTAGCAGGCAAGATGACGAGATAATAGGATGCCGGGCTGTATCAGTGGCCAACAAATTGTGCCTTGGCTTCTGTGGCTGACAGAAGAGCATAGAATTGATGGGTGGCAAAGGGAAAGCTCTGTCTTCTGACAGTGGGTGGGTCGGCATTGTGGCAAAACCAAACAAGCACATTTTCCAGCTCCAGCCGCCAAGTCACATAGTGAGAAAATCTGTGTATGACTAACTGACATTTGTGTGGAGAGATGTTTCAAAAGTGATTGAAGGGTCCTCTAAGCAGCCAAAGCAATAATTAAGCTAATTGACACTGAGAGGGCGTGACTCAGCCCTCGCAAAAACACTCTCTTCTAATCGCTGCATTATGTTTAGCTACTTGGAAAATTTCTGGATGTTACATTTTTTTTAAAAGGGAGATCTATTAATTCTACCCTGTGGAGTTAAGAAATCTTCCTTTAATATTTGGGAAGTATAGATGATAGTGATGATGTTGATTTTTTTTTAATAGAAAAAGGTTAATTAATATTTGGGAATTACAGATGATGATGATGATTAAACAAAAATGCACAACTTTTGTGAGCAATTTTTCTGAGACAATTTGCAACCTGCAGATGCACTCAGGGCTCTTCCAGCCTTCCTTTTGTGCCATGTTTCTAGGCACAGGTCCACACTTTAAAGATCTGTGTCCGAGCACTTTCTAATTTTGCCCCAGCATTTTCCCTGCAAAAACCCACTTCTTACAGCTGAAAACAATCCTGAATTGTCATTTTTTTCCGATTTAACATTAAAGAGTGAGTTTTCCTGGCAAAAGCAGTGGAGCAAGGAAAAAAAAGGGGGGCTACGACCAGAACTGGGAAAGTGTGAATTTGTGACTAGAAAGCTTGGGGGGGGGGAAGAGGTAAGAGTGGATCAGCCCTCAGTGGCTCAGGTTAGTGAGGTTGAGTTGTAAACATTTGTATAAAGGTAAAGGGACCCCTGACCATTAGGTCCAGTCGTGACCGTCTTTGGGGTTGCAGCGCTCATCTCGCATTATTGGCCGAGGGAGCCGGCGTACAGCTTCCGGTTCATGTGGCCAGCATGACTAAGCCGCTTCTGGCGAACCAGAACAACGCACAGAAACGCCGTTTACCTTCCCGCTGCAGCGGTACCTATTGATCTACTTGCACTTTGACGTGCTTTCGAACTGCTAGGTTGGCAGGAGCAGGGACAAAGCAATGGGAGCTCACCTCGTCACGGGGATTCGAACCGCCGACCTTCTGATCGGCAAGCCCTTGGCTCTGTGGTTTAACCCACAGCCCCACCCACGTATATTTGTATACCATTTGTATACCATGGTGCAATTTCTCTTCATTTAATTGCCAGTAAAATTACACAGAAGCCCAGGCACAATTTGAAACTGTGGGATAATTTTGCCCTCTCTTTGATAAGACAGAGTTATCTATCTCTATCTATCTATCTATCTATCTATCTATCTATCTATCTATCTATCATCTATCTATCTATCATCTATCATCTATCTAGCTATCTATCATGGTAATTGTATCCCACCCTTTCCCCAATGAGCAAAAAACAGTTTAGAATGAGCGTATCTAATGTTGCTCTTAAAACAACTGTGTGAGGTAGCATTAAGGTTTAGAGATTGTGACTTGCTTTTGGGTGCAGTGAGCCTCATTGATTTCTGGATATTAGACCAACCACTGCCGCAAGACTGTGGGACCTTGTTTAGGATTTCATCATCTTTCGTACTACATCCAACTGAGAGGACTATTCTAATCCTTCCAACTCCTACAGCTTCCTCCCACAGACAATGTTAAGCTGCCTTTCCAAAAACCAAATAGCCAGCAGCATCACCGACTGGAAATGTGCGGTGGCAGTGAAATCAGGAAGCTTTGCTAGTCCCAATGAATGGAACGTTAAAAACCTAGCTAGTTTCAGTTACATACAGAAGAATAAAACCAGCCAGTTTTGATACATGTTTTAAATTTCAGAGCCAATTCTGGAACTTTTTAGGCTTTTTTTTTTTTAAACTGTTAGTATATAGGGGTTTTTTTTTACAACATTTTCTTACTAATAAAACTTAAGAGTTGGCAGCTAAATAAATTAACCAGTTAAACATTAGCAATTTCTTTTTAATATTAATTGATTCCCAAGACTGGCAGCTGAGTAGGATGAATTGGGGACATCTGTTCTGAAACTTGTTAAGCAGAATTAGTGGCTCTGATTTCACTAAGAAATAGTTCCCATTTATTAACCAGATATTTGCTTTCATTTCAAATTAGTAAAAAAACTAGGCTGATAGGAGTAAGATGCCGAAATAGAACAGTATACAAATCTACTTCTTTGGAATAACTTGATACTCTTTTTTTATTTTTTTTTTCGAGAAAAAAAACCAATTAAGAAGTCAAAAGCTGTTGAAATTGGATGCCAGTGGAAAAGATATTGCAGCCTTTCGTTAAATGAAACTTCAGCTGTTTATGTCAATACAGTGCCTTTGGAAATTATTGAATGAGCCCATTTTAGACAGTAAACGCAACACCTTCTTATTGCCCCTACATCCTGGAATGAAGACCCAAGAGGCATGAACTATGAGGAAAGGTTATTATTTATTAACTATAACTTGAGAATCTGCAGCAATACAAGAAGGGAACTGAGACTGTGTATGCACTACTATTTTACCCTGGCTCTTGTGCCTTCCCACTACTGGTGTTTGAAGCCTAGTACACATGGTGTTAGCCACAAACCATGCATATCCTGTAGTTTCTTGAGAAAACCTGCTTTTTTATTTGTTTTCCCTCAAACCAGCTTCCATCCAATTTGAAAGTATAAGGCATGGTTAACCGGAGGTGTGTTCATCTCATACATCTGTTGCACATGGTGTCAGTTATCAAACTTTATTCCAGGCACAGACCAGCATAAGATAAAACATATGGATAAACTGAACACATAAGACAGGTAAGGGATAAAAACAGGCAAGGGATAAAAACTAGTAGTTAAAAGGTGATTATATAATACATAACTTAAAAAGATAAAAAAAACAAGGACAAAAGGTTAAAAGCAATTATGAGGGAGGAGCCCAGGTCTTGCATTTTGGGCCTTCAGTTTAGGCCTAGTTTGTGGCGCAAACCATCCTTTAATGAATATCCATCATGGCAGCACAAAATCTAGCCACTGAATATGTAACATCTGGGTTCTCATCCTGAAGTAGTAGGGAGGTATAAAGTTGTCCCGTGTGACCTAAAAATTTATGTATTATAGGCAAGGTGAACCTAGCTCATATATCTGTACAGTATTGGCAGTGAAAAAAAGGCATGTTCCATTGTTTCCAGTTGCCCAGAGCCACATGGGCATGATGGTGCATGTGGATATGTCGACAGCATTTTTGAATAGGAGCTTGGAGGTTGCAGGTGTGAGGAAACAAAGCCAGGCAATCAGGCAATGGTGTGTACAGAATATTAGCATGTGACCTGAAACATAGTGATGGGAAAGAACCTTGCTACATTTTAAACTGCTATTGTGTACAAGCCCTTAATATGACAAGAGTGGACATTTGTTGCTAAATGAGGTGGAAGTCCCTCATTCGCCAATACTACCCAGTTAATTCCTACAGTACATTGTGATTGGTCATGGGCAGAGAAATGCTGGTTGATATCTTCAATTGTGCCTTATGTAGCAGCTGGGAATATGGGCTTACCCACTTGTTGTGTTTATGTGTTAGGTTCCAGTAACAGGTCTAGAGCAAACACTGTGCAGGCAGAAGGTTCCAGCTTCTGCCCATGGCAACCATACTGAAATAAGAAGTCAGGTAGCAGGTGATGTGTAACACCAGTGCTTTTTTTCTTTAAAAAAAAATGTTTAGGAGTACTCTCATTTTCCTACTCATATTGAAATACTGCCCCTCAGTGAGGGAAAACTTAGATTCACAAGATGTTTAGGGGTATGCGTCCCCCTGCGTCCCCCCAGAAAAAGGCACTGGGTAAGACCGTCTGTGATAGGTACCAGTGACGCCACAAAAACTCACAATTAATCAGTGAGTAAGTCACATCACTCTTTAGTTACCAAAGATTGTTGCCATGGGTACCACCATGACTTTGTGAAAGGGGTGCTTTGTAAACAGCCAAAACAATTGGCAAGATGTATTTTGAAAATTGGTTTCAGATAGTTTAGAAAAACTCCATGGTTCTTTATGAGCAATGGATGCTGCCTTGCATCAAGTCAGACCATTAGTTTATCCAGTGAAGGACGGACTGTCTAAGTGTTGGTAGATAGATAGATAGATAGATAGATAGATAGATCAGTGTTCCCCAACCTTGGGCCTCCAGCTGTTTTCGGACTACAATTCCCATCATCCCTGACCACTGGTCTTGCTAGCGAGGGATGATGGGAGTTGTAGTCCAAAAACAGCTGGAGGCCCAAGGTTGGGGAACACTGAGATAGATGATAGATAGATAGATAGGTAGATAGATAGATAGATAGATAGACAGATAGATGATAGATAGATAGATAGTTGGGCCTTTGGTTTCTCTCATAACTGCTGACGGGGTGGACAGGTTTGTTTGTTTGTGTGTGTGTGTGTGTGTGTGTGTGTGTTAGGATTGTGTGGATGTGCTCCTTCAGTGTACAAGCACTCCATTGGCAGACATCAGATGACCTTAGCATAGTTATAGAGTCAGTTTTAACCTCCTAAGAAGATCAGAGATCTGCAGGCATGATGAGCTGCCTGATGAAAGGGGTCACTTCTGAGTCCATGACCATTAAGGAATGAAGTTGTGGCAGGGCCAACCAGAGTCAAAGGTCATTTCATTCAGTGGAGGCTGGCCCAAATGGGGGCACTGCCTCACCAAGCTCACCTGCCTGCCTGCTTACATACATACAACCAGTCCAGGTGGTGGCAATAGCTGTCATCTTCCTTCTCCTTAGTTTCAGTCTTACCTTTGTAGACTTCAGCAGGGAGGAGGACGAAGAAAAAGCCAGAATTCTCAGCCTCCACCTGCTTTTGGCTTTGGGTCCACCTACCATCAATAAGGGACGCGGGTGGCGCTGTGGGTTAAACCACAGAGCCTAGGGCTTGCCGATCAGAAGGTCGGCGGTTCGAATCCCCGCGACGGGGTGAGCTCCCGTTGCATTGTCCCTGCTCCTGCCAACCTAGCAGTTCGAAAGCACATCAAAGTGCAAGTAGATAAATAGGTACCGCTGCAGTGGGAAGGTAAACGGCGTTTCCGTGCGCTGCTCTGGTTCTCCAGAAGCGGCTTAGTCATGCTGGCCACATGACCCGGAAGCTGTACACCGGCTTCCTCGGCCAATAATGCGAGATGAGCACCGCAACCCCAGAGTTGGTCACGACTGGACCTAATGGTCAGGGGTCCCTTTACCTTTACCATCAATAAACTTGCCTTCTGCCCTACCAGCCTTCACTGATTTCAATACGTCTGGTAAGAAAACAAACACACATCCCCCCTCCGACTTCCTGAAAATATTTTAGATTTTTCTTTTTTAAAAAAGAGAGAGGAACATTAACATGTAAGCAATGTTTACAGCACTTGATCATATAATGTGGGATAAGTTCTACAACTCACCACTTTAAGAGTAGCAAAGAAACAGTCCATCAAAATCACCATGTAATTGTCAGTAATTGAAAGTAGTTTCTTTAAAACTGGAAATGGGGTGGGTGGGTGTCGGAATCCACATAAGAGTGTATGAGAACCCATAGAAATCATCTTAATCACTCAATGAAAGGAAAAGCCAATTTGAATATTGTTTAGGATTAATCTGTCACTATGCAGCACCTCACCCTTGCCTGTTCTTGCTGTGTTTACATTTGAGATGAAGCAATACAAAGGTGTGAATTGGGAAGCAAGATTCAAAAGCACACCTCTCAAGAGTTTATTTTGTCTTTTGACTAAAATATTGTTGCACACCACCACAATCTCCAAGTGTGTGAGATTTCATGGGTTTCAGGCACACTTACCCTTTTCCTTTTGGAAATGAGGCGCAGTGGAGACTGTGGTGTTTTTTATGATCACCCAGTGATGTTGTGGGTGGGTGCATACCAAGATAATCACCATTTCCTTTTTCATTCACCTGGGGCGTGTTCTGGGAGTAAAAAGTTGGAATAACCTCATTAAGGACAGGGTTTTCAAATGTGTAGCAAGTAACCACATTCACCCTTGTGGACAGCAAGATCTGGAATCAATGTAGGCTGAAAGCAGCAGGTTGTAGATGAGCGTGAACAATTTTCGGCGGAGAAAAATACATTTTTGTGCTACAAATATGTTAGTGTGTATACAGTCTTGGCTGTTCTCCCCCTTCTTCCTTCCCTGTAGAGATTTGTCAGATTATGGACAAACAAAAGGAAGTACCTCTTCAGGCAGCACATAGTGAAATTGTGGAATTCACCACACAGTATGTAGTGATGGCTGACAACTAGGATGGTTTTCAAAGCAGAAAAAAATTCACAAAAAATTCACAGGACAGAAGGATACCAAAGGTTACAAGTCACTAAGGCTATATATTACCTCCCCTACCAGTAGCTGGGGGAACAAGCAGATCCCTGCTATTCCAAGCATATCCTGCTTATGAGTTTTCAGAAGGCAACTGGCTGGACACTGTGAGAAGCAGAATATTGACCAGATAGAACTTTGGTCTGATTCATCAGGGCTATTCTTATGCACTTATTGGAGCCACCACCAATTATATGCATCTTGTTTGTTGAACATGTAATCTAAATAGACAGAATAAGCAGCCATATGACTGTTTTCGTTGGCATAGTTTTATTAAGCACACTACTAGATGTCTTTCAGAAACCAACAAATTCCTTAGAAATGTGAGGCAAAATGACTCACGAATGTTCTAGATGTAGCAAAAGTAGGTATGAATTAGTACTAAGATTGCATCTTCCTTACTGTGTCAAGTCTAGACACCCCTAAGATCTGCAGTGCAGATCTCAGAGAGCTAAAATTCTAGTTTCCCAAGACTTGCACAGCTGTAATTTAGCTTCAGGTTTCCAGAGGTCAGAAGTCAAGCCATTAATCAATTTGATATAATTCAAAGAATCCCATGGGATGGGGGGGGGGGATCAACAGGGAAACAAGTCTTGTTTTTCTGTCTATGACAGGCAACATCACATGATTTAAATCAGCATGTTCATAACTGTGGCATGATCCTGTTATGATTCTTCATAGCTGCTGGACTTTCAATCATAATAGAATGGCTTCTCAAAACTCACAATTGAAAGCCAGTGTGTCTAAAGTATTGGGTTCGTATGTAGAAAACCCAAACTGCAAATCACTTTACCACTGTGTAGTTGATGTCGCTGAGAAAAAACTTTTTGTTAGTAGTTAGTGCCACCTTCAACATTCGTCCTATCAGAATGGCACAACTATTGACAGTGTGTGTGTGTGTGTGTGTGTGTGTGAGAGAGAGAGAGAGAGAGAGAGAGAGGTTTCAATGCAGATAAAAGATCTGTTTGCTTTCTTGAATAAAACCAGAAAATACATTCTGAAGAGATAGAAAGTACAGAAATAGCAATGAATTGGAGGGGGCATTACATTGTCTTTGTTTTGCTTTTTGCTTTTAGTAGTGTTTTCTGTTCAGACAAAAGAATTGGGACAACATATTGCATTGGTATGAATTTCCACACATAAAATTACTTTGAAATCACCTGTCAGTGCCAGTCAATTATTAGACTATAACAAAATATATGTGTACCTGATTGGGATGGGCAAATCTGTCACTCTTGGTTTCTTTCAGTTTTTCAGTTTTCAAATCTTAAATTCAGTTCTTCACATTGCCACAAAATCCTCTTGAAAATTCATCAGCATTTTTTATTTTTATTTATTACATTTATATACCGCCCTTCCTCTGAAGATCTCAGGTTGATTCGTGAGTTTCTTCAAATACACACATTTTGGCAGACCAATTTCCCCTGAAAGAATGCCTTTTTATATGTGATTTTCACTTAGATTTGCATTTATATGCACATTTTACCCCAGAACATGCATTTTTGTACATATTACTTGGCTAGAGAACTGAACTGCAAAATCTGGAGATGTACTATGGCTGAATTTCAGTCTGTGTATGAATTAGGTAAATTGTGTGAATTAGGTAAACTGAAATTTAATTGCAAAGTGCACAGAATTTCTCACTCATCTCTTGTATCTGACAAGATCATGGTCTTCATGGGCAAGTTATTTTTGTTAGTTTATTTATTTAACAGCATTTCTAAATTGCCCGTTAACAAAAAATTCTCTGGAAAACAGACACTATATCTTACATACTTCTGTTTCTTCTGTTTCAGTGTATCTGAATAAGTGTGCATGCACACAAAAGTTCATACCAAGAACAAACTTAGTTGGTCTCAAAGGTGCTACTGGAAGGAATTTTTTTATTTTGTTTCGACTACGGCAGACCAACACGGCTACCTACCTGTAACTATATCTTACATAGTTGTGGTGTTGAGGCCATTACTATGTGAATGATGACAATCTTCAGGTGTAATTCTGAGTCTTGTGTATTAGCAGAGCACTGTTCTTATAGCTTTGTGAAAGTGTGGTTAGAGATTGGTGTTATTGTAATGTACGCTGACGTTAGATTACATAATCCTTTCGGTTTTATGAATTATTGTTAACTGATGAACTGCTGCACTACACTTCTTCTTCCATGGTGGATTTTTGTTTTCCTGGTTATTCACAGAACAAATACTGCTGAATGTTACTGCCCTAATTTACTCCTAATTAGGAATTCAAAGGCTGAAGATGAATTGTTTATGGGGTGAATTAATTCTCCAAAGACTGGTTTCTCTACATATGCACTTTACAGACAGACCCCAATCTTGTAAAGATGATTTGCATATGAAGTTCATTTTTAAGCTTGGGCTTACTGTAAAATGAATTCATTTATTGCTTCTAATGATTATGCTGCTGCTTTAAAGAGCAAAGCAAGAGAGGATCCAGTGACCCAGTCAATCAAAATGTTTTGCTGAAAATCAGAGGAAGTGGTGGTGGTGAAGAGGAGAGACTCTATGTGTCTTGTAAGCTTCTTATTATGCTTTCATGGAGGAATCAATGAATGAATTAAACTAGTCTGAGGCTCACTACGTTTTTACTAATCCATAGTTCGTTAAACATCAGTACATAGCCTACAATGATGTGCAATGATGCTTAACAAACATGCGTGATGAATTTATTTTAAAGCAAAATAATTTATTAGCTGCCTTCCCAATGAATGTGAAGCAAAACAAAGCAGCCCACAAAATCAGTACAAACAATCACCAATAAAAACAAAGCTAGAATAACCAGAGACCAATAAAAATAGGTGCATTTGGTACCCTTCTGGTATGCCAATAAAGCAGGGGAATGGCAGGTCTGAGTAGGAGTATAACCCCACAGCCTTAAGCAATTGATGTTAAGGCCATTATCATAATCACAGCCATTATTTATTAGCTTTATATGAATATGAGGATCTAGAGTCCAGACTAGGGATGCGGGTGGCGCTGTGGTCTAAACCACAGAGCCTAGGGCTTGCCGATCAGAAGGTCGGCAGTTTGAATCCCCGCAACGGGGTGAGCTCCCATTGCTCGGTCCCTGCTCCTGCCAACCTAGCAGTTCGAAAGCACATCAAAGTGCAAGTAGATAAATAGGTACCGCTCCGGCGGGAAGGTAAACGACATTTCCGTGTGCTGCTCTGGTTCTCCAGAAGCGGCTTATTCATGCTGGCCACATGACCTGGAAGCTGTACGCTTGGCCAGTAAAGCAAGTTGCAACTCCCTTGGCCAGTAAAGCGAGATGAGCGCTGCAACCCCAGAGTTGGTCACGACTGGACCTAATGGTCAGGGGTCCCTTTACCTTTACCTTTAGAGTCCAGGCTAGTATGACAGTTTGAGAGTTTTTGTCACTTGGGGTACAGATGATTTCTGGAATAGGGTCTTCCTGTTGTGATGGTGGCCTAATAGTGTGTCACCATTCCTCCAACAAACAAGCACAAGGATAAGAATTGTGGTTTCCTTAACAGAAAACAATAATAGAAAAAACAGAGTGAAATATAGCACCCTTGAAAGGAGTTTTGAACATTAACTCTTAGACATGTTTCAACTTTAGGCCCTTACCTCAAATCATGAGCAGAAACAATCACAGAAGTACACTAACACTTCCCTATACAGAGCTGCCTTCAGAAGTGTCCAACATTTCTCTAAGGAAAATAGGGACATCCTATGGAAAAGCGGGACATTCCCGGATCAAATCAGAAACTGGAACGGCTTCAGTAAATCTGGGACTGTCCCTGGAAAATAGGGACACTTGGAGGGTCTTCACCAAGCCAGTGTGCACTTTCATAGGGACAGCAAGTCTCAAGTTGCAACTCAGAAAGCAATATTCTGAAATCAGTACCAATTTTTGTCCTTGCTCATGCTACCAAAGTCTGCCCCTGCCAGGCTGATAACTGAGAAGCTTTCACTTGGATTCCACTTCTTCCTCCACCAAATGCCTTCCTGGCATGCAAGTTAACTGTTGGACAAACACCCTATAAAGGCACAGAGAATTCAGTTTCATGGTAAGGAGGACGTTGTTAATCCACAATCTCCTGCTCTTTTAAAGAACTTGGATCTTCTCCCTCAAAAATATGAAGTCCTGCAGGCCATGATTATATTGAGTGGTAAGGACAGTGAGAATCAGTGCACACACTGTTTCTTCAGTCCAATAATCTGTTTGATCAATACTCTTACAAACACATTCTCGTCCAACTGCCAGCTGCCCTGAAGGCCACAAAGGGCAACACAATCTAATCAGCCAAAGTTGACTTGCACTAATTCCATATTAATGAAGCTTTCTTTGCCTTGCGTTGCCTGTTCAATAGCAGACAATGGAAAATCTATGCACCTAGAATCATGCTCTTTGGGGATGAATGGAGGAATCTTCCCACATTGGTATTTTGATGAATTAATGCCTTAAGAAGGCTGTGACGGCAATCCTGAAAGCAATTCATCAGTTCTTTTTGAAGACCAGTACGGCCAGTTAGTACTAGACAAATTGCTCAGCCACCTAGAGGCCTCTGCCCCTGTCTTCATCACATGATTTTCCACTTTGTAAAAATGAATTTTTAGCTACTGTATTCAGCATTTCCTTAACAATGTAGGATCAGCAATATTGTGCAGCCTAGGAAGTATAATGTTGTGCGTGTGTGCTTATCTACCTAAAGCTAGAGATTCCACTTTTGCAAAGGAACCATAGCTCAGTGACAGAACACATGCTTTTAATTCAGAAAGTACCAGGGTCAAACCCTGATATCTGTATTTTAAAGGAATGGGTATCAGAGAATGGGGAAGATCTCCGACAAAGAGCCACTGCCTGTCAGGGTAGAGAAAGTTACAGGTAGGTAGCCGTGTTGGTCTGTCATAGTCAAAACAAAATAAAAAGTAAAAAAATTCCTTCCAGTAGCACCTTAGAGACCAACTAAGTTTGTTCTTGGTATGAGCTTTCGTGTGCATGCACACTTCTTCAGAGAGACACTTCTTCAGAGAGAGTTCCTTGTGAAGAGGAATTGATTGTTAATCCACTCTGAGAATTGTAGTTCTGGGAGATGAATAGGACACCCAGCACCCTTAACGAAGTACAGCTCACAGAATTCTTGGTGGGAAGCGATGACTGCACCATGTGGTATCACAGTGCTTTAAATGGTATGAATGTGGCCTCTCTGTATTACACTCACAAACACCCACACCCCTGTACATTTTCTCTCACTCTTAATCAGATCACATATGCAGATGTCTTTATCAGTGCAGTGATTTTTGGAGCTTGGAATATATTCATCCAGCACACCCATTACCTCCATGCTCTGAGATGACCTCTTGCAGGCCCACTTTTCCATCTAGCTGCTGAGGCAAATGGGGCCATCAACACAGGCTTCGCAGGTCACATTACCCCCCTTTTCCCATGGCACATGCACTATTTCCCATGCTATACTGCTCCACTGTGTGCATGTGAGAACAACACTTCAGTCTGTGGTTTGGAAGTAAAATGTTGAACCAGAACCTGTAGAGATTCCTGTAGAAACATGCTCACTCACCAGTAGCTTCACATGCCACTTCAGGAGTTAATGATTTCCCATGGAACAGAGGAACACCTTTTCCCCACTTGGAATGCTCTTGCACTAGAAAATTATCCTGATTATGGTTGCTTCCAGACTGCTGCTATTTTGGGGCGGAATTCAGTCACATACTGGAAAGACCAAGCTGTACAATTAAAGATAATTCTGAGCTCTTGCACAATAAACTTGCTTTCTCAAGAAAGAAAGAAAAAACTAGACTGTTTGCATGAAGGGAAGTGATAGGGAAAAGCAGTGGACAGTGCAGGATAACACTTGCTTTGATGCAGTGTCATTTAGTCTCCCCCAAAACAAACCAGAGAGTGCTCATTAAATAGCCAGCATCATCTAATCTCTTTGCAAACAAATGAGGATAAATGCTCACCGATCAGGTTGTCTGGATCATGCCTATTTTTCAGAGAAACCAAGATGGGCAATGGGAGAGTGGGGAGGGAAGAAGGAAGAGATGGAAAATGGGAGCTGAACTGACTTGGCTCTCAAGCCTGAGATTTTCCACTATTGTTACAAGGCTTAGGGTTTCATATTATACTAATAAACACACAACTGATAATCTGACCATCAGCATGGCGATTTATTAAAGCTGGCTTTCTGAGTAATGTAAACATGGAAGCAAATTTAAAGCTGTCAGCTTGTACACTGAGAAAGCATTATCAGCTGATGCCTCCACCTAGGGCAAAGCAGCAGTGGCCTCTTGCAGTAATTAATTTGGGTCATTAGCTGAAAGTCAGGGTTTGTTTCAGTTCATCAGTCTTCCTCACACTCTGGCACCCCAAAATAAAATAAAGTTATGTAAAAACAAACACTGACTTCATGTCTGTTGTGCCATCAAAGCGCCTCTGATCTGATAGATGGGTCACTAAGTACATGTACAACTCTGCTGTGACAGCGGCAACTTGCTCTGCTTGAGCTACAGCAGCTGGACATTTTGTATGCGCCAAAAGCATCAAATAAAGCATTTTGTGAAAGGTGCAAAATGTTTCACATCTGGGAAGGAAGGCTTCAAAAGGCAAAGGAAAGGTGAAAGGAAACTTAAGTGTAAATATGTACACAGTAGTAAAATGCATGAAGGGGATTCAAGGTACCGAGCAACACATGATGTGCACCATGGATTTCCCACCACAAATGGCACCCCCATGTTGATTTTCACCTTCCCTCATACTGGGTAGAACAACTCGCTTCATGGTGTGGCTTCATCATGTTGTGAGTTTCCTTGCCTGTTGCTAGGAACAACTGATGATCCCATGAATTGGAAACAGGTAAACTGACAATGTCACCATGCTCCCTGATGTGAAAGGGTCAGCAACACAATGCCTACAGTGCCGACAGTTGCCAGTGTGCATGCTAGTGCAAAAGGGTTTTATAAGCATATGTTGAACAATAGTTACGTTTAACTAGGGGCTGCCATCACTGCTGAAGTTGCTCACCCACCTGTCTATTCTCTGCCCTCTCCCCAGCACCCTTGCCAACCCAAACCCCTCCCTTTAGAGTCACACCAATCCCCCATCCCTTCAAAGGTTCTTCAATGCATCCATGCATGGTCTTTCGTCTCCATTTTTGTCTTGTTCACCTAACAAACATTTGTAAGCTTTTTAGGCAAGGACTCTGAACCGAAATATATGATTGGAACAGTCATGCGGTCACAGGAGGGAGCCAGCAGTAAATCACAGTAAGCAAGTCAGAGTTAACTCTTTATTAGCAAAAACAGGATCTGCACAGGAGTGTCAGGCCTAATGAGCTCAGCAACTCATCTCCGGCAGGTCTTGCCTCCATGAAGCAGTTGTTGAAACAGAACGTCCCCATTTCCCCACAGCCCTGAGATCTTCTGATGAAGGGTAGTATATAAATTTAATAAATAAATAATAATATTAAGTCCACCCCTCTCCATAGGTTTTTCAAAGCAATTTGAGACTGTGCCTATGTGAAGCTAACTTCTCCTCCACCCTCTTCATGCCTCTTCTGGTTCTGGGATACGGGGGCAGGAAGGGAGCTTGTCACAGCAGAAGGGGGAGACACCCCATGCCTCTTCACCAGCTGGACTCATCTCTGCCTCTTGGTCTCTGTCCTCTCCTGCTTCAGCTTCAGCTTCTTATTCTGGACTTATTCTCTGCCAAAGACTCCCCCCCCCCCACATTCAGTAAGCCCTGTACCTCTCCAGCTTCCAACGCCTCCTCCCAGTCTTCTCCCTCTTCTCCCTCTGACCACTCACCATCATCCCACCACCACTCCCTGAGCTCCAAGCCTTCTTCCCTTGGGGATTCCCAAGCTGGTTATTCCCACCATTCCTCTGTATCCAACCATGTGATATGTGGTATAGCTTTTATTGGTCTATAGTGTATCCCAAAGGCATGTGGGAAAGGGCTCACATGTTTCAACAGGGGATCTGCCTGTATTTCCCCATGCTTTTTATGCTGGGTTCACATAACACCCCCCATATAATGATGAAATTTATTGCAGTTGGTGGCTGTTCACATGCATTTTCAATTTTGCCAGTGGTTGCGCAATGCACATATATATATTCACACCAGACAGGTCAACCTGAACTCTGCATACTGCATTTCTGAACCTTGTCCAAAGCTACCTTGACTTGTGTGTGTGTGTTGAACAATTCACAGATCTTTGTGCCCTTCACCAGGAATTGACTGATAATAATCTTGGAATCCTCAAGGTGGGAAAGAACAGTCAATGTCACCTCACTTTTAGCTGATCTTTCCAGCCAATGTTTTGTCTCACTTCTCTGAAAGGGAAGACCTCATAACTTTTTCCACTGTCTGCTGAGGAAAACTTTTTCCACCGTCTGCTTTAGTACAAATTGAGAAGCTACCCCTTATGGCATGGCAAATACGACCTCACAGTGGCTTTTTTACAGCTACTGCTGGAGCCTGTTGTGCTTTTGCTGGATCAAATTCCTTGCCTTTTGTTATTTGAGCTTCCTTGTGAGAATCGCTGCAGCCTAAAGGAGTGTCAGGACATTCCCTTTCTTTGCCCTTTAATCCAATCAGACAGACCTTGCTTTCTCACACTGAGCTGGCCTGCACTCTAAATTTAGCCCAGCAGCTGTGAAGTAAACTTCAGTGAAGATTAAGATTTCTACTCTGATCGTGCATTTCAATATGAATGAAGGCAATAGAGAGGAGATTATCTTTCTGGTTACTTTTCAAATGTCTCATCTTTGAGGCATCACTTGTTTGCATAAAGTCTGATGCACCCGGTCAGGTCTTCCCTGCCTGCCCCTCCCAGGAAGCTCAAGGCATAGGCAACTAATAATCATTTTTTAAAAAAAAATGGAGGGGAAGCAAAGAGGTCTTTGATGGCAAGTGAGCAAATGATTCTGGCTCCTAGAAAAAATTGTGGCTGTTCAGAAACTTTGAAGGCAAAATTCAGGAAGGTGATGTTTCAAGGGGATGAATTTTTGTTGGGATACAGTTTTCTGAATATAATAAGCAACTTTCTATTAGATGAGAAAAATAGACTTACCGGTATATGGAAGATTAATAGCTTAATGTACCATAAATTATTTTGGCCAATTATTTCAGACCCATTCCCATAGCACTTTGGATGCAACATAGAGGACTGTGGCCTGTTCTCTCTACCCTTCTATCACCAGTGCTACAAAAGGACTCCGACATGAAAATGATATGCTATGAGGGTGACCTGCAACCAAATGTTGCAGTATATCTTCACCTCCCACAGTATCGTTCTCCGGCATACTATAAGGAGATTGAGCAGGATTTTCCCCTTCCCTTTCTCCATTTTTATTTTCCTTTTTAAATATACTTCTGGAAATTTCAGATTTCTATTTAACACAGTGATCTCTCAGTGAACCCACTTTGGCTACAATCTTGGGAGCAAATACCTCCCTGCAGAATAACAATCAATAACTATTGTGGTGATGTTGGAACTTGGAACCTCAACTCTGCAAATTATTTCATCCGTATGATGACTTATAAAGCAGCAAGAACACGGGAAATTCATAATGACTGCACTTGAAATAAAAAGGTACTGTAAAGTAGGGTTACCAGATGTTCCCGGATTCACCAATCTGTCCCCGGACAAAATCTGTCCCCGGAGTGTCCCCGGATTTAAATTAATGTCCCCAGATTTATTCCTGGGGACTTCCGGTGAGGCAACATGGCGGGCACCATGGCAGCCAGCAGCACCGGAGGTCCTGGCCACGTCAAAGTTCCAGCCCGCGGCGCTCTTCTGCTGCGGGCTCTGCACGCCCGAGTTGGGGGTGTGTGAGCGAGGCACTGAGGCGGTAAAGAAGAGGAAGAGAAGCATAGAAAAGAGTTGCACCACATTGCGAGACACACACACAGAGAGACAGAGGGTGGCGGGAGCTTCTCACGGGAACAAAGGGGCGCAAAAGCAATGGCTGAGGGGGAAACGTGGTGGGGGGAGGCAGGCAGGCACATGGGCGGGCTCCTTTACTTCCTCTCCTTCCTCTCCCTCCAATGGCCACTGCGGAAATGGTGAGTTTAATGGGGGGTGAGGAAGGCGCTGCAGCTCCCCTTGTCCCCAGCAGTGCCGCGCTGCCTTCCCGCCGGGAGTGGGGCGCGGGGGGTGGGGGTTGAAACATTCTGGGGAGACAGAGCCTCCCTCCCTCCCTCCCTCCACACCTTCTCCACCACCACCAACCTCTCTTGTGAGGAGGGCTGTGTGCGAGTCCACTGTTTGTCCACCTCTGTTAACGAGACACCACCACTGCCACTTAAATCTCTGTAGAGACTGCACTCACCCTCCAGCGGTCTCCCGGTTATGGGAAGCCGGTGTCTTGTGTGTGTGTTTTAATGCGTGTTTTCCCAAGACCAGCGAGCGCCTTTACTCAATCTCTCTCCCCACCACCAACCTCTTTTTTTTTTGACGTTTGTGTGTTTGTAGATGGGCTTCTCCGTCTGCCTTGTGTCAAAGTGCACGCCTGACAACTTTGGGGTTTCCCCCTAAAAAAGTCACAAACTCTGGGCAACCCTTTCCTAAAATAAAGTATGAAATTAAAAAAACAAAAACAAAAAGTGTCCCTGGATTCCTTGAAAAAAATCTGGTAACCATACAAAGAGCTCCAAAAGATCTATCCAAACCGAGTGAATGGGCATTAAAATGACAAATGTGATTCAGTGTAAACAAGTGTAAAGTGATACATGTTGGGTCTGAATTGGTGGTGACTGACCAGGAACAAGATATTGGGGTCATTGGGCTCAATGAAGTCAGCAGCAGGTAAGAAAATGAAACAGAGCAACTCCCCCATGAGGAAAAGTCACAACATCTGGAGCTTTTCAGTTTAGAGAAAAGGCAAGCAAGAGGATAGAGGTGTATAAAATTATGCATGGTGTCTAATTTTTCTCCACTAGAACTCGTGGACGCCCAATGAAGCCAAACGTTGGAAGATTCACAACAGACAAAATATAGTACTCTTTCACACAGGGCATACTTACTATGGGAATTTGAACAAGTAGGAGTGATGGCCACCAACTTGGATTAGGCAAATTCATAGAGGACGAGGCCACCAAAGGCTATGCTCTTCCTCCATGGTCAGAGGCAGGATGTCTTTGAATTCCAATGGTTGGGAATCATGAATAGAGAGAGTGCAGTTGCACACAGCTCTTTCTTGTAGGCTTCTCATTGACATCTAGTTGGCCATGTGAGAACAGGATGCTGTACCATCGGCCTGACCAATCACATTCCTCCTACATTCCTGTTTAAAATACTTTTATGTTACCTTTGATGGTGAAAATCTTCTCAAGGTGACTAATAAAACATAAAACAGTAAAATAGGGATTCAAAGTGCATTGCAGGCATCGTCTAGTTGGAATCCTTACAATATGCCATATGGTGCCGGTAAGTCAGGGGAAAGTTGCTTGCCAAAGGCTGCCGAAAGGGTTCACATGGGAGGGATGAGATTTGAATAGGGACTTCCTGACTATGCCAAGTCAATGATGCACCAGCCAGTGGATATGAGGAGTTGCATCCTAGGAAGCCATGGCTAACTTAAGTCCATTGATTTCACTGGACGTACTCTGAGTAAGATTCTCAAATGCAACCCAAGAATACTGATACACTCTAGGTTAAATATCAGTCTTAGCATATCACCAACAATTATGTGAGGATGAGCAGAGCACTGAGGGGTTATGCTTTATACTTGCGCTGCATGAGACCACTTCTTTTCTTGGACGTTACACCTGCATCTTTTTCTATATATTGGGACAATTTTCCCAGAGATGAGTATTGCCTTGGTGTTGACCTGTTAACACAGCACAAAGAACACAAAGAGCAGGAATTAGTGTGAAAATGTCACTGTAAGCTACAATAACCTGTCAAGTTAATAATAATAATAATAATAATAATAATAATAATAATAATTTATTATTTGTACCCCGCCCATCCAGCTGGGTTTTACAGCATGCTCCCCAAGCAGCAAAACTGGACCAGTTACATTTATGGGAAGTATTTATATTCAGCCTTTAAACCCCTGAGATTCAGGCGTCACAATTTGGACACCATAATTAATTATCCCCTTTCCCCAATCTGTTTGTGTAAAATTTGCACTGAGTTCAAATCCTGTAGTTGTCAAGGAGTCTCAGGATATTAGATTTTTAGCCTTGAGAAGAGAACGTCCTTGGGGGGGGGGGATAGTCTGAAGAACCCTTGACATGAAACTGGCTTTCAGCCCATATATTTTTAGTTGCTGAGAAATATAATCCTAGTGCACGATGTTTAAGGATTGTGTAATATGTTCCTTGATGACTCTGAGAATTTTCTGACAATGATTGAAAAGATTAAAAGTGTGTGTGTGTGGAGGGAATTGCATGAGGTATTTGGCTATGTACAGATAAACAGTCCTTTGTAAAGCTGAATAATTAGTACTGTCCATATTTATTTTGAGTAAGAAACAAAAAGGAGACATCTCCACATCAAAACACAGTAGATGCATTTCATGACAGTGATGATGATGATGATGATGATGATAATGTGTGTGTGTGTGTGTGTGTGTGTGTGTTCTCATGCCCCAGCAAAATGCACTTCCTAGTTTGGAGATAACTGAGTAAATCTACAAAATCGGGCAAAAATATAATTTCTTTCAGAGTTGAGGGCAAGAAGTATTGCCCTCACTGTGATGTGGCTTAATTGAAACTGGGATTATAAGTATTGGCCATATTTATTTTGACTGAGGTGGTAGGGAACAACATGAAACAACACAGAACCTTAGCTCAACCCCAAAACTTTAGTATTTATTTATTGTTTCAATTTCCATCCCACTCTTCATCAATTCATGATCCATGTGTGTACGAGTGTGTGTGTGTAAGAATTTGATTAGCTATATGGCAACATGTCACCATCACACTGGTAACCTAAAGCCTTAATGGCTGGATCACATAGCCAGAAAGCAGTTGCTGAAAAAGCCAGTGAACACAAAGCAAAACGATGCAAAAAAAAAAGAGAGGGAGGTATGGTTGGGCTGAGGAATATTACGGATCTCACAAAACAACCCCCTTCACACCATGGGAATTTAGCTCCACCCCACTCTCTCTCATTTTATTCATTATTTCAATTTCTGTCCTGCCCTTCATCAATGCATGGTCCCACCACAGGCTGCAACATAAAATACCATCAAAACGTCCAGAAAAAAAGCCAGTTAAAGCAATTGACAACTCAGATAAAATATATAAAGTAACAATCCATAGTGCAACAGCATACAATCACCAGTTATTGTACAATGACAATAAAGAAATCTTAGTTTACAGCTAAGGTACTCCCTGCAAGACCTTGTTCTGAGAGGTGTGCCAAGAGGGAAGCAATGAAGCAGACCCTCCAAGTGTCCCTATTTTCCAGAGACAGACCTGGATTTACAGAAGCCATCCCAATTTTTGGTTTGATCCCGTTATGTCCTACTTTCCTTGGGATGTCCCTATTTTCATTGGATAAATGTTGGAGGGTATGGCGTTTTGTGACCATCGAGCCAAGGAGATAAGTAACTATACAATCTTTAGAAGACATCTGAAGACAGCCCTGTATCTGAAGGTTTTTTTTTAATGTTTAATGTTTTATTATGTTTTTTTAATGTTGGAAGCCACCCAGAGTAGCTGGAGCAACCTAATCATATCGGTGGGAGTATTTAATAATAATAATAATAATAATAATAATAATAATAATAATAATAATAATAACAATAATAATTTATTATTTATACCCCGCGCATCTGGCTGGGTTTCCCCAGCCACTCTGGGCGGTTCCCAACAGATTATTAAAAACACGAAAGCAAGACCAGGACAACACATTTAAGGGTGTATGCATGGCTGACCCAAATTAAGAGCAGACCAGGGAAATTCACATCAATAACCCTCTTCCAAAAAGATTCCAGTTTCTACAAGTCTTAAAAATTTAATCTGAAAGTGGGGTTGCATGGTTAAACAGTTTTAGAGTTAAAAGAATTTCATATAATAGATCATACTCTGGTGCAGCTACGTGCATCCTCCTTTCCATCTGCCAGTTTCACAGCTTTTTGCAAAGAAAAGAGAACATTCATATATGTGGTGTTCACAGCTGACACAGGCCATGTGTCCTTCGTACTAAGCTATCCTTGTACAAGTAGGACATCTCCTAAAAGCAGCAGCTATTAATAGCAATAACATTTAAAAAAGGAAAATAAATGGAAACTGCTCATTTTGGCAAACTAGCACCTTGAATAATTGCAACGCGCGCACACAACCAAGTATTAATTGTAAAAAAAAACCAGAAAAAATATTCCAACATTTGTGATATTCCATACAGCAGTGTTTTTCTAAACATTTCTGGCATTTGTAATAGTTGCACTAAGTCATTTGGTTAAATTTAATAATAATAATAATAATAATAATAATAATAATAAAAGGTAAAAAGGTAAAGGGACCCCTGACCATTAGGTCCAGTCGTGTCCGACTCTGGGGTTGCGGCGCTCATCTCGCTTTATTGGCTGAGAGCCGGCATACAGCTTCCAGGTCATGTGGCCAGCATGACAAAGCCGCTTCTGGCGAACCAGAGCAGCACATGGAAACGCCGTTTACCTTCCCGCCAGAGCGGTTCCTATTTATCTACTTGCACTTTGATGTGCTTTCGAACTGCTAGGTGGGCAGGAGCTGAGACCGAGCAACGGGAGCTCACCCCGTCGCAGGGATTCGAACCACCAACCTTCTGATCAGCAAGCCCTAGGCTCTGTGGTTTAACCCACAGCGCCACCTGGGTCCCTTAATAATAATATAGGACATCCCTATTTTCACTGGAGAAATGGTGGATGGTATGATGAAGGCAGCAGCTGTATCTTATGGGGTGGAATTCCAGAACTAAGGTAGTCATTGGAGGCTGGTGCTCATTGGGTCTGGTAGGATGGAAGACAAGGAGGCCAACAGTAGACAGAGCCAGATCTGTTGACAGGCAGAGCCAACTGATTCTGGTTTTGCCCCTGGACTCTTCCTCCTTATTGAGTTTCAGAAAGGCAATGCTGAGACCAAGGAGGAGGTTCACAGCCAGTTCCACCCACTAGAATGGTTGTAAAGAAGGAGGTAGGCAGGTGGCGGCTGTCTGAGAGCTGTCTGAGCTTGATGGGGCAGTGCCTTGCTTGTCCTCATGGACCAGTAATCACTAGGGTGTGACACCATGTTAATGGTGAGGGGAACAAGTCTAAAAGAAGGCAATTGGAGTCTCTTTATGGCTACCTCTAGACTTCCACTACTTTGTGGGAGGGATTCAAGCACATACCGTATGTTTAGGCTTGTGCAATTAATGTGAATTAGAGTGTTCTATTGACCTAGTGTAACAAATCTACGCTAAAAGAGAAAATGGACTTTTTGTGGTTAGGAAAGTGACAGTGCATTGAAAAGTGTGGGATGAACAAATGATCAACAGGAAGAAGCAAACAAACAGGACGAAATCAGGATGCATGCTCAATAAACAAGTCATCTGGAGGACCTCAGTGACTCTAGTATAGGAATTCATCCTGCAGTGAAGGAAAGAGGCCTTTTGGATCTGAAACTCCTGATTTCATTCTATGCTAGGACCTACTGACAGCTTTACTGACTGCCTCTGTGTGATGGAAATGGCAGGTGGAGTCGGCTGCAAAGAGGATTTCTGTCTCAAGCATCTACTTCATGGCACATGTGTAACTGAGAGTGTCTAGAGGTCAGGAGAGGACACATCTCTGTTGATATTGGCTTATGAAGAAACGTATATTTATTTTCTTTAATCATCCTCATGACAAGAAGCATTTTCCATCGAACTAATTATACCACAGTGTAAAATAGATGGGGAAGCAGATTGGTTCAGTGTGTGATGGGTTTGTTGTTTGTTTGTTATTGCTGTTGTTAGCACTAATGGTATTCTTCACATGTGTATCTTGCCCTTCCTCTAAAGAGCTCAGGGTGGCTTCCAGGAGGGCTGCCTCTTCATTGACCTTGTAAAATATTTATTTTCTCACATTATATCCCATATTTCTTCATTCATGGAACCCAAGGCAATGTACCTGTGGTTCCCAGATGGTCACCCATCCAGGGACTGACCAGAGCCAGACCTCTTTAGCATCAGTAAGGTGGTGGCATTGTGTAACATCTGACCATATTCTGGTCACAGTATGTATATTTATCCCACATTTATTTCTGGCAAACAAGTTTGGCTGATTTTGTCTTAGCACATGATAAGCTGGTCTTATACTAGGTTAGATGATTGGTCAAGCCCAATATTGTCTACTCTGATTGGCAGAGATCTTTCCTACCCCTGCTGATCTTTTATGGAGAGGCTGAGGAAACCTTCTGCATTTACCACATGTGGTCTGTCACTGAGTTATGGTGCCTTCCCATCAATGTATGTTTGACCAAAGCTGACAACTGGACAAAACAAAGGTGTTTATACACCATGGGAAGAGAACCCAATTTCAAACCATTTCCAACTCTTTTATACATTACTATTTCCAGCCACAACCTGATTGGTGTGAATCTGGTTGTTTGTATTTCAATGTATTTGAAGTGTTTGATTGGGAAGAAATGTACACAACTAAGATGGTGATGACTATCAACATTTTAAAATAGCAGTGTAATGTAACAGTGCTAAACACTCTTTTGCTTAAGCAGTATTTCATCAATAGTTTAAGTTATATATTAAAAATAGAGCCAGAAAGGCATTTTAGCACTAAATAGAAGACTGATTAAAAAAATCAACAGGGTGCCCCATCACAAGTGATATAAGTAATGTGTGCTGGCCTGTAAAGGGTAGTGCTGAATGCATTTGCATTCATTTTGTAAGAAAAAAGATGGAAGAAACATTGGGGGGGGGAGCAAATGGACAATGGCATCATGTGGGCCTCCATAACATGCAAATGAATGAGACATGGTGATTCCACATTAAATGCCTAATGTGGAAGCAGCCTTGATTGCCTTCTGATTCCATTCAATCCCATGCTTGTACTCTAGGCTTTGCTGAAAGCCTCAGTGAAAAGCCATAGCTCAGCGGTAAAGCATCTGCCTTGTGAAGGTCCTCGGGTCCAATTCCCCAGAGACCCATGTCTGAAATCCTGGAGTGTTGCTGCTAGGTCAGTGTAGACAACACTGAGCAAGATGAGCCAATGGTCTGAGAGAGGGCAACAACTGGCAATTTGGGTTTTCTGCAGATCACCATCTGTTCCGATTCAGCTTTAAAGAGCAGGTTTTTGTGGAGAAAGCTCCAGACTAAAACAAACAGACCAGAGAGCTCTCAGACACAGAGCTTTAAAGGGTGGACCATGCATGGAAAGTTTGGAGGAAAGTTAAGTGTGGACAAGCCCTCCATAATAGGCACCTTCCTACATTCCTATGGTCTTTCATTTAGTTATCTTATGGATTATTCTCTCTCTCTCTCTCTCTGCATGTATAAGTGTCTTATCATCTTTCACTTTCCATAAGCCATTTCCTTTCTTTTATAAAACACAGTAGCTCTTTTGGCAGCAAAGCATCAGAAGGCATTTGCTGTTGACAAGTGGTATCCATAGCCCACTTCCTAGATCATATAGCGCAACTTCGTGATGGTGTGCTACAACCAGATACGGAGGCATTAACTGGCTTAAATGTGCAAAGCGACTTCGTTCCGTGAGTAATTGCATTGAAGAATGATTGCTCTCCCTGTGCCCCTGTCCCAACGCCTTGCGTTAAGACCAAAGAAACATGTATCTCTCAACATCGCCGCAGCTAACGATGACATGACTAGCAAATGCTGGGAATCAAACCACAGCCAAACAAACACCAGGATTTAAATGCCATTAACACACAAGTGAAGACCTTCTGCTTGCTAGGATTCTTATATCCCAAGAGTACTAATCTTCAAATCACTCTGCCATCAGAAGCCCCACTTAATCAACAGTCCCTTGACTTGAGAAGAGGAAGACAGTAGACCCCCTACAATAAGAGAATAGCATATACCAAGGGTGGGCTGACTTTAGCCTTATGCACAGCAGCAGAGGAAGCCGCTCGGGCGCCTGGGGCGGTGCACGCGGGGCGGGGTGCGCCGCCCATAAGGGCAGAGCGCACCACAGGGCCTCCGGAGTCTGCCTGCCTCCTCCCACTCAGCCACCCTACAGCTGGGGGAGAGGCAGCGGAGGGACCGTTTGGGCAGCGTGGAGCCTGCGTGCACCCAAGCCACTGCGTCTCTCCCAGGAGAGACACGTGGCTTGGGCACATTGCAGGCCCCATGGTGAGTGCCACCCGGCATTTTGTCACCCCCCTCAGTGGTGGAACCCGGGGTGGTCCGCACCCACCGCTCCCCCTTCCTCCGCCCCTGCTTGTGCATCTACTAATATGTAGAATGTGTAACAATGTGTATGTAGAAAGTGTAACAATGAGCTCAAGGAGGGGCTGAAGTGCCAATCAACTCCTTCCCCCCACCTAATTAGATGCAATGTTGCTCAAAGCTCATTATGAATGGCTACCAAATAATCTTACAGGAACAAACGTGTGCAGGTAATAGGGAAACCATATACAAATGTGCCCTGCTATAAACTCTAATGAAGTCCCCCACCAAAGGAGGGGCTAATTGCTTCTAACCCCCCCCCCCAATCTCTCACCATGAAGAGAACAAGCAAACGGTGTGGTGCCTAAGTTGCTAAATTCCTGGTGCTCATTCTTATTTCCCAGTGTAGCACTTCATGGAAAGGAAAATAGAAACACACAAATTTCACAAAGGAATTTGCACTGTACAGTTTCCCCTCCAGGGTGATAAAACTATTAACTTGAAACAAACAGTTTTTAGATGGAAATAGATCTTCCTTCAGAGAACAATGCGATTTTCTAGTACGTTACAGAAAGTTGTATGTCCCTTCTAAATAAGAACCCAAGGAAGGTGGAAAGGAAGGAAGGAAAGGGATAGCAAGAAAGATATCAGAGTCCCACAAGATCAATCTATAATCATAATGAAGTGCTGGCGGCAATTTGGCAACTTTGTAGCATCTGGGAATAGAAGGTCATTGGGTCTAATTATACCGCAAAGAGAGGAAAGGAAGAAATGTAGCATGTAGCTGTATTCAGAGCCGTCTTAGATTTCAATCTAAGGGAGTGCAGTAAATAAATAAATAAAATGCTCTGGCAACAAGAATAGTATCAGCTGGGAAAGGCTGGGAGGCAAAGGTTTAGGTTAGAAATCCAGCATATGGGTTTGCAGCTTTAGTTTTACAAGCCAACAGTGATGATATCTGCAGATGTCATTGGGGGTCCCACTTGTTTCTATTCAGGAAGACCATCATTGGTATGGGAGTCTTCATCTTCTTCAAGAACAACACTTGAGGGTACCAAGAAGGATCAGTGTGTCTCTCAGTTCTCAATAACACGTGCCCTCCCTCCAGGAAGGAATTGCAGAAGCAGGAATTGCAAAGAAGCAGGGCAGCTTCTCAAGGGCGCAGTAGCAGAAGCAGATAATCCAACTCTTTGTGAGCAAGTCCTAATCATCATGCAATGACAGATTTCTGGGGCAGACTTCAACTACTGCATGTTTCATAGCCCTGAGATGGTTGTTTCTCCAAAGAACAAGAACAAGCCTTGGTAATGTCTTGCTGTGATCCTCCTAAGAGGATAAGCAGTAGCAGAAACACAAGTTGGTTTAAAAACAAAACCAAAAACAAAACCAGAAACACGCACACATTTGGATCTTTCCTTCTAACTATTTCTTACCTATCTTATAGCAACCAAGGAATGGACAAATGATTCAAAAAACTAAGCAGAATTGATCCTTGACAGTGCTAAGATGGGGCACTGCCTGTGAATCCTATGTAAGCCACTCTGAACTTTGGAGACAAAAGGTTGTATTCGTACATAACAAATGTGCTAGCCTTCTTTGATGGTCTCTTATCATATTTTCTTCTTTGTAACAAATTTCAACCATATGAGACTGATAAGGAACAATCTGACTGGGTAACTTTTCATATTTTTTCTGGTGACACTAGGAAATGTGAAAAAGTTGCCTAGTCAGCTTGCTGTATCAATCCTATTGGTTTCATGGTCAACATGTAACTACACCCTTCTTTTGTCGGCAAGTTGCCTGCCCTCCCCAACTTCCTCACTATTTTATTTCCTTACCCTTTCTTACATTATGAAAGGAGCCACTTCCTACCTGGCAGACATCCTTTCGCCTCAGGGCTTTTTGCAGCCGGAGCTCACTGTAGCTCAGTTCCGGCACCTCTCAGGTGGGCACCATTGCCATTCTAAGAGAACAAGGAAGGAGTTCATGGTGAGCTCCGGCACCTCTTTTTCTAGATAAAATATCACTGAGCAGCTTGTATCGTTAAATCAGGGGTGGCTAAGCTGCCGCTCTCCGGATGTTGTTGGACCCTTCATTCCTAACCACTGGCCATGCTGGCTGCGACAGATGAGCATTGTAGCTCAGCAACATCTGGAGGGCTACGAGTTTTCCATCATTGACTTAAGTTTGGATTTGATATCCCGCTTTATCACTACCCGAAGGAGTCTCAAAGCAGCTAACATTCTCCTTTCCCTTCCTCCCCCACAACAAACACTCTGTGAGGTGAGCGGGGCTGAGAGACTTCAAAGAAGTGTGACTAGCCCAAGGTCACCCAGCAGCTGCATGTGGAGGAGCGGGGAAGCGAACCCAGTTCCCCAGATTACGAGTCTACCACTCTTAACCACTACACCACACTGGCTCTCAAACAAGCTGTCAAACAATGTTGGGTAGCTGGATTGGAGAGCCACTCAAAGTCAAAAGGGTGTTTTGCTATTGAAAGTAGACCAAAAGTGTCTAGAACGATGCGCTGCTCCATCTACAGAGAGAGACAGGCAGCCCGAAGTAAGAAGAAAGTGTCAGTTTTTACATTTAAGGATTGGTGCTTTATGAGGCTTGATGTCTTAATGCTTCCTCTGGGACTATTCTGCATGAGTGCATTGCACAGGTGGCCCATTGCAATTTATAGTCACAATAATTGAACAGGAGAAATAAGAGCCTTGAGCCTTAACAGCACATGGGATGCAGCTGGTCTGGGTGCTTAGGCGGTAGGCATAACTTTTATATGACAAAGTCTCTTTCTGAAAGACAGGAAGTTGTTCTCTCCTCCCTAGAAGCGTCATGCCCCACTTTTTTTTTGTAGTTGCGCATACCAGGGCATGCTCCTGGAATCACTTTGTCAAGCCCTAAAACGAGCAATTTAATCCACCATAATTTATATGGCTATGGAATTCTTTTCAATGAACATCTGTGAAAGAGTCAGTTTGAGAAATGCAGGAACCAAGTTGTCATTAAAGCTGGAGACTTGAATGAATATTTTATGATCCTCTTTTTCAAGTTTTTATGTGCTAACATCTCACATGAAGTTTTCTTTCAGCACGCGTGCAAGGAAAGCACGGCCTTCGCTCCCCCCCCCCCCGAGTTGCCTGCTTTTGGAAGATATTGCAAGATCAGCTATCCCCGAGTTTTCCTGTTTATCACTCAGTTTTAAATAAATGGCCAACCATCTTAGATTGTTTCTTGAAAGAGCAACGGGCCTGTTTACTCTGCCTGCAGCACGCTGCCACTGCTGGTTTGGGAAGTGGTGTGCACAGAAGCTATATCTATCCTATTGTTTCCAAAACTTCTATCCACAATGAGAAAAAGAACTCACTAGATATGTTTTAAGCTGCTAATGTGGGCACAGCCTCAGAGTCAAAATAAACACTTCTTCTAAAAAAAGAAATCTAGAATGTCATTAGGGAAGAGCACCAATCAATAGGAATGTGGAATTAGGCTGTAATACTAACTGTGTCCTATTGAATTCAGTGGGTCTTACTCCCAGGTAAGTAGGGTAAGGATTGGAGCCTAAAATAGTATCTGTTTATTGGTGTGTATAACATGGGAAGTTTAAAATCAGTTTCATTAACACACAATTAGAATTATTAAAGATAGTGGGAAGAATATAGTTGGTACCATATGCACACTGTTAAGTGTGAACAGCGAGTACAATTCTCTGCTTCTAAAAAGTGTGGTTGATGGGATTGTCAGCTCAAAGATATTATGAATTCAGAAGCAAAAAATGTGTCATTTCACATCTTAGGTGTTTTAAAACGAATTTTCCAGTATAAAGGTCTGTATCCTGGGCATGATTAGATTGTTTGAAAACTACTAAAGGTAATGAACAGACCACACCCCATAGATGTTTATTCAGGAGCAGGGTTGGGGGAGAAATTGAATTCAGTTCACACTGAAAGGTGAACTGAATATATATAATATATATATATATATATATATATATATATATATATATATATATATATAATATAAGGGTCTGGTGACTTCTGTTTCAGTGTATCTGAAGAAGTGTGCATGCACACAAAAGCTCATACCAAGAACAAACTTAGTTGGTCTCTAAGGTGCTACTGGAAGGAATTTTTTTTATTTTATTTTGTTTTTACCAAATTCAAACTTTCTGGAACAATATGAGAACTGAAACACAGCCAAAATTCACACTTCTACAGATTTTGATATGCATTTCTCTAGCAGAGCAATGTGTACAAAAATGTGTGCATTTAAAATGCATATTATTAGGAGAAATTGCTTTGCTTTGTGCTTATTAGGCACAATTGCAAATTTCACACAAAAATGCTGGCAAATTTTCACGAGGACAAAAATTGTGAACTGTTGATTCTTGCTATAATGGGGTGAGATAGGGGTGAGATAGCACAATTCAATGTGCTGAGAAGATATGAAGTGAATGTGGCAGCAAGGGCATGGATTTGTTTAATCTGCACTCTGATTTGCTTGCAGAATCCCAGTTTTCCATGTTGAGCCCTATTTCCCAGGAAACACCTCTGCATATATGGAGAAAAACGAATAATGCTGTTGCATTTGAAGTATATCCAAGCTTCTGCCACAGGAGGTCACTCAACAGCAATGCATAAATCTCTGAAGAAGTGCAATGTGAAAGGTGACAGGACCTTTTCAAAACATTTGAAAACCAAACTTGGAATCCAAATTTATTGTATATTATTTTCATATGTTATGTAATTATAGAGTTATAAAATATTCAATAAAAATTATCATTAAAAAAAATAATGAAAACCAAACTTGGGTATGTGTACATGTCCATTCAGAATATACTGAAGGGCAGGAGTTTCAGCTGATCCTTTTGAAGCCATATTTATTTATTTATAAAAATATTTATATTCTGCTATTTCTAAAAAAAACAAATTAGAGATAATTACAATTATACATTCACTGTTCTCCTAGCCTGATTTTAGAAGAGAACTAAGCTGGTGATAAAATAATTGATGAAACATGGGGAAGAAAGTTGGGGAAGAATTGCACTTTCCTCACCAACTGGCATATTTTGGTCATAAATAATAATAATAATAATAATAATAATAATAATAATAATAATAATAATAATAATAATAATTTATTTCTACCCCGCCCATCTGGCCGGGTCTCCCCAGCCACTCTGGGCGGCTTCCAGTAAACATTAAAATACATCAATACATCACAGATTAAAAGCTTCCCTAAAGAGGGCTGCCTTCAGGTATTTTCTAAATAGAACCTATCATGTCATTTCTAAAGATGTGACCAGGGCAGGTGCGTGAACAAATATGGCTGCCTGTATCATGTCTAATTTTTTTTTGCTTCAAGTGTTTCTGGTTTTATGAAACCTGATTTGTGGTTAAGACTAGCAAAGCTAAGATGGAAGAGAGGAGGAGATCTCATTTGCAAAGACTGCATCTCTCAGTTGCTTGCTCCCTTGCCTTCACTTCCATGTCAAAACACACTGTGGTGCACTTGTGCCTGATTCTCCAAGTCCTTCACTGTCACACATTTAAGCATGTAAGAGGCTTGATTCCCCCCCCCCTCCGCTTCTGTATGTTCACAATTATTATTGACCCCATATTTCTAGATTTGTTTAGCGGTAGTGGCGCCCGCCCTGTGGAACGCCCTCCCATCAGAAGTCAAAGCGATCAACAACTACATAACATTTAGGAAATACCTGAAGGCAGCCCTGTTTAGGGAAGTTTTTAATCTGTAACAGGTTAATGTATTGTTTTTTAATGTTTGCTGGAAGCCGCCCAGAGTGGCTGGGGAGACCCGGCCAGATGGGCGGGGTACAAATAAATTATTATTATTATTATTATTATTATTATTATTATTATTATTATCATCATCATCATCATCATCATCATCATCAAGGTACATCCAATCCTGGGGTTGTCTCAATCTCTGCTGTTTCCATTTTGCTACAGTTCTGCTTCTGCTAAAACTTTTGTTTGTTGGTCTTATTATCTACTATGGGCAAAACTTATGAAATTAATTGCACAATTAATTTCAATGCATTTCAGTGTAAGTCAAACATCAAAAACAATACAGTAAATTAAATCCTTATTTGCATATCTTTGGCAGTTATGCAATACTGACAATACAGTGGTACCTCAGATTACAAACGCTTCGGGTTACAAACTCCGCTAACCCGGAAGTAGTACCTCGGGTTGTGAACTTTGCCCCAGGATGAGAATGGAAATCGCGCAGCGCTAGCGCGGTGGCAGAGGGAGGCCCCATTAGCAAAAGAGCGCCTCAGGTTAAGAACGGTTTCAGGTTAAGAACAGACCTCCGGAACGAATTAAGTTTGAAACCCGAGGTACCACTGTACTGATGGTATTTGCTTTTTATGATTTCCATTCATGACCTCTGATGAACATTGGAAATGCAGGAATTTCTGCTCTCATTTCCATTTCAAATGGAATCCTCCAGCATCCCTAATTCCCTCCCCCCATTGCTTAGTGTGAGATTAGATTGCAGTTTATTGAGAATTCATCATTTGTAATTATCATTAAAATAATTAAAATACCAATGAAATAAAATGCTGTACCTGATTTTGTAATTTTCTTTAGGCTGAGGAGGTTCCATCCATCAGAACTGGAATCTGAGGAATGGGATGGGGAGGGAAGTTAACACAAGCTTCTAAACAATGAAAAATGTCAGCTCCCCACTTTAGCTTCCAGTGTGAGACTATAAAGCCAGAATGTTGAAGTAGTTAGCACGGGGTAGCCATCATAGTACCGTCCAGATAACATTGACTACAACTCCCATCAGTCTTGAGCACTGGCTACACCCCTGGGTAAGAGTGTAGAATCAGGCCCTTGGTTCAAATTTTCCCTCAGTTCAGTTAAAATTGCACACTGAACTTGGGCCAGTTTTTCTCTTTCAGTCTAATCTACCTCTCAGGGTTGTTGTGAGATTAAAATGGGAAGGTTGTAAGAACTGAAAGCACCTTGGAGAAAGGGTGTGGGGAAATGAACAAATCCAAGTCCTGTTGATGGGCCGGGCTGGGTTATGTGTGTATGTACTATGGCTGTGTACATACCATGTATTTAAAGAATGCTGGGAACTGTAGTTTCCCCTTGCAGAACTGCAGTTCCCAGTGTCCTTAGCAAACTACAGTTCCCATGATTTGGGGGAAAACTCATGTGCTTTATGGTGTGTACGCAGTTAAGGTAGAAAGTTCCTTTTAGATCTTTCAGCCCTAGGAAGAGCCTTTGCATGGTTTCCCTTTGATTGTATGGAAACTTACTGTCCCATTTAAATACCGAGCATCACAGAAAAAAAGAGATGGTAAATTACATATTTTCTATGTCTCACCTTCTAGGGAGCAGAGGGGGACCTCCCTACAATTCTGATATGCCTGTTGATCTCCAGCATTGTTTTTGATGAGTTGCTAAATTGCTAAATTGATGGGCCAAGCAATTTATTAGGTGTTTTGTCTGTTTTTAACTGCAGTCTGCCTCTCAAGGAAACAAGTATTGTCTGTGGTGTGGAAGATGAGTCTCTGTGTGATGAGAGCCATGTGTACCAAGCCCCCATTTTTCATAACTGCTGTCATTTTACAGATGTATGACCCTCTTCGCCTGGTTACGGAGAAGCCGGGGGTGGGGTAGAGAATGGGGAAAGAAGATAATATACAGGGCTCCACAGAAGAAACTCTGGTAGGCAGATACACAAATCATGTCATGCAAACCAGACCCGGCTAAAGGAACATTGCATCCCTCTCCAGAAGACAATAACAGATAGGACAGAGAAAGATGGAGTCTGAGATGATTAGGAAAACAGGAACGGTTAATGGATAACAGCAATGTGGCGCCAAGTAGTTCATTCCATGTCATAAAGATATGAGAGGCAGCACAAACAGAGAGCAGGTAAAAGGTCTTTGAAATTCATCCAATCAATGCAGATACAGGCTTGTGTCCCCAGTGGTTCTGGCAGAAATGGATACAGATGGTGGAAAAGTTAATTTATTTCAAATGGTGTCGTTTTCTTTTCTTAGGTATTTGAGCTTGGGATTCTTTGTAATGGGCCTACAGCTCCAGAGCTACCATTTTGATTCTCAAAAGCAGCTACAGATGTGATGGAGATGTATAACCAATGGGGTGCAGTGACCTCTCTCCCATGGTTTGAAAACCACTGCCAGTCAGTGTGCTGCAGACAACACTTAGCCAGATGACTCAGTGGTCCAAGGCAGCTTCCTTTTATCCTCACCAACTGACAACCATTTGTCATCATATTGAAATGAGGGACTTGTCCATTTGTCTCTCAAGTGAGATGGGAAAGTTCTTTCTGCACCAGGGACTTGTGTCTCCTGGTAATAGGGGAATATATTCAAGTTCCTGTCAGGCAGTGCTATTTTTCTAGAAAAAGAGGTGTCAGAACACACCTCCCTTGTTCTCTTAGAATGGCAATGGCGTCCACTTGAGAGGTACCAGAACTGAGTTCCAGTGAGTTCCAGCTGAAAAAAGCCCTGCCCTTGGGACATTTTGACCGGCAGGCACTAACTCATGAACATCCAATGAAGCCGAATGTTGGAAGATGCAAGACTTACAAAAGAAAGTACTTCTTCACACAGCACATAGTCAAACTTTGGAACTCAGTCCCACAGGAGGCAGTGACGGCCACCAACTTGAAGGGATTGAAAAGAGGATTGGGCAAATTCATAGATGATACGGCTATCCATGGGTACTAGCTGTGATGATCATGCTCGGCCTTCATTGTTGGAATTTCTGGAAGCCACAGGAGGGGAGAGTGTGCTTGTCCGCCAGTGTGGTGTAGTGGTTAAGAGTGGTGGACTCGTAATCTGGGGAACTGGGTTCGCGTCTCCGCTCCTCCACATGCAGCTGCTGGGTGACCTTGGGCTAGTCACACTTCTCTGAAGTCTCTCAGCCCCACTCACCTCACAGAATGTTTGTTGTGGGGGAGGAAGGGAAAGGAGAATGTTAGCCGCTTTGAGACTCCTTCAGGTAGTGATAAAGCGGGATATCAAATCCAAACTCTTCTTCTTCTTCTTCTTCTTCTTCTTCTTCTTCTTCCTGCTTGGTGGTTTTCCATAGGCATCTGGTTGGCCACTGTGAGACAGGATGCTGGACTTGATGGGCCTGATCCAGCAGGCACTTCTTTAGTTCTTATGCTGTCTCCCATTCAATTTTTACAAGATTGATTTAGGATAGAGTTCAATTAAAGCTATGATTTTCAGCACAATACAGTACGATTATACAATAGTTGTTAACATGGGTTACATTTTACCCTGATCAGTTCCATACAAAAGGTTAACACATTCAAATACAGAAAAATCTAACTTCTGAAATAATAATAATAAGATCGTTAATTATTGCAAAGTTCAGGCTGCAATTCAACAAATGATGCCGCTTCCAAGATAACATGCGTAGGGAAACATAAAGATCAGTCTCTGTGTGCAGTGATTACATCACACATGATAGTGCTGCCCAAGATGGTATTGTGTGCCCTTTAGATAAATATCCCAGTCAACAGATGCATATAGACTAAAGAAGTGCAATTGAGAAAAAATGCATGTGCTGGGAAAGTGCAAGGTAACGACTCTAAGCAAAGTAGATTTGTATTGGCATAAACCCCTTTCAGAAACATTTGCGGTTCATTTTGATCAATGGATTTGAAAATTCTGCTTTGTGGATATAGCAAATACTCAGGTCTTTGCTTAACGAGGTGATAAGGGGCTATAAAGTCAGCTGAGATACGACACTGCAAACAAAATACTTTAGATTGCAGATGCTGTTTTTGTCCCGAAACGCATCTGCCTCAATGTTGGAGGCAATGCCCTTCACTGGTGTTGACAATGACAGAAGAAAGCACTATACAGAAGTCTGGAACGAAACCTACTTCGTCAGCCTATTTAGCAAACTAGAACTCTGGGCAATGGCATAATTCCTCCACGAGACAACTTGGCTGAACATAGTGGGCCCCTCCCCAGGCTGAAGAACAGAGTGGACTGCAGAATATCTCTTCTGATAGGAAATGGGAGTATTGTATTGAAAAATGCTTTATCCCATTCCCCAGCATGAAGAATGCCTGCTTGTCAAAGAAGCAGCCGTACATTGCATGCTACTTCAAATCATCTAGAACTACTTCTCTAGGCTTGGGGGCAGGCAGGCTGGTCTAAGAGCAGCACACATATATAAGGCACTGCTTCTCACTTTGGGAGCAATCTGAACCCAAGTTCTGCAGGGATGAGCAAGTTAGGATCTAGTGAGTTAGGATCTAGTAGCCATTGATAGTCTTGTTGTCTATGTATCTGCCTAATCCTCATTCAAAGCCATCCAAGTTGGTGGCCATTCATTGCTTTTCACCTGGTGGACACCCCTTCCAGTGGGATAGGATAGATCAGCTTGTATTTCTTGCTGGGGAGGACGCCTGCCAGGTGGGAAGCTGCCCCTTTCATGGTGTAACAAAGGGTAAAGAAAGAAAGGGTGAAGGATATGGGGCAGACAAACTGGCAACCAAAGAAGGATGCGGTCACCTGTTAGCCATCCCTGAACCAAGCCACCATATTTATTTCTATATCTCCACCAGTGCCAAAGAAGGTTGTTGTTGTTGTTGCTGTTGTTATTGACAATAGTTGCCAGGCTTAATCAACATTTGAGAAAAGCTTTGAGAGCCTGGAGGGACCCAGGTAGCGCTGTGGGTTAAACCACAGAGCCTAGGGCTTGCTGATCAGAAGGTCGGCAGTTCGAATCCCTGCGACGGGGTGAGCTCCCATTGCTTGGTCCCAGCTCCTGCCAACCTAGCAGTTCGAAAGCATGTCAAAGTGCAAGTAGATAAATAGGAAGGTAAACGGCGTTTCCGTGCGCTGCTCTGGTTCGCCAGAAGCGGCTTTGTCATGCTGGCCACATGACCTGGAAGCTGTACGCCAGCTCTTGGCCAATAAAGCGAGATGAGTGCCGCAACCCCAGAGTTGGACACGACTGGACCAAATGGTCAGGGGTCCCTTTACCTTTACCTTGAGAGCCTGGAATAAAAGTGACTATAGTATAATTGCAAAGACACCTTAATAGGGCTAGTGATCTGTGATAAGCATCTTGATGATGAACAAGATTGAAAGTAATGAATGGATCAATCCAAGTCACATTCCTTATTTATTCTTTTTTTGTGCAATGTTATTTTCTTCCAAATCTTTCCAGATCTCGGGGCATGCAAATATCTATTTTCTTTGCAGTAATGCTGTTAAGAGCAGCCTGGATAGGAGGAGGAGGAGGCATCCCACAGAAGAGATAAAAGAGTACAAACCAGCTCCTGATACCGTGGAGTGTAACCAATTCCTAGGAGTGAGCTTGTGCTTTTGAATATTTTATAATTTATAAACTGGGAACACATGATGTTCTGCTTTTCAAACAGTAGCTCATATTGCATATGCCCTCCATAGACGTGGGATGAAAAACAACAACAGAAAATATGCCCTTTTTGTTCCTCAATATTTGGTAGCGGTCTGTGATTTCCGTCAGAAGTTTAGCACAGGAGTCATCTGACAGGCTTCCTTGTCTATTAACAATGTATAGTTTGGGCACCCCAGACAACGTAATTTGGAGTGCTGCATTCCTGCTAGTTCCATTGAGTACTTACAGCTTGATACACTAATCCGACATACAGTGGCAAATGATGGGGTTAGTTTTGCTGTAGATGACAATGAGGGTAGAAGAACATTGTTGGAGGTAAAAGGCTTTGCTTCTGCTTCCAGTGTTGTATTTATTTGCTAACTTGGACTGGGGGAAAGGCCCTAAGTTGGGTTGTGCCACAGCCTCTGGGGTTTGAAGCAATCTTTTATTTGTCCTGAATATTCCAATTTTGCAACATTCAGCTTCACTGGATTTTTGCAAGCAAGTTTCCTGTATTAGAATGCTTTTTTGTACATTATTTTCGCTAAAGTATGCACATCTGTATGCATTGTCCACTCACATTTACATTTTCTAGATGTTCTTTGGATGGATAACTGCATTGCAAAACTTGGAGACATGTAAATTTTTGCTTCAAATATTGAAGGCCAGCTGTGTTTTATGTGAATTATGGTGCTGGAGGAGACTCTTGAGAGTCCCATGGATTGCAAGAAGATCAAACCTATCCATTCTTAAGGAAATCAGCCCTGAGTGCTCACTGGAAGGACAGATCCTGAAGCTGAGGCTCCAATACTTTGGCACCTCATGAGAAGAGAAGACTCTCTGGAAAAGACCCTGATGTTGGGAAAGACTGAGGGCACAAGGAGAAGGGGATGACAGAGGATGAGATGGTTGGACAGTGTTCTCAAAGCTACCAACATGAGTCTGACTAAACTGTGGGAGGCAGTGGAAGACAGGAGTACCTGGCGTGCTCTGGTCCATGGGGTCACAAAGAGTCGGACACGACTAAACAACAACAAGCTGTGTTTTGGTTCAGGAAGTGTGAAGTCAGTAAGCTCATATGAAAATGTGAATGAATTTTGTCCTCCATCCCTGCATGGGACCTCTAGGGGATAGCACCAATGCTTCAAAGAGGTTGGGGGGGGGGGAGAAAGAGAGAGAGAGAGAGAGAGAGAGAGAGAGAGAGAGGGAGGGAGAAATGTATTCCACTAAAGGCAATCAGATACTTTATCTGAAGGAAAACCAGTCAACAAAATACTTGAGGAGGTCTAATTGGTCTAAATCACAAGGCCAAATTATGAAGAGGGCCACAGCTCTGTGAGACTGATAAAAAGTGTTTGTGCAAGCAGTAGAACAGAAGCCCCCACCCAAACAGAAGTTTGCTTGTTATATGTGTCAGCATTTATGCGTAACTGTGTAAGAGCCAGGCGGTGCGGGGATACTGTACATCTTCAACCCTTGAATCGTACAGCGATAAGACAGACTCTCAGGATTAACAGCCCTGTCAAGGGGAAGTCTCTGAAGTGCTTATTTGTTTAGATGGAGAATTTCATTCATCATTAAGGGAGTGATAGAAATGGAAGCCCATCCGACGTGGTATCTGAAGCCTACCTGGAAATATGTTGAGGGTGGTGAGATTAAACGCCGTCCCCTTTCTGGGTCTGAAAGTAGGACTAGATATGAGACATATGACTTCTAAGCTATTTGCTTTCTTCCCTTTCTCTCCCCCCTCCCATGAAAGCATGGCAAGCCCACTTGAATGAGCAAAGGCTTTTCATACAGGCAGCAAGAGAACAAATGACATTACAATTTTAAATGCAATTTTCCAGTCATACTCTAAGATTAAATAGTGCACGTTTATACAATAACTTATAATTGCATTTTCCTCATTTTGTTCCTCCTAAATTTGTTTAAATTGATAAAACCAACACATGTGTATTCTTTTGGAAGTATTAGCTAGAGATGGAAAGACTGCACTTAAAGACCTTCACTTAAAACGTCATAGAGTTCAATGAGACTTACTTCTGAGTAGGCATGGTTAGGCTTACAGCTTTATTTATTATCTGCTATCATAATAATTACTGTCCCACCTTTCTAGAGTGAGAGTACTTACTCTTATTAACATCAAACAACAAAGTCACAAATATAACAACACAATAGCTTAAATTTAAAAACAGAAACAAAAGTATACAGCCTTGCATTTGTTACTGGTATCTGGATCTGAACCCAATGCTAAGATAGTAAAAGGTAAAGGTAAAGGTACCTCTGACAGTTAGGTCCAGTCATGGACGACTCTGGGGTTGCGTGCTCATCTCGCTTTATTGGCCGAGGGAGCAGGCGTTTGTCCGCAGACAGCTTCCGGGTCATGTGGCCAGCATGAGTAAGCCACTTCTGGTGAACCAGAGCAGCGCACGGAAACGCCTTTTACCTTCCCGCCGGAGCGGTACCTATTTATCTACTTGCACTTGATGTGCTTTTGAACTGCTAGATGGGCAGGAACAACAGGAGCTCACCCTGTCGTGGGGATTCGAACTGCCAACCGTCCGATTGGCAAGCCCTAGGGTCTGTGGTTTAGACCACAGTGCCTCCCGTGTCCCTTTAAGCTAAAATAGTGGGGAATGTCTATTCCATAGCTAGAGGCCTGTGTGCTGCCGACTCCGTCGGAATGTAGATCTATGCATTGTGGAAACTATTTAGAAGTAAATACGATTGAAAGAAATGGAAACTTCTGTTTACTAAGTAAATTTGGGAACTGGAGTATAATAGTATGTTTACACTTACATTTAATGAACACTTATCACATTTTCCAGTGCTGTATTTCAAATCCGTGATCCCATGATGTTCACATCCCATGATGTTCTGCATGGTCATCCTGTTTCTTTCTGAAGAAAAACAAAAACAGTTGAATGATTTTTTCTTTTTCTCAAAGCAGCTTCACAGCAATTGGAATCCACAAGCCAATACAAGTCTGAACACCTTTTAGCCAAAGCCACCTCTGCTGCTGTGGGTGGTCTTGTAGTAGTGATATCATCTTGGGAATGAACAGGACCCAATTCAAAAAAGCATCTTCAGAGTGCAGGCATCCAGAGTGGTCAGAATGCGCATGCTCAGATATGCACTCGACACCCACTAGTATTTCTCAGCAATGCCACATCCGCTCTTACTGTCAAAACTTTGAGTGTGCACAGATGAGACTGGCGGTACAAACGCGCGTCAACTACGGATGGGGTAAAAACAGTACCTCCCCTAAACATTCCTCGGTGTGAGCACATATTGAAACAAATCATATCCTGATCAGCAATAGGGGACCTTTGGTGATGTTAACATCTCAGGTAGAAAGCGTTTTCAGGTGCAGATTTAGGAGAGCGTGACTGGTTTACCTGCAGTGGGCGCTGAGCCGGTAGGGCTCTGCAGGGGGCACCACAATAATGATGGAGAACAGAAGGTGAGAGGTGGGGAAGGAATGAATTTTGGCATCGAGCAGGGTGCCACTGAAATTTGAAAGCCCAAGGTCCACCACTGGCGTTTTGAAGAACAGCTGGAAAAACAGACTTCAAGTCACTCTTACTTGAAAATGTGGACATACCCTAAGTCAGAATCACTTGTACTCTAGTCCCCAAATTACCTTACTAGGAAATAAAATGTGTGGAGATCTATTCTGAAACCAGCTGCTGCTTGCCTTCTATCACTGTGCCATTGAGAGCGTGCTCACTTATGGCTTATGTGTGTGGTACGGAAGCTGTACTACCAAGGACAGGATGGGGTTGTGCAGAGTTGTTAAGGCAGCAGAGAGCATTGTTGGCTGCTCGCTCTTCAGCTTAGAGCAGATTTATGCCATGAGGTGCCACAGAAAGGCACTGGACATAGTGAAAGATCCATCGCATCCTGGTCACCGTCTCTTTGAACTTTTGCCATCGGGACGGAGATACAGGACGATGACAACAAGAACAAGCCGTCTTAGAAACAGCTTCTTCTCCAGAGCGATCGCAGCCTTGAATGGGAAGCCTGGACTTTGAAGTCATCTAATCTTACCTGTTAAGTTTTATCATTGTATGGTTTTAATCAGTGTGTATGGTTTTAATCAGTGTTTTTGTAGTTGTTTTGTCTTTGCGTGGAGTGCCCTATCTGGGTGGATGGAGCAGCCAAGTAATTTTGTTGTCCCCAAAGGGGACAATGACAATAAAATATATTCTATTCTATTCTATTCTATTCTATTCTATTCTATTCTATTCTATTCTACAGTCGGGATCATTTTATTCTAGGGTGGCAAAATGAGGGGAGGGAGGTCAAATGCAGACATGCTCTAATTTGGTGGGAGAAGTAGCTTCAGCATTCAGTTGTTTGTAGGCATGATTGTATGTCAGCATCATGTTCAAAGAGGCATGAAAGGTGAGAGCAGGAGAGGCTGTAAGATCTAAAACAACAGAGAAAGCAAGAGGGGTTCCACGCTGTTGGTGGTCTTCCAGATACTGCACCTAATTGGATGTTAACAAATTAAAACTATCTTGTTCTGTCATTTTGACAATGTGTGCAGTGAAACACGTTGGTGAAGAAGATGCTTGTTTTCCTGAGCGAAAGAAACAACAGTGTTGACAATTCAAATACAACTCTGTGTGGGAGAAAAGCCACAATGTTAATTTTGTACCTGTATACACTTCTCTTGGAGCACTATAGAAGAGTGGTTTTACATTGTATTTAAAAACGTGACGGGCAAAATGGGATTGGGAAAAAAAAATATTCTAAGGACATTTAATTTGATGTTAGGACTCTGATCCTAAACACAGCAGGTGGTTTTTAACTGGGGCCACATTGACACCATTCATTTAAAACACTATGATGTCACTTTAAACAGTCATGGCTTCTCGCCAAGAGTTCTGGGAGCTGTAGTTTGTTCAGGGTGCTGAGAGCCCCTCCCAGAGCTACAATTCAGCATTGCAGGGGCGTTGGACTAGGTGATCCTTGGGTCCCTTCCAACTCTAAGATTCTATGAATTCCCAGAGTTCTCTGTGAAAAGGGATTGAATGTTAAAACACTCTGGAGAATGTTTTATATTATTCCACAATCTTGCATGATAGAATCATAGAACTGTAGAGTTGGAAGGGACCCCGAGGGCCATCTAGTCCCACCCCCTGCAATGCAGGAATCTCAACTAAAGCATCCGTAACAGATGGCTACCCATCCTCTGGATGGAGAGCCAGTGTGGTGTAGTGGTTAAGAGCGGTAGTCTCGTAATCTGGTGAACCGGGTTCGATTCTCCACTCCTCCACATGTAGCAGCTGGGTGACCTTGGGCTAGTCACACTTCTCTGAAGTCTCTCAGCCCCGCTCACCTCACAGAGTGTTTGTTGTGGGGGAGGAAGGGAAAGGAGAATGTTAGCCGCTTTGAGACTCCTTCGGGTAGTGATAAAGCGGGATATCAAATCCAAACTCTTCTTCTTCTTCTTCTCTGCTTAAAAATCTCCAAGGAAGGAGAGTCCACCACCTCCTGAGGGAATCCGTTCCACTGTCAAATGGCTCTTACAGTCAGAAAGTTCTTCCTGATGCTCAAGTTCCTGATAGGAAATGTATGCTAAAAATCCTGGAAGATTATGCAGGCAGAATCTGACATTTTACTCGCCTAATGTTTCACTGTTTCCCACAGGAGCATTCACTCCAGGATGAGCAGGAAACATTTACAGACGCCCCAAAACTAACATGTCGATTTGCCTTTGACAAACCGGTGAGGTTTAACATGAGGCTATGAGACCAAGCCTAGAGTGAACGTAACTTTAGAAATAGGAAAGAGCAGATGAGAAAAGTACAGTGCGCAACCCTGTGTTGAGGACCGTAAATCCTGTTTTAAATCCTACTGTAATTTTGGCTTTCCGTCCCCCCCCCCCCACAACCTGTATTATTTCACAACTGATTACTTCTGACTGCTCAACACCCAGTTCCCTCGGAAAGTGCTAATTAAGAGACTGAAGAGGCTCATCTAATATTTATACTGGTGGTGTTGCACTAGATCATTTTGCAGTGCATGAACAGCGTCATGAAGAAGGAATTAGAAGCAGTATAGCTCTGAGCCCCAGATAATCCTTCGCTGATTAGTGAGATTCTCATTGCCACCTATTCTGAATGCACTCCTCTCAGGATGTTGATAAAGCCTTTCGGTATCGCAAGATGGACTACCGAGCGCAGCGCTAGCTTTCCTACCCAATCAAAGCGAAGCCCCCAGTTCACCTGGTTAAGCTATCCTAATCCTAAATCGGCTTTTAGATTGTCGCTTAACAACTCTGAGGTACTCCAGAAGGATCCAGCGCAAATCCAGCAGTAAATGAGGCCTAGTCTGAGTGAAAACGAACAAACAAAAAGCTTTGAGGAAGAAGGGGGGGAGCAATATTTTTCACCCCCTAAGACTTACGGGGTGGGGGAAATCTATTCTATGAGAATTAAGATGTCACAAATTAGATGGTTCTGTGAAGTCAACCTTCCTGTGAAGACTTTGGATTTTTCAGCCTACGAAAGATTATATACAATTGTATCTTAAACCCCATATGATGACAAATAGGGGATTTTCCAAGTGGTTTTTTTTTTTAACATCCTGGAGGTTATTTTTGCACAGGGAAATGACAAAGAATAGAGCACCACAGAGTTTTAAAGTGTAATTATTCTGTGTGTATTTGTTAACAATGACAAATGTCTGGGCAGCCTGTCCAATTATCGATTAGATCTGTATTTCAGACCTTTCAATTAACCTTTACGTTAATGTATCATTTTGTGGTAAAGAGAAGGCTGTGCCTTGTAGTGAGAAATTGTACCCTATAATGTATATTCTTGAGTAATGGTATATGTGGTACACCGCAAATCTCAGCGCCCTTTATTGACTATTTTAACAAGGACATGTTTGAACACTCCTGCCGGACGGTTCTCCCATTCGTAATTAAAGAGGGGGAAAGAAAGGCAAGTTAAGCACAGTGGCAGAGGAGGCTTCATGCAGACATACACTGGCGTTGTCAAGGTTGCTTGGAAACCCCTAGACTTCAAGAGATTATTGTATGGATGAATAGAAATGCTGGGAGTCATTTCAAGTGCTCTGAGTTGGGCTTACTGCTCGTTTGACTTCTCCATTTAAAGAGCAATGCTTGAAAGAAGCAGCCGCAACTTCCCTGCCCACAGCAAGCTTTCAAATCTCATGCATTATTGGATAAAATCAATATATCCTGTTCAGTAGCTTCAAAGCTTCTGTTCCAAAGGAATGGCATGCTTTGGAGCCTGCTGACTGAAGCTCGATGCAAAAGGAGTGCCTGATTTGCTGGTGCTGCAGAGAGAGAGAGAGAGAGAGAGAGAGAGAGAGGGAGGGAGGGAGGGAGAGAAACAGACAGACAGACAGAGACAGAGAGAGTCCCACCCTTGCTTCTGTTCTCCTTAGGAGCCAGCCAGTGGCTCCAGAGCTCAGATCTACCCCAGGCTAGAGTTAGAATTGCTGTTCTAAGAAACAACTAACCAACCAGCCTACCAAAACAACAACAACCCAACATGTGCCAAAAAAAATTAAAATTATGAAGTTGACAATAACGACTGAAGACCTTGAACTGAAGCCTCTTGGCTCTAAAGAGGTAGTCTGTTTTGCTTAAAGTCTGTTTTCCTCAAAGAAAATGTCAAAGAATTCTTTTCTTGTTCTTTCACTTTTTTCTTTTTAAATATACACACTATTTTGGAAAAGGGGATGAGAAAACAAAAATGCCAACTGCATAAGGGGCAGTGACACCAGCCAGCGACTGGCACTTGCAGTAGATACAATGGGCTTTATCCAATGGTCCTCCTACTTAGAGTAGACCTATTGAGATCAATAGACAACTAACTTAGGCCTGTTAATGTCAGTGGGTCTACTCTGAGTAAGACTTAGTTGGAAGCAACCCATTGAGTACCAAAGGTCACTGATTCTGGAGTTCCCACCCCCGACGATGGCCCTTGAGATCTAAGATATCAAGGTTTATTATCCTTCATAAATAAATTGAGTATAATAAATCCAATACACAAACCCCATCCTTTGGTGGTTTGTTTTTTCTTGTGGGAAGTTTTAGCAGTTCAAGGATTAGCTCGCTTTCCCCTTCCATGAAGGGTCTGATGTAAACCCTTGTACCAAGAGCTTAAAGTCTTAAGACTGTTAGAAATTTCCATCAGTCAGCCAGTATGTTCATGAATAAAAAGTTAGTTGCTGATCTGACCCCACTCATTGCTCTCTGGAAAGAAGCCATCTAACTACAGACATTCAGCTGCGCCAAGCGAGGGAGAAAGGGGGCAGTTATTAATACAAAAGTAATGGGGCCGTTTGCATTGGCATTTGAAGTCACATATATACTTAGGATGCAAAACCACCCATACCTATAGATCAATTTGTTTGAACATCAGAGTCTGGATTTGCAACTTCAAGTTAAGACCCCTATGATCAGGGTTGGGGAGAGAAGAGGAAAGAGACATTGAGCACTCTTTTGTAATTCAAGAAAATCGTGAATAAAAACTATTTTAAAAAAATGATTTTGTAAATCTATGCTGAGCACAGTGTGAACTGTAGAATTTTATATAGAAAATTCCAGGCTGTTAAAACTGTGTGTGTCTCAAACAATGATCCTACTCATCCGAAACACTAGCCCTGTGCAGGGTCCCCCAAAACATGGAACAGTTCTTCATGTGTGTAGAGTGCCCTTCACATGCTATCTGAATGTTTAAATGGTGTTCTTTCAGCCTGGGTTAGTGGGTGTCTCCTCAGCCATCCTAATACAACCATGCTCCATCTATCTCATGACAAGGCAGTGTCTTGAGTAGGGAGGGACATATCTGTCAAATTTGCTTTGTTTCTGTTTCTCACATTTCCAGTCATCAGTTCTGCACATTCCCAGACCAGTTTGTTTTAATTTAATTGTAATGAAAATTAATTAGCATTTCAGTGTGAATTTCTTAGAATGCACACATTGTTGTATGCAATTTTGCCTAATATGATTTTTATTTTATTTTTTTGCAAAGCAAGTTCCCCTAATTTCTTCTGCTGCCAGGGTGGCTATTTCTGTGGCTTTGACCAAACCAGTTGACATGGTCCAAACCTGGGACAGCATCTTCAAGGTCCAAAATCCTGCATGAGTCATGCGACCTGCGTGACATCGTGGACCTGAAAAAGTGCTTTTTGGGGGCATGGAACAAAATACGCTTTTTTCAGTGTGAGATCTCGGCCCAAAATTGTGCTAGAGCAAGATGTCCAAAATGGCCACTGTGTTCTTGAGGGGAAAACCAGGATGTCCTGTTTTTTCCGGGGCAGTTGATAGGTATGAGATGAGCCATTCCAGGTTAACCCTAGAATTTTTTTATCCCTCTTTAAGTAGAGTTCTCTTTCCCTTTTTTACATAGAAAGGAAATGAATGGATTCATGCACACATGTGTATATGGCACCTTGAAAAATTTAAAGGCCAACAGCTTCCCCCATGTATGGGGCGGGGCGAACAAGACTGAACAGGGATGGCTCTACCATTAAGGCTAGGTGTAGAGAACATTTGGCCCTCCAGATGTTGCAGAACTACAACTACCATCAGCCCCAGTAAGCATGACCAATGTTCAGGGATGATGGGAGATAGAGCCCAGTAACATCTGGATGGCCAAAGCTTCTGCACCCTTCCATTAGGCAAAGTGAGGCAGCTGCCTTGGGCAGGACATTCTGGGGAATTGTGGCAGAACAGTGGTGCCAACCCCCTGGCTGTTTTTCATGAGTTCCCCAGGCACTTCCCTCTGAGCTGGGTTTGTCCCGCACCATTGCAAATAACCTGGTGCCCACAGATATCATAGAGGACACTATCTCCTAGCCACCATTGAAATAAGATTCAAATGACACTTGACATCTGGGCATGGGATGGGCAGCAAAATCTTGCCTCAAGTGGCATGATGTCTCAGGGAAGTCCTGAAGCTTAACCATGTCCCATGTCCCACTTGTCCTTTCCCGTGAGAACCCAGGAGAAAACTAGATTCGCACTGCGAGTCAAATATTCAACCTGAACTTAGTTTATGTCAGTCTTCATCTTAGGTGGCGCTGAAGTCTACCATGCTCTCAAACAAAAGGATGGACATATTCCCTACAGGGGATTAATAAATAAATAAAATCCTGCCAAATGGCATTTCATGAAGGACCATGAATCCTAAGAAAGATTGGCCCATAAAAGAGAAAACATTGCCCCATACCTTTTCCTAAATGGTATGTAGACATTGGTACTGACATCTGTTTACATGATCACATGATTGGAGCGACAAAAAGGGGTCAGGTCAAGGGTGCATCTTGTCCCACCACGTTTGTAGTTGAAACAAACAAGCTAATAAAAGTTAGGTTAGTTAATTTTTATAGCTCTATTAGTGAAATGCAGAGTTTATCATCGCAGAGGAAGGCAAAATCATGATAGATTTTAAAAAACAAACAGCATGCTCCGGACTGCACAAACACCAGCAAAGTGTAGGTCAGTGGCTAATCAAAGCTGACAGGGACAACAATGGGCTGGGGAGTGACCAAAGGGCAGAGTTCAAGATATGGGAAGAAAACCAAGAGAAGTAAATCAGCTTAAGTCCAAAATGCTTCAGATCAATTGAGTTGGGAGCCTTGGTGAAAGAGCTAAACTAGATGTGACATTAATTGCATGATTGCAGTGAACATGGGCTGGGTAACCAACTATTCTAAAGCTACTATTCACTCGGGGGGGGGGCTAGTCCATTGGCACTCATAGGATTTCCCTTCCTAGAACAATTTCCTAGGTGAAGATTTTCTTTGGGACTATGGTGTGTGTGTGTGTGTAGATATGTGTGCATAAAACGCTTAAATCCTGCCCTCAATCTTGATCCCCCAGCTGCTATTTAGAATTTTGAAAATTATCACAGAATTGGTGTAAATGTGTAGTCTAACCCCCACAATAAGACAGGAGTGCCTGGCGTGCTCTGGTCCATGGGGTCACAAAGAGTTGGACACGACTAAACGACTAAACAACAACAACAACCCCCCCCAACACTAGACACTCATCATCACGAGCCGTTCTCCATGTGCCACTTCTAAGGGACGTGTGGAGGGTGGCATCATGAGAACGGGGTTTTCTAGTGGTAGCTCCCCAGTAGTGGAATGCTCTTCCCAGGGAAACGTGACTGATACCATCACTGTCAGCTTTCCAGCACCACGCTAAGACCTTTCTGTTCGTCCAGGCTTAAAGGTAAAGGGACCCCTGACCATTAGGTTCAGTCATGTCCAACTCAGAACTAGTCCCATCCTTTGGCATTGATATCCTAAGGACACAGAGATGCCATGTAATTTCTTCATTCTCTTCCCATGCCTGCCGTGGATCTAAGTTACAAGTCCTGAGGGACACAGCTGGTGGGGAGGAATGAGGGAGAAGAACGTAGCTTCAGCCACCCTGCCCAACCATACTGGTGTATTTAGTGATAAAAGCAGTATCACCAGGTGACGACCTGGCTGGCAACCATTGTAGCTCTCATTTCACCCAACCATACTCTAGGGGTAGACTGATGTTCTCCCCAGGAATTATCTCCAGACATGACTTTAGAGATAAGTTTGAAGCAACAAGATATAAGCAGCAATTCTTCTTTGTTGGCAATGAGGGATTAAAAGGCAATATGTGCACAATCTCGTAAAATCGAGGCAAAATCTAGGTCAGAGGTCTTGGGTTTAGTCATATGATGGGGCTTCTGAAATTCACTAGTTGCAAATTCGAGGCCTAAATCATGCGAGATGTAGAAAAGTAGGAAGATGCATTCATGATACTAGAAGTGTCAGGGGACAGAAATGTGGAAGCACGAGAATGTGCTAGCAGATATGTCCATGCAGTGATCTCATGTTGGGAAAGGAGCAAAAGTTAGTATGTTGTACATGGAACATGACACATTGCATTATTAGCATAGCGTAGCAGGTTGGACAGTGTTCTCGAAGCTACCAACATGAGTCTGACCAAACTGTGGGAGGCAGTGGAAGACAGGAGTGCCTGGCGTGCTCTGGCCCATGGGGTCACGAAGAGTTGGACATGACTAAACGACTAAACAACAACAACAACAACAGGCAAATGAGTGGGATATCAGCTGCCAAGCCCTGCATTCAGATCTCAGCTCAGATGCAAGCTTATTAGATAGCCTTAGGAAAGCCTCAATCCACCATCCGTAAGATCAGGATAACCTAACAAGTGTGGCTTACCTAACAAATAGCTGTGGTGATGGTCACAAATGTAGATGGTTTTAAGAGTGGATTAGACAAATTCATGGAGGATATGGCTATCAATTGCCTCTGGTTATAATACCTCCAGGATTCTGAAGTTTTGCTTTGAATACTAGTCACTGGAGAACACAAGTAAGAGGTGGTGACTGTGCTCATGCCTTGCTTATGGACTTTCCAGGGGTATTCTGTTAGCCACTGTGGGGACAGGATGTTGTACTAGAGATAGTTCTGTGATCTGATCCAGCAGAGCTCTCCTAATGTTCTTAAGATTATGTGCATGAAGTTCTTTGGGCAATTAGGAAAAGTTCCATACAAGCACCAGCTCTATGTATAGCAAGGATGGGGAATCTGTGGCTCTCCAGATGTTGATGAACTGCATCTCTCACCACTGTCAGTGCTGGCTGGGGCTGATGCAGGTGGCAGTCCAACAATATCTGGAGGGCTACACCACCACCCCACAACAATGTATAAGATTACACTGTAAGTTGTTTTGTGTTTCATTGATTTAAATGGGAGGTTAAGTATGTCTCAAAGAAACCAATGAGATCTACCTTTTATCCATTAATATTCACAATAACACAGGTGGATGGAGACTTCATAGGACCTACTAATGAGTATTCTGTGATGCTTTGTACTGGAAGAGCATTCTTGGGTTGTGCCTTACAACTGATAGGAAGCCAATCCATTTCCCAGATCAGTTTGAAAGCTCTCCCAGCACTTGTTGATTATTATTTTCTTTTTAAACAATGTGCTGTAGAACATTCTCAAATGTTATGGAATCTCCCCTTCAAATTAAAACTGAAGTGAAGTAACCCCTAATAAGACATGAAATTGCTGCCATCTCATCTATACTTTCCCCCGGTGGAGCTCATTCAGCGTGGATGCAACTCTTAAAATGCACTGAAAACACACATGTTAATCTCTAAAGATGCGAGTAGCTTTGCTGAAATCGATGTCCTGAATGTTTGTAAAGATTTGTGGATATAGAACTATTTGCAGGCCCAGGAAGTAAATGATAAACCACACAGAATCCAGTAGTTCATAATAAGTCACCCTGGCTGTGTTCCAAGAATTGTTGCCAGTAATAAGAGTTTGGGAGGCTGCCTCTATCTAAAAAAAGATTCCTTTTTACCATTAAGTCTTAGTGTGTGTGCTCATCCTTTGAACAGAGTGGGCTGTTTATTTATCTGTATGTGTGCATAATAGCCTGAGACAAGGTAAATCCCCCCCACTTTTCTTTCTTGTCTTTCAGGTATTTTTCCATCGTTTCTTTGTGCGTGACTGTTTGATTTGAGCAGGCTCCTTTTTTCTTTCAAATAGAACTGGGGAGTAAACAAAGCACCTTTGCATTATGAAGAAAGGAGGGGGGGAGAGAAGAGGCAGCTGAACAATCGACACAGCAAATAACACTAACTCCTTTTGGCACTTCTTCTTTCAAACCTGGAGAATTAAGAGTAAATGCTTGTGTTTAAAAACAAAATTAAAAAAACCCCTATGCACCCCCCACCCTTTATCTCACCCTCCCAGAAAACTCCAAACCCAAGAAAACAGCATAAACACACACCAGAAATATTTGATCTGGTCTTTGTTTGTGTGCTACCCGTGTTTCTCCTAAAATAAGACACCGTCTTATATTTTTTTTCCTCAAAAAACACACAGTATGGCTTATTTTTGCGGGATGTCTTATTTTAACTGTTCCGCGTCGGTACGCTGCATAGCCACACCTATCCAGGTCATCTTAAGGGAGAGGCGCCACGTCACTATGTCTTATTTTCGGGGTATGTCTTATTTTTGGGGTATGGATTATATTTCACAAATGCGTAGAAATCCTGCTACGGCTTATTTTATGGCTACGTCTTATTTTAGGAGAAACAGGGTAGTCTTTCTGATCTACTGAGGGGCAAGAAAGTGGTAATTACTATACTGCACAGAGTAAAGAGCAGAAAGGTATTCCATCCATACGTGCATTTATAACTGAAGCCATTGTTAGAATAATAGGAAAGTTGCCTTATACCTGATACTGTCAACACTGACTGGCAGCAGGGTTTCAGACAAGGGGTTACTCCCAGCCGGAGCTTGAGTGTGGGACTTTCTGCATGCAAAGCAGATGTTCTACCACTGAGCTGCAGCCCCTCCCCAGAGATCCTCTCTAGATTCACAAGCTGTTCCTGCTGATTCTCCCTAAGAGGAAAAGGCTATCACAAAGTGAAATGGGAAACTCTTGTTGTTTTTCTCTAGATGGCAGCATCTACCTTATGGTCTGTCTTCTTAATGTAAAGCAAAATTCACATGCAAGACATGAAACGCTTAGCATTCCGGTTTGGTTCTGAATGAGTAGATCCCCATGGTTGGAGTATTTGCATGGCAATGTTACTTACTCAGCAGTAAGTCCCACTGAGTTCAACGGGGTTTGCTTACTCCCAGAGAAGCAAAGGGAGAGTGCAGCCTTAGTTTGCAAAGCTTCTCTTGGTTTCTCAATTCCTCTTGTTGATGGCAGTCTCTTGTCTAGTCGAGGGCACTTTTCACATGCTTCCCCTCCTCATCTCTTTCCCGTGAAAATGGCATGGTATCTCTATGGTTGTGCTTGCCAAGATCAATGAGCAGGTATTCAAATGGTGTTACTGAGTGCAATGGTGCATCCGCTGTTAAGTTAATGGTTGCCATTTACTCCTCCAGAAAAAGAAAAGCAGAGCATTGTCCAAATTTGCAGTGGGAGAAACACCTTCCAGCCTAAACATTGGCTAGCTCAGCCATTGCTGATGAGAAATGCTTGCACTGCTGTAGTGTCTCTGCTGCACTATATGAATCTCCCCTATAGAAACAGAATATCAGTGGCACTGACTGGAATTTTACCCGTATTGTAATAATTTGATGACTAATACAAGGGGAATACCGGTAAAAGGCAACAGTTTCACTTACAATGCATTTTCCTGAATGAATTCTGCTCCCCTATACAAAATAGCTACACAAACTCCCAACAACATCAACATTCAACATCAACAGATATACAGTGGTACCTCGGGTTACAGACGCTTCAGGTTACAGACGCTTCAGGTTACAGACTCCGCTAACCCAGAAATAGTACCTCGTGTTAAGAACTTTGCTTCAGGATGAGAACAGAAATCGCACGGTGGTGGCACGGCAGCAGCAGGAGGCCCCATTAGCTAAAGTGGCATCTCAGGTTAAGAACAGTTTCAGGTTAAGAACGGACCTCCAGAACAAATTAAGTTCTTAACCCGAGGTACCACTGTATACATTAAGAGAATGTGATCCTCATGCAGAGTGTCCAACTAGTGGAACAATCTTCATGGGTTCTCAACAGAACTCAGACCCTGTTCTCAGCACATAACAGGATAATATAATGGCCAACTTCCATCACTTCATAAACCTTCTCTTTCTCTGAACTTAGGACTCAGCTAGATTGGTAAAGAAAAAGTGGTCTATATGCAGTATAACATTGTGCCACCAGAAGGCACTGTGGAGTCCCGTTTCTTCCTACCGGATTTCCCTGTTTAAATTTATGATCTGTTTAACGGAAATGCTTCTTTGATGTGTCTAGATCTAGCCCGAGTCATTCAGATTTGGAATATCAAGGAACTTCCAAAGGCAGAGAAAGATATCATGACTTGGAAACTCCAGATGGTTCAGAAACATAATCCGATCCAGAATGCAGCCATCCGAGCGAGACCTGTTGGAAGCTGGATGGTTGTTGTGTTGGAAACAATTATGGTACCAGCTGTGCTGGTAACCAATGCAGTTCTAAGCCCAATTTAAAGTGCTATTTATAACCTTTAAAGCCTTAAATGGTTTAAGTCCACGTTATTTAAAGGACCATAAATGGGCATCCAGGAGAGGCAGCTCCCGCCCCACAGATTAACAAAAACCCCAGATTCTCAGCTTTCATTTTTTAGAAGAGTACAGCCATTACTCTTTGTGTGTGTGTGTGTGTGTGTGTGTGTGTGTGTGAAAGAGAGAGAGAGAGAGAGAGAAACTAGATTGCTCATCCCTTTCAGCAGTTTACTCTGCTCTCCCACCCTCAGCCTAAAAAATACATTCAGTTTCTCAGAGACCTGTCTACACCTGTATGAATTTACCTGCACATTGAAATCAGTAAGGGAGGTCCTCTTTATTTGCCCACCACCAGGAGAAGTGAAATAGGCAGGTACAAGGCACAGGGGGTTCATCATGGCAGCCCTACAGTTGTGGAATTCATTGCCAGCCAGGATCCATCAAGCTGTCAGGAAACATCTGAAGACCCCTTTTCCCCCTCCAGAAGAAGGGCTTTATGATGGGTCTGTTTTCTACTGTTGAGCTTGACTATATCTTAGTAATCTTGGCTGCTTGGTTTTTTGGATTTGGATTTTTGGTTGCCAGTTTCTTCTATTTTTCCTACGGTATGAGTATTGACTTTCAGTGTTTTGCTGAAATGTTTGTTATTTGTTTAACATTCTATTATTAGCAGCTTTGCTTGTGAATTGTGGGGGGAATCAGTGTAGTTTTGAAATGTTCAGTTCATCATCTTGAGGCAAAATGGCATTCAGTACTATCCGAAAGAAGGATAATGTGTGGATGTTGGTACCAAAACATAAACCAAAACCCTCTCCTCAGTCTCAGGAACCATCACAACAAATTTGGTGACAATATATCCAGAGGTGTCAAAATGGCATCTGAGGATTTCCAAGCATAGACAAAAATCCGCTTCTCAGTCTCAGGAACTGTTACACCAAATCAAGTGACAATATTTTCTGTGGCATCCAAATTGGTGCAGCTTGGAATCATCATGCTAAATTGGGCAGTGACATCTTCAGAGGAATTCAAAGTGGTGCAGTTTGGAATGGTGCAGTCTGCCATCTTGATTCAAAATGGCACCCAACTATTTCCAGATGTGGACCAAAATGTGCTTCATGCTGTTGGAAACCATCATGCCAAACTGAGCGACAATATATTGAGAGTCATTCAAATTGGCACTGTTTGGAACATTTCAGTCTGCCATCTTGATTCAAAATGGCTTCCAATGTCCAAACATAGATGGGAAACAGTTCAACCACCTTGGGAACAAGTCATGCCAAGTTAGGGGATGATGTTTCAAGAGGCACCCAAACCAAATGAGAACAGATAGGCAGAAAGACAAACCACTTTCCAAAATATATAGTAGGTTATATTGCATATTTGCCAACTTGTGAGATTCTTCTCAAAGATGAGGAATACAAATTTATTGAATAAGTAAGTATATATTCCAGACCTTTGAGAAAATTCTCACAAATTTGCAGTTCACATTCAGGTGTGCTGTCTCTGCATGGACAGTGAGAGAGAGTGTGCCAGGTGGATGGAGAGAACATAATGCTTCCGTTCTCAAGTTCCCTGTCAAGTAATGGGCCAGACTGTTGTTGTTGATACTTGGGTGGGGAGAGAGACAATATCATCCTATATGGCCCTGTTTTAAAAACAGAATGCCTAGTGATGATGCAGAATAGTGTAAAAAGACAATATCAAAGGAAGTCAGAGTGCTGTCCAAGGAATGGAAGCTGATAACCAAAATAACCAAGCAAGGATAAGACAGCATTCAAATGAGTGAGGAAGAAAGAAGGGTCCCAGAACTCTGAGCCAGGAAACGGTTGTGAAGCACCAGCCCCACTGAAATAACATTTGAAGATATTAAGAAATACCTGTATAAATGGGTTGCGACTCCACTTTGCCATGCTGTTCATAATGTGAGAAGAGCTGTGAGCCTTTCTCAAGCCAAGAGGAACAGAAGGGTCATGTTTAATATAATAATCAAGTAATCCATAGGCATTAGGACAAATAGCATACTCCAGATACACTTTCAAAGGGCAGAAGAGCTATCGTATTGAAATCAGATGCCGTGTACATCACACATAATTTCTTCCCGCACTCCACTTCTGTCCTGCTCTGCTTCTTTCTAGCTCTGGAGATACATCTGTTTCTCCTCCCTCAGTTGATATGATCCAGTTAAATCCAGGCTTTGGAGACACTTGCATGAAACATCCGCGATTCCTTGATTTTTCAGAACATAAATCTTGCGACGAGCCTCACTATGTAGGCCTCTGTTATGAGATCATTTTCCCTATGAAATGCTATCCCCCCCCTTTGCAGCTATATTGAGACCCGTGCAAACATAGCACTGTCAAAACTGATCTCCATATAACACACCAAACAATTGTTTCCCCAGAACACTGATGAAGAGAGTGAAAAGGGTAAGAAAAGAAAAAAGCTGCTTGCTAGGGCTCTTCAGCATTTTAACAGGCAGCTATGGCATAATTGGAGATCTCGAGAGAATGCAGACCCTAAACATATCAAGTCACGAAGGGCTTTGCTCAGACGGAGATTCTGAAAACAGGCAACCTGCTATCAACAAAGATGGTGCTCTCTCTCTCTCTCAAATCACTCATACTGTTACATCCCAGTATTATCTGGTTTTGAAACAGTTGAATTAATTAGGTTAATTCCTTTCTAAAAATTTAGAAGTTAGGAAGGCAGACTGAGACAAACCTCATCCTAAGTCTTCCAGGCATTTCCCTTCTTAATCCATTCCACTGGCATCAGGGATTCATCTTACTTCTTTCAAAGGAAAGGAAAGGAAAGGAAAATGAAAGGAAAGGAAAGATGTGTCAAGTTGGTTTGATGCTCTCTAACAATATGAGAATAATATTCCCAGTTCAGTCTGGACATAGCTACACTAAGGAATAAAGCCCCATTTCCAGGAAATGGTGGGAGTTTTAGTTCTGCGTATGATGGGCACTTGCTCAGTTTAAACAACCAAACAACGTGTCACCAATGATATTTTCATAAAATCTGCAGCTGGCAATTTATCTGCATGAATGCAAATGTATTATGTTGAATTACAGTGGTACCTCGGGTTAAGAACTTAATTCATTCCGGAGGTCCGTTCTTAACCTGAAACTGTTCTTAACCTGTTACAGGTAGGTAGCCGTGTTGGTCTGCCATAGTCAAAACAAAATAAAAAATAAAAAAAATCCTTCCAGTAGCACCTTAGAGACCAACTAAGTTTGTTTTTGGTATGAGCTATCTGAAGAAGTGTGCATGCACACGAAAGCTCATACCAAAAACAAACTTAGTTGGTCTCTAAGGTGCTACTGGAAGGAATTTTTTTATTTTGTTCTTAACCTGAGGTACCACTTTAGCTAATGGGGCCTCCCGCTGCCGCTGTGTTGCTGCTGTGCGATTTCTGTTCTCATCCTGAAGCAAAGTTCTTAACCCGAGGTACTATTTCTGGGTTAGCGGAGTCTGTAACCTGAAGTGCCTGTAACCTGAAGCGCCTGTAACCCGAGGTACCACTGTATTATAGTTGGAGCAGAAATATTATTAGCAAGGTCCGCCTCTGGTCCAAGCAGTTTTCCATTTGCCACACAACTTTCCTGCTCTTTGCCTTTGAATCGGAGCAAATTTCAATCCACAGAAAACCCGATTTATGTATGTTCTGATTCCACACAAAAAGAATAGGTTTTCCTAGGGGAAAGCAGCAGGACAAATGGAAGTGTGGACTAGCACACCCTAGTTCTGAGAGTGGGATAAGGGAATCTCTAGCAAAGAACTATCAGCGCCTCACCAAACTACTATCCCTAGGATATTTTCAGTTAGAGTGGTATAAAACTAATATAGGGGTAGGGCAGATAAGTCCAAGCTTCTGATTTCTCTAGCAGACTTTCCCCAAAGGACCAAACTCTGATGCCATTGGCAGCGAGGTGTCATCCTTCCCAACGTGAAAACAGGCTTTTTTACCTGCTATATACATTTCTACATATACATTCCTAAAACATGTACATGCACGGATGCACACACGCACATACACACTATGTACAGTTGTGTTTTTATAGTAGGATCTGGACTGCATTGCATAAATTGTGTTTGACACGAAGTGCAGTTACAAATATTTCAAAATTGCGTGTTGGGAAAGCTCAAGAAGCCCATTCCCATTGTTATCTCTTCATATTTTATTATTTTCACAGCAGTACCAAAAGCTATGTAACTAAGACCAGATTAGCAATGGAAACTTTTTCTTAGAAACAATTCCCAAAAGATGTTTGCCCATAACTGGTCTGATAGGTATCTGAGCAAAATCAAATGTGAGTTGTCCAGCACAGGCAGGCTTAGTTTGGAGATTCATAGTTCCTAATGTTTCAAAGAACCAATAAACATTAAAGTTGTTGGTTTTCTTTTACCTTCTATGCACATGAATGCTTCGAAAATCCTTATCTGCATTTCTCCTTGAATTTTGGATTTTTGAATTGCTTGCTCTTGTTTCTGAAATGGAACTGATGCGTTAAGTGAACCACCAAACAATTCTTCTGCTTTTCCATAACAAGGTCCTTGGAAGGTTTTTGTGTGGGTGTATTCCGCAATATGGCATTGATGCAATAAAGGAGCAACAGAGGTGGATTTATAGTGGACCAACTAGATATCATTCTGCCTTATTGGTTGTTCTGCAGTGCTTCCTCAATGTTGTCCAATGTTTACCACCTGGAGGTGCAAGTGGGTAGTATAGCTGCAGATCAAAAGCAGGACAAAACAACAAGTGTGGAACATTGGTGGTTATAAAAAGTTGCAGGCTTTCAGCAGGAGACTACAGGACATGGACTGACTGGAAATGAAGCTATATGTCCACCTTGAAACCTTTGCAGGTGTGGATGTCAGGGACTGGATGGATGCAGAGGAATGGTGGGAGGAAACAGCTGGGGAACTCCCAAAGGAAGAAGACTGAGACCCCAGGGATTGGTGGAGGGATGATGATGAGTGATCAGAGAGAGGAAACTGGGAGGTGTCTGAAGCTGAAAAGATAACAGGGCTTAATGAGCAGGGAGAGTCTGTGACACAGAGAAGTCCAGAATAAGAATCAGTAGCTGCAGCTGTAGCAGAAGAGTGGGAAGAAGGGAGGCCAAGAGGCTGAGATGTCAGGCTGGTGAGTGTCTCCCCTTCCTGCTGCAATAAGCTCCCCTCCCTCCTAGTCTCCCAGAACCAGGAGAGGCATGAAAAGGGTGGAGGAGAAATTAGTCATGCAGGTGTAGTCTCAGATTGCTTGGGGGAAAACCCAGGAGAGGAAGGGACTTAGGCAGCTGTGGGATGGTGGGGACCTTCAGTCTCTGCAACTTCCTTGCAAGACATACCGAAGAAGAGTTCGTGTGCTCATTAGGTCTGACACTCCTGTGCAGATCCTGGTTTTTTCATTTATTTTTAATGAAGAGTTAACTCCACTCGCTTTGTGTGATTTACAGCTCGCTCACTCCTGACAGTGAATGTATAGAAAGTGGGGTCGGTTGTAACCAACCCAATACCATCAGAAGCAGAAATAATCATGAATGCACAACAAAAATGGCATCTGGATGGGGCATTTCTTATCAATTACTTGTTTTTCCCACCCCACAACAAGAATGTTACAAGCTTTTTCTGGGCCCACAGAAATCTTGCTTGGGGGCACTGGATCAAAATAGCCTCATATGCTAGTTTTCCTTTCTTACCTGCTGAGCCTTGCCACTCCTAGAATGCTGCTCTGGAGGGCCTCCAGTCTCTGAGACTAGCTGTGTGTGTGGAAACATCAGACCAATCCCAACTCCTTGGATCTCAGCCTATTTATTGAACGCCCCCTTCTTTTAAGGAGCTGAGAGCAGTATAACCGAGGTTATGAACTTGCATATAAAAATGAGAAAGGATTGGCATCATACCTGATGGGAATTTAGCAGTAGCATTTCAAACTGGAAAGAGGCTCCTACACTTTTCCTGAAGGCTTCCTGCGTGGCAAGATATGTGGATATTATATTGACCACAGCCTGACTTACGAATGGAGCTTTACAGCTACCCAGCTGAAGTACTGTATTTAGGAAAGGGATAACAGCTGCACTCAATGGAGTTTTTATTGTCCTTTCAAGTAACTCAACCCAACAGCAGCAGCATTAAGCAAAGTGTTGTGGCAGAGCAGAGAGCAGTTTCTTCAGGTCATGCTATAAGTGCACAGTTGTTTACCTTTCTGATTGTATTGTGCTCATCATACCTGTAGATGGTGGGAACTACTAGAAGACTGCACCCCATTTCTGCTTATAGGCATAATTCCTAAAAAGTATAAATTGCCTTGTCTTCCAGAAAAAAGGCACAACATAATTTATCAGTGGACTTGATTTCAGTCTGCTCTCTGTCCTAAAGAGTCATTTAACGTAAGTAAGGAACATGCCAAAAACACACACAATTTAGGAAAGACTTTAAGTCTATGAAAACCATTTGGAGTCACTATAGAATTGATAAATGGAGGAACTCTTACCCACAATCAGTACAATAATCCGAAAAAGCAACATTATTAAGCCTTTTTGGCAAACAAATCACCTTTAAAGGGATTTTGTAAAGACTTGGCTATCCATATATATAGAAAGAAAAGCTAAGAACCATACTGTAAGGATTGCATTAGTGAGCCACAGTGTTAACTCTTGGAAACGAATTTTGACAAGTACTCTTGCTCAGTGCTTTTAAAACTTCTACTCCGATTGTGGATACTCCTCTGTGTTCATTCAGTTAAGCAGAATGAGGGTCCTCCCAGAAGCAAGGAGTCACAGAAGCTTCAGCTGGGTCATAGGTGATGTATTTACATGGACTGGGATTTATAAGGCAGCAATCATGAGCAATAAGCACTGAGATTTAATGGGAGGAAGACTAGAATGCAGGAATGGACTGGCTAGTGAGGAGCCAGGAGAGAAAGGGATTTCTTTGGAATTGTACTGGGAATTTGTACAGTACAAGGAAGTACGATAACATCAGTTCCAGGTTTGAGGAACCTCTGCTAGGCCTTGGTGGACTTATCAGGCAGAACCATTCCAAATTTTGTCACTTTACTTCTGCAATTTTCTGGGTTAAGGGGGCTGCTTCAGATTTTTTCTGGAAACAAATAACATGGAAACGAGTCCTAAGCATGCACTATACTCCATTAGTTTTCCAGAAGTGGCTTTTATATCATATGAAATCTCAGATATAATGCGGAAATCAACAGGGAAAGACTGAAATAATGAAATAACCTGTCATATGAATGCAGCTATTACCAGATTCATGAAAGGAGGCAAATATAGAGGTTATCCCTGAAAGAAGGTAAAGATCTTTCAAGGATCACTGTATATAGGCCTATTTTGCCTTTAAACACAGACTATAAGGGGGAAAGGTGTGAAATGAATAAACTAAGTACTTTGAAAGGGAATACGCATTGTATGCTAAGTTTACATAAGCCAAGGTGTGGCCTGCTTACTTGACACACTGAAAAGGATTGTCCAGCTTTTCCACTGTGAACAAACCTGCAGATATCAATTGTGTGGACTGTGGATCTAAGGATAAGAAAAGATAAAAGTTTTGTTTTCCTGTGGCAATCAATATTGCTCTTTCATAACCTAATCTTGAACTATTTTAAATCTTTTGTTTAGAAGGATTTAGCCCGTTGCCATTTCTAAACATGTTATATTCAAACAAGACACCTTAACTATAGCAGAAGCAGTTTCTTGATGCAAATCCACCTACAAAATATTATCAGTATCTAGTCCAACATTATCAATGCCAGAGACGCGACAGTGGCTGCATTCAGACAGTGAACTTTATTCAACTTCCCAGTGTTTCCTTTCCTCCTCAGAGTGGCTGGGGAGACCCAGCCAGATGGGTGGGGTACAAACAATAAATTATTATTATTATTATTATTACCTGATCATGTCCCTTTGCAAGAAACATTCAAACTGTGCCTGCAAAGGAAGAAAGAAAAGAATCAGGAACATACTTAGTATTGGAAGTGCACCCTGCAGAAGCTGTGTTTGTGTGTGCTCTCAGGTTACAGCCTGATGACTGGATCCTGTTCCCACACCTGCAGTACATGAACCAAAACACAGCTACCCATCAAAATTCACCAAATTTTGTGACGTAATGTTGCAACCCAAAAATGTGTACAAAAATGCATATATTGTATTGGAGGAGTCATGCATAAAATGCATATAAGAAGTTCACTTGTCAATGTAGTTCTGGGACTAACCCTCTGGCCAGATCCAGTTCCAGACCCTGGTCTACACTGACCAGCAGCTGCCCTCCCCAGTTTATTTGACTAGTTGCAAAGGCTTGCATTATTATTTTTTCCATAAGATTTTATTAACACTTTTTCATAATAAAATATGATAAAAGAAACTAATCTTAAAAAAACAACAACCATAGAATCTTCTCTCAAAGGTAGCTCCTAACCCATGTCACTTGCAGATAGTGGACACTCACAGTTCTCACCTGGGAGCTTTTTTTCTTCTCCTAGTCTCTCCCCCTGGGAGATTTTCCCTTCCCTGCCCCTCACTCAGGGTCCTTCCACCAACCATCCACCACCTTCATGTGTGTAATCCTTGGAACCCAATAATGGCCCATAGGCCTGCATTAAGAAGACTGTCCAGCATATTCCAGTCCCCAACCAACTCAAGCAGTAGCAATGGAAAAGATGTGGCTTGGATGCTCCAGGGAGAAAACATCTGTTTGCACTACCTCTTTTCTATAGGTAACTTACAGCACAGTCCTGTGCATGTCTGCTCAGAAGTTCCATGGGACGTAAACCCAGGTAAATTTTAGAGGATCAGTCATATTACTGTCAGCTATTGAAATGCTACGCCAAATCAATCAGGGTTAAATTAAGAAGCAACATTTGCTAGATCTATTTCAGTGACATGTGTATCGGCAGTAGGGATTCAACCATCATTTATAAAACAGTATTAAGTTTTATAGTTTATAGTTCATGTTCAGATGCAGTTTCATTGTGGTGCATGTTTGGACTGCAGCGCTTTGTTTTCCAGAGCAAGTGATAAAATAAGATTAGACTACAAGCTGAGAACCTTTTACTGGCCTTGTGCTCAAGGACGTCATGTCTGATTTTGGAACGACGAAAATGTGGAAGCTAAGCTATTTATTCAAGACAGTGAATGGGAAAACTGGTGAATGTGAATGTCACAGGCGCTTGTGGTTAGAATTTCAAAGTAACATTCCAGTTTCCTGTATGCTTTCTTGCAGGAAACTGATTAATTTAGAAGCTTGACTTGTGGGCTGTTCTTTTTAAAAATCTGCACATTCCATACTTTGCTGTCATTTGCTAAAAAGTGGCCTTTCTTCTGGCTGTAGAAATGACTCCTTTCTGATCCCTAGATTTCAGAATCTAGACAGTAAACTGGTCACACAGGGTAGTGTGATGAGATTCATAGAGCTTTTAATTCTAATACCAAATCTATCTGGTTTGATACACCATCAGTTTATGAGAGCACTGTTCTTTCCCCCATGAACCTCTTGGAAACCCACCATGGTACTGGAAGATGAAGGTATAATTCAGAGAAACAAGACCCGGAAGGGAGGAAGGGACATTTTTTTGCTTCATCTCTTAGCTGCTTGCTTATAATCCCCAAATGATGCAAGGTATACACTTACTAAGCGCACTAAGCTGTGATCTTTGCTAGGGATCAATGGACATAACTGCAGATTCAAGGAAACATTTAGATGAAACTGTGCAGAGAATTCATGACAATGTGCTTCTGGAGCAGATACCGGTACTAGGCAGACAAACTGGGATACTGGGGGGTCTGCCGCTTCCTCTTGAAGTAATGTGTACAGTGGGATCTAGGCTGGTGAGGGAATGGCCAGGTGACCTCTTCACCATGGGCACATTTGATTTGAGCTGACAATTTATTTATTTTTGTCAAGGATTGAGCATGTGGCCCAAACCAGGTAACCTGAATCCCTGACAATGTCTCTGTTATGCTGCAACATCCAGTCTTAATTTTGATTATACCTACAAACACCTTTAGCATGCAAAGAATATTCTTTGCCACTGAGCTGCAGCCCCTCAACATTCTTCTGCGTCACATGGAGTGTACAGAGAGGCTTTGTCCCACCCCATGCCAGGGCTGGACTTGGGTAATCTTTGGTAGCATGGTGCCCTGAATGAGCCCAAAATTTGGCATCCCGAAATGGATCTTCTCAGTTACAGGTAGGTAGCCGTGTTGGTCTGCCGTATTTGAAACAAAATAAAAAAATTCCTTCCAGTAGCACCTTTGTTGTTGTTCAGTCATTCAGTTGTTTCCGACTCTTCGTGACCCCATGGACCAGAGCATGCCAGGCACGCCTATCCTTCACTGCCTCTCGCAGTTTGCCTTGTAGAATTTTAAGCATCACCTTGCTAGCGTGTGAAATGAGTGCAATTATGCGGTAGTTGGAGCACAAGGTATCTGAAGAAGTGTGCATGCACACGAAAGCTCATACCAAAGAACAAACTTAGTTGGTCTCTAAGGTGCTACTGGAAGGATTTTTTTTTTATTATTTTGGATCTTCTCAGTGATGGATCTTCTCAATTTTTCACGCCCTCGGCTCAGCACCCTGTGTGTGAAAATCACCCACACAGCCCTAAATCCATCATTGCCTATTTACATGTTTAATGAATACCTGGAAAGAGCCCCATATGTATGACATGCAGATAGTTTGGTCGGTGAGAATGGAAATCTTGCCCTTGGCCAGTTTCTGGTTTGCACGGGCTACAGCCCTTCATGCGTCTAGATATAAATGACCTATTCAGGCATTCAAGGATACACATAGTGGGAGGCGAAGAGCCTGCCACTCTCTACTTTTGAGCATTCATTAAATATACAGTTTGAATGCTTTAAAAAAGGGTTCTTGTGTTTCCAAGATTCCACTACAGCAAGATACAGGGTGGCAATATGCAAATGAAGAGGCGGGACCCTGCAGTTGGCAATGAGTCATTGGCTTCTACTGAATTCTATAAGACAAGAGTTGAAATCTGCAACATGTTTGAGAAGAGGCGCTCGGGCTGTGTTCACCAGGCACCCCATGCATGAATGTGCTTTTTTCTTTTACTTTCCCCCCATAAAAATGAATGGCTGAGACACTCACATTTGAAAGATATGTCATGTGCTCTTAGGAATAGAGGATTGTATCCCATGTTAGGCATATTCAGAAGAAACCTATTGCATTCATTCATTCATTCATTCATTTGTTACATTCCATTCCAATGTTGCTCGGGGCAGGAAACAACCAAGCAGCAAAACAGTGCAATTAAAAAAATAAAATAATATTTAAAGCATTAAGAACTTCTACAAATATTTAAGTACAGTCACATATCCTCACCTCTAATAATTTCAAGGTTGACAGAAAGAGCATCTTTCAGACATCAAATGCCTGGATGAACAGGAATGTTTTAAATTCCTCCTGAATGTTTTTAATGACGGAGGTGTAAATAATGTTAAGAATTAATGGACATAACCAACTTAGGTCCGTTAATCTCAGTGGATCTTCTATGGGTAGAATACAGTTAGATGCAATCAACTGTTGCAACGGAGCCAAATTATTTCACAGAAATTATAATCAAATGCACAAGGCCTCCAGCTGTTCCTAATTTATGTAAGTGCGGGGAAGAGAGGAAATTTGACTGTTTAAGTTCCAGAGAAGATCAAGTCACAACATCCACTCTGATGCTCAGTAAAGAAACTGCTTAACTTCCCATCTTCTCACTAACCAAATTTGACAATTTTAAAACCATCTTGAATCTCAAGCCTACTGACTGCCATAGATCACACTAATAAGATAGAACAGGATGGGGCATATGATGCCAATGAGTTGATGAGTGCTGTTTCGAAAGACTCATTAACGAATGGCAGCTTTTTGCCAAAATGTTGTTAATGTCCCCAGAAGTCTGAAGACGTTGAAGACAAAGGTGTGCTATTTTTTTGTGATGAAATGTCTGCTAAATTTTGTGACAGCGTCTGCTAAATCCCTATAATTAGCATGGGCCCCTGTTAAATGTCATGGGGTATTTGATGAAACAGGGCATGAACTCTGTAGCAACACTCTGGGGATCTGTAATGCTATCCAGCGTGACGTTTGGAATTTAACTACTAGATAGGGTTTCCTTATCTAGGAAACGCAGGGGAGAAAGGCATTTGTCCAGTCTAATGACCCCTGTTAACAGATTTATGCCCCTCCCTCAATACCGACTCTGTCCCCTCCGCCTCACACCAAACAAATGCATTATCGAGATAATCAAACAACATTCCAAAAACCAGAAACAAAAATGAAGAAAATAACCCAGTTTGGTTATATCTTATTGCAGGTTTGGTTATGAATATATATGGAAAGAAAATAGAAATATTATAGTTACACACACACACACAGACACGCAACATATGCATAGGATACAGTTTGGTATATTGCATATATCCATGCACAGACACACCCATCTATATGTACACTGCCGTTGTGTTGCCATGTAGTGCATTGCAGTTCCTGGGCCATAGCTCAGATTCAGAGCACATGATTTGCATGCAAAAGGCTGCATGTTCAATCCCTGCCATCTCCCATTAAAACGGTCTTGGGTAGGTGATGTGGGAAAGACCAAGCTCTGTCTTGTAGAGCCTCCATCAGCGGGTATAGAATACTGTGGGCTGCATATGTTTCTATTCATGGAGGGGATTAAGAGGGCTTCCAGTGAGACTGTGGATTTATACACATGGGCTCCTGAGGTACAGGGGAACAGGCCCAGTGTCACCATGCTGCCCTCAGAGGGGACCCGAGCACCATGGTGTCTTTTTCTTCATTTTCATAAAATGTGGGGTGCGCAGTCTTCAGAGGACTGCTGGGCCGGACAGCTGAAGACACTACCATATTAATTTCACCTATAATGTCCCTGGGTCCCACCTGCAATGTAGCAGCACTTTGCAATGTTATGCTAGCACAGGCCCCAGAGGTATAATGGGGAAATTATTGTGCTGGCTGCTCCAGTCTCTTGGCCTGGCAGCGCAAGGCATTGGATGGTCCCGAGAGAAGAACCAGTCCTTTCAGCTCCACCACTTGTCCCCACTGCCACGATCCACTGCTGCTTTCCCCTGTCACCTAGTAAGCTTGTGTGGGTGCACCAGCCAACTGGAGGGAGGGCTGCGGCCTCCAGGGTTGTGTCTGTGGGTGCCACTGGCACCCTCAAACAAGGCTTTGGCCCTGTAGAGTGAGGTATGAACAAGGCTTTGCACTAAACTAATGCTAAATAATCTCTCTCGGTCACTCTCTTTGCAGGCAGTAAAGGTACTTGTGCTTTCCCAGTGTTTAGTTTACCTGGAATGAAGGACAGTGGAGACTCTGGTCTCTGTAAGATGTTTACACATATATACAAACTGAGCATAGGGTGGAGGAGCTCACAGCATTAACGTTCCAACATATATTGCCTCCTCATTAGGTTCCCGGGGAAATCCCCAAGCCATAGCTTTGGGTCCAGCCCAGAGCAAGACAACCCTCTGTGTCTCCAGCATCCAGCATCAGCTAAAACTCATGCCTGAACAGCCACTTGCCCCCGCCATCATATTGCTCTCCTGCCTAGGCTGACATAACATCCAGCCAGGTGAGGAGGGAAAAGACCCCACCCCCATTTGTCTCTATGACAACAGAGTCTTTTCTAGATTCAAACCTCACAGATACAGGATCACAGGCCTGAAAGGGACACACAGGGCTACATTCCCTTCTAAGCAAGCTTCCAGGGGTCACATTCCAGTGGTGGGTGGGAGCATAGACAAAAATGGATAGACCAATGGATGTTACAGACTCTTAGCTTTGTACTGTAGGCTACATTTTAGCCATGCAAAAGTCAGAGGATTTACACACCCAAACAAAAACTTCTCTATCCTCCATCCAGGCAAGTACTGCACTCATTACAGTGCAAGGACACATTCCAGTCAGGCAAAAGCACTCAAGGAAAGCATGGAGCAGGGCTGGAAAGAAGGGTGTATGGCCTGGAGAGAGAGTCCTGAGGACTGGATAAAGAGAGCTGGAGGGCTGGATTTGGCCCCTGTGCTTGAGGTTCCTGACTCCTGATCCTCAAATGCTATATACTACACTGTCAAATTTTGTAGTGAACAGGACAGAGAGAGCTTTAAAATATAAATGATTATTTGTATTGTTTACAGTTGAAATAAGGCACAGATTTGGCTTGGGACAAATCTACTTGTTATGATTCTGTCCTCATTATGAACTGTAGTGCAGCAGGTAGAAAAAAATAAACAAACCGCTAACTTTCCAGGCTCCAATCCAGCAGATTCAACACATTGATGTCTATAGATATTTGGTTTTAGCGTTCCTAACACTGAGTTGGATTGGCCTCCAGGCTGATAATTTACCGGAAGGTGAGCATAATGGGCTCAGTCCACTGGAATCATCTCCTGCACAAGCCCTGTTTAGAACAGGACCTGTACAGAAGTTCAGCGGATTGTGCCATCTGTCAGTAGGAAGAGCTCACATAAAACTTAGGTAAGAAAAAAAGTTACCTATTTTACCAAGGACTTATTCCAAGATTAAACGTAACCTCAAAACAAATAAGTTCTGTGAGTTTATGCTAACTAGTCTAATTAATCTTCATGTTTGATCTTTGGACTAATACGTTGAACTAATTTGGGATTAAGAGATTACAAGTAACATTTTGAGTTGAAAGCTGTTACATGCCTCATGTCAACACTGCGGTGACAGAATTAACCCCGGAAGCCCTTTGGATTCCACACACTAGATGCTGCTGCTTGAGCAGAGTTAAGGCGACTTATTAGTGAAGGCATTATAAAGTGCTCATCCTGAAATGTTAGATGCTAAGAGTACAATGCCCAAAGTCAGACACTTTGGGTTTTGCTTATTGTATCACCAGCATCATAATCATCCTCCTTCACCATCCTGGATTTCTTATCTACTCTTCACCACAAGGTTACAACAATAGAAAAATACAGTAACAAAATTAGTTAAAACAGTCTGCAAACACCACTGTTGTGTTCCATTTGGAAAAGGGTTTTTAAAAAAATGTTTTCCAACTGTAGTGTTTTTATTTGTTTATAAATTTGTATATTCTATTGTTGTAACCCACCCCGGTACCTCAGAGTGAATGGCAGGTTAAAAAAAATCTTATAAATAAAGAAGAAGAAGAAGAAGAAGAAGAAGAAGAGGAGGAGGAGTTTGGATTTGATATCCTGCTTTATCACTACCCGAAGGAGTCTCAAAGCGGCTAACATTCTCCTTTCCCTTCCTCCCCCTCAACAAACACTCTGTGAGGTGAGTGGGGCTGAGAGACTTCAAAGAAGTGTGACTAGCCCAAGGTCACCCAGCAGCTGCATGTGGAGGAGCGGAGACGTGAACCCGGTTCACCAGAGTCTACCGTTCTTAACCACTACACCACACTGGTGGTGTAAATAGTCATTCCTGTTCTCAGGAACCCTGATAATGCAGGATTCCTGATTACAGGGAGGTTTGTAAGCATGTACAAAGAAGTGCAAGTGCAAGAAGAGCCCTGCTGGATGAGTCTAGTGGCCCACCTAGTTCAGCATCCTTTTCTTATAATGGCCAACCAGATCACAGAATCACAGAGTTCCAACCCCCTGCAATACAGGAATCTTTTGGCCCAACATGGGACTTTAACCCATGACCCTGATATTAAGAGTCTCATGCTCTACCAATTGAGTTATCCCAGATGCTCATGGGGATCCCACAAGCAGGACCTAAATGCAACAGCAGTCTTCCCACTTGCGATTCCCAGCAACTAGAGACTGTTTGCACCTGGAATCCCCTTTCAGACCATTCTCCTCAACATAGACAGGGACAGAGATAGAATCAGAGAATTGTAGAGTTGGAGGGGACTCCATGGATCATCTCGTCCAATCCCCCTGAATGGCAGGAGCAAGGCAAAAGTTGTGACCCCAGGCTCCCTGCATACTTTGTGCCCTCACATGTTCTTTGAATGCCAGAGGAGATGTATCATAACAATTAAAAACAACATGAAATTAATAAACAAGAACAGCCGATCAAAAAAGGACACATCCTATGGATGCTGCAAATCATCCAGTCCTGAGGACACAAACATGCCTTCCGGTAACAGTGGAAGACCCACAAAGGTGAGACCTCAGTTAGGGGTTTCACAATCCGGACACTGCAGAGAAGGCCCTTTCCCTCCATTCCACCAGCTGTTCTTCAAATGAGACCCACAAAAGGCTTCTCCTATTGACCTTAGTGAACAGGCAGGATCATACTGGAGCAAAATGCCCAGGGTGGCCCTGGTCTCATTTGTACCTGGGCGGACTCAGGAGTTTCCCATTGCTGTTCTTATTTAAGAGATACAATAAAGTTCTTGTCTAGCTTTGTGTCATCTTAGCCTCCCATGACAGCCCTTTAGGTATCCTGGTCTCAAGCTGTTTATGGCTTTGTTGCTGTACAATAAATGAACTACCACTACTACTACCGGTACTTGGGGTTTTTCCCTCCAGAGCTACCAAAACATTTGGCATAAATCATGCATTAAGCATTTTCCCATAAACCAAGTGGACAAATAGGTCTTGATGTTATGCACTTCTTTCCATTAAAGCTGCGAGTCCCCCTGATGATTTATTGCTTGGGTTACTTCTCTGAATTACTGCTTAACCTCCTTTATATTAAAAATGGGGACAGGATATTGGAGTTTTCTTAAAGTTGGGAATTACTAATGGCCCAAATAAGATGATTCAGACATGTTTTATTATACTCTGTCATGAACCATGCATTTTTTGCATGGGAAACCAATGATTAGTCCAACTTGGGTCACATAACTTGGCCAAATCAAGGAAGGTTTTGAAAGCTAAATAACAGAATTAATAGTAATGCTTATTTTATTCTTCTGGATGCATGGAGTGCAGTCATTGTGTGGCGATTCTTGTAATTTCTTGAAAGAGAAGCAGGGAGGGTATAGGCTTCTATTTTGAAGAGAACACTTGAGTACTTTATGAGGTGATGCTAGCAATTTAATACCAGATGCTCTTTGCAACTAAAATTTAAGGAAACATACCTTACCTCAGGGAAAGGAGAACAGTACTTGGATACAATATGTCAGTATCTTCAACTAAATCATTGCCATAAAATTACAATGTTTTCTGCTAATACCTAAAATATTCTACTGCTTTAGCTGGAACATGTCCTTATTCTTTCCTGTTCCAAATGGAAATGCATTGTGTCATGTGCTTTGCATTCATAAATAGTTAACATCCGCCACCTAACTTCCTATATACATATTATTCAATGACTTCTTCTGAATCATTCACTAAGGGGGGGGGGGGTAAAAATATCTTAGCATTATACTCATGAAAGTGAAACTTTGTAGTGCTTGTGATTCCCAATGTGGCTGAAGTTGCTAAACAAAATCTACTCAGAAACAAGGGGTTGGGGTAACTGGCAGAGCAATCCAGTCTCCCCATCAGTCTGTGTAGGGTTTAGATTGAGTGGAGGTAGATCTTGGAGTCTCTCTAATTATAGTGACGGTCTGTGTGATGCCAAAATTCAGCAACCCCGCCTCTCGCCTTCTATTCTATGTCATAGCTGTGGTGCCCCCCGAGGCTCCAGTGTTACCAAACTGGTTGCATTCCCCTAAACCTGCCTCTGGGGCCAGCTCCAATATGGAGAGTTCTAAGACTTGGGAAGAGGCATCACTGAGGTGACCAGACATGTGATGCCATGGGGCCTGATCTGGACTTAATAAATGTGCTAGCCTGGACTGGTGAAGCAATCTTGCTACCAATGCTACATTCTACTCCCGGTCAGCATTAGTGAGTGGACTGCAGTTGTCCACCACTCGCACCCTAATGCACCAGAGTGGTGAAGCGGGTTCTCCTTCAACAAATCTTTCATGTCTTCTAGCTTGAGGGTGCCTAGGTTTGATAGCCCCTTTCTTGGGTTTTGATGGTCTCACTGATCCTAAGGTTCAGTAGTTATGAGTCTCATGACACTTCTCAAAACATACATAAAATATATGATTCAAGAAAAGCAAGCACCAGGCAAAGCCTGGATCTGAAGAAGCTTCGAGTCACATTATGTAACCTAAGAAAGTGGGTAGCAGGAGATTCTGTCTGCCCAGCTTCCACCTTGGAAGACAGACAACTGCACTGAGATATAGCTGCCATTAGAAGATTAAGGATGCTTCAGACACATTAAAATTGGTGAAGTGGTGGCCATTTGCTGTGTCTCTTGTCTTTATTCCATGGAGTCAGGCTTCCCTTAAGAACAAAATTGGTGAGCACAATAATCTCAGGTGTTTGGCATCCAGACTCCCCGACAGCTCACATTTCCATTAAAGTCCAGGAGAAGACACCATGCTGTAACTGCTCCCATGGTGCTTTTCCAGATCTGGAAGTATGGGAAGCCATGGAGGCTGCAGAATGCTGGATAAATGGTTAATGGAAAGAAAAACGCCCCTATCACCCGCAGACACACCTCAATGATAAGGTCATGAACCCCACACTCACTGGAATTCTAAAGTAATTTCAAAGCACACTGTGAATGTGGCAGAAGATAGAAGCCTCTTTTGTGGGGGAGAAAAACTTTTTGGGAAACTGGAGGAGAGATTTCAGCACGGGATTACTCAATATCTAATTATGAAGGCAAATCAGAATAAGGGCAGTGCTTAATTCCCTCATTCTGGAGCATTATGTACAAAACAATGACGCTTGATGGGTATTGGGAGTGCAATTTGTGCCACTGATACATACGTCCCATATTTCACACCTGTTCATGCCTTTGTCCCCCTGCATTCTCAAAATGCCCCCCTAACTTTGCACCTAAAGAACAGGGTGCTGGTGTTTGGGCTCTATCATCAGTGCTCTATCCATCACTTTACATAAGTGACAGCAAATATCACAGCTGAAGCCAATAAGAGAGTTGTCTATATGGGCTTCTGAAGATCTTACCTCACCTATGTTTGAAATGAAGATCGTTCATCAGACAATTAACCCACTTTCCCAAGGTTGAATGTTCTTATTATATTTAAAAATAATTATACACAATGAGTATGGTCCATTGTCCTGTCTGCAGAATCCTGTAAAGATTCCTTTTGCACTTGTGGAGTTTCTTCCTACTCATAGAAAAGTACTAGAATACACCTGATTGTACAAAGTTGCTGGACAACAGCCATAGGTTACAATCCTATAAACAATTATGAGGAATAAGACCCATAGAACTAAGTTGGCTATAAGATTAAACTAGTGAATCTATTTAGACTGCCACTCTTTGCACTTTATTCTGCTCCAAGAAAGTAGAATGCCCATAATCCCATTCTTAATGACCATATTGCTCTTTCTTATGAACTTCAGGATCATGAGCAGAGAAGAGAAATTGTATCTCTGAAGTGTGAATTGGAAAAAAAAGTTTCAGATTTATTGCTTTGTATCTTCTAGGTACGATGGTACTTATTTTTCCTCATGTGCCATTTAGAAGTTCTTAAATAAAGGACTCTTATGCCTGCTAAGGGAATTGACACAGTTCACTAAAATAATTTCATTCCACTGGATAGCAAGGCATGAAAAGCTGTAGTTCATCTTTTCATTCATACCTTGGTCTGCCAGGGTATTAAATAAATTCCCCTCCCTCTTCCACTAAGTGGTTGGCATTTACTCAGTCTTCAGTGCTGAAGTTACTTTAAGTACCGTTTGAGTTATTAACTCCCCCCCTTATTTGGATTTCTATTGAAAGTTGTCATAAACTACTGCAAGTTGAAAATGGTGTCTGGAGAAATCCACGTTAAAAGCATTATTTTTTCCTGAAGTATTCATCATTATTCTTGGTCTTGCAGTGGCATCCTCTGGAGCCAAAAGAAGTCCTCAAGAAGAAAATAAATCAATTATGGCAAGATTATGTCATGCTGGTTATTATATTAACATGAGAAACCCGAAAACAAAGTTTAGGCCTTAAAATCTAATCAATAAGTGGAAATCACTTTCTCACTTTCTTCCACTAGAAGAATGTTTATGTTCATTTATTTATTAAAATCATTTGTATAGTGCCTTTTATTTCAAGCAGAACAATAAAACAGGCAGGACATAACAAAGTATAACACGAAAAACATATAAATATACCTGTATATGAAAATTTATAAACGTGTTGAAAAAGCCAACACAGAGAAAATGAGGTACATCTTCACACAGTCAATAGCTAAATGTCAATTGGGACAGTCAATAGGGATGCGGGTGGTGCTGTGGTCTAAACCACTGATCAGAAGGTTGCCGGTTCAAATCCCCGTGACGGGGTGAGCTCCTGTTGCTCTGTCCCAGGTCCTGCCAACCTAGCACTTCGAAAGCACACAAGTGCAAATAGATAAATGGGTACCAATGCGGCGGTTTCCATGCACTCTGGTTTCTGTCACAATGTTCCATTGCGCCAGAAGCAGTTTAGTCATGTTGGCCACATCACCCAGAAAGCTGTCTGTGGACAAACGCTGGCTCCCTCAGCCTGAAAGCAAGATGAGTGCCGCAACCCCATAGAGAAAATATATTGTTAGAAGCTACCCCATTCTCCATCAGATTCCAGGGGTTGCAGGCATGCTTACCAGGACCCGTGTTCCTTTTTGGGACAATGAGGCACAGCCAAGTCTGTGGTGACTTTATGATATGGTTTCTTTACACAGCCTGAGTCTGCATGGAGAATGTGCAGAGCAGTCACATCTCAAGAGGGTCCTGTCCCTGCCATTGCTGCAGCCTCCATTTCCAAGATACCTCAAGCATCACATCTAACCCTCTCTGCAGCATGAAACCAACTGTCTGCCTCAATATCTGCCCACCCCACCCCACCTGCATTTGCAAAAGATACATCTTTTCCCCGCTTGCTTACCTCATAACCCAGTGCAATTCTGGAAACCTCCCCTCCCCTTCTCTGGAATTGTATTTTGCTAATTATTCCCCACTCCCTGTGGCTCCCTGAGAGACGTGGGTGGCGCTGTGGGTTAAACCACAGAGCCTAGGGCTTGCCGATCAGAAGGTCAGCGGTTCGAATCCCTGCGATGGCGTGAGCTCCCATTGCTCGGTCCCTGCTCCTGCCAACCTAGCAGTTCGAAAGCACATCAAAGTGCAAGTATATAAATTGGTACCACTCTGGCGGGAAGGTAAACGGTGTTTCCGTGCACTGCTCTGGTGCGCCAGAAGCGGCTTTGTCATGCTGGCCACATGACCCGGAAGCTGTACGCCGGCTCCCTTGGCCAATAATGCGAGATGAGCGCCACAACCCTAGAGTCGGTCGCGACTGGACCTAATGGTCAGGGGTCCCTTTACCTTTACCTTTTACCCTGTGGCTAGCAGAAATTATTTTGCCTTGGTGAAGAATTTAGCAGTGTAAAAGGCTGGACTTGGGTTAAACTATTCTCTCCTGTGTTCCCAGTTGAGAAAAAGACCATGGTTTTGTCATATCTGCTTGCCTTGCGTAAGGGACAGTGGAATTTGCTGTCTATGAAGAAAGGTCACACTACCTGATGAGAAATAGTTACATCATGCTCCTAAACCATCTGCACTGTCTCTTTCTTTTCCTCAGGAAACAGCAGTAAATTATTTCTGGATCTTCCAGATTTTTTTTGTGTGTGTGTCTCAAACTACTTCTTGTTAACTGTAAACCATATAGGAGAATGGACATTTCCAATATTAGATCCAGCAGCAAATATATCAATGTGGACTTGCCTGTCAGATTTGAAATGCAAATGTAAAACTTGCATTGGACAGAATGTTCATTTGCATTACAAATACATCACCTCTTCTGCACAAACAAGCATCAGATGTTAACATAAATTACAGGAAGAAAAGAAAAATGCTCAAGGGCAAATTAAGACATGTGTGAAAAAAATTATTATTGTTGTTTTAAAAAAACAAACTCGGGTTTTTAAGCAAAGGTTTTTGAATGCTCATAGATTATAGGTTTTTGGGTCCAGAGTGATTGGCATCACAATTCTATATGCCTGATTTATAGAGAAATCCTATTAATTTCAGTGGAATATTCCTAATGAAAATGTATTGGTATTTTAGTACAATTTTCTCCAATGAACATTTTTATATACAGTTCCTATACATTTCCACAAGCAACTTGCCGTAATGTAATGTATCCTTCTGTGTTGTTTTCACCAATGTATTCATTTTTAGGCACACTTTCCCCTAATTTATGTATTTTTATAAGCATTGTTGGGTTTGAGAACTGCATTGCAAAATTTGGATAAGTGTGAGTTATGTTTCAGTTTGCATATTGATTTGAAAAGTGCAAATTTGCCTTTAAATGTGAACTGAATTGACTTCAGTTCACCCCTATCCCAAGAAGGACATTAGCGTAAACCAAAAGTCTTCTGCCTAATTTAGTTATGCCTTGAGTTTTCTGTGGGTATTGTCTTTGCAACTCTTCTGTCTGTAAGTTGTTTCTGATGCATTATATAAAATTTGCTAAATATTTCGTGTTAGTTGACAGAAGGAAAGACCCATATGATTATTCAAAGATTTTGAATATGGTTATTTCAAATATTATATATTCATTGAACATATTTGCTATGTTAAGCATAAAAGAGCTAATCCATTATTATCAAAAGGTCACTTATTATTTTAGACTTTGAATGATTTTATATTGCTTAATTACTTTTATTTTTAAAATGACTGGGGGTTCTTATATGATTTAAATAGTCTTCTATTTGTAAAGTCATGCTTTATTCATTTCCAAATGCATACTCCAGTTTTGTTTATATAAAAAAAACTCAAAGCAGTTTACAAAAAAATAATAAAACAGAATGAAAGCAGCTCCAATTCATAAAATAAATTTCATACAGAATTTAAAGCTATTTGGCAGAAATAGTACTTAAAGACTGATTTGAATTGAAAGCACATAGCATTCCCATTAAAAATCTTGCAGGCAATGAGAAACCGATAACAGGTTTATAAATATTTGCAAGGGATTATTTTTCACTGGTTCCCTCTGTCACTTCAAAGGACAAAGATGGACATTTTTACCAGGAAAAGTGCAATAACGCTTGACTGTTGGAAGGGTAAACACTATTTTAATGAAAAATGGCACCAGTCTTCCACAAAAACAAACTTAAGTTTGTCCTGTGCATATTTCACATTAGATCATGCAGAACTCTTGTGATCTAACTTCCCATAATGAAGCAACTAGTGAATGAATGAATCAAGGCTAGCTTTAATCACTATCCTTTGCATTATTAAAAAAATAATAATAATCCAAAAAAAGGATTACGGCATATCCTTTTGAAAAATAATTTTTAAAAAGAATGCAAAATATACAAATCAAAGGTTGCCTCATTTCCCTAGAAATAAGAGTTGCCATTTTCCCCAAAGGGAACTACAGGTGTTCAAATGGAGGCTTCCAACATATTTATGTATTAAAAAACCCATCTTTCTCTTGCCATCTGTCACTAAAGAAGACGAGATATAGAACAGTGGCAGACTCATGTTCAAAAGACTGTCTTTGGGATAACAAAGAGAAAAGTTAATGGACACAGATTTACAAATTATTAATGATTTCTCTTGCCATTTTTGAAAAATGAACGCTATGCACACCGTCTCTCTTCCCAAACAGATTGCATTTTATTCCTCTGCAGTTTGTCCATCAAGCTTCACTCTGACAACATAATCCAAAACTAATCCAGAGCATTCAGTTTTCCTTGTTGGCTCTCATGCACACTGCTTAGACAAATCCTGCTACCTGTCAGCCCTCCTGTGTGTGCCAGACAGCCTGCCAGGTTAACCCCTGGGGAGACCGAGAGACCTACTGACTTAACCCCTACTTCCCTTCCAATAATCCACTGTAAATATGTAGTGTTAACGGGCTAACTGCGCTAATCAGGGCTGGATCTTTTAAAATCTGCTTCATACACACTCACTAAGTAGTGAGGATCTGAGCATCACTTAGAAAAGGGGGGTCAGTGCATCCAAGGATATCAGCCCCAAAGCAGCAGATGGATAGGACACACCGAAAGGATTTAATCACTTAAAGCAGTGTGTGAAAACACATGCATCAAATTGCTAGGCCACCTAGTTGCTTATGAATCCATCTGAATTGTCAGCACAAGGTCAGGAAAAAACAATAATCCAAAGAAAGCCCAAGAAGCTCTACCTTTGATATAATTTATTCCTCCAGGTTTTGCTTCTTATAATTCATTTTTACTTATATTCCCCTCCTCTGTCCAGTACAGCTCCAGCTTTCAATTTTTGAAACCTGCACTTTAAAATAAACTTCTGTAACAGCTGGCCCTTGCCATCATAAAATTGCTTCGCTCACACATTGCTTACAATCAAAATTGTCTAGCATCTTCAAGCATTTTTCAATTTGGAGGCCTCCTAAAATCCGAAACACACAGCCCAACTTGAGTAACAAAGACTTTTCAAAGTACTCACTCTTTATTTGGTGTTGCAGGGGGGAGACCCCAAAACAAAACACCGTTGCTCCTCATTGGAATTCAAGGCACATCACTCTGTCATTCTGTGGCAGCATCAACAATCCACAGCAGAAAATAACTTGCGTAAGCACGGCATACCCGGGAGCACTTAAAAGCCCCGCTAAGCTCAGCCACATGAGATCTGTAATAAAACATTGCTCAGCTCATTTAATGATTGGAAGGCATGATGTCCAGGACTCCAGGTTAATGTCTGAAGTGGGGGGAGGTAGAGTTACCCATGGGGAGGTGGTCCTGAACTCTGTCGTGAACAAAAGTAGGAAGGGAAGATCTTTTGTGGCTTGTGATAAGAACATTCATTTTAACTCAATTAAATTTCTGGCAGTCTCTTGGGAGGAAGAGACGATATTGATTCTTTATATTCATATATGTGTACGTACAAATGTGCAGAACATTTTGTACGGTACTATAAATCAGAAGTATTTAAAAAATACTGAACACAGCAACTTTGCTATCATGGTCACAAAACAAAAAGGCACTAAGAAAACAACAGCCCTCAAAAAACATTTTCTGTTAGAAATCCAGAGACATAATCTGCAAAATAATACTGTAATAGTATTCTTCACTTAACTTTTAATAAATGTGAAGAATTGTTAAGGAACATTTGCAGCACTATCATTAACCAGATTCAGAGTATTTTTGTGCACATTGAAAGTTTTTACAATTATATTTTCTCAAGTAAACATTAATCATTCATTCATTTTGAGGTTTATTTTGGAAATGAAAATTGAACCTTTTTCTTGTTTTTAAGCTATTCTTTTCTTTTTGAATAATATATAAATATCTGGGATTTATTTTCACAGACAGTAAGAAAAAATAAAATGTTGTGTCAAACCTTCTGAAAGGATATCTTTAATTGATTTTCAGAGGTTAATAAAAATTCAGCCATACTAAATCTTAGGATAGTGCATAAATTATTGTGTATAAATGAACTGAATATGAGGGCTTTCTGGACAGATGTTAAATGCTTTATTTGAAAATGATGTAGGCACCATTCTGGCTATGCTATTAGAGCAAATACCTTGGAGACATCTGTTTTCTAAACTATTATCTTTTAATAAATGTGAATTGTCCAATGTTATCCCAGGCTAAATTAAATTCACGCAGCAAAAAGAATTTTTTTGCAAAGAATAACAGATGGCAAGTTTGCTAATCAAAATGTAAAGACATATAAGAAATAAAGTGGAACTCTGAAAACTGCAGGCACAAAATAATCTTAGTCTTGGCTGCCAAAAGTTATCCAGTCTTTAGGGATGCAAAGCAAATTAATTTTGAAATAACCTCATGCTGTGGTTACCTAGGAAATGCCTCAGTTTAAAGCTAAACCTCTTTTCTTTTGTGCTTACTGTTTTGCAGTAGTTCAGCAACCAGCACAGGATTTACTGAAGAATCATAGCAGAGCTAAGCAACATGAGTCAATGAGACTATACATCGCAGGCATCATTATTGTTGCACATAGAAATTTTCATTTCAGAGTGGTTGATAGTTTTGCTATGATAGCTCAACCCTTAAAGCTGTTTAAAAATACCAAGACCGGGCACATCTCAGTGTATTTCCATTGAATGTAGACTACTTAGGTCATTTGTTGATTATTTTTCTTCCTGACAAAGCAGCTGGGAGATGTTCTGTCAGCTATTGATCATGCAACTTATCAGCTATTCACAACATACGTCTTTGTAGCTGCTGCGAAATCTAAACAACTTGGATTCGTTAATTAACCTTCTCATATTTGGCAGGAGGGGGGAGTAAAAGTAAAAAGTATAGATGGCCTCCAAGTTGTTGTTGTTTTTAATTCCTTTTAAATGTTGACCAAAGGAGAAAAAGAAATAAAGTGCTAGTGCAATACAGTCTTTTGTGTGCATGAGGACATTGTCCTTGTTGGCTGTGGAGAAAGAACTCTGTATGTTCACGGCAATAACTTTACCACAGCCACAAATATGGTAATAGGATGGCAATGTGTCCTCCTATTCAGAGGTCAGTCTCCTAGCTCAAGGCACCCTTTCTTTGAAAGGCTGACTGGCCTAAGTCCAGTTTCAACAGCACCCAGACAGCTGAACAAGGAGGTTCTGAGGGTTGGCAATGGACTGCCTGAAGAGATGCAGACCCCAAGGCCTGCTTCACATTTGATCTCACACAAAGGCTAGAGTGGCCTCTGCAAGAAGTAGGGCTTTTTCTACAGTGCCCATAGCACTTTGAAATGCTCTCTCCCAAGAGATTCATATGGCTACCTTCCAGTGCTACTCGGGCCATTAGGCAGAGTGATGTGGGGACCCCAGGCAGGAATTGTGGGTGTCACAAAAAGGCAACAAATTGTTAGCTATATAACTTAGTATTGTTGAACTGCCAGTGTGGGCAGGGCTGTCTTAAGCATATGCGGCGCCGGGGTGCAAAGATCCTCCCGGCGCCCCCTCCCCCAGTTGCCCAGTCCCAGGCGCACAGGAGGGCGGAGCCAGCCGGCCACCTCAGCGTCTCTCTGGCTCGGTCGCCCCTGAACTTGCGCCACAGAGCCGTCCGTAGAAGAAGAACCCACCACGGCACTCCGACCGACAGGCGGGCTCTTCCCTGGACTCAACTCTCAGGTCCAAGACTCTTGGCCTGGTGCCCCTGAGAGCCCTGCACCCGGGTGCCCCACACCCCTAGTGGGTAAGATGGGTAAGATGGCCCTGGGTGTGGGGAAGAGATGTTCATGGGGTTTTCCACTTTAGGGGCTAAAATAACTTGCCTGGTGTGGGCACTATATTATTATTATTATTATTATTATTATTATTATTATTATTATTATTTAGTCACTTTATATTATCCAGGGCAACCCAAAGGGATTTACAACCAAACAATATATAATCTTACTTTGGTGGAGGGAATGGCTTGAGCTGGCTCCTTCCCCCTTCCTGATGTTGTTTTGAAGGCAAGTCAAGATCTTAACTGTTTTAACACATGTAACTTTTGTATACACCATTATACTGTAAATCACTTCATGATGCCCCATGGGAAGCGATTCATAAATGAATCTTGCTGTGCAAGAGCTGGTGGCCAGGCACTCATTAAGAAGTCATTGTGCAGTTAACTTAATGTGCAATGCTCTATCTATCTACTTCAGACGTCCCTCTGTGTTTTATGGTCTTACTCCCAGGTGAGTGGGTACAGGGTAGAAGTCTAGGCTTTGGTTTAGGGTTGGCATTGCAGAAAATAGGGTTATTGTGTCTTTAACAGCTCTATCTCCATAATCAGGACCAGCAGGACATAGCTGGCTTCCCACGGTGGAAAACACAAGGTTGTCCTGGGACTACTTTCTTCAAGTTTTGGTTATGCCATGAGTCCCTTGGCAGCTATTTTATGACTGGCACCCACAGCACTTTCTCAAAAATAAAAATGCCCCCTCTACAGGTATCCCTGTAGTACCCTTTTGACTACAGGCCTGGAGTGATTCTGGCCTCCTGCCGCATTCCTGACTTATGGCTGTCTAGCCTGTGCTTAAATTCCTTCAGTGGAGGAGAGCCCATCACCTCCCAAAGCAGTCTCTTCGGAGTCATCCAGGCTGGGGGCTCAAATGAGACTTGTTCCATGTCAACTCCTAGTATAAGAGTTCTGTTTGATAGACCAGAAGAGTCCTGTAAAGTTGAAATGGTACATGTTCAGATGATATAAGTAAAGATATGCCGTTATGTGTTAGTCTCAAGGATAATTTTATGCAGATTCCCCATTCGTTTCTATTTTATTAAATATATCTTTTGTTCTTCTAAAGAGTCATATTGCTAAAATGTGTCCTATGTAATCGGTTGATACTGAACAGGCACCTCATGCTGAACGTGTGTTATAAGAGTCTGGGTTCTTGGGCTTTCTTTAATAACTTAAAGGCACATGTAAATTGTGGCACTATCAATGCATTTCCAAAAGCTAACACACACAAATAAAATTTCCTTTGTCTTTTTGCAAAACTACTCTACCCTAAGTGATTATTAGAAACTTGGGGAATGTGAGCCTATTTAAACTTCAAGGCAGAATAAACAATAGATAGTATCCATCAGTCTCACTAATCATTTTGGAATGTTTTGTTAGACCCCCATTTACTTTGGTCTCCTCCCTTTCAATCATGTGTGGCACTTGAAAGCTCACTTCTACAATGAAAAGTATAAGTAATGTAGCAAATGCAAGAGCGAATGTTGTACACAAATGCTGTATGCGCCTTATGTATAATGTAACATGCCGTCACCTAATGATCCTAATATCAGCCAGGGTACAAAATAATGTTTGCTGAAGAGTCCATGTGCAATTTGACTACTGAGATCCATCATCCCCATCCCTGCGTCTATGCCACCCTCTCTGCTGACTGGCAAACCTCTCTTGAAATTGGGGTGATCTTTGAACAAGACGTCCTGGTAAAGTTTGGATCCATGGGGAGAGAAGTTCTTATGTACAACAATGAAATTCCCACTTGTTTTATAAACTAGAAAACCCCTGAAGAAAAAAGACCTTTCAGTGCCGGATTTATGTATAAGCTAAACAAGCTATAGCTTAGGGCCCCACTCTCTTGGCCCCCCCCAAAAAATAATAATTAAAAGGAAAAAAATGGATGTACATTTCCAGAATATAAGATAAAAAAACAAATAAAATAAAACCTACACACAGCAACAGTGTTTTGTGTTGTGTGGGCTCTTATGATGTAAGTAAAGGGTCGCGCCTGCTAGCCTGCTCCCTAAAATATCACTGGTTTGCTCATTTCTATATATAGGGTGCCTAAATTCTGCATGGACTGGTTACATGGCAACGTGCAAATGGCTTTAGATACCTATTGGTCCATAAATTACCATATAGCATATATTCAACACACACAAAAATGACAATTTGTTGTTGACAAAGGACAGCTGGACATATAAAGGGCCCCATTACCTACTCATTTGATGAGTAGCTTAGGGCCTCACAAAACCTATATCCGGTCCTTGATCTTCTACTTATGTCTGAAGCACAGGTTATGATTTCCCCCACTCCACATAGGTTGACTTTTGTTCCATGAATTTGCATAGTTGGACATATGCTGAATCATTTAAGAGACTGGGGTAACATTTTTTTAATCCCCTCCCTCCCTTCCTCTTGTCCTTAGGGGGAAAAGTGGGAGATATAGCTCAGTGATAGAGCACCTGTTTTGCTTACAGAAGGCATTGTGTTCAATCCCTGGCATTTCCAGGTAGGACTAGGAAGGTTCCCTGGAGAGCTGCTGCCAGTCAGTGTAGACAACACTGAACTCGATGGACCCATGGTCTAATTCAGTGCAAGGCAGCATCCTGTGTTGTGCCTAACTCAATTTTACCCAAAAAGTCCATTTGAGATGAGAAAAAATCTCAAACATACCCAGTAAAATCCTGGAATACTGGAGAGGATGCTCTGCTCCTGCATAATATCCAATTGAAGTTGTGTTGCTTTTAAGCCCAGCAGATATGAACTCTTTGAAGGTCTCAGTGTGATCCTCATTTATTCCAAAATACCCCCCACATCTTTTCCAATAATCCTGTAATTGCTTGCCCACTAAGATAAGGTTTGTCTTGCCACAACTTGTGCCTTCCAAAATAGCAACATGCTCCTAGCAGTGAAGCAACAACACCCAGACGATACTAAGCTGGCAATGTTCCTCTCTGCTGATTATGACATTTGGTTTCTTTGCCTTCTTCACTCAATTTGCTCTAGCGGATAATCTGATATTTCTGCTACTCAGTGGAGAAAACTTGGCAGCTGTGGGAATCTGTGGGTCAAGCTCTGGAATGCTGTTTTCCAGCCATGGAATACACTGGTGCTTATTTTGACTCATGGGTTTTGACTCATTATAGAAATATACGCTAGGTATTAATATCGCTCGCATTTTCTAGGAAGCCAGATCTGCAGAGCAAATTACATGTTTAGGATGCCTTTATCTGAGCACTACTAGTTGAATGTACTTTTTAGATTGCTCTTTTCAAAGCTTCATTGAAGAAACCAAATATTCAGAGCTAGAGTTTGCTTTTGTTTTGATTAAGCAGGAGGACCGTGTGTTAAATATTCCACTGCACATTCTAAATTCCTTGAAAAGTCTCCCTCCCCAGGCAATCAAAGGGAATCAAAAGCCAACATTTTCCTAAGATTTTTGATGGCTCATGTAGCTGCAGCACAAGTATTCATTGCATGCTTATGAGAATTTCAGTGTAAAAGAGCAACGAAGTTTCCAGACTGGCTGTTTATTGAGCACTCACTCATGCTGATACATTTGCACAAAACTTCCACGCAGGATGTACAATGCCACCCATTTATTGAGCATTTATCCTGAGAGGATTGCATGGAGATTACGTGGCATTGCCAGCTGGTGGTGGTTATGCGTAATTCTCAAACTTTTTACAGTTAGAAAAGTGATGGGATCATTGCACTAGAAAGTGTGAGCTAACTTCCAAATCTGATGTGAATAAACAGCCCATTTGGGCTAAACACTTACTATGGAGGAATGATTGATAAAATTATTGGACATGTTTAATTATAGAAAAATCATTACTGACATTTATTAAGGATTGGAAACATCCTATGGACTTTTTGTATGAAAGATAAAATAAATTTGTAATATATGGATGTGAAGATTGAAAAAATATCAGTTTATAGAAGAATGATGGGAAGTTAATGAGTAGGGTTGCCATACATCTATAATTTCCTGGACATAGCCGGAATACTGTAGTCGGTGTCCAGGTGGAAAACACAGAAAACACTAAAATCTGGCTGTATGTTGGCAGTGTCGGTTCTGGCAATTTTACTTTAAATTAGCTCAAAAGCTCAATTGCCAAAAAATCTCAAGAACTTTGGACAAAACTAAAAAAAAGCTCCACAACTTTGCAAAAAAGAAAAGAAAAGAAAGAAAGAAAGAAAGAAAGAAAGAAAGAAAGAAAGAAAGAAAGCATTTTATGTGCCCAGGTTTTCACTTTTTGAAATATGGCAGCCCTATTAAAAGTGAACACTATGTTTAGCTGCAGGACAAAGAACTGGAAATATTTCTAGCTTTCTTTACCCCACCTCCCGCCACCTCTTTTATTTCGCTCTTCCTACCTTTCTTTATTTGCCTTTTTACTTTCTTCTTCTTCTTTCCACCTATGTTCCTTTCTAGATTAAACATCTCTTTTAATTATAAAAAAATACTTTGTATTGGGTATGAACTTTTGTATATATTTGAACAAATATCTATCATCTACCTACCTACCTACCATAAGCTTCCATACCCACCAGTCTCAAACATGCAAAGTGCCAAGTAGGCCAGACCTGTCCTCACAAAGACATCACACACAGCAATGTTTCCCAGACCACTGGAAGGTAATCTCTTCAGCATGCATAGGCTTTACTCCAAAGGCCAGGGTTCTCATGTCTGTGGAGAAAGCCCTCTGCGTATTGAAGAGGCTCCTTTCAACAGCTACTAGCCATGATAACTATCTTCTACCTCCACTCTTTGACGCAGCCAGCCTTTGGATACCAGTTCCTATGGGGAGAGTGCTGTTGCACCCAGGTCCAGCTGGCAGGCTTCCCTAGGGGATCTGATTGGTAGCTGTGAAACAGGATACCGGAATAGATAGACTTTTGGTCCCAATTCAGGAGGCCTCATGTTCTGATGCTCATGCTGAGCCGATCCTGCATCAGCTGAAGGATGTTGCTAGCAGGCACCTTGTCAAGGGAAAGAGCTTGCATTGTGCATTCCCGCTGGCACCTTTGAACATTCAGAAACAAACACCCAATTTCATTTAGTGGGACACTCCCATTGAATGCCATACCACAAAGTAACTTTTGTGCTTTTGCTATTTCACAATTTGGAAACGAGCCTTTACTTTAAATCCCATCCACATCACAGTATGTACAAACCTGTGTGTTTAAATTGTGTGCATGGCAACAGCCCCTCCTTTCAGTTTTATTTCATTTTAAAATAGGGGGAATATAAGTATTTTGCATGTTTATATGTTAGAGGGTATGGATACCCAAACAGATTAAACAGATTTAACAGTATTTGCATATGCAGTAATATAGAACAGGACTGTGAATATTTGGTGACTAAGCAAAGTTCACTGTTTATCTATAAGCCATTACAATATTAATTACATTTCTGTTACTATTAGAATGTTAAAATAAAGATAATCCAAATATACATATGCAGGGAGGAGTTTTAAATCACTCATCATGTCAATTTCAGAAAATGATGACAGCATTATTTTTGCTTTTGCTTTTTTTTTTCTTGGCCTGGTTGCTGCTACTGCAAATGTCACCATCTTAAGACTTGTATATTTATCTGGATAGCACCAAAAATGTTTTACTTTCATCATCATTTACATTTGGCAATATTTATGATACCATTCGTGTTGTAACATAAGACATTTAAATTAAACTAGTCCTACTATATTATATTTGGATGTGCAATACAATTTGTCTTTATATCTTAGTCCAAACCATTTAAAGACTGCAGAATGAAGTCTGGCTCCAAGTAAGAGCTGCTTCAATCACTGCTATATACAACATACAGCGTTCGTATGGATTACATTTTAATATTCTCATGGAAGCTTAATTAGAGTGGATTATTACAAGATCATAAGAATATTATGCTGCAATAGGATCATGTAGCATGGAATATTATAAGCTGGCTAATATTTCAAACTGTCTCTCCGTATTATTTTGGCACAAACGTAATAAGAGCATAGGAAGCTGCCTTTTACAGAGTTTGATCATTGCTCAGCCTAGCTTCCAGTCAGTCTACACTGGCTGGAAGCAGTTTCAGGCAGAAATATTTCCCATTCCTACCTTTTGGTGCCAGAGCCAGAGCCTGATATAAAGGTAAAGTACCCCTGGATGGTTAAGTCCAGTCAAAGGCGACTATAGGGTTGTGGCGCTCATCTCACTTTCAGGCTGAGGGAGCCAGTGTTTGTCTGCAGACACCTTTCCGGGTCATGTGGCCAGCATGACTAAACCACTTCTGGAGCAACGGAACACCACGACGGAAGCCAGAGCGCATGGAAATGCTGTTTACCTTCCCGCTGCAGCAGTACCTATTTATCTACTTGCACTGGCATGCTTTTGAACTGCAAGTTTGGCAGGAGCTGGGACAGAGCAATGGGAGCTCACCCCATTGCAGGGATTCGAACTGCCAACCTTTCAATCGGCAAGCCCACAGCACCACCCGCGTCCTTGAGCCTGAGATATTATTCTGCTCACCCTCATTGGTGGGTGGTTGCTTACATAGCATATTCTCCACCACTGAGCTAAGCCCATTCCCCAAACGGAATACCAATATGAACATTGTATTTTTAAAGGCTGTGCTGAATTTTCATCAGCTTAGCTTTTCAAAAGTGGCTCGTTCATAGAATCATAGAATTGTAGCGCTGGAAGGATCCCAAGGGTTATCTTGAACAACCCCCTGCAATGCCCTCAGCCTCCTTGGATGGGCACGAAGCACCAACCTTCTAGTTAACAGCCAGGTACACTGACACATTGTGCCACTGGGAATATGAGAGATATTTGCCAACACACCAAAGAGCCGAGAGAGAAATATTTTGGGGTAAACAGGTTATATTTATTGACTATAACAAGTTAGAGAATCCAAATTAACCAGACTGAACCAAATTAAATTTGTCCAGGCAAGTGGGTGGTATATGCTAGAGCTTTGCAGAATTAAAGCGAAACTGAAAGAGCTCTCCATGGGTACTGATGGACATGGAGAGAGCTTCTCCACCTGAGAAGGAAACAGAGCCCTTTCCCACATCATCCAAGCACATGGATAGTGTTTCCAGTGCGGACGTTGGTGGTGCTGGCTGGCATTGTGCAAGGGGTGTGGTGTTGCGAATAACACTGCTTACTTAACACTGGTGACTGGCCCTTCAAAATAATTTGCCATGTCTCTAGTTTGTCCCTTCCCCCAATAACAATAGTTAGTTATAGGCTTTTCAACAAACTATTTGATAAATAATCATCACGTTTGAGCAGATTTTGCAAGCACGTTGCCAGTCACAGCATTGTGTTGGACAGAAAAGGGAATGTCTGAAGTTTAATTTGTGTCAAGTTAAAATGGAAGGGGAAGCAGAAAGGCACATGGGCAGCCACAGCAAACTGCAGAGTTGCACTGAAGCTATAGTTTGGTTTGGGAATCTAGGAGGGTTTTTTCTTCCTCCTCCTCAACTGATAGGACTGGTCAGAAAATAAGCAACCCTGTTTTTTGTAAAGGGATGCAGCATGGTCTTAAAATAGCACTTATGTCGGCTTTTGTCGCATTAACTGTGGGAACTCTGGTGGAAATACATTTAGGCACTTGAAGACTATAAGTTCTGAGATAAGCCTGACTGATACCGTGAACAGCTTTCTTGAGAGGTAAATTGCATGCAGAAACTAAACATGACAGCCGGAGATAAAGCACTTATTATGATTAATACCAGAAGATGTAACAATCTTTACTTACTGCAGCCCTGCGGAAGCCTTACTTTTTTACCTGGTGATAATGTTTACCATTCCATTTGCACTCCTAGGGTAGTTTGGAGTTCTTCTTAGCTGACCAGTTTATCTGTGAGAATTGGCACCCAGGCATATTTCAATTTTGGCATTATTGTTGTGCATTGTTTAACAGATCTACAAGACCTAACATCTTACACACCAATTTAAATATAAAGCATGCTGACAGAAAGGAATTTCTTTCTTTCTTTTTGATGACCATGGCCTTAACTGTGCCATCCACGAATTGTTATGGGTCTTCTTATGAACTGTTTACAGGACCTCTATTGCAAACATAACTACTCAGGCTCCTTTTGTATACCTGTGAAAAGTAGCCCTCTCCTGCCCATCGACGACTTTAATAAAGGTGGTGCTAGCATTGAAAGGAACCATGTTTGGGTTCTCTTTTCTGGGTTTCTTGGAGTGGTTAGATGAGGACAGTTTTCTGTGGTGGTGCTCAAATTATGGAGCGCTTATATTTCAGGCATCAAGCAAAGTCCATCTTGTTCTCCCCTGATTTTTTAAAATTCAACTTGCATGTGCTAATTTACTTATTTATGTTTCACAATAAATGAGGGGAAAAACAGGAGAAGAGAAAAAGAAATGAATATTATAAATTAAGCAAAACAGAATAAACAGTATCACACAAACAATACAGAATAAATATAAATACTAGTGGCTAGGGAATCAGAGACAAAGCCTGTGGCTAATCATATAGTACGTAATCAGAGTATATAGTTGCACTACACATCTTGCTGTTCCAGTAATGCATAAAAAGATACCTTTTTAAAATTAAATCAACCACCTTGGAGCCCTTGGGACAGTATATAGTGGGCAGAGGGGATTCCAGTTGTGACTAGGACAAGGTGAAGGGTTGAAGACATGGTCCAATGTATTTCTGCTTAAATTATACTAATTTAAACTATTATATCTGAACCACACGATGCTATAAAAGTATTCTCTGAACGGAAATAATAATAATAATTATCATTTCTGACTTTGCATCTATACATACAAATTTGCATGTGTACATTATTTTAATGCAAATCTATACCTTATCCTTGATAATGCTGCTTCTTCAATACACAAGTGGCCAGCATAAGAAAGAGTACAATGAGGGCACCTGTACACAGGTATCTGTTCTTTTCCCCCTTTGCAGCTTCTAGCTTGGGGGAGTGGAGAACGAATTTAAATCAGACAAACAGAATGGGAGGAAGGCGGTAAAACTCTTGCTGCACAATGTCTTCAGTCCAAATCATGCCCCTATGCAGCTGCTTTTAATTAAATGCCTATATATATATATATATATATATATATATATATATATATGGAGATATGATCAGCATCATGTAATTTAGCCCTTTGTAGCCATCTCATGCATTAGGCCATTGCCCTCCTATACTGCCCTATTCCAACCTTAGGTTATATATTTGGACTTCGGCTTTTAAGCTTTCTTTCTCAATATTGCCTCTAGAATTCCTTAATCACTTGTATATTCGCTCACTAGCCAGCAACATGTCTGCCAAAGAGTGGAGTGCCTTTCAACTCCAACAAAATATATGAGCTTTGACGGAAAGGAAAAGGTAGAGATGTTAAGCAAACCTCCTCCCCTCTCCTCTGCTTACCTCCTGTCTCCCTCCCATGTATAATTTCCTAGCAGTAGCTAAACTCATGGAAACTTCTTTTCTTAATTAAATTAGACATGAAATCAGTGGTATAGATTCATTCCCCTGTTTGTGGTTTTCTTTTTATTAATTAGATCTGTGCCATCTGTCTCTGTTTATCTCTTACTCAACCTTTTCATCTACTGTTTTATGTTTAGATGTTAAACACATATTGGTTTTCATGAGGGCTGCTGGAGCTACCATCCTGAGCTGGAAAAACACTCCAGCTTTCGTCTCGGCAGAACCCATTAGAGGAGAAAAATTGAGAACATCAGACAAGTACACAAATAGATAACAGAAAGGTTCACCAAATCCTGCCAACGGATGGATAAAATAATATTGCCACTATAGTTCATCTAGGTCTCGGAAAGGCTCTTCACTATTAGCTAAACAATGGATTCAGCATTAAGGCTTGGGTGCATTAGTCTCCTGGACACCTCAAATCTTTGAACAGATCAGAATACTTTTGATGGAGAGCAACCACCACTCAGACCACAAATCAAGGAGAGAGCTAGGAGGTGAGCATCTATGTCAATTATCTTTGAATGGAGCTCCCTGGAGGTAGCTTTCGAGTCAAAGGGCAGGACATAGAAGCCTATGCCATGCCATGCTACAGAAAGAAAGAAAGAAAGAAAGAAAGAAAGAAAGAAAGAAAGAAAGAGGAAGGAAGGAAGGAAGGAAGGAAGGAAGGAAGGAAGGAAGATGAGCATGGGAGGGAAGGGCCCAATGCCAGCCCAAGAAATTTTGCTGCCCGAGGCAAAGGACAAAATGATGATGAGGGTTTGACAAATTCATAGAGGGTAAGGCTATCAGTGGTTGTTAGCTATGGTTTGTGTGTTCTACTTCCACTGTCAGAGCCAGTAACAGTCTCTGGCAGGCCAATGCGAGAACAGAATGCTGGTCAAGATGAGCAGAAGTCTTTATGTTTTTAGTTCAGTAGCCCATACAATATAGAATAGAATAGATTTTATTGTCATTGTTCCCTTCAGGACAACGAAATTACTAATATAACCTAAACCTTAGCATCCAAATAATTTGTTCTGCTTCATGTTTTGGACAACAATAACAAAAGTGTTTCTGAACTGCAATACAAGTATTGACCTTAGATCTCATTCTAAAATAATTGCAATATATTTAAAAGGTTTTTTAACCTGCCTTACAGTAAGCATTTCCCCTTTATATGCGACTCGCATGTTTTCTTTTCTTTTTTTTAAAAAAGTCACAATAGAAGAAACCATTTTTGAGCTTTATTTCATGAGCAAACTTTTGTTCAAATAACTGAGGAACATAGTTGGTGTAAAAGGGCTGATTTGTGTTAACTATAGTTCAAGAAGCATAAGTGAAAGTTCCAGATAAACAGTTTTTTTAAATGCTGGAGTTTGACTCTAATGGAAACGAGAGATATTAGGCAGTTAGATAATAGTGCTCAAGAAAGAAAAAGCTTAGATTATTGAAGGCGAAGTCTATCAGCTGGTGCTGATGGATGCAATGCACTGGTCATTTCCCCAAGTTGGCGAGGCTCATTTGACAGCAACAAGGAACTGAGTCTTGAGTGTCATCAGTCCAGTATTGGAGTACTCTGCCAATAGAGATTCAGCAGGCGCCTTCTGGGTCAACTTTTAAATGCCTCTTGAAAACTTTCCTATTCCAGCAGGCTTATACAGGCAATTAAGAATACATCTTCTCATAAAAGCTTACTGATGATTTTAACATTTTTGTATGGTTCCTGTTGTATGGTTTTATGTACAACTGTTGTAAATTATTCTATTTTTTATGAATAGTGGTGTGTGTGTGTGCTTATCTTTCTTTTACACAAATGAACCAAAAGCATTCTACGTCTGTCAGTTAGTCAGGATGAAAGTGACAAGGGCATAATTCATTATTTTATAATCTTACCAGGCTTGGCCAATTTTTTTTTTTTTGCCACAAAGCATCATTCAGAAGAAGGTGCCATTCAGGGGTACCAACTTGAATAAAGTATTGGGGGGCGGCAGGTAAGCCCTGCCCCACATAATTGATGCGGCACACACACACCAATTGAATGGCAATGCCCATGAACTTTTTTGGGGGAGGCTGTCCCCTCAAATATTTTATTTGGGGGCCCAAAGTGACCTCAGCTCCTATGAGCTGGCTCCTATGGTGCCATTAATGTTTGATAGCAAATAGACATCTATGTGTGCTTGTTTTACACTTTGTGAAAGCCCGTCCAGGAGTTTTCAGTTGACCTGGACCACGGCACAGGCATGCAGTTTTAAGATGATGCACTGAGGCATTTAAACAAATGGCTTCTGGTGACTCACATCCACTCCAGGTGCAACCAACTTACTCATAAGAGACTTATGCCAATTACAGCACATTCAGTTATATAAGAGGATAAAGAATTGAGGCAAACAGTGCTGCCAACTGGGTTGCACTCAAATGTAGTATTTCAAATCAACTATTTAGCACCCCCACCCCCCACATACCCAGGCTACCACCTACACATATATTTTCTTTTTTCCCTACATGTTGGTGAATTTTGATCTAACCGAGAGAATTAACCTCCACGAATGTACAATGATATAAAAAAATAGTTTGGCACATGACATAAATCCTACAAAATGTAGAAGCATAAGGACATGATTTACATCATTAGTACCCGACTACATTTCACTAAACTCCAAAATCCTGCACTTCATATGAGGCCGAGGTGCTTTCGAATTGCCCTCATACCATTAAAAAATAAAACTGTTTTAAGATCATGGAGTAGGGCTGAGGATATTTCTGCTTATACAATTTCCATGTGTGCTGAGCTGTTAAATACATTCTACAGTTATGTTTACAGACTCATTGAAGATGTCCCCCAGGTGCAGCTAAGGTCACATTGTTCAGTAAGTGGGTCACCACGATTCTTTTGCTTTACAGCACAGGGACCCTCATCTCCCACATGGAACATGAAGGAATTAAATGAGTAATTCTCATTAGAGCTAACGGGCATTCAGTTCTGAGATCTATCCCGCCTCTAGCCACTTCCATTCCTCCCTTATGTATTTAGAAGAGCAAGACCTTCATGTCTCCACACACCTCATTTAATCATTAGTCTAATAATATTTTAGGCCCATTTCAAGCTCTCTTGGAAAAATAGGCATTCATGGCCAAGGGGAGTTCATTCCCCCCCCCCAACAAATGTACTGTTAAACTGAGTAATATTTCTGCCAAGAAGCCCAATACTACAAACATTCAATTGCCATTTGCATTGTCCTCCCATTTACCTTTTGGAGACTAATCACGGCAGTAATCTGGTAATACCTGGAAGTAAGGGTAAGTAAATGCTGATCTGTGCTCCTTTGCACATATTTTCTTCATATTAACATAGTTTGAAGCACTGCATGGCAGTATAATTTGATTTCTACTTCAACCTTTTCCAAGAGGACTTGTGAGCATTTAATTTTTTTAAAAAGACATAGGCTCCAGTCCAACTGGAGTGCTGTTTAGGAGGAGATATGAACAGGAGAAATTACACCAGAGTCACCAAAATTTTGAGGCCAGTGGACACATTTATAATTTTGAGGAAGCACAGTGGGCACCAGTCACAAAATGGCTGTTGTTGGCATAGGCCTCCTCAGTACATTTTATTAGGGTGTGCTCCCAGGGACTGTTTGTTTGTTTGTTTAAACTAAGCACACAATGGGATGCAGGTGGCGCTGTGGTCTAAACCACAGAGCCTAGGGCTTGTCAATCAGAAGGTCGGTGGTTTGAATCCCCGCGACGGGATGAGCTCCCATTGCTCGGTCCCTGCTCCTGCCAACCTAGCAGTTCGAAAGCACGTCAAAGTGCAAATAGATAAATAGGTACCGCTCCGGCAGGAATGTAAATGGCATTTCCGTGCGCTGCTCTGGTTCGCCAGAAGTGGCTTAGTCATGCTGGCCACATGACCCAGAAGCTGTACGCCGACTCTCGGCCAATAAAGCGAGATGAGCGCCGCAATCCCAGAGTCGGTCACGACTGGACCTAATGGTCAGGGGCCCCTTTACCTTTAAGCACACAATGGGTTAATGTGTCTGTTCACCAGAGGTTTGGTGGTTTAAGCCCACACAGGTACAGCCGTGGGCTGGATTCCTGCACTGCAGGGGGTTGGACTTGATGACCCTTGGGGGGGGGGTCTACAATTCTATAAGCAGGGATGGGAAAACAACACGACAAACAAATAAGGACAAGAAAGAGGCAAAGAGGCAAAAAGTTAACAAAACAAACGCAACGAGAGTGGTCAAGAAGCCACACCAGGATGTTTTTTTTCCTGCCGTGGAAAAGACTTGCGGCCAAGCTGACCAGAGGCAGGGCAGTTCTGAAAGGCTGGGGGCGGGGGAGAATGACTCCTCCTCCTCCTCCTCTTCCTTGTCGGCACACAACAAAAGCAGCCCCTCAACTCCACAGATACCTCTCTACAAAACAGGAAGAGGTGTCAAGAGACAGACGCAGGCAAAAAAGAAAGAAAGTCTGGAATGGGTCTGCAGGTTCTGCCCGCATCTGAATCTTGATGCATTGATTGGCTGGTGATTGGCTCAAGTAGCGGCAGAAGAAATTGAACCAATGCAAACAAGGACTGAGCAGGAAGGGGAAATAGACTCTTGTGCGTTGTGGATTTTCAAGAGGATATTTATGGAGACCCTTTGCGACTGCCACAGAAAGTACCATGTTGGTGACCACTGTAGCCAGGGCATATTTTGGTTTCCTGATCTGTGTACATGTGAACACACAGAAAGATGGGAGCATTTTAAATACCTTCCTCTAACCACTAGGCTTTTCTTACCGTAGGCAACCTGTACAACAGGCATCCCCAAACACGGCCCTCCAGATGTTTTGGGACTACAACTCCCATCATCCCTGACCACTGGTCCTGTTAGCTGGTGATGATGGGAGTTGTAGTCCCAAAACATCTGGAGGGCCGAGTTTGCCTATGCCTGCTGTACAAGCCATACATGACTCTAGAACAGAGTGTTCTGATCCCGTTCCTTCTGGCTCATTTTCACAGGCAATCTATCAGGTGTGCCTTTTGACAAAAATCCTTTTCACCACTAAGTCACAGCCTGGCTCCCAGACAACTTCTGTGCCCTATTTTGTTCTGACTCATGTATTAAAGGGAATAAATCTACAAGTTTGGACTGTAAAAAGGGAGAAAGCCCTGCTTGCCCCTGTAAATCTTCTGGGTTTCATTGTGAAAGATTTCTTTCATGTTTGACTGATTCATGCCTGATGTTGAAAGTGCATTTTGCCAAAATCTTATACTCAGCTTTTATTTTTGGCAACAGAGCATCTCATAATTCAATTTGTAACCAAACGGGGAATAACTTTCTTAGCCTGATAAGTGATTGTGCCTTGCAGTAATATTCAGAGCCTTATATTATAGCAGACATAAACAAAAGTTCCTAAAACTTCAAGACACATACAAAAAAAATAATATTCCTCTTTTTCTTCTCTATCCCAAACACCCCACTGCTTTGCCTAGTAGACAGCTATGGTTCAATCTACTGCTTTCCCCTGCCCCTATTTTATTGCATCTGAGCTGTCCACAGTTTCTTCCAGCCTCCTTATCAGTGGAAGAAAAGGTATGAGACCATTAATGACGTCCTCAAGTCTCACCTCCTGACTTGACCCCTCCTAATTTTAGCCAAATCATCCATGCCCCCATAGCCTTCGAAAAACAAGAGGTAAGGGGGCTGAGCTTCTTGAAAGTTGACATTACTTTCCTGCTTCCCCTTTCCACCCTGCCCCCACTACACAGCCCCACAGCCTCATAAAACTACAGTTCCCAACACCCTTAAACTATAGTTCCCAGGAGTATTTTTGGAAGAAGAATGTGCTTTAACTGCATTATTTGTACACAGCCTATGTAATTGAATTCTAAGTTCTCCGACTCTCCACAAACCAAAAACCCTTACACATCATAAGCCTCTTCCCAGAATGCTAAGAAGATGACTATGCAAAACTGCTTCCACTGATACTTTGGTTTTTTTAAGTGGCAGAAATCTTTTTCAGGGAGAAATATTTCAGTCACTTGAGCCCCCACCTGCATTCAAAAGTGATATAGTCTGGACACAGTTTTACTAAGCCTTGACTCTTCTAAATAATGGAGAAATCTAGCCCTCATGGATCAGGTGCCCATTTAAAATACACTAGGAGCCATGCCGTAGGCTCAATTATGTACAGTTGCGAGTTACCTGTATTTCATTGGCTGATGCATGCAAGTCAAGCTCTCAGATTTAAAATTAGTTTGAATAATGCTGCAGCTCATACAAAACAAGACTTGCAAGTTGAAAAGTGATTGGGGAGTGGGGGGGACCCCACTTATCCCATTTACATTAACAAGCAACTAGTATATCAGCTTGTGGGATGTTACATAACATGAGACTCCCATTTATGATTTATAATATTGACCATGGAGAGCCCTGGTTAATCTATTCCTTGCACTGCTGTTTTCCATCAGTACTGGTCATACCCATTTCTTCTCAATAAATAAGAAATGGCAAGGAGATTGATTTGAAAAGGTATCTACATTATGAATACACTAATTTGACAAGTCTGGCCACTGCACCCTAAAGCCCTCATCCTGCAAGCTACACATGCATGAGAGGGCCCTGTGATTTTCTGTCCTCAAGAGAATACTCTCCATTCCTTCTCCCCTGTTCCAGAGAAGCAGATATGTTGCCTCGGCTTGTACATTTGGCGAATCATTCTTTCAAAGGACAAAAATTATTTAAACACACTTTCTTTTTAAGCGAAAGGATGAATGATAAATTATCTCCATTCATAGATGGGCCAGAGTACAGCTGCGTTCTATTATCATCAGTCAAAAATGTGGATTTTTGCCATTGGACCTGTTCCATGTTCTTTCTCCATGATGTAAACAGCAGCTCGGCAACATATATCAAGAACCGTCTGTTTGAAATGTAAGGTGAACCAATTTTTCTACATCTATTTTGGTTTGAAGATATAAACTACTGTTGCAATTTATACTAAATGAACTCAGAAATGCAGCAGATTATTTTTCAGTGGTGATATCAAGTCAATGCTCCTTTCCTGGTGATGGTTGATTTGATCTCAACCGAACAGGAATGTTTTGCTTGTACTGAGTTGACTCTTCCAGAAAATTATTTATATATACTGGAAGGGAGACTGGAAGGCTAGATAGAAAAGCCTGGAAGGCTGCATTTGGCATCTCTGAATATAGCTCAGAGAGATAGCCAGCAGTGTACCCTCATGGCCTTATAAAAAGTCAACCAAGCTGTGGTACAAACTTTGCCCCACAGTTTCCTAATGGGAGGAAATGGTTCCCAAAGTGGCGTGTGAATGAGAATATGGGAAGCTGCCGTATGTTGAGTCAGCCCATTAGTCCATATAGTTCAGTATTACCTATTCTGACTGGCAGCACACTAGAATTTGAGACAAGGGTATTGTCCAACTCTACCTGGTGATGCCAGGTTTGAACCTGGGAGCACCTGCTTGCAAAACATGCACGCTGCCACTGAGCTGGGGTCCTTGTCCATGTTAATGTTGCACATCTCTTTGGGATGTGAATGTACTATTCTAGCCTTGCCAGAGCACATGTACTTCATACCTATGAAGCTGATATAGCTAAGCAGAACTTACTTTTCCTGAAGATCTGACCACCTGCGGAGGGTGCACCAGAGCTTGGGGATAGTATTTACACATTGGATCATACCTTTGTGGTTAAACAGCAGTGAACTGACTAAGTAATCAGCATGCCACAGTGAGCGCCATCTATTCAGCAACGCTGAGCAATGATGAGCAGATAGATACCTTTAAAGGCCTTGACTCTGGCTATCTGAAGGGCCATCTCCGTGAATATGAACCTGCCCATACACGCAGATTTACAACCAAGGACCTGGTCTGTGTCGTCCTCACTCTCTCTAACTCCACTATTAATCTGAGTGCAGACTGTGGAATGCCCTCTTGAGGGAGCCCCATCTGACTCCTTTGCTAATGGCTTTCAAATAAAATAGAAAACCATTTTCAGCAGGCTTCTGGTGCTGCATGGGTGAATACTTTTTAAAATTAGATGACCTGGTTCTGCCACTGTAAGAAATTTTGGTCACAATATGTGATATTGTCATTTTACTATTTTATTTTCTTCTTTATTTATTACATTTGTATCCTGACTTTCTGTCATTATAAAACTTGTGACGTTCTCAGGTAGGGTTGTAGTTCTCCATATGCTTTCATTATATAATAATAATAATAATAATAATAATAATAATAATAATAATAATAATAATAATTTATTATTTATACCCCACCCATCTGACTGGGTTTCCCCAGCCACTCATTCTGTGCCCTGATAGAACAAGCTGGCTATGATTAATGTATATCTAGTTAATGTCAATAGGGCTTCAGTGCAAGCAACATCCTTTGGATCTGAGCTGCTGCTACTGGTACTACAATGTGATTGATGCCTTGGGTCCCTGGCCCCAACCAGCTTACAATCTCAAATAGACAGCAAGGGTGATGACATGGGGAGAGGAAGGGAATGGCATGAGAGGCAGGTGAGCATTTTCACGTGATCAAACTACTGTGCAGCAATGTCTCTGGATCTCAGTCTCCACTTGACAACTAGGCCAAGTTAGAGTTTTCTTATTTCAGATTGATCCTGCCTTATCCAGAGTTGGCAAAAAGCAGACGACTTGTCAGTTACGACAGGCAGAACCGCAAGTAAATCCTGAGCTTAACATCGCCATCTGCATGACATAAAGACGTATATCTGCTTCTGCCACTGTTTGGCTTGTCCACATTGCATGCATAATCCACGCCGAATCACGGGAGCTAAAATGCATTCTCAGCTAACCCTTGTTTAAAGATTGCAATGTGACAGATATGTGCAGTGCCAAGAAGGAAGCGATGGGTCTTCTTAAGCTCTAGGGGGTCCTGTGAGAACCAAATGGACGGTAATTGAATTATACCAAGTTAGGCTGCAATCCTATCCTATACATAATTATCTGGGCCAAGTTGCTTTGAACTCAGTGAGACTTTGTTCTGAGCAGGCAGGCATTGGAGTCCACGACTAGTGGGCTTTTGTTTGTTTCTGGTTTTTATTAGCCCAAAGTTAACCTCTGAACAAGACCTAGCAAATTATGGCATCGTTAACACAGCTTTTGGTTTCTGTGTCCTCTTAGCCTAGAATGTCCAGACATTATGTCCTCTGCATGGATATGCACTCAGATCTATTTGGGACACATTCCATACCCGTCAACTGCCCTGGAAGAATCTGGACACCCCATTCTCCACCCCACCCCCTGCAAGAGCATGACGGCCATTTTGGGAGCCTTGCTCTTGTGCAATCTTAGGCCAAGATCTTGTTCTGAAAAAAGCATTTTTTTTCAGGTCCGCAATCTTGTGCAGTGTTCCAAAATCTGTGTTTTGGGCTGTTGTGCCCAAAAAAGTGTTTTTTCAGGGTCTCTCACTGGTTACATGATCCGTGCGGGATTTCAGACCCGGAATATAGCGTTCTGGATTTTGCATGTGTTGTGTTGAAGGGTGTGACATTCCAGGTTTTTTTAATGGAAACTGCCATGTAAATTGCTCCTCAAAGCTTCTATTACCTCCAGGAGGTAAGTTTCCATTAGAGACAATGTGGTATAGTGGTTAGAGTGTTAAGTTCAGCAATATATGCATGTATTATGAACACTTTACCCTAGCTTATCTATTTTTTTTTACACACTACTTACCAGGAGAACTGCACTGCAACATTTAAATAAGTATTAATTCTGAAAGACTGCTTTATTCTGGTCCACGTATTATATTGGAAAGTTCTATTTAGGTAGGTTCATCTTTAAATGCCAAATGGATCAAATTTCTGCTCCACCCCTACAACAAAACAACAATTTTTTCCAAAGTCCTAAATCATTTATGCTGGTTCAGTTCATCAACCAAAGGGAAAATGTGGATATTAAGCGAAGCCCATTAACAGCAGCAGATTTCGGGTTACTCCTATATGCAACTACTGAAATACAGATAGATGGAAAGACAGAGAGGGAGAGAAATCAGCTTGTCGGATCGTTGCCAAAAAAGAAATTACTATGCATGGAGCAGAAGACAAAGGTCAAACAACACACATCATTTTTGTCAGCGATAGGAGTATAGCGATGCTTGCAGCAAGGTCTACCTAAGTGATGCTGTAAAAGCAGGAACCGATAAGGCGGAGTGCTCACAACTTAGCAACAGCTTTGAAAGTATTGTCAATAAATGCTACAGTTTGAAAAGAGGCCAACTGATAGGATGCGATAATGCTGCACAATTGAAGCAGCACTTCAATATCTAATCTGGGGATTAGTGTAGATCGGGAGGTTCACACTATGAAACGTGTCAGGGCTGAATTTATAGCTTTGGTCTGCTGATATAAATAAATTACAGATTAGGGGAGACAAAGTGCATTGCAGCTGATCCAAAAATATTGCCTCTTTTAAAGCCAGACAGACTCACATTTTAAAATCCATTAAAAGGGAGCAAATTTCAGGTGTTCAGAGACAGCGAAAGCATGTCTCCAGTGTTTCATTTTGCTTATTTATTGAATATATTTTTCTTTTAAAAATCCCACCTTCCTATTGCCATGGCCTTCAATGCAGTTTACATATTTTTATTTTTTTAAAGCAGGATGATAAAGCAAAAATAAAACCCCACCTAGCAGTTCGAAAGCACGTCAAAGTGCATTTAGATAAATAGGTACCGCTCTGGCGGGAAGGTAAACGGCATTTCCATGCGCTGCTCTGGTTTGCCAGAAGCGGCTTAGTCATGCTGGCCACATGACCTGGAAGCTGTACGCCGGCTCCCTCGGCCAGTAAAGCAAGATGAGCGCCGCAACCCCAGAGTCGTCGGCGACTGGACCTAATGGTCAGGGGTCCCTTTACCTTCACCTTTACATTGCTGATGAAAGTTGAGCAAGCCTGTTCAGTAGCCTGTTCTACCTTAGCACTTATGTAGCATGTAGGTGTTATTTCAGACTTCCAAACCTACAAACTCTGAGGTTCGGTGGAGCCGAATCACATGATCTGTCCTGGAGTGAGGAAGACCAGTTGAACACTTTATTCTTTCCATGTGTTAGTCCACTCACTGGGAGTGAGGGGGCAGTATATTCAAGCAAAGGTATTGATGTATTGTGGGAATATGCTGTTCAAATGCCCCCCCCCATTTCCCACAGTACAGTCACAATCCCAATAAAATGGGTTGTCAGCTTTGATGTATGAGCACTTCTTTGAGGAGTCATGGGCCCAGTTCCTATGTTGCTAGTGCATCAAGTGTGCTTCTTTCCCATGGCTAGATCCCATATTTCACCAGCAATATTTGGATGATGGCATCATAAGGAACAGGTGGGAGGTTTGGTTTCCAAGACTGTGTTGCTAGCTACCAAGGAAGTAAAGCACTGACGTAAACTTCCCTTTGTGTGAGAGGAGAGGGATTAACACACGAGCCTCAGAAAAGGAGAGCCTAGAACTCCTGTAAACTTTAGTACACTACAGCACTTCAAAAAACCAGCTGACTTATGTAGTATCGTTTTTCTGTTTTGGCTGTTAGCTTGTTCAAATCTTGAATTTACATTTTGATTTTTATGTATATTGTCCTGGGATCCATGTTTGGGTTAAGCAATGGTTTAGAAATGCTTAAAACAAACAATCAAATGATATTCTTCAGGATGTAAAGGGCTGATAAATTGCACATAGGTCATCAAGGCAACTGGTTCCAGATTTTGTTTGGCTAAGTTTTACAAATGGGGATGACAAAAGAAAAAGAGAAAAGGGAGATCCTCTCAGTTGTTGGGAGAAGAGTGGTTTCTTTACAGACTTGTTCCATAGTAAATCCAATTGCCTGATTTACAGAATATTACAATGAATTAATTAATTGATTAATTAATCAATCCATTGACCATTTTTCAGTGCATGTTCTTTTTCATAGGTAGCAATCTTAGTAAATAGTAAAGATCTGCACTATATTAACCTTAAATCTGTATATGCACAAATCAGGCCAATGGACCATCAGCTTCTGCATTCTGTGCAAACGTCTGCCATTTGGATTAATTTTAGGTTGATTGTGTAAATAAGCACATTCCTCACCACCACCACAAAAAAAAAAACCCTATGGAGTTTTGCTTCTTTCCTTTTTTGCTGCTTGTTGGGGGTTGTGTCACCCCAATTTATTTTTTCCTTCTTCAAATACAGGGATACTCTTTCCACACATAGGACAAATTAGAATCAGGAGTTGTTGTTCTTGGTTTTTGTTTTTGTTTTTAAAAAAGGAATGAGGTTTCCATTTTAGAGAAAAATCTAAAACAGTATTTCAAACACTGTTTTCAAATTGAGCTTAGAAGCTATTCAAAATCCTGCCAAATAAAAGGAATCTCCCGACTGTCACGCTTGTTTAATGTAATGCATATAATACACTTGGTGGTGGCTGCTGTTTGTTTTTCAGCAGCCGAAGGAGCCTAGTATAGCTGGCAGAAGCTGTTTCGCAGCACTTGCGTGGAAATTTCAAAGTGAAATTTAGTGGGGTATGACACGCTTCTACTTTCTTTATTTTAAAGCTTGATTGACACATGCATCTGTTTCAATGTGAACAAAACTTAACTCCACGAAACCATGTAATCCTTGCCTATGACATTATTACATAGGAGATATGCCCTTTCATATGATTCCTGTCAGGGGAGTGGGTACCCATATTTACAGTCTAAGAAGCAAATTGTTGCTGTTCCTATTTAATTAATTGAAATTATGTTCCACACTTTCAACTGAACATTCAGGGTTGGCATGAACACCTGGCTTCCTTGAGTGGATATCAGAAGACACAGTCCGCCCTGCTGTCTTTATCTCTTCTTCAGGATGAACCTTATACCTGCGTTTGAAGTGTTAGAATAATCATATGACAGATGAGAGTTGGAGTCCAACGACATCACACTGGTGACTCAAATTGTATATGATAGGCTTAAAGGTGGGGTGAGGATCCCCAGCCTGTGGACCTAATTAGGCCCACCAGGCCTCCTCATTTGACCCATGAGACCATTTCAGACAATTCTTGACCATTCACATTATGCCTGATATCAGGTGTAAGGCAGGTCAAGACCTGGTTCAGCTAAAACAGGTTTTGCAGGCATGGCCGATCAGCTAATTATTCAGTTCATCATTTGGTCTTGAGAACACACAAGACCCTTGATCACCCGGTCTTGCTAAGTCTCTTGCAAAGCACCCTGACAGTCTGATGTTCATTGGGTCTTGTAGAGCTCATTGGATAGCACACTGCAGGACCTGACAGTTGTTTGGTCTTGTGTGACACTTGTATGCACAAGATTTAACAAGACCTGGTGATCAGCTTATTCAGTTTGCAATATGTGAGCTGTATCTTTGCTTGCACTGCTTGATTTCAAACCTGGTTGTCCAAAAGGGATCACCTGACATCAGGTGATTGACAGGTTGGTCGTCCTGTCCAGGTGTAGGACATAGAGAACAACTGGCCCACCAGCTGAATCCAGTTCACCTCTGATTTAAGGCTTGGTATAACAACGTTACTTGATATGTGTATACCGTTTTCAAGTTCTAATCCTTACAATAACTTTGTAAGGTATTATAATCCTCCATATTGCAGATGAGGAGATGAAGGCTTCAAGTCAGTAGCTTAATTGTGTGATCTGATCTGAAGTTTACATTAGCATTTATTTGGCATAGCTTGAAAAACGTCTTCCGCTCTCAATATGCTTTTATATACTGTATGTGACTGTCCTGCCTTTATGCCCGTAATACTACCCCCCCCCCCCAATGGTGCATCACATCATTATACGTTTCCCCTCAGGAAAAGCAGGAAATCCTTCATTCTCCTCTTTTGACACTTAGGGCAAGTGGTAGCTTTGTACTGGCAACTTTTGACAGTTTCTCCAGAAACACAAATGCCAATAAAATCAGACGAAGTGCCATGGGGTGGATCCATTTCAGCCCACGAGTTTGGTTCCATTATGCTGTGCATTCCTATAAAACAAAAGACTGGCATCATGACTGGTCATAAATATTCCTTCCATTCCAAATGAGTCATCAGGGAGTTCCTACCTTGAGATATTATTTCCCCCTCCCTTAGCTTTTAAAAAAGGAGCCATTGTTTCCCTTCTTATTCTGACCATGTAAATCTGTTGGCTAATGGAGGAACAATCAGAGGTTTGCCTCTTGTGCGACTGCAGAAAGAGCTATCAGTAAAGGGGGGGGGGAAGGGACACATTTCTTTCATTTGTGAGAAATTAAATCCAGGTTTAAAGCTCTTCTTGAGCCACTACTGTTTGCTTTCTTTAGAAGGAAGCTGTGCTGGTGCCAGACCCCAGGAATGCAGGCTACATGTGTCAGCAATCTCCACAAACTCCATCTAGAGCCCTTTATATTCAATATTGGGATATTTATTAGGAGCAAGTCTTCCCTGAAGTGCGTTATGGGGGTTTATGCTAAGCCATTGGTAGCCTCATGTAGGGTCCCCTTCCTCTTATTTATCGCCAGAGATGTTTAGAGCAATGCTAATCCATTTCCTGGGGCATCCCACTGAGATCCAAGGCTCATTATTAACCGAGTCCTTTTGGACCATGGTCTCCAACAGAGGTTTGCAATTCAGTACCTGGAATCTTCTTTGCTGGTTTCCCATTAGGCAAACCAACTCTTGGTTTCAGGGGGAGAAACCCCTCCACCATGAATAAAAATAGTTACATGATAAATTAAGTATCTTCCACTCTCTCTCTCTTTTCTGGTCTGGCATGACCTTCGTTTTGTAAGACATTTACTTGCCTGTGGTGTTTTTGTTTGTTCTGAAAATGCACTTTATGAACATCAACAAGCTCTGAGGATGTAGCTTAGAGTATAATTTGATCCCTTTTCCTTGTGTGCTGACCCTGCAATATAATTAGCTAACTATGCACATAAAAGCATAACGGAGATTACTTCAAAACACTCTTCAAAATGTAGTTATAGAGTACTCAGATTCCCAGCTGCTGTAAATAGAGGTAGCTTAATTTACAGAAATGGAAATCTTTCCATTGGGTCTCCCACTCTCACCCCAGGCCTAATAATACTAATAATAATAACAGCAACAGCAACAGCAACAGCAACTACTACTACTACTACTACTACTACTACTACTACTATTAACCACTGGTTCTTCACCAACAAGTCCCAGGGTGGGTTACAACAATACAAAATCAAAAGTTAAAAGCATTGGAAATGGATTACAACAGGCATAGGCAAACTCCAGCCCTCCAGATGTTTGGGACTACAATTCCCATCATCCATAGCCAACAGGACCAGTGGTCAGGGATGATGGGAATTGTAGTCCCAAACATCTGGAGGGCCGGAATTTGCCTGTGCCTGTTGCCTATGCCTGGATTACAATCACAGAAATAGTGTGGGCCCTGAAAGCACACATCTTAGGAGTCAAAGGTCAGGGTAAAGAGGTGTGTCTTCAGCATTCACCAAAAACTGCTTAGTGAAGAAGCCAGACATATCTCTGTGGGGAGGGAAGTCCACACCTTAGGAGCTGCCACTCTCACAGTTTCCAGGGACTGACAGCCATTTAATTTAACCACATGTACAAAGACAAGGTTAGCTGCCAGCCAGCCCTCAAGAATTCACTGCTTACTTTAGTGAATTTCACAGTTCCTTCAATAAAATGTAGGCTAACATTAATGGCAATCAAAAACTCCTGCAGATGAAATTGCTACCATGTCATGCCTGCCTACTGATTTTTTTTTTTTTTGCCTTCCTTTAAGGAGCTTCTGGGTTGGATCATCTATGAATTCAAGTGTAAGACAGGAGAAATAGCACTTTTAAGAGCATTTTACTTGGTAATATCTACAGTAAAGTAAAGGTGCAAACCACTTGGATATCAGGTGGAAGTGTTATCATGTTCAGTCAGTGATAATGTGTCCACAGCGACATTGCAAATTTCCACATCTAATCGCATAATGTTGAAGCAGTTTCAGCCGCAGTTAAATTCTGCAATGGTGGTTTACTGGTGTACAACTTGCTGCTTTCCTGTGAGTAAAGGTTGCAGTGCTTTGGACTGTTCAGTTTGGAGAAAAGGCAAGTAAGACAGACATTGTAGAAGTTTACAGAATTCCATATGGGATCGAGAAAGTGGCATCTCCTAAGTCTAGAACTTGTGGACACCCAGGGAAGGGAATGTTGGAAGAGTCAGGACAGATAAAAGACAGCACTTCTTCAATGATGTCCATAAAACTCAGATGGCTTTAAAAGAGGATTGGACAAATTTATGGAGGAGAAGTCTATCAATGGCTACTAACCCTGACAGCTGTGCTTCATGGTCAGAAGCAGAAATGCATCTGCATACCAGTAAGGGAGATGCTGTTGCTTTTGGGTCCAGCTTGCCGGCTTCCCACAGGTAACTGCTTTGAAAACAGGATGATGATGATTTATTTATACCCCACTGTGGCGTTGGCCATTCCTTCTGAACAGGATTGTGCAGGTGGAGACGAAAGGGTTAACAAGCTGTCCAATAGGAAGTCGGAGGCGGAGCTTATTAGCTTTAAGACTCAGCCCAAGGTGGGGGAGTTAGTTCAGTTGGGAGTGGAGTTAAGTGTTTGTGGTGGGGAGGTAGAGGAGTTAGAGTAAGCTAAAGGCAGAAATGAGACTGAGAGGATAAAGTGTAACAGTGTATTTAATATTGAAAGCTTGTTGGTGTGTGAAAATAAACTCTTGATATTCTTTGTTTAACTTAAATCCTGACTGAGACTCAGTGTTTACCAGGGAGAACCTGGTTGGTGGCAGCGGTATAGTGGTGGCACAGGGTCAATAGCTTGTGGAACGACCAGGGGCCCTGTGTGATCGTCACACCCACCCATCTGGCTGGGTTTCCCCAGCCACTCTGGGCAGCTCCCAACAGAATATTAAAAACACGATAAAACATCAAACATTAAAAACTTCCCTAAACAGGGTTGCCTTCAGATGTCTTCTAAAAGTCAGATAGTTGTTTATTTCCTTGACATCTGATGGGAAGGTGTTCCACAGGGCAGGCGCCACTACCAAGAAGGCCCTCTGCCTGGTTCCCTGTAACCTCACTTCTTGCAGTGAGGGAACCACCAGAAGGCCCTTGGAACTGGACCTCAGTGTTTGGGCTGAACAATGCTAGACTAGATGGGCCATTGCCCTGATTCGGCAGACTCTTCTCATGTTCTTATGCAACTGTCGAGGGCATTTCAAAAGAGCACTTACCAATGCCAATTTCAATCCCTGCTTACAGCAACCATCACTGAAAAATCAATTTAATTTCAAACTGCATTGGCTGCATCATTAATACAGGAGAGGGGGAGGAACCTACCAAAATAATTTCAGATGAAGTCCTTCCCCATCTGTCTCCTTTGGGAAGTTCAAAGTTTTGCCATTCCAGACAGACCTGAAACCCAGCCTGGCTTTAAAAATATTCTATTGTTTGTCTCTGGTGTTGTAGCTCTAAGTTAAATGGGGTCTAAAGCTCTTGAGGCCAACCTCTACCCAAACATTGTTAAAAGGCTTGTTCGATGACACCTTAATTTTTCACAGGCTGCAACTGCAACCCAACTCCCACCCCCTCCTTCATAAATAGCACATTCCTAGGCAGGCTCCAATCATGGATCCACACTCAGATGACCCCTTGACATTTCCCAGTCACTGCATGAAGGCTGTTCTCTCTCTCTCTCTGGAAATAATCTAAACATTGATTCACCAAACTGACAGAAAAGAACCAGAGATAAGAAGAAAACTGTCCATAGACACTTACAGAGTTAGCAATCCTTCTTGAACGGGACAAAATGCTTACAGTTTGCTTTAACTGGAGAAATGACCAAATGCAGTTTGCCTTCCACGAACAACCAGAATGGAAGTTGGAGCAGTTTGTCTTAGACCAAAATGGCAGAAGTCTGGATGGTTAGCAAGCTGATACAAAGCAATTGATTGATTTAATCAGCAGCTAGACTTTGTAATCTTTTTAATTATTTGGGATCAGAACTTCATACCTATAGTTTAACCATACTCAGCCCACTTATGTGCTGTGAGGATAGATTGGTAACTAGGCATTTTCCTCATCTTCAGTTCATCACATTTCTGCATCTCTGTCCCTTTCCCCCCCAAATCATGAAAATTTGCCAGCATTTCTCCTAATACACATTTTTTTTGGCCTAATGTATACGTAGCTCTCTGCAAGCAATTTTCCTAATATAATGTCATTTTGTGTGTGATTTTCACCAATAGATGCCTTTTGTGCACACTCCCCCTAGTATACATATTTCTCTATGTATTTTTGGTTGGAAAAACTATGCTACAAAATTCAGAAGTATGTGAATTTTGAAGGACAGGTGTGGTTTGGCTTACACATTGTTTCAGAAAGTTAGCTAGGTCCACATTAAAATGCAAACTAAATTGAATTTATACCCTGTTCTCACTGCTGTTCTCATTATTCTCACAGATCTCAATAGAATAACTATAATAACTATCTCAATAGAATCTATAAGTTAAGGGTGATGCTTGCAGGAAAAATTCCTATGAATGCAATATTTTTTGGGGGTAATGATCCCAATTTGTGTTAATATCTAAGAATCTAGCACATGTTAGATTTTTTCCCCAAATACCGGTACCAAAGAAACAAAACCAAAACCCCACAAGGAATAGCCTTATACTGAGCCACAACATTTGTCCACCTAGCTTAGTTTTGTCTACTCTGTTGAGCTGGCTGAAGCTCTTTGGAGCCTCAGAGAGCGGTTTTCCCTGGACCGACCTGGGAATGCTTGCGATTGAACCTTGGAGGACCTTCTGCATGGAGACTGTATGTTTAACGTTGAACTATCACTTTGCTTATACCAAGCAGATATTTTGTACCCTGGCTTTGGGAGCTCATGTCTGCATCTTATGCAGAGAATTACAATGTTCATAAAAGCCAAGAAAGAGTGAGTGTGTGTGAGAGAGAAAGAAAGAAAACCTCCACCTGTAATAGATTAATACTTGCCTTTCCCAGTTTGTACAGCTAAAGAAACAAGGAGGAGACATGTCTGCCTAATATGTTTTTTGCACCGGAGGAAAGTGACTTCAAAATATACCACTTGTTAAGATATGGACCATGGATGAAAGATTGTCAAGTCATAAAGATGAACCGTGTTTAACATCCCACCTGACACTAGGATACTATGTACTCCCTACCCCCAATGGCTTTCAAAAAGAGGTGTCACTTAAAAGTTGAAGTGCTATCAGTCTGTCTGGGAAATGTCCATCTGAAGGCATCTTGCCGACTCTGAATTCTTGCCTGCTGCTGTCATCGGTTTAATAGGTTTATATCTCATCTCCAAGAATTATACACTAGCAGAATGGTTGAAGCTGCCTGAAAGGAAGATGGGTAATGCTCTCAGTGCAATCCATTACTATCCTGTTTTAGAAATGTTTTGATGCCAGACTTTGCTGCATTATACAAATGGGAGACCGGCATAAAATTTCAAAGCTCTCAGATATCCATTATCTCAAAATGAAATAAGATGTAGAAGAAAGAGAGTATAATAAAATGTGCAGGCCACTCCCATCATCCCTGGCCATTTGCCTTGCTGGCTAGGGGTCATGAGAACTGGGAATCCGAAGCATCTAGACCAGGGGCGGAGGAAGCCTCCGCGGTACCCGGGGCGGGGCGGCTGAAGGCACCCCCTGGGGGCGGGGCATCGTGATGTCACATAGTGACGTCACGATGCGCCGTCACTGCGGCCCCGCCCCCCGCGGGGGGGAAGCCCTTTAAAAAAAAGTAAAGCGTGCGCACTCCATCCAAACCGGCACTGCTGCTTCTGCAACCAAAGCAGTGGCAGCGGCACCCCCTCCACTCCAGCCGCCGATCGCGTGCGGCGGCTGGGGGGGTGCCACCGCCGCTGCTTTTGCGGCGCCCTTGGGAAGCGCCGTGCCGAAAGCAGCGGCGGCGGCACCCCCCCCAGCCGCGGCACGCGATCGGCGGCTGGAGTGGAGAGGGTGCCCCGCCGCTGCTTTGCCGGGTTGGATGGAGTGCGCACGCGCGAAGTTGCGCGTGCGCACTCCATCCAAACCGGCACTGCTGCTTCTGCGGCGCCCTTGTGAGGCGCCGCGCCAAAAGCAGCGGTGGCGGCGGCACCCCCCCAGCCGCCGATCGTGTGCGGCGGCTAGGGGGGTGCCCCGCCGCTGCTGCTTTTGGCGCAGCGGCTTGCAAGGGTGCCACAGGAGCAGCGCCGGCGCTGGCGGGCAGGGCCCGCGCAGGGCGGGGCCAGCCCAACTGGCACCCCCTCCCTGAGTGGCACCCGGGGCGGACCGCCCCCCCGCCCCCCCGTTGCTACGCCACTGATCTAGACATTGGCTTCTATTGAGTTAGGGGAAGAGTGCAACAATTCTACTCACTACTCAAAAAACCAGATGAAAGAATGGTTGGACTTGATGTGTTGTTACTAGGAGAATGGGAAAGATGGCTCAAATACTTATTACTTAATATTGCCAAACAATTATTGCAAATGCCTTATATGTTAAAATATTTCTACAGTTTGCATTGAGTACTGAAGCTAATGGCAAAAATGCTCATCTAATGTTCAAAGTAAAAAAGTGTAAATGAATAAGGGCACCGTTTCAAAATGCGGATGATATCCAGCTCTACCTATCTTTCAAATCAGAACCAGTGAAGGCGGTGAAGGTCCTGTGTGAGTGCCTGGAGGCGGCTGGAGGATGGATGGTGGCTAACAGATTGAGGTTGAATCCTGACAAGACAGAAGTACTGTTTTGGGGGGACAGGGTGTGAGTGGGTGTGGGGGATTCCCTGGTCCTGAATGGGGTAACTGTGCCCCTGAAGGACCAGGTGCGCAGCCTGGGAGTCATTTTGGACTCACAGCTCTCCATGGAGGTGCAGGTTAATTCTGTGTCTAGGGCGGCTGTCTACCAGCTCCATCTGGTATGCAGGCTGAGACCCTACCTGCCCGCAGACTGTCTCGCCAGAGTGGTGCATGCTCTAGTTATCTCCCGCTTGGACTACTGCAATGCGCTCTACGTGGCGCTACCTTTGAAGGTGACCCGGAAACTGCAATTAATCCAGAATGCGATAGCTAGACTGGTGACTGGGAGCGGCCGCCAGGACCACATAACACCGGTCCTAAGAGAACTACATTGGCTCCCAGTAAGTTTCCGAGCACAATTCAAAGTGTTGGTGCTGACCTTTAAAGCCCTAAACGGCCTCGGTCCTGTATACCTGAAGGAGCGTCTCCACCCCCATCGTTCAGCCCAGACACTGAGATCCAGCGCCGAGGGCCTTCGGGCGGTTCCCTCACTGTGAGAAGCAAAGCTACAGGGAACCAGGCAGAGGGCCTTCTCGGTAGTGGCGCCCACCCTGTGGAACGCCCTCCCATCAGAGGTCAAAGCAATAAACAACTATCTGACATTCAGAAAATACCTCAAGGCAGCCCTGTTTAGGGAAGTTTTTAACCTGTGATATTTTAATGTATTTTAATATCTGTTGGAGGCCACCCAGAGTGGCTGGGGGGACCCAGCCAGATGGGCGGGGTACAAATAATAAATTATTATTATTATTATTATTGTAAAATGGAAGAGATCCACACCCCAAAATCTTTGTTCAAACATTATCGTAGTACTGGCCTTCATTTCACTTGGACCTACTAGGACATGGGTGAGCCTTTAACTTCCTGCCTCAGACCAGACACTCTCTCCCTAGACCACACCCCTCCACAGCCCTGCTCCACACACTTCTTGAGTGTTTTTGCCTGGCTGGAATGTGTCCTTAAACTGTGGGAATACCTGATGCCTGCCTGGGATGGATAGGAGATATGGACATGGAGTGTGCATATTGAGAAAGCTTTGAATTTTGTCATGGCTGGGGTGTATCCTACTGTACAAAGTTAAGAGTCACATCCATTACCCTGCCCACATTTGCCTCTGGCAACACCCATCACAGAATGCTGTCTCTGGAAGGATGCCCACAAGGGAATGGGCCTACTCAAACGTTGGTCCATGCATGCTTAGTGTTAAAAGCAGCAAACAACCCTCTTCATTTATACAGTTCGTCAAATGTGCTAAGGGTTTTGCAAGTTTTTATCTTGGTTTATGATGGATAACAAGCCAGCCTAAGGGCTGCCCATAAAGTCAATGCGTATTGATGCTGAAGATGGAACTGCCAGCCCATTAAGTGGTGTTTAGCATGAGTGGGGAAAAATTGCACTGCGTTGTTTCCTCAAAGATGATTTTGATTTAGTGACAACGGTCTCTGTGCTAGTGTTTACCGGTTTAAAGGATTACAGAGCCCCTTACATTTTAAAACAACAGAGGATCCAGAAGGATTTTATATTTAACCTTTGTTTATTTCCTAAATCATGCATTAATGTGATTTGGGGGTATGAAATACACAGCGCTAAGTGTTCTCCGGCTAAATTGGAGTAATCTAGAAAGTGAGCTTTGACAGTGGAAACAGTGTAATTAATCATCTTCTCCTTCTTTCTCTCTTCCACTTTGCCTTTGGGGGCAGTGTTAAGAGTTTGGCTTTTACCTATGAAAATTCTTTATGAAACAGGGTGGCTTCACTGTTGCATTTAGTTTGCCGGTCCATAATTTGACCGAGCTCCTGCAATGACTGTTATTTGTTAGACAGGTGGACAAGGATTGGTGTTGCCTAATAAGTAGCACTGTTTGTAACAATACTATCATAACATGACTAACTGGGTGAGAAAGCATAGGGGAGCAGAGAGAGATTTAGTAGGGGCAGGGAAGAAGATTGTTACTGTATCTCTCACTTTTCAGGCACATATAAGTTTGTACCAGAAACACAGTATATAAATGTTTCCAATGCTACTATTACTACTACTAATGCTAATAACAACTGAATAAATTTAGCAAGAATGGAGTAGTGGTTAGGGCAGAAGCAGCCAGATGTTGCTGAACAACAACTTACATCATCACTGACTATTATTAGGGCTGATGAGAAGTTTACTCAACAACATATGGATGATACTTGATTGTTACCTGTGGGTTAGACTAGGACAGAGGAGACTTGGGTTCAAGTCAGCAGTCACTGGATTACCTTGGTCGAATCACTCTGTCTTAACCTACCTCATAGGGTTGTGGTGAGGATGAAGTATCTAGGTGAAAATCATGGAGACAACCTTGAACTCTTTGAAGGAATGGTGCGATGCAAATATAAATCAAAGAAATTTCACAAGTGGGATCACAGGTCTCAAGCTGGTATGAGAAATATGTTTTTGTGTGAAAACTCATCCCACTATTGTCTCTGCTAACAGGTTTCTAACAGGCGCCACCTGGGTCCTTTTGTTTCATAGTGCTTGAAAAAACCTGAAAAACCAGGATTGTCAGTGGGACTAAGCAAACGTCTTGCTCAAACCACTTTCAATGAGTTTCTTAAAAGCTATTGTCTGCCCCCAGCCTTAGGGCCCAATTAGACAAGATAACAGTTTCACAATTAGCAATTGTATGAGTGGCCTTCAACCCCAATATAGTCCCGGCCCAAATATTCCCCATACCGTTGTTTTTCCAATGGAGAATGTTATTATGTGTTCCAACAACAAGGGGTTAAAAGCCACTTCCCCCATATCAGGTCCTGATCCAGATCATGTTCACTGTGATATGTGTGTGTGTGTGTGTGTATCCATTCATACAATAGCTGATTGAATGGTGTGTAGCATCTCATTTGGCCCTCATTAATTTTAGGATTTAATTAATTTGATTTTCTAATCAAGATTCCCCCCCCCACAACACTGTGTAGTGCAATAAAGTATAAATAATTATCTCATTACAAATTCTTTCACGGTCATTTTTATCTCTCCAGTTGGAACTTACCTTCACGGTAAAGACACACGTCCAGAAACACACACCCAGCACTCTCCCCTCCCCCCCGTCAGTGACAACTGTGTTGTATTAATGGGGAAATGTCCTCAGGCACTACAAGGATTACTCTGTGAGTGTCCAGAGGACAGAAGATAAGAGAACTAGACACATGTTTAAGTTTTGGTAGATAGAAGGGGAAGAAGATCCTATGTTGAAGATCACGCACATCTTTGCAACCTTTGATCCACAATGTTCAAAAGATGTGCTTTAATTGTGCTAAAAAAAAACCCACTTTGCTGTGCACTCAACTCGTGACACTTTTTATCTTTAGAGGAAACACACCACTCAGTTGATGTGTAAGCAGAATCATGGATGTCCTTAGCCCTGTTGATGTTCATTAGGTACAAATGACTTTAGGGATGACACTAAACAGGTTGATATCTGCTAGGCCTACCCCAGTCCACCATGGGTTGAAGTGTACCATTGAATGGAATATGAACATGCCTTTGGATGCAATCCACTATCCTGGGAACTGGAGGTTTCTGAATTGTGCATACAGGAGCCAACTTGAGTGTGGGCGCAGACTCCATGGAAATGGTACATTCGAATATGCAGAGGTCGGGGCACTGTGCCAATGTGTCCCTAGCACTTTGCACTTGTCTTGGCCTACTCACTCCAAAATGCAACTTCAGCAGTGCAGCTGTGTGGGGTAGGAGGCTTCCTTTTGCAATGTCTGAGACTTGGAGGGTAGAAGTAGCCTTGCACTCAAATCCTCACACAGTCATGGATCTGAGCTATGAAGCAGAAATGTAGAAAATGGATATGCATTACACTTGACAGATTTATCTCCTGAGCAAATTAAATGTAAATGGGGGACCACGAACTGGGTTCTGTGTAAGCTGCAGCTTAATTTGGATTCTTGCCACCTTCCAGGGCTTTCAAGAATGTGAATTCACCCCATGAAATACCGTATTGGGCTGAATATAAGCCTCACTCCCCCCCCCTCAATTCCGACCGTGAAAAGTTAAACTGCGGCTTAAATTTGCGACCTTACAAAAATTGGCTTTTTCGATATCGCTGCTGAAACAGACGTACGGTAAAATGCAATGGGTGTGAGTGCCTGCGGAATTTTAAGGGAATGGCTTTTATTTTCTATTTCTTTTATTTTTATTTTATTTTTTTAAGGGAATGGCTTTTTATTTTATTTTCTCTTCCCCCCCCCCCTTGAATTTTAAAGGTGTGGTTTATATTTGGGTACGGCTTATATTCGGGCCATTATGGTAGGTGTGTGTTGTTGCTTAGAAATGACAACATCCGTTTGCTATATGGAGGTGATACTCCTACAGAAGCTTTCCCCTTGAGATATGAAAAGTGCATGCAGTTTTGGCATATTCAACATTGGCATATTCAAATCCTGCACAGTTTCTAGTGCCAGCAAATGCTTTGAACTTTCCCACAGAACATTTTCCCCTTGCCCATTAAGCAGCTGCAGTTTGACAAATGTGTTCTTAGTGTTGATTCAGTACATGTGTTTTGAACATTTTGATGTATGTCCCAGTGTTGTCTACTTGGTCATATAAACAAGCATCCTGACATAACACATTCTCCTTGCACATGGATGAAGAAGGGAGGTAGAGCACATACCCAACTTCTCTCAAGGATACAAATGAGTTGGTAAGAACATTAAACAAAGCTTTTAAAATGGATAAACAATATAGTAGGGTGAAAGAGTAAAAGTAAAATAGAAACCAATTCACTCATAGGTTGGGCTGTAAAACACTGAGTGATACCCTCCAATGGGAAAACCAGGATGGCAGCTTCCGGGGCTGCACTCCCATGGGTCACATGACCTATGCAAGACCATGACCCTGGGGGAAAAAAAAGCTTTTTCTGGCATGGTGCAAAAAATGCACATTTTGGGGCTCTGCGCAAGACCACAGCGGCGAAAAAGCACTTTTCTGAGGCAAGATCATGTCCCAAAATTGTGCAAGAGCATGGCACCCAAAATGGCCATCGTACTCTTGTAGGGGAAAACAGGATGTCCCGTTTTTTTCCAGGACAGTTGCAGGTTATGCTGAGGCTATGCACACACTGTATATTTAAAGCACATTCAGAACACCTTCTTTCCCTCTGCAGTTTAGTCCCCACAGATTTGCAATTCCCAACAACCCTTAACAAATTGCAGTGCTCAGAATTCTTTGAGAGTGAGAAAATATGCATTTGATGCACTTTATAGGTATATTGTGCACACAGACACAGACACACAAGGAAGACTAACTTCTTGAGCTTCTGCTTGCTGTAGTAAAGCCACCACTTCTTCAAGTTTAGTAACATTATAGTAATACATATTTTTAGCAATGCAAATATATGGTAATGCAAATTTGTCGGAGTGTTGAGTGGCCAAATCCAGTTTGCTGTTGTTATTGAGCCTCGGTGGGGTGGGAATAATGTGACCTTTTTGGTAAGGAGAGAACTTTGACTAGTTAAGTATAAAACAAAATGAATGATGATGATGATGATGATGATGATGATGATAATAATACATTATTATTTTGAAGATATTTTCACTGGAAAAGAGCACTACATTATATTAAGTACTATTATATTAAGTACTCATTTAAAACATAACCACCAATTTTCATTTACAGTACATATTCTCTTTTTTCAAATTCTCTTTTCAGAGGGATCAGAGTGCAAATTAATTGAAAGAGTCTCTCTCTCTCTCTCTCTCTCTCTCTCTCTCTCTCTCTCTCAAAGATTGAGCTTAGCAAGCCTTTTATGCAATTCCTTTTTAGAATCAACATATACCTGGAATGGGAACCATTTCCCTATTAAATCATCCTTGATATAAATGTGCAAAGCAGCCTTGATTTGCATAGACATTTTCTCCATTATAAGCAATTCCTGTATTTTCCCCAGCTGAAGTTCCACTGTGGCAAAATAAATTGTAAATTCCATTTGCAATTATAAATGTGAACTCAATAAATTGTGGACATCTTTAAATGAATCTGACATTCTGTCAGAATATACCTGGAAGTAAATTGTGTTCCCTCCAGGTTTTTTGGGAAACCACTGTCTAGCTGAGATGTACAGAAACCATATGAAGCAGAGGCAGCTGCAGTTAGTTTCTGGGCTGACATGCCTGCATAAATCAATGGGCTGGATTCTTGTTTGCACTGCAGAATTCCCTTTGTCACATTACCATGCTAAAATACATTTAACATGATGTAGAATCAACACAGTTTGTAAGTGAGCTAAGCATTTGAGCCACACCGAGCTATCTCTTGAACTTTGGAACCATTTCAGAGTCATGTCAAATTCATATAGGGTCGGTGACTGCATTCCTTCAGCCTAGACTGAAACATGTGGCCTCTGTGGTTTGAGAGTATGCAGGGAATGTAAGAATATAGAACTTGGGAGTGTATGGAAAGGAACTGACCAACTTGAGGGCTGTGAGCTTAAGAAGAGACCTGCTGGATCAGGCCAAAGGCCCCACCAGCCTAGCAGCTGGTTCTCACAGTGGCCAACCAGATGTTTGCAGGAAACCTGAAAGGAGGATCTGGGTTCAATGATACTCTCCCCACTGATTGGCAGGTCTCAATGAGCACTTTGCAGGACCCATGCAGGCAAAGCGATCTGCAAGACCTGTGCAGGCAATGATATCAGGCAACTGACAGGCAGGCAGCCCCACCCACCTGTCAAACCTGACTTGCAAAGGGTGGGGGAGATTACAAGCTGGACTACTGGTCAGATCTAGTTCCCTACCACTGGTTTGATATATTAATATTCTGCCTTTCAGCCCCAAAGCAATTGAAAACAGCAATCAATGAAGACGGTAGTCACCAATATTGTTATGAGTCTGGAATGTGTGTGTGTGTGTCAGTCTGGATTGTACCTTGTGCCCTTTTGAAACCTGTGAGGTAGAATCTATCAGAGGAAACTGGCCAAACCAGTTCCAAAGGAATGACTTTGGGTGGCTAGTTAAGTACCACGATTTGCAAGAGGTTGCCATAGAAACAGATGAGTGGGCCTTTCACCACCCACCTCACCTGACTGCCAGGTAGAAAAGCAATACCCAGAGCTGTTGGTGAGAGATGCTTTGAAACATCAGTGGACCAGAAAAATAATGGCAGTACATTGATACCAAACAACAACATGTTCAAGGAAAACCAGAGGAGCAGGGATTTGGGAATCATTTTAGAACCAGAAATGCTCCAATTTTTCCCTGGTGCAAAATTCAGTGCAGCCCAAACTACACCTCGGTATACTTTTGTAAGTGCAACACAGTGATTTCCCATAATACCCAGGCTGTCATTTCCCTGTGGTTCATCATCCACACCATGAAACAGCAGCCTGAGTGACACTGTCAGTGTTTGATTTTCACTTATTTGCTGAGGGGCGGGGGGAAGAGTTAAGGCAAATATGAAAGTGATTTCAGCTCAAACTTCTTGTGCGAGCTATTAAAGCAAACAGCAGATCTTTGGTGTGGAATATGAAGCAAAGGTAGAAACAATAGGCAATCCCTCTGTGTCAGCATGAGAGGATTATCCCTGATCTATTGATAAATATATAGATATTTAAAAAGAAATATTTACTTAGCATAGTGAACGATCATCTCTAATTAGATGATACATTACACAAATACCCAAATACTAAAGAGCTTCATCTTAGAAAGACTGAAGGGAATTAGGTGGGTCACTCTTCCGCCTTTGGGATGTTCTGGGAAGATTGGCAGATGTAGCGTCTGTTTGCTCTGAAATTTCGGGTGAAATGCAGGGAAGGGACAAACTTCAGAAAGATGGCAAGCTGTGTTGCTTAAAGAGCTCCAAAAGAGGGCAGCGTTTGCCTCCCCCACCCTTGAAATCCTGACTCTATTGTGTCTGTCTTCCTTTCTTTTGACTTAAGCCATGTTGGGGCTCCCTCTGCTGTTCGTTTTGAGTTTTAAATATCGAAAAGGAAAAAGGGAAAGGAGGAAATATAATGTAAATCCGTTTCTATCCTGTTCATTTAGGTGTCAAATTATTTCACTAGCATGTTTGTTGTTATTTCATTTTCTATGAACTGTAGAAATACAAGTTGTTATCACCTTTATTTAGATTTCTTACTCACTTTTCAGCTTGAGGTCCCAGGTTGGGTTACAACAATTTAAAAACACAGGATTAAGATGAGCGACCTGACCTAGGATCTGTTGGATCCTGTATTGCTGCTGACTGGCACTGGATCCATTTTAGGTCCAGACACTGCACTGGCCTGGAGCTAGTGCAGGGATCAGGCCCCATCTGCCTTCCACCATGTTCTGCTGCTGCCTCTGTGAGTGGCCTGGGCTGCATATTATTATTTATTAAATTTGTGTATGCAATGGTTGCTATGCAGAACAACAGAAGCAGAAACAGCAGGAAGTTAGTATTGTTTTGCAGGAGCTCAGTTACATGTGTTTCCTTACATGCTTCTTTCTTTAAGAAGTGTATGTGAAATGATATTTAATCTACCTGGACTGCAGATTAGCCAGTGATGGGTTCCATCCTGGAAGGTTCATATTCCAAGGTGAAGACAGCGTCTCAGCCCCATTTAGCAGAGTGAAGCAGAATGGATTTTGACAATCTCCCACAATGTGGAGACGCCAGCCATGAGAGCCAGTGTGGTGTAGTGGTTAAGAGTGGTAGACTCGTAATCTGGTGAACCGGGTTCGCGTCTCCGCTCCTCCACATGCAGCTGCTGGGTGACCTTGGGCTAGTCACACTTCTCTGAAGTCTCTCAGCCCCACTCACCTCACAGAGTGTTTGTTGTGGGGGAGGAAAGGAAAGGAGAATGTTAGCCGCTTTGAGACTCCTTCGGGTAGTGATAAAGCGGGATATCAAATCCAAACTCTTCTTCTTCTTCTTCTTCTTCTTCTTCTTCTTCTTCTTCTTCTTCTTCTTCTTCTTCTTCTTCTTCTGCTAAGCCATTCAACTAGTCAGCATGTGCTAATTTGACCCAGGTTAACTGAGAAACTGGATGTGAGCTGTTAAAATTCCCCTTATGCCGACACGTTTTGTGCAAATGCAGCCAACTGATTTCAGCGGTGCCTTTTTCCACAGAGAAAGGGGTATTGTCGGAATCATCATTTGTGACTGTCTCTGGCATTCTTGTTGCAGAAAGAGCTCAGCAGCGCAATCCAGGCATGCGTTTTCCTACCACCCTACATCTTGAAGTAAGTAAGCCAGGATCACACAGAGGCCCTGCGCTTTGGTTAATCCCACTGGATTTGCCCTAGCCTTTCAAGCCCCACTTCCTGTCTGAACCCGCCTATACGTTCTGAAGAAAAAGAAAACAGGAATTCGGTGGGCAGCCATCTTCAAAATGCCAAACATTTGCTATGCAGGTTAAACTTCAAAGGGTCTTTGTGGGTGGGGAAAGAATCCTAGTCATTCTTTGACTTCAACAGACAGTGTGTAGGGGGGTATTTTCCCTCAAATCAGGCCTGAGCTCTTAATAGAGGGGAACTCCAGCTCTCCTCAGTGATGAGAATTTGTATAATCAAACCTAAACATCTATATGCATGTCTCTCTCTCTCTCTCTAACTCTTGGAATCAACACAACAACATAGAATAGCTTTGGTCAAAAAGCCTCCTTGCATACATTAACATTGTCTCACAAGATTTGTGGATATGTTTTCTTTCTGACTTCCAATGGCATATTTTAACACAGAAGGCGGATAACAAACAGACAAATTCCATTTGGCCATCTGCTCCGAGCTTCCTTTAACCAATATCTGAAGGAGGTCCCACCCGTTTCAATGCTAGACTTTATTTTGAGAAAAGCTGGGCTGAGTTCACTTAATGGTTTTATATTTTCAACAACTGGAATAAAGAAATAAAATATCCCTGTGATCTCTAGAAGTACCTTTGGCAAGCAAAATGCTCTCCCCACTCCCACCCAGCAAAAGCTGTTGAAGCTGCAATCCCATTGAGCCCAACGAGACTTGATTCTGAGTAGACATATATAAGATTTCACTATTAGATGGACTATTGCTAGAACAAGCGGGGGGGGGGCAGATAATAATGTAAGTAAATTTCACAACCTTCTCATCTGCTTCTTCAAATAGCAAACCCATAGCTGCTGTACAGAAATATTTATTAGTCCATAGATTGTAGAAAATCCTTTGGTTACCACATTACAGTAACTCAGAACATTAAAAAAAATTTTTTTTTGGCAGGGATCTCAATCTCTTTCATTTCACCAGAAGCTAAATTCCAATGTAGCTCAAGGGAATGAAATGTCCCCAGACCAAAACCAAGGGTGTGGTATCAAGACATTTGGTTCTCTGGATCAGTTTTTGTTTCTTTCATCCAAGTATTTTAACATTGGCTGGGAGAACAAAAAACAACAGATTCCAATCAATAGATTGTGTGGGATCTTCTTTTGTCAAAAAGAAAACTTTAATTTGGGCAATTAAACCTGTATCCTTTTTGGAGGGGATTTTTTTTTTTTACCATGATATGTTACCTTGGCTAGGATTTGAGAAAACAGCTCCACCCCATGTGCAAAATTCAGTTGGTTTCCTTGTGGTTTTGTGTGTGTGTGTGTGTGTGTGTGTGTGTGTGTCCTTGGTGCTTTTTGGGTACAGAAAGAAAACTGTAAATGGAAAATTGCTGAAATTTGTTACCGCTGTGCAGGTAACAATGTCTTAGAAAGACTATGCTACAGGCCTACTTATGTGTAAATTCTGCAACAGAAAGTATATGGGGTGTATTTAGAACTCCAAAGGTCTGGATTAGGTCAATAGTATGGCAGGCTTTTAAAAATGCAGATTCCCATGATATCCAAGGAAACCATGCAAGCTCTTTCCATTTGCCTGCCAGTAACTGGGGTGGGGGCTTGCAGGCTTATTATGGGGTAGGCGGTTCTCATACATGCTAATATTTTGCAATGTCCACATGACATTGTTAGCATCAAAATGCCAGTTTCATACTCCCACAATTTAATCTGGAGTTATATTTTCTGGGGGAAATGGGAACAGTTAAAAAAAAACCCTGTTATCAATAACCAGTTTCTGGTATCTCAATGACCCGTTTATAATATTTAGCCCCCAGGGAGAATCACTCTACATCCTCTGGATCATCCATCTCCTTTATTCTTGCGTCCTGAAACACAGAACGTTTTCTCCTCCTGCAACGAAATATTCTTCTGTAGATAGACTAATCCATTCTGCTCTCTCTCTCTCTCTCTCTCTCTCTCTCTCTCTCTCTCTCTCTCCTCTCATTCTGCTGCCAAACTTGGCCTCACTACAAAACATCATCATTGCCAACAAGATTCTTTAATGGAGTACAGAAGAGGAACCAAGATCACAACAAAGGAAGACAATAGTTGCCTCTACTTCACAGAATCACAGAATCACAGAATCATAGAGTTGGAAGAGACCACAAGGGCCATCCAGTCCAACCCCCTGCCAAGCAGGAAACACCATCAAAGCATTCCTGAAAGGTGGCTGTCAAGCCTCTGCTTAAAGACCTCCAAAGAAGGAGACTCCACCACACTCCTTGGCAGCAAATTCCATTGTCGAACAGCTCTTACTGTCAAGAAATTCTTCCTAATGTTTAGGTGGAATCTTCTTTCTTGTAGTTTGAATCCATTGCTCCGTGTCCGCTTCTCTGGAGCAGCAGAAAACAACCTTTCTCCCTCCTCTATATGACATCCTTTTATATATTTGAACATGGCTATCATATCACCCCTTAACCGTCTCTTCTCCAGGCTAAACATACCCAGCTCCCTAAGCCGTTCCTCATAAGGCATCGTTTCCAGGCCTTTGACCATTTTGGTTGCCCTCCTCTGGACACGTTCCAGCTTGTCAATATCCTTCTTGAACTGTGGTGCCCAGAACTGGACACAGTATTCCAGGTGGGGTCTGACCAGAGCGGAATACAGTGGTACTATTACTTCCCTTGATCTAGATGCTATACTCCTATTGATGCAGCCCAGAATTGCATTGGCTTTTTTAGCTGCTGCATCACACTGTTGACTCATGTCAAGTTTGTGGTCTACCAAGACTCCTAGATCCTTTTCACTTGTACTGCTCTCAAGCCAGGTATCACCCATCCTGTATTTGTGCCTTTCATTTTTTTTGCCCAAGTGTAGTACTTTACATTTCTCCCTGTTAAAATTCATCCTGTTTGCCTTGGCCCAGTTCTCTAATCTGTTAAGGTCATTTTGAAGTGTGATCCTGTCCTCTGGGGTATTAGCCACCCCTCCCAATTTGGTGTCATCTGCAAACTTGATCAGGATGCCCTCAAGCCCATCATCCAAGTCATTGATAAAGATGTTGAATAAGACTGGGCCCAAGACAGAACCCTGTGGCACCCCACTAGTCACTTCTCTCCAGGATGAAGAGGAGCCATTGATGAGCACCCTTTGGGTTCGGTCAGTCAGCCCTGTGAGTTAGGTTACCCCTTTGGGTTCGGTCACTTGCTTGCCTTGTCCTCCAAAGGGCATATAGGCCTTGTGGAAAGCCCCCATATTACCATCCTATCTTCAGCATTGGGAATGAGGAACCTGTGGACTCCAGATGTTATGTGACTACAACACCCATCATCCCTGACTACCGACCCTGCTGGCTTGGCTGATGGGAGTTGAAGTTCAACAACAGCTAGAGGGCCATAGGTTCCTCACCCCTGCTCAGCACAGAGCATCATCATCAATAGACTTGAAGACTTGTGTACCGTTCTGTGCAATAGCCCTGTAAGGAAAATTTTCCTTACAGATACCTCCTCCCCCATCCCCAAATAGAAGAATATTACCTCTGACACAAGCAGAGAGCAGGAGGGATCAAGGACCTCCCTTCCTGATGTGCTCAAAAGATGATAAGTATGTTGTCAGGCAAGCATTAGCCATACTACATTAAAGGGGAAGGCAAAATCCCTCCAGGGTCACCAGCCAAGTGTTCTATGCACTTAATGCTTAAATAAATACTTCTCTTGAAGTTATAAGCTAGCAGCATTCCAAGCTCTTCCAAACAAACTATAGGCAGTAAAAGAAGAATGCGGTGCCAGCAATTCCGAGCAGCAATGTAGTATCTAGTACCAATATAGAAGAAGAGGCTGCTCGATTGCCATGGAATAATAGAATCATAGAATCTTAGAGTTGGAAGGGACCCCAAGGGTCATCTAGTCCAACCCCCTGCAATGCAGGAATCTCAGCCAAAGCATCCATGACAGATGGCCATCCAACCTCTGTTTAAAAACCTCCAAAGAAGGAGAGTCCACCACCTCTCATGGGAGTCTGTTTCACTGCTGAACAGCTCTTATTGCCAGAAAGTTTTTCCGAATGTTTAGTCAGAATCTCCTTTCTCGGAACTTGAAGCCATTGGTTCGAGTCCTATCCTCTGGAGCAGGAGAAAACTAGCTGTTGACTCATGTTAACCTTGTGGTCCATTAAGAGCGCTACATCCTTTTCACATGTACTACTAGTAAGCCAGGTGTCCTCCATCTTATATTTGTGCAGCTGTTTCTTCCTGCCTAAGTGCAGAACCTTACATTTGTCCCTATTGAAATTCACTTTGTTAGCTTGCACCCAGTTCTCCAATCTGGTAAGGTCATTTTGAATTCTGATTCTATCTTCTGCGGCATTAGCTACCCCTTCCAGTTTGGTGTCATCTGCAGATTTGATGAGCATCCCCTCAATTCCTTCATCCAAGTCATTTATAAAGACGTTGAACAACAATGGGCCCAGGACAGAATCCTGTGGCATCCCACGTGCCACTTTTCCCCCAGGATGATAAGGAACCATTAATGAATACTCTTTAGGTTCGGTCAGCCAACCAGCTACAAATCCACCTAACAGTTATCTTGTTCAACCTACATTTTACCAGCTTCCTCGCGGGAATATCATGGGGGACTTACTGAAATCAAGATACACTATTTCCACAGCACTTGCCTGATCCAACAAGTTTGTAATTCCATAAAAAAAAGAAAAGAAATCAGATTGGCCTGGCATGACTTATTTTTGAGAAACCCAAACTGGGTCTTAGTAATCACAGCATCCTTTTCTAAGAGCCAGTGTGATATAGTGGTTAAAAGTGGGAGACTCGTAATCTGGTGAACCGTGTTTGCGTCTCCACTCCTCCACATGCAGCTGCTGGGTGACCTTGGGCTAGTCACACTTCTTTGAAGTCTCTCAGCCCCACTCACCTCACAGAGTGTTTGTTGTGGGTGAGGAAGGGAAAGGAGAATGTTAGCTGCTTGGAGACTCCTTCGGGTAGTGATAAAGCGGGATATCAAATCCAAACTCTTCTTCTTCTTCTTCTTCTTCTTCTTCTTCTTCTTCTTCTTCTTCTTCTTCTAAATGCTCACAAACCAACTGTTGAAATATTTGTTGTTTGGGCTTCCCTGGTACCATTTATTCTGTTATCACCAGGTTGGGCATTGCTTTCCTTTTGGGTGAAGACAGAGGCAAAACCTCTACTTTTTACTGATATGAATGATAAAATCAATCTTGTTAGAACCATAGAAATGCCATAATGTCTTACGCCCACAAAATTAGAGAATAGTAGCAACCTAACTCACAGGGCTAAGAACACAATTATCAGTGTAATTGTTAAAATAATCAGATAGATCTCCTGATGCATCATAAGATCCACTTGGGAGAACTCAGAAAATAGCAGTGCAAGACAGAAAGCAGTAAGAAGGTGGAGGCGGTGACTAGCATCACCAGTTGGCAATCACTGGCATCATTACCTCTTGGTATATAATCCCTCTTTGAAAATGATTAAATTCTTTGCCACAGTGACTCCATAGTGCAGCTTTCTTCAAGACTAAAAAATGTAAAGAGGCATCGTTTTTCGTTCCACCCTGTATTCAATGCATGCAACACTGTTTATTTTCTGCTGCAGTTCGTCTTCCACCAAGAACTCTATTGTTCTTCTTGTCCGCTGTGGCAAAATTACACAACTTGCACAATTTCTTAAGGTATATTGCCATTATGCTATTCTTCCCCTTTCATTTCAGTGCAAATTGGAGTGGGGCATAATCAATTACGTATCATTTGCGGACTGAAAGCAATAATAGGAAATGCTGACTGTATTAGCTGGATTCATTTCCATTCCTGATATGGGACGAATAAGCAAACATCCACAAATTCTGCTCCCATTTCTGTTTTTGCTGGAATTCTGTGACATTCCTAATTATAAACCTTGACTACAGAGGTATTGTGGCTCAGTATTTGCTGATTCAGAGGCTCTAAGTAGAAAATACTTTTTATTTCCCCCCTCCTCTGCTTTTCAAAATATTTTCACTTTCCTTCTTCTAAAATCCTATATGCTTTGCCTGTCCTAGAATCACCAGTTTCTTTCATCCATCCATCCTCTCTGCTCACATTACATCCAGTTTTCCTTCCTATGGCAGCTTCACTCTCTTCTTCTCTATTCACACTTTCCTTTACTGCTTATGGAGCTGCTGTTGTTCAACTTAAACGCTTCTGCATGGCCAGTGGGTGGACTGTAGTGATGAGGCCCACATGAAGGTGGACTGGAAGTGAGGCCCACCCCAAATTTTTGAGAAACAGTGCTCTAACCATTTTGGAAAAGTGATACATCATCACTATCACACCACCATTATTTGCTGATCCTGATTCCAAATATATATTAAGAATGAAAAATCCCTAGTGAGTTAACATTCTTAAGGTGCAATCCTAAGGTGCAGAAAGGGTAATTGGTGCTAGCTTGCCTTCAACAGAGACACTCTATGCTACCCGACTTAGGAAGAGAGCAGAGGGAATTGTCGCAGATCCTTTGCATCCCGGTCATCATCTGTTTGAGTTACTTCCATCTGGACGTCACTACAGGACTTTATACACAAAAACTGCCAGGCACAGGGACAGTTTTTCCCCTTGTGCCATTAAATTGTTAAATTCGTAGTTGTGTAGCGGAAGGGGAGGCTAGTTATGGGTGGGGTTTCTTTGCTGTGTCATTGTATTGTGAGTGGAACAGTGTTTGTATAAGGTATGTTTACATCGCAATGTAGCCGAAGCAAAATTCCAAGTATGTTGGAAAATGTACTTGGCCAATAAATTATTCCTATTCGTATTCCTAAACACACTAAGTCCCACTGAAAATAGGGATATTCTGATTACATAAACATATATACGAATGCAGTGCTTATTTCCATTTTTGGGACTCCCTGCCACAGGAACCCCACCCCCAATCCTTCCACTTCCTTAAAGCCACTTTTCCCTGAAGTGAGTCATTAGATATATATGGATTTGGGTCAGGATTCGAGACAGCAAGGGCATGGGTTTAATTGCTTCAAGATATGCATGGAATAAATGTCCACATCTTGGTGTGGAGGGGTGGAAGAAGGTAAACTGCTACTTCTTATTGTCTAATATGTGTTATGAAGGAGATTTGGACCCGTTGCCCGCGCAACATTCTCTATGCACAACCTCACAGAACGGCTGTTCTGTGAGCCATTCTGCACGGATTACAAAATTATGCATACGATAATGCAAATATTGTTAAACAAGCACACACCCACACCCACAGCTGTACAAACTGCTATTCTCCCTTCCTGCCTGACAATATGTTGCCATGCTATAAAAGCCCTAATGCCCATTTTCAACGATTAGCTGTACATCAGCATTACCACCGCAAATCCACAAGTTTCACATCAAGCATTAAATGGGATGAATATTGATCTGCTAAAGAGGATTTATTTATTTCTAGCTCTATCCAAAGATCAACTGCTAGCAGCTTTTGGTGGATCTGTTGAGCTCTCATGGCACAAAGCTACTGCATACATGACACTGGACTTGACATTTCAGTTCTGGAAGAAAACCAAACAGTAAATTCAGTGCAATAATCCTAGATAAATGAGATGATCACTGGGAAAGCTGAGATAGTTAAGTGGTCTATCAGAGAAGTCCAAAGGAAGGTATTGAACAGTTGCTACACAGTAACCTTTCTCATGTCAATATGGCTGAAGACCATCATATACATCAGATGTTAATACAATCACATAATCTCATCACCAAAGCTGGCGTCTTGTGCTTATCTTTAAGCATGGCATAATTGTTCTGAGAACATAATAAACATGTGCCGGAAAACATATGCTTTATTACCCATTTGTATACCATGCAAGGGATTGTAAGACCATTCCTTCTCAAGCAATGCCTCATATATACAATATTCAAATCACGCCCCCGCCCCAAGACCTGAGACATCTGTTTCATTCTACAAACGGGACTTTAGAATTTATACAAGTTAATACACTTTAAGAGGTTAATTTGCCAGTAAGATTTTGTCCTTCCATTTAGGTTGATACGAGGTGCTACACGTCAGCACTGGAAACAATTCCCTACTGCATTGCATCGTGCAATTGCCACCAACTGCTGCCTCCCCGCCCTCCCCACACCCTGTGCTATTTAAAATGCCCATATTCATGATAAGAATGCTCCGACTGTCTTTCACACAACAGAATGAGATATTCGAACCTGATCGAGGAAGCGAGCTGTCCCAGAGGCTAATAATGTTGTCCTGTTCCACTGCTAAATTATTCATATTTATTTTATTGCGCACTCTTATTAATCTTTGCTAATTCTCTGATTAATTATGAGACAATGTCAATGAGAGAATATGAAAAAAGAAACAAAGAAAATGAAGCATGTAAATGAATATTTTGCATGCTTTTCATTTGAGCTCTTTATCACAAAGCAGACTCTTCTCCCCACCTTTTTGTAAACGCACACACACACAAACCTACAACAATCTATCCTTCCACTTTTGAGGATGGTTCTGAACCTTGAAAAATGATTCCTTGTTTTGGCTACCTGAATTTCCTGGGCTGCTGAATGTCCTTGCTACAGGTAGCACTTAGTTTAATTAGGTTTTATGCATAGGCTGGAGTATCTAGTTTGCCAAGGACACATACTGCTTTTGTTAAGTTCTGTAGTGTCAATGGGAAAAGACTGGTGTAAACATTTGACTACAATAGAACTCCTTTTTATAAAGGCAACTAGCCAATACCCCCCTGCCTCCAACAGATCTTGATGCAATTTCATGCCATGAGCTGTACATTAAAGGTAAAGGTACCCCTGACCATTAGGTCCAGTTGCAGACGACTCTGGGGTTGCGGTGCTCACCTCACTCTACAGGCCGAGGGAGCCGGTGTTTGCCCGCAGACAGTTTTTCTGGGTCATGTGGCCAGCACGGAAACACCGTTTACCTTCCCGCTGGAGCGGTACCTATTTATCTACTTGCACTTTGACGTGCTTTTGAACTGCTAGGTGGGCAGGAGCTGGGACCGAACAATGGGAGCTCACCCCCGTCGCGGGGATTCAAACCACCGACCTTCTGAGCGGCAAGCCCTAGGCTCTGTGGGTTAGATCAAATGCAATCTTGGTCATATTCAGATGCTCTTAGGATTTTACATTATACAGGGAAGCAGGAGCTTCAATTTACTCATTTGTGGATGCAGACACACACCTCAACAGCTTGGCTACAGCTAGCCACCAAAATGCAGTTTATTCCAAGATGCCATTTATAAAACATAAAGAAGAGGCCAAAGTTATGTTGCCAATGGTGTCCAAGCCAATGCTCCTGGGGATCCCACAACAAGGGTGTGAGGGCAAAGTATATATACTCGGACCAACTAAACCATTTCAAACTTATTAGCCCAGTTGGGTGGTCCATTGGCAAGATAACCATTACATACCCACAATTTCAACAAATTTCAATAGGACTTATATGTATGTAATTTTCTGCTGGATCTCAGCTATAGAAATAATGGCTGCAGAAGTCCATCAAGAACCAGATTCTCTCTACTTCTTTGTGTAACCTATTCCCAAGCAGATGTATGGGGAATCACATACAACTGCAATAACAGTTTAGTGTATAGCACAACGCCACCCTTCTATTTCCCACAAGCCAAATGCCCTTACAAATAAACTGTAAATTCACTGCAAATGAATAGGTAGTATATCAACAAAAATGGGTTGCATCTAGGAAAATATCTATGGAAAACAAAGCTAGTGTCACAGAGCAGTTAAGACACAGCATAAATGGTAAACCAGCATATTCACTGTGCATGTTTTAGTTCAGCCAAAGCCTTGCTGATAACTTCCTTTAGGCAAACTACTATCTCTGATTTCTAATTTGGGAATAATAATGCTGGCATATATTACAGAGTTGCTGGAAAGTTTACTGAGGTGTGTACAGGATATACCTAGAGCAATAAAATAAAATAAATGTTCACCCTGTGAGGAAGACAGAGTCTTGCTTTTTGCATATGAGAGCTGTATTTTCACGGAATAGGTGGGGAATAGAGTACAGATATTAGTTTCACTTACAAATAGTGTGCATGATCCAGTTACCACTATGGGCTTTTAATGACGAGTGAAAAGCACAATTAATTTGGGCTGGGTTATGCCTGTTGTGATTAGCCTTATGCAAAACCTGGAAATGATGGTGCAAATGCTAGTTTAGCTGCACACAAACAAGCCCTTGCAAAGCTGAGTTATGTTTTGCGCGAAAGCAAATAGGTAATATTTAGCATGCTCCTTTTAAGGCACAATGCTTTCACTTAACAATAACTCCTTTCTTCAGAAACACTTCAGAACAGATGCCACTCAGAAACAGATTGTGCAGCTTATGGCTTGAATAACGTAGCAACAATTCAGATGTTAAGAGACTCTGCCTTTGACCTTCCATCAGTCCTTTGTACACCCCATAACCACTTTTACCTGTGCAAAATACAGGTCTTGTTTTGTCTTTTCATTAGTTTTAGAACAGATCAAGTCTATTTGTGCAAAGCCACTCTCCCTTACCTGGAGCTTACGCTTTCCCCCACCCCACCAGAATTGTTTGCTCTTAAAATCAATGTGAGGAATGAGACGGGGATAGCAAAGAAGAAGAATTTGGTAGCTTGCTTGCTTCTGCATAAAGGACAGCAATTTCTGTGTGGAACAAGAACACCAACTCCTGCCCAATAGGCATTGCTGGCATAAAAATAAAAATAGCGATAGCTATTCCTGGAGCACAACAAACAAATACTGTGAGCAAAGGCCAATTATCGCAACCTTTGCTTCAACCAAATCATTACATCAATTAGCAGGACAGGCTTGGATACCCAAGTAAGGGCAGCGTGACTTGACTGTGTATTGCATTTCTTTGTCAGCGTTGTGTGCAGTAGGATTTCTTAGAAAGCCAACTAGGACTCATTTCCACATTGTTGCCTGTATACATAGACAAAAAAAGGAGCATAGAAAGCAGTCTTATAGCGACAGGCCATTGGTGCATTTAGCTCAGTATGGTTGGCAGTGGCTCTTCAGGATTTTAGGTGGGGAATCTCCTTGTTGTACTTGAAGAGGCTGGGGATTGAATCTGGGACGTACTGCATGCAAAACAAATGCTCTACCACTGAGCTACAGTCCTCAGTATTTAGTGTTTGAATTTATTGTTCATATAGTACCGTCAATATACATGACAGGTTATGTTAGACAACATCCCTCCCCCCCCTAAAAAAACAACAACACAGGGCCCTGCCACTGAGGAACTTAAATTCTGTTGTTGTTGTTGTTGTTGTTGTTGTTGTTGTTGTTGTTGTTGTTGTTGTTGTTGTTATGCACCCTTCACTAGCAGGTCCCGGGGGAGGGGAAGGAAGGGAATAAAGTCATCCCCCTCCTTCCTTTCTTCCAAGGCTTTTAACTCATTTTGATGTCTCCAAGTTAGTGAATCCACAGAATCTGAAATCTCTTACTAAACAGCCATCTGTCTCAGCCTGACCCTTTTGTTAAAAAGATCCCTGGTACTAGCCACTGCAAGCTGCACGAAACCTATATGATGACCAGACCTCCTTTCCCCCAAGTCAGAAAGGCTCCCGGTACCCAAACCTCACCAAAGTCCCGGCAACACAAAAGTGATGCAATAAACCTCTCTAACAGTAGCTGATTTGTATGCAACAGTGGCAGCAAGGGTAACTCTTCGGCAAACCTGAATCTCATATATAATGCATAGCAGTTAATAAATCATAGACAAATCAGGTGGCTTAGGGCCAACAATACCCAAGTAGTAATGGAAAGAGGGGAAAGATTTATAGAGAGGCAAACTCTGTCTGGATTTTGCTTTAAAGAGGCATGCAACACTGGACTGGAAGACCTTACTGTGGTTTCATTCTGGACATCTGTGTCCTGCTGACTCATCCCATCCCTTTCCTCTTTTATACCCCCTCACTTACCTCCACAATGTGCGGCCTCTTTTCCATCAAAAATCATCTCCAGTGACCTTCCTGTGCTCTTGTCTTGCATCTCTTTCCCAGCAAATGCAAAAGAAAAGCCAGGGTTGGGAGATTTTCTCCAGGAATGTCTCACAGCCACATCTTTAACTAGGAAGCCAAATCTCTAGATTGTTGCACAGGATGTACACAATAAGGAATCAGCAGCTTATCTCAATGTGTGTGTGTGTGTGTGTGTGTGTGTGTGTGTGAGAGAGAGAGAGAGAGAGAGAGAGAGAGAGAGAGAGAGAGAGTTTGTTTCTCTCCATGTCCAAATTAGTTTAAGCATCCTTCCTTTCACTGACTCAAAAACTTGGTTGAGCAGCTGAGAAATTATTTTACCTCTATGCTCACAGAGGAACAGATTTCAGTTTTATTTTGTGCACTAAGACCCAAATCCTCCTTGTGGTTCTCATAAAGAGAAGTGCCTAAAAAGGACATTAGGATTTATTTATTTTTTTAATGTGGATCTAAAAGGAGAACATTGAATTGAAACTATGCACACTTGGGAGAGTGTTTCTGACATAAATGTGACTCAGAAAATGTGTCAGGTTATAATTAAGAGGAACTAATACTTTTCTATAAGCATGTCCTCTGAATGTTTTCAGTGCTGAATAATGTTTGTTTAGGCTAAACAAATTAGTTTTGATATATACACAAATTGAGCTACAAAACTGAAATAATTTATTGTCGCACCACTTGCAGTAAGTTGGCAATATCAATTTCATTCAAATTATGCAATAAAATACTATTCATTGTTTCACATCAACTTTGTGATCAGAGCTTTCAGAAATGACCATAGTTTTGCCCAACACTGTAATAGCCCTGCAAAAACTCCAGATTTTTTTTTTAAATAAAAAAGCCTGCAGGATTGTGGTAAGGATTATTGCATATAACAATGTATATGAAGAGTCAGGAAAACACCAAAAGACTTTATAAAATTTAAGGGTGTAATCCAATATATGCTTACAAGGGAGTAAATGTTAGTGAGACATATCACGAAGCAAATATACATTAGATTTAGCTGCAAATATGATTGCAATTGTTGTTTTTGCCATTAATAATAATAGCAATAATCCAATAATCCAAAAAGCCAGCCCTTCTTCTTTTTATTTCCTATAAATACAAAGAGTGATATCTAATGTTAGTTATACTCAGAGTATATCCATTGAGATCAATGAACTTAGGTTCACTGATTTTAATGGCTCTACGGTGAATAGGACTTAGTTGGATATCGCTCAAATGCATTAGTGTGAGGACAATGCATACATACATACATACATACATACATACATACATACCCAATCCAGCCAAAATAAGCCCCCTTTGGTCACTCATATTTCAACAAATGCTTAAGTTTTCTGCTGAAATCAGTGGCACTATTGGTGGAAATGATTAATTTTACCTGGACCATTCTTAAGACTTTTAAAAATACATGATTGCTACAAATGAAATATGACAGCAATCTAAATGACGGCGACAACAACGAAGGTATCACTACTGCTAATTGTTAAGATTGTTCCAAACACTTCCATGTGCTTTCTATTGCGCTTTAAAAGGAAATGTGCCATGGTTCTAAATGCTTATATGCTGATACCGGCGGTTGAAATAAAATTTGCTTCCAAGTAGGAATGCTTAGGAATGGGATGGCTGTGGGGTGTTGAAGGGGAACGAGGCTGTATTCCTGATGCACAACCCAATTAAGCCAAAGTACTTAGACTTAAGGCTGTTTGGCTCAGCTTAATCCGAGCACTTTGTTTTAACTGGGAAGTGGATTGGGGAGTAAATATGATTAGTTTAGAAGGGGTTCCTGCAGATTAAAAACAAGCCATTTATGTAATAGAAGAAGTCTAAGGAGCAAATATTTTGAGGCGACATTCCTTTGTCTTTTTCAAGCCTGTTTTGCTTTGTGTTGTCTCTGTGAGTAATGAAGATCTGCCGCATACACAAAAGTTTACTTTCAAAGTGTGCGCATGCAAGAAACGAGAACCAGATATATCACAGATATCTTCATAATGCCCCAGATCTTTAGGTGAATTAATCACCTTAGTTTTCATTTTATCCCCCCACTTCAAATGTATGGTGTTATTGCTTCTTTTACAAGTTTTTTATTTTATTTTAAAGAATCTATAATCCTGGGGAAACGATCACACACAGCCTGAGCAGATTCTTTACAAAATGGTTCTTTCCCTGTTCATATGCGCTCTGAGTGCATACGATTATTCAGTGTACAAGCACCTAGTTTATGAATGCCTATCTATAGGGATTGTAAGCGTAACGCTGGAAAGCACAATCGAACAATGCAGCATGACATGCATTTAAAATAAAAATGCGCATGTGTGTGCACAGACAAGCACACCAGTTCCAAAACTGCCATGCCACATTGTTCTCTCAGTTTATTGAGCTCATGTAAAACAAAGTAACCAGAGTATATTCTCTTAACCTCATACTATCCTGTTCCTTGAGTACATTTTGCTGGGAAGCAAAACTGTGTTGGTATCAGGATCACAGATGGGAACTTGAACACTAGATGGCAGCTCTTGCTTGTTGAATGGCTTGTGCCTTCTCTCTATTGTTACCTTCACCTACTTCCATCTACTGTTTGCAGGAGCAGAGGAAAGCACCAGCCAGGTAGAAATAGGAGCTGCCCTGATCTTATATCTACCATCCTACAAAAAGAGGATGTCGAAATAATTGTTTTGAATTGGCTTCATTCCTTCTTCTTCTTCTTCTTCTTCTTCTTCTTCTTCTTTGTTATAAACTGTTTTTCCTTACTGTCACTTGAAATATGCCTAAGTGGTAAACACGTTGTGCAAATCAATATTATATTTATACTTAGCTTGTCTAGATAATTTCACTTATCTTAAAACCAAGAACCTCATTATATAGCATAAAATACTGAAAAGGGTTTTTTTTTGCTTTTGTTTTTAAAATTAATGAATTTAAATATTGCATCTCTGAGCAATATAATCCTGCACAGGATTGTATCACAGACACAAATTAAAGTTAGTCTTTAATTGTATCACATACAGAAATTAAAGTTATTCTTTTTAAAGATCTTAAGTAATGAGAAGCAGCTTTTAGGTGCCTGGTGTGGTGATTTTGCTATCAGCATGTTACACGATAAATAATATAAGGAAACAAAAAAAGCGTTGCATTCAGTGGTGTCTTTGCCTTAGCAGAAACCACTTCTGATTTTCGCTGAACCCACCCACCATTCACCCACTTAAGCCTCACTCCCCAGCCCTGAGGGTCAAGGATTACTCTGGAACAGAATGCAATGTGGTGCAGAGGGCTAGACTATGCAGGAGCTTTCAGTAGAAACTGGGTGTCCAGACTTCCACCCATGGAAGTGCTTTCTGTTAAGGCAAATTCACCGCCAGATACAAGCCTATGAGACTGACCATCCTGCTGTCTAAGCACCAATGCCTGCAGGAGCCCTAGCAGAGCTTAAACAAATGAAGTGCATCGAGGCTCTCCTCTCCCGACTCGTAAACTGGGTTTTTAGTGCTTTAGAATATTTTATTGGCCAACTGAGTTTGTTTCATTGTTTGTGCTGAGATTAACGTAGAAGTAAAATGGGGTTTTAACATTTTATTGTGTTTTCATTAAGATAACTATATAACGCAGTGCTGATGAAATGGTAGTTTATGAATTATGAAATGATATTTAAGCAGTGCTTTAAATCTCATTTATTTGGCATTTGGTTGGAATAGGTCCAGAGGAATTACACTTGTGAACAAGCAAATCAAGTTCTTTAGTGAGCAAAAGGGAAGTTTGCTTAAGCCCACAGTTTGACGGATTCATGTATGGAGCAGCTAGCTTATTTCTCGCCACTCAGGAGCTCCCCCTCCCCACCAGTAATTTTCACAAGAAATAGCATTATTGTGAAAAAAGCCACCTGTCCTAATATTATCAATATTCTCAGTAGTAAGTTAATAATTAAAGAGGGGCAGTGTGGTTTGGTGACTGGAATAGAGCTGGGAAGACCCAGGTTCAAAACTCAGACAAAAGCCTTACTGGGTGACTCTCTCAGCCTAGCCTACCTCACAGAGCTGTTGTACGAATAAAATGGTGGGGAGCGAGGGAGGAGTATGTATGCTGCCTTAAACTAATTGGGGAAAAGCAATAATAACAGTAATTATAATGGTAACAAATTACATAGTCACGTCAGAAAACACATACACACATAGAAACAGACAGAAAACACGGTACAGAAATTGAAATGACACAGGACCTGCTCACAGATTGACAATAAAAAAGAAAGAAAAGGCAGAAGAAGAAGAAGAAGAAGAAGAAGAAGAAGAAGAGTTTGGATTTGATATCCCGCTTTATCACTACCCGAAGGAGTCTCAAAGTGGCTAACATTCTCCTTCCCCACAACAAACACTCTGTGAGGTGAGTGGGGCTGAGAGACTTCAGAGAAGTGTGACTAGCCCAAGGTCACCCAGCAGCTGCATGTAGAGGAGCGGAGACGCGAACCCGGTTCACCAGATTACGAGTCTACCGCTCTTAACCACTACATCACACTGGTTGGATAGTAATACTGGAAGAGAAAGGCAGGACTGGCTCTAACATGAGGCACAGTAAGGCAACTGCATCAGACAGCAAATATTGAGGGGCAAAAAGTGGAGAGAGTTCTGAGTATGTGCCATGCAGTCTGTCCTGCACCCATTAAATTTGACCATTGACATTGGGGTTCAATGGAGAATGTTGAGATAACAGTCAATGCTCTGTGGGGCTTTTGTACATGGAATGTGACTGGGAAGATGCAAATTCTTGCCTTTTCTTTCAGGCAGCAAAACCTCTTGGGCCAGCCCTGCAGAAAATCATAGGACAAGAGTTGGAAGGGACCAAAAGGATTCTGTAGTTCAACTGCCTGCACAGCAGGAATATGCAGCTGGCTCATTAGGGAATCGAACCCACAACCTTGGCCTTAGCAGTACCATGTTCTAACCCAGGCATAGGCAAATTCCGGCCCTCCAGATGTTTGGGACTACAATTCCCATCATCCCTGACCACTGGTCCTGTTAGCTAGGGATGGTGGGAATTGTAGTCCCAAACATCTGGAGGGCTGAGTTTGCCTATGCCTGCTCTAACCAACTGAGCTAATGTCAGAAGTGAGTTGTTAACCCACTATCTAGTTCAGAGGAAAATATAACAGAGCAAAAGATACAGCAGGAGGCTTAGTTTGGCCAGAATTGAGTATGCAGTTCCAGAGTTAATGCTAAATGCATTAATTCTTGTAAATGAGCCAACATAGATGCTAGAGGGTCATGAAAATTTGTGTCCCGGGCTTTTTAGACTCTTCTATCCATGCACTATCTGAAACCAAACTCCTGAAGACACACTTAGTAACAGTTGGGAGGTGCAAATGCTTTTCCCTGCACAATTATGGATTCCCCCCCCCCAATGGTTCATCTTAATTTCATAGAATCATAGAATTGTAGAGTTGGAAGGGACCACCAGGGTCATCTAGTCCAACCCCCTGCAATGCAGGAATCTTTTCTTCAAACCCACAACCCTAAGATTACAAGTTTCATGCTCTGCCGACTACTTTCTTGTGAAAAGATGGGAAATTGGGAAATGGAAGCATCCAATGCTTTGAATTAAGGCTGCTTTCAAAAAGCAGAATGTTATTCATACCATACACTTGAGCAGTGAAAATAAATGTTCCTCGCGTTGATATTTAAAAAATTAGCCAAGGAAATGTTATTCCAGATTTTGTAGTTCCTTGGTTGCATTTCATAAGGAACAGGTCTGTTGGCAGGCTCCAAGAATGTACTGTCTGTGCTGTGTGGTTTGCCTCTGTAGCTATATGACTTAGTATTCCACTGCCAATCACTTTTAAGCAGAAGAAAGATAATGTTCTGGCTCTTATTCCAGTGAGAGCAGATAAAAGAGGAGAAGTTTTATGTTAATACAATGTGAGTAAATGGGCATAATGGCTACAGTAGTGCTCCTCCTCAGTGCAAGCGCGACTTTAAACCATTAAATGGACCTTACTTATGTGGGAAAGATTTGTGTGATACAGCTAAAGGTAAAGAGTAAAGGGGCCCCTGACCGTTAAGTCCAGTCGCGGACGACTCTGGGGTTGCGGCGCTCATCTAGCTTTATTGGCCGAGGGAGCCAGCGTTTGTACGCAGACAGTTTTCCCGGGTCATGTGACCAGCATGACTAAGCCACTTCTGGTGCAACGGAGCACCAAAACCAGAGCAGCGCATGGAAACGCTGTTTACCTTCCTGCCGGAGCAGTACCTATTTATCTACTTGCACTTTGACGTGCTTTCGAACTGCTAGGTTGGCAGGAGCAGGGACCAAGCAATGGGAGCTCACCCTGTCATGGGGATTCAAACCGCCGACCTTCTGATCGGCAAGCCCTAGGCTCTGTGGTTTAGACCACAGCGACACAAATCTGTCAATTTCGGTTTCTCTCAGTTTCTCATTTTTCCAATCTTAAATTCAGTTCTCCACATTTCTTTTTTTTTTTTAACTCAATTTTATTAAAGGTTTTCAACATATAATACAATAAAAACCCCAAAAGCTAATATTTAAAGAGAACAAGATAATTCTCCACATTCCCACATCAATTTGATATATATATTTTTAAAGGCATCGTGAAAATGATGGTTGGACAGTGTTCTCGAAGCTACTAACATGAGTTTGGCCAAACTGCGAGAGGCAGTGAAGGATAGGTGTGTCTGGAGTGCTCTGGTCCATGGGGTCACGAAGAGTCGGACACGACTGAACAACTGAACAACAACAAAATCGTGAAAATTCATCAGAATTTTAGGGCGAATTTCTCCTGTATGCAATTTTGTCCAACATACACATTTTTGCAGAGCACATTTCTCCAACTTTAATGCATTTTTGTAAAAAAAAATTCACTATTGTATGCATTTCTATGTACAGTTCACATTAGTAAAGGCAGTTTTGTTGCATGTTATTTGGCTGAAGAACCACATTTCAAAATTCAGAGAAGTGTGCATTTCAAAGGATAGTTGGTTGTGTTTTTGTTCATGCAGTATTTCAGAAAATGTGAATTGTATAGGTTCACATTTAAATAAAATGGAACACAACCTCTTTCTTTACAAATCTAATTTTGTTTATTTTAATTAGGCACCTAGAACTCAACCAAAGCTTTACATGATAACATCCTAAGTCATGGGTCAGCAAACTTTTTCATCAGGGGGCCAGTCCACTGTCCCTCAGAACTTGTGGGGGGCCGGACTATATTTTGAAGGGGGGGAAATGAACAAATTCCTATGCCCCACAAATAACCCAGAGATGCATTTTAAATAAAAGGACACATTCTACTCATGTAAAAACACGCTGATTCCCGGAACGTCCACGGGCCAGATTGAGAAGGCGATTGGGCTGCATCCGACCCCCAGGCCTTAGTTTGCCTATCCATGTCCTAATATAATATCCAGCTGTTGGCATCCATCACTCTTGGGAGAAAATGGAAGACTGCACCTTAAGTTAAACCTTTGGAGAGTTACAGCGCCTGTTGTGGCTGTAGACACCAATATGAGAGAGACATGTTTTGTTGCAGCTGGGGCAGGTGAAGGTGCTCAGTTTTGCTGCTACAGGTACACCATAGTGTTTTTCTCTCTGCGCTCCTCTCAGCGATCTTTCCTCCTTCGGTCACTGCTTTGGATACATGACCTGTCTGTCTCTGGGTACTGCGATCATCTTCAAGGGATAGCCATACAGTGGCATTAATGTTCCCAACCTTCGTGTCACCTTTGCAGACATCTTTGTACTGCAGAGCTAGTCTGCCAAGAGGTCTGCTGCTTGAAGCCAGCTCCCCGTACGGCACATCTTTGGGGAATCACACCATCTTCCATTCTGTGTACATGGCCAAGCCAGTGAAGATGTCACTGAGACAGAAGTGCAAGCATGCTGGCAATGTGGGCGTGGAAGAGCACAACTTTGTTTGAGACTCATGTGATGCCCAAAATCTTCCTGACACAGTGCATATGAAAGACAGGTGGATGTTGCCCACAGCTCACTTCCATAGAGCGGTGCGCTCGACACACAAGCCTAGTAATTGTCACAAGATATATGGATTTGAAAGACATAGTTAACACACATGGAACATCTTCTGTAAGGAGGTATAGACTGTAAGACTGTTAACTACTGCAATTGGCGCCTTGCTTTTTCCTGCAAGACCAATTGCAGTCGTTAACAGTCGTCAACAGGTTGTTTACCTCACCTATCAGCTAATCACCCATTCCAACCTCTCCACCCTCTCACTATATATACAGGTCTGGTGCCTTCTGTTTCAGTGTATCTGAAGAAGTGTGCATGCACACGAAAGCTCATACCAAGAACAAACTTAGTTGGTCTCTAAGGTGCTACTGGAAGGAATTTTTTTATAATTGAAATCAGTGCAGGCTGAAAGTTGCTTAACTTTCAGGAGACATAATTATATTATGGCTGAGTGCATATGATAGCAGAAGTGGGCATACAGACAAAAATACAAAAACAATCAAGGAAGGGTGGTCCTGAAAAAGGGGTGTGGCCTGGGGAAAGTCTGGAGGGCCTGATGGGAAGGCTTAGGAGGCTACATTTGGCCTGAGGTTCTCCCTTTCTCCTTTATTTATTTTATTATTTATTTCATAAAATTCATATACCTATTGACTGTAGAAAAATATCCTCAAAGTGGCCTTATGTGTACACCAAGAAACAGCATTCCTTCAACGGAACATTTATTGTAGGAATAATCACATGTAGTGCAGAACGTAGCATCACAGTCCTCTGAAGATGCACCCTAGAGCAATCTTACTAAAGTCAGTGGGGCTAACCTGGAGTAAATGATCTGATGATTGCACCCTACAGGGGGGGGGGGTGGAAAAGGGAAAAAACCCAGTCTTGACTGCTTCCAAGCACCAATTTTGTTTAATCTGGTGCTTAACACATTATGTGCTAATGATACATTGGTCAAAGCCAAGTATGAATAAAAGCTTAGTCAGGATAAAATGAAGAAACTTCTCAGAGAGTAATGACTTTTTCCCCTGTATGCATTTTGCTACGATTCATAAAAAGGAAGACAAAGAAAGACTGTGTGAAATCCAGTATCGTACTTCTAAATGCTTTTAAGCTGTGCTCTGTGTCTGTCTGGCCCTCGAACGTGTAAATTATTTTAGACAGCAGGACCTAAGTCATGGTATCTGCCTTCCAATAGTTTCTCTGAATCCCCAGAGTGGTTGGGAAAACCCAACCAGATGGGTGTGGTATAAATAAATAAATAAATAAATAAATAAATATTATGATGATGATTTGCTCCACCAGATAACAGAGCTCTACTCATAAGAAATCTTCTTCCAGTGCCACAGCCTCAGAGCATGCTCACGGAAATCAGCATTATACAGATGTCCTTTCAAGAGATAAAATCTGCAGCTTAATTGATTAATGCATTAAATAAAAATGCATCTGCATATTTTTAGAAAGCTCAATATAGGTGCATCTTTGAGAGAATATTGAACTAAAGAAGAGTGCAAAACCTGGCAATTTAATACTCCATAAAAGCTGCTATTCAGGTGGTTTTCAGCATTTTTCTTTCTCATTCCCTATCACAATGAGACAACAGAACCACCGCAACTTTTTAACAAATAAGCAAGTCTTCTCTTTGGTCTCAGCTGCTATGATTCACATTTGCTCTCACTGATTAACCCATTTGATTGACCAACCAATGCATTGATTAAGGCTTACTGCTCCAATATGGATTACAGATAAAAATTGCTTTCCCCAATGAATCCCAACTGCTTCCGGGTGGAAATTCACCTGGAGAGTGTAATGCAGGGGTGGGAAACCTTTTTCAGCCTGAGGACCACATGTTCATTAAACTCTTAATCTCAGGGTTGTGGGTTAGAGCCCCGTGTTGGCCGAAAGATTCCTATACTGGACTCGATGACCCTCGTGGTCCCTTCCAATTCTTCTGTGATTCTATGTTGGCAACTTATGGGGGCCACATGCCAGGGCGGATGGGGGCGCACGAAGGCAAAGTTGGTAGATCAATAAATGTGACACTTTTGTTCAAGCCTCACAATATGTATAAGTTTTTATCTTCGTTCATTCATTCATTTTATTTTTACGTCACTTTTCCACAAAGAAAGGATGATCAATGTGGTTTCCCTCACATGCATAGCTTCAGTAACGTGTAACCCCGAGATTTTACTTTGGAGGTCTTTGGGGAGCAGAAAAGCCTGATGCTCTCTGGGTGACTTTGACTCTTTATCCCTCCCTCTATCCTGTCACATGGATATTGTTGTGAAGATAAAATGTTTGGTGCTGGGGAAGCCTCTGAGCTCCTTGGAGGAAGGGCAGATACAAAGGCAACACGAATAACAATCAATATTGTCCTGAAGCCTTTGTGTTCAATGTCCAAGTGACTTTCTGGTTTCAAATTGCGACAAAAACATCAGCCCAGCAGCTCATCATATACTTGTGTTCGCAAGTCAGGAACTCAGCTTGTAAACCGAGTCGCCAACTGTAACCATTGGTGCAATCTTATATTTGTTTTACTTAAGCCACAGTTTATTGGTTCAAATGCTAGAATTTCACACAGGCCTGCCAAGTCTACGATCTCTAAATGATGGTGTCCTTTAAACAGTGAGATGCCTGTGTGTTCAAAACATACAACGCTACTCACTCAAGGACTGGAATCAATGAAACTGGAGATGCGCTGCATAGCCATTCATTCAAATAAGCAACGTTTCTAAGATTACAGCTATTAGAATGGGGCACAAGCCAGCCACAATTAAGCACTGCTAAGTCTTGAATCAATGGGACAGAATTATGCATGTACTTAATTCTTCCATTAAAACCAATAGGTGCAATCCGGCCAAACATGAGCATCTTTAAACCCCATTGATTTGTATTGCAGCATAAAGCATGCACTTAAATCACTTCCATTTCAGTCAATGGGAATTAAAAGTAGGGCTGAGCTGCAACCAATTACCCTCTTCTGTGTCAATTTTCCTTTGCGCTGAAAAGTGCCTCCTATTTTGAAGAGTTTGGGGCACTTGCTAAAATGTGTCATGTCAGTACTGTTCTTCTTGGTGCCATCTCCTTTGGCTTTGCCCTCATTGCCCGTGGCTCATTCACCCACACTGCCATTTAATTTTATTGACCTCTGTGGCCAACATGCTTTTTTGGCAAGGATACCATGATGTGATGGCTCCTAAACAGCATTAATCTAACCGGTTGCAGTGATCAGTGTAAACAGGACTATGCACATACAAGGCTGAGGGCAGTGAGGAGGGCAGAGAAGTAAGTAAGAAACAGCAGCAGTCAAAGAAACAAGCAGAACTGAAACAGGGAAAATGCAATATAGCAGAAAAGTGAGATGCGTTGAATGTGCTACCTTCAAAGCAAGTATCAAAACCAGAGAACATTCTGTTCAGTCCTTTTTAATGGGAGCTTAATTTTGGCTGGATTATGCCCCTAGTAATTTTAAAGTGATTTAATTTGCTAGGATTGTGCCTATGGGCATGCTGTCTTCATTTAAACTTATGGCAATGTTCACTGCAAGTAGCAGAGAGAGAGAAAGAAGTCTTATAAATATTGAGAACAGTTACAAAGATAATTCAACTGAATTTCCTTTCATCTTGATTGTTTTATCAGCTTTATTGTTTTCTGTGCCACTAGTTTGCCTTTCATTGTCCTCAACATATCTGCATCAATTCATAATATCTAAACATGGGTTTACCTGTCAAGGAGGGCTGAGCCCACACAGATCGCAACCTGTGGGTTCAAACATGAATGACTAAATGGATAATAGGCTGAGCCTGTTTGCCGCAGAACAGATGCCTGCACACGATGATGGCATCATCAGCCTACTCCGAGCAGGGATGGGGCCATTACTGGTAATTACAGTTAATCATCCACAATAGTCTTTACCAAGATACAGATCAACTCTGAGCACTAGCCTAACAGGACCTAATGAGTGTAATGGAGGATGAAGAAAGCCTGATTAAACCTGTGAAACACTGAATGACCTGAACAGATGATGCATTGTAATTCCTCCTTCCCTCACCCTCTCCACAACCCATGCTCAGTTAAATCAGTGTTGGTTATCTGGAAAATTAGTCACACAGCAAAGAGTGCATTTTGTGTTGAATGCAAAGGGATTCAAATTCCCTGCACTACCACAAGAAACGTCTTTATTTTGAATACAGAAGCAGATACGCAGTTACAAAGCTGTGCTAGTGACAGGAGCAAAATCAGTAACACAGAAGGAGTCACCCGAGTACAGATTGTTGAAACGATCTTTAAGGTGCTCATGGCATGAAAGGGACTGATCACAGAGAAGGAGCTCCATCTCAGGGCTGCCAAAACCTCACTTACTGGGGTTGCACAGCAGCATCCCCCCCCCAGCAAGATTTCTTTAAGATCTCACAAGAGATTTGTAAGATCTTGCCAGAAGCAGATGAGCCACCCCCTAAGGTGGCTGCCTCAGTTCATCCCATAGGTGGTCTGGCACTGCCCCATCCCGTGTCGCAAGCCTTCTCGGGGTCCTTTCCCCCAATGTCTATGTGTAACTTTCCTTCCCAACCTCAATTCATGGACATTAAGAGTAGAGTCAGGGAACGCACTCAGCAATGAAGTTTTTTCTTTTTTCTTTAAAGAGCCAATTGGGCAGTTGTCAGACACCCGGCTTTGGGAAGGAAGTAGGAGGTTTCCAGCATCCTGTCAGGGGCATGGCACCTCCTTCCCAAAGCCAGGAAGCTTCTGCCTAGTTTAGGGAGGGAGGTGTGATGCTCAGACGTGCAACATCAGGACGCCACAACGTTGCGTCCCCATCACAAGTTGTCTCCTCTGGCCTTCATTGTTCCCCTACAAAAAAATTCACAGCCAGCCACTGCTTTCAATAGTAACTAGCACATTGATTGTGGCTTAATATATATAGTGGTACCTCGGGTTAAGAACTTAATTTGTTCTGGAGGCCCGTTCTTAACCTGAAACTGTTCTTAACCTGAGGTACCACTTTAGCTAAGGGGCCTCCAGCTGCTGCTGCGCGATTTCTGTTCTCATCCTGAAGCAAAGTTCTTAACCTGAGGTAATATTTCTGAGTTAGTGGAGTTTGTAACCTGAAGCGTCTGTAACCCAAGGTACCACTATAGGCAATTTGTTCCCAGGGGTGGCTAATGGCAGCCCCTCCTATGACCCTCACCTGATGCTTTACAATACCTGTGCAAAAAGCCCCTGCTGTGGTTTATGCTACCCTTTGGGATGCCTTTCATCAACTTTGCCAGCTCCTGAGGATCAGTTTGTAAGTAAATTAATTCGTGATTTGCAGCTTAGTGGTGTGAGATTTACTCCCACTTTAGCTTTGTAGTTTGTGCTCTTCTCTTTGAATAACAAGGCTCTCTTTTATGTTTACTGAATATGCATATTTTCTACTTTAGTGCCTGCTTTTCATCTCGTTCTCCCCTGGAATTATGAATTCCCTCGATAAGCAAGCCATTCCTACTTCCACTTAATGGAAATGTGATTAAATGAACTGCATATTCGATCAAATACAAACACGTTCGACACTTGTAAAGCTAATAGCATGTGCTAGAATGTTACTTGGAAAATATTTCTTTATGAACAGGGCCCGGGGGGACCCATAACCTGCGCCAAAAGAGCACATTAAGTCAAAAGGGGAAACGAGTACACTACAGAGGAAAAAGCCACTGACTCAACAAAATTATCATCATCGCCATCAACAACAGCAGCAAGAGCAACAATTTTCTCAGCAAAGAAGGAGAATAGTGTTAGTGTAAACCAGTGTGTTGGTTCCTCCAAAATAAATGTCACTGGGACTGGTAGAGTTCATGGATAAGCTTGTCTGGTGCATACCTGAATGGTTTCTTGGCATGAGGCAAATATTATTTTATTCTCCTAGGGCTTTTAACATCTCTTAATATCATTCGATCATAATGTTATTATTTTATTTCAACCTCTGTAGAATAATCATAACTTGGTCAGTTTTTTACTTTTGTAGTTGGATTGTTTGATTGGCTCCTCCATACTACCCGTTTCTTCAGCATTTGTCCCGATTCACTTGCGCAAAGATTTCGTGGAAAGGATTATATTTGGTTTTCACTGAGCATTTGTTATAATTTGTTTATAAGCAGGGGACGCTTATAAACAGGGGGCACTTATAAGCAGGGTTAAACCACAGAGCCTAGGGCTTGCCGATCAGTAGGTCGACAGTTCGAATCCCTGCGATGGGGTGAGCTCCCGTTGTTCGGTCCCTGCTCCTGCCAACCAAGCACGTCAAAAGTGCAAGTAGATAAATAGGTACTGCTCCGGTGGGAAGGTAAATGGCGTTTCCATGCACTGCTCTGGTTCGCCAGAAGTGGCTTAGTCATGCTGGCCACATGACCCGGAAGCTGTACGCCGGCTCCCTCGGCCAGTAAAGTGAGATGAGCGCTGCAACCCCAGAGTCGTCCTCGACTGGACCTAATGGTCAGGGGTCCCTTTACCTTTATCCTTTTTACCAACTTGAATAAAATAACGGTGGGGGGGGCAGGTAAGTCCTCCTCCACATAATCGATCACAAGATGCAGGAACTCCCCATTTGAATGGCAATGTTCATCAACTTTGGGTGAAGCCTCCCCCCTCAATTCTTTTATTGGAGGAGCAGTGGTGGTGGAAGGGACCTCTGCCTCTAGGAGTTGTCTCCTATGTTTACCAGGAAGTTATAAGACAAGGAGTATTCATCCTGATTTACTTGCAGGCTGTTTAAATGGCATCCCATTAGTCACTAATTCATCCCACACTTTTCAATGCATATCCACATCTCTTTCAAAACCTCAACATGTTTTTTTTTAAAGTTGATTTGTTGCACTAGTGCAACATGGCCCTTTAATGCTTTGAAATGCTTGAACCTAAAGTTCCAGTTTGTGTCTGAATCTCGCAAAATACTGACAGTCTGGAGGCACCCTGTGTTGGATTTTAATCTATTTCTGGGTCGGTTTTATTGATTTGTGGTTTTATTGATTTGTTGCATTGTTTGTTTTAATTTTGTCTTATTTTACTGTGCGTGTCACTTGTGTCTATCATTTCTGATGGGAATGCATAAATTGAAATAAATAAGTAAATAAACCAACAGGTTGTATCCCCAAGTCAGCTTGTATTGGATCACAGCCTAGATGCAATCTGAAACACACTTACTATTAAGACCCATTAACCAGCTCTTTGTATGAAACCTCATATCAAAGCATTCCTAAAAATGTTATTATAAACACCTGATTCTGACCACTTTGCTTGCATCTGTCATGGTTTTTCTTCTTTCTTCTTCTTCTTCTTCTTCTTCTTCTTCTTCATAATAATAATAATAATAATAATCTTGAAATTGGAAGCACAACCAGGTTGGGCTTCTGGCACTCTTGGTCTGATTTCTAATTCTGTGGCAATTTTTTGATAACCATAAAGGCTATAAGACTTTAAAAGAAAATGAAACAAGAATAAACAATGCTTCAGTTTTGAACTCCTACTTCTTCAGTCTATATCCGGAGAAGCAAATCCTTTTGCTTTGATAACCAGTAAGCTAACAGTGTCTGTCATATACTGAAAGGTGAACTTTAAAAATCATCAGAGATTCATACTGGGAAAACTGATCTGAATCTTATCCCTGCTTCTTACATTTGAAGAACTAGGATGAAAATCTCACTAGAGCTGATTTTCTCAACAACTATTGGGTGCACCACACATCTGGGGAGATGCCTGGTGGGGAGGGGGAACCCAGCTTCTTTCACAGCTTCATTCTTCTGCTTTCTTCCTGAATGTGAAAGTGCAGAGGCTTACCAAATTGAAAATCTCTCTGGAAGAAAAACAGTCAGAGTAACCCCTGAAACCTCAAAAACGTCTTTGCTCAGGTTTGGGTTGAACTCTAGAAGACAATTTTATTTATATCGATTTGTTCATCATCAGCTCAAGGCAGACAGAAAGTTTTACTTTTGGGGAATGGAGGGCAAATAATGGAAGTCTATGAAAAAAGCTTCCATCAAGATGAACTGAAACATAGACACACACAAAGGATGGATCTACACACAGGGGAAAAATGCTACAATTAAGTCAGAAATTAAATCATTATAACAAAAGAAAAAAACTGCAATGGAAAATCACACAGAATTTTTTTTTTTTACTCTCCAGTGCCATCTGATGTTGCATGTTTATAATGCGTTCAAAAAGCTGTTTTTTGACTAATGTAGCTGAATCCTAAGTCTACATGTTGGGTGCTGGTGAATAATGTGAAAAGATCATTTTAAAATTTAGGAAAGTGTAACATTTCAAACGGAGGTACTTCAGTTATTATGAATTGACTTTATGGACAATTTCAGTGCAATGTCTGTGTTTTGGGAATTCTGATTTCCAACCTGGGAAGGAAGGCGCAAAGAGTAAGCCAGCCTTTCCTGACCCACTGCCCTCCAGATGCTGTTACGACTCCCATCACATATGAACAAACATAGGAGCTGCCTTAACCTGAGTCAGGCCTTTGGTCCATCTAACTCAGTATTGTCTCTACACAGTATGGCAGTCGCTCTCCAGGGTTTCAGGCAAGGTTCTCTCCTGGCCCGACCTGACATGTCAGGGATGGAACCTGGGAGCTCCAGCAAGCAAAGCAGGTGCCTATCAATTGAGCTATGGCCTTTCCAAAAGTTATAGTTCAAAACATCTGGAGGGCACCAGGTTGGGGGAATCTGGCCATAGGGATCTCCCAGTCTAGGCTGCTTACTTCTGAAACCTGACCAGAAAGTGTGACTTTCCCAGCTGAGGATTCTTGAAGGTGTGTGCTGCATGATGATGTTGACATTAAGTGGAGCACAGCGCATTCACTTTACTCTTAATGACAGTGTTATTTTGCAGCTAGTTTCCCTTTTGTCAGCAGAGAAGATCTTTGAGCTGCTGTAAAGGTGTCTGAAGCCTGTTCCATGACTTTCTCACAATTGAGTAAAAGGAAAACTGAGGTATTTTGTTTATGGTTAAACAGCTGCAGTGACTCCCAAAAAGGAAACTTTATAGAGACACTTTCATTTTAACAAAGCTCAGAAAACAAAGAGATGACTGGAAACTTTTATATATATATATACTTAATTATAGTCTGTTCCTACATGCCTAATATTCTATTAATTCCAAAATAATTCCCATAATCCTTAAAAAGGGGGAAGAATGGAGCTACTCTGTTGTTACCTGTATTCCCACCAGTAATTATGAAGGCTAACAATGTTGAGTCTTCCATTTGCCAATATTATTATATTTATTAATCACTTCTTGGCAGTAGCAACCTGGTTTACAGTCATGCTCAAAAGTGCAAGGATAGTAAAAAATACAGTGGTAGCTCAGGTTAAGTACGCTTCAGGTTAAGAACTCTGCTAAGAACAGAAATCGTGCTCTGGCGGCGCAGCGACAGCAGGAGGTCCCATTAGCTAAAGTGGTGCTTCAGGTTAAGTACACTTCAGGTTAAGAACGGACCTCCGGAATGAATTAAGTACTTAACCCGAGGTACCACTGTACATTGAATCACAATATACAAGCCCCAGGAGGGGGGGAAATGGCCATATTGTCACAGGCCTGCACAAATTGTAACCTATCATGTTAAAAAACAGAGCACCAGCCATGTATTCTGAGCCTGCCAGGTTCTTGTCAAGCCCTGGGTGGTATCCATTGTCCTCATTCCAAGGATTAATGTTTGTGCTAATGGAACTTTCCCTCCTCTCATCTTCCTGTGTCTACCCCAGATGGTTGGGGAACCACCTGAAAATATTTAAAGGGCTCGCAGGGGTTGAGGGGAGAGATCCTGGGGGAACTTCAACATCCATGCCAAGCCTGCCTCTGCAGGTGCAGCTTGAGATTTCATGGCTTCCAGGGCTATCATGCAGCTGCCACAGTTCATTACAGGCCCAACTCACATGGCAGGACACACCCTTGATCTGGTGTTTGCTACAGAGTGAGCAGCTGCAAAGCCCTCAGTAGAGTGAGGGGAGGGTTGTAATAAGCCCATTGTCATTTACAGATCATCGTTCACTACTAGGTACACACTGGAGAAGGCCCATGGAAAGAACATCAAGGAGCACTCCAAATCATTTGCCTGCATATGTGCAATAGAAAATAAGAGATCTACATTGGAGATTGATTGCTGCAATACATCCCTAATAATAAGAACAACTGTATAATTATAATCTTAGAAGAGGGTGTGGCTGTGAGGGGCATGGCTCTGACGATCATGAAGGGATCTTGCACTTCTAAATTTGCTGCTACACTAATAAGGCAGAATATCAGTGCCACAAATCCTGAGGTGAATCTGACCAAACACAAGTAAGAGTACATTATCATGCATATCATGCGATATTGGTGGCAGCAAATAAAGACTACTTCTCCACCTTCACTGCATCCTCATCATCAGAGCTTTTCCTGCTGGTTAAATCTGGGCTTGTTAAATCTTGTCAGAAAGTGGAGGTTTGGATGCCTACTATGACAGTTTTGCTAGGCACTTTACTTTGAGGATAAGATCATTGGGGTCTGCACAGAACTGGATGCCACAGTTCATACAAGTCCAGTGGAGGCACCCATAGCACATCTCATAAAGAGCTAGATAAATAATAATGATGATAATAATAATAATAATAATAATAATAATAATAATAATAATAATTTATTATTTGTACCCCGCCCATCTGGCCGGGTCTCCCCAGCCACTCTGGGCGGCTTCCAACAAATGTCAAAATACATTAAACATCCTATATCATACCCTACAACACACTGGAGGCAAAAACTGGGGTGCCATCTTCCAGGATGCCATCTTCCCAATTTTTCTTGCAAGAAGGCTGCGGCCATTTTGGGTGCCATGATCTCGTGCATTTTCGCTCTGCAGCCCTGAAATTGCAGTGCAAAGCCACATGAGATCATGGAACCCAAAAAGGCTGCCATCCTCTGGTGAGAAAAAAAATGGGATCTCCCAGTTTTTCCAGGACATTTGCGGGGCCCATCTGTAGGTGCTTTGGAAAGACCAGTCTGCTTACAGCTGTAAGGGTTAAATCAATAAATAAATCCTGTCCCATCATCTATCATGCTTTTCAGATCTCAGTCTATATTCTGGAATAAAAAGATAAATCCTTAAAACCAAGTATCCCCCCCTTGCAATGGAAAGTCCATTGACATCAAAGGAATCTACATATGACTACTATCAGCAGCGCAAGATAGAATCATAGAATCATAGAATCATAGAGTTGGAAGAGACCACAAGGGCCATCCAGTCCAACCCCCTGCCAAGCAGGAACACCATCAAAGCATTCTTGACAGATGGTAAGAGGAATTGCTGATATCATTATCTTTAGTAGTACTGAAGTGTGCCTATAAGACAGAAATCACCAAAAGAGTTAATAACTTTCCTCTGCATATATTAGATGGTTTAAAAATGATATTTTGCATCATAATCAAATAGATGGCAAAGCAGACCTCTGGATTAATTGTGAGGTTGGGGGTGTTTCTTCATTGTAAACTGAAGCTTTGAGTTTCACAACTGGCCACACCTTTGGAAGGATAAGAGTTCTTGGTTTATTAGTCACTCCTGCAGATTTGTGGTGATGACACATATTGTGGAAAAATTTCCGCAAGACAATTTAAATTGGCTATTTGTTTTGGGCCGTAAGAGTTGACAGTTGCCTAGATTTAAACAAGTCAATAAGCTTTTGAGGTCAGAGTGACTTCGAGGTTAACAGTTTAACTCATTTAAAAATTCCACAGATGCTGCTGAACGAATGAATGCATCCAGGTTATTTAATTCTATGTTTTTGTCATCATAACCATACCTAGGTCCCCTGTTTTTGAGGCCTCCTTTTCTCCATTTTCTGTTGCAGGGGAAAGAACCATCTAGGCCAGTGATGGCTAACCTTGACACTCCAGATGTTTTGGAACTACAACTCCCATCATCCCTAGCTAACAGGACCAGTGGTCAGGGGTGATGGGAGTTGTAGTCCCAAAACATCTGGAGTGTCAAGGTTAGCCATCACTGATCTAGGCCAACTAGAACCTCTGAGGCCAACTTGGAAGAAAATATTTTATTGTATCCTGCCTTTCCTCCTGTGAAATAAGTTAGACTGAGAGGTGGTGACTGGATCAAGGTCACCTTCATGTCTGAGTGGGGATTTGGAACCTGGGTCTTCCATGTTTTAGTCCAATACTCTACCCATGAAACTACCCTGGCTAACAATGTATAGACTATAGTTTGACTGGCTGGGGAACAAGCAGCTGGGCTTTGCCATCTTTGTCTGGTATTTAGTCAGCAGTGTTGATGGGAAGCCAAATAAATATTATTGCAGTGTGTAATAGGGAGCATTAAATGAGCAAAGTTGTTGTCTCCACAATAATGGCAGCAATAATGTTGATTCTGGATCATCTACATTGCCCTTAGTTTTGTCCAGCATTTGTTTGGACATGATTTTTTCTTCATGAAGAAATGATTTTCTTCTTTATGAACACAATGTAAGAAAAGCCAATAAGCTATCCAGTTTTCACATTGTCCAACCAGATGCCAATGGGAAGCTGGAAAGCAGGACTTGAGCACAACAGCTCTTTCCCCACTTGTGATTCTCAACAACTGGCATTCAGAGGCAGACTGCCTCTCACAGTGGAGGTATAACAAGAGTCATCCTCTTTTTGAGCCATTCAGGTTGGTCGCCATCACTACATCTTATAGAAGCAAATTCCATAACTTAACTCTGTTTGTCTAGAAGCTTCCCATGTTCAGCTTCACTGCATAGTGTTCACTCTAGTTTTATGAGAGGAGGAGAAAACCTCTATCAACTTTCTCCCCACGATGCATAATTTTATACACCTCTATCAAGATTTACATATTCCTGTAAATGTGAAGCGTTCAGTTTGAATCACTCTTTAACATGTGGTGCCTTCTTTTTCTTCTTCCATATCTACAGACATTATTTGTGAAGAATCAATTATGAGGATTCTGAGCATGTGACTCTATGTTACTTGGAGCATGTTCACACAGTCCTGATTTGATGCCGCAGCAAATAATTCCGTGTACAGGCAGTTCCCAACATACACACATACTGTAGCCATTTCCAAGGTTTACAGCAGTACTTGGACCTTCAACGGATCCTACCAGCCTTCTAGAATTGCAGGGGACCAGAGGCTAAAGGACCCTCCCCATGTTTACTGCAGGGATTGAATGCACTGAAACAGTACATCTGATCCCCTTTATTAGCGCTATGGATGAGTCCCAATAAGCTATCATAAGCTGCATCATAGTAGGGGCTACATTCCAATTTTCTAGCATGCCAGACCAAGGGCTTAGCCGGATTACCACTCTGCTGATTATGCTATTCCTTCCCAACAGAGACATGTTTAACTCATTGGGGAAATGGCAGGCTTTCTATGCTCTCTCCTAGCTGTCAAGGGTAGGCTGCCAGTCACTGGTTGTGTAACTTAGGCAACAAAGTACTGACATGGAGCCACAAGCAAACAAACAAATCCCAAACCCTTCCATTGCTTATTAAGAAGAATTATTGAAACACAGCTTCTGTAAAAATGTGGTGCACATTTATAGATGCTCATAGCCCTCAGATAAGATTTTCCCACAGGGCTATAATCCTATTCCAACCTATTGATTATATGCATACCAAATAATTATGAATGAAAACACAACGAACCATGTATTTGTAATTACCATTTAAATTTTGTTGCCTGCTTTGTTGCAGTTAATTGATGGCTGTTGCTAATTGTTGTTTGATGTTGACAATTAACTACACAGAAGTTAAAATAAAGATTTCTTTTTTAAAAAAGAATTTGCATACTGAAATTTGTTGAGAAGCTTCAGTCCTATTTCTCAACATTTGCCACACTTAGAAATGAACACCCTACAAAACTTTTCACCTTCTACTTTGGAATGTGCTGTGGTGCTACCCATTTTTTATCTCAGGAACTATAGTTTCAGCAAACAGCTGAAATGACAGTCACAGCATAGGAAATCAAAAGAGACATGGGACCACCAAGGGTTTGGCTACTTACAGCACAATCCAAACCCAAGATCCACTGGGATGATGGAGTTTGGATTCAGTGGATCTTTGGCTATCCCAGCTCATCCGGGGCTACAACAGCATAAGTGCTTAACCCCTGTTAATCCAGAGATATGCTTAAGTCCCTCACCAGGCCTCATCTGGTAGAATTTAAGCCTGCAGAACTTACATTGATGTAATTCCCCCCCAAAGGGGTGTTCCAGAGATATGGTGGGGCAGGGTAAGAACTTACACCCATTCCAAACCCCATTAAGCTCAGCCACATGATGTTGCAACCCTACAGAACCAAGCCAGCAAAAGGGGTGGTATAAGTCAAATTCCTCCCAATTCCTTCCTATAGTTAGGAATTGTAGGCTTGTAGTCAAGTAATGTCTACTCAAAGTAGACCCACTGAAATTAATAGACCCAAGTTAGCCAGGTCCATGAATTTCAATTGGTTTACTCAATGTGTAACTACCATGGGATGCAACCCCCAGTCTCTGATAGCGCAGGGAGACTTTTTTGTGTTCTGACTGGCAAAAATCCAATCCCAACTAGACCTGATACCTTCACAGCACTGCACCTGCAAATAACAGCCATGCTCTTCCCATGCCATTAGAGAACCAAAGTCTTTTCTCTAGACAGCCAAAGACATCTTTGTGTGATGCATTATTCAGGGCAATACCATCTCTGATGTGCCCTGTTCTCTTGGGAACCACTTCTGAATGTCATATTTGCAGACTAGCGCTAAAGTATATTGAAATAGGTACCATGGCTGGGGAGCTAAATGCTGCAGTGGGTTAATGCATTAACCTCTCACACCTGAAGACCCGGGGTTCAAATGCGGTTTAGGTCACACGCAGAATTATTGGTATCTCACTAAAGTGCCCAGTGGATATTTGCCTACCTCATGGTGAATTGCCAAATGATCTATCTTCCTCAGCACGTATGACTACAGGCGAGGCTTCCGTGGATATGCTGGAAGACTTTTAGTAGTATTAAATGTAGAAATGTTGTCCGCTTTTTCATGGGGAGCATGCTGTAACGTAAGTTTAGCTGATCAAGATGTGCTGCATTCCCTTGAATGGGCTCCTGAGGATTTAGATTTGGGCCCCAAATGCACTATAAATTAAAAGCACTATCACACCACTTTAAACAGTCATGGCTTCCCCCAGAGCATCCTGGGAACTGTAGTTTGTTAAGGGTGCTGAGAGTAGTTAAGAGACCCCTATTCCCCTTACAGAGGTACAGTTCCCAGAGTTCCCTGGGATTATTTCTAAACACCTCTGGAAACATTCTAAATGCTGTTTGGTTGGATGGCTGTATCACAAAATTTGGGTAGGTGCAAATTTTTGAAGGCTCTAATATTGACCTGGGATACAAGGCGAGTTGTGTGAAAGCACCCAACAGAAAATGACCCTTTCCCTTTGAACATTGCCAGGCGGCATAGGAAGCCTGGTAAAAAAAGGTACAAGGTAAAGGATGCAGGTGGCGCTGTGGTCTAAACCACTGGAGCCTCTTGGGCTTGCTGATAGGAAGGTTGGCAGTTCAAATCCATGCGACGGTGGTGAGCTGCTGTTGCTCTGTCCCAGCTTCTGCCAAAGTAGTGGTTTGAAAGCACACCAGTGCAAGTAGATAAATAGGTACCACTGCGGGGAGAATGTAAACATGTGAAAACATCCAACAGAAAAGGACCCTTTCCCTTTGAACACTGCCATGCAGCATAGGAAGCCTGGTACATGGACTGCATAGCTGGCATTGGTGCCAACCAGCAGAATTTATCATGGGTTGCAGAACCCAGCATGTCCCAATTTGCCAGGACTGAATGCACTGAAATGGCAATTCTGCCAGGCAGTTAGATCCAGCATTTGTGTTTGGATTTTTGCATTGCCTTTACCCTTCTATCTCCCCACCACCCACCAGGGCTGTTTCCCTCCCCTTCACTATACCTGCCAGTGATTACTGGAGTTTTAAAAAGCTTCTCATTTAGATGGAGAGCAAAGAACCAAAATATTCCATGCTTTTATTACTTTGGAGGTATTTGATCAAGGACGTTAAAACAAACTTAACACTGATACCCTCATTTGCCTAAAACTGCAGTAGATTTAGCTCAGAAAATAGCGAGTGTCACACGTCTGGCTTTAAAGCTTGAAATAATCTCTGCAGAACATTAGAAAAAACATCTGGGATCTTCCTTGTTTAAGTAAATCATGACACCAATTGGTTGAGGAATGAGGAGCTGCATCAATAAGAAAATGTGCCTTGGCTTTATGATCATCCAGTGCAATCCAGAGACAGGTCTGTCCTGCAGAATGATACATCATGTTAGGTTTAAAGTATAAACAGAGGCATTTCTAGCTCTCTGGTGTTGTTAGTGGCAGCTCTAGTGCATTGCCCCAGATTACAGGCATTTTCCCAAGGACATGATGTGCAAACATAATGTGAATTTGTCTATATTCAGAGTGTTAAGCCTGTCCTTCAAATAGTCCAGGATGCAATTCGTATACCATTCCTGCAGTCGTGTTTCAGTGCTGTGTGTGATTGTTATTGGAGACACAGGTGGGAGATATTAGACTCTGGACTTAATAGTTTTATAGGGATGTTCATTCATCAGATGGTAATGTGGAATTACCACCTAAAGAATGTGCTAAGCAAATTCTGCTGTGTTTGGGGAAGGGTGGCCAGTGATGCATTGCCAAAAGACAGAGCAAAAGAGAACACCAACATGCATGGATTTTGCATACAGTAATGTATATGCATAGACACGCATTTGTAAATAATTACTATAATTTAAAGAGAAATGCAATACATCTCACCATAGTGGGGAAGATACCAGATGACTTGTGTGATGTTATCTTGAAAGCAGTCTTAGACTGGAGAGTCTTCAAACAGAGGACATATTCATGTGGAGGACTGACCTCAACAGCCCTTCAAAACAGAGCACTGTCTTCTGTAAAGTAGGACATATAACCACCACATTTGGGGAGCCCTCCTAATTCAGCTAAGCAGGGCACTAGATTTTACGCCCATTACCAGAGAAATGATCCAGTCGGAGATGTACTTCTAGGAAGAACTGGCACAACTAACTAACCACCTTCCTTGGAAATTTTTAAGCAGAGGTTGGATGGCCATCTATCATGGATGCTTTGGCTGAGATTCTTGCATTGTGGAGGGTTGGACTAGTTGACCCTTGGGTCCCTTCCAACTCTAGAATCATAAATTATATGATTCTAACACAGAGTCACACTTCTGAGCCCTTCTGTGCTTAATGCCCAAGCTGGACCTATCTGTGGTAGGAAAGTTTTGGATAAGGGAACTTGACGTGGTCCTGCGTCCTGTTTTAGAAGCTGTGATGGACTGTCCAATTGATGTCCACTTTAAATATAAAGAGGCATCAGAAGGGAAGAGCAGAGGCTCATCAAGAGTTAGCTGCTGGACAGCAGACTGATGTCTCTAATTGCATTGGAAGGTCTGAAAAGGGCTCAGAGCCTAACAGCACATGTAGGAGAATCAAATGAGGCAACATATCACTGCAGAACAGAGGTGGGAAATCTCACATCTGGATGCTCCACCGCCAATCAACTTTGGAAATGTTCCACTAGTATTCTGGTATCAAATGTCTCATTTGTTGTTTTTCATCTTCTGCTCAAACCTACCACTCCTAAATGCGATCCAAAACACTTCATGAGTTTTGAATGCTCAGATATTGTTTCTTTGACATATCCCGTAATGGATATTAGGGAGAGCTGCTTCCCCACTCAGTCTTACTATTAAGGATTTGGCAGTTGAATATGACAGCTCTCTGGCCCATATCTCTTTGGAGCATCTTTTTGGTAGGTGTACAAAGGGATTAGTTAGGCTGGAGTCTTCTTTGGGGTATGAGCCAAAGGTTTTCCATCATGAACACTCATATTTTGGGCATGAACCCTTTCCACCACTTTGGGGTTTTTTTGTAAACCATCTGCCAGGTATTAATAACTTTAGCATGAACCAGTTGCAATGTTGAATATTTAAAAACAAAAAAACAACAACTAAATTTGGCTCAAACATGGGTCTTGATCTGTGAGTACAGACTTGGAAATCTGTCCTTTGGAAAACAGTATTTGTATTCCACCATGAGGGCATAAAACAGCAGTGTGCTTGTGCAACCAGGACTGCAAGCAAGTAGAGCTTGGGTAGGGAATGAGATTCAAATTGCATTTAAAGTATAACCTACATAATTTGCACTTTCCAAAACAATATATGCACTGAAACACAGACATTTTTTGACATTTGCACATCTCTGAATTTTGCAGTGCGTGTTTTTTATGTGTACTTTAGCATGTGGTTTTGGCACATCCAACAGCCAACTAAAGTGTGCCAAAACCACATACTAAAGTACACATAAAAACACATATATCAGTGAAAATAATGTACAGAAATGCATTATATTAGGGGAAATGGCATTTCAAAAATATGTGGGGTTTTTTTTGAAAATTTCCATTGAAAATGTGTATAAAAGAAGAAATGTGCGCTAAAATTATTATGAATTCACAAATGTGGAGAACTGAGGACCAGAAAAATGAGAAACTGAGAGCAGCAAAAATTGGCAGATTCACCAATTCCAAGAGGCAAGTGCTGAAGGCAAGTGCCGCTGACCCAGTTCAGGGTGGGTGGTGGTTGTGGCCCACTGCGGTGGCCCCTCAGGGCCCAATATTCATCCACCCGTGTAGCCGACTGTTGGATTCATCAGCCAGCCATGATGGCTCCTGGAATTGCCAGCCAAGATTGTTTGAATTTTGGCGCAACCAGGGCCTCTGCAGGGGGTGGGGCTTTGGTGGCAGTCCAGAGGGAGCAAGTCTTCACTCTGGTCCACTGTCAGTGAATAAAAGTTAGCTCCACTGCCCCTGCCCCACCCTGCCCCCCATTCTTTCCCCATTCTGCCTTCTTCTGTGTCCAAAAGAACCCGCACATTGGTGATTGTGTGTCAATTGCACGCACGATTGCTGCTTATACACATCCTTGTATGTTTCAGTAATCATACTTGCCCTGTTGGAGTGTTCTAAATTACACAGTTAAGATTACATGGAGCAGAAAGGAAGCAGGGGAACCTGCTTGATGTGTGTAGGCTTCCCTTCACAACTGAGCACCTTCATCACTGTTGGAGCCTACGTGTGTAGGTAGGCAGGTATTGTGGAGCTCAGAAAGGTAGGATTGCCATATTTCAAAAAGTGAAAATCTGGACACAAAAATTGAGCTTTTTTTGGCAAAGTTATCAAGCTTTCCTTCCTTCCTTCCTTCCTTCCTTCCTTCCTTCCTTCCTTCCTTCCTTCCTTCCTAGTTGTTGCGCTTTCTTTTTCTTTTTGGGACAAAGTTGTTGAAATTCCAGATGTATAGCAACCCTACAGATGGAACTCCTGACACACTCCATACAAAAACAGGGAATTTAACAGGGTAGGTAAAACATGGAAGTTTGCAACTACCTAGGCAGACGACACATCGTTTCAAAATATGGCAAATCAAGGCTAGTCCCTTTCTCCCCCAAGGTTTTCCAACCCAACCAACCCATATACAAACAATTCAAGAGATACCCAGGTTTACAATATCGACAAGTTAATAATATCCTGCAGAGTCAAAAGTGTGAACTGAAGCAAGTGAACCATATGGTTGGGCCCAAAGCTTCAAAGCATATTATCCCCCTTCATTATACAGAGCTGGAATGCGTCTCTTCAGCGTGATATTTGCAAAAGTGAGATACTGATCTATGAAGGAATATGTTTGATGTCTATATTTATTCATCTTACTGAAAGTAAGTCTCATTTCCTGGCGTATTGTAACTAGCTGGCTTTGTAAAGATGGAGGGAGAAAGACTGGTTGTTGGCTTGTGTGGGCTTTTTTCATATTCAGAGATCTTTACAGTTTGTCATGAAAGACATGAAGTATGGTGAGATCTTTTAGACACTGCAAATGACAGGCTGGCTGCTATTTCTTGCAGCAAAGTAAGATCACTGGCGCTCAAGAAATGAGAGCAGAATGAGAGAGAAAATTCAAAGTTTATACTCCCTTGAACTTTGAGAGGTGGTGAAGCTGGATGCTGTTGGCTTTTCTTTGTTTAAATATAGCAAAGTTTGTTGCCTACAACATATGAGGCTAGAAAAGCTGTTTTCATGAAATATCCCTGTTTATTTCTATGTACTTTGACACAGGGGTGCATAAAACTGTCAGTCTCAGTTTCTCTCTCGTTTTATTTTTCCAATCTTAAATTCAGCTCTCCACATTTCCACATCATTTTGCCTTAAAAAAAAAAGTTCTCATGAAAATTCAGCAGCATTTTAGTGCAAACTTCTCCTAATTTAAACATTTTAATGCAAGTTTGCTTAATATCATGGGCTTCGCCAAGGGGGGGGGTGAGCAGGGGCCTACATCAAGTAAAACAATAGAAATACTTAACTAACTGGCCAATCACATTGGTTCTGCCACCCCTAAAAAAAGTCCTGCCCCCCCAACAAAAATCCTGGCTACACCCATGCCTAATATGCACATTCTTGCAAGCAATTTTCCATCCTATAATGCATTTTTGTATGTTTCATTAATATACTAGTAGACTTTAAGCCCGTTAAATTAACGGGCACTAGAACATCATGGAAAGCGGGGACGGCGAGAACTTGCTGAAGTGCTCGATGTACTTGGGTGCCCCGGCCAGCGCCGAATGGCCCTTCAGCAGGCAGCGCAGGAGGTGCATCGCGGTGGCGGCACTGGCACCAGCCAGGCCCCGGCAGGCCATGGCCGCTGCCGCTTAGAAGTAAGTCCACACGAGCGCGCACCCACCGCTTCAACAGCCCGGCCGCCTGAAGTCTCTGCACTCCAATCCATGTGCCCGTGGGGCACATGCGCAGTTTCACCCAGCCGCCCGAAGTCTCTGCGCTCCAATCCCTGTGTCCGTGGGGCACATGCGCAGTAGGACACAGGGATGGACACGGACTGGACGCAGAGACACTTGCACTTTATTACTGTAGATGCAATTTTATATGCATACTTTACCTGAGTATTTCTGTATGCATTATGAAATAATATGCATTCATTGCCAATTTGGAAAAAGTATGAATTTCAAAGCATAAATGCAAGTGAAACCAGAACAGTGTTGATTCAAAGACGAAAAAGCACATATATCTGCAAAGTGAAGCATGTTCACATAACAGTACTGGAACCCCAACCCCCTTAGTTAAAGGTACACTTTTTAGGGGTATCAAGAACATCATATCCTACAGGTGTGGATACTGTATACTCCAAATCCTGTGGGGTATAGGATTTTGCACACACCATATCCCACTAGATGCTGTACTGATTCTTTGTAAGCTTATACAATGCTGGCTTATGCATAATGACACACATCAGTTCTCTACAGGAAACTGGAAGCAGATACTGTGTTGGGGAGTGTAGCCTATTGCCGTGTTATATGGTGTGATTTGAAGAGGTTACCTAAAATGGGAAATGTAGCACTTTTGCCCCAGTAACACAACTGCCATAGCCATGATTTATATAAACATGTGGCACTCTACAATGCTCTCCCCTCTATAAAATCATCATTGGACAGCTGGGTGATGTTAACTAAGACCTAATCATAAACATCTGCTTAGTTTACAAAAAAAAAAAAAAATATCTTGCCTTGATTCCCAGATTTGCCTCAAAGAAAATATACTGTGAAGCTGTATGCACAAATTATTTTAACCATCTTTCTTTACTATTTTAAAAGTTGTCATTTATATATACTAACGCCTAGGGTTTTTTCCCCTGACACATGCACACTAACAAATCAGATATGTTTGGAGTTTGCTGACTGTTTTCTAACACTTAATAAAGAGATCAGATGCCTTGTAGTTAACTTACGGGTTGCCAGTACCTTTGGTATTGGGTTGCTTGCGGCCTCAGACGAGGTTCAATTTTGCTTTAAATGCAACTGACAACTTAAACCCACTCCATTTTTTTTTAAATTTTTTGTTACAAGTTTCAGTTTAAATAGTTGGGTGTGTTAAGGGAAGTCATCTGGATTAGCCACTGAAAGTTTATTTGCAAATAATGCAGAACATGATTCAAAATATTTTGCTGTCTTAACAGTTTCTGTGGGCCTCCCACTCTTCAGGTGGCTCCACTAATACAACTCTTGTGAATTTCATTGATGCTTTGAGGATAAGTCTATTATAAATTATGCTTGCTACCAGTAAGTATCATTGTTTTCAGTAAATCCCATTGAACTCAATGGGCCTTACTTCTGAGTAGGCATGTGTAGGATTGCATTGTTGATTGATAATATATTTTAAACTTTACAGATTGGAATAACTGCATTCTATATCCTTATTCCATTTATTTATTATTTGTTTTTGGGGCCATGTGCAAATTTGATGAGTCCATTTCCTTGTGCAGATTATCTGCATCATTTTATGGTTGCTTCTAGCTCATGTTTCATGAGTAAATATTGTGCTGTGTATATTATTTAGAGTATATTATTTATTCGACCTTACAGAGTACGTTACTTATTATTCATACATCATTGTCACTGTCTATGGCATTGTGCAAAGCAGTATAAAGGACAAGGCAGGAAACTACAGGTTAAAATTAGATACGTGTGAGTTAAGGAAATTAAGGAAAGGACTTGGCTTATTGTGGGAGGGCAGGGATAGGATTCACACAGCTCTCCAGATGTTTGTTGGACTCCAACTCCCAGCAGTCCCTAGCAGGATGGACAATGGTCAGGGATGATGAGAGCTGTAGTCCAGCAACATATGAAGGGTCCCAGGCTCCTCAACCATACAGTGCAGCCTTACCAAACTGCATGGTACACTTAAGACTTCCATTAATGTTCCTGCTAAGGAAAATTAGCTGGGTGCCTCTTATTTGCCTTTCCAGGCCAGGTCCCTCCTGTTATTTGATACTGAAGTACAGTTATTTGGAGTAACACCCACCTCTGAACTGTCCAGAACATCCTGGATTTACAGAAGTCACCCCAGCTTCTGATTGAATCCCGGGATGTCCCATTTGGGTCCCCCAAGGGTGCAGCCCCCAAAGATGCCTGTTTTTATGGGCCATGCTCTCGCACAACTCACCCGGCTCCCACAAAAGCATGGCCTCCCCCCAAAAACCCATTTGAGGGTGTCCATGCTCTTGCGGAAGTCACCTGGCTCCCACAAGAATGTGGCCCCCCCAAACACCCATTTTGGGAGGCTGTATTCTCACACAAATCACATGGCTTGCATGGGAGTGCAACCCTGAAAGATGGGTGTCCCGATTTTCCTCTGTTGAATGTTATAAGTTAACATACCCTCTGAGTAAATACAGATGCTTATTCTAGATATGATATGTTAAAGTTATAAATTTAATGTACATAATATGTACATTAAGAAGCCTATTGAAAAAGGCTGGCATTTCCCCCCCAATTAGGGAAGCAGTCTCATGACTTACCTTGTGACTTTCTGCTGTTGCAATTTAAGAAGCTGTATATGTTTACTTAAGAGCTACTGTGCCTGCCTCTGTGAGATGCTGACACACAGAGGAACGAAGCAGATGCAATTTGATTTTAGCACTGAAACTACATTTTAGTGGAGATGCTTAATATCTCTCTCTGGGACCAGAGGGAGGGGAAAGTTTAAGACTTAAACTCATTGCCAACAATATGTTACTTGGTTGTTTTGTAATGTTTGTATTTTTCTACTTACCGGTAGTATTTAAGACTGTGCAGTAAAGCTTTAAAAACTCGTTCTTCTGGTGAAGAGAATTCATTTCTGCACAGGAGTCCAGATCAGGAATCTTGTTGTACAACTCTAACATAGTATAAATGGTTTGGTTGGACAGAGCATTCTTTACTGTGAAAGCAAACACTTCAGAATACAGTAACTTTGTGTTCAAACACTTCCATCACTTTTAAACTTTAGAACATGAAAGCCCTCTATATATAACCACGCTCACCACCCAGCATGGTTAAAGGCTAGGGACTTATGAGAGTTGTAGTAGAACCACATTGATTATCCATGTTTTAGAATGTCTCAAGAACTTGGACTAAATAAGGCCTTAAATCTTTGAAGTGTCTTGCAAATGTGAGCTAATGGGCCAAAAATGGAAAGGAGAGGAAGGAAAAAAATGAACACGGGTGGATGAAGAAGTGATAAGAATGGAGATAAATCTGTTCATTTGACAAGGCATTGACTGTGCTTGTGGAACCTGCTTAGAAAGGTCTGGCCTCAGGGGTGGGGTATTGCTTTGTAACAAAGTACATGATTTGTAAGTTCGCAAGTCGAAGGGCCCATCTTTGATCCCCGTTAACTCTGGTTAACAGATGTAGCCAAGACCTATGCAAGACACTTTGAAGAGCTTCTGATAGTTAGGATTGATGGGCTAGGGCAGGGGTGGGGAACCTATGGCTCTCCAGATTTTGTTGGACTATGGCTGCATCATCCCTGATCATTGACAATGCTAGCTGGGGATGACGGGAGTTGGGAAGGCAATGTGACTAAGTAAAAGGCAATCTCATAAGGAAACAGGATAAAAGTGGTCTAGAGCAGGCTCATCTCTGTCATGCAGGTGTGGAACAATATTCAAAACCATAATCTTGTATTAGGTGATATCATCTAGTCATCCTTGCAATTAGTGATTATCTTATACTCTGATGCACAGAGGCTGATATCATGCATGTTTTCATCCTAGCTAATGCAACCATGGTGAGGGCAGCGGGTATTCTTATTCATAATTTCCAGTCCTTTCGTGAATCAGAGGAAAATATAATTGGGTTACTAACCACATGGACTCAATAAGAACATGTGATAGACAGGTTGAACCTGATACCTTTAGATAATGAAATGTCTTACTAAGTTCACAGTCTAAGGACAAGAGCACTGATATATGCATTAAATAAATGTGATCTTCCACATTTTAATTTAGAATCAACATTGATGCAGAATATAGATCAACATACTCATTTACTTCTAGTTTGGGATTCCCCCCCCCCCCAACAAGAACGAGGAACTTGCTGCTTTAAAAAAAGCTGAGATTGTCATGATTTGCCATGCATTTGAAGCCATGTTCTGCAGCATGCAACCTCAGGCTCATGGGTTTCTATTACACCATTGATTTTATATGAAATATTTGACCACAACTGACCTATAAGACACTGTAGGAAAATGACCCAGCTGGTTATTCTCCTCACCCTGGTTGAAATTTGCTTTGTCCACTCTCTTTAGCAAGATCAGCTCAGTGCTTTGCACACATGCTTAGACAAGAGGTATCAGGAAGATTTATACACACAGGTGTGAGACAGTCAGAAACAGAGTGTTGAGAAATGAGTGTTTGAGAACCTGTGTCTTTCTTAGAAACCACAGTGTATGATGATGGTTTTGTAAACACCAGTGCCTTAGTGTTAAAAGTAAGAATTATGACAACCTTGCAGAGAACTATTGCTAACCATGGCATTTCCTTAGTATAAAGATCACATATTGAGTCAAACAGCAGGATAATTAATGATCCTGCATTTTTTCAGATCCCGCAGCCCCAATCCTAATTCCTTGTCTGTGCCATGTACACTCTAATCCTAATCATGTTTATTTGGAAGCTAACTACTCTATTGATTCCAAAGGAACTTTCAGATTAGAAACATTGGATAGCAATCCATTGTACTTTGCTTTAATTAGTTACTTCCCATTTTAATAGCTAAATTTTAGTGCCTTCTTTTTTTAAAAAAAAAAACCCAAGCAGGTGATCAATATTAAAACTGCTCTCAGAGCTCTCAATCAAAATAAAATTAAGCACTCAGATCCTCTTGAAATATAATGTGACTTAAGTGCTTAACCTAGTGATTTAATGTTTTTGCATATTCTGTCCACTTTGTCCCATCCAGCAGTCTGTTCTGGACGGAAAAGCTCAGTTGCAGATTTATTGTACACAGAAGTTACCATTTATTTCAATGGAGAGACTTGAACCATATCTTTGCAGATAGGATGAAATATTGGATGATACATCTCCCCTGAGCTGGCCCATCACATGGAGGAAATTGAGTTCAGCCAAAACCTCCATGTTCACTTGATGTGCCAGCCCAATGTGCAAGTGTGTAAAATAATAATAATAATAATAATAATAATAATAATATCTTCTTTTGTGCTTTAACAGATCCTAAGTTTTAATTGTCCTTGTTGTCTTTGTTATTTTATCATAGTTCGTATTCATTTTCTGCGAGTTATTTTGAATATTGTTTTAATAGAAAAGCACCTTATATATGTTCTAAATACATACTTTGTTTGGATTTGTGTCATGTTCTTCATTGACTCTTTCTGTCCCATCAAGAAATTAACCTAAATAACAATTTCATCAGCTTTCTGCTTTGGAACAATGGCTTAGGCTCTGCATAGCTGTGTAATGTGATCTGATACTTTACTGTGTTTTAACACTGCCATTATCTACAGGAAATGCATATTTTTAAACATCTGCCAGACTCTTGGCAGTGCATCCTAACAGGAAAAAAAATGATATTCCTTGTATTCTTTAGTGATTATGGTGGAAGGTATTTGGAAAACTGGCACACCTTGTTTTTAAGAATGCCAATAAAGGCCAACCTGAGAAAGTGACCTGAATAAATCAGTCCAAAATTAAACAATCAAACCCAGTTAATAAGTTCTCTTATCAGTTGAAGATCCAAGTGAAAAAACACCATACATTTGAGTGCCTTACTAGACAGCTGTTGATGTCCATAGCCTAGAGTGATAGGTGCTGATTTGGGAGATTTCAAATTCCAGCCCTGTCCTGGTTCTGGGTGGTTGTGAACAACTTACTATATCTCAGGCTCAGTTTCTCATCTGCAAAATGAGAATATTACTCAACAGGGCCTGACTAGGGAGAAAATGCTTTTGCATACCAGTCATTAAAACAACTTTGTGGGGAGGGTATGAGCAGGGCTTTTCCTCAGGCTAAATTATTGTTACATCTCTTATGATCTAAAAGCAGAGCTTACAGTTTCACAAAAAAATGGCTTTCCTGTTTGGTGAAGGTACCGAGAACTCCTATTCACCCTCCCCAACATGGACACTGTCAAAGAGCAGAAGAATAACTATAGCCATGATGAAACCTGTCTCACATTTGTGTGTTCAGACCCAGAGTTGTTGTTGTTCAGTCGTTCAGTCGTGTCCGACTCTTCGTGACCCCATGGACCAGAGCACGCCAGGCACGCCTATCCTTCACTGCCTCTCGCAGTTTGGCCAAACTCATGTTAGTAGCTTCGAGAACACTGTCCAACACAGACCCAGAGACCTCCCCCTAAATAAATACACATTTGACTCAAATTTTAGTTTTGGTTTTGGGCAGAATTTAGGCCACAACTTTATTGATTACAGAAAAGTGAGTGGTTGCATAGGCTCTGGTTCGACTAGCTCCCTACACCCTTGCAGGTAGTGCTGACCCAGAGCTCTATAATAGGTCAGCCAAGGGTGAACACCTGAAGTAGGTGAAAAGCCTGGGAACATACTCTGTTCACTCCCCAGATGCTCCCCTAGACTCAGGCACGGGCACAACCCCCTTTCGGGGGTTGACCAAACCAAGTTGAGTCCCTGGATTCCTTTAACGGAATACCCTTCACATAGGGATGGCGAGATCGTTCTCCCATCACATGAACCAGTGCCTATCCGCAACCTTACAAGTTGTGACAAATTGCTACGCGGCAGGTGAAACGCAAATGGCTACAGCCAATCAGCCAAGTGGGGGAAATTCCTGCCATGTCCCTGTCCCAACGACAGACGACACATGACGGCATAGCAAGGTCAATCGCAAAAGGCCCTAAAATTAGGGAGAGGTGGGCGAGTGTTCCGATGCACAAGCCGAAAGAGGAAGCTCTGGGACACAAGCATGGGTTTATATAGATCCATTTAGACTGCACCCCATTGGCCAGATTAAACCCAGCAATGAGGGACCTACCAATCAGGTGTTGTGGCTATCCAACAGACCTACCCACAACACATGCCCTCTTTTACGGAGGACACAATTTTTTTTTTTTGCAAGCCCTCCCCCCACCATTGTGAAAGAGTCTTCTCTTGTTCTGCCTCTTTCTCAACACATGTCAGAATTTCTGTAGGGTTGTCCAGTTGAGCTAATTTATCTTTTTATGGTGGCCACGTGAGAGGTGTGTAATTTTCTTCCCATTAAACATTTCCTCAGCACTCTGCAGCCTCCTCAGCTGCCAGCACTTCCTTGCTCCAAAAGAGCCCAATAGGAGAAATTCCTCATTACATTTTCCCCATAGCACTAACTGAAGCACCAGAAGTCAGAGTGGTTGGCTACCAAGCATCTGAAGCAGATTGGGTTTCAGATTTTCTTTTTAAAGTCCTTCCCGAATCTTAAAAAAGTATTTCCACACTGATTTCTTTCAAAGTAAAAGATTCCACTAAAAACAACTAACTGCATGGTACACAGCTTTGGCACTTTCCTATGCTTACAGTAAGGACCAGCTGAGTACATCATGGGGTTTTCAAGAAACAAAGGCATCCAGGAAGGCTGGGGAGTGAAAGCCAGGGGAGAAATTATTAGTAAACTTAATGAAAGGACACTCACAAACACCCCTTGGGCACCTTGAAAGTAAGGTAAGAATAACAAGAACCATGCACCCAACTCATGAGAATTTAACTGAATTTTTCACTTCTATGATTTTTCAATTGCAATTTCATATTGTCGTCAATCGATGGAAAATAGTTTTAATTTTTTTTTTGTTAGGAAATCAGGAGGAATTTTTTGGCACCGCACAAGGGGAAAGTGTTACACCAGTTCGTGTCGAAAGTGTACAAATAGCTACTGGATTAGATGTTAACAGGAAACAAAAAGACAATTTCTCCCTTCAGTAGTAGCTCTTCCCTTATAAAACTTTTTAATGTGTTCTTTGTAATATATATGTGTGTGCACTCATGTGATCTGGTGAATACTTGAAAGCAGAATTTTGTAGTTACCCTTTGCAGTTAAATGTAGAGCCACAGGAGACTTCAATGAAATTCGAACAATACAGCAGGCAGACCAGCCATTCTTGTGGTTTCTCCCCTTCTTATTTGCTTAATTTGATTTTTGTCAAGCACTCACTAACATTATAAATCTCTCAAGTGAAATAACAATAATTTGCATGTGTTAACACCTTTGATTAAAAAGGGGGAGGGAGAAGGGAGAACATATTCTTTCCTAGTTTTATGGTTTCTTAATCATAAAAACCTGTTTCATCTCAGCACAACTGCATCGTCCTGTTTGTAATTATGGAGACATCACTGTAGAATTTAAACATTAGTGGAGAGAAAACACTTCTGCAGAGTATGTCCTGGTTATTTTGCCTCATTTGATGCTGCATCGTTCAAGTATTTCCCCAAGCCTAATAACAACCTATTTATTCATGCTTACCTCTGCTTTGGATAATTTGAGAAGGGATTTCTAGTTGTCTTGCAAACAGGTGAGGGACATTTTTGCTGACACCTTTTAGTTAGTATTATAGGAGGGAGCCCTGATTTATTGCACAGAGGTTTATGATATACAACCTCATATTACAACCATGCTTCCAATCTCCCAATTTCCAAAAAGTCAAAGAGGATAAGACAGTATGCAGGTGCAGGACAAAAAAATGTGGTTTTTAATCAACAGGACCTGACCCCTAATGACTGGTGAAAAATCACTTTTCATTACTTGTGATTTGCAGATGGTGGAAACTCATTCAAACTAATTTGATTTCCTGGAAAAAAAAATATTCCAGCCTCCACCCCTCTGAGCCTTATGGGTGAGTGTGATTTAAATAGCTGATGAAAAACTTCATTGCAATAAAGCATGCTCAGCTGCTCAGGATTTTCCTATCTTTATAAAAGAATCTGATTGCAAATCTGATGCATTCTGAATGGATCAGAAGAGTTTGAAAAGTAGCAAGATAAAATCAGACAGATGTGTAGGTCTGTGGACTGGGGTGCACATCTCCCTCTACTTCCCCCCTGCTAAACAGATGTTTGACAGGGAGGCATAACTGGCCTGCACTCCCCCTCTCCAACAGGGGGACTGATGTCAGGAGGGCTCAGTAACCTTTCCCCTAACATGTGGGTTTTATGCCTGCATGGAAATTTCAGCATGGGTGCATTTAAATGTTGTTTTCCATCTGCAGTATATAAAGTGGTATAGTTTCACAATGATAGTACCATGTGCCTTTGCTTGAAGATCCTCACAAACTGCAGAGAATGTCCTCTTTCATTGATTTCCTTTTACATAAGTAGTATGTGCCAATGATGTTATGGGTTCAAAATGGAATTTGGTCCAAGAAATCTGTGAGTGGAGGCCTTCTCCTGCAACATGGGGGTCTTGGCTCTGCTCCCACAAATGGAAGAAGCGGGAGGGAAGATTATTTTCATGAACTAACCCCAATGTTCCTTGAATGTCAAAACTCAGTTCTGGAGTACTGGGGACCTGAAGGATACAGAGACCCTGGAATGTGAGTAGAGAAAGGCGACTAATGTGAAAAGGGGTCTGAAAACAAAACATTATGAGGAACAGTTGATGGTTTGTTGGGTATGTTTATCCTGGAGAAGATAAGATTGAGAGGAGATATGATAGCTATTCTCAAATATTTGAAGGGCTGTCAGATGGCCCTTCAAATCTAAGAAAGGATATTGCGACTAAACATTAGGAAGAACTTTCTGGTGGTTAGGAGCTGTTCAACAATGGAACAGACTACTTCAGAAGGCGATGCATTTTAAAAGTGGTTAGATGGCTATCTGTCAGGGATTCTTCATGCACTGCAAAGGGTTGGACTAGGTGACCCTGGGGTCCCTTCCAACTGCATATTTCTGTGAAGATCAGCATTGGAGGTGGTGCAGGGGGCTTCAGGGAGAAGTGAGGAACTGGTATAAACAACACAAACACAAAAACCCTAATTTTTCATCCATGGAATCCTTTGCTGGACTGTAGCTCCTGACATCGACAAATGTGGATCTCTGGGTCAAGCCCATGGAATTTTTTGAGAAGGAAAGAGGGAAATGTGTGACTATGTGAAGCTGCAGTGGCTGTTCAGCTGGAAATGAGGGAGATGAACATAGGCCAACCCTGAATAGGCTTTTACACACACACACACACATGCGCGCGCACACACACACACACACACACACACACACGTGTGCCCCCTTTCCCTTCCTGTATTGTTATTCCCACAGGTCCCATATTCTTTGGCATACATGCCATACATACATTTAAAGAACATTTAAGCACATCCCCTCTCTCGAAGAATGATGGGAACTGAGTTTGTATGGGTGCTGGGAATTTTAGTTCCGTAAAAGGTAAACTGCAGTTCCCAAGATTCTTGGGAGGTCGGTCAGACATGTGCTTAAACGTGGTTTAAATGCATGAGGTGTCGAATTATATTGTGCTGTCTAATTTCTTTCCATGTTTGAAATGGTGTGTGTGTGTGTGTGTGTAATTTCCCCACATATCAAACTGTCTAGTTCTCTTTTTGCATCTTTGTTTCTTCTTCTCTTTCCTGTTTTGTTTTGTGCCTGGAATCTTTGGAAGAAAATGTGCAGCCTCCTTCTCGCTAATGAACATGTGCAGCTGCATCACACGCAGGGGAACAGACGTGCATCAGTTTTGCCACTGAGTAATCTGTATTATAATTTGTTGTGACATGATGTGGCCAGACATAAAGACTACACTTAATTTATGTTTATTCATTTTACATCTTGACATCGCACCCAGAAGCCTGCTGTATTATCAGCTAATCTTGGTGGAGCACTTTAATTGCTCGGTTGCTTTTCATGTTTGAAGTAGCCTGTGCATTTCAGGCATAGCCAGCACAAAACCCATGAATCTGATTTTAATTTATGGAATGAAGAACTTTTTTTAAAAAGTATGCTTGTATGCTAACTCCTAAGACCTCACAACCCACATGCTATACTCACATTGGAGCAAAAATAACAGAATGGTCCAAAGTAGCATTGCCATTAAATAAGAGGCAGCACACACACTTATTCTACCCTGTTTCCCCTTTTTTAATACGTAGTCATAAAGTAAGCCATGGCAGGTTTTTTTTACCTTTGTGAGAAGTAAGACGTACCCCAAAAGTAAGCCATGGTGCCGCCATTGTTCCCGTCGCCTCCTCAGCCCCTCCTGCATGCGCAGGGAGCCAGCGAACCAGCGAGAGGCGCGGGGGGGGGGAACGCGCCTCTTGCGGAGTTCTGCCCCGCCTGCTTAGCGCGCAGGGAGAGGCTGTACTGTACCATACTGATGTAATAAAAATAAGACATCCCCCCAAAATAAGCCACCCTGTGTTTTTTTGAGGGGGGAAAATTATAAGACGGTGTCTTAAAAAGGGGGAAAGACGGTAGTTATTGGTATTGCAAGGCAGAGGCTGCCAATGTGGTGCCTGTGGGCATATAGGCACATGCAGAGGTATTCCATGGTGCCCACAGAATCCCTTTCAATTTACAGAAGAAGAGGGGAATCTAAAAATCTACCATCTTTTCTATAAAAAACCCCAAATGTATCCTCATCCCTCTGTGTCCAGCCTGGGGGTTATTCCCCCCTCTGCTCTTAAAGGAAAGAAGATCAAGGTGACAGAAGTGATGGAAAGGAGGCTCAGTCGTTGCTTTAAAAGGCAGTTGTTGTTGCTGCTTCTTCTCCCTCAGTATTATTTGGAGCAACAGCAGTCTGGCCCACGGCACATTGCAACCTGAAATGAAAAGCAAGATGGCACCAACTTGCCTGGCTGTTGAATTTTACTTCAGTACTGGCTGACTACCAACTTTGCAGCCAAGAGCTATCTGATTTTCTCGTTGACCTCAGCTAGATCATTGCATTGTTTGCGTGTTTCCTAGGTGTCTAGCTCTTTGTGTACAATTGCGTTGTTGTTTTGTATATTTATGGTTCCAACTAAAGACCATTGTTCACCTTAAATATTTGTGAGCTTCATTCCACCTAAGCCCTGTAGGACCGCAGAGGCAGAGGTCCCCCTTGCTTTTGCAAGCACCTTTCTATGAATACTTTGCATCGCCTCTAATAACAAGCAATCAATTTATGTTTAACATAACACGGGAGAGCCTGCCGATCGCCTCATTTAATTTCCGGGGGGGGGGATCCTTTAAACAATTAAACAAGTGTATGGCAGCCACCCACACCTTCCTCCTTCCCACTAGGCAATTCCCCACCCAGGTTTAGCCATAAAAGTTCAATGATGTGTAAAGTGAGCCTTGAGCAACATTATTAGATGCTATCAGCCTCTGAAAGTGTGTGTGACAAGATCTGATAATATGTTGAGGATCAATGCTTCTTTCTTGCTTTTTGGCTCCCTTGAAGAAAAAGCAACTGTCAGACCTAGTGAAGAGATCACAGTTGCTGAGCAACAAGAGCAACACAAATATATGCTTTTGCATCAGCTTGGAAAAAGGAAAATATATGCTTTTAAAAAAATAAAATAAAAAAAGCCTGGTAGAAATGAGACCCATTGATTGGAGGGCATGAGGAGAGTGAGAAAATATTTGAACCTGAGCGCTGTTAACACAAGGATATTAGTGACACCTTTCAGCAGAAGCATAAGATGAGCCGCACAGCTGTAGCATTCCCTCCACATCTCTGCTGTTTATTGTGGCACAGCAAGTGGAAAATAGCTGTGTTGCCCATACAGTTTCTATGACCCATAAGAGCAGACCCTGTTTTTTTGTATTTGAATGTCCTGGATTCTTGTTTTATATGCTTTTATTCGGCTGCTTTATTAGTTTTAGGTTGTACTTTTGTCTTTAACAGTATTGTTGGTTTCTATGTTGTACACCACTGACGGATTTTCAAAATATTAAGCAGTTTATAGATGCTTGTAAACAAAAAAACAAATCATAGCCTCACATTCCCGGTCCAACTAGAATAACACTTAACCAAGTTAACATGCAGGAATACAGAAATATCTTATGGCTGGCTTCACTATTATACACAGAAAGAAGTGAGAAAAAGAGTGGAGGTGAAAGTCCTTTAAATAGACACACACTCCCTTTCTCCCTCTCTCTCTGATTTGTATACCACTTCATATTTCAGCAGAAATCTTGAAGCAGTTTACAGCCCCAGTCAACCTAGTGAATGTACAGGGATATTGGGAGTTGTAGTCCAGAACATCTGGAAGGCCACAGGTTCATTACTCTGGATTTAATTAATACTATTCACTTGCTTTGCACTGAGTAATTGCTTCTTTTCTGCTTAATTCATGAAAGAAGAATGAAGAGAGTTTTGCAGAGAGAAGTGAATGAATTCAGTGAGCAAAACCTATTTATTTATGGAGACGTATCCACAGCGGGTGGCGCTGTGGTCTAAACCACTGAGTCTATGGCTTGCCGATCAGAAGGTTGGCGGTTCGAATCCCCACGACGGGGTGAGCTCCAGTTGTTCGGTCCCAGCTCCTGCCCACCTAGCAGTTCGAAAGCACGTCAAAGTGTAAGCAGATAAAAAGGTACCGCTCCGTCGGGAAGGTAAACGGCAGTTCCGTGCACTGCTCTGGTTTGCCAGAAGCGGCTTAGTCATGCTGGCCACATGACCTGGAAGCTGTCTGCGGACAAACACCGGCTTCCTCGACCTATAGAGCGAGATGAGTGCCGCAACCCCAGAGTCATCCGCGACTGGACCTAACGGTCAGGGGTACCTTTACCTTTATCTTTATCCAAAAATAAAGCATGGAAACTGAGTGATTTGATGTAACAAAAGAAAAAAAAATCTGAAACAATTTCCGGAATGATTCTCTCGATTTTTATATATCACAATAATATTTTGCGTAAGCATAAAGCAAACATCATAATGATGTACCTCTTAAATTTAGTAATTAGCATCTATCGCTGCTTTGCTACTGTTCTGAATGTCTTCATTTCCTGCTCCCCAAAATGATTTTTGCAACTTCCATTTTCCAATGCCTAAAATCAAAGGGCAAAGTGTTAATATAACATTTACCAACTTCAACAACTTCTAGCATGCTCACTGAAGGAAGAGGCCTAAATGACGTTGATGCAACTTGAAGCCCCACCTTAAATGCTGCTTTAGTGGGAAGTTTTGCAACGAATCCTTAAAAGCATAAACAAGGGGGGGGGGAATAGTGGTGGGAGGTTAAGGGGAGAAAAAAAAATCAAACAGCTCCATCTTGCACCTAATTCAATCCATTTAGAAGCTCTCTGCCTAAGCCAAGGATTACTGGTGATACCATCTACTTCAGGTTGCAGTGCCTAAAGAAAGCATCCCTCTTATTAAAAAATGGAAAAAGACAAAGTTTAAAGCCAAATAATTCAGGCTTGCATAAATCTTTAATAGGACCTGCCCTCTCAGGATTGGCTGTGTGTTCTTTTCTCTGCCCAAGGGAAACACAATATGTCTTAGAAGAGAATAATAGTAACTCCATCTTGTGTGTTATATGATATCTTCAGGTAATCCAGAGGATTTTGCCTTTGTCTGCCGTAAACACAAGGCCACCCGCGCATACAGTGTCCAGGCTTTTCCAGACTCCTCACCTTAGCAGGTGACACCCCAGAAGATGGACGTGGAAGAGTTAGGTAGCTCGTTGCTAGAGGCAAGTTTCCTCTCAAGGCTTTGAGGAAATATGAAACAAATCAGGCAAATTCTGTCTTTGCAAGAACAAAGTGTGACAAGCTGTCCTTCCAGTTTGCCAGAGCTTTGCAGACATTATTCCTCGCAATTGTTTCTTAAAATAAATTAACAGAGTCTGTTGCATATGAAAAGTGGAGAGCGTTGGAAGTCGCAAATAGGCCAACGTTACTATATTGAAATTGGCACAGCCCTGAATTTTTAAATTGGGAAAGTGTGATTAAGGCTGGAATCCAAACCACATCTACTCAAAGTAAGTCCCATTGAATTCAATGGGGCTTACTCCCAGGTGAGTGGGGTTAGGAATGCAGGCTAAAATTCTAATTCCAATAATAATAATAATTCCAATAATTCCATTGTCCCGAAGGGGACAATGACAATAAAATATATTCTATTCTATTCTATTCTAATGCTAATGACAATTTCTGTTCTAAAATCTCATAAAAAGATTTCATGTACTGAAAATTTTAGATGTATATTGCCGAGGCAAACTGGGTTGAAATTCCTACTTAGCCACAAAGCTCTTAAGGTGACTTTGGGCCAGTCATAAATCTATTGGCCTCACTAACCTTACTAGGTTGTTGTAAGAATGAAATGATACAATCCATTTATGTTTTCTAGAAGTCCCCCCCCCCCTTTCAATGGGATGGTAATAAATAAATGAATGTCATAAACAAATGCAAACAAATTAAAAGGGAGGGGGGAACCCAACATTGCTACAGAGGAAGTGAATGCTGTCAATGTTCAAAGATGTTAAGCCCTCTCAAAATAATGAATGCCAGCCCTAAACATGCTTTTATGAAAAGGGCAACCAAAATGACAAGTCCTCCCCCTTAAGAGGTACAACCATTATCTTCCACCTTTGACAGCTGCCTTGATCTGCATCTTCAGAGAAGTGCCTGCTCACACTGCTAGTATAAGCAAGTACTCTGAAAGCTGCATTGGAGCTTTAGCAGATATTCTCATATGCAGTTTCAGAACTGTAACTAAAAAACCAATACATTTTCTTTCTTTCTTTTTTTAAAAAAAATCATGTTGATTTCATTCAGAGCATGGCAGCCATCTTGTTGATTATTCTAGCAATTTCGTTAAAACGGATGTACACAAGTTGAACCTGAAGCATTGTAGGTTGAAATCCTTTTCGTATGAAATAATCTGGTTTCAGGAAGGAGATGACATGCTTAATTGCAATCTATTATAACAGAAAATTACAACAGAAACTATTAAAGCAGTTTCCGTGCGCTGCTCTGGTTCGCCAGAAGCGGCTTAGTCATGCTGGCCACATGACCCGGAAGCTGTACGCTGGCTCCCTCGGCCAGTAAAGCGAGATGAGCACCGCAACCCCAGAGTCGTCCACGACTGGACCTAATGGTCAGGGGTCCCTTTACCTTTATAACAGAAAAGGTGTTTTCTTGCAGCATGTGACATGCTTAAAATAAAATATAAGTTGCAGCATTGGTTTCAGTTGCTCTTTCTAGTCAGAAGAATTTCAACCTTCTTAATCTTTGCGAGTCTTGACCAATGAAGTTACTCAAGGGTTTGCCTGTATAACATTTGATCACAGGTTTTGAGCTCTTGTGTTGTTAAAACTCAATGACAAATATTTAACTGAAGTAATCCTTCTGGTGGTTATACCAAACAAAAAAGCTGCAACCCTCATCCAGATATATGCAATGTGCTCACAAAGGGTGAAGTACTGGAAAGACTAATAATCCACATGGTACTGTATCATGAAGTGACTTCCAGAAGTCACCATGCAACATGTGTGTGTGTGTGTGTGTGTGTGTGTGTTGTGTAACTGTGAATTTGGCCTCAGAATCAAAAAGCAATTTCTGTTTTATTTTCTGAATAGTTTCAAACTTCATTCTGTGATTGGGGGAGGGGGAGGAGAGCGAGAGAGAAAGAAAAATGCTATTCAGTCACAATTTCACCTGTTGATATTAGCCACAGAAAACATGCCTTGAGGTTCTGCTGCATTTACTTCCACGTTACGCACCCATCAGGTGGGGAAATGCAAAACATGCCCGTGGCTTTGAGATTTAGAGGCCAATTCTTGAGTTTGTTCACAAATCTGGTTTAGAGATTTGTGTCTTTCTGGCTTCTCCTAGATGATTCCTGTGACCTTCTGTCAAGGCTGAGCTGTGGGCAGCTGTCAGAGCCAAGCCAACAGCTGGGAGCCAGGAGCCAGGAGCTGAGCCAGGAGGTCAGCGCTGAGTAATAAGCCAGAACGTACATCAGACCACATTAGACCTTGTTGGTTAGGGAAAGTCCCAGCCAAACCAGTGCTGTGCTGAACATGTCTGCTGCATTTTTATTTCTTATCATTCTCCATCAATTAATGGAGAAAAAACAAACTGCACCCAGAAATTATCAAAAGGGAGAGGAAATTTCAGTGAAATTCTCATAGGTAGGGAGTAGGGTTAAGATAATGAGAATAGCCTGCTGGATCAGGCCAGAGGCCCATCTAATGCAACATCCTGTTCTCACAGGGGCCAACCAGATGCCTATGGAAAGCTCACAACCAGGATCTGATGGCAGGAGCACTCTCCCCTGTATCTATGGGAGACAGAATCCTCCCCCATGAACAGAGGCCAAGACAGGTGACATTTTCCCCTACTCAGTCTTTCTTGGGGATCCATTGTCTTCCCCTATCTACCCTTCCTGATGGAAGCACATGGAGATTGCGCTCTCTCCCAGGGAGAAGATGTTGAAGCCTCCAAAATCTGTTGGCAGGGAGAAGCCCACCCCATCCCCAGTAATGACCCTTGGGGTAACAGGATCATTGCTGGGGAGTGACATTTAACACACCCAAGTTTTTTCTGGGGAGTTTTTACTACCCCTTTAACCTCTGCAAGTCAGTGGATAGATCCCTCTTATAGGGATCCACCCCCCAAAAAACAACCCAGGAGAGGGGAGAAACTCTGGGGGTGACATTTTTACCACCACAGTCTTTCTTGGGGGTCTTTGCTTCCCCCCAATCTGCCCTCCAATGATTACTATTGTAAAATGATCAAGTCAGCCGTTGTGGGAGAGCCATTGAAACTACCATTCTAAATTTTGGAAGAATTCATCCCATCAGAAGTGGTGGCCATTCCTGAAAAATGCATCCAATTATAGCAGAAAATGAAAAAGCTATATACGGTACTTCGTTTGGTTCTTTAGAATAGAACTTTAAAGATGCCTTGCATGAAAATGCCTAGATATATTTGCCTATGATTTGACAGGTTTAATCAACCCTGGAAGGGCTTCTGTGCCTGTAAATATTGTTCCCAAAGAGGGAAAAGTTAAATGTTCATTATAGTGAATGGAAAACACAGAACTTCATTTTATTCAGAGCAGGTCGGAATCCAGACCACAGACTGAAGCAGAGAGAGTACAGAGTGATTCAGAAACAGACCGGAATTTTTAAAAACCAAAGTGAATCTTGGGCCATGTGCACACCACTAGGACCAAAAGTCCTCTTCCTCTGATGACAGGACTTAGTCTGTTAATGTTCAGAGTCCTTCTGATGGTGGAAGGTCCTTCAATTAGTGGCAGGGACTCTTTGGTTCCAGTCCATCACGATGAGAGCTATCCCAAGACATTATGCTGTCTGAATTGGAGGACAAGGTAGGCCCCTTCCACTATGTCAGAAGCCAATGAACTAGCAGTTGAATTGTACTTTCACACTGGTGATGAGACAGCATCAACCACTACATCCACCATTGATGGGACAAACAGCTCTGCATCTCAGCAGAGATGAATGGCCATGGCCCTCCACATCTCCAAGGATCTGCTTCCCATGAACCCATTCACAAATCTTCTAAAACTGTGTTCTTGCTACAGTACCAGATAAACTACCTTATTTTAATAGAAAAGGGGCTATTAATTACCGGTAATGGGGTCACTGCTGCACGAGACACCCATAGTAATAACTGCATGGCAGCTGATTCCTAAATGAGTCAAGTCTTAATAATAAGAGCCTTATGTTTGTGATGACACGATCAATAAAACAACAATGGTGACCCACTTTATGATATATTAATTTTATGATTTATTTATTGACCACGGGCAATTCATCTTTGTGTGTATGTGTGTGTGTGGTTTTTCTTTTTCTTTTTTAATTTTAAAGAACCCTTCAGCTTGAATTCAGCTGCACCAGGCAAGCTGAGGAAACTGTGATCCTGAGTCACTAAAGCGTTAATGGAGCTCATTATCTCTGAGAATATTCACCATTCTCTGCTTTGAAGCAGACAACTCTATCATTCGTTTAATAGAACTCTGCTGGAAATCAAACACATTTTTTATTCAAGGGAATGATTACTGTGTCTTGTTTAATTCTCGCCTAACAAATGTCAGCACTAATGTATTACAGATTATTCAGTCAATTTGATGGTTCCAGGTGAAAGAAAGGAACACAAATCTCTTTCTTTAGTGTAAAAAGGGTCAGCTGGATGACTTTCCACTGCATGAGCTGAGATGAGGCTTGACATGAATCAATCAATCAGGCTCAGTTTTACAGTTATAGTGCCTAATGCCTAAACATGAGCATATGGGTGGAAATTAGCACCCGATTATGGGCATACATGATCTTCCCCTGGAAGACAATAATATTGGCATTAAGCTCCTCAAGAGAGAAGATGCTGCTGGTTTTTAATATGTCTTAAATTATGTCAGGAAAAACACTGGAACATCACACAAAAGCCACAGTCGGTGTATATTGCTATCTCATAGAGCTGGAGATCTTTACAACAATATTGACACAAGAGCAGGCAAGCAAATGTCAGCCAATATAACATATGAAATACTTAACGTAACCAATTTTCAGCTGTCAATCAGCAGGGAATAATGACTGATGCAAGGAATCAATACACCACAATTGAATTCCAGCTCACAAACTTGTTTCGTTCGGCGCTATAAAAGACTGTCAAATGTCACACCCCAAGAGATGCAACAGGATTCCAAAGATTTATTTATTTCAAGCTCCGAAGTCTATTAGCAATAGTGCTCCTCGTGCAAGTGGAAAAGGAGTTTTTGATGGCACTACATTTTTAGCAATGACAATTCATTCTTTTTGGAGCCAGTTAATAATGATGCCAGCACTAAGTTCAATTTTCCTTAGCCATTTGCTGCATCCACTAATGAGAAATCATATGCAATCACATGTGATTAAATATGGATTTCAAAACCTAACTGATTGCCTACTTAGCATTAAGTAATCTTCTTGGAATTTTTAAAATGTAAACACTGATAGAAATGAATGGGCTACAGAAGCAGGTGTCATTTATGAAATAATATTGCTTGCTTAGCAATTCTGTCTAGTACAATATTACTCCCATTCATACTACAGTCATACCCTGGGTTGTGATCGCTGCGGGTTGCACGTTTTCGGGTTATGGACGTGCCGAACCCAGAAGTACCGGAATGGGTTACTTCTGGGTTTCGGCGCTTGCGCTTGCGCATGCGCAGAAGCGCTAAATTGCACTTTATGCATGCGTCGAATCGCGTCACCGAGGTTCCACTGTATAGGACAAATTTGGGGTGGAAGGGGAGAGAGAAGAAACTAAAACAGGCAAAACTACACTAGATAGATGGGTTTTTCCCTTCAAAGACCCCCCCCCTTCACCGCACCCTACCCAGAATGAAGGACTAATTTTTTAAAAGAGATTTTCATTCCAAATGCTGAAAATCCACCTCCGGAAGTCTGTTTTCCCCCTCACTTTGGCCAGAAAGAAATACATGTATTTCAATAGTGCTGCTTTTGTTTTGTTGAGTTCAATAGATTCATCAGAGAGGAGTCCTGATAATAGCCCATATGGATTGTTTCTATACTAACATTTGCTTCAGAAGGAGACATATGCTTAAAGTAGAATGGGATATACTTCCTGCTCAGCTGGAGTGTGATTAAACTAATATCACATGAATGGTGGTCGGAGGTGTAATATCTATCTCATGTGTAGATCTGCTGATGCAAAAGCTTAGGATGTGGGCATGAATGTGGTCAAATCGGGGTCCTTTATCTTAACAGGGATGTGGATTGGCTCATTTTCTGAAAATATAAGTTGCATACAAATGTTGTATAGATTCCCCCACCCCAATCCTTGCTGATTACTGTGTAATGTTTTATTTCATAAGTATTCCCAGTAATATCAGTGAAAAAAGAGGCTGCTCAATAAGTGTAAGGATATGACCAGTGCTGGATTTAGGGTGGTGCAGGCAGTTCCCCTGCAGAGGGTGTTGAGCTGAGGGGGTGCTTGAGTTGCTGCAACTATGATGTAGTGCAAATAGTAGTAGTAGTAGTAGTAGTAGTAGTAGTAGTAGTAATTTATACCCTGCCCATTTGGCTGGGTTTCCCCAGCCACTCTGGGCTGCTCCCAACAGAATAAGAAGAAGAAGAGGAGTTTGGATTTGATATCCCGCTTTATCACTACCCGAAGGAGTCTCAAAGCGGCTAACATTCTCCTTTCCCTTCCTCCACCACAAAAAGCACTCTGTGAGGTGAGTGGGGCTGAGAGACTTCAAAGAAGTGTGACTAGCCCAAGGTCACCCAGCAGCTGCATGTGGAGGAGCGGAGACGCGAACCCGGTTCACCAGATTACGAGTCTACCGCTCTTAACCACTACTCCACACTGGCTATTAATAATAATAATTATTATTAATAATAATAAGAGCACTTGAGACCACGCACAGAACGGAAGGCAAGACAGGTGCCAAATTTTTTCCTTGCTCAGGATGCCATAATACCAAAGTCTGCCCTGATATGACCCACACTTATTGTTATGTAAGGCAAGTTGAATTAGCAAATAATTGGGGTGAAATTTACTATACAGAAGGTGACCGTGGCAATATATTTTTTCCTTAAAAAATGATGCATATTAAACAATCTAAGAGGGACTTCTTCCTATTGTTGAGGGTGCTTTTTAAAGGCAAGCAAGGAAGGGGTGGGGAGAGACAGAAGCAAAACTACTGTCCTTCTCCTAGATTGTCTTCACCAGGAGCAAAATAGGCAAACGGCAAAAGTTGATATAGGAAGACCACTAGTGTGTTGTCTAATTTCAACCACTGAAACGGCTGTGCACTCTGTGACTTTATGAGGGAATAGGATTACAGGTCACAAGAGCGTCTTTATTTCCCACCTGTAGCTTCTGACAACATTTTATTAAGGATTTTCCCATCTTCAGTCTCTGACCTACAGGGACAACATTCTAACAGCTGTTGCCGGACCCTTCCCCAAATGGCATAGCGACAGATTAGCAGGTTCTGAAAAAGCAGTATCATTTCATAAGGACTATCATTTATGACAGCCCACTAATATTTTTACAAGGCCTGTAAGATAAACACAGTGCATAATTTGCTCAACAGAAGCAAGGAGCCTTAATGCACCGAAACATTTAATACGGTATATCTTAGCTGTTACCTTTTTAAAACAACAGCAACAACTTGATGCACTCTTGGTCCTCTAATGATTTCTTGTTCTACAAAATAAATCCCTCCATCCTCAGCACTCAAAGAATAGTAGTATTGCTGGTACTGTTGATAGTAGTAGTAGTAGTATTTAAAGACATGAATTGCCATCATCATATATTAAAGTCAGGTGGATGCAGAAAATATAAAAATGCAAGTAACCTTTTAAGCATAAAAATTGCAATTACTATTAAATTAAGATTTAAAAGTCTGCTGTAAAAAGCACCCATGAGTCTTGTTCTTTGTTTTGTTTTTTAATTATAAAAACTATATAAGTCTTTCCTTACCATAGCTGTCAACCCTCCCTTTTTTGCGGGAAACTCCCTTATTCCAATGCCGTTTCCCGCTGTTATCCCAGATTGTTGATATCCCTTAAATTTCCCGGATTTCAAAGGAAGCAGCTCCTCTCCCTCCCTGGCGGCCAGGGAGGCTCCTCACCTGCGTTGCTCGGCTGCCAATAAGGAGTCTGAGACTAACTGGGGGCGGAGCTTGCATGCCTTGTGCAGCCACACCCTCGCGCCCAACCAGATAGACAGCCTGCCTGCCGTCTACACGCTCGCTCTTTCGCTCACCCGTTCGTGCACAGCCTCTGGAGTGCAGGATGGCGAGGCTACTTGGTGCCATTGCACCGCCCTCGCGGCATCCCTTATTTTCAAATCCGAAAGTTTTGGGAAAATCCCTTATTTTCAAATCTGAAAGTTGACAGCTATGTTCCTTACCACAATGTGCATCGGCCCCAAATGGTGACATCATATAAATCTTTTAAACAAATAAACTATCTTTCCAATATCTCCATCCAGTTGTGTTTCTGAGACTCTGGAAGTGAAAACTGTGGAGGACTCATAGAAACTTGGGGGTGGTGGGATATGGATTGGGGGCATAGCACAGGGGAAGGGGCAAGTATTAGACACCCCCTTCATCTGGGACCCATGCTGCTTTTTTTCAGAAATAAAAATGTCAGGAGCTCTAACACGAAACCCCTGTCATGTCTAATTTCACCCTTAAATATCTCCCCCCCCCTCTAATGAATAAGACAGAATCTCCCAAGGTAAATCTGATTTTCAGTTCTTTGCTTTCTATATCTTCTCAATTGAAGAGACAAAGAAAAGAAAAAAGAGAGATCATGGTCCTGAAGCCTAGGTGGGCCTAAGCTTAATAATACCATGCATTGCCAATGTCACCGTCATGTCATCATTGTTGCATGCATATTATGTGACAGATCTTTAATGGAAGATTATGGATAACTCCAAAAAAATAGTAGTTAATACAACAGTTTTATGCACTTACTGTGGATAAAGGCAAGGACTGTATCACTTCATTATTTGTGGGGTGGTGGCGAGGATATGTTCTTAAAGTCTGAAAATCAGATGATCTGCTTTCTATTGCTGTAGCTGTGGTTTTCATTATAATAAGAGGTTCTCGAAATTATGTCATCATAATTGTAGCACAGCCGACACTGTTATGTCAACAGCTTTAATATTGTTCCATTCAGTTTAAACCAGTCACAGTATTATTTTCAGTGTAGGTAAAGTACAGCAACACACACAAACACACACTTAACCTGAAACCATTTGTTTTGGGCTTAATGTGTTTAAGGACACTTCTTAATAGGAAGGGACACTAGAAGCTGCCTTATACCAAGTTAGATCATTTATACCAAGTTAGGTCCATTTAGCTCAATGTTGTCTGTACTCACTGGCAAGTTCAGGCAGGGTTGTATTCCAGCCCTATCTGGACTAAATCCATGGACTTTCATATAACAAGAATGTGTTCTGCTATTAAACTACATCTGCTTGATCTCAGTACCTCAAAATACTGGTACTTTTAAAAAAGTATTATTTTAAATAACCATTGAATTGTCGCTCTTTTTTCCACTACACATTTGAGCTTTCCTAATGTTAAACATCTCATGTAATGTCTAATATCTAAGCCATGTTGTCCACTGTCTGAAATTCATTTATGTTATTTCATCTATTTCATAAAATTTATATATTACTTTATTGTAAAAAAGGGGGGGTGGGACTCATGGCAGTTTTAGAAATTCAGAGATTTATAGATTTTATTTATTTACTGCATGTTTTTCTAGAGATGGCTCAGCCGTCTCTGAGCTCCAGCTTTATATGTTCTTCCATTTTGCAAGAATCTATGTGATGGAACCAGACTGAGGTCACATTCACATTTAAAGCTCTGTTACACCACTTTAAACAGGCATGGCTTCCCTCTAAGAATTATGGGAGATGTAGTTTGTTAAGGGTTCTGAGAGTTGTTAGAAGACCCCAATTCCCCTCAGAGCCTACATTTGCCAGAATAGGGATTGATGAACCACTCTTGGAATTGTAACTTAATGAGGGGAATAGAGGGTCTCTCGGGATGCTTAACAAACTACAGCTCCCAGAATTCTCTGGGGGAAGCACGACTGTAGGACTTCAATTAATCATAAGTCAGATTGTTTTCATGAGCCTACTCTAAGCATCCTACACCCAATGTAATTTGAAAAATGCGGAACTGCGTTATATGTTGGTTCTCAATAGCAGGATTTCTTTGTCAGTAATAAGTGGAGCAGAAAAGTTCTCTGTTTTCATAATGCACCTAAAATATAATGTACATAAACATTTTAAAACAACCAATGCTAATGATGAAATCTAATACTGAACATGATGAAGAACATGACAACACTGTGTTAAAAGATTGAAATCAGAGTCTCAGAAATCTATCCTTTTCTATGCAGACACCATCTTGTGAAAAATATATGTGTACCATCATCCCAAAATGCCAACCATATACTCTCCAACATTCCTCAGATGAAAATAGGAACATTGCTCCCCCTCCACAACTGACCCTCCTCGACCCCTCCCCCATTTTTGTCCCCTCACTGCAGAGCATTTCCTATCAGAAGAAGGGTGAGTGCTACCACCACTACACCAGAGGGTCACAGCACACACATTCTTCACCACGCCCTCTTCAGCCCCTTAATCCCAATTTTATTTTATTTTCTTCCTTGGTAGATTTACAAAAAGAAAAAACAACACCTAAATAAATTTTAGAAAGGGGTAAGATCAGACACAGAAACACAAAGCATTTTTAAAATAAAAAATGTAGAGGAGAAATATACCAGCAGTAGTGTCTATAACGATATGTGGTTATTTGTGTGGGCAAATCTCCGCTAGCAATCAACACCCATTTCCAAGAATGTGCAAGATGAGACATCATTTATTTCACATGGCAGAATCCATAAAATCACCTCCTGTGGAAGAGTTTGAGATGTCTGAACTTATCCTCTATTCCTTCATGTGGCACTGTGTCACCAAGCCTAATTGTACCCACAAACTTACCTCAGCTCCCATAATGTCTTCAGTTTCTCTCACTTAATATGCCCAACACATCATCTAGGATGGATGAGCAAGTGCCAGACAAGCTCTTGCTGAGGGTCATGTCTGTGGTGTCCACTTACAGAATGAAGAGTTCATCCTATTCTATGAGATGGTTTTTGTTAGGAGAGCTTGCAGCTTGGGTGAGTTACTCTGAAAGAATCACTTACAATTTCTGGAGTTCAAAGGCTTTATTCATGCAAGAGCAGATTTATCTTGGCAGGAAGTATTATAGGATGAGGAGACATAGAGGAAGAGAGAGAGAGAGAGAGAGAGAGAGAGAGAGAGAGAGAGAGAGAGAGAGAGAGAATAGCAGACACCATATCTCAACAGGTTGGGAGAGAACAACAAAATGGCTCAGCTTTTAGGAGTTAACATAGACAGAAGCAGTGCTCTCATGTGGTTTAAAGTAACACATGCATTAGCTACAGTAGAAGTTCAGTGAGAAGTAAATGTATTTGCTTTTCTCCAACAGTTTTGCCCAGTCCTGTATCAGAAGCAAGTGGCCATTCCATGGCATGATGACTGAATAATCTTTGCCCTGAAGTGTTGTCCTGAAGTAGCACCGTTAAGCAATCTGGCAGTGGTAGTATATGTCAAAAAACACAACAACGTTCTCTTTGTGTGCATTGGGAACTCTGTGAATTGTGGCTCATGTGTGTGCAAGTATTTGGAAGGGCTCAGCCACCCACATTTCAGATTATCATGAGCACTCTGCTACCATTTAGGCACCAAAGTGAGTGGCAAGATCAATTCCGCATGTTGTGCTCATTTAAGCAAAAAATATGGACATAAATAATGATGGGGCTTATGAGAACATTTGAAAATCTGGCTCTCTGCATGCATTTTGAAAAGAAAAAGAAAGCAGAAAACTATGTGGCCAGATTTGGCTAACAGAAATAGCATGCTGAACTGAAGCAGCAATACAAATGACTTTAACATGAAGAGATAAGAAGTTATTTGCTCTTAAATAATTAACCACACCTCCCTCTCTCCCTTCACATCTCTGTTCAGCTGTCAGGCAACCTGGAGGCCATGTTGCTGAAAGAACTTGCTTCACTAACAGCATCTGGATGCTTGGCAGATGCTACAGCCTGGGCTGAGGGTTTCTTTGGATTCATTTCCACACATCTGTCAGCGGTCAGACAATTTCTGATAGACTGTCTAGTCTGGTTTGTCCTCTTCAGTGCAATTTCCCTGTCAATCACCTACTATTTATGCTCTTCATTTCACTTATAAAAGTTGTGTGGCATCAAATCTATTCACAATGAGTGGTTGTTGTAGCAAAACAAAACAGATAAACCTGTGTTTTTCTTCATGTGCTTTATCCATTCTTGCCTGCTTCTCCACTATCACCTGAAATATCGTTATAACAGCTTGAATTGTGTGCCCAGTTTCAAATCCCTGCTCATTTATGAAACTTTTTGATGGCTTTTTAATGACACCATGGAGATTACCAGGAGCTGGAACTCCAGAGGAAAGCTTTAGTTAGTCTATTCAGGCCAGGACTGCCCATTGCTTAAGACGATGATGGTTCTCTCAGCCATGAACTGTGAATAATAGGAGTACCAGACTGAAATAACCATCATTTGCACCTGTATGACTGTAGCCAATAAAGTATTCTTTTTAGAAATCTGAGTTTTGTGGCCTGTGTGAGAACGTGAGAATATGGATCCCTGTGATGTAGAGCTCTCCCCAGCAAGCCACATTCTGATAACCGGTGTGTGTGTGTGTGTGTGTGTGTGTGTGTAAAATAAATGAATTTGTATTAAAAGTCCTGACTTGTCTTCCTTTCCTGTTTTCTTGGTCAAATTGGATATATGCAAAAACCTCTGAAGGAATTGTATTTTTTCCAGTTCCAGTTCCTGATCTGCAGCAGCAAAGTTGTTCAGGATGCAAATTTTATTTGCTTACATTTGTGCTGATATTCCCATGAGAAAAATTAATCTGGATGTTATCACTCACAGTCTGATTGCCTTATGGTCACATAAACAGTAAGATGCTTGTGAATTTGTTTTAATTATAGACCCCTGCATCATGGGCTTTGCAGTACTTTGACTTCATAAATTTATAAACAATGTTTTGCTTTAAGTCGTACTGCATCAGATTTCGTAGTCTTATATGTGAATAAACACACTGTCATTTTCTCAGATGAAATGAGAAACTGGCAAAAAACAAAACAAAAACCCAGCTACCCTTTTCCACCAGTGGTAGAGTCTCATGGGCAGAATTCAGCACATAGGGTCCAATTCTTAGAATACATACATTTTAGGGCTGAACTACACCTTGTTGTTTGTTTTTTGTTTTGCTGAAAGCACTCTCCCACCTAATATGGATGGTTCTTATTCACGCATCTTCAACAGCACATTGAATGTACTTCTCAGATCTAGGTGCCCTGGGTGAAGCTGTAAATTGATTCCACATTGACAGCCAATATAAAAGCAATGGGGCTTTTTCTTGTGCCACAGTTATGTGAGATTATTCTTTTCCTGAACCACATCCAGAATTCAATAGAATGTGTTAGGTATTATTTCTGAGCATATTTTGAAAGAAGCAAGTAGTGGCTTCTCTAACACTCTTCACTAATCTGTTTTAGAAAGGCAAAATGACATGGAATGCATTTATGATCGATTATGCTTTCAAAGTGAGGTATTTATTCAGCCATTTGTTTTTTCCAGACTCTGCATGCCAGTTTGAACTGCGTGGTGCTCATGGAAGCCATGTAGCTAGGAGCTCAATGCACTACGAGGAGCAAGAAAACACATTTTAAGAATATCACTACAATTCATTCTTTCCTCTATTGATCGAACCAAAGTGTGAGTGCAATTTGCTGTTTTGCATTTTGATTACTGTAATGCTCTTTTTGGCTGCAATCTTTTATACATTTACCTGGGGATAAATCCCGTTGAACCCTCAATTTGCCCCTTGTTTTTTGTAGCCTTTTTTGAACAGTTGCAAGGGATTGTAGAAAGCAAGTGAATTGAGTTGCCTACCTCCCCAGTTACCTCACATTCCCCATGCTCACAATGAAAGCCTAAATCCCTTCTCTACTGCCCCCTTCACTTCTCCCACACGTATGAGGCAGCAGCAAAGTTTATCTCTGCCCCATCCTTCTTCTCTCACTCCATGCCTCCCTCATATTCTTAACTCCTCAATGTAAATCTCACCTCCATCACAAATAGGGATACAGTGGTACCTCGGGTTAAGAACTTAATTCATTCTAGAGGCCCGTTCCTAACCTGAAACTGTTCTTAACCTGAGGTACCACTTCAGCTAATGGGGCCTCCCGCCGCCACGTGATTTCTGTTCTCATCCTGAAGCAAAGTTCTTAACCCGAGGTACTATTTCTAGGTTAGCGGAGTCTGTAACCTGAAGCGTCCGTAACCCGAAGTACCACTGTATAAGAAAGCATCAATTTCCCGTCTGGCTTGTGCTTATTGCATACAGCAATGTTTCCATTTTGCTGCAGTTCAGCTCCTGACAAAAACACAATGCAAAAGGGGAGATGGGGACAGCGTTGACTGGGCTGATTTCCATTCCCAACATGGGACAAATAAACAAACACCCACAATTTATGCTTCCATTTCCATTTGATGGATTTCTCCAACATTCCCTAATCATCCACAGACGACCCTTTTGTGACTTTTCTTCTTTCCCATCTGTTCTGCCAAATGCAGGGGTTCTTTTCAGGGATATCAGTAGATATAAACCAAGCAGGTGGAAGGTGAACCAAAATACCTTTATTGGAGAAAGTAAAACATACATACCCAAATCAACATGTCCCCAATCTGCTCCCAGGAGCCCCTCAAATGGGTAGCAAGGACACGCAAATCGACTCACAGCACCCTAACCCTGGGTCTGTGACGAGGCTCCCTCTCCCATCCCAAATGCCTGCCTTTTATAGAGCGCTTGATATTAATTAGCAACATCTGTGGTCAAACATCCAGGCTTTCCTTCCTTAAAGTTAACACCCACACATCAAGAAGTTAAGTTTGGGGCGGGGCTAGGAGGAGAACTCCAAGACATGCCACCCTATTTCCTCGTGACAATATCTTCCGGGTTGTTTCTGTCGCAGATTCCTCCACGGCGTTGTAGCAGAGCAGTGCAAAAGCCACAGGTTCTTTAGTGCAGTATTCTTTTATTGTGAGCTATATACATACAGACAGTTCACGCAGCAGAACACCTGGCTGCACCAAAAGGCAAGACAAGTAGGACTTCACTCTCTCTTTCTCTGATCACACCATGCATCCACACACCCTGCTTAACAGGTTCCCCTTTAATACAAAACAACAGCCAATCATCTGTTGGCACACTCCTGCTGAGTCACTGTAGGCCTGTTGCATCAGCCTCTTGCACCAGCTTCTTTTACTTTACAAGCAAGCTCAAGCCTGCAGACTTACTGTGTTACACAGCATTCTGTGTATCCCAACAGTTTCCCATACACCATCTCATCTATTTCTTTCACCATCTTGCTTTCAGAGCGCAATCATATGCACATTTACTCAGAAGTCAATCCCACTGGCTTCAATAGGGCTTCAGGCCAGCCACATCAGCATGCATGAGATTCCAGCCTTTGCCTTTCTTCTCACCCTTCTTTGCCTTTTCAGCAAACTGCACCTACTGAACTGCAGTGCCCTTCAACCTCTGTCGTGGCTCTGCTTATTTCTGTAAGTTACTCTTGGCTGGTGGGTTGTGTTATGAGAGCCGTGCACCTACATTCACTTTTGTGATGACAATAAATGAGATACACAGAGACTTTTCTGTTTATTTCTTCAGCTGTTCGTTTATAGCAAATTTTTACTCAAACTTGTGAAATAGGGTTCATTTCATTCTATATGCCAAGAGAGTGAGGGAGCGCATTGAGGAGCTTTGACACAAAGAGAGAAAGGAAGAACAATAACGTGCCAAAAATGTGTTGTTATGATCTTTCGCACGGGGCACTGTCACTGGGAGGGGTCTGCACTTCAGAGTCAGTCTGAACATGATAAAGTACAAAAAGTACAGCTGCAGAGTCCCTTTGGATAGTGTGGCAAGACATATGGAAAACGTTTCCTGACTTATGAAAAATAATATTGGGGCAGAGCGTAGAAAAGAATTTGGGTCAAGAGGGTGGGGGGAAATGGCATTTGAGAAAGCTCTTATACACAATCTTCCTGATAAGATGTAGGGGTATAAATCTAGTGCCTCCATGTAGATACATTGTAGATATAATCCACTTGGGATGGAGCTTGTGGAACAAACAAACCCAAGGTTCTTACTCCATCTAATTCTGAATATATATATATATATATATATATATATATATATATATATACATATATTCAGAATTAGATGGAGTAAGAACCTTGGGTTTGTTTGTTCCACAAGCTCCATCCCAAGTGGATTGTATCTACAATGTTCGTAAAAACAATGGAACAATGGACGGAGGAGAGCAGCCTTGCTTTGGGCAGAAATCACACCATCCATTTCAAAAGAGGAACAAAACAGCCAACCAGCAAGCCACCTGCACAACAAAATACAAATACATAGATCAATAACAAGCATAGGTTCCAAAAATGGATGTGAGAAAGGACAATCTTCCTAGCACTGGGCCTTTTGAACATTAAGGACCATCTTCAGGTGGTATAGTAGGGAAATATGTTCATCCCTAAGCAAATAGAAATGGGAGACAAATTCAATTCAGTTTGCATTTAAAGACCTACTTAATTATAAGTTTCTGAAATAACATGAAAACACACCCGTCCTTTGAAATCTGCTCTTCTCTGAATTTTGCAAACCAGCTCTCCATCCAAGCAATGTGTAAAAAAGTGCATTATACTAGCATAAAACTAAATTACTGATTATATATTTTAAAAGAAACTTGTTTTTAATGAATATTTTTGACTATCTTGTCAACTTCTTAGAGATCTTTTGTTCTAGTAAGCTCTATATAAATTTGGTTAAATAAAATAAAGTGTTCATAAAAATGCACGTATTAGTGACAATAATGTACAAGAATCCTTTACTCTAGGGAAAATTGCTTTGTGAAAATGTGATTAGGCCAAATTAGATACAAAATAATTTTAAGCACTTAAAAACTTTTTTTCGCAAACTGATGTGGAAACATAGAAAACTAAACTTAAGATTTGAAAAGAGAGAGAGAGAGAAACTGGGAGAAATGGGAATTGACAGATTCACCCATCCTTACCTGCAACACAAGTGTTTGTTTTGGAAAAGGTATGTGACAGAAAAATAATAATCTGTGTTGTCTCTAAGAAATTAAAGAAGAGAAAAGGGTTACAAGAGAATACTAAGAACAAGGCATCTTTTTAAAATCAGAAAACAACACCAATTTAAAAGACAGTATATTTTGTCTTAGAGGGGAGAATCCTTTCATTCCATTAGTTGAACAATCACAGTCATCTAACGGTCAGCTGTTGTAACCAGTTTTGACACTGTATAATTACATGTGGAAAACAGTGATTGATTCAACTTGCTAATTTAATGACTCAAATGGAGCATTTCAGAGTAAGCTGCAACTTTATGCTAGTTAATCTTTGTGGTGTGAATACTAGTGGGCAGCACCTAATTGCTGGCTACACAAGGGAGCCTGCTAGACTATTCATTAGATATTTGCTAGAAAAACCATTGTTGTTCAGACACAAGCAGCCATTTCCCTTGAAACACCATTTCAATTGTGTTGCTGTTCCCCATATACTAAACTGAACGATGGCGCCAGTTAGACAGGTGATGCTGAGGCATCCTTTGTTCCTAGTCTGCCTACAACTACGGGTGATATTCAATTAAGTTTTACACAGAGTAGACTCATTGAAATTAATGCAGACAACTTAGTCGTATTCATTAATTGAAATGGGACGACTCTGAGTAAAGTGTAGTTGAATGCCACCGTATGCCCTTTCTCGATCACGTATAACTTAACTGCTAAATTCCATGCACAATACATGAGTTTGCATTATGGAATGCCATCGCAGATACATGGCTTGTGATCTCACATAGGAAGAGGTCATTCCAGAGACTTGTGGTGTTGTTCTGCGATACGCAACAGCAGAGTCACGAGCTGGTAACAGCAAGATCCCTGGGCATTGTACCCCCCCCCTTCAAGTACCAGCCTATCTGGGTATTTGGAAGAGTCTTACCTTGCTCTTCTGTTGCAAGATTCAGACTCGATTATAACCCTACATATGGCAAAATTTTTGACATCAGTTCTGACACTTAAGAAATGCAATGGATTGTTATATACAGCTTGAAATTTTAATTTAATTTTTATCATATTTTATTCAATTGAGTATCCCTTTTAATCTATTTTACTGTTAGCAATTGTAAACCAGACTGTGCTGTTTCTGTTTTTGGTTGTTATATCTATGGGCTTAAAGCCGAAATAAAATGAGTTGAGTTGAGTTGAGCTGGTAACAGTGATGAAAGCCCCACTCTCACTGTACTTTTCTGTGTATAAGGTGAGGTCTTTCCCCATTAAAATAATGTTTAAAACTTGGAGTCGTCTTATACATGGGTAGTTCAGAGTGGGGACGGGTGATTGGTTGCTGCCGCGAGCAGGAGATTGTCAGTAGCAATTGTTCTGGTGATTGGTGGCTGTGTCAAGGGCTGCTGTTGATTGGCTGTTGTTGCATTAATTGGGCGGGCAATTGGCGGCTTCTGGCTTCTGCGACGTGTGCTACTGGCAGCATTGGCTATGCAGGTGAGTGATTCCCCCCCCCCAAAAAGCCAGAAAGCTCAACAACTATGGGCAATCTTTCCCCATTTTCTTAAATTTGAGTCCCCCAAAATAGGGGGCGTCTTATACACAGGGGCATGTTATACACGAAAAAGCAAGGTACAGGTATATAGATTCTGTGGCACAGGTGAAATTAAGCCTATTTGAGGTTTGGACCATCTGCTACTACATTTAGAACTTACCTTGGTCCTGAACTATATCTATGAATGTGTCATGATTGATGTGGCCCATGAGTGAGGCCCATGTTGGACACAGGCAGTGCTTTTTTCAGGGGGTACACAAGGGTGCAAAGTACCGGCACCTCTTTTTTCTTGTTGTTGTTAAAAAGTGTGGCACTTACTGTAACAACTTCATGGTGAGTACCAGCACCTATTTTTCTAGAAAAAAAGCACTGGTAACATTCAAATCATATGGGATAGGCAAATTATACCTCCTTGGGGACAGCAGCATTGGCAGGCAAATTATATGTGACCCCTCACAGTAGGAATGGGATCCGATAATAGAAAAGTAAGCAGCATATTGCACAGTTTTCAGAAGGTCCTTTTTCTTTTTCAGAAGGTGGGAAGGATGGCATTTGTGAGACATGCAGCATAATCCTATGCATGTTTACTCTGAAGTGAGTCCCACTGATATCCATGGAGTTTAGCCTCAAATAAACATGCATAGGATTGCAGTGTAAGTGGATGCCTCTTTTCTCCTCTGCCCGTTTATGCTTTTATGGAGGCTGATGGCTGTCCAATGCCATGTGCTCACAATCAGAATGCAAGGATTTGCATTTAAAATGAGAATCTGCAGATTTCTGCTCCTTAATCTAGGCAACCAAATGCAAGTATATCACTGTATATATTGCATTGTGCCTCCTCACTGCGAAACACCCGAGAAGGGATAGAACGGCGAGTTTCTCCTGATAGCTGTGATGAGATAGACTGATGTTAATCTGGACTGACAGTAATTTATGAATTCAGCATCACTTGTATATTGCCTGGTGTCAAGTATGTGGCTATGCATTTGGAATATGTGCACCCTAGCCACCGAACAGCTGGCTCTCTGCTTTCATCACTGAAGGCACACATGCTGCCTGTAACGACAGCCTGTTCTGTGATACCTGTATTGTGCAAAGTTTGGAGAAGGACCAGCTGTTTGCCTGCAGACCGTATGCATTTGGGGGCATTGTTAGCATGGTAACACTTTTGGCTCTTCATCAAAAGTCATTTGGTCTTGTTAATAATATGCAGGCCGCAAAGCTGACAACTAAACCGGTGCTAGTGAATCCAATACATCTTTCTTAAGTAGAAAAGGAAAGATTGCATTAGAAGGTCTTGGATGCTGATGAGGAGAGGAGAGGCTCTTCCTATCACACCCAAAAAGTGGAAGAGGACACTGCGCAAGCATGTTAAATGGAAAAAAGCAGAGTTCCGTTTCATTATCTGCCTTGCAGATGGAAGTGTTAGCTTTTATATATTTCATACATTTAATTTTATATCACCAACACCACACAAACAGAAATGCTTGCTGCTTCTACCCTAGCACCCTAAACTGAGAAAATCTGGCGCAATACCTTGTGTCAGGGCAACAGCAGCTGTGTAACAAGCTCATAGAATCATAGAATTGTTGTGTTGGAAGGGACCACATGGGTGACCATTTATAGTTAGTTAGTTTATTAATTTGACAACAAATTAGTCCCAAAATGATTTACAACAAAAAATAAAATATGGGAATAAAAATAACTAAGGATAATTAAATACACAAATCAGAGTAAAAACACCGAATCACTGGCGTTTCCAAAGTTCCCTCGGCAAGCAAAAAGTCTTTGCCTGGCACCGAAACAATGACACAGGTGGTAGCAGGTGGGCTTCGCTGTGAAGAGCTTTCCCTAGTTGTGGAGCAAATACAGAAAAACCCTGTTCTCTCATTACCATCCTCTAGACCTCTCCTATACACACAAAGGGTCTCAGACGATGCTCTCACGATCTGGGCAAGTTCGTATAGGGAGAGGCAGTCCTTTAGGTATAGGAGTCCCTGGCTGTATAAGGCTTTAAATGTCAACATCAGCTCTCTGTATTATTACCATTATTCCCCCACAGTTTCTTACCTGCTGTTCACCACAAGGTCCCAGAGCAACTTATAGCAATTTTTTGAAAAAACAAATAGCCAGCATGTGAGCAGTTCTAAAAATATTCACATCAAGTCTCAAAGGGTTAGGGCAAAGGGATGTGACTTCAGAATGTGATGAAAACTACACAATGAAGGTGCCAGGTGCACCTCTGTGGCGATAGACTTCCACAATTTGGTGTCATGCTTTAGGGAATCATCTTCTTTTCCTATGCCAGTAGATAAGAGAACAAATGAAAGGAACGCCTTACTAGTTAGAATCTTTAATAATCACAGTGAGAGAACAAAGAATACATCTCCTAGAAATGATGGTGCTCCCAATTAAGGCTTACCCCCCCTTCCGTCCCTATTAATCTACGTCACTCCTACGTCTTGCAATCTGAGCTTGTATCCTTTGCGCTTTCTGTTCTGACACTTTCTGAACTCTCTGTGACTTTGGAGAAGGGGGTGGATGCTATCCAGAGACTGTGAATCTGTTAACTCTCTTTCTTCTAGTGTTTCTTCTGCTAGCTGTTCCCCATCCAGTATTTCCCAGCTTCTGCCTTCTGAACTATGCCCCTCTGCAAACCATTGTTCTAAATCTATGCTGTCCTACTGCTCCTGGGAAGATTCAGGATCAGGATCAGGGGAGGGAGTGGCTCCATCCATTCTTCCTCAGTGCAGCCCTCCTCAGCACGGCCCCTGACATTTGGGGGCTGCCACTACCAAGAACTGCTCTTAACAATCAAGAGGGTCTGTAGTGGTCCTGATAGTGGAAGTCTATGCAGGAACTTTTGCTAGTGTGACAGGGTCCCCCTGCTCTCCTCCCCCTGATCCCTCACCAAATTGTTGGGGTGGGGGAGAACCCCCAGAACAACATTCAGGGGAGGGAGAGGGGAGATTTCTCTATCAGACAAGCAAAACTGAGGTCTCCTCCCTATATGATCAGGAAATATATAGGAATGTCTTGTTTTTGTTTTTTTCCTGTTCTGAAATATCAATTCCACATTTTAACAATAGGTAAAGGTAAAGGGACCCCTGACCATTAGGTCCAGTCATGTCCGACTCTGGGGTTGCGGCGCTCATCTCGCTTTATTGGCCGAGAGCCGGCGTACAGCTTCCAGGTCATGTGGCCAGCATGACAAAGCCGCTTCTGGTGAACCAGAGCAGCGCACGGAAACGCCGTTTACCTTCCCGCCAGAGTGGTTCCTATTTATCTACTTGCACTTTGACGTGCTTTCGAACTGCTAGGTGGGCAGAAGCTGGGACGAGCAATGGGAGCTCACCCCGTCACAGGGATTCGAACCGCCGACCTTCTGATCAGCAAGCCCTAGGCTCTGTGGTTTAACCCACAGCTCCACCTGGGTCCCTCATTTTAACAATACTTGTGCAAAATGTGTGTGTGCATGGGGGTGAGATATTCTCTGAACATCCTTTGCCCGTTAACTCTGGTGGCACATTTATTTGCTCTAACAAATGAACACTATGCTCCGATGTGCCAGAGCAGAAGCCTGCCTAATACTCACCTTGCCAATCCCATTTGCTGATTTGCCACACGACAGAGACTTGTACCCACCTAACAAATTCTCCTTGCTCCTTTCCAGAGATGGATTGCTTTACCCAAAGAAGGCATGAAGCCATTTGCTGTGAAATATTTCTGTTCAGCACTGCCTAGACTCTTAAAAAAAACCACAACCCCTGCATAAATGATAATTGTACTAGTAACATGTTCTTCATTGTTCTCTTCCTGCTTATATTTCAGTTAAGGAAACTCAGAGACAGATGCAACAGCTGCTGCAACTGCTGGAAACTAAGCCTTTTTCATTTTTTAAAAGAACCCCACTCCGACCGACCATCCATGCGCTCTCCTACAGTTACAACACGTTCAGAGAGCACCGAGTTCAAAGGCATACTGAAAGGTCCAACGTTAAGGAGAGGATATTTGAGTCCTTGCGTCCAGACTTTGTGCCTTTACAGAACTCAGGTCAACTGTACGCTTCAAATAACAATCAGAAATAGCACCTAAAAGCATTCTTTAGACACTTTCTTTGCTTGTTCTTTGCTTTTTCTCCAGGGTTGCGCACCTGCCATGGAAAATGTCAGCTATGAACCCTGCGTTGAGCTTTAACAAAATTATTTCCCACAAATAAACAGTGGCGCATATGCCTGACACCCAGAGGAAGAGAGAAATACTTTATTTCCCCTCTTTTGGGAGTGATTCTTTATTCGCTTGATGTGCAAATAGCTGAAGAATAACAAAAAGTTATATAAAAGTTCCCTGGGGAAAGTTGCATTTCTCAGGTGCAGATATATCTATATCTATCTGTCTCTCTATCTATCTATCCATCTATCTATCTATCATAATATATAATATGAAGGCCAACATTTTGTATCTATAGCTATGTAGAGATTATCTACAGCTATATTTCTGATCTAGACAAGGCAGAGCAGGGTTGGGCAAGATTCAATTTTTAAAGGTCTCTCTATGCTGAAGGCCGGATTAATTTTTCTATCTTATATGTGCCACAGCCACATGCTATTACATTGTGGCATGCAATTTATATATGCATTTATGCCTCCCTAAATAAATAAATAAATGAGTGTGATTTCTCCCTGTCCCAGTGTCCATACTTTTCTCAGAAACCAATATGGGAGGGACGTCAGCCTCTTAGTGCTATCACATTATGATCTAGTGACCCTGAAAATAGGGTCAGAAGGAGGTCTACCTGCTAACTGGAAAACTAATCAATATAATTCCACCATGGAGTTGGCACACACAGAGCAACGTAAGCCTTCACCCCCCCTCCTTCTCCAGCCCAGTCTACGTGCCTCCTTCAACTGAATATAAATGTTAAATTTCAGTACTCAAAATAAAATATTATTATTTTTTCTGCACAATGAGCTGAAGTGAAGTTTTGTATTTCTAATGGTGATTATTCTTTCAATAGATGATCTGGATTTGAGATGGCTTCGTCAAGTACTAGGACTTGACTTTTTCGTTTGTAAAAGGCATACAAACAATTTTTTTTTAAAAAAAAAAACCACTTTAATGCTGAAAATGGAAGTAGCATAACAATGGTGAGTCTAACTGCATAAACTAGAGAAACTCCATCAAATAAACCTGGAGCTTCATTTGCATTTACTGTGGGGGGAGAGCAAGACAAAGGGTAAAAGGTCACTGGTGACTAATTTTCTGAAAACTAGCAGCTTGTGTAAGTAATAGAACATTTATTGCATTTCTCTGTCATCCCAGCAATGAGCTAGAAAATCCATAAGAATTCCCAGCTCTAGCCTTTATTAAGGTATAGCCCTGGATTAGTTTAATGTCCAATTTAAAGTCACTACTTGCACCTACTTTGCTTACTTCTCTATACATGAATCATTTTCTCGTCCTGTTATTTCCCGCAGTAAAAGTTACTAAAAATAAGTGTTTAAAAATTTAAAAGACGGTTGCTTTTTTAAAAAAAGTGTTCTCTCTGTGTGTGTAGAGTGTGTCCTCTACGGAGATGTAAAAAAAGCAGCATAAAAATGTTTTGTTGTTAAAAAAAGAAATCAAAACAGAAGAATGTGTTTTCCCTGGTGTGCATAACTCCTTCCGTTTGGCTTTGGCAAATATTATAATTGGAGTGTGGTCAGTAAAAACCAGGCAGAAGTGATTCTTGAATATTCAGTGCAGGAATCCTTGGACTAGCAATTTGTCCACCTTCAGAGACTTGGCATCGGGACAAATAATTAGACTTTCGGCAACTGCAAACTCTTATTAATTTGCTTGACAGGATGAAGGATGCTGAGGAAAAATGAAATGAGGAAGGGCAGAATCATATAAATTCCTAATCTGGCACTCCTCTCCCTAGGCCCTCAAGCTCACCCCCCCACACACACACATGTGGGTCACTTGGACATTGCTGGGCGTCTTGCAAGACCATGTAATAAACTTTTTATCTTCAGCACCAGTCTCATTGGCCACATTCACAGCATGCATTTAAAACACTATTGTACCACTTTAACAGCCATGGCTTCCCCCAAAGAATTCTGGGAGTTGTAGTTTGTTCCATATGCTGAGATGTGTTAGGAGACCCTTATTCCCCAGAGTGCTTTAGCAGTCAATCACCCTTAACAAACTTCAGCTCCCATAATTCATGACTGTTCAAAGTGGTATCATAGTGCTTAAAATTTATGGTATGAATGTAGCCATTGTCAAAGCTAGTACTGTGTTATGAAAATCACAGGCTCCAGGTCAGGCTGCTGTCAATGGCCAGTTTAGACCATCCCAGCACCATATTATGAAAACCATGGACCTTGGAATAGGGCCTTGTGTTAGACAGTCAAAATGGCCTTGATCTCCATTGTTGGTGGGTGGACTCTCTCTCTCAAGTGCAGGACAAAATACAGTTTCTTGACTATTCCGCAACCTTTTGGTGGACCACCTAAATGGAGGTTGATGTTTATTGTTTGAAAACCTCCAGGTTCTCAAGGGCTGCTGTTGCTTGCACATCAAATGCCTTATATGAATCCTGGAGACAGGGAAAGACTTTGGTCTTCCAAATTTCCAAATTTGGGCTGTGTGAAGCCCAATTTTTGTTTCCATTCTGCTCAATTCAATATGTCGTAGTTGTGGCACCCCTAAGCTCAGTGCCCAGTGTGGTGGAATCAGTCACACTGCCCTAAATCTGCCTCTGCTAGAGATCATTTTAATATTTCCTAAAAAAACTGCACTGTAGCTGACTGTAGCTCAGCTCCTCTTTTTTCCTAGCATCATACACAGAAGGAAAAGACAATAAACCTGTGAGAAAATCAATTCATCTTATTAATATTCACCAAACACTTCAAGCTTTACCATCTAGGCTAGCCCCCAAGAGAAAGTTCTGCATGGAACATATAGCTCCCATTGGCTTCTTTTCTTTTACTAATCTCTCTCCCCACCTTCATTTTTTGCTTTTCTTTTTCATTTTTCCTCCTCCTCCTTTCAAAGAATAGTTCGCCCTACAGATGACATCAGAACCAAGACTCAAACTCTTTGTTCTCTGGAAACATTAAGTGGCATGTGAAAATAGGAATACTTTCCCTGTACTGCTTGTAAGTTAATTAGATACAATACTTGTATTACAGTTATTAACTGCATCTAAAATAAACAATCGGATTTGTAATTCACCGACTTCTGAGTTAGTGAAATTGTGTGACTGCAGAAAATCTGTAATTTCTCCTGCCCATGAAGTCAATTCAAGTTTTTATATAGATTGATTTTCTTCCTTTGCTTTTTTTTTCATTTTGAAGAAGAAGAGTTTGGATTTGATATCCCGCTTTATCACTACCTGAAGGAGTCTCAAAGTGGCTAACATTCTCCTTTCCCTTCCTCCCCCACAACAAACACTCTGTGAGGTGAGTGGGGCTGAGAGACTTCAGAGAAATGTGACTAGCCCAAGGTCACCCAGCAGCTGCATGTGGAGGAGCGGAGACGCGAACCCGGTTCACCAGATTACGAGTCTACCGCTCTTAACCACTACACCACACTGGCTCTCAGCAGGTCAGCAGCAGGGATGCCAACTTGAATAAAAACTTGTGGGGCCCAGGTAAGCCCCACCATGCATAATAAATCACATGACGCAGTGCACACAAACTATTTGAATGGGAGTGCCCATCAACTTTGTGGGGCCCCGTTCCCCTCAAATATTTTATTGTGGGGGCTGAAGTCCCCACGGCCCCTAGGAATTGGCTCCTATGCCTAATGTGCTCTTATGGCAAACCACAGCATTGGAAAGGAACAAGGTCTTTGTGATGATCTGGCCAGCAACATGTCTCCTTGCCCCTTGTCCTGCTCGGATTATTAAAATTTGCAGAGGGGCCATGACCAAGCAGATTCAGGGTGTGTTCAATGCACCCTTGTAGGAGGGAGTAACGCTGTCTGTCTTGAAAGATGTACACCACCATTTGCCAGCAACAATGATGCAAGACATCAGGGTGCAGGTGAACGCACACTCTGCTGTCATCTTCTGCGACTATTAAATAATGTGCTTGCACCTTGCTGGGCAGAAATGTCTTTCTGTGAAGTGCATTGACTAAAAGAGATGGAAGCTAGGATTTCCAGACTCCAGGAAACATGCCTATATATTCATGGGGAAATGTTGATGTTGGCCTGCATACCTGAATTGGGTTATTTTTGGATTTCGGCAGCATTCCCAGCATTCCGAACAACAGCATTCCGAACATTGTCCAGCAACTATGGGAGAAACCACAGTCATCAAGCCTGCAGCTACTGAAGGATGAATAGGCTTTGCTAATTTGCAGCACAAAATAGAGAGCACATTCATTTACTGTGTGTCCTTAATGGCTGAGGCTGCTATCCTAACCATGTTTACTTAGAAGTTGTGCAATGATTTTTAGGTTGCTATTAATATTTCTAGTTCAGCAGCATGTTTTGAGGAAGCTCTCTCAAACCATTCATGAGCTATGCAACAATATCACTGCTAAGAAATAGAGCTTATTTCAGCTGGGGAGTGGGGGAGAACATACCGTATCCTGAACACTGGACCTTCTTTTTGCAAAGCAAATGAAAAGAGGTAGCCTCGGATTAAGAAGTGTTGAGTATCAACACCTCCATTTGAACTCAATAGCAGCTACAGTTGCCCAGCATCTCTGAAAACTAAACCAATATTATTTAAAACAACCATTGATTTTGGATGGCCTTCTTAAAATGCTGCTACAGAGCTTGTTTTCTCAGATTGTAAGCACTCAGCAGTTTTTGAAAGACAGACCCTAATTCAGTGTCTCAGGCTTGGCAGCCAGAAACAGAGCAGTTACTTTTCCAAAGGTTGACCCATCCGCCACCAATTGCAAAGTTTGAGCTGGCACTCAGCAGGCATAGTTTAATTTTGGTTTACTGTCTGCGTAAATTGAGTATTCTGATTTTAGTGCATTTTTGTCCTTAAACTGGTGCCACTGAGGGTGCAATTGAGATTGGATACCCTGTGGGTTTTAAAGGGTCAACACAGAACCAATCCATATCTCTCCTGGAACTGTTATTGGCGTCATGGGTACCAATAGGTTTTGCCATGGGGCAAACTGCAACTCATCAGGATCCAGGGATGCTCAGCCTCGTTGCAGGTTCTCTGTGCAATTGCGGGGCGGGGGCAGAATCTGCAGTGTTTGTTCCTGACATTGGGCAATTGGGACAGATTAGGTTTGCTGCCTACCTCACTGTCCAGCAGTCTCCCTGCCTGAGCTGAGAGAGCTGGTCTCAAAGACTGTGTTGAGCATGCTGCAGGGGGTGTTGACATCACTGGCGTATACCACGGGGTGTGCTGGTGTGTCGTGCAGATGCCCCGCGGCTGGTGCATGTTCAATCATTCATTTCCAGAAATGTCATCTGCTTCTGTGCACAGAGAGCTGAGTTTCTGCTGCTTGTTTCTTGAAGGTGGACTTTTGCTCAGGAACTTGAAGCTCATTAACCAGGAATATTACTGGAAGCTGGGTATTAGGAAGGAAAGATGTTCTCTAAAAATGTTTGGGAATTGTATCCTGAATACAAACATCCTACATTAAGTGGACTACTAGAAACAAAATGTGAGGATGAAATTAATATCATACCCTAATTTGAGCTGGGGTCTGAATACTGTGTTTTCAAATGCATGACCTTGCACTAAGTTGTCCCAGAATGAAAGACAAAAATAGAAGTCATTCAAAATAAGTCTTCATTGGCTGATACTATGATGTGGTCATCAGGATCATTTGATATCAAACCGTAATTTACTATGAATTATGGGGTCTAATCCCCCCCCCCATATCATGATACCACAAGATTTGTCAAAGGACTAAATAAGAAAGCCAATGGGCTATGGTGGATTGAATTGGATTTGGCCAGGACCATGTGGATTTAAACCTCCTTCCATCAATGAAGCACCCTGGATAATTTTGGACAAATCACCCATCTCCCAGCATAACCTCCCTCCTGGGATGGCTTGGGAATAAGTGAAGCAACCCCATCATAAGGATACAAAATGGCGCCCAAACCTTTAAAAGTGTGTTAAACCACAAATCTAAATGCGTGCATTAGAATCAACCTTAATCCATACTGATTGGCAAAATACATTTCTGATTTCTCTTTTTAAAAAAAGAAAAGAACGATTAAAATATTTAAATGATGTTTTAATTATACCTTTTGTCTAGGGTCATGCTTGTTTTACTCAATACTTATTGTTAAAAATTCTTTTATCCCTAAATCCCCCAGGATGCATTCACGAAGTGGCAGTGTTATGAACTCCTGACCAGAAGAACAAAGGCAATCACACAGTGCCTGCGTATTTATGATCTGTTTTCACAGCATGGAACTTATTTCAAAACCACCTCTCTCGTTGAGTTGTGCAGTGAAGTTTTCCTTCCCCTGGGCACAAGTCTTCTGTCTCACTGGCTTCAATAAGTAACTTTTTATTGTGTCTAATCATGTGCAAATGTGTTAAAATTGGTAGTTTTTAGCAAACAGTTATGGAACATATTACCGTAAGGCATTTGTTCATGGCGTGACAATTATTGGCCCTCGGCCATTTAAATGTTTTATTTAATAATGTGGGAATTTCAGTGTGTTTTCCTTTCATTATTTTTAACTTGAAAACAGAAACAGAAAGCTCCTTCTTTAAAGTTAAAACTTTACCGCCGAGAGTCTGTCAAAAGCAATATAAGCATCTGGATTTTAAAAAGGGAGCTTTTTGCAGGATGTTAATTTAATATACTGGCATATTTCATGCATACTTTTTATATTTTGTATGCTTGAAGCTACCTCGACAGTGACCACCCAGAAATAAGAGACTTCTTTTCAAGATCCCGAACTTAGGAGCACAAAAAAGCTGTCCATGAAATGTCGTGACTCTAATCTAAGGTGATACTTGCCAACCTAAGGGGCTGAATTACAGTATAATGTTTCAGCTGACCCCACAACATATCTATGTAGACCATAAAAACAGAAGAGAGACAGACAGACAGACAGACAGAGAGGGGGGCAGGCATGACAAACACTCTAAGCTTAGATTTCCTACGAAATAGACTTCCATGACAATCCCATTTTCAATAGGCAACGGGCTGCTGTCTTGAATTGCATACAACTCTGTGGAACAATTTCTAGTTATTGGGGCGGGGGTTTGAAGCGAAGGGACCCGTTTTATCCAAAAAGAGACTCCAGCTCCACTTTGTATACCGTGGGTCACATTGCCATGAAAACTCTAATGGACTTGGATTACATCACATATTTACACTGCATTTTACAGATTTGGACCAACATTTCTTCCAATGTAATTTTCATTTATCCTTCTAGTATGCTGCCAGACAGTCATTCTCCCTCCCTTATCAAGATCTTTATTCACTACTGCCAGGTTTGCAGATGTTGTCAGCAGGGCCCCCTGTGGTGGCCACCCCATATTGCTGCACCACTATGGGGTGGCCACCACAGGGGCCCCAGCTGACAGCATTCTCAAACCTGGCAGTAGTGAATAAAGATCTTGATAAGAAATATTATAAAATATGATGGGAATGCCACTTTACCTAAAAGCCTCTGTTCAACAAAGGCACTGGTCACACTTTTTTGTCAAAATGTTAAATAAATGGTGTACTTACCTTTGCGAACATTCATTTTGTTTGTTTTTTCAAAAAGCTGAAGAGTTTAAGGGATATTCCAAGCAAAATGTGATGTGTTTGATATGACACACAGACACGCACACAAAGCTGAGGCATAGCTAGAAACATGCAAGTAAATTTGATCAAAGCAACAATAATCCGAACAGCAAAATGAAAAGATATATTTCTTCTGGGCAGCTTTGTGTCAGTGGGATCTGTGACTTCCTGTCCTTGAGAACATCGGCTGCTTTGAAAGATCTGCCTGTCTTTCTGCCATTTTTATGGAGTGAGAAGGAAGAGAAAGAACATTTCCCCCTTTCCCATTTCACGCAATCAGGTGCCAGCCCACCCATGAGATGGGGTGAAGCAGCTATTTCGGGTCCCTTGTCTGCTATGCCACCTTAACTGCTGATGGAGAAACAGCACTACTGGAGCAGCAGCACTGGCATAAGCACCAAATTCTGGCAAGATCTGCCTGAGATCTCGTTGGAACCAGCACCACCACATAACCTAGATATGGGAGTCTTCAGTGGGGGTGGTGTGGCATGGCAGTGGCAGGGGGCACTACCCCTGTGCCCAGTTATCACCCAATTGCTGGATCATCACAAATGAATTCTAAGCACACATTTACTGTGTTTCCAGTAGCATTTCTTTGTATCCATTCCTAATCCCCCCCCACCCCACTTTTCAGGTCACACACACACACAAATTACACCTTAAGGAGAATCAGGCATAAGTAGCCATCCTAGTGTGGGCACATGAAGGCTAAGTTGGAAGTGAGTCCAAGATGTAAGGAGTGTTTAAAGTCTTGCATGGCACAAAAGTTAAGATGGGAACCTTAATCTATGATTTCTAGACTTTTCAATGCATGAGCGACTCTTTAAATGCCTTACCCCTTCACTCACACCAAAGGGCTTTTTGATCCTAGAACATACATTCTTCAGAGAGATACAATGGCCTCACTTGTTCCTACTCCTCCCCGTGCCAAATCTCTCATCTGCAGCGCAACCCACTTCTTATTACGTTACCATGCAAGTTTCAAACAAGGGCTGTTCCAAAATTGAAAATCTTACAGTAGGCCAAAACTGAGAGAAAGGGGATGAATGAGACAAACTCACATAGTTTGTCTTTCAAAATGCTCCCTGAGTGGTGGGGAAGGACCCTCCATTTATGTTTCTTTTAAATAAACACAGATATAACTAAATATATATTGGCAGCAGTATTTATAGACTCGGGATATCCAATATTTCTGGAGGAACAACTTGCCAGGAGCGCAACAGCTGCATCTAATTTCCATAAAATGGAGCAGATTGTTTCAGCTGCCCTTTAATATGAAGGCAAGGCCCACTGAGTATATCCAGTATTTGATGGTCTCTTCTGATCCAAGTATTTTGCTCTGTGCAAGGTAGCTGGTCCCTGTATCTTGATGCCCCTGGAAGCATTAATATATTGCCATTCTCTCTCACACACTTCCCATTCCATGGGCTGGAAGCACAACTGAACAGTGTGGCGAGGCCCGGGGGGCATGGCCAAATTCTATGGGGATGCAACATGGCATCCCCACACAGGCGCCAGCTTCTGTGAGGATCCCCACCCTACTCTGGTGAAGGCAGCAGAGCAGTCCGTTGGTGGGCTGCCGCTGCCCAGGCACATCCTGGTGGGTCCCAGCTCCAGCTTCCCATCCTTCCCTTCCTGCCTGTCTGCCTCTGGGGGTTTCTGTGCCCAGGAGCCCAGTGTGGCCTTGCTGCCACTTCCCTGGCCGAGGCTGACAACTGTGGAGGCTCTGTGCAGGCCGGGCAGAGGGCTCCATCCACCTTCCTTGTGCTTGCAAGGACAAATGATTGAGGCCAGGCTTCTCTTCAGTCTACAGGCTAGTAGGGGCGGCATTAGTGGTTTGCCCCCCCCCATTACAACCCACACTACACTGCTGCAACTGAGACTATTTGGAAAGCAGCAAATCTGAGTATCAACACAGAAGGGTTTTGGAAAGATTCTCTTTGCTACGCATATGCCCCAGACACATGGAGAAGCTTTGAAGGATCATAGAATTGTAGAGTTGGAAGGGTGCTCAAGGGTCATCTAGTCCAACCCCCTGCAAAGCAGGAAGCTCATCTAGATGATACATGACAGAGAGCCATCCACAATGTTTCCTGGGATGCTACCTGAGATCAAGGGGCAGGTTTGGCTACAATTGGATGCCACAGTGAATCAAGATGATGGCATGAACTTTTCAAAACTGCTCTGATTATTTTTAGCCTTTTAGAATTCCCAAGCAACTCCAGGTACCAGTCACAAATAAAGCTGATCACCATGCCAAAAACAATACACTAAAAGGGAAGTGTCAGAGGTGAGGCAGACTCTATATGCACACAGACTTCCCTGAGTCCTGGAATTCAGCATGATCAGGGTTTCAGTAATGTGTGGATGGCCAATGTGATTGGAGCTGTCCTCCATGAGAGACTGGGCCACAAGACCTAAAACTGCATGAAACACATTCCATTTAAAACAAATATTTCTTCTATCCAACTGACAACAGATTTCTCAGCTGCCTCTGGATAAAATAGAAGTGCATGCTTGGTTTGCCCTGTTGTTGCAACACCTTTGGTTCTTCACAAAGAACAAATTCCTGAGGCTACCTTACTCAAAGGCCCACCTTTTCCATGAAGCCTTTGGTACAACTATTTTACCCCACATAAGCCCAGGTAAATGTATCTGTTATGAAGTATATTCTTCCCTAGATACTGCTTCCTAGTCCTACTTCTCCCTCCCACTGCTGTTGGTTCCTCTGTGTCGGACTTCGGAGTGTAAGTTCCCCAGCCCAGGGGCTGTTCCCCTTACACTCTGTAAAGTGTCATGCATAACAATGGTGTGATATATTTATTATTTATTTATTGGATTTATATGCTGCCATTTTCTCCAAGAAGCTCAAGGTGGCATGCAGAGTTCTCTTCTCTCCTCATTTAATCCCCACAACAACCCTGTGAGGAAGGTTAGGCTGAGAGGCAGTGACTGGGCACCCAGTGATATACATAGAGGTTTGGGCTGTAGCATCTTCTTGCCATGTGCTGCCAGGTCTGGCTGGCCTTCAGTTCCGGGGTTCTACAAGTCATCACTGTTGTGAAAGGCTCGTTGGGTTTTCTTTCTTTCTTTCTTTCTTTCTTTCTTTCTTTCTTTCTTTCTTTCTTTCTTTCTTTCTTTCTTTCTTTCTTTCTTTTCCTTCCTTCCTGCCTGCCTGCCTGCCTGCCTGCCTGCCTGCCTGCCTGCCTGTGTCCTTCTGCACAGTGCCATGTTCATCCAATAATAATTTTATTGTTTATACCCTGCCCATCTGGCTGGGTTTCCCCAGCCACTCTGGGCGGCTTCCAGCAAAATATAAAAAAATAATAAAATGTCAAATATTAAAAACTTCCTGATACATTCATAGTGCAATGCAAATAAAATAGATATTGTATAAATGAATGAATGAATGTAGTATGAACACATATAGTAAATGGGGCTTTGCATTGCAATATTGTTTGATGTCCAAGCCAGCCTGTGATGTTCTCCCCTCCCGCCTTCCATGCTTCCAAGCAGCCATCATCCCCAATATTTGATAGAGCAGGTTGATATTTAATATCATAGATTGCATAACAGGTCAAATGTGCAGATCAGAGGAATTATGGAGCGCATATTATCTGGGATTCATTTTTACAAGCCTACAAAGTATTATTTATTGTTCCGTGACTGCTACCAGTTGGCTGATGATGTCACACTTGGCTTTTTCCACATCTTTTTCTGTCACCCTGGTTTCAACCGAGGGAAACTCTACACTGTGGCAAAAAAGCAGGAAGATGTCAGAAAGCATGTGCTCTGATTTATCACACCCCAAACATTCCGAGAACACAGACAGTATGTAATGCCTGATAGAGTGCTTTTGCATAAGCATATCAGCAGTTCTCTCCCCCTTTGTCAGTAGTACTAGATAAACGGGAGAGTTCCTGTTCTCTGGTGTCTCAGTCAGAAGACCTGTCAGCAGCTCTGTGATGACCATCTGGGGGAATCAGACTCTTGGCCCAAAGCAAGGTGACGTAATACTCAAGGAGCTTTGGCAAGGACACGGTGGATTAGGTTAAAAACCTATCATATTTGTTAGCTAACTGGATGACAGCATTGGAGCGCACAATAAAATGCTTTCATTGATGCTTAGTAAATCCCCTGAGTTCACCACACTTGCGTACATGCTGAGCTCATCTTCTAGGCTGGGATGAAGCTCAGAAAAAGCTAGTTCCCCTTTTGTCCCAAGAATAAAATGTCTCTGTCTATCTATCTATCTATCTATCTATCTATCTATCTATCTATCTATCTATCATCTGTCTATCTCTATAAATAGGGCATGATCACAACCCAAGTTTTATTAGGAGAGTTAAACATGGGCGTGGTCAGCAGTCAGGGATGATGGGAGTTGTAGTCAAGCAACATCTGGAGGGTCAAAGGTTTTCCACCCTTGATTCATTCCATTAATATCTTTGGCAGCACTTCAGTGGATTTATTTATTTTCAACCATTTAACACAGAGCTCCAAAACGAAAGCACAATTCTATCTTTCAGGATCTTCACTGGCTCCCAGTACGTTTCTGAGCACAATTCAAAGTGTTGGTGCTGATCTTTAAAGCCCTAAACGGCATCATCCCAGTATACCTGACGGAGCATCTCCACCTCCATTGCTTAGCCTGGACACTGAGGTCCTCCTCCTAGGGTCTTCTGCTGGTTCCCTCACTGTGACAAATGAAGTTACAAGTGAAGTTACAGGGAACCAGGTGGAGGGCATTCCAGGTGGTAGTGGCTCCCTCCCTGTGGAATGCCCTCCCTTCAGGTGTCAAGGAGATAAAGAATTACACAATGTTTAGAAGACATATGAAGGCTGTATTGGGAGGTTTTTAATGCTTGGTGTTCTTATTACGTTTTTAGATATGCTGTAAGCTGCCCAGAGTGGCTGGGGAAACCCAGCCAGATGGGTAGGGTATAAATAATAAAATTGTTGTGGTTTTGTTATTGTTGTTCTTTCTTTCTCCCATCTTTGCTTCCCTGAAACAATCATAGGAACTGTCGTTCATTAAGCGTGCTGGGAATTGTAGCTCTGTGAGGGGTACACTATATTGTGAGTGTGACCATGTGCATACATACTTGGGGGTAAGTTTCATTGAACTCAATGTGGAAGGGATTTAGAGGGTGATGATGATGATGATGATGATGATGATTTCCATCTAACTGGGTTGCCCCAGCCACTCTCGATGGCTTCCAACAAATTAGAAAACCACACACACACAAAAATCTAACATTGAAAACTTCCCTATACAGGGCTGCCTTCAGATGTCTTCTAAAAGTCAGATAGTTTTTTATTTCCTTGACAACTGAGGGGAGGGCATTCCACAAGGTTGGGTACAGCTACTGAGAAGGCCCTCTGCCTGGTTCTCTGTAATCTCACTTCTTGCTGAATGATAGGGGTGGAGACGCTTCTTCAGGTACTCGGTATAAGGCACAAATGGGGAACCTGTAGCTTTCCAGATAGAACAGGACTAAAAACCATCCCTAACCATTGGCCAAGCTGGCTGGGTGATGGGATTGAGAACTGAACAGCCTCTGGATAGCCACGGGGTCCCTATCCCTCTTGCAAGGCAACGTTGTAAGATCCAGTATAACCCTTGAATCAGCACATAAAGGATCTGGTGGCATGTGCATTTATGTCATAGCCCTGTTCCTCATACTGAGAATGGTGTGCAGTGGATCATGGTTAGGATACTGTCATGCACCATCAGTTTTGGAAACCTCTCCATTTCCAAAGAGGTTTGCCATGTGGAGTGTGGGATGGGGATGTTATTTGAGAACTACAAGTCCAAAGCCTTCTTGGGATCCTGGCCAGTGTTTGCTTTTGTATTTATTTGTAAGACTTCCTGCCAAGTTGCCACAAGCAGGCAGTTCTCCCAGCTGAGCTCCGTTGCACTCTGCCAACCTCTCTGAAACTGACACACATCTGCAAGGCTGGCTTGTGTCCTCCCAGCAGAGTAGTGCTACTTTCCAAGCAGTGGAGTATCCTTGCTTCACTCCACAAACCCAAGACCTGCCTTTTTAAAGCAGTTCTGGAGCTTTTGACCCAGGAACCGAAGCCAGCCAGACCTGGCAGCATACATGGCCAGAAGATGCTACAGCCCAGGCTTCTATTACCTGAAATGCTATGTCACAAAAATGCCAAGAGAAAAAACAAACAAATATTTTTTACACATCAGTATTTTTCATCAGAAAATAGATCTTATACTTCCTGCCAATATATCAGAAAAGAAAAAATATCAAACATCACCAAAAAAAGGATCTACAGAGAGAGAATATATACACACAAAACACACACACACACACAATATACAAAGCTTAAAACATATAAAAAAGCGACGAATCCAGTACTAAAAGCCTACACACATCATAATATTAACAAAATATAAATTGGAGTTTATATCCAGTTTATATTTACAGTTAACCTAAAACTATATCAAAACTAAATCAAACCAGAGTTAATGATCATTAGAAATCTTTTAAATACTGTATATATGTGAATAGTAGAACAGAATTTAGGAAGTAACTTTTTCAACTAGATGACTTTTGTGGTCCCTTCCAAATCTACAATTCTATGAATTTTCCAGAGAATAACACATCACTTGTCTCCCCCCCCCCAATTATTTTTTGCCCCACTTTTCTAAACAAACAAAAATGGGCTGGGGGGGACCCAGGGGTCAGCCCCACCCTCTGGGCCACTCACAACAACATCCCTGCCTCTTTCTTAAGACAAGTGGTGGTATAGCTTGGAGTTGCAAAGGATGGATGCTATAACTTTAAAAAAAAGGTTTGTTCCATGTAGCCACAAGCTTGTGGCCAGCATTGATGGCTACGTTGCTCAAAGGATAGCCAGGTTGCAGAGGTTTGTGAGTGCTGAGCAGGACACTAAAAGAGAATCAGATTTAGTTACATTTTCAGCATTGGAAAAAAGCAGAACTGTAAAACACATTCTGAAAAGTTAATTAGAGGCCTTATTTGTTCCACATGCTTGTTAGGTTGTTATTGAAACAGATTTTCTTTTATTTGAACATTTGGGTAAGTATAATTGACTTTAAAAGCAGTCCTGCTGAGCTGCATTTGCATAGCCTAATTAGTTTAACATGTTCAGTTTTAGCTAATACATTTTTCAAATACATCCTTGAAAGGGGTGGGTGGAGAGACAAATCTAGAAAAATCTAACATCTGTGGCTTTAAGGTCACCAAAAGAGAGAGGGGATGATAAGAAGTATTTATGCATGCTGACTAAGGGGAAAAAATGCAGTTTCAGGGTGTGGTAAAGAATGCATACTTGGTTTCTTCGGTGCAATGGAGAGAGTCAATCAATGTTCAAGGAATTAGGCAGCTTTAGGGTCAGATTGTAAAAATCCATAACCCGAATAATTTGAATGGGAGGGTGAGATGCAAAAAACAAAAAGTTTGAAAAAGTCAATAGTACTACATGAATTCATTAGAACAAACATGGCAGGGGGCCGGGCAGGATATGTGCTGAAAAAAAGAGGCACAAACTTCTAGGAAAAACAAAGAAAAGTGTGAATATAATTTGTGGCTGAACCAAATTTCCCCTTTGGGGATTTTTTTTTTTGGGGGGGGGGAGAAATAATGGCTTCTATCCAACTAAGTTCTACTCAGAGTAGACCCATTGAAAGGAATAAACAAATGTAAATAATGTCCTTTAATTTCATTGAGTCTACTCCGATGTGTCTAACACTCAATTGCTGTAACTAAAGTAGAAATACAATACATAGATGACTCACACATCTGCTTAGTTTGCTGTCCAGATATTAAGTGTTGGTTGGCAGCTTCAAGATCCCTCCTGTCCCCTAAGAAAACCAGATTTGAAATGGCCACCCTTTAAACCCAGGGCCTCTTCATATGGAGAGCTGTCCTTTGTAATGAAACAGGGGGGGGGGGAATAGTAAGATTAGCACTCATGCGGAGGATAACATGCTTCTAGACACTGAGATACACAGAACAGGACCCAGAAAGCTGCCTTCTACAGAGTTGTACCACTGGTCCATCTCAGTATTGTGGACACTGACAAGGAGTGTCTCTCCAGGGTTTTGGACAAATAATGTTTCCAATCTTTAAATGTTTCCAATCTTTGAAAGTTTGAAGATGCCAAGATTTTAAGCATGCAAATCGCACTGCCACTGCATTACGGTCCTTCTCCATTTCCTGAACTAGCTTTTGTGCAATATACAAGCAAAAACCATCCATATCTGGAACACCATTTCTCTGAGCTAATACTCTGAGCATGTGGACCTTTTCAGAGGCAACCAATATATATGGATATACGTTTAAAATGGACTAAATGGAGTGTCGTGGTGTCCACCAAAATAGACCCTAAGTAGGATGGGTGCAAGAGCTGACATTTCCGTAGAAAAGAATTGGCCAGCTGTTGAGTGTGGATTACTCAATAATAAGCACCAATAAACAGCGTTAAAGTGGAGAATTCACTGTAGACCTATAAATAATCACACAAAAGCATGTGGAGTCTCCATAAGGCCCTCTGTTATTTACTTAGGGGGTCATCATGCTGGAAAAGGGAAAGGGCTTTTGCTTAAAAGCAAACAGGAAAACAAACAAACAAACAAACCCACCAATTCATGGGGCTGTCAAATAAAATGAAATGGAATGTGAAAGTGCAAAAGTCCTTCAGCATTATAATATGGAGACAGTCTTCTAAAGCATCATCTCAGCCTCACCAGGGATTCTGACACCTGCACTTGGCTGAAGTTTTAATCACATCTGAATGTCATTAAACACACACACACACAACTACTGATCAGGCAATATCAGAATCAGATTTATTCATTCATTTTCAATATTTATATCCCACTCAATAACAAAGGTTCTCTGGGCAGGTTGTAAATGATTTAGATCAGTTTCTAGCATTTCTTTAGTGTTGTGGGAGACGCTGAGCCACTCTGGTAATGTAAAAATTGGAAGTCATTTAGGAGGAATTGATGATGTCAAACTTCCCATTCCATCACTAGCTTTTAAGGCTTCCTACATTACCAGGGCAGGTGGGAAGGAGCCAAGCTTTATCAACTTTCGAACGATGCTTTATAAACCTTCCATTGTTGTACAATTCAGCAGCTCACCAGGCAAGACAGTTTGAGCAATTAACACCAATCCTGTCCTGCCTGCATTGGCTGCCAATTAGTTTCTGGGCCCAGTTCAAAGTGTTAGTTTTGACCTATAAATCCTTAAATGGCTCAGGACCCCCAGTACCTCAAGGACTACCTGTCCCCATATGAATCCATCCAGACCCTGCAATCATCATCTGAGGTTCAGAGAATAACAAGACAAGAACAGGCCTTTTCTGTAGTGGCTCTCCAGATCTTTGGCCTTTAACTATCTGTGGATTTTTAGAAGTGGGTGGGCTGTTGTTTATTTGTTTGTAGTCACTTTGGGTCACCCTGAGCAAGACAAAGTGAGTAACACATTTTAATATAATGATGATGATAATGATGATGATGTCCCTTTCTCTAGGTTCTCTAGTGAAAGGAGTCTGAAGGCTGGTTAAACATTTTCTTCCCAGGTCTCAAAAGGTGCTAGTCCAACTGATACTTCTGTGATTATGCATTTTAATGCTTTGCATTTGAAAAAGACAAGATACCAAAAAACTTACTCTGAATACTTGGTGTACAGTAAAACCATCACCTAAAGTTTGATTGAGTCAATGAGAACCTTATGTTAGATGGAGTTAAGTTGTTATGCAACTGTAGTTGTTCATTTAACTATCGCCCAACCTAAGCTGAAAACCTTCGAGATGCAAATTAGGCTCTGAAGCTTTTCCCCATCATTGATCACTCCAGGTGGGAGGGAATGGTAGTAAACAGAGCAGCAGTGTCCCAAAATTAAATTATCATCTCTTAAGGGAAGCTCTCTGAAGATCCTGCATGTGTATTTACATATATATGCACACCATCTCTTTGCAAACACATTATAGTGGTCTCTCTGCTGTCCATGAAACCAGTGCAGGGCCATTCTGCTATAAGAGGTTAGAGAACTGCAAACCAGAGATTTCTATCTACTTCCCAACATCTGTATATGAAATGTGCACAAACCCCTCCATGTGAAATGATAGCACAGCAAATGCAGTTACTAAGATTGAAATCTGGTCAATTTTTTTATATGCCAGAGTCTTCAGATAAAACAAAAGGCAATTCCAAATAAATACTGTGATTTCTCTGACGTTTGAAATATGGCCCCTTCTAAGGATTTATATAAAGAACGAATAAAATACATGGATTAAAAACATTTCACGAAGTCATTTTCTGCACTTGATGCCAAATTCATAGTACCAGAAGATTACTCTTAAGTATTACATTTTTTATTTTGCATATTAGGAAGGAATTTTTAAAACTGATGTAAGGTAAAAGAACCAGACATTTAAATAATACAGTGAATTATTATGTATTCACCTGTGCCAGTGATGTGTGTTTTGCTTTATCTTATATAGACACATCTCCATGCTAATGATTAAATGGCATGTAAATAACCTTAAATCAAATAAGTAAACAAATAAATATATTGGATTTCATTTTGCCAATCTCTTTGGTCTCTTTTTAAAGCAACATAAGACTGCAATCTCATATTCCTTTACCTGGGAGTAAACACCATTGGACTTACATAATAGTTGACCTGCACAGGATTGCACTGCAATTGCTTTAGATTCAGGACAGACATAAAGTGAGCAACAGCAGACATTTCCAGGGCCGTTTCCAAGTGCCAAACAGACTGAGGAGTGCAATCCCTAAAATAAAACAGAAGTTTATGTAGATAATTATTCAACACCAAGCCTTGGCCCTGTGAATAAAAAACACTTGGGGCTTAAAATTAATTTGGCCAGGCACACAGTCCATTTAGTTAAAATAATTACTCATTCAGATTAATTGCACACCTGATTCTAAAATAAACCTCACAGCTTAAAACATTATGCAAAGGCTAGGATGTTAAGACACTGGTGGTAAGTACAATCAGAAAGATACAATTATTTGTTCACCATAGACTTGATAGGAATGCTTATAGCAACTATGCCTGGCCTCCAGGGGTTTTGGAAATCAGATGCCATTCATTGCGGGAAAGAAAAACTCTACTCCTAGTCTGGCAATCAGTGAAATAAAAGGCTGGAGCTGGAGGGATGGGCGGGAAGGAGATTCACAGAAGTATGGCATTCCAAGAGTATGGCAGGACTTCAAATCTTCACTTGATCCCAAGATTTCTGTTGAAGAAGGTTGTGTGTTTGATGATGCCCGCGTGTACCCCTATACATTCCCCTCTGCATGAGAAGGGAGAACTCAGTACAGAAACCCCATTTCCAATCCCACAGATCCTTAATGTTCATATTTATTCCTCTTCTGGACATCTGGGCTGGGATGGCTCTGGTGTTGTTTTTTTGGCACAGTGAATTAACTGTGCACTGTCCCCTCAAGGGCACTTAGAGTCTTGCTGGTGAGTTCTACATGACCTTGTTTGATAACCCTGACAGTTACCAGCACATGTGTGGAAACTAAATCTAGTAGTTGAGGTTCAACAGGCAAGCTTGGGAAGGAATAGTTTATACGAACTGATTAAACTCCATCCTTAACTTAGAATGTCCCATTTGAGGGGCGGTCTTGTTGTTATTACTATTTTATGTATTTTTGTGTTTTGTATTGTAAACCGCTCTGTGCTCCTCAAATGATAGGTGGTATAGAAATTTAATAAATAATAATAGAAATAAAAATGTGCAAACCTTGAAGAGGAACCGTGAGTCAGAGCAGTCAGTCCTACTGAGCTAGATGGACCAATGACCTGACTCAGGTCTCTGTGTTCAGTGCATTTACCTTTGATTTCATCAATCTTTCTTGTGCTTGGATCCCGTTTGTGGGTTTCCTACAATGTGAGAACAGGGCACTGGACTAGATAGAACATGGCATTGGTCCAGAAGGAGCTTATGTTCTCTCCTTAGAAAGAAAGAAAACTCAGAATAGGGGACACTGAGCAAGAATGCCTGAAGATCTGAAGACAATAGGTTAAGCAGAAATCAATATTCAGGGAGGTTTCTCTCCCCACCCCCACCCAACTAGAGAGCATATAAAGATGGCTCCCTCAATGAAGCTTGAGGTGGGATAGAGTTTTACTGTTTGATTCTGCTGATTGTGTAAGTTGTTCTTTATAGATAACAGCTCAGTACTGAAGTCAATCTCATTACCATCGCAGAAGGTCAAGGAAGTACAGGATCTTATAGTTGATGAAGTGGTGGTCTGTGTACATGAGCCTAACATTGATCTTTTATCTCATCAATAACCCTTATAGATACCAAATCTGTAAGTATTTTAAATAATAACTACACTGCATGACCGTAACTGTCAGTGTTTGTCATTCATTCTTTTAAAACTCTTTAATACGCTACCCATTATCTTGCTGGGGGAGGTGAGTCCCACAAACCCAGATGACCTAATATTATAGCCTGCAAACCACAGAGATGGTGATGTGCTAATTCCAATAATCAAGGCCAAAATGAAATCACAGGTTTGGCATGACTCCCATCAAAAGCCAACCCAGGTTTTCTCAAATTGCCAGTGGACCAATTCTAGGAATTTTTGGGGGGTTTTGTTTTGTTTTGTTTTGTTTTACTTTGTCAACACCAACTACTTTTCATGATTCTAGATTCAGGTAGGTTGCCGTGTTGGTCTGGTGCAGTCGAAATAAAAATTTAAAAATTGTCCAGTAGCACCTTATAGAGTTAGACCAACTAAGTTTGTTCTGGTATAAGCTTTTGTGTAGGTGCTACTGGACAATTTTTTACTTTTCATGAGTTCTGATGCTGATATGCACATGAGGATGGGGTTCAGTCTGTACCACATGTCATGTTCTGTCACTATGTTCCACTTCTTGCTTGTTTCCAAAAATGTTGTTTATATCACTGCAGGATATTGCTGCAAGAGGTGGGGACTTCAATATTATGTACATTATTCTCCCATTCATCTTTGCAACATCCCTGTTAGGTTGGCCAGGCTAAATTAATCAGCAGTTCTTGCCAACATATTGCGAGGGAAATGCAGGGGCCCCCAATGCACATATGCACCTGACCCAGGAAATCCCACTAGCATCCCTGCAGACCTGTTTCTCCAGAGCAAAGCTTTTCCAGCTGGCCAAATGATCGATGCTGTCAACTCGTGTTTGGGAAAGTTGGGGGAAGGGAGTGTCTGGATTCAGCCCCACCAAAATGTGATTGAGCCTCCCCCTTCCCAAACACAGACATCAAAGAGAAGACAAGCCCTGTTCCCATGCACAGATCGCATTGGGTGGATCGGAAAGTCTGCCTTCATATTTGATAATGTGCATGTAACATCTTGGGGACAGAGTTAACCATGTGGCTTATATGCAGCCCTCTGTGTAGAGCTCTAAAGACAAATCTCACATATCAAGCAAATCTCTGGTTTATAATTCAGTTGAACAAAAATAAATTACAACTTTATTCTAGAATTAAAGCTGCCAACTTATTTGGGACTTAACCCTTTCTACAATCAGCCCCCATGAAATTGCTATCTCCCTATTACCTTACTCAAAGCATTTGTCTCTCTATTACTCATAATTATTCCAGCATGCCCCTTCCATGCCCTTTTATTTCCACTAAGTCAGCTATAATTACTAAGCAGTTCTTGTATTAGACATCACTGTATCACAAAGAGCAATAGACTATCATCGGGCTGTATCGTTAATCTTACCCATAATGACAAAACTTATAATAAATATTCTAACATCAAATCCATTTTACAGCTCATTTTACAGCTCCGGGGTTAGTTGTAACACTGACAGCTCCTGTGAGATGAGATTAATATATCTTTAACGAAATATGTAAAACACTTGTTCCACTAAGTTTTACAAGCGATTTGAATAGCACATGCTACTTCAGCCAATGTTTTGCCTAAGCTGTGGTCTATATCACATTCATAACATTATAATTAACTCTTCCCATTGATAAACCTTATTTTTAAATAAATAAGTAGCTAGATCAACAGATAAATAAATGAAAAAGTGGCTCACGCAGGCTGTTGGCAGATTTAAAAAGTCATTATGCAGGTTTGAGTTTTAATTCTTCCTAAATCTGATCTACAAATGAGAAGAATCCTTATTGATTTCCCGACAACTTAATTGCCTGTTGTGTTTAAAATTATTTCTTTTTCCTTATTAGCCAGGGAGAGAGGGAAACAAAGTGCCATCATTAAGGAACCTGGTGAGAAAACACTAAATGGGCATTGCCCTTTTATTTATGTGTACCTTGTTGTATTCTGAAGGCTCGGAGCAGATGACACATTTCATATGATACCTATGTAGGTATTTTTAGTAACTGCCTACCTCCATATAGCTTGCCATTAAAAGCCAGCTGAAGATCTGACATTCTTGCTGAAGAATGTTGGACCTGGCCAGGACAGTTTTATCAGTATAGGATGGTATGCTAACTGTAGCCCTTTTTGGAGATGGCAGACTTAGTCACAGAAATGGAGGCTCTGGTGATGTTGGCCAGACTAGACTACTGCAATGTATTCTGCATGGGGCTGCTTTTAAAGGCAGTCCAGAAACTTCACCTGCTTCAAAATGCAACCACCAGTGTCCTGAAGGTTTCGATAACTTCTCTTTTAAACCACCTTCACTGGCTTCCACTGCATTTCCAGGCCAAATCTGAAGTGCTGATTTGAACCTTGAAAGTGGGTTTATACCTGTACCAAAACCACCCCGCCAGCACACTGAGATCTCAGTCAGAGGACCTCTTGTTGTGTCCACTTCCTTGGTCTATGAAATGGGCAACCACAAGAGAGAGAGAGAAAGAGAGACTGTACTCTGCTGGCTCCACATTTTTGGAACTCCCTTCCAGTAACATTGCAATGTCCAGTCATACTTCAAGCTACTAATATGAGTTTGACCAAACTGCGGGAGGCAGTGGAAGACAGGAGTGCCTGGCGTGCTCTGGTCCATGGGGTCACGAAGAGTCAGACACGACTAAACGACTAAACAACAACAAAGACTCACCTGTTTCAAGTGGCCTTCCCGGAGTATTTTTTTTTTTTTTTTTGCCCCTATTTTCTAGATAGAAGTTGCAATCATATTAATTCTGAGCTTGTTTTTAACTTTATGAATCTGTTTTATATTGCCGTTAGTAAATCGTGTCCTCCAAATAATGGAGAGCCATGTGTTGCGGTGAGATCGCCTTCTTGTTGCTGGGGCAGGCCCATTTGGATGACCTCCTCACCTCATTGGTTGCCCCTTTGTTGCTGGGGAAAATTTTCTGTCGGTTGGGGTTTGATTGGCAACTAAGGAGGTTATTTAAGGGGCTGCACGAGACGAAGTACTTTCTGTTTCGCATCGTGCAGCGGATCTCCCTCCCTCCCTCCCTATAATTTAAGGTTGTGTTTCTGACTTTGCTATGCCTGTCTAGGGGTTGTCTGACTTTGCTATGCCTGTCTAGGGGTTGTCTGTTTTCCAGTAGGAATTTTGCCACTTGGCTGATTGGCTAGTGCCATTTGGTTTTTGCTTAAAAGTAAAGGGACCCCTGACCATTAGGTCCAGTCGTGAACGACTCTGGGGTTGCGGCGCTCATCTCGCTTTATTGGCCGAGGGAGCTGGCGTACAGATTCTGGGTCATGTGGCCAGCATGACTAAGCCGCTTCTGGTGAACCAGAGCAGCGCACAGAAACGCCGTTTACCTTCCTGCCGGAGTGGTACCTATTTATCTACTTGCACTTTGATGTGCTTTCGAACTGCTAGGTTGGCAGGAGCAGGGACCGAGCAATGGGAGCTCACCCCGTTGCAGGGATTCGAACCGCTGACCTTCTGATCAGCAAGCCCTAGGCTCTGTGGTTTAACCCACAGTGCCACCCGCGTCCCTGGTTTTTGCTTACCGTGTAGCAGATCATCACAACTTTGTAAGGTTGGTGGTTAGGCATTGGTTCATTCTTGGGTGGAGCGGATTATGGATTGGCTGTGCCTGCCCCTCATTTTTGTTGCTGCTGCTAGGGAATTCCGTTAAAGGAATCCAGGGGCTCGATTTGCTCTGTCCGATCCCCTCTCAGGAGTAGGGCCATGCCAGAGTTCCTGGGAGCATCTGGGGGTGAACTAAGAGTCAGAAATCCGCCTCTGTGCTCCCCCGGTATGTTTTCCCTTACTGACCTCTGGAGGTTCCAGTTGTCAGTCCTGTTCCTGCCGGTGCAGGTTCAGGTAGTCCGAACCAATGCCTTAGCATGCTGTATATCAATAAAGCTGTGGCCAAATTCATGCCAAAAATCTTAAACAAATATTCTGTGTCCTGAGTGATTTATTTTGGAGGGGGTTTGGGGGTCTTCACACACAATATCATACCTGCTAAGAACCCCGGAAAAAAATGGGACATCCCATTTGATCACGTGAGATTGTGGCAGCCATTTTGGGTGCCGCGAGCTCTCTTGTTGTGCTCTCTCACTGCTCTCCCACTCTGAAAAAAGAGCCGTCCAAACATAAAGAAAAAACAAACAGGCAAAGGGACAGACAAACCACCTTCCAAAATATATAGTGGATTATTATTATTATTATTATTATTATTATTATTATTATTATTATTATTTAAAAAAAACCTTTGCAATGCAGCCATGTTAGAGTTAGCACTGAATAGGTAAGAGTCTGAGATATTTATATTTAGCTTATTACTACTTAAAAAGGCTGGAGCTTTTACAGGAAGGAGGAACTAAACAAACAAACCTGCAGCAGAGAAATGATGCACTTTAGCTACCAATAAGATGGAAGAAACACTTTTCTTATGCATTTTTTATTTCTATTCAATAGGGGAACATTTGTTAAATCACATCTCTTGCCTACTGTAATTAGAAGACATGCAGTCTCAAACTGCTTTGGGAATATAATCAATAGGAGTTTTCACATTGACTTCAGCTAATTAGGATTTTACACTAAATCTGCAATTCTAGTCAATCATGTAAAATAAGTGTGTTTTGAATGCATCCGGAATCTGACTTTTATATAAATGCTAATGGTTTGTGTCATCAATTGACAAGCTATCCTCACAACAGTATATTTCTATTTGTTGTATTTATTTATTATTATTATTTTATTATTATTTATTTTTATTATTAATAAATTGCTTAATTAAAAGAACCCCTTTAAGCAATATAAGAAAACAGTAAATAAAACACAGCTGGAATTCACAAAAGCTTAACGAACATTTATACGTGAAATAATTATCCTTAAAACACAAATAAAACCTGTAAAACTTTTAAAATGAATATGGGTAACTAAATTATGTCTAATTAGGCTTGCTGAAATAAAAAGGTTTTCAGTGGCTGTCTAAAACAATAGTCTAACATTTGGAAATTTCTAAATGTTCACAGTTGCACATTGTTTCTTTAACTTTGTTATCTTGACAATAACTGCCCTGGTTTGCTTTAGAGAGCACCATATTACCTTTCTGTTTAAATGTCACATTTTAATTTCCAAAAATTGGCTGATTCTTCAGCATATGGTGGGAACTATAAAGAATACTCTGGAATGTTTGCATTGGAGGTCCATTGGTTATCCAGGCCACAGTTTAAACCAGGCTTCCTCAACTTCGGCCCTCCAGGTGTTTTCAGACTACAATTCCCATCATCCCTGACCACTGGTCTTGCTAGCTAGGGATCATGGGAGTTGTAGGCCAGAAACATCTGGAGGGCCGAGGTTGAGAAAGCCTGGTTTAAACCCAATGGATTGGTACTGTAAGATTATCCCCATACTTGACTAATGCATTTGTAATATATAAATTCAGAAAGGGTGACATGTTGCCTGTTCTTTCAATGTCTCCATTTTGACTCCAAGGATCAGAGCAGTCAACGTGTTCCATTACAAAGAGAGAGGGCACAAAGGTGTACTGTAGGAGATCAGAAAGAATCACAGGATCCAAGCTGAGAAGCTCTAAGGGGATAAGAAAAAGACATGTAACCTTGTGGTAAGTTCAGATGAACTCAGCAATGCTTACTTGTAAGTATAAATGTGTAGGACTGTGCTGTTAAATGCATTATTCTTTGTGAGAAACTGGGTAGAATGATACGTTCTATTTTGCCTTGGTCAGACCACACCTGGACTACTGTGTCCAGTTCTGGATGCCACAATGTAAGAAGAATAATGACAGGCTGGAATGTGGAACAGAGGATGGCAACAAAGATGATAAAGGGTCTGGAAACAAGGGCTTATGAGGAATAGTTGAGGGAGCTGGGTATGTTTACACTGGTAAAGAAGATACTGAGAGAAGATAAGTCATCTTCAAATATTTGATGGGTTGTCACATAGAAGATGGAGCTAGCTCATTTTCTCCTACTCCAGAGGGTAGGACCTGAACAAATGGATTCAAGTTACAAGAAAGGAGATTCTGACTAAACATCAGGAAGAACTGCTCAGCGCCTGAGGGCCCCAGTCCTGCCATTCACCACCTGGCCTTAGGGCGGGGCCTGGTGGGCTCTATAAAGGACTGCTGCTGCCGCTGCTGCTGCTGGGCAGAGAGGGCTCCGTTTTGATTTGTTTTTTGTTTAAATTGCTGTTATTTTTTACCTATGCCATTTTAAACTGAGATATTAATGCTGTATTCTTAGTTTTAGATTTTGATTTATGTGGAAATTGTTTTTCATTTGGTTGTGTATTATTATTTTTGATGTGGTTTATTTATTGTTTATGACTTTTGTAATTATGTAAATCTTGTCATGCTGTAAGCCGCCTTGAGCATTGTTTCTTCAACTGTGGAAAGGCAGCATACAAATAAAAAATGAAATGAATGAAATGAAATGGTAAGAGCTATTTGACAGTGGAATGGACTCCCTTGGAAGGTGGTGGACTCACCTTCATTTGAGGTTTCTTAGCAGAGTTTGGATGGCCATCTGTCAGGGATGCCTTAGTTGAGATTCCTGCATTGTTGGGGGGGGGCTGAACTAGATGACCCTCAGGGTCATGTTTGACTTTTCAGCCTGACGCAAAAATCCTCTTACCCAGATTTGAGCATGTGTACACAAAAAATCACCAGTAGCCAAAACCTCTACTCCAATCTGAAATTTTGCTCAGATTGGCACTAAAAATATACAATTTAATTTCTGACATTGAGATATTTGCATTTCTATAACCACATAAATCCAAAATCTGAAAAAATTGCATGAGACTCCACATGCACCTAAAATAATGTCAGTTTTAGAAAGCATGTTCTTTCATACCTTAAATGTTCAGCAACATTCTGTGGATGTATCATATTGCTTCATCTTTGTAGAAAATAATTTCATAATTATTTAGGTAGGCTGTCTTTTAAATGCAACCCAAACTATCACTTACTTGAAAAACTATTGCTAACAAGCAAATTAGCTACAGAACTGAATGACAGCAGATCAATACTGACAGTAAAACTACAGAGATCTTGCTGATCGCATATTGTCTGTAAATGCAAACTGTAAAAGAGGCCCCCACAGACCTCACAACAATAACGTAAAGAAGAATGAGACACAAAGGGTTTTGAGCTTAAAGATGCTTCAATTTCCCTAGACAGTTAGCCCTTGTCACATCAAACCACCTATTAGTCACAAACTCGTACAACTAAGAATTTTCAGGCCTCTTGAGGTCTCCTGTCATCTTGAAAGAAGCAATACCAATGAAAGACACTGGCTCCTCTTGTAACATGTTCAGTTTATTGTTTTTCAATGGCTCAAGCAATTTATGATGTCGTGCTGGACTCACCATGACAGATAAATAAGTTTGGATGGCCTTTCCCCAGGAATGGATTAATGCGTCCATTGCCGATTTCTGAATGTTCAGAGTTAATGCAAGCAAAGGAACATGATACACTGAAAAGAGAAATATAGTGGCTAAAGGATAGAGTTCCTGATGTGTCTTCTTCCAATCTAGTCTGATATGCCTGCCCACTCACTATAAATGCACTGAAGAGAACTTTGCTAATTAGAGATACAGTATTCTTCTGACTAGGGTTGACTGGATAGGTCCATTTCAACTCCAAATCCATTTTACACATGTTCTTTTCTAAATCCATTCTGTCAAAGCTCTGTGTGAAAATTCATTTGCAAATATGTTTTTATATACAGTATATCACCCACACTAGACTTAAGAATTGGAGGTTGATAATGAATTCCCTTGAATGCCATGATCCCTGGGATTAGAGTCCCCTTCTTCTGGTCAGAAGAGGAATTGCATAGGGGGCAAGCCCCAGAATCAGTTCCACAAGAGTAGACCACAATGCCAGTGGCCCTCTGGCCTGAGGATATCTCACTGCCATGCTCTGATTCAGTGGACTCCATCTCAGAAGCCCCAGTACAATGAGAGTCTCCTCTGCTCTTTCAGAAGAAAAGACTCCTGGTCTGGTCTGGGCCCTAATAATCGAACAGTCACTTTCCAATGAAGGAGGAGCTTGCAATTATCCACAAAGTGCTGATCCTACATAGGGCTCAGTTTCAGGTTGACTGTTGCCGACTATGAACCTGTACATCCCCTCCCAAAGCAGGTCATCCACATAATTCCCAGACACAAAAAGCACCCACCCCGCAGCACTCATTTCTTACTAGGATTCAGACATAGTCTATTGGCTCCCATCCCATTCTTTCAGACACCAGTACAACACCTGCAGACCTATCTTGATTCAGATGGAATGGAGAGATAGAGCTGTGTGTCACTGGCTTGCTGATGGCACTATATTCCTGATTCCCAGATGGCCACTCCCAACAGTTTTATATGGATGTCAAATGGTACAGGAGAACATATGGACTCCTGCAGGACACCACAGTCCGAAAACTATGCAGTCCGTTTACAAAAGATGAGGGTCTTTCCCTTGAATATTGTGTTGTTTAAGAACCATGTATTGTCTAGCACAGGCAAAGGCAAACTCGACGCTCCAGATGTTTTGGGACTACAACTCCCATGATCCCTAGCTAACAGGACCAGTGGTCAGGGATGATGGGAATTGTAGTCCCAAAACATCTGGAAGGCCGAGTTTGCCTGGTCTAGCATCATTCTCAAACAAAATGGATTCCTTTTCAACTTCCACTATCCCACTATATATTCTATGACAGCCTTTGGCAACCTGATGCCCTCCAGGTATTTGGGACAACAGCTTCCATCAGCCCCCAGTTGTAGTTCAAAACACTTGGAGAGCACCAGACTGGGCGAGGCTGTTCTAAGACAATGTCCAAAAGATGTTGCTCTCCATTTGTCCCTTGAGAATGCGAATGAAGGGAAATTCACACAGATCTAATGTGCCTCAGTAACGTCTAAAAGGTAATTTAACAGACCAGCAACAGATGCTCTAATCAGAATGTTGTACATAAGAGGCAGCCATGTTTCCCACAAGGTTACCCTGTAATTACTGCGGGTGGTGGGAATTGATTTTAATATACATTGCTAGGTTGTTGGCCCGTCCCCCTCGCCTTCTCTTTTTAAAACTGCTGCAACTATTTCTGAAAAGTGGAAAGAAAAATTGACACAGGGTTTTCAAACCAAACATTCAGCTCTTTACTGAAAAAAATTAGCAGGCAAACCTCACAATGGAACTTTTAATTTATGCTATGGAATTTGGTTTTACAACTCATTCGCAAGATTTGTGATATTGCTGATGTATACCTTCTCTTTCATCCAAACTGCTGTCACCTATGTTTCCTAAACAATAAATTCACCAACAGTATAATTTTTTCTACAGGCACAAGAATACGTCTGGTTGAGAAGAAAAATGGTTTTGCTTTTGCCTGACCCTCTGATGATTGATCAGATCATTGTCTGAGATGCTTTGCTACAACTCATTTTGATTTAAACCCTCATCCCTCTATTAAAAAGTTAAAGTACATTTAACCAGACAGTGTGTACATCAGACCCAGTTGCAGCTGAGGCCATTATCCTTTCTAATACTGGGTGTGACGAAAATGCCCCAGAGTTCCATAGAATCCCCTGGAAAAGACAGGGCGTCTCCCTTTGAACAATTCAATACGAAACTAAATTTATTTACCCAGTAAGTTTCTAAGACGTACATACTTCTCTGTCTTATTTCCCACTGATGTTCTTGTGATGTGTGGATTTTGATATAGGTAGAGAAAGTAACCTAATCCCTCAATTTCCTGATTTCTGTTGAAGTTTGTTGGGAGAGATGATCACAGGCAAATGAGTCGTCGGTAAACATACACACAATTTTCTATGTAAATAATTTTTTCCTGGTGCAACTGAAAAATGATTGTACATGCTTATACTTCCCTACTGAAATAGCTGCTATACAGCAAAAGGGAACCTGCTTGGAATCTTAGACTGTGTACACACTGTATTTTTTAAAGCACATTCATAGTGCATTCTCTCTCTCAAAGCATTCTGGGGACTGTTGTTTACCCCTCACAGAGTTACAAGTCACCTGGAGGAAACTACTTAGATGTTGAAACAGCAGATGGGGAAATAGTTATATATGCCCATCGCCTACCACTCCGCTACTCCCAATCCACGAGAAGCAGCTTTTCCTGATCTGAATGCATCATTGGAAGTCATTACAAATGTTTGCATATCGTTTGAGCCTCAGTAAGGTCAGTATGGTAATGAAACTCTCTAACGGCTGAAAGAATTAATCATACAAATGCAGAGAAAATCCCAGTTAATGTATTATATGGGAGATTCAGGATCTTACACCAGCTGAAGAAACCTGATGGATATATGTGGTTTTAGAACCTTTACTCCTTGCAACAAAGAGCTTATACTTTATAAGTATGCAATTGAGAGTCCTTCCTATGAGTAGCGTCTAAAGGCAGAGAGTGTATAGACCAGCCTCTGCCAACCTGGTGCCCTCCAAATGTTTTGGACCACATTTTACATCAGTCCTAGCCAACACAGCTGAAGGGAGTTCTGGTCAGGTCCAGCAAAAGCAGTTTGTCAGGTCAGGCATCAGCTGAGGGGCCCAAACTCAGAAGGACCCTCACTTGCCATTCTTTCAGTCACTCCTGTTCACAGTGGCTGGCGATCTGGCTGTTTCTAACTTCCATCTCTCTGCCTCAACTGAACCCTAATAAAAGTTGAGTCTTTCTTCTCAGAAACCAGTATTCTGGACGAGGTATCCTGGCATTGCCAGGACCATACTGCGTTGTGTCTTGGCAGCTTTTATACAAATACATTGTCCTCCATCCTTGCTTTTGTCAAACTTCTGCCTTTGTTTTAAACCACTACTTTCCCCCCTCAATGTCTTCCCACCACTGCTATACTCAAACTTCTTCCATTGTGTGAAACTACCACTTTTGCCCTCTCAGTTGAGAACCTGTCGTACAAAGAGATCCCTTTCTTCCTCCCCACCCAGGTCTTCCCTTAACCCCACAACCTGCTTGATGCAGAATATATTAATTCAACTCTCTAAAAATGGACAGCGGAAGATAGTTCAAGAGCATCATTTATCTGTAGGGTTCTGCCTTTGCATCCCTCTTAGGAATTTACCACATTAATAATAATAATAATAATAATAATAATAATAATAATAATAATAATAATAAATTTATATCCCACCCATCTGACTGGGTTTCCCGGCTCCCAACAGAATATTAAAAACACGATAAAACATCAGACATTAAAAACTTCCCTAAACAGGGCTGCCTTCTGATGTCTTCTGAAAGTCAGATAGTTGTTTATTTCCTTGACATCTGATGGGAGCGTGTTCCACAGGGCAGGCGCCACTACCAAGAAGTCCCTCTGCCTGGTTCCCTGTAACCTCACTTCTCACAGGGAGGGAACCGCCAGAAGGCTCTCAGCGCTGAACCTCAGTGTCCGAACTGAACGATGGGGGTGGAGAATATGAGTAAAATATGAGAGTTTTGCAGCTTGACAAGTGATCACATTCACAATGCCAGAAGATCACAAATAAGCATGCTTATATTGTGTGTAAAAGACTTATAGCAGCAGCAGCAGCCCAGAATATTTCCACTATTTTATTTGTCTAAATTTATATTTCCTTGTCGTGTCACATAATGGTCTAGATTCGCTGTGGAATTTTTTTCCAGCTTTGCATTGAGAAAAATATATATTCAAACTGTGCTGGCTGCTGCAGTGCAGTTCAGTTCATTGCCAGGGCTTGTGAACAAAAAGAAGGCAGTGTTTAAAAATTTTTCAAAGAGCAAAAGGTGAAGATTAACCGGCAAAAGCACAAGTGGAGATTAATTTTATGGTGGAATGTCACCACAATAAATGAGCAGCAAGTTCCTGTGGCTAAATGAATTTATATTGAGGCTGTCTTATAAATGGCATTTTAATCTAGTGGTGGAAAGAGGGGAGGGGAGAGAAAAGGAGAAAACCCTTAGCTATTAAACCTTCCCAATAAGGGGAATGTATTTTGCGAGGAATCAGATGTGTTTATTTCTGGCCTTTTGTTTTGAAGCTAAGTGCTTGGGGGAACCAAATCAGCATAAACATCAGAACATGGGTAGCAGTGTTTCACTTTTTGTCCCAGTTAGCAAACCAAATTAATGCACATCAAAATGCACTTTTCATGTTGGGAGAGGAGGAAGGTTGTCAAAAAAGCATCATGACAAGCTACCATAGGGAGACATCCCCACAATAATCAATCGTCAATCAGTCATGGAAACTGCTTATTCTGCTTTTATGCAGCACTCTTCATTACTCCCCTTGTATAGTTCTCAAGAGGGAAGAGATAAAGGTTTCTTTCAATGAATAAAGCAATAGCTTCCTTGCTGTGAAAAACAAATCAACCAGCCCAAACGTTTTATTCTGTCCCGAGAAAGGTCCCATATAACACAAACTGAAGCAAAAGTGAAGTTCTCCTGTTACCCTACCTCTGGAAAAAGAGGAAAAAATAACCTTCTACTGGAGGAAATAACATTCCCCTCTGTATCAAAATGTAGTTGACAAAAAATATTATTTTACTCACTATTTGTTTATTCCATTTATTTCTCAGTCACCTTTCAGGTCTAAGCCCTCACAAATCAGCAAAGAAAAGCAGTGGAAAGAGATAAATAGTTGCGTGTCAAGGTCCCCAAACCACCCCTCAAATAATTCACACATCAGACAGAATTTTAGTTTTGGTTTTTGGCATGATTTTGGTCACAACTTTATTAATCATACAAATAATGTGAGTGGTTGCTTAGGCATTGGTTAAGACTATCTGTCCCACTGGGGACAGAACTGATGACCGTCAGTAAGGGGAAAACACTCTGGAGAGATAAAGGGAGCCGGGTGGTCTGACCCTCCCCTCTCCCCACAGGCTCCTAGGGCTCTTGTAAGGCCCTAGCCCCCGACCGGGGGTTCGGACAAAAGCATATTGAGCCCCTCGATTCCTTTAACGGAATTCCCCTAACACCAGCATTAATTGGAGGGGCAGACACAGTCAACCATACCCCTCCTCCAACCAACATAATAACCAATGCCTAACCGCCAACCTTACAAGTTGTGACTAATTGCTATGCAGTAGGCAGAACCAGATGGCAGCAGCCAATCAGCCAAATGGAAAATTCCTACCAGGCCCCTGCCCCAACACCAGACGACCCCATGACAGGCATAGCAAGGTCAACGCAGAGGCCTAAAATATAGGGAGGGAACGGGTGATCCGAAGCACGCAGCCAAGAGGGAGATCACGTTGCATACCCCCCAATATATATACTCTGGGCTGTCCATCAACAAATTGCAACATACAAATCTCCCCAACAACACCCTGGGTCCAATCACAGCAGTGGACATCTATACGATCCCGCCCAGCACCAGAGGGGTGCCTTGCTGGTCCCCACCGCAACACATGCTCTCCATGAAGGAGAACACGCTTTGTATGAGAGACTGAGATCACCAAAATTCTCTATGGTGAAAAGATTTGGTTTTAAGGCTTCCTTTAGCACCAAAACTGAAGGGACCAAGTGAGAGATTTCTACAACTACAGGGCCACCACTGAGAAGGCTCAGTCCTCACCAAGTTAACTGATTTTACCACTGACCACACAAGCAGGATCTCAGCTACAGATCTTAGATTACAGCAGGGATCCTATGGGTGGAGAAAGGCCTTACATACTGTCCTCGGTCAGATGTAAAAAATGTCTCAGTCAAATGTATGACCTTTTAAAGTCAGAAGAGACTTGTGACGAGAAAATGCATCTAAGTTTATTAAAAGGTTAATAACACCATTACCCAAAGGTAAAGGTTAGGTAACTACCGTAAATTAAAAATGCAATGCTTCCCAAAAGTAAATGCAACATAAATGGCTTGAATTTACAGTTTCCCCCCTTAATATTATAATTCATTCCTCTCGGGGACCTGAACAGACTAATATTAGACCTTGCCAGAAGAGGGGAGAAAGCCATGGCTTGTCTCCTTTGCTGTTTATTTTTGAATCATATGCATTTTCTTTCCTCTAAGTGAGCCGGCCACCAATTTGGCACCCAATCGGCACCACTAAATAACAACTGGATGCTGATGCTCTTTGCAAGGGAAGGAGAGCGATTTTGAATTTATTTTCATAGTGGAAAAATAGGTTTGCCAAAATAGCTTCAGTTTATGGAAAGGGAGGAACAGCTGTATTTGGTTTATAATAAATCTTTGACAAATCAGTAAAAGCAAATAGACAGCACAACTGTAACCCATAAAAGTGGAAAATATTAAACAACAGGCAGTGAAGTTGTTAAACTTTCCCACAGATGCTGCTGGTAAAAGCCTTTGCAAAACATCAACGTGAAACATTCAGGAGGAGAGGAATCTGGGAGCAAAGGGGCATGAGAAGGAGATGAAATTCCTTCTTATTAGAGGAATATCCCGTTAATGTGACAACTCTAGGTATGCGGACCAAGGTCTCTCTAGCATTTCTGCGCCCCCTCCTATTACTGAATGTTGGTGCAGAATAATTACTTGCTCTCAAAAAAGAAGAAGAAGAAGAAGAAGAAGGGAAAAAAATGACAGGACATTGACACTGCAGACTTATTGAATTTGTATTGCTTGCCTCCAGGCCATATCGGGGGTTATTCAATTTTGCCTGAGGAGGACAACCTATTATGAGAGATGAGTCAAGAAGGCATCTCCTCTGATTGCCCACCAAAACCATTATCGCAGCACTGAGAGGGCAGCAGCAGCGAGTGGATGGACAAGACAACGCTGATCTCGATTACCTAGGGACAAGATACAATTTACATTACTTGAAGCAATAGGACAGAGGGCAATCAGCCTAGGGAATAGGCCCGCAGATCAGGAGTGCAGTGCAGGTATTAACAGTACTGGAGAAACTGAGCTAATTGCTTATGCTGGGCCTGATGACCTCTAGCCTTACACGATATTAACTGATTGGCTTGATCTGTAATTAGATGAACCAGCTCTACATTGCCAGGACCTGAAGTTTTCACTGATGAGGCAGTTTGGAGTGTGTGCAATGGACTCGTTCCTTTCTTTTCACAGTGGAAAAATAGGTTTGCCTAAATATCGTACATTGTTATATATTCTGCACACATTACATATTGTTATATGCTACATACTCATTGTGTGTTGCTACACCTTATAGACCGATGTCTCTTATTTAAGGAAGCAGGCGCCCTGTCAAGTTTAGCTCATTGTCTCAGTTTAGTGATGTTCTCATTGCATTGCAGAAACTGGCACAGAATGAAATGCAAAATTTTACCCACAATGTTTCATGAATAAAATACAGCTGCCGCTCAATACTTTTCTGCATGTAAGTGAAATAATCTTAATAGCTGTGGGGATGGAACTGGATTTGCAACCCAAGGTACAGCAGGCACATGCAATTTCTAAATTAGTTCAGCATAGCAGTCATATTTAGGTATTCTTTTTCAATGTTAAACACATGTGAGGAGAGATGGGAAATGAGAAACGTTCAGTGTTATAACCAGCCAAGCTGTTTCAGGCTATTCAATTCTATTCTTCTTCTTTTAGTTTTCTGTTCTCCTTTCATAACGGCCTGTCTACATCCCTGCTGAGCATGCTCGGTCATCATTGGGCTGTTTGGTGATGAGGTGTTAACCCCTTGCAGTTCTTTTCTTTTTTTAAAAAAAAGTCTGTATTTGAGTTTTCTCAAGCTTGCAGATATTTGACTCTTGTCTGTGAGTCAGAAATGCTAGGTGAGGCGGAGCCACAACACTAACTTCCTGGCAGATGGGCTACTGTTGCTTACCAGGAATGTAAAGTGGAGGTGTGAGGCTTAGGGGAGTCAGCAAGGTGCTTCCCACCTTCCCACCCTTCTCTCTCCCAGAAAACAGTAATAACCCATCTGCCAGAAAGTTACAATAGTGGCCCCCCGTTGAGAGAATGAGTTCAGTGCTAGCATTCAAAAATTGTTCTAGATTCCCAGAAGAGAGCCTCTGCCAAAGACTTTGAGGGTCCATAGCAGTGATGGACCCTCCACTAACCTCCATTAATCCCAAGAAATACCCAGGAAGGGCTCAGATGGTCCTGAGTCTTCCTTCCTTGGAGTTCTGCCCCATTGTCCACATAACTACTTAGCATTCAGTGAATTGGTGTCTCTTTACATTGGCCATAACTCTTTGATACCATCACTGTTTGGCTTGCTCTTCGTTTCTGCCAGTCTCCCTAGGATCCTGCCACCTCCTGCTCTCACTCAGAATGTTCTAGTGATGACCTGGGGTATCATAGTGATTCCTCTACTCCGTGGTTGTATACCGTGCCTCCTCTAACAAGCAGCCCTCTTCATATGTTACAGAATATGTCCTTTTCTTACTCAGAGGTGATCCCAGCAGTCCCAGGAGCAGTGGGATACTTTGGATCTTGTCCTCCAAGATCATAGGAAGCTGCCTTACACTGAGTCAGACTTTTGGTCCATCCATTTAGTTTGGTATTGTCTACACTGATTGACAGTACTTAGCCAGGTTTCCAGACAATGATCCCTCACATCCTTACCTGTAGATGGCAGGGATTGAACCTGGGACCTTCTTCATGCAAAGTAATGTGTCTGCCACTGAGCTCCAACCTTTCCTTAATTGCACAAAGGAGAGAAACTCCAACTATGGATGGGGAGATCCAATGTTTGGTTTCCCTTCCCCACCACGGCAGAAACTCCCTTGGCCCTGGTCTTATTGATATCATTGCTCCAACATTTGTAGGGCCCAAAAGGTAGATGTTTGGAGCAATTTAGGAGCAGGACAGGGTCTTCCTATGTTCCCAGTTCCTCAACACATCCTGAAGCCAAGGCTGAACTGGCATGGCTGCTCAACCCCATTTATTTCCATCCCATTGTGAGGATACTGCTCTGCCCTCAGTTCTGCCCTGCTGTCTCTGTATTGGAAAAGTGTACTTTTTTGTAACATACAAGTGAGGTGGCACTCCAAAGAACCCTGGAGAAGGGGCATTCGATCAGGTGGAAGAACTGCCTTTGGTTCCCCCGCTGAGCTGTAGGATTGCAGCCTAAAAATCTTATACGGAGAAGCCCAGAAATCAAAATGTAAAGCTAGTGTTACTGATTCAAGTATATAGCACTGTTTTAAAGCTCTAGATTTGTGGCTCAAGAAGACAATTTCATGGTGCTAATGCAAATATGGGAGAACACCAGTCTTACTTATGCCTTGATTTGAATGTTGGTTAAAACCTTAATATCCTGGGCTTACAATGCTAGATCTCTATATCCTCAGTAAAGCAACTTGCTAAATTTAAAAAATGTCTCATATTTTATTTCCATTACTTGATCTACGCTACTACATTTTTTAAGGAGCAGAATTTAAATTTAAAAAATTAAAAATGTTATCCGTAGATTACAAAGGCCAAGAAGCAGGCAAAGAATATATAAATACAATGGTATATAGTCAATGTGGGATATCAAATTATATGCTAGTATTCTTAAGTTTTGTGAATGGAAAGACAGGAAGTACTTTGGCTCATCAAGTGGCTACAGCCCTTTTCATTATGGTGGGTTATGAAAAGGGAAGTTGGAGGACACGACTAGATTTGTAGAGAAGGCAACTCTAGCACCAGCTACAACATTCATAGCTTGTGCTTTATGAGATGGGAAACAAATCATTGTGAAAAACAGTGATTTGATCAAAAACTCATGACACTGATGAGAAATGGTTTAAGTTCAACTGAGTTCAATGGGATGTACTTCTGCACTGTAAAATTCTGAGTCTTCTCTTCTCCCCCTGCAATTGTATTGTAGGAAATGGTTTTTACACTGTAATGGAGGCAAAGGGAGGGATACAGTCCCCCTTCTGTTCCCATCAGTGACCACATCCAGATCGATGAGACCATGCCTATTGACTTTTTTAAAAAATGCCATTGCTAATTATGTCAAGTTTAGTTTGGCCTACATGCATTGGATTGCACTGTTAATTTAACTCAACAGTAGATTTGGTTGTTCATCCTGTCAGGTGCTCAGTTTGAAGGCATGTGGCATGATTAACTCCCGCCCGGAAACCAATGTCCCCACTGTGGAAGGACGTGTGGGTCCAGAATTGGCCTCCACAGTCACTTACAGACTCATTGTTAAAACCGTGTTTATGGAAGACAATCTTACTCGGCTATGAGTGATCGCCAAAGAAGAAGAAGATCTTTTACCCCACTGATTCACCCCTTTATGCAACTGGCATCTGAAATAGTAAAATAAATAGTAAAATAAAAATGTGGAATATTAATCCAAACATCACTGCTTAACTTACCCCCTATTGTCATTACACTGTTCTGTCTTTGGCATTCCAGTTGGTTGAACTTTGTCTGCAGGCTGATAGGGGGAATTCTTCCCTGCTACTACTTCTGGATTTCTTATTAACATTCAGCACTGTGGACTGTCACATTTTGCTCTGTTGTTGAGAATGGCTGATGGGCATTACTAGTTTCCCTCTTGAGAAGATGTGGTTCCATCTGGAGTTATCAGAGATATGAGCTCAGCATCCCTGAATCAGGTGCACAAGGGCCAGTATTTTGTTATCTTTGTTCTTTGACATCAATACAAAGCCTTTAGATGAGACTGTCATGAGTTTTGGAGTTGGGTATGGGCAGTATGCTGATGATACCTAGTTTTGTGTTTTCTTAACAAGCAGCAGGAGTGAAGTTTCTGCCTCAATGTTAAATCAGTGTTTGGAGATGATGATCTAGTTGAACACACAGAGGCTAGATCCAGACAAGATAGAGGTGACATTGCTGGGCCAATGGCTCTGGTGAGTGTTCTGTTCCAAGCAATGACCTCAGTGGCCTCAGTATAACAGGGGTACTAACCCAAGGCAAAAGTTTGAATTCTGAAAAGCAGAGCAAGGAGAACTGAAGCAGGACAAGGTCTGGGTGCAGGAGAGAAGTGAAGCAAGAGTTTCAGGATTCAGTGGCACCCTGGACAGCGCCACAGAGGACTCTGGTTGGACACTCTGTAAGAGCAGAGCTCAAATGCTGTTTCAGCACTAGTCAACCTCTGACTGAGACTTACATATACTGTACACCTCTGAGTAGGGAGAGAAGACTCCTCATTTAAAGGGGTCCACCATAGCTGTCACCTCCAATGAAGCAGGGGAGTTTGCAAGTCGACTCGGAGTCCTGAACAGGAATCAGAGGAAGGCAACATGACCTTCCCAAGCTAGAGAGGAACTGACACAATGGAGTCCTCTATTAGCAGTGCTTACAAAATAGTAGGGCTGGATTTGAGATCAATTTCTTCTCCCAATCTAAACACCTGACTTCATCTCCCAATAGTGAGGAGTCTGATTAAGAGTGAAATTTTATTGTGGATGATTGGGTTGCCTAACTGTAATATGTTTGTGCCTGGAACAGTTCCTGAACCTGGTGGTGCAGGTGACAATTGTGGTCAAAGGTGCAGTCCATCACATATGTTACATAGCCCCTGTCCTTTCTTGTAGAAGATGGATCTAGTTAACTTCATGTGTGGTGTTGAAAGACGATGCCTCCAGCTCCTAAATGAGATATACTTGTTTGGGACAAGTAAATCACACCCTTGCTAAGTTCACGCCCTTGCTAATTCTAACAGCATCACTCAGCAATTTATGCAATCAATATCACAGGGCAGTATTCCTTTAATCTGACACAACAATATACTTTCATTGAATCCAATCCATTGTTTTAGAAAGCTATCCTCTTCCTGGTTCTGGAAGCCAATGGAACTCAATCAGCACCTCATTCAGGGAAAAATTGACTTGTAACATTGATTCTCAAGGCGCTGGCTTAAGGTACCAAATTGATCCCATTTGTAGATTAGTGTCACAGCCTCTGTTTTATATGAACCTTCTTTTAAAATTATTCCTTTTGGGCCAGTTGTATTTGAGATCACCTAGACAAATACCTTCTTTCTCAACTGGATAAAGTGGCCTGGATCTTGAATGAGATCAGAGGAAAGAAAGTAATGAACTTTGGGGTCACAAAACCAAGGGACAGTTATAGCTACAATTATACCTAATGTATTCCCTTGATGATGGTCACGAAAGTTGGCTTGACTAAGCCCACCAAGTGCCTACTGTTAATTTCTGCATCGTATTGAACTTTCATGCAATCATGGAAAGGAGTGCTAAGCTTGTGCTATATTTCTGGAAGTGGCTTTTCCATTGTGTGAAAGCTCAAATATGATATGAAAATCAACCGCTAGTCAGGAAAAGGCCGTGTGAATGTAGCCTGTGTCACTTGACTGACTTTCCCTCCCCAAATGCCAGCAGAAGAAACCACAGCCCTGCCCATAGAAACTGTCCAATTACAGAGCAGCACAACAATGAATAAAGATCCCTCTGTAACTTGGTGGACTGTATATTCTGATTACAGTGCTGAGCCTTTCCACTTGGCTGCTCTCATTAACAGGCCTTACATGACTAATGTGACTAAACATGATCTCATTCGCTGGTTGGCAGATAAACCTATTAAACACTGGCAAGAACCTCATTTCAAGAATAGGATCATCATCTCTCTGCCCAGGGAGGATGACTTATTTAGATAAAGACGTAGGAGTTCAGTCCCCCACCCCCTCCTGGCAAAAAAGTTGGCAGTTATCTGTACAATGCAGAGCATTTTAAAATGTAGAGGTCCATAATGGGTCTGGCAGGGTTGCCGTCAATACTCTTGATGAGATCTGTGACAAAAGCTGAAGATGTCAGGATTCCTACCATTTAAATCTTGCTTCTCATGGTGCTTGCATACTGTTGCAGGCACTTCACTTTGAGTCTTCTATTTCCTCTGAAAAATAAAGAATGTTTACAACGGAAGCCTATTCAGGTCAAATATATTCCACTGAGTTCCATAGGACTTATTCCCAGGCAAGCAGATGTAGGGTTACTGATAAAATGAGCAGAAAGCGTGCAAAAAAGAATGAGGTTGTATACACACCACATCTTTAAAGCACATTGAAAGCACATTCTTTCCCTCAGAGTTCTGGGAATTGTAGTTCTTAAGGGTTGCTGGGAATTGTAACTCTGTGAGGGGTAAACTACAGCACCCAGAATTCTTTGAGAAAAAGAATAGCCACATTCACAACCATACATTCAAAGCACTGTGATGCCATTTTGGGGCTTCCCCTCAAAAAATCCTAAATGCTGTATCTTAACAAGTGCTGAGAGTTGTTAGGAGATCCCCTATTCTCCTCATAGAGCTACAATTCCCAACAATTTGGGGCAGAGGGATTGATTATTAAACCACCCTGAGAACTGCAGCTCTGGAAGGGGAATTTGGGCCTCCTAATAACTTCCAGCACCCTTTACAAACTACAGCTCCCAGAATTGTTTGAGAGAAGCCATGCCTGTTTAAAGTGTTATCATAAATGTATGGCGTGAATGTGGCCAATGTATCCAATCTGAGTTGGTGGGTGGGCAGAGATTAACCTCTTTTTATCCTAATCTCTCATCAAGAGTGGAATTGTGGTTCCTATTTGACCTGAAAGGATGTGGGTCTTTAAGGGACTTGGCATATCTCTTAGAGTTTGTCATTCTGAAAGTCAGGAATGGAAGAATGCCCCTCCTGGTACGTAAATGAGCACAGCATCTGGTGAGGCACCGGGAGCTCATGCCAGGTCCGAGCTCTGCCCTTCTACCAAGGACTGGTATACTTTCCACTTTGGAAATTAAAAAAAAAAATCTTTTTTGGCCTTAGGCCCTTGACCTTTCACTGAAAGACAGATGCTTCTGTGTATTTGTCATGCCTTATTATGAGTATTACAAGCAGGCAAATGATTCCTGGGTATTATATGCTTTCATACCCCTCTCTCTTTCATCTTTGCCTATCAAAATCCCTCGCTCTCTTTTATGAACATTCTCTCCCCCCGCCAAAAAAATAAAAAAAATAAAATCCGGCCTCCACACGCTTTCTGAACTCACCCGAGCTTCTGGGCTTTTATTTTGATTTACTGACGTTGCTTCTATGCTTTTAATGGCAAACTGAAACACAAAAATAGGGTGGGGGGATTTCCCCCCCTCAGTGTTAGAGGTTTTGTAATAGCAAAAGATGCTCAACTTTGAGACAATGCTACTGCTAAAGAGACAAGGGCATTGCCGCAGGGGCGGGGGTGGCAATTTCATACATTAGAGGGTTTTTATAAATGCCAAACAATAAAATTCTGGGTACCCTCCACCCCCTGCCCCCCCTCACACCAAGAAAAGGTGTCCATTTCTGTAAACAGCATACCTGAACGCACATCTGATAAGGCTTGCGAAGGAAGCATTTGGGTACCATTTGGCATTTTTGATTAAAGAGCGAGATTGTAGGATTTAAGAGCCCTCCTTTGCAGATAACATGCATAGTTGCCACTGATCTATTGAACTGATATATTTAGAAAGATCATTTGAACGAAGATCTCACAGCCTATTGAGTTTGAAGCTGTTCCAGACATTCAGTTTTTCCCCCTCCCTGCAGCCAAATTCTCCAAGGTAAACGGGCTAAAATATTTTGCTGGAGGGGATACTTTCCTTTCAAGGTTCATTCCTTTGCATAAGAAATATACTAAAGGAGTGATGAGGGTTGGGCGGGGGGGAGAAAATCAAAGACAAAACAGAAAAATCAAATATTCTTAAAGGCTTTGGGATTTTGTTTTGCTTTTACCAATTGTGCAAACCGCCCCCCCCCCAATTGCTAGGGATATGTGAGTAATATAATAGCATTCACATTAACTTATTTTTTAAAATATTCGCTCGCATCCCTTGGCCTTCTGATGTTATATGATTGGATAAAAAGACCCTTTGCAACTTATTTCAGACATCTGCTACAGACAAGTCATCTGCTAATTATCCTGACAGACAAAACATGCATATAAGCCTCTGAGAGCAGGGTTTCAGAAATGGATGGCACAGAGGGAAATATCCTGCTACTTTTGTATCATGATTATGTTTCAGATTTATATTATCTATCTTTTGCTAATAATTTCTTGTAAATAGCCTGTCTGTCCATGGTTGTTTGTGTGTGTGTGTGTGTGTGTGTGTGTGTAAACACACATAAACATACACAATACACACATATAGTGCTTTCTTTTGTGTCTATGCTAATTATAGTGGGATTGCTTATATTGCTGAAACCAGGCTGGATAACAACTTTTTTTTAGTATCTCCCCGTCTGTCTTGGTGTGCAGGGCTAAGGGGCACATAATCACTATGCAAGATGCCACTCTAGAACAGATTTTCCTGTTTCACTTCATCCATTTCATTTTTCTCCCCAGCGCCGCTTAGTATCTCCTTTTGCCCTTAACAATTCTATTGCAAAATAAGCAGCGCCTGCTATTATTAAAAGGGATTCTTGCCAGGAGGTAAAGCAAACAAATAAAATCAAGGGGAAATTTGCTCCGAGAAGATTTGCTTACTTATTCTGCGGACTGGAGATAGTATAGTCTTACACTCATTGAAATTGTCTTCCCCCCTTTCTTTCCTCCCGCGTTCTAAGAAAATGTGCCTAAAGCTATTATCGTATCTATCGACTCTGTGGGATTTAACGGACGTGGCTCCTTTCCCCCAAGTGGCGAGAAAATGACCTCTGTGAGGCAAAGTTCAAGCTGAGCAAAAGCTCCGAGAGCGACATTAGAGACCTGTCAGTTGCTTGGTAGGATAAAAGTGTAAAATTATATGTGATGCGCAGTTCAGTCACATCAAACAGCAAAGAAATGTTTACTGAATGAACTACACAGTTGCTAATTACACTTCCCCCTTAAGTATGCACATTATGATGGGTAACAAATGCCGAGAGATTCTGGATAGGGAAAGCTTCTAATAAGTATGCAACAATTGCACCAGGCATGTTTTTGCACCTTAATTTCTGTTGGTACTTATTTATACCACAGAGACAAAGTTGGCTTGTCATCATGTGCACCATGTTTATCTGTTGACCTCCCATGCAATACCCATTTTTAAAAAAACATTAAATAAGAGATCTCCCCTCTATCTTTCATGCAAATGAGCAAACAATGGGGCAGGGGGGGGAATAGAGATTTGCACCATGTAATGCATACACAGAACCTTTCAGTAATTAAGTGACTCAGTAATCAAGCTATTCATGTGATGAGATCTAATAATAACCATGGAGACATTCAAATGATACCACAAAAAGGGGCAGGATGCTGGTATTTCACCCAGTCCATTCCTTTCCTATTTCTCTCATTAGCTGGATGATTTCACCTAGTCCTGGTGATTGACAAATCTGTCCGTTCTAGTTTCTCCCTATTACTCATTTTCAGTCTTAAATGCAGCAATCTTATTTATTTATTTATTTATTATTTATACCTCATGAAATTTCACCAACATTTTAGTGCAAATTTCTCCTAATGCTTACCTTTTTGCACGCAGTTTTAATGAATAAACATTTTTTTTGCAATGTGTAGATTTTCCTAATATAATGCATTTTTTAAATGTCATTTTCACTAATATCTGCATTTTTATGCATGCTTTCCCCGGCTACGTGCATTTTTGTACACATTGTTTGATCAGAGAACATTGCTGCAAAATTTGGAGAAATGTGATTTCAAAGGATAGTGATGTATTACTTTGCATGTTGGTTCACGAAGTGCAAAGTAGGTAGTTTTGCAATAAAATGCAAACAGAACCCCACTTCTCCCCATCCCTACCTAGTCCTTTCCTTTTCCATGAGTTAGTTCTGCCTTGTGTGCACACCTCAATAATTCTGGCTTAACTAGGGAAATTGTATGTGGTGAGCTGTCTAAAGAACAATGTTATGGGTGGCCTAGATGAATGCTGCAGATAAATAAATACATTTCTGAAATGAACCCTAAATTGGTGCTTGCACATTCTGCCACAGCTTCCATTTGCTTGAATACAGTGGTACCTCGGGTTAAGTACTTAATTCGTTCCGGAGGTCCGTTCTTAACCTGAAGCGTACTTAACCTGAAGCACCACTTTAGCTAATGGGACCTCCTACTGCCGCTGCGCCGCCAGAGCACGATTTCTGTTCTTAACGGAGTTCTTAACCTGAAGCGTACTTAACCTGAAGCACCACTTTAGCTAATGGGACCTCCTGCTGCCGCTGCGCCACCAGAGCACGATTTCTGTTCTTAGCGGAGTTCTTAACCTGAAGCATACTTAACCTGAAGTGTACTTAACCCAAGGTACCACTGTATTCTTTTTACCTATCCCTTCATAGTACACACACATACCCAAAAGGGAAAAGCAAACTTGATGATGTGACCAAGGATTCTTTTCTCTGAGACATTTACTGATGAACACCAGTGCTTCTAAACATTAGGGAAACACTGCACAAAAAGAATTGTGGTGCAGCCTCATAAAACAGCCACATCAGTTTTGCTTTTTCAGATTATTTTAGCAAAGTTTATACATACATCCAAAACACTTTGTACAATGAGAACCTTGATACAATCATGTCCATGAGGTTCCCCCACGTTTTTGCAGGGTTTCATCAATGCACATACATATGCCACATGGGGGTTGGGGGGCAGGGAGGAAAGATACAAACAAGATGAAGGAAATAGAAAGCTTCAGTAAACTGAATTCTGTACAAAATTTGGATTTAAAAACAAAAACAAAGCATGTGTCCTATGATGCAATGGCCCTGTTATATCACTTCCAGTTTGGAAACAAGACCAAGTAACTCCTAAATCCAGGGAAAAAATTAAATGTGGAATATTATGAACACATTTTTAAAAGTGTATTTTAATATTTTGTTGGAAGCCACCCAGAGTGGCTGGGGAAACCCAGCCAGATGGACAGGGTATAAATAATAATAATAATAATAATAATAATAATAATAATAATAATAATAATTACAATACATTCATCTACAGAAGTATCCAGCCAGAGCAAAAAATACATTTGTGGTTCAGATACATAATCTGTGGCAGCGATCTGAAGAACTACTTATGCTTGTCTAGCAGTCAGTAATGGGATTTCCCCCACTAATTTATTTTCTCTGAGCAGCAAGCTACATCAATAACTTTTGAAACTCCATATGGTCAATGGTGGCTGAGGGGATGGTTCATAAGAACATAAGACGAGCATTCTGGATCAGGCCGAGGGCCCATCTTGCCCAGCATCCTGTACCAACACTAGGCAGTCAGATGCTTGTGGGAAGTCTGTAAGTTGGACATGAGCGCAACAGGAATCTGCCCAGCTGTGATTCCTAGAAGCTGGTATTCAGAGGCATCCTGACAGTGGAGCTAGAACATAGTCATTTACAGCCTTGCCCTCCATAAATTTGTATAATGCTATTTTTAAGCCATCCAAGTTGGTGGTCATCACTGTCTCTCGTAGTTGCAACCACCAGAGGCCACTCTATGGTGATCAAGAGGCAGGGGGATTCTCACCCATACCTTAATGTGCCAGGAGGTAGCTGTGAGATCAGGGCTTACTTCAGCCAGCATTGTGCAAGGATATCTTCACTGGGTGGATCTTCTCCACTGGCAAACACTGCTGGTGTCAGCCATCAGAAGACATGCACCTGCATGGTGCTAGCACCCTCTGCCTCCCCTGCCATCTCCCCGTCATGGTTGGGGAGTGAACTGCCACACTGCTTGCCAGTGCTGACAGTTTCAAATATTGTTTGCTCTGTGGCACTGGGCACTGCCTTCCTAAACTCCTTTTAGGTACGCAGAACTAACCAAGCAGTTCTTTGAATCCCAAGCTATGTGTTCAAATATATGCCTCCTATAATTTGCAATGTCCTTATAACCTATAGGGACTCCATGCATTGTTTCCTTGCACTTCTCAGATTTGGAAACTAATGCATGTATTACTGCCACTATAGCAACCAGTATTGGCTTGTCAGGGAAAGGGAATCAATATATTTATTTTTCCAGAGGCCACTATAGAAGGACTTCAGTAATGCATAGCCTTTGAGAGGCAAGCTTCCACAGGACGAGACTTTCTTAAGCAGGGCACTATCACAGAAAGGCCTTCTCCCTAGTAACCAGCTGCGCATTTACTGATAATTACCCAGAAAAGTTCTTCAGATGATCTGCTCAGCACACAGGGAAACTGATGTGAAAGCAGGCATTCCATTAGTAATGTTGATGAGTTGATGAGTTTCCTTGCTTCTATTTAGAGGTTCTCTAGAGGATCTGAGGCCCTATGCACATGTCCATGAACCATATCACCACCATCACCACCACCTCCATGAGTGCATGTCATTTGAGTACAAGGGGACATCTCAGCCAAAGTTAGCACTTAATGTATGTATATGAGAGACAAGAAACAGCACTGATCAACTGAATCCAGTCAAGAAAATTGGACAGTGAGAGGATTCACTGGAGCTTTGGGGGGGGGGGGAGATAGACCAAATTCTTACCAACAACTGTGTTTATAAACTGGGTATGTACAGGTATTTAATACTCTTTAATGGTTACCTGTACGAGTCCTTTATCCTCTAGTGACCTACTCAGTCACTATGATCAGTTGATAAAGCCCTCTATGAAGGATTGTTTAGTGCCAGTTGTTTAGTGTGGTGCCTCCCTCTCTGTGAAATCATCTCCCTTTTATGTCACATATTTTAAAAAGGTAAAGATAAAGAATACCTGGACAGTTAAGTCCATTCAAATTTGACTATGGGATGCAGCACTTATCTCCGCTTTTAGACTGAGGGAACCGGTGTTTGTCTGCAGACAGCTTTTCCAGGTCATGTGGCCAGCATGACTTTTCCGCGTCTTTCTGGCGCACGGGATACTGTGATTAGTGCCGAAGTGCACAGAAACGCTGTTTACCTTCCTGCCACAGTGGTATCTATTTATCTACTTGCACTGGTGGGCTTTCGAACAGCTAGGTTGGCAGCAGCTGGGACAAAGCATATTACATCTGTTGGACAGAGACATGTCCTTTTTACAGAACTTCATAGCAACCAGGATGTTTGGACTGTATGTATACCAAATTCCAGCTTTCTATCTGTTGTGGAAACGTCTTATAATTGATACCCAGTTAGTGTATTCACCAGTGTCATGGTTTTAATTGTTTTAAACATTTTGACATGGTAAATTTCATCAAGTTACGGGTATGATGTTATTATTTTATTTATATACTGCTTTACGCCAAAATGACTTCCAAGCAGTTTACAAAGACCCATTATACAGGCATTAAAATATAAACATCCATTATTAAAATACACAATAGAACAATCTCATTGAAACAATACAGTGATTGAAATGGGAGACTCGGGTCAAGCCATCAACGGTAAGCCTGTGTAAACAGGTGCATCTTTAAAAACAGATGGAATGCCAATACAGACAGGGGGCTTCACCATCCAGCAAGGAAAACATTCCATAACATCAGTGCCATCCGTGAAAAGGTCCACCTCCATGTCACCATAAACTGATAAGCATTAGGCCATTGTAGGACTAGCCAGGTTCCATCTGCTGACATCAATGCCTTTGCTGATAACCAGAGGGGAAATTGGTCTTTATGGTAAACTGGTCCAGAGTTTTCCAGGACTTTAGAACAATATACTTCCCACCTTTGGTCTTTTCCTCTCTTACTTTTGCAACAAATATGCAGGACACACAAGACCAAGTAGAAGTGAGCCTAATCCCTTGTGGGATTAGGAACAATCTTCAGATGTTCATGGAATCATAGAATTGTAGAGTTGGAAGGGACCCCAAGGGTCATCCAGTCCAACCCCATGCAATGCAAGAATCTAAACTGAAGTAATCTAAACTAAAGATTACTTGGACTCCCAGCTGTTATCAGTTTCAGCCAGCTTGGCCAATGGTCAGAGTTGATGGGCACTGTAGTCCAGCAATATCCCCTACCTGATTCCCATGGTGACATTCACCACAGCCTGTCATTGGGCATCTCTTTATAGAGTGGCTCTTTCCAAGTCCAAATAATGGTTATCTATTATTGTGACAAAATGCACATGTGTACATGGCTCAACCAGTCATGGGAACAGTGCACATTTTAATTACGAAGCATTTTCAACAACATTGAATTGTTCTTGGTTTTTTAATTGTGGAGCTTCCTCAATTCTCTGTTTTATTTATCATTAGTTTTGATTTCCTTCTACAAAGTTTACACAGAAGTTAGATCATGTCCCGTCTTTATAGAGCATTTCTTCTTATTTGTTTGCAGAGAGGTGATACATCAATGAACATGCGCCCTGAATTCATCTGGATTTGCTTCCCTTGTTGTTATACATCTTCTCGCGAGTCGTTCATTCATCCCACACTTTTCAGTGCATTTCCCTGTCACTTTCCTAACTGCAAAATGTTCGGGATTTTTGTGTGCATTTGCTGTACCAGGGTTACAGAGCAGTTCAATCCACTTTAATTGTGCAAACCTACATTTCCAATATGCACTAGAATCCCACCTGCAAAATCCTGGCAATCTAAGAGCAACCAAAGCTGCACCAGGTAGCTTAAAGTTAAGACTGTATAACCCCTGCAGAATACTAACTGGTTCTGTGTACAAGCACACACCTATCCTCCTCAAGCAACATATTATGACAATGACACACCATGCCAAGACATGCCGGTCCTGAGAAATTGTTTGATTAGCTTGTATATTGTAAAACATCTTTCTCTTGGCAAGTACTTAAGCCCGCAAGAGCTGCCAAGCTGGAGGCACTATGGCTCACACTATAAGTCTTCCTGCAGTCCTCTGGGCCACTCTGTAACAAGAGCTACCATTTTGCTGTCACTGTCGCTTCACATATTCAGTCTCTAAAGCTCTGTTTGTTGTTTCATTCGCTTCTATGTCTCCCTTAGGAACTTCTTCATTTTAATATAAATAGAGTGCTTTATCATGCAGTGGCAAAGCATCATGGAAGACACAACTCTCAATATTACTGGAGATGATGCATACAGATGAATCTGGTGGCAGGTCACAAACAAAGGAACATAATGAAAGAAAACTCTTCTCTGGTGATAGAGAGACAGATACGACTGGACGTGATATATTGTTATAAGGCACTAAATATAGCTATATTTTATATGAATAGGTGTTTTACGCTTCGTATTTATCATTTAGGAAAAGTTTATGAAAAATAAAAAAAGGAGGGGATATAAAGGGTTCTGGTCACACCAATAACTCTCTCTTTCTTTTAATGGCATTTACAAAGATCAGAGTTATGGCATACTTAGCGAAGCTTTTTCTGACAAGGGCCTGCAAGGCAGAAAAACTGTTCTTCTCCTGATAAACAAGAGCAAAGGCCTCCCCTCTGACAGATAGGTTTGTGCTGAACAGGGAGATTTTGACATTGGGGCAGTTTCAAACCAATGCCTGCCTGTCCCGTCCCCTTGCCCCAATCGGTGATACTCATAATCTCACAGTTTGGTGTTTTAATTTATCCAGCTTGTAATGCTCACCTCTGTTATCAAGCGCAATTTCCCCTAAAAGTGCTTTTCTAGCATGGAAGGTTGAAAGAGATTCTATGTGCATGTGCCATCTGCATTCAGCAGACTGGGTGCCCGAAGTTAGCTTCTTCCTGACACAGGTGCAGAATCTTGACAAGCAGTCTGTATAGTTTATTGCTGCGAAACACTGTGAACTATAAGGCCAGCTGCACTGAAATGGGTGCTTGTGCAATGTTATCTTAATCTTAGCGTACTACAATTTCCAGGGGGCATTAGGATGATATGTGTGACACCATCAGCACACCTGTCAACCCTCGAGCCAGGAGGGAACTCTTGCAATGTTCACTGAGAGGCCTTGTAAACATTGACACCATGCCAAATTAAACTGTGCCCCATCCTGACTATTGACATTCCTTGTGTTCATGTGTTTCCTTTTTAGTATTCCTCTGATCCAAGCTGTAGTTTTCCTATTCCCTTCACCCACATGATTCATCTTCCTACTTGCAATGGGATCTGCCTTTGAGAGTACCCACATTTTGTCATCTCTTTACACAACTTCTAACACTTCTTCCCAGTTCCTTTCACAGAACTGGGCACACCAAAATACACATGCCTATGTCCTCCATCCCTCCTCTCTCTGCCTTGCCTTTCCAACTTTTTAGACTTTCAATAATAGGGCTAAAGGTAAAGGTAAAGGGGCCCCTGACCATTAGGTCCAGTCGTGTTCGACTCTGGGGTTGCGGCGCTCATCTCGCTTTATTGGCTGAGAGCTGGCGTACAGCTTCCAGGTCATGTGGCCAGCATGAGAAAGCTGCTTCTGGTGATCCAGAGCAGCGCACGGAAACGCTGTTTACCTTCCCGCCAGAGTGGTACCTATTTATCTACTTGCACTTTGACATGCTTTCGAACTGCTAGGTGGGCAGGAGCTGGGACCGAGCAACGGGAGCTCACCCCGTCGCAGGGATTCGAACCGCCGACCTTCTGATCAGCAAGCCCTAGGCTCAGTGGTTTAACCCACAGCGCCACCTGGGTCCCTTAATAATAGGGCTAGCCACCAATTAAATGAAACTTAGCCAATAGGTAGATCAATTAATTAAACTCTATATAAATATGCATTTGAGAAAAAGCATAGGAACAAGGGACTCTGCCTTATTCCAAGTCAGACCATTGGTCCATCTAGTTCAGTTCTGTCTACAGTAACTGGCAATAGCTCTCTCCAGGATTTCAAGGCAGGGTCCTCTCTCAGTCCTACCTGAGGGTTTGAACCTGGAGCCGCCTGCATGCAAAGTGGATGCTCTACCACTGAGCTATGGCCCTTATGATCTTAGTCCTAAAGAAAAATGCATTTGCTTTTATGTGATTTGGGACAGCATACCCCGAGGGTCACTTTCATCTGCATTGACCTGCCTGAATATTAAGGTCAACACGAGAGGATCTTCGTCAGGTTCCCTGCCGAACGAGGAACAGAAGCAACTGAGGTGGACCACAAAATGGCGCATCCACACATGCACACTCCACCAGGGAAGAAGGATTTAGTGATGAACTACATCAAGAACACGGGGGCAATAGATATCTACATCGAGAACAAGAGTGTGAGGAGACCAGCAGCACCTCGTCTTCACCAAGAGGCCATTGTAGAGGCAGCATGGGGGCTGCTGCTGCTGAGGAGGTGGCAGATCCAGCCTCCAAAGAGTGTGCTGCAGTGGTTGCTGGGACTGCAGCAGCAGCAGATTATGCATTCCTTAGAGGCTGGATCTGCTGCCCCTATGGATCCTGCCCCCTGAGGTGGTTGCCTCATCTTGCCTCATGGGTGGGCCGGCCCTGGTGGTACCCTCCCCTTTGGAATTCTCTCCCCACCTCATAACATTCCCTGTTATCTTTTCAGTGGCAGGCAAATATGTTTGCATTTCCCCCAGGCATCTTAAAAGCAAAGAAATTAGTGACTTCCGGTTTCCCGCAGCTTGCGTCCGGTCGCGCGTTTCGAGGGCTCCAAGAGACGCGCTCCTGTGGAGGCGGATAAGGGGGTCGTTAGGCTTCACGACCAACCCTTGAAGGGTGCAGGGAGATACCCTGCACTTAGAAGAGAGGGCTGAGACACCTGTCACCCCAATAGAAGCGAGCTGTAGCTCGCGGAAAGCGGGGGTGTGGCGCCGGATACAGCCCTCTCTCCGCTCGGCAGGAAAGCCTGAACGCAGACGTAGCAGGCGGGTGAGCTCCGTACGAGAAGAAAGAGTTTACTGATCGGGACACACAGAGATACATAGAATATACGGAAAGAGCGCAAAAAATGGACTTGTTAACTGTAAAGTGACGGGTGAACTCGGAGGAACAGAGTGGTGAGTGAAAATAACAGAATAATCCCGAGTGGTTGGTGCATTAGCAACAGCTTAAGAATTTAAGATCTTAAGAAGTGCGTGTGGGTGAGTCCTGAAGATTTAGAGGACGGATGAGAGGGTGTCGAACCAATGTATCTTGAAGGTGACATCGTATGGACTGGAATTTGAAGTATGAATGGGAGAGAAGACTAATGTGGAGCTGTTTTGTTGTTGAGTTTAATATCGACAACTCTGTTGGAAGCCTAGTTGAACCTTTCTGAAATTCTGGACTTTTGTTTGGAGGTAAACTGTGGGGAGTTTTGTGGACTTTTTAAAAGCAGCAAGGACAGAAAGATAATGTTTTGGTGAATCATTCACTATTCACTCTCCAAACTGAAACCAGCTGCTGGAGCTTAAAGAAAATGGAGTCTAGGCGTCTCAGTTGGATGGAAAACGCAGCTGTGTGTGAGTTAATAAGGCACCTAGCAACAGAAGAGTGAAGGAATGTCTTTTGGAACTATATAACCTGTGAACAATATTGAAATGCCTTAATCAGGGAATATCCCTTGGAGTTATTTTTGCAGAAGATAGAGAGGATCCTGTGAAACTAATGAAAGATATACGGAGATCTTTGAAAGACAAACGACTCAGCGCTGACACCTAGAGGATAAAAAGAACATTGCATACCTAGAACTTGCTGGAAGCTGTAAAGGAATTTAAAGTCAACTCTAACTACTACTTTCTTTCTTCCTTTTTTCCTTTTTTCTTTCTTTCTTTCCTTCCTTTTTTTTTCCTCTCTTTTTCTTCCTCTTTTATAATTGGTAACTTTTCTCATAATTGGTAATTTGTTTGTTTGTTCCATATTTTTTGCTGTTGTTGTTGTTGCTGTTTTTGTTCTCTTGTTTTCTTCCCTTTCTTGTCTCTTTCCCACCCCATATATGTTACAAAAAGAATTGTAAAGAGAGAATAATTGTATGTTTGTGGGGTATGTCGGGAGCGAGTAAGAAAAACTCTAATTTGGCAACTACTGGGGGAGTGTCAAATTTAATTAGAAGAAACTCAACCCAAGAAGGGAAAAATCTAACGCAAGGAGCAATGGCTAATTCTGAAATGAAAGACTTGATCCTGGGACTAAAGAAAGACATTCTCGATATGAAAAATGAAATGAATGAAAATGCAAGGACTATGGATCAAAAACTGGATGAGAATGCTAAAATTGTATCAGAAATTACGGGAAAACTGAACGAATTGGTAATTAAGAATATGGAAGTAACTAAAACTGTACAGGAGTTGAAAGGAAAAACGCAGAGTTTAGAGGAAGGAGTAAAAAAAATTCAAAAGGACAGTAGAGAAAGGAAGGGGGAAATTGAGAAAATTAAGAAAGAAATGGTTGATGTGAGAGATACGAATGAGGCAGTATTGGATTCTATTGCAATGATTGAAATGTACAGGCGGGAGGATACGTTAAGATTTAGAGCAGTACCAGAGGAGCCGAACGAGCAAATAGAAAAAAAGCTAATTGTAGAACTAGCTAATTGGCTCAACTTAGAGGAAGGTGAAATGGCAAAAAACATAAAAAAGATATTCAGAACCAGATCTAGTTTTGCTAGGAAAAATAATTGGCCTGGGGACTGCCTCATTACGTTCACAAATATGGATATGAGGAATAAGGTATTGCAAACATGTAGTAAAGACAAGCTGAAAATAGCAGGAAGTGAGATAATAATACATAAAATAATCCCTCAAAGATTGTTAAAAAAACGAGAAAAATATATGTCACTGGTGAATGCGCTGAAGGAAAAAGGAATTACTCACAGGTGGGAATTCCCAGAGGGGATCTCCTTCTATTATAAAGGGAAAAGGAGAAGATTTACAACATGGAGCGAGGCAGACAAATTTAAGAGAACGTACAAAGAACTAGGAGGGAAGCAAAATGGTGGAGGGGCGGAGAGTGTTGATAATAGATCTGAAGAGGAACAAGAGCAATAGTTGAAGTTAAAAATTATATATAATGCATATTTGATTGTGAGTGTACCAAACAAGCTTCATGCAATTTTAAAAGTAAATAAAAAGTGAATATTTGTGTAAAGCAATTGAGAATTGGAAAACAGAATTTGCTATGGACTTAAAAATATTAACGTGGAATGTAAATGGACTGAATGAAAAGCACAAAAGAAACAAAATAGAACATATTCTTTATAAACAAAAGCTTGATCTTATCTGTCTCCAAGAGACGCATGTTATGCAACAGCATGCCAGGATATTGACAAATAAGAAGTTGGGTCTAGAGTTTGTCTCATCAGATGTTAAAAAGAAAAGAGGAGTTATATTATATGCAAAACCGCACCTAGAACCTAAGATGTTATTTAAAGATCAAGAAGGGAGAGTAGCCATAATAAAAATTATGGTGAAAGGAGAAAATGTAGTAGTGGTGGGGATATATGCCCCGAATGAAAAAAAGAATGAATTTTTCCAAAAGCTGGAGGGAATACTAGCTGATTATGTAGGAGAAAAGATTATATTATTGGGAGATTTGAATGGGGTAGTAGCCCCAGAATGGGATAGGTCATCAAAAATTTCAAAAAAGAAGCAAATTAAATTGCCAAGCAGTTTTTCGGCTCTGACAGAATTGTTAAATATGGAAGATGCTTGGAGAAGTAAAAATCCACTAGAAAAAGAATTCACTTATTTCTCGTACCCAAACAATACGGCAGGAAGAATTGATGCAATTTGGTTATCTAAAGAACTAATTCTTAAAATACATAAAGCAGAAATCCACCCTAAAACAATATCAGATCATAGTTCAGTGTTTGTATGGTTAAAAAGTGAGGGGGAAAGGATAAAAAGATGGAGACTAAACGAGAGATTGTTAGCAGACGAAGTAGTAATAGAAAAAGCGAAAGAAACTCTAAAAGAATATTTTGAACTAAATTTAAAGGGCAACACTGACTTAAATGTGGTGTGGGACGCTGGAAAGGCAGTAATGAGGGGCTTTTTTATAAAAAAAAAACAATATACAAAAAAAAACAAAAGGAAGGAAGAACACGAAAGCTGGTTGAAGACATTAAAAAAAATGAAAAAGAGTTATATAAGCACCCTGAAAATGAAGAATTGAAAAGGAATGCTAAAGTTCTACAAGCACAATACTTAGCGTTAATTGGGGAAGAGATTGAGTGGGAAATGAAGTTGAAAAAACAAAAATACTTCGAACAAGCTAATAAGCCAGGAAGATTGCTGGCGTGGCAATTAAAGAAGAGAGAGCGCGAAAGGATAATTAACAAACTTAAGATCAATGATGAAATCATAACAAATCCCAGAATAATTGAAGAGAAATTTGTAGAATTTTATGAAAATTTATATAAGGAAGGAGGGGAGACTACAGAAGAGGTAGTAGATTATTTGGAAAAAGCTAATATTCCGAAAATAACAAAAATTCAAAAAGACTCCCTATGCTGCCCCATTTCAATGCATGAATTACAAAATGCTATAAAAAAAACGAAGAGTGGAAAGTCTCCTGGCCCAGATGGGTTGTCAGCTGGTTATTATAAAAAATTAGAAAACGTCTTAACAAATCCCTTAAAAGATATAATGAATAAAATACTAATAGGAGGACAGGTCCCAGAAACATGGCAGGATAGTTATATAACATTGATCCCCAAACCGGGTACTGATAAACATGAGATGGGAAATTTCAGACCAATTTCCCTTTTAAACAACGACTATAAGTTATTTGCATCTATTCTCGCAGAGAGAACGAAGCGAGTTTTACAAGATTGTATACATAAAGATCAGGCGGGATTTATTAAGGGAAGAAATATCCAGAACAATACTAGAATAATAATTAATCTTTTGGAGTATTTGGAAACCAGAATCAACAAAACAGTGGCCTTCATGGCAGTTGATGCCGAGAAGGCATTCGATAATGTATCTTGGAAATTTATATTGAATACGATAAAAAAAATAGATTCAGGAGACCAATACTTCAACGCAATCAAAGCTATATACCAAAAGCAAAAAGCCAAGATTATCATCAACGGAAATATCACAAAAGAATGTGAAGTGAAAAAAGGAACTAGACAGGGATGCCCCCTCTCACCATTAATTTTTGTAATAGTTATGGAAATATTAAACGATAAAATAAGAAGAGAGGAGGACATCAAAGGAGTAAGATTGGGAGATACCAACTATAAATTAAAGGCTTTTGCGGACGACCTGTTAATTGTAACGGAAGAACCTAAAGATAGTATAGTTAAAGCTTTGGAAATTATGAAAGATTATGGTAGAGTATCTGGATTTAAACTTAATATAAACAAGACAAAATTATTAACAAAAAATATGACAGATAAAGATAAAGAACAGCTAGAGAAAACAACTCAACTTAAAGTCCATAATAAGATTAAGTACCTTGGTATCTGGTTAACGGCCAAAAATATTGATTTATTCGATAATAATTATAAAAAATGTTGGGACGGGATAAAAAAAGATCTATTAACCTGGAATAAATTGAAATTATCTTTTCTAGGGCGTATCTCGACGGTAAAATCAAATGTATTGCCTAAGCTTTTATTTTTGTTTCAAACAATTCCCATCATAGGGAAAACAACAGTCATTGATGAATGGAAAAAAGAACTATCGAAATTTATTTGGGAGGGTAAGCGCCCAAGAGTTAAACACAAAGTGCTCATAGATATAAGAGAGAGGGGAGGATTTGGCCTCCCTGATTTAAAAATTTATTACGAGGCCACATGCTTAGTATGGCTTAAAGAGTGGTGCTTACTTAGTGACAATGAATTATTAAGCTTAGAAGGGTTCGATCTTCGTTTTGGATGGCATGCATATTTGCAATATGGGAAATATGCTGCCCATAAAAACTTTACGAATCATATAATAAGAAAAGCCCTTTTCAGTGTCTGGGAAAAATATAAAAAATTATTAGAAGAAAAAGTCCCACGTTGGATCTCCCCTATAGAGGCAAAAGCGATTAGTAGACAGAGGAAAAATAATTGGCTAACTTATAATGACATAATACTTGAAAAGGAAGGAAATATCCAACTAAAAAAGTATGAGGATATTAAAGAACATCTTGGGAGTTGGCTGGAATACCACCAACTACATGAAACATTTATGTTGGATAAAAAAATTGGGATTGCAAAAAAACCATCGAAATTAGAAACGGAAGTTATAAAAAATAATAATAAAGTAATATCGAAAGCATATCGAATTCTGTTGGACTGGGAGGTGGCTGAAGAGGAGGTAAAGACAACAATGGTAAGATGGGCACAGGATGTGGGGAGACCTATTATAATGGCCCAATGGGAATATCTGTGGAAAAAAACCATGAAATTCACAACATCTTATAATATAGTCGAAAATATGATAAAAATCCAACATAGATGGTACTTCACTCCGGCCCGCCTTGCAAAAATGTATAAAGGAGCTATATGTGTATGCTGGAAATGTGAAGGGACAGAGGGAGATTTGATGCATATGATGTGGAACTGTGAAAAAATTAAAGCGTTTTGGGCAAAAATATATGAAGAACTAAAAAAAATGTTGGGGATAACCTTTCCAAAGAAACCAGAATTATTATTATTGAGTTTAATTGATAAGGAGATTCCTAACAAACTGAGATTTTTTTATATGCCACTGCTGCAGCGCGAATACTAATAGCTAAAAAGTGGAAGGAGACTGAAACACCGACAGTAATAGAATGGCAAGGCAAGCTACAAGAGATGGCGGAAATGGCAAAATTAACAAATGAGTTAAGAGGAGACACGAAACAAAACTTCTCAAGGAATTGGATAAGATACACAGAATATGTTAAAAAATATAGTAAGGGCAAGTTAGATGTGTCATTGGGACAATAATTCCAGAAAAATGATCAAAAAGGGGGAAAGATAAAAAAAAAGGATGTCTATAGGCATTGAAGTGCATAAAAATTGAATGGAAGCATTGTAAATGTGTTGATGGGCACTCAAGACAAGATCGGAAATATGCATTGGTGGAAGATGGGAAGTCGCTGGGGAATGGGTTGGGAGAGGGGAGGGTGGGAGCAGGGTGGGAGGATATTGTTAATATATATAAGGATTTAGATCAATAAGGTTTTTGATGATCTATGTGAACAATAAGAAGAAAAATGAAACAGGATTAGAATATAAATTTTTATTAGTAATATTTATCTGAGATGATAAGTGATGCATATATATAAGTTTGTTGGAATACAGATAACATTGATTTATTTCTTTATATATGTTTATTTATGCAATAATATAAATATAAGTATGTAAATATGTAAATATAAATGTAACAATGATCAATCAATAAACCGTTGATTTAAAAAAAAAAAAAATTAGTAGCTCCGAATTGGAGCTATTTTAAGGCTGCTTCCATTTTATTTTGGTATTCTACGATGTTTAAATCTGGAGTTGTCAATTTAATTGTGAGGAGCAGGAATATAAATCTATAAATAAGTATGTTAGTAAGAAAAACAAAAAGACCTGCTCAAAGGTTTATAAATTAAATATTATTTCCCTTTTGCTAAGCCTGAGAGAACAGTGTTTTGCCTAATTCCACCCAGTGATTTAATTGGGTTAAAGTTGCAATCTTATAACTGAGAGTAAGAACTGTTGAAGTAAGTTCTTCTAAGCAGGCATGTATATAACAGTGCTGAAACTCTTTTTAAAAAATAGGACCCACTTGCTTGCTGAATAAACTACTAATACACTGAGATGGCATTATTACAGATAAATTCCTGTAAAGAGCCATTACTAGTCGTTAATCAGTGATCAGACCTCTCTGATCATAAATATTTTCATCTAATATTTGAAGCAGTTGTGATGCTTTTACTTGTTTAAATGGACATACAATACCATTAAATGATGCCATTTGTAAGGGACGAATATAAAAAACTGCACAACTGGTTAAAACAAATGCAAACTAATTTGTGCTAATTTAAAAACAGAAGATAAAGTTACACTGCACATCACATCCTGAACGCTGTGTGTGTGTTCCAGATATTTGGAAAATGTCGAGATCCAGTTACAAATTCAAAAGTAGAAAATATGAGACCATGAAATTCGGTCGTTAGAATGCAGAACATTTGTACATTGTAAATACCACAAGACTTCTTAGATTGCATGAACAGAATTGGCAAGTGGCTATTTCTTTAGTTTTATGTTGCTTTTAATCTCTGTTTATTTATTTAATCTTATACCTACCACCATTCTTAAGAACAGAATGGCTAACAACACATACAGATTTATATATATTTTTAAGCCTATTAAAAAATAGTTTATTAAATTAAAATCCAAATTAGTCACTAGTGGGGAGAGAGACTAAAGCTCAACAGTCACGAAACTGTTATAAAACAGCAGCGGTAATTAAAACTTCAGCCTGTAAGCGCCTGCTGGAACAACTAAATATCACAATTGTATGTTTTGTACTGCCCTTTGAATGTGCTGCCTGCTGCTACTACCGATTGGTTTAGTGAGGTCCTTGGATCATCTCCACTGGGGTCAGCCAGAGTCCTGGCAGAGCACTGAGAAGACAGTCGAACTTGACTATCAAGAGGAAATAAGAGCTGTAACAAGGTTTCTGTAGATTAACCAGGCCTTTGGCTGATCTACATTCTATGGCCTTTTAATTGTTTTTGTGGGAGCAGTTATTGGTTTGTTTTTGTGTTATTATGTGTTTTCATGTTGTGAACTGCCCTGTGATCTTCAGACGAAGGCAGTATACAAATTTAATTAATAAATAAAGTAAACAAACAATGCCTCTAGAAAATAAGAGCAGTGGCACAAAAGTCTTCGCTGTGTGTTATTCCATGTGCCCAGGCCCAGATTCAACTAACCAGGCATGCTAGTGGAAGCCCTCCCACTAGTACAAAGGGGCTTCACCCTTCCTCTTGTTGTGCAGTCCCTACATTTCCCCCTAATTCACTCTTGAGGGTCAGGAGAACCCCCCAGAATAACGCATGGGAGAAGAAGAGCCTCTGGCAAGCGGAAATGTTTGTTCTGATGGAATGATCAGAAGAGCACAACAGTGAATTCCTTCTCATGGTTGCTTTCATGTACTAAGATTACCGGTACTTTTGAGTCTTTGAGGTGTGCTGTTCCCATGGAAGAGAATGTGGAGGGGAGCCATCTGTGGAGCAAACGGACATTTAAGCTGATAAAGCTTTGACATTTGCATTACAAACTTCTGGGTTTCAATGAGATCCTATATGGCGATCTCTTCCTCTTCATGTATCTGTAGTCCACAAAGAGTGATGTCATAATAAACGCAGTTGGTTTGTACAAGAAGGGTCCCAGCTCATTGGCAGAGCACCTGTTTTGTGTGCAGAATTCCCAGGTTCAATCCCCAGCATTTCCAAGTAGGGGCCTGAAACCCAGGACAGCCACTGCCAATCAGTGTAGAATATACTGAGCTAGATGGCCCAGTGGTCTGACCCAGCATAAGGTAGTGTCCTACATTCTTCCAATGTTAATCTTAAAATTGCGCATTCACATTACTAGTATGACAGTGTTAGAAGTGAGGAAGTATTTTTCTCTTTATACATGCTCCTAGTGTTAAACCACAGAGCCTAGGGCTTGCCGATCAGAAGGTCGGCGGTTCGAATCCCTGCGACAGAGTGAGCTCCTGTTGTTCGGTCCCTGCTCCTGCCAACCTAGCAGTTCGAAAGCACGTCAAAGTGCAAGTAGATAAATAGGTACTGCTCTGGCGGGAAGGTAAACAGCATTTCCGTGTGCTGCTCTGGTTCGCCAGAAGTGGCTTAGTCATGCTGGACACATGACCCGGAAACTGTAAGCTGGCTCCCTCGGCCAGTAAAGCGAGATGAGTGCCGCAACCCCAGAGTCGTCCGCGACTGGACCTAATGGTCAGAGGTCCCGTTACCTTTACCTTTACTGTCTCTGTGCACCAGGGTCAACTCCTGTTTACTGGTACCTGTCCCTGACAGCTCATTGTCCCCATTTTTGCTTTTGAGGGAGATTCTTGGCAGGGGCAGAAATGCACCTTAACCTTTTGGTTATTGCTTGTAAATGAAGAAAAACAAATGCTTGCAGCTACCATTCTATGCCCAGTCACCTGGGAGTAAACCCCACTGAACATACAGGAAAGTACTCCTGGGTAAACATTCATGGGGGATGTGCTGCGACTTATGCACATTTAAATGATTTCCTCACGGATGAGTCATCCTTTTCTCTGGGAAATCTTGATGTGTGATACTTTAAGAAAGCACAAATCTGTCTTGGCAGTAGGAATGAATAAAATAAAACCTTACAGCCTGATTTTCTCAGTGTCAGAAATGCCATCACTGAATAGGATAAGATACAATAGCCCTAATTCTTTGGATTTAGATTCGTCAAGGGGGGAGGGAGTGCAATGTTTGTATACTATGAAATAATTACTTTCTTCGGCAATGGTTCAGTAGCTTAACCTTCCTTTTGCTTTGTGCTCTAAGGTTTTTCTTCACCTGTGTAGAAACTTCACCACCACACAGCTGTTAATTTCAGCAGAGTGGCGCCCTGAGCTATTTCTGTGGTCAGCTCCATCTGACATCTGACATTGTATAGTACAATTTTTCTGTTCTGGAGCCTTCTCCATCCTGAAAGTTTACATAAATATCTTTCCCCGATGCTTTAATCTGTAGGCACAAGTATTTATATATATTCAACTGTGCTTTATAGGAATAGTGCTGCACTGACAATGTCAGGAGACTTTTGCATGCCTAAAATCAGCCTAATGTTGGCCTAGTCAGGGGCCGATTTCATGAGGGGTTTGTTTGGTTGACTTAACATATGGGATAGATATAACAAAACGGCATGGTTTCCTTACAAAGTGTCTTATTTAGCACATTATACTGTGCAGATTCTGCAAATTGCTAGAGGATGCACCTGGCCTGCACAGGTTTGTTAAAATTGTTGCTTATTGGCCATGATAGCTATGCTCTGCCTCCATGATTGGTAGTAATAATGATTCTGAATACCAGTTGCTGGAAGCAGGGGCAAACGAAGGCGTGACACCCGGGCCGGGTGTCGCTACGTAGGGCGCATGTGCGGCGTCACTACGTACGACGCATGTGCCATACGTAGCGACACCGCACATGCGCTGTACATAGCGGTTTGCTGGCGGCGGCGCTCCAGCGCCGTATGGACGGTGCCGGGATCCTCTGCTTGCGGCTGCAGCCACGAACGGAGGATCCTCTACATGCAGCTGTAGCGGTGGTGGAGGGATCCCACTGCCATCTATACGGCGCTGGAGCAGTGGCACCAGCAAACCACTATGTACAGCACATGTGCGGTGTCGCTACGTACGGCGCATGCATCGTACGTAGTGATGCCGCAAATGCGCCCTACGTGCGCCGTACGTCGCGGTTTGCTGCCGGCGCTGAGATCCTCTACTTATGGCTGCAGTCGCAAACGGAGGATCCTCCACATGTGGCTGTGGCAGCGCGATGGCTGCTCACGCCATCGCAAGCCCCTGTGGGGTGCCTTCTTGTCACCCCCCAGACATGGCACCTGGGGCGCACTGCCCACACACACACCGCACCCCCATTGCAATGCCACTGGCTGGAAGTCACAGGAGGGGAGGGTGCTCTTGTGCTCAGTCCTGCTTGCCACTTTCCCATAGGCAACAGGTTGGCCCCTGGCCTGATCCGGCGGGCCCTTATGTTCTTAAATGTTCATTTTTCTTGCTTGACTACCGCTGTTGGCATTGCTGCAACCAATAATAGTACCTTGAGAAAATGTGTGGGCATCATGTTGAGATAAGGCTTCATGGAAGCATCTAAACACATTTAAACTAATCTGGGCTTTGTGCAGAAGAAGAAAAATCAGGAATCTGAAATTACAGCTCATGCAAATGTTAGAAATGAAAGCATTTGAAACAAATTGCAATGATAGTTGTTCTTAGTAAAACATATTATTGACTTGGGTGAGCATGCCGCTAAGCAAGGACTAACCAGCTCAGGATCTGGCCACATGTCAGCACCTCAAACTTTGTGCCTGCAGGAGACATTTAAGCGTCCAGAAGAAAGTAGAGTGAGATGTGCAGAAACAGAATGAAGCAGGCCATAATTTTGATTGGTAAAGCTTCCGGAAAGTAATTGTGTGGCATGCAGACAAAGATCCAAAGTCAGACAATATGCTTATTTTCTGCAATGTGCCAAGCAGCCTACCTGCTTTAGTGAATGCTGGGAGGAGTAGCATGCAGGCAATCTGCAACAGAAACCAATCCAATAAAAACATCATATCACCATTACAGTAGGCAAAGATTGTGCAGCTGAAAGCATTCATTCAGAAGGAATGCAACCCTGTTCACAATTGGCATGCTTCCCAATTCCTGGAGCCAGGAGCCACTCACCTACAGGGCCATCACTGATTATTGAGAACCATCACAGAATTGCAGAGCCGGACCACAAAGGTCATGCAATCCAATCTCCTGCTATGCATGAAACTTTTGCCCAACGTGGGGCTCAAACCCAAGACCCTGAGATTAAGAGCCTCATACTCTACCCACTGAGCTGTCTTCTGCTTTGTTGTGTAAGACTGGACTTTATCATCCCTATTGGTTTAAAGCCTATGTATAATAGGCACTTGCACATGGCAAAGTTATCTGAAAACTCTTTCTCTTGGGCTAAAGTAGGCCTTCCAACCAATGTAAGCAGTGAAGCACTTAAAAGGGGGCTAATTAGCTATTTGCTGTACTTGACAGACAAAAGATGTATGCAAGCACAGGGGAAAGACTGCAAATAGAGATATCCCTGATTATGTTATTGTCCAACATTTTAATTAATTCCTTATGCTATCTGTATAATTTAAATGGTTTCTTTTTTTAAAAAAGGGGGGAGATTTAATAATAACAGGACCATAGTGTTACTTTAACTAATCACTATCACTGCAGGGTGCTGCAAAAAAATTATGCAGCACTTCTGAGATATGCTCAAACCATCTAAGGAGAATTACGTCTGCTTCTTACTAGCCTTAATTTCTCCTTTGTTTGCAGAGCTGTGCTGAAAAAGATGCGTGACTTGATTCAGCTGATGTACTGCCCCAGATAGGCCTTCATTTTGGAATCTGCCTTAGGTTAGAGTACTGGGGAGGTCACTTAAAGGCTAGTACAGAGGACACCTCAAGTCTCCACTGCACTGGCATGAAATCCGTACACACCTGTGGTGGATGACCCTTGCTCCAAAAAGCGTGGTCAAAATTAAAGGGTTCGGGAATTCAGACCAGACCAAATTTCCTAAAATTATACATATAGAGACCCCTGACCGTTAGGTCCAGTCACTTTACTGGTCGAGGGAGCCGGCGTACAGCTTCCGGGTCATGTGGCCAGCATGACTAAGCCGCTTCTGGCAAACCAGAGCAGCGCCGTCTACCTTCCCGCTGGAGCGGTACCCATTTATCTACTTGCACTTTGATGTGCTTTCGAGATGCTAGGTTGGCAGGAAAATTATACATAGACTTTACTAAAACAAAACTCTACAATAGAGAAAAACTCCAAATAATGACACAGATTAAAATAGCTCAGAATGTAAGAAAACAACAAACACTAACTTATCCAGCTAATTAACATAAACGCTTATACTTAAATCTTAGTAGGCTGAGCAATGGAACAAGATGCTGTCAAAAGCCCAAATAGATGCTGACCTTGGCTGACTGGTTGCTGAGAGCGCCCACCAATGCAGGTTTTTAGACCATGGGGGTTCACCTCTTCCACCCAATTGCCTTGTGGCACTGGCCTTGAAGCCTTAACGGGAGACAGCTCATTATTTCTGAGGTTCCAACCCATTCCCATTAAAAGTCTTAAAGGGGCAATACCATCACAACACCTTTGCCCAAAGCTTAAAGTGCCAGATCTCTTTTATCTGATGTCAGAAGATAGGGAACAAAAGGAGAGCTGCATACGCATAGAATCATAGAATTGTAGAGTTGGAAGGGACCACGAGGATCATCTAGTCCAACCCACTGCTATGCAGGAATATTTTGTCAGTGTGGGACTTGAATCCATGACCCTGAGATTCAGAATCTCCTGCTCTACCAACTGAGCTATTCATCCATAACTTGAAGTATGCACTTTAAAAGCCAGGAGGATACACAATGGTGTACCTGTTGCTAAACTGCACCTACTTCAGTAGGGGAACGAAAGTTTGAGTGCTGCCCTACAAAAAGGATGCTCTATGCCATAACATGGTAGGAGTGTTCACATGTTACATTCAGTGAGTACAGTGGTACCTCGGGTTACAAACACTTCGGGTTACAGACTCCACTAACCCGGAAGTAGTACCTCATGTTAAGAACTCTACCTCAGGATGAGAACAGAAATCATGCACCGGCAGCAGCAGGAGGCCCCATTAGCTAAAGTGATACCTCAGGTTAAAACAGTTTCAGGTTAAGAACAGACCTCCGGAACGAATTAAGTTCATAACCAGAGGTACCACTGTATATGGTCTGTGCACACAAACAGTTGAACTGTATACGTCAACAGTAATCCACACGGAATATTCAATAAGTGCGCAGTCTATGCGCCTGACAGAGGCCACATTAGCACCATGCATTAAAGCCCTATGATACCACTTTTAAAAGTCGACCATCCATTGGTGTATGAGGTGGAAGTCTTGGTATTTTTAATATACTTCTGGAGTTGTGTAACATCTATTACTATCCAGGTACTGGAGAGTGCATTGACTGAGACAGATGGGCCCATCATTCTGTCCCACGTAGGACAGGTTCCATACACTGTCACCAGTTCAAACTAAGAGCACATATTCAGTGCTTTCCACTCCATAAGAAAATACATGAATTTACATGTAGAGAAATTAGGCTATCATCTTATGCGAGCTTACTTCTAAGTAAACATGTGAAAACTTGGGCTGTAAGGTCATGTTAGGAATGAGCATGCATGCGCAAGCACCTATGTGCATTAAAACCTGCTAATAGCGAAAAGATGGTTGTATTAAAGCCACAGACAATTTGTCTGAGAACAGATTGATATCTGATGGGCTGGTGACAGCCTCATCGTCAAGAGACTGCCGTTATAGCCTCAGCCTGTGACTTTAAAACTTCACTCGGGAAAAAATTACGGCCAGGCAAGCAGCAGCAGGGCATAGCCTAAGGCACAATCTGCCCATAACAAAGTCCCCAGGAAAACTGATTTGTGGCTTCTGATCGCCTGCTCCTAAGAGCCTTCACTATTGACTAATTTTTGGTTCATCTGGATGTAGATCTATCTTGGCTAACAAGAAAGCACTCGAGGTCTTCATTTAGCCATTGAGCTGGCTCTCCTGGGATGTGTGTGCAGCTGTCTTTACCTTCTTCCCAATCGACACATCAAAAGCGGTGGAATATATTTTCATTTTCAGAAATGCAAACGGCAAGCAAGATAAACTTGCCAAACTAGTCTTGAAAAGGAGTGAATCATTACTGCTCTGTGCCAGATGCAAAAGATAAATCAGTTGCCTGACCATGTAGAATTTGGTTCTATATATAAATCCAGGGCGGATAGAAGGGAATCCATTTATACCCTGGACAGGCGAATCATTTTATTATAACTACTAAGGATTAAATCATTTTGTCCTGAAAAAAAAGGAAAAGAAGAAAACAGCAGCTAATAGGATACTCTCTCTCAGGTTATACTTATGGGATATGATTCCTTCTTTCCTTTTGAAATGAATATATTTTCTAACAACATTCATTTTCAAGAGATCCAATATATAGCACTGCATTACCATTGATGGCCTTATCATTAGGAGAGTCATCGTCCATTGTCCTCAACCCCAGTATCACTTTGTGTTTAGGGGTGGGGTGGGGTGGAATTTGGCCTCCATGTGCCTAGAAACAAGTATTATATGAGGCCTCCACACAGGAGCCAACACCTGCAGTATCTTGTTTCGCAAAATCTCTACCCCTGAAAAGATCACAGATGTAGGGGTGGTTACATATTCTTTTTGATGGGTTGTAAAATGAATGAACACTTACCTATCCCCCCCACTGATTGGTTTATTCAGAGATGGCTGAATATGTCCATTTCTCACAGTTTTTTTTTTTTTTTCATTTTTCCAGTCTTAAGTTCCTTTCTCCACATTTCCATATCAGTTTGTGATTTATTATTTTATTTTTTTAAAGTCCTCATGAAAATTCATTTAGCATTGAAGGGTGAGTTTATCTTATTATGCCCATTTTTGAAGCAGTTGTGCCTAATGTACACATTTTTGCGAAGCATTTTTTGCCCAATACAGCCTACATTTATGTATATTACTTTTACCTGGTATATCCACTTTCAATTGCGTTCCGGTATGCGTTCCTTGGCTGGAGAACTGTATTGCAAAATTTGGATATGTGCAAATCTTGAAGGGTGGTGTTGGGTCGTGGCTGCACTTCAGCTTCTGTATTGTTTCCGAGCAGGCATAGGCAAACTCGGCTCCCCAGATGTTTTGGGACTACAACTGCCATCATCCCTAGCTAACAGGACCAGTGGTCAGGGATGATGGGAGTTGTAGTCCCAAAACATCTGGAGGGCTGAGTTTGCCTATGCCTGTTTCAGAGGGTGTGAATTGTGTAAGCTCACCTTTAAAGGTGAACTCAAACAAATTTCTACTCTCATCTCTAAATGTATTAACCAGGTGTAAGTCCCAGTTTTCTAACTTCTCAATGTTTGTTTTGTGGTTACAGCTGGTGTGATAAACCAGCACAGCAATTTTTGTTCACATGAATCAACCTTAAACTATCTGCCATCTTATTTCACGGAATCAAAGTTCTCACCAGTGAACTTTCTCAAGAGCAGCATTCCCCAACCTGGTACCCTCCAGATGTTTTGAACTATAGCTCCCATAATCCCTGTCCTTTGGACATACTGTCTGGGGCTGATGGGAACTGTAGCCCAAGAACATCCAAGCAGCCCTAGCAGGAGGCTGCTTTAGTCTGCCAGAAATGTAGAAGGAAACCTTGTAAGCAATGAAAAATTGTACTTTGCATTGTCACTAGAGACGGCAAATCCAGATACTTACTTATTATTTGTTTGTTTCAAATCACTTATATACCACCTTCCACCAGAAAGATTACAAGGCGTTTTGCAAAAGTAAGAGCAATGCAATAAGGCCGTAGAGCTAAAATGAATCAAAACAGACAAAAATATATCCAGAGGTTCATTGAAAGCTGGCATTAAGAATGAGGACCTGAGAATGCCTGAGTAAAACAGAGATATTTTTAATAAGCGGTACAATCCTGTGAGCGCCAGACACGCTTTCAACGGGAGATCATTCCACAACAACAACAACCAACTAACTCTTTTGAGTTAGTTTAGAGCTTTAGGAGTACCCATGTGCTATTCTCAAACTTAAGACGAGCCTGCTGGATCAGGCCATTGGCCCATATAGTCCAGCATCCTGTTCTCACAGCAGCCAACCAGATGCCTGTGGAAAACCAGCAAGCAGGATTCCAGCACAGGAGCCTTTTCCCCTCCAGTGGTTTCCAGCAACTGGCATTCAGAAGCATTGCTGCCTCCAACTGTGGGGGCGGAGCTTAGCCATCATGGATTAATAACCAAACCAACTTCAGAACTGGGCTTACATAGCTTGGTTTCAGGTGTGGTTAAGAATAAAATACAGGGAAGGAGTGACCAGCAGGGAGGTCTGGGAAGCCACAGAAGGAGGAGGTGAAACCCATTTAAAGTCAGTCCCAGGACAAAGAGGTTTGGACACGTTTAAAAATAAATAAATCCCGCATTATTATTGATATGGCAACTGGCCACTGGCAACAAGTATTCAGCCAATTCAGATGGCCCCAAAACTAACAGATACAAACATTAACACAAAGCTCTCCATTCTTCAGTTTTGATTCCTCCAGAAAATATGCTATGAAAATAAATGTTTAGGAAAGAAAAAGAAAAATCACTAGGATTCAGCCCTGGTGATACATCTGCTGTGTAATCCCCCCATTCTCTTGCAACCCTCACAAAACTTTTATTATTATTATTTCTAGAAGAAGAAGAAGAAGAAGAAGAAGAAGAAGAAGAAGAAGAAGAAGAGTTTGGATTTGATATCCCGCTTTATCACTGCCCGAAGGACTCTCAAAGCGGCTAACATTCTCCTTTCCCTTCCTTCCCCACAACAAACACTCTGTGAGGTGAGTGGGGCTGAGAGACTTCAAAGAAGTATGACTAGCCCAAGGTCACCCAGCAGCTGCATGTGGAGGAGAGGAGACGTGAACCCGGTTCCCCAGATTACGAGTCTACCGCTCTTAACCACTACACCACACTGGCACTACATTAAACATTTTTAAAAAACATTTCTCATATAAAAAAAATTCTAACAAACATAATGTAGTGCGAATGCAAGACAGTAAGAAAAATGAATAGCCCGGACACTGAGGTCCAGTGCCAAGGGCCTTCTGGCGGTTCCCTCACTATGAGAAGCCAAGTTACAGGGAACCAGGCAGAGGGCCTTCTCGGTAGTGGCACCCGCCCTGTGGAACGCCCTCCCTTCAGATGTCAAAGAGAACAACAATTACCAGACCTTTAGAAGACATCTGAAGGCAGCCCTGTTTAGGGAGGCTTTTACTGTTTTATAGATTATTGTATTTTAATGCTCTGTTGAAAGCCGCCCAGAGTGGCTGGGGAAACCCAGCCAGATGGGCGGGGTATAAATAATAAATTATTATTATTATTATTATTATTATTATTATTATTATTATTATTATTATTATTATTTACATCAGCTACTGCAATTTATAGAGAGAGTACGTCAAACATGTAAAAACTGAATTGAAGAGATACAGAGTGGTAGGTATGCTGTGAACTGCCCTGAGATCTATTGATGAAGGGTGGTATACAAATTTGATAATTGCTAGACATTTTGCATACTTTTCTATCACCAGCTTGTCATAGTCTGCAAGGGGAAAAGTCACATAAAAATGCATGTGCTGCATAAGATAACAATAATGGAATAAGTTCCTTTTTATGGACATGTCTGTAAAAAAAAAAAAAAGAATGAAATAGCAATACATGAACCTGTGTTTCAACACTGCCATTTCCACATGGACAGACTCAATTTTGGAATGGCATTCTCTTCAAAGAGCCTTCAAGTACTGCTGAACGCAGTACACTCAGTTGCACACTTGAAAAAACCTTTCTATGGCTGCAGACTCTTAGATCTTGTAGATAAGATGCCATAGTACAAGGAGGACCATGCTGAAAACGGTTATACCAAGCACGTAATTTTCTTGTGCCAGACAGATTGTTCTGTTGCTCAATATCAAATAGGTGTGGCCTCGGTAGACCTCTTGCTTTGCTGAGACAGACTAAATAAAGGAATTAAAGCACATACATAAGACAAACAAAATCCACCGCACATAGGATAAAATCAGTGCCCCGTATGTAAATAAAACAAGTTGCAGACCAGAAAAAAGCAAATTGAATCTCCCTAGGTTTTCCCTCCTTCATAAAACGAAGGTGACGCCAGTACTTTCGGTGAGATATAAGAACCATGTAAAGTGGCGAGGGCTTTAATATGTACCATAGTCGCTGAAATCTGAAAGTGTTACCTCATGTATTGTTTCTGAAAAATGAGCCACCATGAATAATAGTAACTCAAAACAAAAGCCCATTAATCACAATTGCCCTGTTGCGCTGCGGTAGGGCGCTTACCTCACTCTTCTGTGGTCAAAGGCATGAGAGGTCACTGATTCAACCTTCTCCATGTGTGCGGCATATTGCCACCGTTTCCCAGACGGCCTGCTCAGTTTGGTTCCCCCTTGAAGAATGTGCCCAAATCACATAAAGAGATTAGGGTACAGCTGATTATAACTTACCATCGAAAGACTTGGGGGATATGAGGAGGTCAGTGTGAAGAATCCGATTACAAAGTGGGAATGTTCAAACAGGTACAGCGGTCTCTGGAAACCTGCAGGAGAAACCAGTTAACTCTTGAGTTCTGCATAATTGCTTCCCCCTTGTTGGTGGACATACTGCTCCACACTAAATCCCATCTCCCCGCGATTCCAGGGATGATTTCATTCCACAACTCATCAGGGATTTCCCAATTATCTTCCACTTTGAAGATGCAGAGGTAAATGATGAGAAAAGAGAAGACATCACCTTGTTTGGGTGAAAGGAGCCCTGTCTTACACTTTGCTAACATTATAGCCAGATTTCACGGTCACGGGAAAACAAAACACCCCCAAATGGAGCAGTTATTAATTCAATAAATCCAGCTGCTCTTGAGTGCCCCTGGGCGAAGGCAAAAGTTAAAAGCAGCTGCTCATTGACGACATATGTGACATAACCAGGGTAAGGTAGCTGCTTTAGCACATCATTCACCACTTTTAAGGCTGACTGCACTCAATTTCTTAGACAATCTACACACCATTTTCAGTTCTGTACCTCTATAATTTATCACAACAATACCTCAAGCATACAGATTGGGGTGGGGTGGTTGGTGGGGTGGGGGGAAATGAAAGCAATTTACAGTATCAAGATGAAAGAACATGGACAAAGGGAGAAGACCTACTATGTAAATCATATCCACAACTTCAAGGAATGTTGACATAATATTCTGGAATTAATTTTTCCAGCATTCCTACGCAGGTCATACAAAGGTAAATCGAGTGTCCCTCTCCCCCACCCTTGACTCCAGACCCTATATCTGGAGTTGTTTATCAATATGTTAAAGAGGAAATTGATTCTGCTTCCCTCTTTTTCTTGCATGGACAATAGAAACCTTATGTACGAACTCTCCTGTTAAAAATAGCAGCAATATTTTCAGGGGTAAACATTGTTAAATAGTCTGTGCGGACGGCGTCCACTAAAGTGTATGGAGCAGCATCCTGGTGCAACACATTTTCAGTGCATTATACCTGAAATGAAGTCAGTGCACAGAAGCACAACAAGCCACTGCCAGGAGCCAATCAGATTATCCATAATGATGTGAAATCCTATGTGCCCTCCACATCTGGGCTCATAACTGGCTGTTCAAAAGGCAGCCAAGATCCCACCCAACTGCAACAGGCAAAGGAAGTGGAACTTACAACCTGGCACCTATCCTACTATAAAATGCTCCCAAATAATAAGATGCTAGGAATCGAAACTGCTTGTAAGAAATCTTTACGGTCCTGAAAGCCCCTCTCCCCAATTTTAACTGTGCAGTGAGTGCTAGAAAGGTAGTATTACAGTGGTACCTCAGGTTACATACGCTTCAGGTTAAGAACTCCGCTAACCCAGAAATAATACTTCAGGTTAAGAACTTTGCTTCAGGATAAGAACAGAAATTGTGCTCTGGCGGCACAGCGGCAGCAGGAGGCCCCATTAGCTAAAGTGGTGCTTCAGGTTAAGAACAGTTTCAGGTTAGGAACGGACCTCCGGAACGAATTAAGTACTTAACCAAAGGTACCACTGTACTTAGTTGCATTGCATCCCAACTCGGATGAAATGTTAAAGATCTCTGCTTGACACCTTGGAGGGCCACTGCCCAGCAGAGTAGACATATGGAGCTCAATTGACAAAGGAAGTTGACTCTATGGATTTTTTTTTTTAATCTTCCCAAACCTCCCATTTTGGTTAGGACACACATTTCCAGGGATGGGTTTTTGATCCTGAAATATTTTCCATGGTGTTCCAGGGTTAAGCCGTGCTGAGATCCAACTGAAATTAAGCACCACAGGTCAGTACTGAACAAAGAGCGTTCTTTTGGTGGCTCTGGTGGAATAGGTCTGGGAATCAACCTTGGTGCCTCTCACACGCACATTATAATTCTATGTGGTGTAACCGTTTTATGTTCCTATCCACAGGAATAGCTACAGAGGAAAAGAAGTGATTTTACAGAGTGCTTCTAGATTATTATGTGTTACTGATATTTACAGTCAATAACTAACACCTGCCTAGCGGGTGCTAACAGTGGAGTTCTCAGACTTTGCTGCCCCATGGTAGGAAAGTGATATTAAAAATGAGAAGTTTAGCTCGGCTTTTCCAATGTAACTTACACTGTTTGGTAGGCCAGAAGGGTCACTTGAAAACTATGCTCTTAATTTGATAAATTGCCATAAAGCACAGTGTGAAATACAATAAAAGTATTTTGTCTTTCTCATGCTGACTTTCAATGTGAACTATTAAACTCTTTAATGTATCTCTGAAAGAAATAAATAAAAAATAAAGCCAAAGACTGAACAGGGAGCCCATATATTGAGGAAGAGTTTATCTTCCTCAATAAGGTTTATTAATTTGTTGTTTTTAATGGTGGATCACTGTAGTCTTGTGAGAGGTTGGATGTTTTAATTTTTGGATATTGAAGTGTGGCTGCCTTTAGTTAGTTTGACTTTTATTGTATGTGTTTTGTATGTATTTTTGCAGTATTGTAAGTCAACATGGGACCTTTGTGATGTAAGGTGATATATAAAGGAATAATAACAATAGCAATAATTCATTGTTCATGGCCTATTCAAACAAGCACATTGTTCAGTCCATCACATGACAAAACAGCTGTATGAATTCCCCATTGTTTCCAGGCACAGTGAAACTGTGGGCTGTGGGACCAAGTTGCAATAAACACAGGTTATTTTGGGATTAAACAAGCTACAATTTTATTGATTCCAGAAGTCAGCAAGTTTTGGTGCAGGTATAAAGTTAGTTTGTCCATTTCAGTAGGAACTTATTTTCTGCATGGATCAAAACCCAGGGTCCACTAGTTCACTATTTGGCAGGGTTAACCAAGGTTAAGGATCGCCCCTATGACATACATCAAATCAGGGTGACCCCTTCAAGATCACCATATTGGGAGTGCAATGGCCCAACAGCCCCCAACTGGGAATCCAGACAGTAGCACCTCCCTTTGCATTCCTTTAATAGGATACCCTGATTCCTTGGAGCAGAGGGAGGGGCTCCTCTGTACACTTGACTATGGATCCAACCCAATGTCTTATCTGCCATCAAGTTGTGACAGTTGCTATGAGGTAGGTACAATCTAAATTCCTCCCTGGTCCTGAATATGGCAACTGAAGACTGTTACAACATGGTCTTACACAAGGCCTGTTGGCTTACCCATGGGCATTCCTGCAACATAATGCTTAGGGTGGGTGGGGGATCAACTGAGACTGAGTCCTGGGTGCACCTGACTTTTATAGCCAGGGAGTGGACTAGAGGCAAGAAGTTTTCCCTCTGGTCCGCTCGCCCAAACCACACCCCTTAGCTTACCTGCGGCAAGTCCCAGCAGCCAGTGCAGTTGGTGGAGGAGGAAGTGATATCCTTCCCCAATCATGCCGAAGCCAGAAGACTGCCTGGCATTGCAGCAGCTGCACCTGACTGCAACTGCCATTTCCCTTCAGCTGTCAGAGCTTAATATATACTGAGTACACCAGTGTTTTTCGACCACTGTTCCGCGGCACACTAGTGTGCCGTGAGATGTTGCCTGGTGTGCCATGGGAAAAATTGAAAAATTCGATATGGCAGGACAGGGGAACGTGTTGCGCTTCTCCGAAGGAAGATCTCCTGCACCCACCACCCCTGGCAGCCGCTGGAGTCCGAAGACATCGGGCGGGGACGACACAAGTTAGCAGGACAAAGAGGGAGCTGGGATGGCGGCTGCATCTGAAGAAGCAGAAGGGGCCGCTGTCGGTTTCGGTCTCTTGGTCCCCGGACTGCGAAGGACTTCTTTCAGCGGCTTCCTCTGAAGTTCCCTAAGCGGCCTAAAGCGGAACCTTCATCTCGCTTGCCAGTTTCCCCGGGAAAGAACAGCGGCCGGACCGCTTCCGGCTGCCGCGGAGAGCAGCGAGGCAAAGCCGGGCTTCCATCTCTTCGCCCCGCTCGACGGCTGGTCGCAGTTGCTCCTGGTCATGGGCGCCAAGCGCAAAAGCCCGGCTTCGGCCAAGCGGCAGGAGAAGGAGAAGCCGGCTTCCGGTCGGCGCGCCGGAGGGAGAAGGTCGGGGGAAATGTCGCTCTTGACATTCCCCGACCCGACCGGCTCAAAGGGGAGCTTGCGACGGCGACGCAACCCCCAAAACTCCCGGGAGGGTTGTCCCGGGACCTAAGATCCGGCAGAAGCTCGGAACGTTGCCCCAACTCCCCGGTAGACCCCAGTAGGGGCCGCCGTGAGTGACGCGGGGCGACGGAGCTCATCGGATCGCCATTGCCCGTCGGGTGGAAGCCGCGAGTCCTTCCCCCCTGAGCGCGCCGATTCCTCCAAAACAAAACAAGATCGGACGACTTAAATGTGAGTAATTAAGAAAGAATTTCAAGAATTTGGACTGATCTGGAACAGCATTGGGATGTAATTACGGAGGTCCGTCCCTTGCTACTGTGGCACCAAATCAGGAACTTTATTACCGATGCGGTTGAACTGTAATGGAATTTGGTTATACAACAGAGATTGGATCCTTTTGATACCCCTGATCGGGGGGGCACCTAACTAACACTCTTGATAAGTAGAGGATCTGAATCGGACCTGTTGGACTCTATTGCGGGAATTTGGACTTTGAACTTGGACTTGGTTCGATCTGGAATATTGCAAAGCTATGTCTAGGAAAATGGAGGATGATTTTGAAAATGAAGGCTGGAAGAGGGTCCTTGAAAAAATCTGGGAACTGAGAAAGGAATTCCAAGCGGAGACTGCAAGAATGAGAGGAGAAGTAATCAACACTGATGTCATGCCAGCTGCACAAAGGATGGAAGGGGGAGAAATCCCCCCCAAGGTCAAAGGCAAGCCTCGCCACAGGAAAATTTCTTCTCGGCGCAAGATATTTAGACTGAAGAAGAGGAACAAGAAAACAACATCGGCAAAGGACTATTTTTTTCGACGCAAGAAGACACCAATAAAGAAGAAGAATTGGTTTAAGAAGTGGGAGCAGGAACAGCTGAGAAGTCAAAGAGAAGGTGAAGTCCAAGTGCAAGCAAGCACTTGGACTTGGACTGGGGAAAGGCGAGGGGAGGGTTGAACAGTGTAGGTGGGTAACCCCGGATTGATTAAATGTGTGGATTTTGAACATTTCTATCGGACATGGTCTTGAGTTATGATTAGGTTAGGATCTTTCGAAGTTGGGAGCCTGAAGATTCAGGGGAGTCAGAAGGAAATTTATAAAAGATTTGGGAGGATGACGCAGAGGTTGGAATTAACAGATGATATGAAAAAAGAATGTAATGCTACTTTACTAGAGTTAGAACTATGCTTTGCTACAAAGTTAAAGATATGCTTAATGTAACTATGTACCTGAACTGGAGATATATTTTGTTTAATGCAGCCACTGGGGAGGTGCGGAGGAAGCCACTATGACTAAGTTTTGTAACTAAGAATGGTTTACCCGGTAACAGGGTTAGGCCGAAGTCAGATAATGATTGCTTTAAGGTCAGGGGAAATAATGAATGGGTTTACCTCTGTGAGAGGGAGGGTAAGATTAAATAACTCCCCAAGGTGAGAGGTGGGGAGTGATGAATCCTGACCGAAATGTAACGTTGAATATTTATAAAATTATAAAATCAATAAAAATTATTTTTAAAAAAAAAAAGAGAAGGAGAAGCCGCCGCCGCCGCCTAAGCGGGCCCGCGGCAGCGAGGCAGCGGAGCTCACCGGGACCCAGTTCAAGTCCACGTTGCGCGACCCCAGCGCCGCCATGAAGGGTGAGGGCGATGCAGCGGCTGCTTTCCCCACGTGTTAAAGTTTCTGTCGAGTGTGCAGAAATTTTAAAACTTCTGGATGGCGAAAGGCGGCCTGAAAGTGAGGTCAGTATTTTGTTTGTTGCATTTAGCATTCTATGATGAGTTTGTACAGTGAACAAGCGCTGATTGGAACCTTCACACAGTTAAATTAACGTTTATTGTTTGAAAACACTTAAACATTTGAAAACATTGAAACACTTAAAATGATAATTTTATTTGTCCTCACAATAAGTCTGTGAAATATTTCCTTCTTATTTTCATCTTGTAGGATTTGTAGCCCTGCACGTTTGTGACATGCACTGTTGTTCCATCTTCCTTTGAAATTGTGTGTTGGCTGCAAGCATTTTGTTACACTACACTATAATTTTTCATATTTCTGTTTACTTACTATTTCATAATAAAGTAATTATAAAATACTTTCTTTGTGTTTATTTGATTCCTATTCAAGAGAATTACTTTATATATAGTCAATATAGGCACAGAGTTAAATTTTTAAACATTTTCTAATGGTGGTGTGCCTCGTGATTTTTTTCATGAAACAAGTGTGCCTTTGCCCAAAAAAAGGTTGAAAAACACTGGAGTACACTGCATAACAATGGGACACTTACCCATCTTACCCAGCCTGTGGTAGGTTGGCTGAAAATCAGCAACAAATGACTGTAAACTATAGGCAGTCTCCATCTAACATTTATGCAGTGGAATTCTCCCTCTACCCTCCCCATGCCTGCACCCCACTTCTTCCCAAATCTGCTCTGCAGGGTTGGGAAAATGCCTAGAACAGATCTAGGTGAGATGCAGGTGGAGGAAAGGGAAGGAAGTTCAATCGTGCAAGTGGAAATCCTTGCATTGATCTATGGAATGATGGTTTTAAAAAGTCATGTTCATTGCCATTTCTGAGAAACTGACTCATAAAATACATGCTGCCAGAGGTGATGCAGACCCCACCAATTTTACTTCTGTTTGGGAACCATTTGTGATTTGTATAACTCAACAATCTTACAGATGGCACATTCCTACTGAATAAGAGTTTAATTGGCAGCATTCATGATTATTTCATATGTCTGGTATGGTATATCCTTGTGTTCCACTATGGATATATCTTACACTACCCATTCTTTCTTTTTAAGCTTTCTATTGTTGTGGTTATTATTTTATCATCTTGTAATTGCATTCTTCATGTGTTTATGACTGTTTTTATTATTGCTTTTAGCTTGATGTTTGTTTGTTTTTGTTTACTGAAATTTAAAAAGAAAGAAAACATTGCATTGATGGGATGTGTTACCGTAGTTGGTCCAGGAGATGAGTAACTGTATAACCTTTAGAATACATCTGAAGGCAGCCTTGTATAGGGAAGCTTTTTAATACTTAATGTTTTATTATGTTTTTATACATGCTGGAAGCTGCCCAGAGTAACTGGGGCAACCCAGTCTGATGGGCAGAGTACAAATAAAATTATTATTATTATTATTATTATTATTATTATTATTATTAATGTGAACAGGCCTTAATGCTGCACAAGTCCCCCCCATCCCATTTGTTTGGTCACATTAATTACCTGTACTCTTTCCTTTTAAGCGGCTGCATTGAGAATGGAAGTGCTGGTATAAAGGCACATGATGCAGCCACTATGCTGAATCCAAGCGGGTCTGGATCGGATCATTGCTTAGATGTAAGACTACCTGGACATAAATTATCAGAATGTTAAATCCATTTTGGAGTCATATTGTGATAAAAGACTTTTGACTGGGAGTGGGATAAGTCTAAATGGACTTTAAAAAAATGTCAATACATATAACCCAGCATATTGAAGATTCTGTAGGGCTGATTTCATTTTTCAAGTGTTTAGGCTGGTTACCATTTTTTCTCCATATCAAAGAACTATTAAAATAGTAATAGTAATAGAATCTGAGCATGGTAACATATATGTCAAGGGAAACACTAGCTAGGCAGGAGCCAAAGAGACCACAAAATTGAGTGTGATATGTCACATTCATTTGTGACTATAGGGACTTTTCTGTCATCACTTCTCTAATGTGACAACCCCATAAATATTTTCTGTCTCCAACTAAAGTTTTGATTCCCCATTAGACAAAGACAAAAAAAACCTTGCTTCAGTCCAAGGGGGTGCATGTGTTTTATACATTAGCAAAGTAAATGTAAAAAGAGAGAGGGAGGAAAAGGGGGAGTATAAAGAATGAGATGGTGTGGCACAAACAGAGTGATGCTTTGACAAAACCAGTACATTCATCTGATTCAAGTTGCTGTCGAAAATTGGCAATATTAGTTATTCTAGCTAAAAACTGCTTAAGGTAATATTTCACTCATGTTCTGCTCCATATTGGCCAACACCTCCCATTATTTATTCAAATCTACTTTTCTTAAGTAAGCCAACTCATGATGATAGACTTCTCCTTTAGAAAGAAGCCACGGCTGTGACATCTCTGGGCTGCAAAAGTAAAACGCAGTGCTTTGGGGAATGAACTAGTTTGGTTTAATGTTCACTGAATAAGTTCAAAAAGCTCTGGACTACACCCCAAAGTAGTTCCCATAATTGCTAGGTGAAGTGAATATGAATTTAGTTCATTTTGGGGTTCATCTTCAGGCTAATTCTTACTTTTTATTTTTTAGACTCTTTGGGACTTTCAGTTTAAAGATCATAATTGTTGGGGAGAATTAAAATAAACTATTCACATTCACCTGTACGTTTGGTTTGTTTGTTTTTGGTATATTTTATATTTTAGCACCCCAGCTTGTAACATTCTGTATGCTGACTAAAAAATGCCAATGATCATTTGGATGAACTTGAATTGAACTGTGAACTGAACTGAACTGTGAACTGAACATGGCCTGAACTAGTTCACTTCGTAACAGATGGATGTGAACTGGAATTAGTTCCTTTTGGAGCATGTTGAAATTAGTTCCTTTTTAAAAATGAACTTTCCGAACTCTGATAAAACTAAGGAACTCATCATACCCCTTTGGTTTGCTAAATCTCCTTCCTATGTTTTCAAAGCATCTTTTCCCATGCCTAAGCAATGTGCTTCCACAGAAGGTGGTGATGGGAACCAACTGGGACGGCTTTAAGGGAGCATTGGGCAAATTCATGGAGGAGAGGGCTATTGATGGCCGCTAATCATGATGGCTAAGCTCTGCCCCCACAGTTGGAGGCAGCAATGCTTCTGAATGCCAGTTGCTGGAAACCACTGGAGGGGAGAGTGCTCTTGTGCTCAAATCCTGCTTTCTGGTTTTCCATAGGCATCTGGTTGACCACTGTGAGAACAGGATGCTGGACTAGATGGACCCTTGGCCTGATCCAGGAGGCTATTCCTATGTTCTTAAACTTTCTCTGAGATTTCAAGGAAATAGCTCCAAATTGACTCAATGCAAGAGTACACACGACTTATTTTGTACTTTATTTTTATATATTTAAACACAATCCAAGAGGTTGAACAGAGCTATTGCTCCTTGCCTCATACCCACTGGTCCTCCATTCATATGCTCTTCTTTGAAGAAGAAAAAAACCTGTTAGCCATTTACCATGCTGGCTAGGGCTGATGGGAATTGTAGTCCAATCCCCGGGGAGAGGGGAACAGACCAGGTGAGGGAAGCTTACCTTAGATTATCACTACTAGGTACATTAGGCTTGAATAAGTGGCCATTTCCTCCTTTCTCCACAGTAATGCTACAATTTTTTCAAGAAATGTGAATGGTAATTATATCTCACTCATTTTTCTAATGCTCATTTGACAATTATTTTAGAAAAGTACCCCTTTTAAAAAAGAAAAAAGAGGAAGAGGAAAATTAAGTGTGATGCACAGAATTCCATTCAGACCAGTCCTGTCTGAAACAAAAAAGTAAACATCTGAGACACCTGATAGATGGAACTATGACTAATCTGTGCTAATCTGTAAAGTTTTCCATGGTTGTCTTGGACATTTTCTTCTTTCCTAGGGGCCTGTGGGTATTAAATGATCATTCTGCCTAGCTAGCAATAGGATTTCTCACAGCAAGTTTATGTTTTCCTTCATTCTATTTCCGAACCCCTCGAACATTAAGGTAGCATGTTTGGCAAGGGCCTAGAGGAGCTGGAAACTGTCAGAAGATTCCATTCCCTTGACTGAGCCACCTCCTGAGTCCCACATGCTGGGTTTTCTACCAGAAGCAATATCACCACAGATATTAAATGACTAATAAATGGCTTTTTGTAGCTAATGCTGTAGTTAGTAACTCACACTAAGTTTTAAAATGGTTTTGTGTCAGCATGAGTAATATAATGGACAATGCAAACAAAGCCAATGCAGATAACGGGTTAATGACCTATTTCAGTAATACTTAGTATGTATGCGTCACTCAAGAGGGTTCCCAATCACACATATCTCAGGAAACCTTATCATAAGTCTCTCTTATGATAAAAAAAAAGGTAAAGGACCCCTGACAGTTAAGTCCAGTCGTGAACAACTCTGGGGTTGCGGCGCTCATCTCGCTTTACTGGCCGAGGGAGCCGACGTTTGTCTGCAGACAGTTTTTCCAGGTCATGTGGCTAGCATGACTAAGCCGCTTCTGGCAAAACCAGAGTAGCGCACGGAAACGCCATTTACCTTCCCGCCGGAAGGTATTTATCTACCTATTTATCTACTTGCACTTTGATATGCTTTTGAACTGCTAGGTTGGCAGGACGCAGGTGGCGCTGTGGTCTAAATCACTGAGCCTAGGGCTTGCCGATCAGAAAGTCGGTGGTTCGAATCCCCGCGATGGGGTGAGCACCCGTTGCTCGGTCCCAGCTCCTGCCAACCTCTCTTATGATAGGCCAGTATTATTATGCCCATATTGCAGGTGGGTGGAGGTGGTGGAGTGAGGGACCTGTGGCTGAGAGAAAGGGAGTTTGGTGTGGTGGTGAGATCTGAAGCTGGCGTTCACTGGTCGACAGCTTGGTCTCTTTGCCTCCACAGCAGAGGTTGCCAAAGTGATGCCCTCCAATTGTTGTTGGATGCCAATTCTCACCAGCTCCAAACAACATGGCTAACAACATGCCTATGAATTGCTCAATGAATTATCAAGAAATAATTCAGTTTTTATCACCCCTGTTATACAGAAAATTGCAAGTGGGTCTGAACCTCAATGCTTAAAATCCCTGATAGAAGATAAGGATCCAGAGATCATGCTAAGGGTGGCCAAATTTTGCGCTGCTTCCATAAAATTCAGGGAACAACCTGTGCTATTACAAAGACTAAGGCCTCAGATGCCAACTCTAGATAATATTTTAGAGACTAAGACCTAAACCACATTTCTAATGGCTGTCATATTTGTATTGTTTATTGTTATATTGATTGTTAATTCAAACTTAATTCTATTGTGTTTTAAGTTCGCTTAGTACGGTATGTGAATCTGGTCTGGGACCATAATAAATTTCATTCATTCATTCAGAAGAGCACCTTACTCTGAAGTAAAATTTCAGTCTGCAAGTTACTTTAAAAAAAAGTTTTCAAGATTATGTGTAACACTACAAATTATTTTATTTATGCCTATGTCTGTGGGAATCAGTCCCGAATGTCATTTTTTCTACAAAACACATTCTAATTGTCATCAAGCAAAGCCTTTCTATCTAACTATCCCTGTCCATTTTTCCATACGACCAACATTAAGGCATGTTAATTCAAAACACAGATCCTACTGTGCAGGATAATGTTACCAAGTGCTGCCTATGAGGCCAGTAGGCTGGCTGTGTTTTAGCTGTGTGACAGTCTGCAGCCGTGCAGAAGTGCTTACAGCTGCAGTGACATGGTACTAAGCATGTTTTAAGATGAGTCCCAGTTGAGCAGCATCTTATCCAACCAGAAACAATCCCACAATCCAGCTCTTTTTAACTGATCATCCTTGTATCATAACAGATTAAGGTTGCAGATACTTTGGATTACGGTTAATCTAACCTTTATCCATTCACATCTTCACCTGAAACTTACAAGGACCAAGAGTCAATTGCCAGGGCATAATTCACAATGACACTGATCTTTCCTTCCTCACTCTAATTATCTGGATTAAGAATAACACTTTTGAGTAATTATTTTCACATTGGATAAACATTAAGCTTTCCTGGATTTATCTGAGCTTTTTCTTAACATGAAATAGATCCAACCAGGCTTATAAGAGCATAACTGACAGCAGTGACAGCTTAATCAAGGAAAGCCTAAACAACTAAAACAATAGGAAATGTTTGTTTCACATTGTTAGGGGGAGGGCAAGATGGGAAGGAGAAAAAATCAGGAACTTGAAATCTGATAAACCCAAAAGGCAAGAGGAAGAGACCAGGGAGACCAATTCAGTTAACTCTGATGTAGTGTTAATAAAGATGCAAAATCATCCCATGTGTAATGGACAGGCTGATGCTCAGGAGCAAATGGGAGATTACATTGTTTGCAATCATTCTAAACTGAGCCAAGTATCTTAATTTGCAGAGTTTGCCTCAGTTTCAGATGGTAGCACAATCTGTATTAGAAATTGCCTGCTAAATTTAGAATTAACATAGAGCCCTGGCCTTATGATTTGAGATACCTCTCCCCTCCCCCTGCCCCAAAGTAGCCGAATTGTCCATCAGAGGCTTTCATAGACTGCCCAATATTGCTATCGCAAACCAGCCAGAAAAATCTTCCAAGCTTGTCTTTGAAACTAGCCAAGATCATATACAATTACACACTAAAATCACATCACAGAACCCAATTACACTTTGGCTTTGCAGATCCACAGATAACCTCTTAAAGAGCAAACTCCCTTACTGTGTCGACCCTTGACCCCAAGCTCTTTTTCCAATCTTCAGCAACACTGTGTGTTTCTCTTCCAAAGCAAATGGCCAAGTCTTGGAACAGACATGGAGGGAATAAGGTTTGGAAGGGCAGGCAAGTGTTCCAGCTTGCATAATATTTTTTTTAGGTTTAAAGAGAACATATTGTTAATATCTTATGGTTGATTTTCTTTTTAATGGCCCCCATACACTACTCTTTTAATTTAATCCCAAGATTATTTATGAAATAATTTTTAGTAAGTAGTTTTCCATTCAGGAATCATTTTGATAATTTATAACCAATAATTTTATTTGGCTTTTTTAAAAAAACCACCCTGCTATTATAGGGAAAGAGGCCCCGTGACTCAACTAAATACTTTAACAGGTGTTGAAGAACATGGTACTAAAATGCACCACGTCTATATTCTCCAATGATGTCACTTTCTGAAACCTTCAAGACAGTATATTTGTAAGACAGAGAAAGCACAGATCCATCACATACATTTAAAGCTCATTCAGCACACGGTTTTCCCTAAAGCACCCTGGGAACGGTTTTCGTCTCACAGAGCAACAATCACTAGCACTCTTAACAAACTACATTTCCCAGGATCCTTTAGGGGAATCCACATGCTTTAAATATATGGTGTAGGTTTGCCCAAAGAGCCATCACTTTACAAGAACAGATACATACCTTTTATTTATGTTGCAGCATGAAAAAACATGCATCATTAAAAACATGAAAATTAATTGTTTGCATGACAAAAATCATTCTTTGGGAAGGTTGGTGGGGCAGCTGTCACACAAATAATATGAAAGGCAGTTCATACAAATGTTCCTTTCAGTAATATGTCTGCATATAATATAGTAGATAAGGGGGCAGAGAACTATCATAGAGTTAGTGGTAGCAGTGAATGCCAGAGCAGGGAGAATTTTGAATCCTTGAGCCCATTGTGAGCTAAACACCATACCCAAAGTTTGGCATGACTCATAATGGAGTTGGCACTTGGGTCAGTCTGCTTCCCTTGCTTTTCCCACTCTAAGCTAACTGGCAGTGGTTTCATTGGTGGTGGGGAAGGCCTCATGCTCTAGAATGCTACCACATCAGGACACTTCAGAAATGCAGAGCGGGACCCTTCAAACATGTCCTCCTATGTGCCATGAAACAAAGCCCTTTCCATTGTGAGCAGGAGTGGCTTTTGGCAAGGAAGGAGTGGATATAGAGGTGTCCTCGGGGTCAGGAAAGGGATGGAGCAGGGCAAGGCCAGGTGAGCTCTGGGATAGCCAACCCATAGCTAGCCACACCTCTTCCCCAGTTGCCAGGAGAACATGTGACTGCCTCTGCTGCTTATTAAGAGCTACTACTGATTGAGACACACACACAACACACATACAACCACATTACTACCACCAGATAAATCTGTACAAGTTCGTCACCATGCAAAGCATGTCACCACCCAGAAAATGTCATGACTAAGGCTATGCTAAACATTTTTCACTGATAATGTTTGGCTCGAAATGTGGTGGATGGAGGGTGCTGGTAGAATGGGCCTCTGAAGGCCAGTGGCCATTTGATAAAATAGATCTTGTCAAAAGGTTTGTGACATTTGTAATAATAATTTATTATTTGTACCCCGCCCATCTGGCCGAGTTTCCCCAGCCACTCTGGGCGGCTCCCAATTGAATATTAAAACAATACAGCATTAGATATTAAAAACTTCCCTAAACAGGGCTGCCTTCAGCTGTCTTGATAATAATAATAATAATAATAATAATAATAATAATAATAATTTAATAATTTGTAGTGGCAGCCTCCCCAAATATTTGGGGTGTAGCAACTGCCCATTGAATGAGGTAATTTGGTGTTCAGCTTCCCTCATTAATGCCCACTTGAACATTGGGCTCAGGTGAATTTGGATGTCATAGCCAGTGCTTTCCAGTGAAGAATTGGATTAAAATTGCAGTTTACGCATGCATTCACTGTGAATGTTCACATAAGTTTCTGCCTAAGAATGGGGAAGAAATTTGATCCAGTTTGCATGTAAAGGTGAATCAACATAATTCACATTAAGTGAAACAATATATGAACTGAAAAACAACCATCCTTTGAAATTTACACTTCTCTGAATTTTTTAATGCAGTTCTCCAACCTAATAATAAACAAAATAAGAAACAAAACAAAATGCATATGCTTGGGGAAAATATATTAGTGAAAATATACAAAAATGCATTGTATTAGGGGGTTGCTTGTAAATATGTGCATAATAGCCAAAATGCATACAAAAATGTGTGTGTTAGGGGAGACATGTACAAAAACGCTGACAAATTTTCACGAGCACTTAAAAAAAATGGAAACTGATGTAGACTGAATGTAAAATTGCAAAAAAAAATGGAAAGTGATGCGAAACGAATCTGATGGTCTCACCCCATCCTATTTCTGTCTCTCGGTATTGGTTGCGAATCTGCTAAATGGGAACAACAGCATGGCACTTCACAGTATCACAGTAAGGATGAATAGGGCAGGGAGCTGTTGTTACCTGTCCCTAATGACAGGGTGAGCTACATTTAAAGAAAGTAATAAATGCAGCAGAGTAATTGAGATTCCTATGGGCTTTAGTGAAATAAAATGAGCTTCAAAGCAAAAGCCCAATAAATCAAAAGCCAAGGGATATGCAAGCAGCAGCTGAAAAGCTGACTTAATATCTCTTTGGCAGGGGAGTCCCTTTTACACAAGATTGCACCATCTCCAGAGCAGCTTCAAAGAAGAAATAGTGCACTGAGCACAGGAAGGATCTGTTGCCGGCATTTGCCACGGGCCACAAGGATATGATAAGCGATGAATGAAATGATATTCCCCAGTGTCTTCTTTGGAATGATGCCTAAGGGGGAGAATTTCTACCACTGACGAGGAAAGGGGATGCCAAAAGCAGGGGAGTGTAAAGTTTCTGCAATTCTGCACTGGGAAAATACCAACTGCTGGAACCCAGGAAAGCCAAATTCTGCAACCAGAATTTTGTAAATTAAGCAGTGATTCTGGTGTTAACTTTGCATCATATATTCTACCCTCCTTACTCAAGATGCATATATATATAACCTGAAACTGTTCTTAACCTGAGGTACCACTTTAGCTAATGGGGCCTCCCGCTGCTGCCGCGCGATTTCTGTTCTCATCCTGAAGCAAAGTTCTTAACCGGAGGTACTATTTCTGGGTTAGCGGAGTCTGTAACCTGAAGCATCTGTAACCTGAAGCGTCTGTAACCCGAGGTACCACTGTAGGTGAATAATGGAGTTTCTCAAAGCAAATAATTATATATTTTTAATAATTAAGCATTTTCAGAATGCTTTTTATATGTGTGTAGATTCCACAACAGACAACACATTTTCAGGTGTTTTCTCATATCTAGAAGAGCCAGAAACGCTCATTGAAAAATGAAAGCTGAGCTTCTCAGGATATCATGTATCAGTACAGTCGTACCTTGGCTCCCAAACGCCCTGGAACTCGAACATTTTGGCTCCTGAACGCTGCAAACCCAGAAGCGATTGTTCCTGTTTGTGAACGTTCTTTTGGAACCTGAATGTCTGATGGGACTTCTGCGGCTTCTGATTGGCTGCAGGAGCTTCCTGCAGCCAATCAGAAGCCACAATTTGGTTTTCGAACGTTTTGAAGTCGAACGAACTTCCGGAACGGATTCTGTTCAACTTCCAAGGTACGACTGTATTTTGGATTGGTGCAGTAGTTCCCTGGAGCAATGGAATATGCATAGTTCCAAGTGGCATGGCAACTAGATGCTTTTCCAACCCACTTTATGCCAAAGTCATTGCCGACTTCAATTTATGCAAATTTGAGAACTGCTACAATGTTTTTCAAAAAGCCCCACAATGATGCCAGTGTGGCCCAATACATCAAGCTTCATGCAGCTTTGCTTCTTGTTTCCCTTTCCTTAAACTGCACCCATGAAAGACTGCACGTGGGTCATAAAAATGCTAACTCTTTGGGCAGTATTCCTAGTTCGCACTCCTGGTGCTGCATGTCAGAAGGGAAAAATAACCATCACTGGCTCTCAAAACTACCACAATTGGAGGAATGCATTGAAAATGGACCACAAAGCAGACTCCCTTCCATCCTCATATTTGACACCCATTGTGGCATGGATTTTTCCTGTGAAAAGGTATTTGTCTTAATTCTCAACTTTTTTTAAAGTAAACATGAACATAGTATACCTAAATAAGCTATGCAACATGCATATTAATTCACAGGAACAACTTTTACTCCAATAGTCTGACCATAAAACAGTAATGAAATGCTGTCATGTGGAGGTTAGCTCTCCTCCTTCCCAATGTATGCTTTGCATCAGATGCAAGTAGACATTGGAAAGTATTGGATAATACATTTAACAGATGGGCTGAATATAAAGGGGGGAAATTCTTAAAACCAAAATTTATTTAATGTGACAAACAAAATTAGGCATATTTAGATTGTATTTTAATTAAAGACACAAGGCATTCTCCAGGCTTGTTCCTGCAGTGAACACTCATTTGAACTCGTCTGTTTTCTGTTCAAGGTATATTACAGGGGAAAGAATAATGGAATGACTTGGCCTTTACATATGCTTTGCTTTTAGAACAGCTTTCCCCAAACATTGCTTACCCTGGGCTCTTACATTCTATCCTACCACTGGTTTATTATATCAACATGACCTAGCCTCTCTCAAACTCTACCTCAGGAAGTTGTAAAACCATGATCTTGTTTCAGTTATTAGGAATTCCAAATTGAAAATTAATCTTCCCCCTGGACTTTTAAGAAGTTCCTGCTATCATGAAAATAAATTTTGAAATCAACCTTTTTCATGTCCACCTGCCATCTTTATAGAAGTCAAAACCATATGTGCTTCCTCTTTGAAGTTCTGCTTTGTCCGAGAATGACTGCCCTCACATAACAATCTTTTTCCATTAGCACCAACCTTTTCCTTAACTGTCTGATACAACCAAAAAAAGAAAAGAAAAAGAGACAACAGCAACCTGACAAATGCTTGTAGAAATGTGTGATCTGGAACAAATGATTCCAGTCTCCAAATCATGTCTGTAAGTTGCAAAGTAGAACATACCCACCCACCCACCCACTCTCTCTCTCACACACACACACACCCCATGTGAAATGGCCCAATGTATGTTCAACATCCTGAGCAATTTCTGGTTTGCATTATCAAAACAATTCTTTACTGGGCTGAAATTACTCATGCTACAGAAGAGCCATTGTTTATTTCTTTTCAAATGGATGTCACAGCCTTCAAATTAATAATTATGATTAATGTGTTCAGATTCACTCATTTCACAGGGCAGACAAGTTAGGCTTCATGTTTAACATGGAGAACGCAAGTGCTATTGAGTTTAGAAACCCACATTCTAATTCATGTCGAATGAAGTCATCATTGTTAAAAGGTGCGTGCTAAATCATCCCACAGCTCTCCAAAGTGAAAGTTATAGTTTAAAACATATAAGCACATCTTGAAAAGAAAGAAAATGGGGGGGGGGGAGAAGTCATCGTGGCATTAGAAAAGTGGAACAATAAGATGAACATCAAGCTTTAGTCTCTGCAAAGATTTAGCTCCATTGCGAGTTGTCCACCTTTCTGTAATGAAAAGTTACAGTTTACAGCTCGTTTGAATTTTAAATGGATAAAATGGATGGGGAGAAACACCATGACAAAGTCACAAATTAAATATCATGCTGAGCATAAAAACATGCAAAAACATAATGCTTTCCTTGTGCCTTTACATTTAGTATAATAATGTCAACAGGGTGGTCCACTGATCTGCATGGGTTCTAGTCACAGAAGAAAATGGAAGGGAGAAGCACAATGCAACTCTGGAAGTTTTAATAGAAGTGGGTTGTACCTAGGCATTACGCAGGAGGGACCTGATGAGACGGTATCTGCAGGAGGCCCTCTCCTACAAAACTCAGTGATCAGTTGGGTATATAATGTTACCTGGTCCCAATCTGTATAGGGTTTTGTAAATCACTTCCAGAACTTTGAGCTTATGTTCTTGCTCCGTTCTGTTATTTGAACATTGACAAATTTAAGCCACCTCCTTTCAAACATCTTGTAGTTTGGGTCAAGTAGACCAATCTTTGTCCAGCTTACACAGCTCCATTTTCTGCATAGACTGATCCAGATGTAAACAATAGGCTTCCAACTCCCAACCCACAGAGACAGTCACCTCAAAAGCTCTCTTCGTGAAAAGTTATGACACAACATACATTACAAATGGCTGTTTTAATGTTATATACCTATATTTTCTCCATTTTCCATCATTAGTATTTAGGAGTGACATTGCTCGTCTAGCATTTTCTTTCTTTTAACACTGAGGTGGTTTTTAGGAAGAGTTTCTATCTCTCTGCAGGCTTTAAGTCTCAAGGAATTACAATTGTGTAAAGCAATAGGGGATTCCATGCTCACTGATTCCATGCTACCCTTGTTGACCTCAGACTTAGAGCAGGTGGTGCACTTCAGAATGTCCTCCAACATATAAGCACAGTGGTAGGAAGTGAGCTGTCAGGGGAAAGGGGGCGCAATTATGAGAGGCACAATACCTAAAGAGGCCTTCTTATTGTAGACATGGCATAAATCACATATTAAAAACTGTTGGTGCTGCTTTTTACTAGCGATTCAAGGGATTCAGTTTGCATTTAAGCCCTGTTCTGTGCCCAATAATTACGGGGCGCCTTTGCCCAGCGGCGCCATGGCCCATAGATTGCAGCAAAATACTGAGCAAGGTTTTTGCCCAGTATCTTCTCTGTGTGATGGGCTCATGGGAAAAAGCTAATGATAAGGGGAGGGAAAAGCCTATATAAGGCTGTTTCCCCAGGAGCTCACAGCCATTTTGCTTTGAGAGCTTCCCAGCTGCCCACCATCAGCTTAGAGCCTTCACTGAACAATTTTGGGTTGTTAGTTGACAGGGCCAGAAATGATTTTTTCCCTCACAACCTGATTGGCATTTGATTGGGGGGTTTTCGCCTCTCCCTCAGCGAAATTATGGCTTTCCTTTGTTAGGCGGAAAAACATTGTTTGTATTAGGGTGGAAATGCCATTGGTCAGGATCAACATAGTATAAGGGGCCTGAGGGGAGGATTGACCACGGCAAACCCAAGCGTGGGTTCAGTATCTGCCTGGTTTGAATCTGCACCAGGGTCGTACAGGTTTGGAGTGATCCAAACCCCGTGGATCCATTCCATCAATATGGGACTTGTGGAATGATGAACTGATCTGGGACCCAATGCCATGCCTACCCTTGCCCTTCCTGCTGCTGTCAATATGACCAGATTTCATCCCATCACTGTTGTACAGTCTGGTTATTTTGCTGCTCTCATGGGTCAAATAAATGCGCCTACCTGGGCAAAAGCGAACCGATCCTTCTGAATCAATATGCAAATTGGAAATATAGTCATTCTTCAAAATTTCCCCATCCCCAAACTGGGCAGTGGAGTTTTCCAGCCAAGTAATATGTACAAAAATGCATATATATTAAGGTAATGTGTGCATGAAAATCCATATATTGGGGAAAATAAAATACAAAAAATAATTCTATTAGGGAAAACTACTTTGCAAAAAAAATAAAATGTGTTTATTAGGTAAAATTGTACACAAAAATGTGTGTCTTAGAAAAATTTGCCCTAAATTGCTTGCGAATACTGTTTTTTAAAAAGAAAGAAAGAAAGAAAGAAATGCTGATTATTTTTTTGTTTTGTTTTTAAAATCGCAAACCGATGTGGAAATGTGGGCAATTGAACATAAGAACAGAAAAATTAGAAAACTGACTGATTTGCCCATCCCTATGTTTAACAGACATGCTCCAGCACTTTCAATGACCTGTGAATGAAATGCAGAAACAGCTTCCTTAGAGAGGATTGTGGTGCTAAAGAGTTGGCAGGGACTGAACATACAGCATTCACTGAATTCTAGGGAAGCAGCCATGACATCCAACATCTCACCCTGCACCAGGAAATGTCATTTCCCGTATCACTGCAAAAGGGTGTGAGGTCAGCACTGATAAAGATGGCTAATGAGTGTGCTTATCCTTTTACTGTAGCACCTTGAGCATTCTGAAGACAGCCAAATGAAGCAGTAAGTGCGCTTGACCTTACTTGGGTTTATATAGGTCCTGACAAGATCGCTGCCCAAGGTGCTATGACTGTTCAAACATCTTTAACAGAGCATTAACTCATCACTATGACAATATAAAGCTTCTACTTGTGTGACACTTACCTCTTATGACGTATGGGCATTTTTAGTGCTTTCTTTCATTTCTTTTTCAGAAGGGGGAAAATGTAAACAGACATGATGTTGAAGAAAAGTCTTTGGCATTTCCTTTCCGATATTCAAGTCTGCGGCCACACCTAAATATGCCAAGCGCAAACCAGCCCCAACACAGTACCTGAGCAAATGCTCGGGGAAGACTATCAACAAAGGCATTGTCTTTAAGAAAGTATTCAAGAAGAAGAAATGACATCTGATACAAGGTAAGCCCAACAAAGGATTTTGAAGATTATACTTGCCTTCTGTTATAATCCTCTAACTTCTTGTTGCTACTTTTTAATCCACTATCGTGTCTAGACTGTTTCTTCTTTACCTCCAACAATGCTCTGGGAAAAGTAAAAACTGATTTTCACTTGTGGCTGTTCCTCTTTAGGAAACGTCAATAGCCAGATAGTAAAAATGGGGTACACAATTGAAGAGCTTGTGCTGTTTTAAAGTCTAGGTCCTTCCTAATTTGTCCTGTCTTCACAGCAGAATATTTATTTACTCATGGAAACCATGACTATTTCAGGATGTGGCTGAAGACATGTGAGGCCAAGACTTTGCAGGTCTGAATCTGACCAGTACCTAGATGGAGTGTGCCTAGGAACCTTTGGTACACCACCTTGCGTTTCATAAGGGAAGAAAGGAGGTGGTATAAATGTAATGAAATGAAATAAACTCACCTCGTGCAACCTGAGCCATTCTTGCCAAAGGAAATGTGTGTTTTGGAGTCATCACTCAAGTATAGAGTACCGTCAGTAGGGCACAAGACTCTTAATCTCAGGGATGTGGGTTCGAGCCACACATTGTGCAAAAGATTCCTGCATCGCAAGAGATTGGACTACAGGGCCCTTGTGCTCCCTTTCCAACTACAATTGTATGTATGAGATGCTAGACCAATTAGAACCAAATTAATGCTTAAGTCCATTAATAACAGCTAACACAGGAAGCCCTACCACCATCTCATCTGCATTACTTTACAACATGAAGGTCATATCAGTCCAATTTACTTTGCAGCTGAATAGTCGGAAACTACCATTTATTCACCCTATTTGTTCTCCTTGTTTCATATGAACATGTGAAACTGCTTATATTGAATAAAGCCTTTGATTTATCTGGCAACTTGGGGGTGTATCCAGTGCTTTTTTCTGGGGGGGGACACAGGGGTATGCATACCCCTAAACATTTTGTGAATCTAAGTTTGGTTTCGTGAAGACGATCTGTGCTGTAAGATCTTCTGAACATTGCTGTTCAGAAGCTATGGCAAGGATATTTTTGGCAGTACGTGTGAGAGCAATACATTCAACAAGCCTAGGTCACTCCACTTTTTTTAATGAGTTCTTATATTCTGAGACTCACCCAGTTAACTCCTCCAGGTCTCTTGGTTAAATAACAAACGTCACGAGGCACCACCAACTTGCATTCATTCAGGGTGTCGAAATATTCCTTGACATGCTCCTTCATTATATAGAACTGTGACCTTTCCCCATCTTCATTGTTGCCACTGTTCTGTCAGTCTCATTGCATGTTTCCCTTTCTGCAGGGCATCAGAAGCATTAAGTAGTTCAGCTTATTGTTAATGCTCTGCTGTGTCTTTCCTTCTGAGCTGACCCAATGGATCCTTTGTCTTCTTTTTACTGATAGCATTGTTTGTAAAGCCTCTTTGTGTGTTTTCTAATATCTTCCAAAGTAGGTACGCTGAGTTTGTGTCCTTGTTTTACCAATTTTATCCAGACACGCTTGTGCTATACCTTTGAACTTTTTAGTACCTCCTAAGCTTCTTATTGGCATGCGGGTGGCGCTGTGGGTTAAATCACAGAGCCTAGGGCTTGCCAATCAGAAGGTCGGCAGTTCGAATCCCCGTGGCGGGGTGAGCTCCCATTGCTCGGTCCCTGCTCCTGCCAACCTAGCAGTTCGAAAGCACACCAGTGCAAGTAGATAAATAGGCTGTGGCGGGAAGGTAAACAGCGTTTCCGTGCGCTCTGGCTTCCATCACGGTGTTCTGTTGCACCAGAAGCAATGTACTCATGCTGGCCACATGACTTGGAAAGCTGTCTGTGGACAAATGCCGGCTCCCTCTGCCTGAAAAGTGGGATGAACACATCAACCCCATAGTCGCCTTTGACTGACTTAGCCATCCAGGGGTCCTTTAGCTTTACCTTTACCTGTTAGGCTATAGGACTCAACCTAGCAGTTCAAAAGCACGTCAAAGTGCAAGTAGATAAATAGGTACCTCTCCGGTGGGAAGGCAAACGGCATTTCTGTGTGCTGCTCTGGTTCGCCAGGAGTGACTTAGTCATGCTGGCCACATGACCCTTCTCTGTGAGTGTACACACACACACACACACACACACACACTTTTATAGTTTGGATCTTTTTGTATTCTAAACGCAGCCTGTTTTTGATATTTCTTCGAGGGAATTCCCCATGTCCCTCTGGCTACAGTAGAACCTTTTCTCTGCCCCATATAATTCCATCCAGATTTAGCCGAGTTATAAAGGTGTTAAATGTTTCCCTGCATAAGGCTTGGCAGCGTGCCGGCATTTCTGAACCACTAAGGCCCGTTGAAGCTGCCTCTGTACACAGGCAACATTTGCTGCCTATTGTACTACTGTACTTCTGTACTCTGTAAGCGGGTCTGCTTGAAGTTACATATAAGTGCAATTCACTAGGGGAGCAGTTCTCATGCAAGACTGATGGAAATGAATGGCATTAATTACAGCACAGTTCTCTTTTATTTCAACGTGGTACCAAAAAATTCCCGTCACACACAAAACACTCAATGCAAAACTACCAGAAGCTACTTTTCCGTCTCACTGGTTGCAATAGGACAGATTTAAGTTCATGCTGAATTTTGCATGGGCATCAGAAGACCCGAGAGCAGTGCTTTTTTTCTAGAAAAATAAGTGCCGGTACTCACCATGAAGTTGTTACAGTAACTGCCACACTTTTTAACAACAACAAAAGAGGTGCCAGTACTGCTTACCCTGGAAAAAGCACTGCCCAAGAGCACTTAACATTGGCCAGATTGTGTCCATAATTTAAAGCCTTTAAAAGTGCCTACCTTATTACAAACAAACAAACAATTCCACAAGCCTTTAAAAAAAACAACCTAATTTTGCAGTCTTTTGGCCTGGAAAATGCTGTATGGATATACTAATATACAGAGGGTCTACAGAGGTGGCTAAGTTACTGTGCCACTTCCTATATTGCCTATTTCATCCATAGACAAGTTAAACATGGTGATGGGGAGTAGCACAGCCCTGTAACAGCAGCAGGTCTGCCCCAATAGGAGGTACCCAGTGAAAGCACTTTCTGTAGGCAAAAAAGTGCTTGTAAAGTACATTATTGGCAGAAAAGAGATTATAAGCATTCCAGAAGAATGCATTTTAGAGCAACGAAGAGTGCGGGGGAGAGACAACATGGAGATGACATCATGTGCCCAGGACCTCCGTCCAACACCGAATGCACATTATCACACAGTTTGTACACACATGCAGTTCCCCCTGATATAATGCATTTATGTAAGGTGTGTGTGTGTGTGTGTGTGTGTGTGTGTGTGTTTACTAATATATGCCCTTTATGCACACATCCCCCTAATATATGCAGTTCCATACACATTGTTTGGTTGGCGAACTGGATCACAAAATTTGGGGAAGTGCAGATTTCAAAGGATACCTTGGGCTTCATTTAGTGTGAATTAGATAATTTCTTATTTAAAAAAAAAATGAAATTGGATTTCTCTCCTATTCCTACAAAGGAATAAATCTACTGTTTTTCCATTCCCAGGCTGATACAAACAGCCTGAGGACCTCTGCAATTTCAGATGTGCCAAACGCTTAACTCTTTTACAGGGAACTCCTATGTGTGTCTACTCAGAAGTAAACCAGCTTAGTTCAATAGCACTTACTCCCAGGCAAATGCATATAGGGTTGCAGCCTAAGTGATGTCAACAGCAGCTGTAGCTGCTTGGCATTTCTTTTATATCAGATTTTAATGAGCATACTTCAGTCATTAGACAATTGTTCTTTATACTGCGTCCCTTTTCAGTGAAGAGATTTTATTCAGGAAAGGGGTTCTAATGTGTCCCTCACCAACATCTGAAATGGGTTAGGAGAAGATGGAAAAGCCGGGACTTGGTTGTGTTGAGAAAACAAACATTTACATACAGGTGTTGTTTGTTTGTTTTAAAGAGCTTTGTTTATTAAAAGGTAACCCCTAGCTGCTAATTGTTTAAGGCTTGCCTTTTTCCTATAGGCAAACCTCTTAATTAATGTAACTGATTGCTAATTGGTTTTTGTTTTTGTTTTTCCTATGTGGGGTTCCAGTGGAGCTGGGACTGGTGAAAAGCCTTGAGCATTTCCAGTGTGAATATATGGAGTCTCATGCAGACATGAATTCATCTGGAAGAAACTTTTTGTGGTCACCTTGCTTTTGTGGTCACCTTGGAGAAAATTTTAAAAACAAACAAACCAGAAGGACTCACAGTGCAAGGATGGTGTGTCTAATTTGCTGACAATAAATTCTCTTCTATACTAGTAGCTTGAGGGATTCCAACATTTCCACAAAGCATTTGGAAGGGGGAAGGAAAGCACAGCCAAGTTTAAAGAGGCCACTGGAATGGAATAATCAACTGATGTTCAGGTTGCAGCTGCCCCTTTAAACACACCGGTGTCTTTCTCCTACAGCAACATTACTGCCTGATTGATTTATATACAGCTTTATGCACCAAAATAGCCTCTAAGGGGTTTACAGCTGTAAAAGCAATTATAAAATATGTGTCATTAAAATATATGATAATAATTTGATCAGAACATTAAAACATCCTTAATTAAACTATGCAATAAAACAAGCCAGGTGGTACCAGTTTCTTTACCACTTGAAAGAGGTCTGCTGGGTGGCTACCTGAGGGTGTGATGGAAGCAGCATAACTATGATCCTACTGGATCCTTGGCAGAATCTGAGTTTAGTCCTAAGTTTTTAGTAAAAAGTACTAAGATGAGATCCTGCTTAGAATATCCAGCAAGATAACAGCTTCTCTTGCCTCTTCGTTTTCAGTTAACATCAAGGTACATCCAGGGAAGGCTGTATCCCTTCGGTTTCATTAACTACAAACCTCAAAAATTGGGATACCCTCCAAACCACTGCCCAAGTTTTGCAGTGGTTTTGCAGCAAAACTCCCACTTTTTATAGCGACCCCCAAACTGAATAATTTACATATCAAACCAGGATTTGTAGTTAACACCCTGAAACCCAACATTGTCTAATCACTCCAAGCCGGTGCCAACGTTTTTCAATAGTTTTGCAGCATTTTGCAGCAAAATCCTCACATTTGTCAGTGCCCCACAAACTGAGCAATTGATTCTCAAAACAGGGGTTTGGAGGGGATCCCAAATTTCAGGATTCGTAGTTAATGAAGCTTATCCCTTCCAACAGAATAGCTGCTAATTCGCTTTCTCCATCTTTATCTCTTTGGTAGAGGTTTAGCCTCCTAGCCAGCTGGGTTTGAGAGAGCCATTTCCCTCTCCACTGAAGTGCTGTGATGAGGAAGAACCCCACCTATTGACCTTTGGGTGGGGGTATATGATCATGGGTGAGTCTGCTTGTGAATGTGTGTGAGTGTAAGAGACAGTGGGTGAGGTAGCCCATCTAATATGTTTGGCCATGTCATCCACTGGCATGTCACCCTCTGAGTGTTGAACAACGGCAAATGTAGCACTTGGACTGAGAAAGATGAGCCACCGTAGTCTACACAAAGATGGAAGATAAGCCTTTGCTACCCACCTCTACTCCAAGGAAGAGGAGAAAGGAGCATTGTCTACCTCCTGTTCTGATGTATCCACAGTAGGATGGGAAATATTTTTTTCTGCACCCCTTCTGCCTTTCCCATCATTTATAGAGATGCCTTGTTGAGGTTTGGTAACCTCTTGTCCCACTGCTAATAAGTGAAGCAGTTCCCTGTTCTGTGTGAGAGATACCATGAGGCCCCCATCTGTCCATTTTAACAGATGATTAACACTGTGAAGACCTGGGGATTCAGAACTCCCCAAGTGTCCTAGGAAAGGAGGTGGTCTCTAAATGAGACTACACTGTATGTTTTTCATACTGGGCTTTTCGACTGTTGCAAAGTTTTCAATACTCCAATAATACACTTTAGTGGCTTTCAATGAACATGAATGGAAAACTTAACAAATTCAGGATGTCTTTTCCCCCTTGATGTGTAGCCATGATTGTGTTAGCTTAAAATGGAGAGACAGAGAGGAGGGACTGGTGCTGTATGTATAACATTTTTATATGCTCCCAGTTGGTAAAAGATAGATCGACAGTAGCAGCTGCTAACAATGTCAACAATCAAGTGGGATGAAGTGTGGCAAGCCCCCAACTGTTTCCCATTCATATGAGTTATGAGTTCTCACTGCTCAGAGACATTCTGATAAAAGACCATATGAGCAGAGTTGTGAGAATTTGGGAATACCCACCTGGCAAGGAAATCTTGCCCTTCAAAAGAACAGTCAGTGCAAGAACGTCTAAGTGACAAAAAGTAAAGCAGAGAGAAAGAATTAAAAATGCTCACTCCATCAAAATCCAGAGATATGTGACCTCTGGGTATTTCTAGGTTCAAGAAATAGGATGATGCATTAGGGAGGGAGAATGTTAGAAAGGAAATGCACTGACATAACTTGAGATGGCTGGGGGCCCACCCACCATTGCACATCAAAGCCCGACTGCAGAGAATGTTTGGTCACTTGCCGCCTAATATTACGCTCTCCATTTTGAAGGCAAAAATGTTGGCCTGCCTTGCAAATACTTATTATAATGCTTCATTGTATTCACTTCCTTTCTTCCTTAATCCAAGTTTGATTGTTTTCCATTCAAACATGATAAATACACCCTGGTAACACAGAAAAAGAGATTTCCCATCAAGGAAGAATAAAAGCTGTGTTTAGATTTTTACTTGGAACATTTGGGGGTTGTGCATACTAAGCTACTGCTGATTCAGAATTCAGTGTCCAGATTGTTGACTGGGTCAAGATGGTCTGAGTATATAGACAAGGCATAGGCAAACTCGGACCTCTAGATGTTTTCGCACTACAACTCCCATCATTCCTAGCTAACAGGACCAGTGGTCAGGGATGATGGGAGCTGTAGTCGCAAAACCTCTGGAGGGCCGAGTTTGCCTATGCCTGATATAGACATTCTCGTAGGATTGCAATGTACACCAATTAGTTTCTCGATTCAAAGTGCTGGTATTAGCCTATAAAGCCTTATGTGGCTCAAGGCCCCAAGGAGCGCTTCTTCCACGTGAGCTGACCTGGACCCTGCATTCAGCATCTGAGGCCCTTCTCTATGTGCCCTTCCAAGGCAAGTGCAGAGGGTGGTGATGCAAGAACAGGCCTTTCCAGTGGTGGCTCCCAGATTGCTGTATGCTCACTCCAGGAAGGCATGCTGGTGCCATCACTGCCTACCTTTAGGGCCAGGAAAAACCATTTTGCCCAGGCATTTGGCTTTCCATTGGGAGGTCTTTGGATATCTGTGGACTCTTCTCAGTAGGAAGGATGTCTTAGATCTACGTTTTATATGTACTGATCTGTCTGAAGGTTTTTGTTTTCATTTTTGTCTGCTTTTAATCTTTGTGCTATTTTGCAATTCACTCTGAGTTACTTTTTGTAAAAGAAGTCAATAAAAAGTGCAAATAATAATGATGCATTCAAAGGAATAGAGATCGCAGAGAATACCGATTACAGAGGCATGTTCCTGAAGGGTACAAGTGAGCAGAATGCTGTTGCACACATGCCCAATTTGTCGGCCTCCCATAAGGCATCTGGGTGGCCACTATGGGAACAGGATGCTGGACTAGATAGGCCTTTTGTCCAATCAACAGGGCTTTTCTTATGTTCATAACGGCATGTTCTATCATGCTTTAAAAACTCACATCAGTTTCAAAAGAACTTATGCTGTCTGAAGTCCAGAATTCCTGTGGGCATGCAGAACTAGTTTCATCATGATTCTTTGGATCTAGATCATAATTCAGAAGCAAAGCTAGGGCACTGGCAATAAGAGAACAGGTACCCAATTTAGGGTTCTTTGCATTAAACATTTCCAGCTGTGTTTATTAATAATGCTAAGTTTGCTTGTAGATGGAAAGACATCTGTACCTCATTGTCAGGAATCATCTTGTGCTGCATTTAAATCATTGAGACTACTTGTGTGAGTAAACTTGAAAAGAGAACTGTATCATTTCCCCCCATTTTAAGTGGATATCTTATCCGCTAAGCTACTCAATGTTTGGTTACAACCAAAGGAATTTATTGGGTTTGCATTAGCCATGGGAGGGCTCTCTTCTAAAGTCCTTCAGTGAAATAGAAACATATTGGAAATTATAACAAAACAATTAATCAAATAATCAAACAAAAAGGTGACAGTTCAAACACAATCTTATTCATGTTTTACGCCATGATTGACATGCATGAAAATGTTGTACAAGTCAACATTGTGTTGTATTATGGATTACCCTCTTATTATTTTTTTTTAATACAGAGCTTATCTATTCTATTTAGGAAATCATCAGAATAGCTTCTTATGGGATACATTTAAAGAATTCCATTTCACTTATCTGAGCAAACTTTTCCCCCATTGATTGTGACTGGCTGAATGCATTGACAAAGTAATTCCAGGGAAAGGTAACCTGTGATAGAAGCCTTACATCTACAGCAGCAACGCAGCAATTGCAATTGCTATACCAAAAAAAGCTATGGGGATACTAAAACAGAATCTGAAAATAATTGGCAACAGTTTGCTTTAAGCAAACTTTAAGAAGAAAAATGTTTTTCTTTGCTTTAAGAAAAAAATAATTTTGATTGCCCAAGATTTTTGGGTTCTGAATTGCTGAATATCAAGCAAAAATATGTGTTTATTAAATAAGCAGAACAATAGGTTTTATTTTTCCTCTTTTTCATTTTGCTACCTAGCTGTGTTTGGATAGTTTTTGCCTAAGTGCTCTGTCAATTAGAATTAAAAGTGTTAAAATGACAGTCAAAGGTCTTAGATTGCTGGTAGCTTGTGGATTCTGCTTGTCTCAAACAATGGCAACCAGGAAATTGCCTTGTCAGTTACAATTAGACATGTTAATGTGCTGGTTAAGGGTCACAAACTTTTGCCTGAGTGAACTAAGTTGCAGACAACATTTGGTTTACATCAACAAGGTCAACAAGTCTTCATTAAAATGAGATGGTTTTTGAGGGTACATCTTCCGGACAAAATTGCCGTGAGTTGCCCTACACCAGATTTTAAATAAATGCATCTCGTACTTTGTAAGTAACCTTTTAAATTCTTTAATAAAAAAAAAAAAAAGTTTAGGTAGATTTATCCAAATCTTGCTTAAAATGAACTTGGTATTAAGAAGAAGATGGTAAACATAAAAACGAATGTAATAGAATACAATAAAGGGTACAAGACAATGTGATTTTCATTTTGTTTGAAAAATATTTTTATCAGAAAACTACTTCAAATAGTAAGAATAAAAGCTTTCATTTTCTCTCTCTTATATTTTTCCTAGGTAAAATGAATGGCTTCAGCAGACCAAATTTCTCCATTATGCATGGAGGCATTTGACTGATTTTAGATATTAACACATTAGGAAGACACATTTAGACAATTAAAGGAATGGTTTGATTCTTGAGAAAGGAAAACTATAAATGCATATATATGCATGGGTGTAGCCATGATCTTTTTTAGGGGAAGGTAGGACTTTTGTTGGGGGGGTGGGGCAGAACCATTGTGATTGGTCAGTTAGTTAAGTATTTCTATTGTTTTACTTGATGGGGGCAGCTGCCCCCCTGCCCCCCCTTGCCTACAACCTTGTATATATTCCAACTAGTTCAATTTGAAATATGGTGCAGTAAACTTGCATCCACTGCAAAAGTTCATCAGGTATCAAGATACTTTCTTGAAAGCTCATCAAAACAGACAGTGCATATCACCACTCCCCTTATTTCCTTTACTGCCTTTCTAGTTATAATTACACACTTCTGCATCATAAAAAATAGGGCACATATTTTTTTTGTCCCTGTGGACAATTCTGTATTTTCTTCAGTTTATTTGGTCTACAGACCATAAATGTTGCATTTAATTTGATTCATTACTCTAAAATACTTAAATAGATAACACACACACACACACACACACACACACACACACACACACTACTTCACAAGGAATCTTTGCTGTTACCCCTTAAATTGCTTGCTTTGGAACAGCCCCATCAAGCGTCTGGAGTTCATAGTTTGTGGATTACAGAAACTTTAAAAGGAAAACTTTGAAAAGCAAGGTAGATGTCTGAGGTTATAGCACAGATAAATCATGTTAGTCCTTTCATCACCTGATACTTCCAGTGAGCAACACTGTGGAAGAAGAGAAACTCTTAACAGACTTCACAGCAGTTCTGGAGGACTTAAGAATTCTAAATAAACAAGAGTCTTTCATTCCATCCAGCCACCAAGAGCTAACAAGCCTCTTCCAACCCTCAAACAGACTATACCTCCCACCAGCAGCCCACACTCATCAATACACAGAAGCCCAGATATCGCACACCAGACCCTGCTGTGCTGAACAAACACCAATCAACAGACCCATTAGCCTCCAGAGGTCTGCTAAGTTTGTTTACAGTAAATACTCAAGCACAGCCTGGGCAGGGATGAATGGGAGGTTCTGCAAATTTTCCTTGATTCAAATGTGCTCCACTTTGTGTTTAAATAGGAAACTCCAGCTCTTGCCATTTAGTGTATGTGTGTATTTATTTATTTATTTGCAGATGGTAGGAATGTGTGTACTTGTGTGTGTGTCGAAAGCTTGGCTGTACATATTTCATTTTTAGTGGTCTCTTTCATTCACTCCCAATTCAGTCTAACTAAGGACTCAACATACCTGGTTTTCAGAAAATGTCCGGCCGAGCTCCATACTGAAATTGGACTGAAATAAACAACAAGGAACTGTGAATCTCGTTGTTAGTTGACGTGAGGAAGTCTAGACATGACAACAGAATTAACATACAGGGGATTATCAATATTAGTATATTCCCAAGGCTCTTTTAAAATTGCTGCCATCCTAAAAGCACATTTTCCAGGTAAACTCTACTGAAAGCTCTGTAAAAGTGACTAGGTTTGGTAAGCTCAAAGTGACTAGGTTTTGGGTGTACTTATGATTTAATGCAGGAATGGGGAATCTCTGGTGCTCCAGATGTTGGAATGTAACTCCCTTCTTCTCTGACCAGCAGTGGCCATGCTAGATGGAACTGACAGGAGCTGTAGTTTAACAACACCTGGAGGGCAATAGGTTCCCATTCCTGATTTAGGATAATTATCTCCCTGGCAATCTAACATTTCAGTCCACTCTGGGACCTTCAAATGAAGCCTAGCTCCATATTCCTGTAGAACATCATTAAGTCTGCCACTGTGACAAAGAGGAAAGTCCTTTGCTTTCTATTTAAAAAAATCAGCCTAAACTGGAACAAGAATAATATAATTAAGTATAATATAGACATAGTATATATACAAGTATATCAACATATAGGTTGCTTAAGGAGATCTAATGTGGACTCTCTTAACCCCAAGTCTTCTATACTTATTGAGTCAGCAAACTTCCTCATGTGGTGAAACAGCACACATGTGCTGCACCTATTTCTGCCACATATTTTTATGTTTAAAAAATATCTCACAGTTCATTACCATGATCACAGGACAGAGTCCAATAAAATTCCAATTAGAACAGCAAATTTATAAAAATCAGAAGCAGTTAAAATCAATAAATAACATCAGTCTTAGAACTACAGAACAATATCTACTTCAAACTCAGCTGAACAGCTAACAATTCCCAAATCTTTTGAGAATAGTTCTGTTTTAAGCTGGTGCCAAAAGGTGAGTCTGAGCCAGCTGTACGCCAGAAGGGGAAGTCCTTCCACAGATGGGGAACCACCATGGAAGAGGCCCAATTCCATGTCACTGGTGGTTGGACACTGAGAAGGACCTCCTTGGAACATGTAAACATCCAGGCAAAACAGTACGTATGAGGGTGGGTATTCACACACGGAAATTCATTTCATGCAGCTGTTTCATGCAGCTGTTCCACATGGACTTCATACTTTATATTCATACTGAAAAGAAGATGAGCATTCCTCCTTTCTTTCCAACAATTAAGGTTGTGTTATTGTAAGTGTATGATCCAGGCCTATATCCTATACCTTATACCGACTTAACCAGGGGTCAGCAAACTTTTTCAGCAGGGGGCCGGTCCACTGTCCCTCAGACCTTGTGGGGGGCCGGACTATTTTTTTTTTGGGGGGGGGAATGAACAAATTCCTATGCCCCACAAATAACCCAGAGATGCATTTTAAATAAAAGCACACCCAGAGATGCATTTTAAATAAAAGCACACATTGTACTCATGTAAAAACACGCTGATTCCTGGACCATCTGCGGGCCGGATTTAGAAGGCGATTGGGCTAGATCTGGCACCCGGGCCTTAGTTTGCCTACCCATGACTTAACCCAATGAGCTCTTCCAGCTCATTTTGGACTACAATTCCCATCATCCCAGACCACTATTCCTGCTAGCTAGGGATTATGGGAGTTGTAGTCCAAAAACAGCTAGAGACTCAAATTTGGGAAACCCTGTACCATTCAGGCCACAGGTCCATTTGTCTTCGTACTGTTGATGTGAACTGGCAGGAGCTCTCCAGGGGTTCAGGGTGGAGTCTTTCCTAGCTCTACTTGGATGCAACAGGGGCTGATGCACATGGAAAAATACGTGCTCTGTCACTGAGCTACACTGTTGTTCTTTACCCTCAACTGTACTGATTAACATTCCCCTCGCCAATTAAAATTAGCCCCCACTGTTCAATAAATATTTTGTTGTTTATTGTTTAAACAAATTAAAGCTTGCAGCTCTGTTTACTGAAAGTGTGCCACTTTTGAGCCTACCACCACAAATCTGGGAAACTGCTTTTAAACAATGCTATAATCAAGTACGATAGAAATTGGTTAGTGTCTCAAATGAAGAGCTTCACAATAGGATGAACACATGGAACAAGAATCCAGTGACTATGCTGAGAAAGCAGCCTCTACATCTTAATCAAATGGAGAAGATTTCAAAGCATGCCAGGAAGGATCTAGGAAGCAAGGCCCACCCACCACTGAAAGGAGGACTGGAAGCTTAACGTCTCTGGAGGAAGCATTCCATTTTGGGATATCTAAAATCCTGAGTGAACAAGCAATGCCTATTCTCTGAGAGATTGAGACTCCTTCTTGAGAAAGAAGCATGAGAATGCAGAGAACCCCAGTGTAATTGAGGACCTGGAGAAACTCCCCAAAGTCCCAAGGCAGACTGGCCACTGCTCATGAGTGTTTCACTTGCCCCCACCAATTAACCCATCCAGCCACATTCTGAACCTTGATTCTCCTTCCTGGCTACCCAGGTCTCAACAATGAAGATAGCAAGAGGACCCAGCAGGAAACCAATAGATGGCATAGGGCTGCAGAAGGCTCTACTAATAAGGGTCTCCTCAGGAGCAAGTAGCTACTTGGGTGGAAGAAGATCGAGCTGTAAACAATGACCCAACAGATGACCAAGAAAACACGGAATTGACAGGGAGGACAGAAGCTTATCTCTGTTCTCCTCTGGATCACTGCTGCATTAACAGCTCTTTATTGAGCTCCTTAATGTCCAGGTCACTTGCTCAGCTCCAGAACACTCTGACTTGGTTCCTGCTTTGTCTCTAGCTCCCACACTAGATAGTGGTCATGGACAGCATGCCATAGACAATGTGGCCATGGTAGGATGGACTGTGCTCTTGGAATACAGCATCTACCATAGCTTTTTCATGTCTGGAAAAATCCCCATGGGCACAAAGAACTAGTTCTGAACTGGTAAAATGAAACCTTTACTACAGACTACCGTGTACTGAGGTTCTACATCATATGTGACAATTCTGTTATGAAGAGTCTTAAACACACACATTAAAATAACTGTATCAGGAAATACGCAGTATTGCATATAATGTTCAATAATGCACATATTCTTATATGTTTCTGATGCAAATTCTTTTAACTGATTTTAATATAGTGTTGTTGTGTTGCTGTATCTCACCCTGGGTCCTTGTAATGAAAGGCAGCTAAGAAAATCCATGAAATAAATAAACAAACTATCCTCAAAATACATCCTTGGTGTCAGTCCCTTAAACTGATCAATTTCCTTCAGTTATACAGGACGGGCAACATCTCTATCATGATAATGAAGACAGCATAATTTATTTTTCACACATATGTGTAATTGAAATGCAGATGTCCCTCATATCCTAAGATATTTACATAGTGAGCAGCTGATTTGATTCTTTATTAGACTTGCTGTGTGACACACAGCATAGTGGTGAACAGTGCTATGCAAATGGGTGACCGATATTAAGAAAGGGGTGTGTGGTTGTCCGTGTGTGAAACAAACCTTAAAGCACCTTCAAAAGCAATTCCCTGAAATATCTTATAATTCATTGTTAGGAATTGCAGTTTTAATCATGGTGATGTAAGGAAATGTATTTCTTTGGGCATATGAAGAGAGAAAGAAAAGGGTATGTCGAGATCACAGAGATGGTCAGATTGGTGGGGGCTAATTATAAAGGTAAAACAAAGAGGGAATCATTTGTTTAAGATGATGAGATTCAGGAAACCCATGTAGACACTATGCTGAGGCATTAAGTTCACTATATTTTTAGTTGGTTATTGAGACTCGTGAACTGATGCATAGCCTGTCGGTTAGCAGTCGGTTAGCATAAATTAAAATAAATAGGAAAAACCAGAAATAGTAAGATGCAGCAGATATAATTTCCCTGGTTGGAGATCTGTGGACTTCTTAAAAGCTGAGAACCGCAATCCAGTGCATGTTTACAAGGCTTAGAACGAAACACTCACCTCATCTGTAAAATATTTATCTTCCTTTTCTGAAAACTTTGCCATTATACTTAACCAACCAGCAAATGACATGTTGGCTTTGAGAGGACCATAATATTCCAGTGTTGGAAAACAACCAGGTTCAAGTATTCACATTTCAATGGGAAACATCAATGTTGTGGTGGTATATTTAGCACTGCAACCCACAAAAGCTGAATATTTTCCCAGGCTATCTTACTAATGTATTCAAAAACCTCATGATGTATTCAAAATGCATATGAGCACTTGCAAACTGGCAAATGATAAATAGGCATGTGTGGCTTGTGAACACATGACAATGGTCTGGTCTTAGCGGTTACACCTCTCCTTCCACAGTGCCATTAACTTTCACTTAGCTTTTCCACAGGCTCTTAAACCCTGCACTAATATAAAAAATGATCTAAAAGGGGGGAGTGAGTTTATTCACCAGGGTTTGGTTGTCGAAGTTTTCACAGCTCTCATGTTTATATCCAACACACTTATATAAACCCAAGCTTCCATTACTTACCCGAGATTCTCCGATCAATATTATGGATAGATGTAAAGCTTAAAGGTAAATGCTTATCCTATAAGATGGTAGGAATAGTAATTTTTAGTGCACATCAAGAACATTAGGATAGAGTAAGCTTCCGAAGACATAATAAATTCATCAGCTATTTCTGCTGATTGATTTGTTTTCTAGCTTAATTAGCCATGAAAGAGGCCAATTTTTTTCCTGCAATCTCCTGCACACACACACAAACATCCTTTCTTCTTGTTTTGTTACAGATCACAGCCACAAAGGATAATCCCTAGCTGTCAAGTTAAGAAAATTTAAACAGCAGCTTCTAAATAAAGGCATTGCCACTCATGAAACTATTTTTATGCAGACCAATTGTATTGATTCATCAGAGACAGGGCCTCTCTGAAACAAGTTTGTTGCTTCATTGTTTTGTTTGTGTCCAATTTAAAAAATGCAGAATGCAAAATTAAATTAATAACCTGAAGGAAACGCAGATGATGGGCGGGGTTTTGTTGACACCTCAAACTAGCCAATTGTTTTAAGCATATGTGGGGAGAAAACAAAATGAACACGACCTTGTTGTACAATTAAAGGAAGATGAAAGCATTCGACACAAAAGTATTAGTCAGTAACTTTTAAGCAACCCACAGCTAACGACAGCATTCCGGAAAAAAACTCACAAAGAGCGTCGTGTTGGTTTTAACTAGGCTCTACAAAGAAAAGGGGAGGACAATGGTGAGTGTCCAGCTGTTGTTTTTCTTGAAGGAGTCCCAGCTTTCTGTGCAGAGAAACTAGCCTTGAGATGAGCCGTCTGAGACAAATATTCTGTCTCCACTTTAAATGGCAGCTGGTTATTAAATGACTCCCAATAGGACGAACACTTGCTATTGACAATAAGGTAATACAAGGCCCATGCAGAGCAATCAGGATGGGAATGTGAATGAAAAATCTTTAATCTGAAATTACAGCTGTCAGAGTTTATATTATAAAACATGAAAGTTGGATCTGCACTTAGAATTAATGTGTCCCAAAAGCCAAGTTTCTCATAAACTGCTTCTCGCAAATTCATATTTTATGAACAGGCTGCTTGTCTTCCATAAATCAAACTAAACTGTAGCCTATATTAAGGAATTAAAAGGGTCATCTCTTTTCAGGTTGGTATTTGTTGAACAGTGTTGGTGAGGGAAGAGGGGAGAGCACTGATTTACAAAGTCCAGCAGGTGTGGTGATTGTATTGGAGCCAATATGCACTAACGTTCAGTGTCAAATAGCCAGTGTTGAACAAATGACTTATTCGGGTGAGGTGGGATGGCAAAGGGAGCTTTGCTGTTTAAAAATGATTTACGAAAAACTGCTTTTTCATAAAGGGTGTGTGGCAAAGGCATCTGGATCTGAGTAGAACAGTATGGTCACCTTCTGCTTACACCTAGTTTGTGTGTTTGATTTTAACTTGGGTAGTCTTCTAAAGTGTTTATTAGTTATGGAGCTGCTTCTGGAAGGCAGAGATTACAGTTATCTGTTCTGTGGTTTTAATGATTCAGGGAACCAAGAACCATTATCTGAGAAACTTTGGCCTGGCAAATCTTCTCCACATGCCAGAGAAGCAGATACACAGTCCAACACTCACACACACAAACACACAAGAAAGGTTCCACATTCTTTCCCTTATTTGCTCGTATTCGTGATACAGAAAGATGGGAGATGCAGTTTGGCAAGTTACGTATTTTATTCAACCAACAGAAATGCAGAAATACTCCACACCCTCTTCCCCAGCCCATGCCCAACACTTGTCCTGTTTTGTAGCTTCCTCAAGTGTTTTTGCCTCACTAGAACATGTCCTTGAACTTTGCTTTTACTTGTCTGGATGGAGGATAGATAAGTATGACTGTGTGTGAAACTCTACTTCTAAGGTATTGCAAACAGATAAGTACATTGGCAGGATTTTAAGAACAGTTGTAATTTTAGAAATAGTATAAGAAATCTGAGGTTAGGAAAAAAATTGGAGTAGAAATTATATGCAGTTGATAAAAAATTTAGGGAACCAGGAATGGTGGGGGGGAGGGAAGTCATATCACTTTATGGAAGTGATATGGTTTGTGTATAATTTTCTTTGTTTATGGATGTTATTGCATTTGTTACTGTTTGTTCCCCCTTTTTTTGTTACTTTTGTTGAAAACTTAATAAAAATACTACAAAAAAGAAACTACTTCTACAAAGATAAAAAGTACATTTGTTGCTCCGCCCACTTTGCCTCTGGCCCCACCCACCACCGGCATGCCCCCTCTGGGAGGTTGCCCACAACAGAAAGTAACCTGAAAAACGTTCCCCAACCATGTTTTATCCCCTTCCTAGCTTACCCACTGTCTCTTTGCTATGCCACCGCAGCCCTTTTCCCACTGTCCTGGACTTTCCTTCTATGTCTTAGGACTGCTCTGGATGCCACTCATGGCTGGGTCTCACAATTAACACTCCATCATGTGAAAATGGCTCTCATCTCACATAGTATGTGAACCAGGCTTTCCTATGCCTTAGAAATTGTTTCATAGGCCACCTCTAGCTTTTAGCAAGCCATCATTCAAATGAGTATGTTGATGGTTAAAATAATGTTTTAGCACCATTTATATAATGGTCAGTTATGCTCTCTATTCTATTAGGCCTTGATATAAAAGAATGGTATAGAAGGAAAATATGGACAAATATTATATTACCCAGTGTGCTTTCGTTATGCTTCTATGCTTCCAACTGCAATCTCTACATTAAGATCCAAGGAGGTTATGGAGTCTTACAAACAGACAATAAAAAAAAGTTCAAACAATTCTGAATTGATAGTATTAAAATGTGTTCCAGTTATCGATTCATCTCTCATACTGGCAGGATATCTAATATCCATATCAGGTAGGTCCTACTGGTAATAAAATGTTGAGGCAAATAATTTCAGGAATGATGAAGAATCCAGAAACACACACAGACGCATTATCAAAGATTGTAACCTTTCCTCAACTATAGCTGCTGCAACTTTTTGACTGTGTTGGTTGTTCTTTTCTAGTGCTACAGTATCCTTTTTGGGACACAGCAACTAGAGCTGTACTGTACATAGTATTCCAAATAATGTTACAGTATAGATTTGTACAAGGGCATTACTATATTGATGTCCCCCCTCCCCCCACAAAAAGTCCTGTTCAACGAAAAACAAAATTTCATGCCCAAGGGTTCTAGCCAAGTCTTTGCTTTGATATGTTAGTTTTCTACCTACAGGGATTCTGGATTCTTGTTGTTTTTAATCTGAAAGAACGTTTGCAAACCAGCAATTACTCCTAGTTCGGAAATAGTCATGCAATCATGTGGCCACATTCTGAAGTGGGACTGTTCCAAGATAACTGAAGGGCATGGTTTTTCAAAACATTGGCAGCCGCAGTTCTATCTACTTGTTATTGACTAACTTTCTATCTGTGTTGCCATGAAAGATGGAACAAATGAGGCATAAAGGTCTATTTACCAAAAAAGAAAAAGAAAAGAAAAGGTAAATATTTGATTTAGGAAGTACATTTAGAAGCACCAATACATCCAATGCTCTTTTTTAAAAAATGGCCCTTTTTTCCTGCAAATGTGACCAGGCTTTTTGTCACCAGCTGACATTGCAAATTTGCATGTTTGCAGTTACCATTTGTGGTGAATGGATTATTAGGGAGCCACCACAGGAAGAAGACAAAAACAGCCATCACAAGGAAAGGATGGTGTCATCTCACAGCATCACTAGGAATCTGCCCAGCACTTTGGCAGGACCCTCGGCTAACCCTTGAGCCAAGGCCTCCCCTTTAAATGTTTTCTTCACCAGCTCTCAGAGCATGGTATAACCAACCACCATTTTAATTTCCCAAAGAACCCTCAATTCAACATCACAGATGCAAGGTTGTGGGCTATTTAAATAGTGGACAGAAGCAACTGCTGGATGTTGCTCAGAGCACTTACTGATGCCACCTACCACCACTGCAGAGTTCCACAGGGCCCACCAAGTAATCCATTCACAGCCCCAACATGAAGCCAACTATAATATCTGCTCTAAGGCAGTTGTATGAGAGTGATTGATACAATGATCATCACCTTGGAAATATAAGGTAGTAGACAGAACAGACTAGTTATAAAGGACTCCTACAACCAAGAGGACAATGTGTTTCACTGTAGGTAACTCAAATAATAAGTTTTTCAAAGCATCATTTAATCTTCTGAGGCAGTTTATCTACACTGGTGTTCTCCATTTGTAAAGTAAGAAAAGTACCTGGCTTTCAGTAGCAAGCTTTGCCACTTGGTTAAGGAATTGAATGGACATGGCCACAAGGAAGTATCCTCATGTATACATCATTCACTGAAATACTTGGAGTAAGTATAGTGCCCACCTTTTCCCACTGCCTCATTTTTGTTCAGTGGTTTAGTGTTAGTCATGGTATAGTATATTCAATCTCTCAACAATGTATGCCATCCCTCACAGTTACCTTGGGCTACATAGCCCATAGTATTATCTAGATCAGTGTTTCCCAACCAGTGTGCCTCCAGATGTTTTGGGACTACAATTCCCATCATCCCTGACCACTGGTATTGCTAGCGAGGGATGATGGGAGTTGTAGTCCCAAAACATCTGGAGGCACACTGGTTGGGAAACACTGATCTAGATCAAGGTTTCCCAAACCTGGGTCTCCAGCTGATTTTGGACTACAGTTCCCATCATCCCTGACCACTGGTCCTGCTAGCTAGGTATGATGGGAGTTGTGGTCCAAAAACAGCTGGAGACCCAATCTTGGGAAACCCTGATCTAGATTAAAAGAGTTGTTTTATTCAAAACTCTAAAATCACAGTTACTGATGAATAAATCAAGAGGAATGTTTGTCCACTGACACACCAGGAAACAGTGACCATCCACCAGTCTTCCCTGCTCCCTGAATCAACCCACCTTTGGAAACCTTTGACTTTCCAGCTGCTATGACTCCCAACATCCCATGGTGTCTGGAAATGATGGCAGTCCAATAAGTTGCCAAAAGCTGCCCACCAGTAACCTGCATAATACAGATCATAGTGCTGCAAACAAAAAGCAGGTATAACATGGAAGGGTATAACATGTGGGTGAGAGGCTGGCCTGAGAGGGACTTTCTGATCAGGAAATGAAAAGGAGCTATAGAAAGCTGGAGGTGCCTTGCTCCAGAAGCCTATTTGGGTCTGGGAAAACAGGGTGGTTATGATCCAGAGGAAGATAATGTGGGCTAGGGCAGAGGTTGCAAGCTAAAGAGAAAGGACTAAGGATGGGGGGGGGGTCCTGACCAGGAACAGTCGACAGGAACAGGCTTAGATGGCCTCCCCTTGGAATGTGAATAAGAGCTTTGGGAAAGCATTTCTCTTTGTGAATATAAAGGCAGGTGTGTCTCAAAAACAATAAAATGAAGGTGCCTGCCTAATATTAATGTACAGGAAGTTCAAGAGCATAGGTGCTGTCACACTGAAGGATCAGTTCCTTGTAAATTTGGAATGTACATTCTGTGGGTACACACGGGGTAAGGCAATCCTTTAAGTAATCTGGTCCCAAGCTGTTGACAGCTTTATATACCGTGGTGTGACTTGACCAAATTGGCCTGGTGGGGCCAATGAGGAGTCCTGGCGGGCCTAAGTAGGCCAGTGGCCTGGAGGTTCCTCACCCCCACTCTAGAGCAACCTGGAAGCTACATGGATCCATCAGCCCTCAAAGGGAGGCCATGCTTACTAGTTCACCAGCTCTACAGAGATGGGAAGAATCCAGGAAACCAAACTTTCTAATTCTGCTAATGGAGTCATTAGTCACTTCTCCATCTACAGATCATCTTACTCCTGTCCAGTACAGAAAATCAGATTGAGGGAGGGACTTGCCACAGTTGTTGTGAGGAAACAAACTGGCACAGCCTCATGGTGCCACGAAGTCTTGGGTTATTACCATACCAGAGTACCAACTATTGGTGGGAAGAAAGTAGTTTGGATAGTATAAGAGCCATCTTTTAATATGCATGTAAGTGATTTTTATACTTGTAAGCTGCTAAGAAGAGTATTCTGGCATTAAGCAGTATTATTTTCATTTACCAATACAAATCTATGTAGGACTAGGTGTTATTTCCGAACTCCACTGGATATTTATATGCAAGACAGCAGAGTCATGGCTCACATGCAATATTTTCCACATGAACATATATATTTGTTGGGGGGGGCTGGATATGTTTTTGTATGCAAGGAATGCCAACTATTTTAAATACATTCCTTTGTCTTTATGCTGTGAAGCGAGCTTATCTTGCAAACTTCTTGTTATTGTTTCAATTAAATGAAACAAACTACTTGCGTGAGACTAAATTACCAAGAAAATCAATTACCAATAAACCGATGGCAAATTTGTATTGCAATTTGTCCTTTAAATAATGAAATGCTCCTATCTAAGCTTTTGCTTATTCCCTAAAAAGGCTTGACAGGGCATTTTAGCTTGTATTTTTTACCTATTAATTTGTATTAGACAAACAACCAAAAAATGAAAAGGAAGTTCTGAGCCCGCGCTTTGCCTCCCACATCCCCACTATGTCAGCTAGCAGATAAACCATGCAAATGTAGTTTGCAGGAAATTCAACATCTCTATTATAGATGAAAGGTAAACAAAAGCAGATGAAGGATTAGTGCAATTCCAAATTTAAGATATTGCTCTCAGTGACTTATAATAAAGTGGTGTTGCATACGGTGGCATGTTTTCGAATGACATTTCAATTGTACAAGCTATTTGCATTCTATCTGACATTAAATAACGTTCTCACTATTATGAATTCAGGCAGCACGCTCCACTCTACAGCATAAAGATATGAACTACGAGGCACATCTTAATGATGGGAGTAAGTTTTCCTGTCAATCTGCTATGTGAGACAAGGCTGTGCTGAGGCTAAAACCTCCTGTAACATTATTGTGAGTTGCCCACTTCTGACATAGTACAAATCTTCAGCTAAAGCATTCCTCTTATTAAATAAAGATCTATAACTGAACACATGTATCTGTAATATCACGACAATCCAAAGAAAATTAAAAGACAGATTATGTCCAGGATATTACATGCACCACCACAGAGCACTGCTAGAATCTGGTATGATCCTGTTGCTAAGATACCTGGCTAATGCCACGGAAACAAGCCCCTCTTACTAATCTAGTACAATCCATGCATGCTTCCACATATTTTGGCTGGGGAAAGTAGGAGTCCACTGACAATGGTTTGGGAAATTGGGATATTACTAGCCAGTGCTCCTGAATTTATACATTTTTTATCTCTTTCTGGTAAGCTTCAAGAATCTTAGCGAAATAAGAATTGTAACACTATGTTAATGGCATTTGGACACTTTATACCATTTAAAACAAGTAAGATTACTTTTTATCCTCCTGCATAGTCAATAAAAGTTGCTTTAAAAGGTAATTATTTAAGTGCTTTTGGTTGCAAAATTGCAGTGCTCCCAAATATGATTCCCCTTAATCTTTGCGATTTATACTGTAATATGCACATAAATGACTAACTGCATATTTCTGTCTCTATTGCTTTCTTCAATGAGAACATAATGCATTCAGTCCTTTGGGTGCATACTGAATACGAGAGAGAAATAATAAAGTGGGATATTTTTAATAGAACTAGAGGTCTATACTGTTCAAAGCTACTTTGGGGATTAAGGCTGGCTAAGTCTCGTTGACCTAAACATCATCATCAACAACAACAACAACAACTTGCACATTGTTTCACATCACATTTGTACAAAATTCAGAATTGACACAGAAATATATTTTATAAAGGAGAAGCAGTAGAGGCCCAAAGGCAAACGTAATTGCAACAGAAGTCGTGCTTTTTACAAAACGTTTCTGAAGCAAAACAAAACGAAAATCCTCAACACAGAAAAAAGAAGTTATTCCTGTAAACCTGAGAGGACTTTAAAAAGGGGAGAGAGGCTGTAATGCACTCCTTGTCTTTACTGCAATACGATCTGCCAAGCACCAGCACCAGTAGCTCTGTTGAGCTCAAGTTATGATAACAATAACTTTTGCAGATGTTCATAGCTGTCAAATATTTATTTGCGAAAATGTCAAAAGATGCGATAAAAAGTAAAAACAGAAAGAGGTCCCCCACCCCAGGCTGTGCACACTTTCCCTGAAAAGCCAGAGGTCATATATTAATCCCCAAGTATAAAACAGTAAGCTACAAAGAAAGAACAAAAACTATATTCAAACTAGGAAGTGATTGTGTATTCAGAAAGACACCTCAGCATTTCTTTCATTCATACACACTTTTATTCAACCGTGTTCACTCCTACTAGGAGTACAGCAGTGTTGGGGGACTGAATATTAACTTTATTCATGACTGGAGGGGGGAGGGTTTACACTTTTCCTGTACAAGAGATGCTCAAGGTCATATTGTGAGGGTTAGCTGGAAATACACCACAGAACAATGGGGACCTATGGATTCCAAGTACCACTTGCAGTGTTATGACAGTCAGATTCTCTACCATTTATTATAGTTGGAAGCCTAAGTATTACAAGCACCAACGGAGACCACGTAAGAATAAAAACATACCCATGCCCATGTATCTGCTTTATTCAGAACGTTTCATATCTTTTGAGCTTCTCCCACTTTTCCCAGAGTTAAACACACACACACACACACACACACACAACCAAAACTATTTCTAATTAACTACCTCAGGGCAGCATACAAGGGTATTATAAAACAGGAGATTGTTTGTGACATAGAAGAAATAAATCAATAACAGGTGCAGGTATCTCAGAAAACTGTTACTTCAACTTAAATTGTCCCTGTAAGAAGGACAGAAAAATGTTTTTGCAAACCTTTTACTTTTTTCAATTCTCACTGGAATCCAAGTCAGAAGAGAAAATGGCTGTTTGCTTAGAATAAAGTGTCTGAGCTATCTGTGTGAACCTGACTGTAATGGCAAAGAATGGGGCAGATCAATATCCATCTTCTTCATTCCTGAAGTAATAACTTTCAATAGGAAAATCTATTTACTTTTACTTACCTTTATTTTATTTCATTTTGCTTTAAAGAAGTTCATTCCAGAGGGAGGGTTTAGATTGCAAACAGCAGTTAACAAACTGATGATTTAACTAAGGACTGCGGACTAGTAGGTAGGGTTGCCATTCCCAAAAGGTATTGGTTAGGGGTAAGACCAAACATGTTGGCTTGGAAGTGTTATTCTATAAATGGGTGGGTATATAAAGCTATTTACAGCGTGTGACCAAGCTCCGTAGCTCATGCTAGAAAGGTTAATCAAAACCAAAAGGGTCTGACCCTTATTTGCAATATACACAGAACCACTCATATGCCTTTATGAGAGACAGTGAGGTACTGTGAGGCACAAAACATTAGCACACTGCTTATGTACAGTTTCCAAATATGGTGGGATGTGATGAATATGAGGCAGGGGGAATTAAGCTTAATTTTTGGCAGTTATTCATAATTTATTTCCAGAAATTTCTAGATAAGACTTTTTACCTTTAGTAAAATCTCCACCCTGTTTGTGTGAAGCCTTCAAAATAAAATCAAAACTGTGACTTTTAAGCTGTGTCCAATATACACTCATCTGAACTCAACTTCTGAGTAGACATAGATGGAATTGCACTGTTAATCTTCTGTAACCAGCCTGAATCTGTTTGCAGTTCACATTAAGAACACAAAAAATGCCCAGTTGCTGCTAAGTCAGAACAAAGGTGCAGCTACCCAAACATAGAGTTTCCAATGATATCTAGTCAGATGTTGTTTAAACAAGGAACAGTAGCTCAGAATCTACTCAGCAATGTAAGAGTTTCCTTGTTACTGTTCTTTGTGAATTTGATTTAACCCTTCCTTCCTTTCCCTCTCTTGCCTTCACTCTGTTCATTTAAATGAGGGAGAAAATAGAGTTGTGTCCACCTATATGCTCTGGTGTCGCTAAGAATCACAAAAGAAGAAAAGAAGTCAACTAGATATTGCCTTCTTTTTAAAAACACATTTTGCACTGAATTAAAAAAGTTTTTTTAAAGTTGCATTTTATATTTAATACTATACTATTTTTTTATACTAAACACTTGGACATAGAAATTTGACACCCACACAATGCTTCTGTTTTTCTTGGGTTTTCTAATCCAGCCCCTGTCTCCCCAAATATGATAGCAGTTATTAACCTTATAGATTTTGTGGCTTAAAACAGCACGTGCTTCTCCTTCACATAATGCTATTTTTTCAAGCACAGAAATAAAGCTGCTTCATCGTGTGTCAATTTTGAAATCCAAATAAGAGAGACTGCGAGACCACAAAGACAACACTTTACCCACCTTGTGAATGATATTAATAATGGCTAATTAATCTTAACTGCAGAAGCAGATTAAAGCCCCAGATCTGGATTCTAGTTGCTTATATAAATCTCAGAACGCTCACAGTGTGTATTTGTAACTAAGGAAGAGATCACCAGCATTAAGACCCTGCTTAAAACTGCTCCTAGATGGGAAATAAATTAGAGACACTACTCTCTTTAGAATTTGAGAGGAAACATATATTAATATGAATGCAACCTAGAAAGATTAATTAATTGCAAAAGAAAATATAGAGAATGTTACAGATGAATTAAATTTCATTACCACTGATAGGCACAAATTTATTGTAAGGGTTTTCTTCTGTAGCATGACAAATGAATAAATAATTGTTCTGGTTTATGGCTAGCCAATTTACACTGGAGTTTCAAACTTTTAATTATTCTTTCTTAGTAAAGTAAAAAGGGAAAATGCACCCCCACATACAGATGAATTACTGTGCCTATCCTGGCATACAACAGACAAGGAACGAGGCAGAACAGAAGCCACAATAAATCTAGAGAAAAGCCATTGACAATTTTATAAAAAATAAAAAATAGTTTCACTTGTTAAAAGGCACCGAGGGATTAGGTGGAAAAATTATTCAGGGTTTTAGAAGATTGGTATGTTTTGGTCTTGAAGACACAGTAATTTTTATGCATTGGATTTTTTTTACCTGCAACAAATTTTGTTATGAAATTTCATCCACCATTTATTTTATTTTATATTGAATTGAAACACAAAATAACTGAGGAAAGGGAGAAACATCAGGAAATAATTAAGGTGCTTGCAAGAAGATCACAATATGTAATCAGTGTTTCTGAGCTTAAGATGGCCAGGTAAAGGATTAGTCCTGCTATACGGAAGGAGACATATTAAAGCAAAACACACATGAAATACCTAGTGGAGTAAGCACTGAGTTAGAGGCTTTAGACATAATTATGCTATATATAAATCAAAGCTCAAGTTTAAAGCAAGTAAGTGCTATTAATTATCCCTTACCTAACACAGCTCTTAAAATGTCAAATTAAAAAAGGGCTATTGATAATTGTATAAGTTATGACAAAACTAGATGCCTCCAGCAATGACAGGAGACAGAATGAAAAAAGAGGAAAACATACATCTTCTCTTTGATATTATTTTGAGTCATGCAGTCAGATGCAAGAAAGAATACTGATAACAGTACAGCCATAGTAATTCATTGACGACCAAGCTGTGTGGTCTTGAGTTAGCACAAGGTGACTGATAGTCTAAATTGTTTAGTTTTGTTCTTTAAAAATCCTATTTGTGTGCCACAGAGGTAGTGAACAAGATGCCCTCCAGATGTGGTTGGACTGCATCCCTGACCTCTAGTTATACTGGCTGGGAGTTGGTGTCCAACAACATCTGGAGGATATGACATTGACTACTCTTGGTCTAAGGTTCTTGATAGGATGTACATGGAGATTTCTCCATTTTATTATCACAAGCACCCTGTGAAGTAGGGTACCCTATGAGCTGATGGTGACTGGCTCAAGGTCACCCATTGAATTTCATGTCTGATTCGGAATTAGAACCCAGGCCTTCCTTTTCTGATCACAGCACCACTTGGGGCGGTATGGTTCTTAGGACCACTTCTGACACTGTAGGCAATATCCAAGGGACGCGGGTGGCGCTGTGGTCTAAACCACTGAGCCTCTTGGGCTTGCTGATCAGAAGGTCGGCGGCTCGAATCCCCGTGACGGGGTGAGCTCCCGTTGCTCGGTCCCAGCTCCTGCCAACCTAGCAGTTCGAAAGCACGCCAAAAACTGCAAGTAGATAGGTAGATAGGTACCACTCTGACGGGAAGGTAAACGGCGTTTCTGTGCACTGCTCTGGTTTCAGTGTTCCATTGCTCCAGAAGTGGCTTAGTCATGCTGGCCACATGGCCTGGAAAAACTGTCTGCGGACAAACGCCGGCTCCCTCAGCCTGTAAAGCGAGATGAGCACCGCAACCCCAGAGTCGTCTGAGACTGGACTTAACTGTCAGGGGTCCTTTACCTTTTACCTTTTTAGGCAATATCCAACCCATTAATTCCTCTAGTGCATGATTTCCCAAACTTGGGACTCCAGCTGCTTTTGGACTACAGTTCCCATCTTCTCTGACCACTGGTCCTGCTAGCTAGGGATGATAGGAGTTGTAGTCCAAAACCAGCTAGAGACCAAAGTTTGGGGAATCCTGCTCTAGTGCAAGGACCTTTGGCTATACAACAGAACTTCCCCTCCATCTTCTATCACTCCCTCTCCATCTGTTCTGGGGTTTTCCCCAGCACTCTGGAGAAAGCTCAGGAGTGCAGAGTGAAAGACAAGGTAATGGATGTTCTATTATGCAAGCAGAAATTCTTGCACTAGCAGAAATACTTGGTTAATGTATGTAAACCATATATTTTGAATACATGGGGCAGTCTTGCAAGCCCCTCTTCCCACTCTAATATCCAAAAATGCATTACAGACCACCCTCACATGGCAAAATTGATGGAACACCTAATCAATAGTATCACGCTGCATTGTTAAGAACTTCAGTTTCAGTGTTCCCATGGAACCTGGAAGTATTTAACAGCATCCCATCTGAGTAGTATCCCACAGCAATCGCAGCTGCAGGGGTAGCCCAAGCCTGGACAAGATGGCGCACCCTCCATTCCACATACAGAAGCTGACTGGACTTGTAGCTGAAAGTGATTGTCCACTGACATATTTGTTTGCTTGTTTTGCAAGTTTCTATCCCACTTTTCTTCCTCTAGCGCAATGGTTCCCAAACTTTTTTTTCCTTTGGGCCACACTTCAAGAGTAGAAACTTGCTCGTGCCAAAACAATTTTTTATTGATAAGAAAGACATTGGAAAACAAAAAGAAACAACTCCTAGCAGTGCTTGATTTTGAAAAGATATCCATGTAGATTCTGCAAAGAAAGAATATTACTATACTATACTATACTAGTCAAAAAAAAAAAAAAAAAACAACCAAAAAAAATTCCTTCCAGTAGCACCTTAGAGACCAACTAAGTTTGTTCTTGGTATGAGCTTTCGTGTGCATGCACACTTCTTCAGATACAGTGTGCATGCACACGAAAGCTCATACCAAGAACAAACTTAGTTGGTCTCTAAGGTGCTACTGGAAGGATTTTTTTTATTTTTTATTTTGTTTTGACTATGGCAGACCAACACGGCTAACTACCTGTAACTATACTATACTATACTATACTATACTATACTATACTATACTATACTATACTATACTATACAATACTATACTATACTATACTATACAGTACTGAAATGTTTAAATGTTTCTTTGATTGTCCTTGAATCCCCCCCCCCCCACACACACACTTGCCATCCTCTTCTGCCATACCATTTGAGAACCACTGCTCTGGAGGAACTCAAAGTAGCATATGAGGTTTTTGAATGGAAAAACTTAAAAAATAATAATAATCCATGTATCATAGCACTGCAGCCATTCTCTTTGATGTTTTTATGTCCACATGTAAGCTCAACATTGAGAATGTATTTTAGGCTGTGCACACAAATTTTAAAATAATGAAATTAAGGCTGAGGTGTCCCATTTGAGTTAGTGGGCATCACTATGACTAAACACAGAAGCACTCAGGCTGCACAAAAGAAACAGCTAAGAAACTATAAGACATTTATCAGTCAACTAATCAATACTACTCTATTTATATAGTTTAAAAGAAATATTGGATTGTGGTATCTCCCCTTGCCCATTCAAACCTAGCAGAAAAATATTGTCTCTTACATGCATCTCCCTTATGGGGCATTTATTGAACTGAAAAAAAAGAAATCCTAACTGCTCAGTGTATTAAGGATGAGTATATAAGGTGTGACATAGGTAAGCATGCACAGTTCCTACCTACTAGTATTGGCCTCTAGCATCTGATAACTTACAACCTCCATAACTCATTGAAAGTATATTGCAAGTGATAAAGACCAGTTCTCTTTGTTCCTCTCTATTTTAAAAAATGAAAGTTAATTGAAGGTTGTCAGCCACTATGCATAGCATAATTATACTAAATGAGTAGCAAATTTGCCATATATCATTTTTGCTGCAGTCTCTAGGTCAAGGTGACATTAAATCCATGGTCACAGTTACAGAGCATAACAGAATCATGAAAATTGTTCCACATTTATTTGGGGTATATATATACTTGGTTGTTGGTTGCTTCTCTGAGCTCGTTTGAGAGGTCAAAAATTAAATTAATAAATAATGTCACTTTCTCACTCTCACATTTCAGATTTGTGTCTATTTATTATTCCTCACCATAATCTCTAGCAGAAAAAATAAACAAATCAGAAATGCAAAACATTATGAAGGGGCTAAACCTGTGCGCCCCCAGATGTTGCTGGACTCCCAACTCCCATCATCCATGTCCATTGGCCATACTGGCTTTGGATGAGGGGCCCTGGAGCCCAAAAGCATCCATGAGGCCTAGAGGTTTCATCCCTGGTATAAATGGCCACCTGGCACAAACTAAGTTAATTAAGGGTGATATCTTATTTCCACTTAACTGGGTGTAAGCCCTTTTGAACTCAATGGGTAGCATTCAAAATAGTGCATGTACCCAAAACCCTCCCAAGATCTGTTTCAAAAGGTTGGAGGAACCTCTAGAACAGTTTTAAGGGGTACAGGGTACATGCAGAGGCGACAGACGAGGGAGGAAGTTCCATTGTGCACGTGTAAATCCTTGCCCTAATGGAATGTGTGAACTGGATATCTCCCAATGAGACTTACTTCTCAGTAGTAATATACAAGGTCAAACTGTAGGATAATTAATTGTAATGTGCCAGATCTGTATCATTTACTTAAGTGTAGGCTTCTAAACTATGTGGGTGCCTCACTGCATACCTGTTGTCATAAATATAAAAAATAAAGGAAGAATGAATGAAGCAACTGGATATCCCTGTGTCTTTTCTTATCTCAGATCTTGACTACGTAGTGGTACTGTGATACAGCAAGGGAGATTACACCCTGTTCTTCACTGGTGGGTCCCAGCCCAAACTTCAGCAGAGGTGGCTTCCACTAGGTAGAAAAAACCCTAGGTCTCCCCAGCAGTAAGTAAGAGAAAACAAAGGCAGCTGGTTTGCCACTCAGCATTCGCTCTCATGTCCTCGGTCCAGGTGCAAGCAGAAGAAAGAAAAAACAGACCTAGTGCATGATTTAAGGTCATTGCTGGCAGGGACACTGAAGAAGTAGAAAAGCTTGCCAAAAGCTCAAGAGCGGGCTATAATCTACAGAGCCCTTTAACAAAGATAATCAACACAAGGGAGAGTGTCAGTTTCATATACTGAGCTGGAAGGGACGAGTGGTAATTCCTCCTGGATCAGGACTGAGGCTCATGGCCCAGCAGGGAGGAATACAAGGTACTAGGCAACCAAGGGATGGACAAGATTGGTGGTCTGAAATAAATGTAGGTCAATTTCTACGGTACCAAGCCACAAGCTTTGGGATTAAGCAGATTCAAAGGAAAGGCAGGGTTGGTTGCCACAATCTATTATGATGCTCTGGCGACTCAGACTGGCTCTACAGTTTTTACAGTAGAGTGCAGTGAAAATGTTTCCAAGAAGGTGAGGACTGGCCATCTCTTCCTCATTTTCTTCCATTATTTGTCACCAGGAAGATCTTCATTGTTCCCTGTGTGGAACATGAGGCAGTCAATGGCAAGGCAAGGCATAGGCAAGCTCGGCCCTCCATATGTTTTGGGACTACAACACCCATCATCCATAGCTAACAGGACCAGTGGTCAGGGATGATGGGATTTGTAGTCCCAAAACATCTGGAGGGCTGAGTTTGCTTATGCCTGATCTACTGCTTGCTTGGCTCACCTTTCATGATCTCCAACTTCAATTAGTAGGGTAGAAGGCAGTGGCAATGGCTCAGGCATAAGGGTTTGCTGACATAAGGATGCATAGCCTCCTATCCAGTACACCAATTGAATGGAATTATCATCTATCTCTTCAGCTCTAGCCAGCCCTAGAAGGTATCAAGCCCATCTCTCCATGACCTGCTGTGACTCCCAGTTAGTTTTGGCTGATCTCAATATGTGATGAGTCTATTTTTCCATTTCTCAACTGGATGGAAGTTTTAGGCAGTAGTCAGCCTAAGAAAGATCATTGGCCTACGAGGAAGATACAGTCAGTTATATTCATTTGTCATATTATACTTCAATTGATATAAGCCTGGCTTAATACTATCCCTCTAATATATAGGTCGTCAATGTGTTTGAAAGATACTGAGTCACTGAAATTGTCAAATCTAGCATGAAAGTGGAAGCCATTCAAACAAGCTCCCTTTTAAAACATGACATATAGGAGGTTGGTGGCTGCTTGCACATTGCACAAAAGCAGGAAATACATCACACACTCAAGAGGACAAAAGAGGTGACAGATTTACAGAAAATTCACATATACCAATTTATATGTATAGATGCAAATTTAGAAATCACTGCAATTATTCAATTTATTTATTTAGAAGCATGACCTAACTGCTGAACATTTAAAATTCCTAACATTTACAATGTAAATCAGAAATTTAGCACTAAGGGGATCTGATCTTATGGGTTAGGGAAAGCCTGGGTAAAAATGTGTCTTTAGACATCTGAAGCAATTGATGGATGATGCTTCACAAACGGAAATACAATACGTTTTGCCATAACGAGGAAGACTACTGCAACCAGGTGACCTGTGTGCCTGCTCAGTCTTTTCTCCAGCAGCTTCTAAGTCCCTGCTCTCCTTTCTTAATATTTATTTTTAAATCAGATTTTGACAGGAAAGTCCTTCAAATTGAAAACTCATTCAGAGAGTGGGTATCCTCCAACAGCCCTGCAAATAGAATACCATCCTCTGTAAAGTAGTACACATATCCACTCTAATGCAGAAAAAAATATTAAGAAAATGCTTTCAGGTGATCTCAGAGTTTGCACTGGGGTACCTGGTGGTGGTGGTCCTCAAGGTGTGCCTAACCATTATATAATACAGATGCCACAGGTAGCATACAATAAATTTCTGGCGATACTGGGCAGGAAGAAAGAGCAGAGTCAGGCCTAACAACTCCCGGTTTTGCCGCAGTTCACTGTTGACTGCTCCTCTAAACTAGTGGAGGGGGGCAAAATTTCAGTTGAAGTGTCACATTATCTCATGGGCAACTTTCTGGGGACCACATATCAGTTTGGGATGGGGCCAGAGACAAAAGTTACCTTTGTACAGTAAAAGCCCAAGGTTTCTATATTCCACACATATCTCTATTCTCAAACCAGGCAAGGGAGCCATAACTACAGTTCAAGGATACATTCCACCCTGCAAAAGCATTTAAGGATGGTACAGAGTAGAACCACTAAGGGATGTAGCCTGGGAATAGGACATTTATACTGGGCAGGGATGTGGCCTGGGAAATTTTCTGAGAGCCAGACCTGGAGGTCCATATTTGCCCCCTGGGCTGAAGTTCCCCAACCCTGGACTAAAGGTACAGTTCATATGTACTATCAGACTTTGGCCACCTCATGAGAAGAGAAGACTCCCTGGAAAAGACCCTGATGTTGGGAAAGATTGAGGGCACAAGGAGAAGGGGACGACAGAGGACGAGATGGTTGGACAGTGTTCTCGAAGCTACCAACATGAGTCTGACCAAACTGTGGGAGGCAGTGGAAGACAGGAGTGCCTGGCGTGCTCTGGTCCATGGGATCATGAAGAGTCGGACATGACTAAATGACTAAACAACAACAATCAGACCCACAGGGCTGGCACTATCTTAAACTTTGATGCAACTTGTGGCATGATACTACTACCCTATTGTATGTTGGCCCTGAAGTGTTTCAGACTATAGGCTAAAACCAACACAAACCCACATATACACATATCGTCCAAGATATAAATCAAATATTAACTTCCAGGGCCTCCCAGCATTTATTTCACTGAGCAATAGCAAATGTGTTTCTACTGGAAGAACTGCAAAAGCATGTCTTCCCCAAACCCTAGTCTAGTTTCCACCATTTGGAATAACGTGGGGGGGGGGTTGCCCTTGACTTTCTTACAGTATCAATTTACAACATGATGATTCTTCAAAACTAATGAAAACTTTTTTTGGCCCCTTTTGGCCTCTTGTATCACCAAAACAGACATTCAGCAAATATTTATCATTGTCCTGGCTTGAATCAAGAGGTGATTTATGTTGCTCAGATAAATGAGGATGCTGACAGATATCCATGGAGACACGCAGGAGGCGCAAATATAAATTTAGGCCATAACAATTGCCAGGTGAAGATCATCATTTAAAATTAGGGGCAATTATTCAAAACGAGGTCAGAAACACACACACAGCCCCCGTTCTTTCTCTTATCTGTAAATTAAAAAAACCCTTTTTAAAAATGGGCAGGTTGGATGATTAACTAATTTCTAACTTACTTTCCTTCACTAAATGATGTCCTCCCCTTTGTTCCTACTGCCTAGAATTAACTATTAGCTTTGGGATTCAGCAAAACTGCATCTGCTACAAAAATTCTCCTGGAAAAGCAAAGCGTTCAGGAAATGATGAGGAAACGAGGTAAGCGGCTATTACAACTTGCCTTCCCCTCTCACGTAGAAGAGCTCTGAACATGGTATCAGACACACACTCCATTCAAAGGGCTTTCACACATGCATTTTTAATCAGGATTATATTTCAAACACATCTATCACCCACACTAGTGTGTTAAGTCTAGTCCTCCTTGAAAATGAATCAGCTCTCTGCACTTACTGGCAACAGCATCTTCTTAACATGAATATAATCTCTGGTGAACTACAAGACATCATTACACACACACTTTAAGATGTAAAGCAGAGAAATTAAAATAAACTGGATCGCTCAGACAATCTGGAGCATTTCACTGGATCAGCTCTGTAGACCAATATGGTCTCAAACTATTTGCTGAAAGCACATGCTGATAAGAGATCCTTCTCATCAAAATAATATATCTCCTAACAAGGTAAATATACAGATCCTTCTTCAATAAATACCACTGATGATTATTTTACCTTCTGAAATCTGTATTATACTTTTGTTTCTAATGTTTAACTGTTTCGCTTGGAAAACAGTAAGAGGACACTAAGGGTAACTCCAAGCATATTATGACAACAAACACAAATCCCAAGGGGAGTAAAAATGCAACCCCAACAACAGTTTCAAACACAACCTCTTCTCTACCTTGTTTACAATTTGCTGCAATCCTTTAATGCAATGTTTATCTATGAACTCATGTGTCACATGTGAATTAAAGCAGTCAGGTTAATTGTCCCCCAATTCTGCTGAAGCACACACCATTGCACTCACTGATACTGTCGCAGAACTTTAGTAATAAATGAATAAATAAAATATATATGCATCAGGATCATAGGGTTATGTTTTGTTGTTGTTTTTTGAAAAAGTAATGTATGCTTGAGTGCTGTATTTTGAAAAGAAAACAACAACAACATTCTGAAGCTTAAGGATGACTACTAAATTCCAATTAAGACTTCTAAAATAACTATAATCTATACTTCTCTATGTGCGTGGAGTTCCCTAGATATGCCGGCTACATCATTCATTTCAGAGGAACGCATGCATGGGTCTGCCCACTCCACTGAAAGGAAAGGGAATGTCTTCCCTTGTCATGTGGGGAGCTGTCTTTGTATCGGCCACCACGACTGTAAACAATTAGCAGTAGGTCATACAGGTTGTAAGAGCTCTGCCTTTCTCTCTCACACACCATAAACATAAACACATACATAGTGTACACCACATATATATGAACACAGCACATACACCTACACAGTGGGCTGCAATGTAAAAGTTTTCCTTACCACTTTGGCGACTTTTGGGGAAGCTATTTTGCTCTTTTATGAAGAGCACACATTGGACTCTGGTACGACAGAAGAATGACTGGTCATGGGGTACACACATTTGTTTTGACCAATCACAAAACTCTGTTTATACTGGGAGTTTTTAACCCTGCAGAACCATACAAAAGTGGAATAAAGGCACAAGCCACTTTCCATAGCTCTTGTCATTTCACATCCCAACAATGTTTAAATCCCTGGAAAAAAACACAATAATCTGCCTCCAACTGTAGGCATTACAAAGAGAATTTTATTTAAAAGCTTGTTTCCACGTACAGCATAATAGGAATTTTTTTTCTGTAAAGATGCTTTTGCTAAACACTGCAGACCTGGTAGTTCATATTGCCAGCCATATGGTCGGGGGGGGGGGATGCTTTAAATGCTGAACTACTGTACCATTAGAATAGGCACGCTCAAGATTCATAAAACCAGGCTCATAAAATAGATGCAGTCAAAAGAGTGTAGCATGGAAGTGTTTCAATGAAAACATCATTTTTTTGCCATGCCAAATTCATTGCATCAAAGCCCTTTTAAAAAGTCTTTCAGCTGGGAACCGTTGTATATATTGACATCTACCCTAAAAGAACCTCATACCAACACCAATTGCACAAGGGTATTGTTCACATGAAGTAACTATATCTATATGCTGTCAAGCAACTGGTCATAAAAGACTGAATAAAAGGTATTTGAAATACGATACAACTGAAAAGGCCACAGCTGATTGTTTTAAAATATTCTCAGACAGTTTAAAAAAAAACATTTCAGACAAAGAATTTATGTGCTGCTGTATATGATTTGATTTCTACAAAGTAGTGTGAAATACTGTAGCAAAAAAAACTGTTTACAAAACTTACATTAAATACAATAGCCAACAGATTCTAAATACTGTATGTCTGAATTCTACCCTGAAATTTCATACTGCAACTGTGTTTGCTACATATCTTAAACATTTCAGGCTTCTAAAGTCTCACGGAAATGAAGAGTAAAGCCACTATAACATTTATACTTTTAATCCTAAAGCACAAATGGTATCACAATATTAATTTTCAAAGTTTCATGTCAGCAAGCCTTCAGTTGCCAATCTAAAAGCTGGATTAAATATTTTTCAGAGCTTGACTAATTTCTGCAATTATATTAGCATCCAGCATTCACTAATTCCACTCAGTCTCTCTAGGGTTAAAACTTCAGCAAAATGATTGGCAAGGTGAGGCTTCTTTTTCTTCTTCTTCTTCTTTTTTTGGATGTTTTGTTCAGCATTTAATCCCTATGAGAAATATTGTTCTTTCATATGTATCATGCAGTACAATGCTATGTGTGACTTTTCAGAGGTAAGACCTAAGACCCATTGGCTATTCCTATACACACTTGGTGTATAGGATTGCAGTATATATAGGATTGCAGATTTTGAAGCCCTGCAGAAATGCCCTACATCAGCAAGATGTGCCTGGCTCTCTTTTGCATAAGTCTGCCATAATTTTGCATATTTCTTTCTATGTCAGGGATGTGCATCCCGTAGCTCTATATATGCTGTTGGATTGCAACTCCCATCAGCCCCAATCATTGGATTACAACTCCCATCAGCTTGGCAAATGGTCAGGGATGTTGAGATTTGTAGTCCAACAACATCTGGAGAGCCACAGGGTTCCCCATCCCTAGTCTGTGCATGAAGGTTGAGAGCTACTGCTTATTAAAGACTGGGCAGTGGATCTTTAAAACCAAATTTTCATCCATCACTAAATGATACTGGGGCAAATGCAAGATGCAGATTCCCCTAAACAGTAGCAGGAAAGGGACTGTGTCTCAGTGTTAGCGCATGCACTATGCACCCTGACATATCTACTTTAAAAAGGATCAGGTAGTAGGGGATGTGAAGAACCTCTGTCTAAGAACTTGGAGAAACATTGACAGTTGAAGCAATGGCGGAGGAAGGGGGTGCGGGGTGCGTGCTCCGGGTGTCATCACTGGGGGGGGGGTGACAAAATGAGTTTTTTTAAAAAAAACAGGACTCATGAAACTTTTTAGGAGTGACGTGGTGGCTTAGCTGCCTGCAGGTTCCGCGCTGCCTAAAATGGCAGCATGGGACTTGTGTCTGCCTACTGCCTCTTCCTCAGCCATCCTACAGCTGAGGGGAAGGCGTCGGAGAGGCTCCAAGCATCGGAGAGGCTCGATCCGCCCCCATGGGCACAGATCGCCCCGTCCCCGGCTGCAGGACATGTTCTATGTTCAAAATGGAAACTATGGCACTCCTGATTTGTAGCTCAAAGATGATTCTTGGAGCGGAATTACCATAAGAGAAAGATAGCTGATAGCTGTCAATTGTGATAAAGGGTAAGTAGCCAAGCTGGGCTAAACTCAGAATGGATCCACCAGGAGCCTGACAAAGCTACTGTGAGCTGAAATGTCCATGTAAAATGGCCCCGTTGAGACAATGCGTGCAAAGTTACTCTTTGCAGAGGACCACAAATGCACCTACCAGCTACAAATATGTACTGGTGGAACTTACCCAGTCCAATGTCATAGACAGCCAATGGCTCATCTCTGGCCTTGCAATGATACGGACTCAGAGGCAGGAAGATGTCTCTCTGCTTCCAACTGCCCCTGACGCTCAGAACACAAAGAGCCACTTCACATATTGGCTGAAGTTGTGGGTGGCAGAGGGTGTGGTTGCTGCATGCATTGATAGGAGGCTAGCCCATAGAGGAGATGTGGGGCTAGTCCAATGGCCCTCCAGATGTACCTGAACTAAAAAAACCATGATTCCAGAAAGCCAGGAATGATCAGAGCTGTAGTTCAGCAACACCGGGGGGAGGGGGGGTTCCCCACCCCAGCTTCGTCCATACAGCCCTGCAACGTCTGCATGCATTCTATCAATCCATGGGTGCAATCCATCTGAACCTCCTGTAAACTCTGCAATGCTCCTATCAGATGAATAGAATGATAAATATTTAACTTAAGAATAGCTATATTTTTATGCTATTTTCATGTACCAACACGGCATCCTCTAGAATGCTTGTCAATCATACCCAGTGAGTGGACAGAATTAATTTCAGTCCCATATATTCTTTGTATGTTGAATTGCACAGCAGAAACATAACAAAACAATTTTTTTTAGCTCATTACAAGGTTTCTCCCAGCAGTCGAGATCAGTAAGAATAATGCCAATATATAAATCAGCAGTCTGTTAACATATGGAATATTCTGTACAATCTTGGTCATTCCATTCAAACAGAAATAGAGATTTTTCTTAATGCAGAAATTCAACTAAAATTATCAAGGTGTTTAGCACACTTTTCTATAAAGGAAGGCTGCGAAGTTTGAGCTGTTTTAGATTAGAATAAAATGACTACAGGCTTATAAAATTATGAATGGTTGTAGAGAGAGCAATGGGGGGATTCTTACATCTATCAGTACAGTACTTAAACATGGGGACTCCCAATTAAGTTAAGCTGATTTGAGATCATTCATAGGGAAGGTTCATATGGAATGTTTCCAGTCCTCCAAATCATGGCTAGGAGGGTCAGTAATCATCTCTGTGCTTGCACTAGGGATGTATGCTGGAACCACGAGATATGGTTCAGAACCCAATTTGCAAGTTCAGGAAATCCAGTACTACCAAACTATAGTTTAGTGCCAGAGCGGGGAAACTTTGGCCTTCCAGATGTTTGTGAACTACAACTCCCATCAGCCCCAGCAAGCATGGTTCTACAACCATGGTTCAAAGGTTCTCCACAGCTGACCTAATCCATGGATAGGCAATGTAGTACCTTCCAGGTGTTGCTTGACCTTGACAATTGGCCATGCTGGTGGGGGCTGATGGGAGTTGTAGTCCTCCAGTATCTGGAAGGCACTATATTCTGTCCCAACTCAGCCAATGTGTGTAAGGTAGGTTTGGGTTTTTTTAAAAAAAGAATTTAGCAGAAAGGAAATTCTATGCAAGTATTAAGCTCATGAACCAAACTGACAATTTAAAATGAAACTAACAGCATTTCCATAGAGTTTTTACTGTATAAACAACATAGAAAGAGACCCCTTAATGGCATTTAATTATATATTCCTTTGGATTTCAAGCACTGATAACATTTTGTTCAAGTATCTGAAGTTTTCATCTTACAAGTGCTATAATTTTTCAGTCAAAAGTTGTCTCTTCCAAAATTTATCTCATTATATTTTATCATAACATCCAGTCGTGTTGCTGAAGGTCATTTTGTGTTCTGCTCCTGGCTGTATTCACTGAAGAATTACAACCCTGTAGCTTGTAAGAAATCAAAAGGGCTAGCTGCCAGAAGAAGGGGGAAACCCTCTGGTTTAATAAATTGGTATTCTAAAGAAATGGCTCCCTACTCCCCCACTACTGCACTATGAATGGGAGATGGCAATGAAGAATAAGGAACAGAAAATCATTCACTTTGTATTTTATGAATGTGTGTTGAGATATAAAGTGCTGCATGAATTAGACAAAACCAATGGTCACATTACATATTGTTTATTTATATCATTTTCAAGGAGGTTGTGAGTCTACCAGTTGGCTGTGGGGAATCTGTGGCCTTCCAGCTGTTGTCAAACATCAAATTCTGTCAGCTACAGCTACCATGTCCAGTGGTCCAGGATGATGGAAGGCCATGGGTACCCCATCCCTGACGTAAATGGTGGAAGGACAGGTGAGGAGAAACTGTCTGACCCCTTTCCCACCCAGCTCAAAAAGCTTCTTTCCCAATATTCTTTTTCTTGCTATTTAGAAGTGATCTTTCAGCTCCTAGATGCAATGGCAGCCTTCAGCCCATGGCATTCAGATTTTTATTTTATTATGAGCTCCTGGTTGCTGGCCCAAGGGATCATGTTACACTGATCCGGTGGCAGCTGCACAGGTTACCAGTTTGCTTCTGGACACACTATAAAGCCTTAAATGGTTTGTGCCCATGAAACAGAAGGAATTCCCTCCTTCCATGCAGTCATGCCTGTTCCCAAAGGCTACAAGGTCCTTCTCTGTGTCCTGCATGGAGTAGAGACCTGGGTGGGTGAGAGGAGAGAGAGGATCTTCTCAGTGGTTGCACCAAAACTGTGGAACACTTGAAGTGCCTTTCCTCACTGTTTTTTCACCAGTTATTGCAAACCATTCTATTTCAGCAGGTGAATAACCATAAATGTTTTGACTGTTTTAACTGCTTCCTTTTAAAATTGTTTTATATCATTTTTAACGAAAAGGTTATTTCATATGATGTAACCTGCCCTGAGTGGTGCATTTAATCCAAAAAGGTGTAATTAAAAATGTCCAATAAATAAATAAATATCTGCCCTTCTTCAAGCCCCTTTCTCTTTCCTTCTGCCTCCACCACAATTGTGAAAAAGGTAATAGGACAGAATGATAAATCCACCAGCTGAAAACCAGTGAAACAAAAATGGATTCTCAGGGGACAACTTTGGCCTGCAGTAACTTTGACCAACTTTGGACAGGTTTGGCAACTACATTTTCAGATACAAGACAAGACCACTGTGATGAACTCAAGGTTGGACTATGGGTTGTATTTTATTATTTTAATTGTCCATCGTACTATTTTTGTAACCTGCCCAGGAACCATTTTTGTGAAGAATGGGCTGTAAGTACAAAGTACAAACAGGAAGCAACAAGAGTCTTCTTATTAGGAATTATTCCTTCATAAGGGAAAGGGTTACAGAAATTAACACCTGAGCAACATGATTAGGTGGTGACATTTGGATGCAAGCACCAAAACCCATAATCAATTTCAGGTTGAACTAAATGAAAATAATAATGAATGTTCTACCTTCACTGTTGGTAATGACAAGGGGGGTGATGATGACGGTTTTTGTACTCTGCCCATCTGAATCGGTTGCTTCAGCTGCTTCTAGGCAGCTTCCAACAGAATATACAAAAACACAACAGCACACATTAAAAGCTTCCCGATACAGGCGAGCACCCAGGTTCTGCTTGCAAGCTTCCCATAGGCATCTGGTTGGCCATTGTGAGAAAAGCATACTGGCACGATCCAGCAGGGCTTTTCTTAGGTTCAGCAGGACAAGCACCGGCTCATCCTCCTTGCTGAGCTTGCTGGTGGCAGCCCTGGCGGGGGAATTAGGGACATTCTGAGATCAAATCAAAAGTGGAATGGTTTTCATAATTCCAGAACTGTCCTTAAAACATTGGGAAGCTTGGAGAGTATGAAAGCCCAGAATGGTCTATCTTGTAGAACATCTGCTCCTGTACGAACCTCTCCTTTGCTTTATGTCGACTGAGGGGGACTGGCCTCAGGTGCCATTCGATTAAGAGCCTAGGCTAGTCTCCATGAGAAAGAGGGTCATCTTGGCTGCTGCCCTGGAGCTGGGCAATGCCATTCCAGGAGCAATGCATTTGTCCCATTCCCTTCCGACATTCTTCAGGTCACTCAAAACACTTCTGTTTTGACATGCATTCAGTTTCTAATTCATGTTCCCATTGCTGCTGTTCTTCTCTGCCAATTCTCTGTTATGTTGTTATTCTTGTTTCCATTTGGATTGCATTGTTTTTACTTCCCTGAATCATGTTTTGATTTATGTTACTGAAACAATTTGTAGCCATGAGATGGCACAAACCAGCTAACTAAACTAAGCTAACTAGCAAGCCACCAGTTCATGTTATTTTCTTTAGCAGACAAGAACCACAGGGTAAGCAACACAGCTCAGTGGCAAAATGCATGCTTTGCATGCAAAAGGTCTCAGGATTAACCCTTGGCATTTCTACCAGGGATGCGATGATGCTGCCATAACTCAAAATTATTCTAGGCATCATGAATTTAGCTATATTAACAAAGGCTGCAATCCTAATCCCATTTACCTGGCTAGGAGTAATCCTAACTGAATTCAGTAGAATTTACCAGTAGTTTGGTGTAAACATGGTAGAATTGCACTTTTAGAGAAATTATGCCTATCAAAAGCAAGCTAAGCGTAGCACATCACATTTAAATCAGTTTAAAACAGGTTCAGAATGATTTGTTCCTTTGGTCAGAATCCAGTGCCAAAAAATAACTTGTTTCTTACTAAAACAACCCTCTTTAAAAATGCAGAACTTACAAAAGAATAACATATTTTGCCATTTAATAGGCAAACATTAGATGATCTGACCTCTCATTTAGAATGCAGGCCTATACATTAACCAGAGAGTAAGCTTCATTGAACTCAGTGGGACTTTCTTATGAGTAGACATTTATATGATTCCACTATTAATGACTTAATTAGCTGTTCCAAACATAGCTGGACCTCTGCTGACAATGCAGCCAGACAATTCAATCAGGCACTGTTATGGAGAATAAGTAATAAATGCTACCTTGTCGCCACACAGTCCCAACCCTGAGTACATGATGCTGGTCAAGCTAAACTTGATCACTATGCCTCATATTTCAATTAGTCGTGGTCTGAATCACTAAAACTGAATTCCTGTTATCAGATACAAAGCTTCAGACTCCCACAGTTAGAAGCAGCCGAGTTTCCTTTTATTAGGGGCCAATTAATGCCCCAAATCTGCATTGCTTTCAAAATTTATAACTTCTATCCCAGCTGCATCCATGGCTCCTTAGCGTACAGCATACAATTGGATCCGTATCACTGTCGCAAGTCAAACAGCTGCAAACTGTACTCCAGTCTGCAGGGCTGAAAAACTCTTCAGTACAGAAGCTCTCCTGCTCCCCCCTCAAACCTTCTTAGAAGTTCTTTTCAAAGCCCAGCAGCACTAGCTGGTTTGTGACAATAAGCGATTTAATACAGAGAGAAAGAACTCTACACCAAGGTAACCTCTTGGGATGTGCTAGATTTTCAAACAAATGAAACCCTATCACTTTGGCAGAACACAAGAATAAGCAAAGGCACTTCTCCTGACCAAGGCTAAGAAAATATAAGCATAAAACCCAACCCGCCTTGAGAAATTAACCTGTTGGTGTCCAGATGGAGTCGTTAAAAGATTATATTGCCCCAAATAATAATAATTAAAAGTGTTTTAAAGTAAACTTTTTCAATTAGGAGCTCTGGAAATCCCAAATTGTACTAATATAGTCCTATCATAATTTATTCCAAAAGGAAATTATTTATAAATTAGGATTAAAACCCCATCAATTGGATTAATCCGTACATAGAGTAACAAACTGGGCTGTACCCTACACACAATTTACCCATATTTGTATCCTATTGAAATCAATGGGACATATACAAGAGCCACTTTTTAAAACCTTAATTTAGTCGTCACTGCAGTTCTGTTTACTCAGAAGCAAGTCTCAATGAGTTCATTAGGACTTAATCCCAGGTAAGTGTGTGTTGGGCTACAATCTTTTGTATGCCTTTAAATCCACACCATATTTTTACGACAACTGAATAAAGAGTGCATGATTTATGCATGTTAGAAAGAGAGCAATTTATCTTACTAGGCAGCATGAAAGTATCATACTATCATATTTGTTTAAATAAATGAGCACACGTGTGTGTGTGTGTGTGTGTGTGTGTGTGTGTGTCCCACCCCCAGGTCCTCAGAACACTTTACATTAAAATGCAATTAAGGCACAAGGAGCTTCTATATAGCAAATACAATTTTTTAACCAGACATCTAAAAGAAAAAGAAAAAGTGGCTTATCAACTTAAAATATTTTTCTTTTCTTTTCTTTTTTGGTTCAAAGGAGTCCTGCTTTCAGTAACCTAGTGACCTAGCAGCATTTATTTACTGTACATGAAAAGATGCAGACAAATATATTGCCAATGCTGCATCAGAAAACTTTAGCGTAACAATAGAAACTACAGCTCAAATTGCCCTGTTTTCTAAATGAAGGAAATCTATGTATAACTGTACAAGATGGGTCCATTTTTGGAGATATGATCTTTCAATGTAAGCTGAGGCCAAGGGCAGCAGGCAGTGGAGGGGGGGGTGTTGCTTCCTCTTTGTTCATCCCACCAGCAAAAATGCGCAAGCTCATCAGCAATGTTATTTTAAATCAGCCACAGTAGCGGCTGGTGGGGGGGAGATATGAAACAACATTCATCTGCCTTGTTTAAGCATTACAGTTCTATATGCAGGAGTGTGAAGCAAGACTTCACCAGCGGTAACATAGCAGCAACAGAAATGTTTGTGCTTGGCTCATGCAAGCCACTTTCACGGCTCTTAGAAAGACAATAAAATCCTATTTTATAAAATTCAAACCCTAATGACAAGCATTCTTCCTAACTGCTTAAATACTGCAGTAAGACTTGTAATGCCACTGTGAAATCATAAGCTAGTGTTTCAGACGTGCTCTCTCTGTTACAAATTTAATCTTCACTGGTATGTCACAACTCATTTCATCCCAGCAGCAGAGAGATTCAGCATAACAGCATTCCTGTTATCCTAGACAACCTGAACTCAACTGTTAAATACCTGTCTGATGCCCAAGAATGATCACAGAAACACTGCCTATGAGATTTACAGCAACAACTTTCCTGAAAATCTGCAATTATGCTTTTCCATTTAGAAAACGAACAACTTGTGGGATTTCCTTTTTCGACTCCCCCCACCCCCAGTAGTGTGGGTAAGATGGTATTCTTTGCCAGAGATAAATTTATAGCATATCATTCACACTAGCTGTGTATGCAAGAGCACACATATTGAAAATCCAAGTGGGGGGAAATTAACAAATATAACACAGGTTTATGCATGTCACAATCAATAACTGGTTACATGCTTTTAATACAGTTTTATAGGGGTGTGTGGCTGGAACAATACCCTTTGAAGCTCCTGTAAGAGTTTTCTCACTGTGTATATTTATGTATCATATAGACACACACTGGTACATTATTTCAGTGGCATGCACCACTGTATTACAGTATATTGAACAGTGCCTGCCTGCAACCATGGGCATAACAAGGGAAGGGAGACAACGCAGAAACATGCTCTTACAAACCCAAGGAAATTTGTCTCATCCTAAACAGGGTGTTGGCTGCTTGTCCACGACTCCTGGCCTTTAACTTGCAATTCTATCCAATACAAATAAGGCTTCCAGTTTGTGAGGTAGAGGGCCACCAATCGCAAGCAGAAGCCTTGGTCCGATTGGAGCAGTTGGATCCATCTGATTTTTTAAAAATCCAAAGGAAGTCAGCATGTCCAATAAAGGGGGGAGGGTTACTTTCAATTGTTTAACAACATAAGCCCCCCCCCAAAAAAATTAGTTTGCAGAGCTGAAGAAAGCTCGAAGGAAAACCAGGAGTGGGTTTTGATGTGGCAAAACTGAAAGCTCAGTATTGGAAACATATGATTGGACTGAATACTGCCTCTCAGGCACCCTATTCCATAATTCTGAGAGTAGTTTGTCCACCCACATCCCAAGCCATAGTACTTTGATCCAGATGGTAGACCTTGAGGTTCTAGTAAAATAGATCCCCAAACTTCTGAGGTCTGCTCATTTTCTATTAAATGGATCTGAGTCAGGAATTCTCTAAAGTAAGGTACATAACTTTGGTTCAAGTTTCTCCAAGACTGTCCAGAACATCTTCCTTTCCCCCTCTCCCTTCTGTACAGACACTGTTTCAAAGTGCCACCGAATCTGGTGTTTTGCACCCCATCATCATATTGCCTGTGTTTTTTAGTTAGTTTCCCCACTGGAACTGCATTAGATGAAGTCATTTGGACAATATGGAAGCCTGTGCTCTACTTAGGACTCTCTGCTTGCAGGACCGGTGCTAGGGATTTTGGTGCCCTAGGTGAGGGGGCGGGCCACGTGACGTCATTGCACATGACGTATGGTGCCCCGCCCCCTGCCGGCCGGGCGCCCCGCGCCGCCGCGGTTTTCGCCGCTGGTTGGGGCGGCACCGGGCGGCGGCGGGGGGCGAGGGGCAGGCTGGCCAGCGCCCCCTCCATTTTGGCACCCTAGGCAACTGCCTAGTTCGCCTTAATGGACGCGGCGGCCCTGTCTGCTTGCAACTACAACTGGCTTCGCAAATGGTGCCGGCAGGAACGGTTTGGATTCTTAGATCACGGCCTGCAGTTTCTTGAAGATGGACTTCTGGCAAGTGATGGGCTGCACCTCACAAGGGTTGGGAAGAATGTTTTTGCCAACAATCTCAAAAACCTCATCAGGAGGGCTTTAAACTGACTTATGTGGGGGAGGGAGACAGTGGTCCTGAAGGTAGGAGTCTATCAAATGCTGAAGATGATCATCCAAAAGTCAAGGACCAAATGGAGCAAACAGCACACAGACCTAGTGGTGGGAGGAAAAAATCCTTAAGTAGGAGACTAGGGGGAATGATCAATGGTTTTCAATGTCTGTATACAAATGCACAGAGCATGGGAAATAAACAAGATGAACTTGAGCTCTTGATACAGCAAACTAAATACGACATAATAGGCATCACTGAAACCTGGTGGGATGAGTCTCATGATTGGAATGTAGTAATAGAGGGATACAATCTATTTCAGAGAAATAGACCAAACAGGAAAGGAGGAGGAGTGGCATTATATGTCAGGGATGTGTATACCTGTGAAGAGATCCATGATTTAAAACTTCAAAGCCAAATTGAGAGTATCTGGGTCAAAATTAAGGGAGAGAAAAATAACAGTGATCTCATTGTGGGAGTTTACTATAGATCCCCGAGCCAAACTGAGGACATAGATGATGCCTTCCTGGAACAGATGACCAAGCATTCAAAAGGAAATGAGATAGTAGTAATGGGGGATTTCAACTATCCTGATATTTGTTGGATGTCAAACTCAGCCAAGAGCATAAGGTCGAACAGATTCCTCACTGGCCTTGCAGACAACTTCATTGTCCAGAAAGTGGTAGAAGCAACAAGAGGATCAGCCATTTTAGATCTGGTCCTAACCAATAGTGATGACCTGGTTAGTGGGGTAGAAGTGGCAGGATCATTAGGTGGGAGTGATCATGCTCTTCTGGAGTTTATTATACATCAGAAAGGAGCAACCAAGCATACTAAGACTCAAATTCTAGACTTTAAGAAAGCCGACTTCAGAAAACTTAGGGAAATGCTGGATGTGATCCCATGGTCAGTAATACTAAAAGGGATGGGAGTTCATGATGGATGGGAGTTTGTTAAAAGGGAGATATTAAAAGCACAACTTCAAGCAGTACCAATGCGACGAAAACATGGAAGGTGCCTAAAGAAGCCAGGGTGGCTATCTAAAGAACTTTTAACTGAGTTAAGATTTAAAAGGGATACGTACAAGAAATGGAAAAAGGGGGAAACCACCAGAGAGGAATTCAAACAAATAGCCAGCACATGTAGAGACAAAGTCAGAAAAGCTAAAGCACAGAATGAACTCAGGCTTGCTAGAGAGGTTAAAAGCAATAAAAAGAGTTTTTATGGGTATGTCCGTAGCAAAAGGAAGAACAAGGAAACAGTGGGGTCACTTAGAGGAGAAGATGGTGAAATGCGAACAGGGGACGCAGAAAGGGCAGAACTCCTCAATACCTTCTTTGCCTCAGTCTTCTCCAAAAAAGAAAACAATGCCCGACCTGAAGAATATGGAGCAGATGATTCAGCAGGGGAAACACAGCCCAGAATAAGTAAGGAGGTAGTACAAGAACACTTGGCTAGTTTAGATGTATTCAAGTCTCCAGGGCCAGATGAACTACATCCCAGAGTATTAAAAGAACTGGCAGAGGTGATTTCAGAACCACTGGCAGTAATCTTTGAGAATTCCTGGAAAACAGGTGAAGTCCCAGCAGACTGGAGGAGGGCAAATGTTGTCCCTATTTTCAAAAAGGGGGAAAGAGAGGACCCAAACAATTACCGCCCAGTCAGCCTGACATCAATACCAGGAAAGATTCTAGAGCAGATCATTAAGCAAACGGTCTGTGAGCACCTAGAAAGGAACGCTGTGATCACTAAAAGTCAGCATGGGTTTCTGAAAAATAAGTCATGTCAGACTAATCTGATCTCATTTTTTGACAGAATTACAAGCCTGGTAGACGAAGGGAACACTGTGGATGTAGCCTATCTTGATTTCAGCAAGGCCTTTGACAAGGTGCCCCATGATATTCTTGTAAAGAAGCTGGTAAAATGCGGGCTAGACAATGCTACCATTCAGTGGATTTGTAACTGGCTGACTGACCGAACCCAAAGGGTGCTCATCAATGGCTCCTCTTCATCCTGGAGAGAAGTGACTAGTGGGGTGCCACAGGGTTCTGTCTTGGGCCCAGTCTTATTCAACATCTTTATCAATGACTTGGATGATGGGCTTGAGGGCATCCTGATCAAGTTTGCAGATGACACCAAATTGGGAGGGGTGGCTAATACCCCAGAGGACAGGATCACACTTCAAAATGACCTTAACAGATTAGAGAACTGGGCCAAGGCAAACAGGATGAATTTTAACAGGGAGAAATGTAAAGTACTACACTTGGGCAAAAAAAATGAAAGGCACAAATACAGGATGGGTGATACCTGGCTTGAGAGCAGTACAAGTGAAAAGGATCTAGGAGTCTTGGTAGACCACAAACTTGACATGAGTCAACAGTGTGATGCAACAGCTAAAAAAGCCAATGCAATTCTGGGCTGCATCAATAGGAGTATAGCATCTAGATCAAGGGAAGTAATAGTACCACTGTATTCCGCTCTGGTCAGACCCCACCTGGAATACTGTGTCCAGTTCTGGGCACCACAGTTCAAGAAGGATATTGACAAGCTGGAACGTGTCCAGAGGAGGGCAACCAAAATGGTCAAAGGCCTGGAAACGATGCCTTATGAGGAACGGCTTAGGGAGCTGGGTATGTTTAGCCTGGAGAAGAGACGGTTAAGGGGTGATATGATAGCCATGTTCAAATATATAAAAGGATGTCATATAGAGGAGGGAGAAAGGTTGTTTTCTGCTGCTCCAGAGAAGCGGACACGGAGCAATGGATTCAAACTACAAGAAAGAAGATTCCACCTAAACATTAGGAAGAATTTCTTGACAGTAAGAGCTGTTCGACAATGGAATTTGCTGCCAAGGAGTGTGGTGGAGTCTCCTTCTTTGGAGGTCTTTAAGCAGAGGCTTGACAGCCACCTGTCAGGAATGCTTTGATGGTGTTTCCTGCTTGGCAGGGGGTTGGACTGGATGGCCCTTGTGGTCTCTTCCAACTCTATGATTCTGTGATTCTGTGAACTAATATGCATGCCAGCCTAGTGAAATGAGCCCTGAAGAATGCTGATTGATAGCTCCAAATATGCACCCCAAATGCAAACAACAATTCTGTGAGTGACAACCCTCATATGCATATAAGAAGCAAAATGGTTTTGATGGATTTTCCCCCACCCTCTGAATTCACATCTTTCTTGCAATTAACAAAAAAGGGAGAAAAGCTTAATGGTTGGAAACCACTGTTTAACAGAACTCTGGATCCGTAATAGACAATTAGCAAAGATCAGGGCTGATCTTCCTTACAGCACCTTTGGAAAAAATGTCTCTCAGATCCATCAATGTCAGCATTATTTCTGAGAAAGAAAAGTGCAAGAGAAGTGATTGTACTCCATCACAGATGAGGAAATTTCCCTGTAAACAGATAACATGCAGGGCTATATGGCTACTGTCTATTATTAGTTTTCAGCATCACTGATAGGGGGACAGAGAAGAGAAAAAACAAGAGAATGCCATTATAAATGGTTGTTCAATGGTATGCACTAGCTCACAAAAATCCTGTACTAAATGGCAATGACTTACCCTTGCCATGCAGACTTGCCCTGAGAAAGATTGACTCAATGGCCTCAAGACACCACAAAGCAATGAGCATAAGTGACTTAAAAATGCTTTCTCTATAAAACTGTTGGCATTTTGTGTGCACAGTATACTTTAGCCAGTCTATTTCATACACTGGCAATGTCTCTTTCACTTCTATGCAATATTTGTGCCCATGTTTGGGAAAATATGTGTGATATTTTCTGACTTTATCTAAAGGCCAAAAACAATATGTTGTATGCAGAATGCATGTAACGGCAGCCCAAAAGCTCTGCATTGGGAGTGGGTGGTTTTGAGGGATAAGTGTTTTCCTACTCTACATCCCCTCCCTGTGGCTTTTCCTCCTGTCGAGTTTTAAATCCTGTGTTTGTCTTCTTAAAAGTTCTTTGGAACAGAGAAACAGCAGCTGGAGAAAAGGGTAAGCAACCCTCTCCCCTTCCTCTTCTATGAACTCAACCCACCCACCCCCACCGCCGCCCATGGCTTTTCAAGTATAAAAAAGGAAAATGGGCTACATGTTGCAAACATTTATGTGTAAACTATTTATTAAACATTCATCCTGATTCATTTGTGGGGCAGTTATGTGTCAATGAGCAATCATCCTACATTCATCCTGATTTTTTTGTGGGATGTTTAGACATGTTCCTGTTAGTTATTTGTTCATCCCACACTTTTCAGTTCATTTACCCATCGCTTTCCAATTTCCTTTTTTATTCCCTCTTCCTGACCTGAATCCTGTGTTTTATCTTCCTTCTCCAATTCCTGGTCTAACCCTCCTTTTTTCCTCTCTCCCTTAACATACCTTTCTTTCTTCCATCAAGGAACAGACACACAGCTTCTCATTGCTGCCTCTGTGTCTCTCCTCTAAGTCTCCTCATGTCCATGTGCTGGGAATGTCCACTTAGAATTGTTCTCTTCCTCTCCTCTCTGCCAGTAGCACCCAATCGGAACTTTTCCCTCTCTTCTCTCTGCTGGTATTGTCCAATTGAAACTGTTTCCTCTCTTCCTGCCTCTTTTCTGAGTCTGCTAGCCAATCAGAATTTGGAAGTGATAGGCGCTGAGAGCCTGGAGGACAAGCTGGTATCTGACTAAGGTTGAGTTGGACTCAGCTGCTGCTATTAGTGCTGCCTGCAGCTATCAGTGGCTTGTGCTGCCATAGCAAAAGGACACCGCCATCCATTGTATGTATTGTTTTAACATTTGACTGGAAGCCGCCCAGAGTGGCTGAGGAAACTCGGCCAGATGGGCGGGGTAAAAATAATATATTATTATTATTATTATTATTATTATTATTATTATTATTATTATTATTATTATAGATTTTGTTTTGTTTAAGTTTCCTGATGGGGGGGCTGTTTGTTTGTTTGTTTGTTTGTTTGTTTATTCATTCTAAGTATTTATACAATACTTTTCATCTGGAAAAGCTCCCAGGGACTTACTAAACTATACAATGAACCATACCTGCCCTTGAGCTTAACCTCTAAAAGGTCATGACACGAAAGGGGAAAGGGATGGGAAGGGAAGGGAAGAGGAAAATAAGCCAAGTCAGGCACCTATGTCTTAATGTTACAAAGTGTTTATAGTTACCAGTTTGGATGGAAATGGACAGTTCAAAAAACAGCCCCTGAGAAATAGCCTGGTGGCCCAACCTACTGGAATGCCTTGCCCCTTTGGATGCCTAGCAGTAATCTGCTGGCTTCTTGTCACTCCCATTGGATCAGGTAAGCCCATAGGGGCCTTGCTGATACATCAACCCCAGTGCAGACTCCTGCTGCTCTTTCCACAGGGAAGGTGGGACCTCTTGTGGAGGGGCACCCATTAATGCAGCAATACCAATGTGGCATCGTCTTATGTGAGTTCAAGGAAATCCTTCCCCAGCATTGCCCTCTAGAAAAGGTCCTGGTGAACTTTATGAGCAAAAGCACTAGAAGTGTTGACCAAAAACACCAACCAGAGCTCTGAGTAGGGCTTGGGAAATCTGTTAATTCTGGCTTCTTTCAGTTTCTCATTTTTCCAATGTTCAGTTCACTTCTCCACATTTCCATACCAGTTTGTTATTTTCTTTTTTTAAAATATCTCATGAAAATTCGTTAACATTTTACTGTGAATTTCTCTCGATACTCACTTTCTAAAATGTATTTTTCTATAATATACACATTTTTGCAAAGCAATTTCCCCCAGTATAATGCCTTTTTGTATGTTATTTTCCAGGATATACATTTTATACATACTACACTCTAGAATATGCATTCTTGTATTACTTTACTTTGCACAGAGAAATTGAATTTTGAAGGATTGCTGTGTTTTGGTTCACATATTATTTCAGAAAGTCTGAACTAAATAAGTTTGCCTTTAAATGTGAATTAAACAAAATTTCTCTTCCATACCTATCTCTGAGTTCCATCAAACCTACATGTGCCTACCTACAGAATCAGAAATCCACATCCAGGATATAGAAAATAAAAGCTATATTTAATTATATTCGGTTATCCCCACCACCATCCCAGAATTACAAGCAGACACTTTGGAAATTACACAAAGCCATTGCTGTTATGCACATACAGCTGCATCTACCCTCCTATCTCAGTAGCAATAGTCATAAGCCTGTTCAACTCGTCATGTCCAATCATAGTCAACGGCCAAAGTACAAAACTTCACAGGTGATTCAGGGTGAATGAGCTTTCCCATTCACTACAACAATGGGGAAGAGGATGGGGAAAACTCTGCATTGGGGAGAGTGCGAAGAAAGCTCTGGGCAGATAGAGAGTCCCTGACTTTGTTGTGAATTCCAAAGCCCTGGTGTATTTACGAGCTCTTGGGAGCTTCGATGCCTGCACAGCGCATCTTCATTGAGAAGGCTGGCCGCAGCCCAGCACAAAGTTAAATGCACTTAAGGACCACTGAAATTCATTGTCTTAAGCATGCTTAACTGTGCGCTGAGTTGTTACGGCCAGTGAGTCCAGCTTCACTTAAATGCTACATGAGCTTAAGGGGTTTGTGACTTACTCTGTACAAGCCATAGTGACATTCAAATGGGAAACATGGACTAATTCCACCACGAATATTCCTTTCTCTGTCAAGTAGCACTTTATTTCGCCTTGTTCCATTTGCCTTTTGGCAGGATTCATTCTTACTCTCTCCATCCTTAACACAGCCTTCTAAAAGAGGTGCTTCGTAGGCGCTTGCATGTTTGAATTTGTACATTCATCCACAAGATTGATTACGTGTTTTATCTAAGAAGTGACTATTTAATTAATGTCGCGCGCAACATAGCTGCTGGTTATTTTTTTAAAACACACACTTTCTAGGGGTCATTCGGCCTTTGATTATGGATGACTTAAGATTCATGAACTTGAGACCATAAGGGACACTTGCAATCCTCTGTGGACCCTGGGAGTGGATATTTCAATTCCTTAGACAAGAATCAAACAGCAATGCATTTGAGACTTGATTCTAGTTGGGTTTGCGGAATGAGCACCCTGAAATTTCATGAAGATGGGAAAGTCTTCATCTTTCTCAGGATGGGCTCATTAAAATGCAACTCCAGTATGCATTTATGTGTAATTATGTCTGATATAGCATACAGTAGGGGATTCTTCTTCGTTCAATTATCCCCTACCACATACAGAATTCTGCTTTTTGAAGTAATCCTTTGTAATAAAGTAGAATGCATTTTGTCAGATATCTGGGTTTTTAACCGTGCTGCAATAAAGGTGCTTAAAAATGTTGCCTCAGGCAACTGAAGCAGGATTTGACTTCTTGAAAAACCAAAGTAAAATAAAAAAAAATTCCCACACTGCACATTCTAGTCATTAATGTTAGTGAAGACAAATGCACAAGCCTGTGTTTTCAACTGAATAAATTTGTGGTTGAACCATTATAGTCTCTTCAGTTCAGGATAATTCCAACCAAATATTTGGCTTTTAGTTTAGATTGCTGCATTAAATGCATCTCATTTACATCACTTTACAGCTTCAGAAATTGTATTTGTTGTACATAATACATAGCCAAATATCCTGCTATATTTCATATACACATAGATGTACATAAACAATTATGCACATACCCATCATCAGTTTGATCTATTTTTCCCTATCATAAATTTTAGCTCCAGTATCTATGAAATACATGGCTTCTTGACTAGCATGTTCCTAAAAAAATCTAATTTACTGACTGTTCAAGAATTTTCTCTCTTTAGTTGTAATGGTGCCAATTTCAAGTTGAGTGATGATAGGGGCCTTTCCCTCTGTAACTATTTTCTGCTTAACATTTTTAATAAATCAAATATATTATGAAATAGTTTAAATATATGCACAGATATTCCCATATCAATGTACAGAAATGTAAGTTTCAGAAATCTAATCACCATGGTTTTTATGCTTTTCTTTTCAGGGCATGGAGTATTCACAAACCTAATTCTGCTGAAAAGCTTAACCCAGTACAGTTAACACCTATGGCAAAAAGAATTCTGGATGAAAAATATAACAGTTAAATGCACTGGATCTCTGTCAATATGAAAGAAACATGAGCTAACTTCATCTCAGAATGTGGAAGTTTCATACTTCCTCTCTGGATAATGCTTTCCCCTGTAAAGTAAATTTATCAAATGTACATGCTCCCTGGCTGCAGAATTAAAAACAGCATACATTGCAGTCATCTGAGGAATATTATATGCACATCACTTTCCTCTTGACAACAATTTAAAAAGACAGGCTAATAAGGAGGAATACTCTGCATCTGAGGATTCTTTAGGAGAAAATGCATTTTATTGCCATGAGGCACATTGACTTAAATGAGGTGTGACCAGCAGAAGGCACTGTTACAATAAATATATATGCTACTGCTCTCATTTACAAGCAGGTTTTGAAATAGAGACTGGAAGTTTGACTAACTTTTCACAATACAGTGATTGTTGTCCCCCCCCCCCCCAGCCTCCAATTCCCAAGCCACCCTTGTCAATGGAAATAATCTCACAGAAGTGATCCAAAGTCCTTTTCAGCCAATTCCTTTTGTATTCCCATCCAGAGCTAACCCTGGTCAACTTTCATCGCACTGCACTTTTTTGTTCAGCAGAAAATTGTGTCCACACTTACCAGTTTAGCACTCCTTTATGCTGAGTTGTGTCCTCATGAAATGAGACCCCCACACTGCTGAGCAGCCAGACATTGCCTTCAGAGTGGGTTTAAGCTTACATAACTCACTTCAAAACAAGCTTCTAGCATCCCGTCTTATTAACCTTTAGTGGTTTAGCTGAACTCTTTTCTGGGATTTTTAAATGGAGCTGCTGCAGATATAGTCAAATGTACCTTTTTAATTAAATCAATCTCTCTCTCTCTCTCTCTCTCTCTCTCTCTCTCTCTCTCTCTCTCTCTCTCTCTCTCCCTTCCCAAACAAGTAATAATGGCCTTTAGTATATGTTAGTATACAAAAAAAATCTGTGGAACGCCAGCTCAGGTTTACAAATTCCAAGTTAAAAGAACCAGCGTAAGGAAGAGGGGGGAGAAAAAGGGAAAAAATGTTACAGCATCTGTTTGGATTTTTGTATTTCAAAGTCCTGACTACTTTATCTGAATTACAGATTTAGGGCTTTGTTATGTGTGATAGGTATGATAATATGATCACTAAAGGCACAGAGACAGGGAGACTCAAATCCCTTTGAAAATCCCTTTCTCTATTTCCTACAGCTGCTTCTAGAGTTTAATATCTGATAGAATGATGAAAAAGAACAGGCCGAACTCCAGTTTTAATAAAAAATTTAACAGGTCTACATATAGTTATGAAAAATGTTATTTGCAATGCCAATCTTTAATAAAATTTTCTTAAACCAAAGAAAATTCCCTAAGGGGAACCTGATATGAATGTGTTTTTCATATGTACTATTTAAGGCTTTTTAAAGGTTATGAAAGTGACTGGTAAAATAAGTTCTTCCACCACACAACATCATCCTGCGTGCAATCTCATTTTTGCATTTAATCAGATAAATAACCAAGACCTTCCATTCTGCATGTTTTGTCCTAAAACAAATATTTTGGGTTTGCATAATAACAAACTTCACGCTAGTAATAAATCAGATCTGCCTTCCCTATCTTGAATAAGCTGTCACAAATCCAAACTTATTATACAATCAATGAGGACCGAGTACACTTTTAGGAAGTATAGAATAAATATGGACAGCATCAGCAGTAAACACTTCGTTGGGTACTTAATTAAAAAGTTACATCGTTTAACATTTCCTAACCGAATTTCCTAGTTCCCTTTGAGAATACATTTATATAGGAGTAATTTACATAATTGTATTTACCAAAAACATTGAAGTTGCACCATCGTACTTGTGCAAACTTCTTACTGGATCTTCCATGTGTTTTAAACATGATTGGACTAATATTGGGAAGCCATTGCTGAATGACATCACAGCGACACATTTGCTCCTCTTGCACTACTTTCCTGAAGTATAGTTGTATGTTTGCTTTCTTACTTTATTAAAATGTTTATTTGGAAATTCAGAATTTCACATCAGTCATTTTAAGTGTGTGGTGAATAAAAACAAGCTGAATGCACTCATCCAACAGATTGATTTAATTTCAAAAGTGCATCCTGAGACTTCTAGTTCAACTAATAAGTAGTTCTGACTTCACTCTTTATTTTTTTTAATTCTTTCAACTTGTTCTTTCAATGAGTTTCTGCAGAACAGGTAACTCATTGCTGAAAATAATTAACACGCTTTATATTCAAGTATGATTTAAGAATGACCTTGTATGCCTTACATGCATGGTGATCACATCTGCAGAGTTAGTGCATCCATAGCATAAAACTATCAGAGTTAGAAAGCAAAGGACAATTGCAGCTACAGAAATAAAAGGCTGCATGCTATGTTTTTAAAGTATTTTAAATATACATAATTTTACAAAATAAAATCAGACATGCTCTTGGACTTACTCTTATGTTTAGATTTTCGTCCTTACAGAAAGTGAGATTTCTTTATTCATAAAAGCTGAAATCATGTCACATATTTTCACCTTGCCATCAATTATCTTTAACATCACATCATTGCACCTCTATATTTAAAGACACTCTCGCCACCGAGAGTCATATTTCCTGCGACTTTAAGTAAGGGATTTGGAATTTTTTTGGAAGAATCACAGTAACAAGTATGTAAGAAAGAACAATTTATTGCTGCAGCCATTTAGTAGTCTGATTTCTGTTTGGGGATTTTTATGGATTACCTTTGCCCCAAACCCAAAACTATTTCTCATGTCCCCAAGATGATGAATTGACAAGTACACAAACCAGACAAAAGTAAAAGGTATCAACTCCAAAGTTCACCATTTTTAATATAGAGCTTGCTCAAAACAAATTTTTAAAATTGTCATATAATGATGGCAGACAATTATAAACTGAGATGTCTAGTATATATTTAGTGTGTTATTTAAGTAGTCGTATATGTATACCTTCTACGTACTTTTTAATTGATGATTTCTTTGGATACAGTAGTACTGAACAGAAATACATGTTTAAATTATGACAAATCAAATTTTAAAAGCATACAGTAACAGTACCGCTGATTGCCAAAACAAGCTATCCATTGTGTGCTGCAGTGATCATCACTTTGAAAAATCTTGTATTTTAAAATATTTATGGACAAATGTTACAACGAGGAAAGATCAGAGCAAAATCTTAATGTGTATAAGAAAATAGACAAAAGAAATTCTATTCATTGGGAAACAAAACTGACTTTTAAGAGAGGAAATTGCTGGGGATTCAAAGGTATCCTTTATTTCCGACAAGCAAATATATAGACTGAAAGAACAAAAACAATCATTTAGCATCTACAAAACAAATGAAAAACAGTACTAAAATTCAGTGTATCCACTTACATTGGCTGAGTCCGAAGAAACATAAAATGCCCAGGGTGTTTATTCAGCTGAACAGTGCTGATGAAACCAGCAGTTCAAAGCAAATCATAACACAATCAATTTTGTCAACATGCATTTAAGGCCTTATCCTTACTCAGAAAATACATTTACCTAACTTTTAATAACCATTTTCACTTTAAAAAAATTAGACATAGTTGAATTATTTTTATTAGCTTGTTCAAATTAAATTAGTTGCCATGCAATCACAGTACTTGTGGGTGTGCACCCATGGAAAATAAAATTCTGGTTGCATAAAATAAGGCTTGCACCCTAATCCTTAAAAATATAGGATGGAAGATGATGCCCATTCAATTTCCCAGACAGTTTACACATAGTGATTTACAGAAATAAATAAATTGTTGTTGAAACAATATTAAGAAAACACCACTAGAATTAATATTTGAAGATATTGCAAAACAGAAACAATAGTTCAGAGATAGTCCCTGTAATTGCAGTATTTTAGATTACTGGGCAACATGCAGACTAAACATTATTGTACAGTCTGCTGACTTCACATCTTTCCTTAGCAAGAAAGTGAGATACTGTATTCCAAAATATCAGAGGAGATGAATTATCAGAAGCTACTTTCTTTTGATACGTGATTTGTTGCTGTCTTTTTCTAGTGTGTGTCTATCTTTCAAAGTGATCACTGTTTCAGAGTTTCAAAATCTACCATTTCTGTGTATATGTGGAAGTGGTGACTGGAGATTGTGGTAGCAAACTAGTGTCACTAGGAAACTGGAAATGCAAAACTCAGTTTCGGCTTCAAATTCCCCAGAATTAATTTAGACGTTTTTATTGCTGTCAAAATACTAACTGCAATTGTATTGATCACAGAGAAATATTCCAGAAGAGTTCAACAATTAAGTCAATAAGAACCTTTCAAACTGGAAACATATTCCAAGTGCTGCCTGCTTTGGCATTTTTCTATAAAAATGCTATAGTGTTTCGGGAGTGCAGTGTACAACAAAGAGCATATCCTGTTTCTCTTTATAACACCTTGTGAGGTGCACTAGGCTAACTCTGCCTGCCTGAAGCCACCCAGTGCGCTTTATACCCAAAGAGATTTGATCCTGGAATTCCCAGTTCTAAAGCCAAAAATCTCTATCCACTCCACCTCATATTAAGGGCATTAAAACAGCCCTCAGGGAATTGCCTCCTTGTACCCCACTATTTTAAAACTCCTTCACCCATTTTAGAAACTTTGGCAACCTCATCCCACCAACCTACTCCCCCTCCCAAAAAAAATCTGTGTATTACAATTCAGTTTTTTGTTACATGAACTAAGCCTTCTGTTTGTTTATGTACATATATTTTACTGCTTAGAAGAAATATAATAGTGATCATATTCCATCATGCAAACGTGCGCTAAAGTGCCTATTGAATTCCCACAAGAAAATACTCATTTTCATTGCCTTCACTTTTATTTTCAATATAGATTACATACAATAGATGCAACAGGACCCTTATGTAGATGATTCATTCAATATCACTGACAGTGCAATCCCATTTCTTCTAATTCTGGAATAACCAAACTCACTTTACCTTAAAACAAGTCCTTGAAAGTGAGAGAATGCTGTTATTCATGGAAATACAGGGTGTGATCCAGCACATTAGGTGTGCCTAAAACCATCTGAAATGAATGGAACATAATACATTTAATGTGCAATTATTATCTAGTATACTTTCATTTTTTCAATTGGACATAGGTGCACCTAAATTACGGTGTATTGAACTCAGTGATTTTTCACATAGTTTTTCATAGATCAATGGAGGATGGGGGTGATGGTTACCAAGAAATACACTGTATTTTACTTGTTACCAAGAATATAAAACACGAATAACCAGTATAACAATAACCTGACATAACAACAACTGGACATAACTGGACATTAAAAAAAAAAACATTGTGACTTTATTAGAATTAGGGCTAGGGGAAAAATTTGGTTGTGTGTCTGTCATTTGCCCAAAGATTTTTTCCCTGTGAAAACTTCTCCTTTTTGGAGTTTTCAGGGTCATCTATTTTTCCTTTGTGCCAATTTTTTTGACAAGGGGATGCTATCCAAGCAATTACTTCGGCGCGTAGTCAAGCTGTACCACACACATCCAGGTAAGCTGTGCACCCACTTGTCTCAGCATCTGGCATTCTGAAGGCGGTGACAGCACTGCATCATGAATTTATTTGCAGCTCTTCTTGCTGAAAATATTAATGATTTAATATTTTAAGTAAACTGTCTGTGATTCGCCCAGAGAACGTTTTTGATTGGGTGATCAATAAATATTCTTTTTTTAAAAAAAACCAAAAACTTTAATTCTAAATCAATGGATAACAATAAATGAATAAATAAATACAATCTCAGTAAGGACAAACTAAGATAACTAGGAGTGAAAACAGCACTTCTGGAATGGACATTGCCCTTGCTTAGAATTAGCTTCTTTAGTATCACATTGTTGTTGTTGTTGTTGTTTAGTCGTTTAGTTGTGCCCGACTCTTCGTGACCCATGGACCAGAGCACGCCAGGCACTCCTGTCTTCCACTGCCTCCCACAGTTTGGTCAGACTCATGTTGGTAGCTTCAAGAACACTGTCCAACCATCTCGTCCTCTGTCGTCCCCTTCTCCTTGTGCCCTCAATCTTTCCCAACATCAGGGTCTTTTCCAGGGAGTCTTCTCTTCTCATGAGGTGGCCAAAGTATTGGAACCTCAGCTTCAGGATCTGTCCTTCCAGTGAGCACTCAGGGCTGATTTCCTTCAGAATGGATAGGTTTGGTCTTCTTGCAGTCCATGGGACTCTCAAGAGCAGGGGTCAGCAAATTTTTCAGCAGAGGGCCGGTCCACTGTCCCTCAGACCTTGTGGGGGGCAGGACTATATTTTGGGGGGGATGAACGAATTCCTATGCCCCACAAATAACCCAGAGATGCATTTTAAATAAAAGCACACATTCTTTATGGTGTCACAAAAACAAATCTAATTCAATCAGTAGAAGAAATGGTACTGTTGGCAAATGGCAGTGAAGCAACAGCCAAAGAGAGCTAACCAAACAACAAGCAAGCACAACAAGGCAAGCTTATGTGAGTCTTTCAAGTAGCATTTTTAGGTTTTTTCTAATGCTCTTTTTTGTGGTCAATTTAAAATACAAAGAAGAAGATTGTGAACAAGTTGAAGGTCAAAGATTGAGATGCTGAACTAGTTAGGAGTGCCCCAAGTTTGCCCAGTGGAATATTTGAGTTTTTTCCGTTGAACAGCAGGTCTCAAAGTCATATCACAAACCACTTAGGAAATTCCACTCTATTTCCAAAGATACACGTCATGTGGTGTGTGGAGTGGTTGCTCTTCACCTCTGTGCACAGGGAAGGCTGGGGATGGCTGGCTTCAAGCTGTACCAGTTATGAGCTGGGTTTGGCTTGACGTGGCTTTTCCAAAGTGGAGCACTTCACTCTTGATCTCTCTCCCCTCCCTAGGTTCCAAATTTTGGCACTATCCCTTCTTGAACATCACAAGTATGAGGAGTTTCATGCTCCTAGAGAAAGGCCAATAGAAACAGAAATCCTCCCATGCCCTTAGCCAAAGTGAGATCAAAGAATTCTTCCAGGCCCCAAAATAGATAATCAGCTGGCCCACAAGAGACATTAAAATTCCACATCAAATATGTATCTGACTGAAAAGGGGAAGGGGTGTGTGTTTTGTTCATTAAAGCGCATGTAGAATTCCCACCTTCAGAATAACTTTGCTGGGACAAAGGCAAATATGAGCTTGTTTTCATTATGCTTTCTGCAAATGTTCCCTATTCAACTGTCATTTGTAGAAGGCATTATGGTAGGGAGACTGCCATCAGAGAACCACCATTATGAGCATGGCAGCGGTGCCCAAGTCCTACCAAACAAACATTTGAATTAAGTCCTTGAATAAAGGTAAAAATTGATTTTTTTATTTTTTATTTTTGGTATTTGTTTTCAATGTGATTCCATACATGTCTACAGAAAAGCAAATCCCATTGATTTCAATTGGTCTTTCTACAAGGTCAGTGGGTGCAGACTGCAGCTTATTAAGAACAGCTATAGTCCCCTAAAATAATCTACATTTTTAAAAAAAATAAATAAATTCTAAGTTAAGACATGAGAGATGATGATCCGCAGTGATATGTGGAACCAGTAGGAGTCCTCCCATTCTCTACTGAAATGCTTTGCCAAGAAAGAAAAGACACCACTTTTGCTGTGAAAAGGGCAATTCCACCCCCCCCCATGGCTCTGCTATTAAATATCACTGAATATCACTCACTAGGGAACAAATCCAGGTGAGGGCTGTTGCTTCTGTGTCCTTACTGTGGGTCACATGGGCACCTGGTTGACCACAGTGGGAAACAGAACACTGAAGAAGATGCTTATGTCCTTACATTCTGGAATGTGGACTTTTGCTATGAAAATGAACCCCCACAGAGAAAGTTCAGTCCTATAATTCTGCATGTGCCGATACATAAAACATGGGCTCCTTGATCAAAAGTATAGTTTATTTAGTTGCCAACCAATAGCAGCAAGTTAATATGCATTTCAAAATTGAAAACTTGATTGAAAAATAAAAATAAACTGACTGAATTAAAATCAGTCCTCTTTTTCCATCTTTAGTTCATTAAATAATTTTTTTTAATTAAAGAAACATCAGTTTACATCATTCATATAAATATTAAGAAATACCAATCCATTAAATTAGATACATATCAAAAGTAGATATTGTACAATTTCTAAATAGGTAATTAATAGCAACTTGCTTATTTAAATATTATTTTTAAATAAACATTGCAATTAAAACATATATTCTTCCTTACCACCAACTAACTTGCTTCTTTCTGAAATTCTCAATCTTTTGTCTACCACGCCTTAACCACACAGTTCTGCATATCTCAATTTCCCAAATTTTTGCTGGCCATTCTTTTACCATATTATTCTTGCTTTTTTGTGCTTTCAACCTTCCACAACCATATCTAAATAATCCATATTAACAGCAATGTCCCCGAATCCCAGAAAAGTATAAAGCAAGCAATATACAGAGGAATGTAAGTGACATCTATACAGATACTTCGAAATACATACACACAAAAAAGTTTCAGAAGCTCGTCCGTGGATGTATTTCAGCAATTGGGGGCAAATGTGGGGGTGGGCAGAGAGCTGGCAGAAATCATTGCCACCAGAGGGAGGATGCCATTCACCTGTCCCAGATGCCCCCATCAGAAAATGCTATATCATCACTCTAGAGCAGCCTTCACTGACCTAATGCCCTCCAAACCTTTCGGACTACAGTTCACATCAGCTTCAGTCAGCACAGCTGAAACATCTGGAAGGCACATTAGTGAAGACTGCTATAGAAGGCTTTTGAGGGGAGGGGGTGGCATAGCTCCTCTCCTGGGCAGCAGCAAGATTTTTAATACATTATTCCCATTCAAACATTTGCCAGGGGATTTCACTCTTACCTTCAGGGTCCCGTACACCTCAAACTGAAATCTAAAGTTCTCTAGTGAGAACTGTCTAAAATGTGTGTGATTTGTCCTCACTGCTAACTAGATAAATCAACTAATATTGCGTCCATTTCATGTACTTATGATTCCTTCGTTTCAATTCCATAAAGTTTACTTTTCACCCCTTTAATAACATAAATAATTTCTTCTAAGGCTTCCAGCTGCTTCCATTCTTGATGTTAATACCTGGTTACACATACATACCCTTCTATATATCACAGCGAGTATTTTGAAAATAATGTATAAGTTACTAAGAACGCTATAAATTCCTTGGTCCTTTGACAGCAGTCTTCGATCTTTCTGTGGAAAATGAGTGCTGCTGAGACCTGCCTCTGTTTTTGTTTGCAAGACCCAACACACTTTGGAGTTCATCAAAAATATATCATCATAAGAGCAAATATACAAAGGACTTTCCCTGACCTGTCCTTTGTGTTTTATATGCCTGTATCTCACAGTCTCTGTGGACTCATTTTACCTTCGCTGCTGGTGTTTGGAATGCTAAATTGCAGCTATGGTTCTTGTGAGAAAGAGTGATTTAAAGGTCCATACACTCCCCCCCCCCCAAGTTAGTCCAAGGTGATCACAAAGCAATAAACGTGGAGATGCACAGTTATCGGTGAGCAAAAAAGAAATGTTTGAATTCCTAAAAAAATATTTTTGGCAAACCCTATGTAGAATATTTTAACAAGTAAAATTCATAATTGCATGTACAGTGGTACCTCGGGTTGCAGACACTTCAGGTTACAGACGCTTCAGGTTACAGACTCCACTAACCCAGAAATACTACCTCGGGTTAAGAACTTTGCTTCAGGATGAGAACAGAAATTGTGCGGCAGCAGCGGGCGGTCCCATTAGCTAAAGTGGCACCTCAGGTTAAGAACAGTTTCAGGTTAAGAACGGACCTCCAGAATGAATTAAGTTTGTAACCAGAGGTACCACTGTAACCCTATTCTATCAAATGCATGGTTAGAGATGTTGATAAGAAACTTTCAACAACTTCATTAGGAACTAAAAGTGTTGAATCTTGTTTTCCTGGAGTTCTTAAAACTGTTAGAAAATTCAGTGTAAGGATTCACTGAATTACAATTATCTTTTCTACCCAATAGCTTCTGAAATAAGCCATCTGGTTTAGCAAACATGCTCCAAAGGCAGTGGATTGGAAGAAAGGACTTTATTCCGTCCATCTCCACTCATTTCCAGTGCCTGGCACGTTCTGACTGTGTGTCGTGCCCAGCCCTACCAGAAGACACCAGAGTTTCAACATGGGACCTTCTTTATACAAAGTTCTTTATGCATAGTGTTGGAACTTGGTGGATAAACCAATAATGAAAGATGGGAAATGTATATCAATAGATCTGTTAACTCTGGGTATTTGGGTCAATCATTTCAGGGTAAATATTGAATGGGGAATTTTAGTGTCAGGGTGCATTATTACTCTTTCATTAAGTTGTCCATTCATGATACATATAACTGGGGCTGGATTAGCCATGAGGCTGATAAGGTTGTAGCTTTATAGAACTTCATGTCCTCTATGTCCACAATTTCTCAGCTCAGCTACAAAATTCACTGGGTGACCTTGGGAAAAATAATAAACTAAGTGAAACAAAAATCAATAGCTTTTTCCCCCAACGTTGGTTACAGTGGTCTGTTCCACTATAGACAGCAGGGGTGTCTTCATTTTTTTAATGTTCTCTTAAGTTTTAAATTACCTGCAGCTAAACATCAGGAAAATGACTGCTAAACCTTTCTGATTGCTTTCTACATAGGAAGGGCTTTAGTTCTTTATTTGCATGCTAACATGAGGGAGCATTTGAAAATGCCCAAACCTCCACGGTCTGCAGAAGACATGGGCCACAGCAATCCACTCACAACATCAGGTCTTTACCAACTTGTTCTGTTGAGTGTCTTTTTTAAGACCTCAAAGCTTTTGTTTTGCCCATTAATTTGTGCTTGAAGGTTTTCTTTCTGATTTGAATATATTGTTGATTTTAGGTTATTTGTTGGATGGCTGTGATTTCTTTCTTTATTGCAATAGGCAGTACATTATGACATTCTCCAATTAAACTGAGGCCCCCAAAATTCTTAATCTGGGCACATCTACTGTGTGTGTGTGTGTGTGTGTGTGTGTGTGCGCCCGCACAGTCCATGCCATGTATCCCATAAATTTTATTATTTAAAACAATAAAATAAGTTCAATAATAAGGCATTTAACCAGGGAGTCGCATCAGATTACTATCGCCCCGCTTCAGATGACTAGTTAATTTCTCCCACCTAGCCCTTTTGGAAAGCTTCATGAGGGTTTATTTTGGGATTATTCTGTATTTCATGCTGTTACTATGATTTTATTGAAATTAATATTCATGATTTACTCTATATTGATTTTTTTAAATTATTAGCTATTTTGAACACCTATGTTGTAAAGAATGACAGAAATGTGTTAATATATACAAAAAATACAAGACCCCATACCTAATAAATTTGTTAGTTTTATGGTGCCATAGGTCTTTTGGTTTGTTGGTTTGCTTGTTTGTTTGTTGCTCCTAATACTAATATTGCTACAATTCTAGGATACATTAACATTGACATTTATTTTATTTATTAGATTTCTTTCCTGACCTTCACCATAAGTTCTCCAGGCAGGATGCCACAACATAATATACAATTCTAAAAACAAATGAAACCGTTCCAAATGTATTCCATAGCATCATTTCACATTACACAAGCCTATACTGAGATTTGTCCCCTTTTATAGACATAATGTTTTGCTTTTTAATATAACCAAATGTTGGCACAACTAGCCAAAGTTAAGCACATTTAAACTATTAATTTCAACAGTAAAGTTAAGCACATGCTTAAATCACTTCCATTTGGGTTGCAGGGTCTTAGAGGTGCTTACATTTCATAGAATTGTTCCTCATGTTGGTACATTATTCCCACTCACATATAAGAAACCAGATTTAACCTTTTCAGATATTTAAAAATTGTCACAAGTAAGAGGTTCACAAGTTATAATACTTGTGTGTGAGTGTAACCCCACCTACCCATACTGTACCTCTGGGTGAAATATACCAATATCCAGTGCGTCAAACAAATGACTGATCTAGGCCATATTTTTCTGCAGCTCTCAGGGTCCATCATACACACTATTAAAGCTTTGTATTTGGGGCTGCAAGGAGGGGCGAAAGTTCACCCCAAACAATAGTGAAGGAAGCAGAGAAGGTAAAGAATGCAAGGATCGTTAAGATGGAAGACAAAACATCCGCACAATGTCTCCTGCTTCATCTCACACTATATACACAGCCTCTCCAGTGACAGCATTTGCAGAGCGCTAGAATATGCAATTATACTTACGGGACTGGAGTTGAACTAAACACAGACCAACGCATGGGGTGGTTGATACTCTATATCTGAGCTGAGAAAATGAATTTGCAGCTCAGTCCTGGGAAGCCAATCCCACAGAATTCAATGGCTCTCAGTCCCATGTTAGTGTGTTTAGGACCGTATTCTGGGGCCCAGCACCACCTTCAAAGCAGAAGTGTATGAAAATGTATTCCTCTGGAATATCAAAGGTTTGTGCCTGTAAACTTGAAATTCTACCTCTTTGAAATATCAACCCAGAGGCAGGAGCGTCTTACCCATAGAGGCAATGGCGCGGGGCACCAGGGCGCCAAGTTCTGGAGGGTGCCAGGGAAGAGGCAGAGGCTGGATGCGGTGCCTCCTGGCATCAGCTCGCCACCCTTGCCCGCCTCCGCCATGCCGCACCGAAGCAGCGCCACGCCCAGAGCCTCCACCTGCCTTGGCCACCATGGCACGAAGCGGCCAGCTGAGCTGGGAGGTGCCACGCCCAGCCTCTGCCTCTTCCTCACCGGAAGAGCCGCCCTCCAGCCACTGCCCGCCTCCTTCAGCCCTGCCGGCAGCACCGTCCTCCGTAAAAAAAAACTCTGGGAAATGGGAGGGAAGCGCCGGAGGGAACTTTGCACCACGGCACCGGGTATGCTTAAGATGGCCCTGCCCAGAGGCCACTACTGCTTTCTCTTATGCTTTCATCAGACACTTGGGCCACCATTCCATTTTATTATTATTATTTCTTTTACAAATAACAAGCCCTTTGACAAAGCATGTGGTATTGCTACTACATACGTGCACCTTCGTTATGGTAAGTATTGCAAGTGAAACCTGAAACAAAATGTTGCAGTTTTAAGTGCTCCTGTTCAGGATTCCAGCCAGTGAACCAACCGTGTCCCTTACCAAGAGACATTCCATTTCCCTTTATCCACTGCCTTTCTGTGTCCCTTGTTACAGTCACAGAACATGCTTAATTCTCATTGTAACCCCCTGTTTTAGTTTTCCTCCGTTTGTGGGGGTTCTTCTGAAAACCTTTTGGTTCCTCCAAGCTTATTGCCTCTCTCTTGTGCATAGATGGTGCTATTATGACTGCATAAGATTCAGCACTTGGAGAATGCATTAACTTTTGATATACAGAGTTTCCATATTTAAGCCTTTTCTTGGCCAAGCTCTCAAAGCACTGCACCATAAACTGCATACAACAGAGCAGAATCACAACAGGACAGCAAAACACAACCCATAAATGGTAAAAAAAAAACAACCCAATACAAGCTCTCATTCTTCCAGCTTAAATATCCAAACAAATATAATAGCCAACAGCAGTAAATACGTTAGAGCAGATTGCAAAAGGGAAAATAAAAATTTCCACCAACCTACAGAGAATGTTGACCAGACAAATTTCCCTGGCCAAGGAATTCAGTAACTGGAGTAATACCAGTGAGGAGGCCCTCGATTTTGTAGACACCTGCAAAACCTCTGATAATAAGGGAACTGGCCACCTTGCTATGGTAAAGCAGGTCCAAGTCTGGTGAGTGCCTGGGTGGGAGAGTGCTTGGGAACAATATGCATGCCCCCTTGGCTTCCATGATGAGAGAAAGCTGGGAAATAAGTAGGAAGATAAGCAAAGTCGAGCAGGACTTATTTGGAAGAGCACCTGCATAAGAAGGGGCCATTGGGATGGGGACATTCCTTCAAGTACCCAAATAATGGTTTCAGAGTGAAAACCAGCACACTGAGTTGTTCTTGGGAAGCAAAATATAACCAGTAGACGTCTTTAAGATGTAGTGTGAAATGATCCCTAGAATCAGCCTCATCTAGAAATCTGGTTCTTGCATTCCAGACTAGCTGAAGGCTATGAACAGTATTCAAAGGAAGCCCACTGTAAAACACTCTACAGAGATCTAAACAGAAGTGCAAGCTCAACTTTAGTTCAATTCTTACTTTTATACTCTGAAAGTTTGTGTGTGTGTGTGTGTGCTTTCTACAATCCTTATTGCTTCAACAATCTTTATTGTGCTTAAGATGAAAAATATTCCATTTTGTGAATCTGCTATATATATTAAAGAAAATAATTAATTGTATTAGGCAGTTCTTAAGCTGAATGTTCAGTGTCATAAAGAATTCAGTATGGGCACCACCAGTACATTTTAAAATCTGGCCACTTTCATTGTCAACATGAAAAACCTTAATTACAAACATCCAGCATTTGGCTGACATAGTTTTCTGATCTTTGATCTTATATTTTAGGATCACAAGCAGTAAGGAGAACTACATTAGCATTTTTAATGTTTAGTGTATTTTCATATAAGAAGGCAGCCCTGTTTAGGGAAGTTTTTAATATTTAATGCTGTATTGTTTTTAACACTCTGGGAGCCGCCCAGAGTGGCTGGGGAAACTCAGCCAGATGGGCGGGATAGAAATATTATTATTATTATTATTATTATTATTATTATTATTAACTTATGCAAAAAAGGCCACCTTTCTCCTATGGAAATTAATTGGGCATAACATACAGCAATCAGAGATATGCTTATGTGACAGTAAGTCCCACTGCATTCAACAAGGATTACTTCCAGGTAGAAAAATATAAGATTGTACTGTACATCATTCCTTGTTCTATTTTATATGAGTTCAGCAATGAATGAGACAGGTAATGAATGAGCGGGGACATAGGAAGTACACAGATCAGAACCTCTCCAAAGGACACACCAGTTTTCCTTCTTTATCATCCATGTCTAATTATTAATCTTTCCATATTTTGAAATTCAGACTTAGTTGAAACAAAATAAAGGAACAATTTGTTCTTTCAGATTACTGTGAATGCTTTTGAAATCAATGAATTAGTCAGCCTGGAATAAATGTAGTTTCATTTGACCTTCAAAAAAAGGTAACATAATATTAAAAATAAGTTTTAAAAGCAGCAGATATTCGTTACATGCTAAATTAAGTTCCACCTTTTCTTCTTGCACCTTTAACTATATTTCCCCTTGAAATTTGTCTTTTTCCTGGTCTCCCACTTTCCCACTGTCCCAAAGCTTCTTGGGAACATGTTCAGGGTAATAAAGTTCTTCTGGAATATGAATTGCTTGGGGAAATGAAATTAGCTCTGATGCATTAAGAGAACCATTTCCCACAATACCTTGACTCTTTGTTCGGACAGGCTACTGCCTTGTTTGTTAGAGCTTACCTCTAAAACTAGCATATTTTAACCCAAACATAGATTGTTTAGTCAGGATAGTAGAGTGCCCATGTAAAGTATTCAATGGAGCCACAGATACAAGATCAAAGCTGTGAGTAGGATAGTTCTGGACTAGGTGATTCCTAGGAGAACAAAGACTGGCCGATTGTCTTATTCCTGTTTAAGAAATAAGGTTTCTATGTTGCAGAAGGATTTACAGCACTTCCTGTGTAGCATCCTTGTCTTCTTGGCACTCTTGGTCCCAATTCAATAGGGACAGTACCGCGAGGCTTCAGTTAGATTAGAAGTGGAGGAAGGATTGGTGTCAATATTGTCAGGAGACCCCCAAACACGCTGAATAGCAGGTGAGGCCCACTGCTTTGCCCCAAGTGGGGATTTTTTGTTTTCTATCTTCTGGCTCACCTTGCCAGGCAGAGCGGGGTCTTTTCAGCAAAGGCATATGCAAAGAGATACATAAAAATAGCAGCAGAATCTTCCTCTTCAGCAATAATCACCTCTCGCCTTTGGTTTCTTATTTTTTTGGCTCATTGGTGTTTCCTGCCCCCACCCGCCTGCTCGTCCCTTGAGTTCTAGAAAGCAGACCAGAAAATCCATCATAGTGACACTATGACACCCATAACACCCCCCCACACTTCTCTGATGAAAATAGGGACGTCCAATTCCATAATTATAATTTTACTATTTATACCCCACACATCTGACTCGGTTGCCCCAGCCACTCTGGGCAGCTTCCGACATATATAAAAACATAATAAAACATTAAACATTTTAAATAAACCTTCTCTATACAGGATTGTCTTCAGATGGCTCGGGAGTCAGATAACACCAACCGTACCCTCCAACATTTCTCCAATGAAAATAAGCACATCCTAAGGAAAAGTGGGACATTCCAGGATCAAATCAGAAACCGAGGATGGCTTCTCTAAATCAGGGATGTCCCTTGAAAACAGGGACACTTGGAGGGTCTGTGATGTACATGCCATTCTGGAACTTCTACTGTATCTCCTACTGAGGAGTGTTAAGATGCAAAACTAGTGCTAAAATCTATCTTCATTATGTGGGGAAAAAACCCTGTTAATTTCCACACACAACGACCCCCAACACATTCTCTCAAGCTGCTTCTCCTTTGCCAGTGGCCAATATTTTCATTTTCATTTTATTTCAAAATGTGCAGGCTCAGTGATAGAAATACGACTTTTTTTATTTTTCTGAAAAATACTGCCCAGGCCGTTTTCTCAGAAGGATATTTAATTTATGCAGTCTGGAAAAATGGAGCAGGTCAATGGCCAAATGCTACTGGCTGTATTTTATGCAAGCTGTTGCACCACCAGTTTGAATGAGCAAAATGATTAAACTGGAACAAAATTAGAAGATATCTTTGTTGTATTTTTAAAGCACAGTTTCAATATACAGCTGTATATATATTTTTTTTCCATAGATGTTCATTAGAATAAGAGAGAAAAAATTGGTATGATCTAAGTTGTAGTTGAAGCCACATTGCTGAATAGATAAATTTAAAAATCGTATTTCTTAATGATTCCGTGGGATGAATCACCCATGTGCAACCCTATTAACTGTCATACTGCAGAACTGGCTGCATCAGAACATTGTTATGGATTTGCACAGCTGGCCTGACAATGGAAATATCCACACAGGAATGTTGACATAAGCCAGCCTTCCCCAACCAAGTGCCTTCCAGATGCTTTGGACCGCATCTCTTCACTTGGCTGGGGGTTGATGGAAGTTGTAATATATAACAGCTGGTGGGCACCAGTTTGGGGAAGGCTAGCATAAGCCATCCCATGCACCATTGAATCTGGATGTTGGCATTGATTGGCTTCATCACTGCCAAGATGAGTTAGCTGGCAACACTAGAGCGACTACTTGTCTAGTTCCAGGGTGGGAGAAGGTTGTGGCCCATCATGACGAGCCCCAGGGAGCAATGCTGAGCTGGGCAAACAGCAGTTGGGGAATTCCCAGGCCAGATGCTTGGATTGGTGATTAAGGTGCTACCCAAGGCCCCCTCCACCTCTGTCTGTGACAGGCCACTCCTGAGAGCAGTGCCACAGGAGGGATGCCTTCCTCCAGGGGGGTGTTCATCAGACAGTTGCTATAAGACTTAGAGGTGACCTCCATGTCACTGCAGAGACTAGAGAGACGGACTTCTTCCAGGGATGTGTTGGGTTTGGTCTCCGGGACATTCATAAGGTGGTTCAGAGTGGTGGTGGTGCTGTAAACCACCCTGAGATCTCCAGATAAAGGGTGGTATACAAAAAGAAAGAAAGAAAGAAAGAAAAGTACCCTTTTCATGCAAATTGGACTCTGGAGACAGGGACCCTGCTGCAGAATTAATGGTGGGTTTTTGACTCTGGACCATTTCACCACTGCTGACAACTGCCAACCCACCCCACCCCCCAAAAAACACCAACCCACGTGGTAGAATGGAGTAAGAGTATTTTACTTCTTTTTTATTTATTTTATTCCCCGCCTTTCTTCCATCATGGAACCCAGGTAGTTATACATCCAAGTACTGACAAGGTTTAGACCTTCAGCCAGATGGGGACTTTGTGTGCCTTGTGCTCAACAAATGTGTGAGTTTGGTGTGCAGGGAGAGAAAAGAACATTGAAATTAGATGAATGATACAGGAATATGATAGTTTGGCAAATAAGCTTTTGAAGATTCATATGTCATATAATGGTAAAAGGCTTCTGTTTTTTTAAAGGTGACAATGTTAACAGAACCAGTCTGTAGTTATCTTCTTCCTTCCAACATTTAGCACGGTTTCAAAACCTATTAAATATCATATCAGAAGAGAAGGCCATATAAACTGCAAAGGAAGCAAACCTGCATATTCCTTGCCATTTCTAATTCAAGTTAAAGGTACTAAATCTCACAGATAATAGCTCTTTTATCCTAAGCAAATCTGTAGAAGTCACTAGACACATCGTTAAAATGCTCCCAGTTCATTAAGAAGATATTTAAACATGTATCATATGTTCAGTATAGATGGAAATGCCAGGAATAAAAGAAGCAATGTAATAAGGACTGAGAACAAGTAAGTTAGGTCCAATTCTAAAATCTGCAACTTCATCAGGAGGGCAATTCAGAAGAACTGCTGCATGTACCCAGATCACTGCAACTAATCAGGAAACATCAGTGTTTCGCTTGCGGCAGATATCTGTGCAAACGTTAGGATTTGGATTTGAACACAACAACATTATCACCATGAACATTTTAGAATAGCAGTGCTGTTTGGGAGGTCAGAAAGTGTTATGATTTTTTACATATTGTTCCCAGATGGTTTCCCCCCACCACCACCACCACTATAATCTGCAATTTCAATACATTTTTTTGTTTAAAAGTGGAGCTTCTTTCTGATGCATTCCCAGACAGTTGGGGATTGTTCAGGCAATGATAATGGCATCTCAATCAGAGTTAGCTATGTAATGATTCCCCCCAGTTTAATCACAGTGAAAAGCATCTTTCTCTGGCTTGCTGACAGTAGCTGACCCGATTTGGCTGCTTGGTGACACCATGATCCCAAATTAAAGCAAGAACTTTCATTCTGAATGGGCATTCCCCCTCCATTCTAGAGGTTCTGCTTAAAATTATGAAAAGTGGTGGATACATACATAGTAGGGCAGGGATGCCAACTTGAATACAATATTGTGGGGCCCCAGGTAAGCCCTGCCCCTCATAATTGAACACAACGCAGTGCACACATACCATTTGAATGGGAATGCCCATCAACTTTGTGGGGGCCCAGCACCCTCAAATATTTTATTGTGGGGGCCGAAGCCCCCATGGGCCCTAAGAGTTGGCTCTTACGCAGTTGGGCAACCTTTTTTAGGGGGTGCACACAGACCCCGATTTGACTCACTGAGATAACCAAGCATCTATTATGAAAGCACTGATAAATATTTCCTAGATTGAATTTGTGCAACAGATTACAGTATATTCCAACAGCAAGTTGGAGACCACAAATAGGGTGTGTAAATACAACAACAGAAAGCACTGTAATCCCATTGCGTTTCCCATATGTCAGAAACTATAAGAAATAAACTATTACAGTGTTACCTCGAGTTAAGTACTTAATTCGTTCCGGAGGTCCGTTCTTAACCTGAAGCGTACTTAACCTGAAGCACCACTTTAGCTAATGGGACCTCCTGCTACCGCTGCGCTGCCAGAGCACGATTTCTGTTCTTAGCGGAGTTCTTAACCTGAAGCGTACTTAACCTGAAGCGTACTTAACCCGAGGTACCACTGTACTGGAGTTTAAGCTGATGCATGTTTTTGTTTTATAGAAAATACATTTCAAATTTAGCTCTTTGGAGAGGATCAACTGTTTCTAAATGGTTGGTACTGAATTATGATCTAGTTCTGGTATTATAATTCTTAAAACCAGTTAAGCTGCAATGATCAAGCTACTTAATTTGGAGAAACACTATGGACTGCTGTGGAATTATTCCAGGTTTGTTGCTTAGCAGTCTTTATGAGTCAAGTTTAATGTCGTTTTGTGCAATTGCTTTGGCACCCCTTTTAACAAATTAATTCCACACAACCACATTTGTCCAGCTGTTACAAGTTGAGGTCAGGGCTAGCCTTCCCATGAAGCAACATGAAGCAGTCCACTTCGAGAACAGCTTTTTATTATCTTTGCAAATCTCTCCAGCTCCTCATTCTCCTTTGTGGTTGGGGTATTTAAATACCAGCTGACATTTGGTGAAGTATGATTTATATTTATATTTATTAAATGTATTAAATTTATATACCACCCTTCATCTGAAGATCTCAGGGTGGTTGACAAGATAAAAATACAGGGTAAAAGCACAACATAAATATTTAAAACAAAACAAAACAATAACCCCCCTCCCACAAATATATTTAAAATGACGTGGAATGTCAATCAACCCAAGGCCTGGTTGAAAAGGAACATTTGCACCTAGTGCCTAAAGATGTATAATGAAGGTGCCCAACGAACCTCGCTGGGGAGAGAAGAAGAGTTTGGATTTGATATCCCACTTTATCACTACCCGAAGGAGTCTCAAAGTGGCTAACATTCTCCTTTTCCTTCCTCCCCCACAACAAATACTCTGTGAAGTGAGTGGGGCTGAGAGACTTCAAAGAAGTGTGACTAGCCCAAGGTCACCCAGCAGCTGCAGCTGCATGTGGAGGAGTGGAGACATGAACCCAGTTCACCAGATTACGAGTCTACCGCTCTTAACCACTACACCACACTGGCATTCCACAAACAGGGAACCACTACAGAAAACACCCATTATCGTGTTGCCACTTGCTGGTACAGTATGCTGGTTTGCTACTGTTATTTCATCTGCATTTTATCCTCACAACAACCCTGTGAGGTGGGTTAGGCTGAGTGGCAGCTACTGGCCCAAGGTCACCCTGTGTACTTCATGGTTGTGTTGGGATTTGAACCCTTGGTCTCCCAGGTGATAGTCCAACATTCTAACCACTACACCACACTGGCTTTCTCATGAAGAGAGTGGGTGCTACAGTGCACTCTGAAAACTTCACACAGAGCCTCACTGCTCCCATCCATTGCAATCCTGACAAATGGGAAAATATAAAGGGACTCAGAGACACAGCTGGGCTAAACATGCCCCTGCAGATCCCAGTCATTAAGGTTCAAGGCTAGTCCAATATGCGCAGCCTCGTCCTGTCCTCCACCCCCACCCCCATTGCAATACAGTGGGATGGAATGTCAAGAGAACGGGACGGAATGTTGGGAACTGGGTTTATATAAATAGATTTCCAGCCCATTCCATTCCAAGGGTTTAGAGTTGGTAAAGAGACGAAAGCCATAATCCAACAAACTCAATAACTTAAAATACCAAAAACAGCAGCATTAAATTAGAATTGGTCCCACCCTGCTCAACTCTGGCTGTCAGAAACAAGTCTTCATTTGGAACGGTACCAGGAAAATCTCACTTTGGGCTCTTGTGCAAATGAAGAAATGCAGCACATTTGTTATTGGGAATGGGAGAGCTCAGTTGGTTATGGGTTCGAGCCCAACGTTGGGCCAAAGATTCCTGCATTGCAGGGGGTTGGACTAGATGACCCTCATGCTCCCTTCCAACTCTACAATTCTATGATCCCCCCTACCCTTTGCTGGGATCACCCTTCACCCTAATCCTTACCCACTGGTACTGTGCCTGGTCAACAGAGATGACAATCTGAACAGGGCATTGCAACCTTGTTCATTTACCCCTAAGAATTCATGGCAACAGCAAAGGAAGGGGGTGCTATTCTGCTAATGTTGTTTAGGGCCAGGTGTGCAAGTGAGTGACATTTGGAAGACACCAGTCACACTCCTTAATTGGTGACATATCGCTAGAGTCAGACCTGGGAGCTCCCCAGCAAACCCTTGACAGCCACAAAGAAGAGTAATGCCTGTGTTCAGTAGAGGTCCTAGTCTTCGTACTGGCATATAGGGAAAGGCTGTAGCATCTGCTTTACCTGCAGGAAGTCCTCAGTTGAACCCCCGACATCTCCGAGTAGGACAGAGAATGTTCCCTGTCTGAAAACCTGGAGAGCAGCTGCCAGTCAGTGTAGACAACATTGAGCTAAATGGACCGATAGTCAGACTAAATACAAGACACTTCCTATGTTCCATACCTTTCAATTGACTTCCTCTACAAAAGCCAGCACATGGCAAGTACTGAGCATGTAATTATTTGGTTATTGTAGAGTAATGCCTAAAGGATCCTAGTTATGCAAAATATAATAAAGTTAATGAAGCTTCGCTAAAAGAGAAAACTTCCCCTTCCTCCATCTGCTTCAAAACTCCAAATTGTTTTCAATTAAGCATAGCATACAATGGCTTTTGTTAGTATTTCATGGAAAGAAGCTCGAATTCCCAGAGAGACTGTAAGTTTTCAGCACTCTTTTTTGCATATTGAATAGTCATAACTATTTTCTTGACGGGTCTGCTTGAAAATGCCAAACACTCCCCCGCCGTCCCCATCCCAAAAGCATTTTGTCTATACAAAACAGCAACCAACTCAATGGAAACACAGCTGCGGTGCTGGGGATTTTGGTCCTTGGCTTTCATGTACTGATGGATAAAAAGAACTGATTGCGCTATGAAAATCTACTACCATAGCACAACAGCATAGCAACTTAATCAAGTCCTTAGAGCAGTTGCAGGATACAGAGTGACAATCCAATAACAAAAGAGAATAAAAAATAATGCAGATCTCCTGGGGCCAACTTCAGAGACCCTGGCAATTCTATAAAGTATTGGCAGGGCCAAACATAAAAGCACCCCATATATCTTGATGCAATAATGACAAGTTTCATGCCGAAAGCCTGAAAGCTGTTTTGAAACTATATGATTTCTCTTTTATAAAATGCGGCTACCAAATCACATTAACAATATACCTTTCAAAAGCTTTTTTCTGTTTTTTTTTTAATAAGTTGTTGTTTTATTTTCAACATACATTAACAATGTAAAACAATAGCAATCTACAGACCTAGAGCATAGTACATTACAGAAGGATTATTCATATTCTTGTTAAGTGGATTTCACTGGTAAAAATCATTTTTCGGAAGGAGTTATCCTATATTGTCTTTCCATAGAAGTCTATGAGCAGATGGAGGCTGACAGGATAAAGCAGAACCATTGCCTGAAGTTTTTATTTAGTTTCTCTCAAGTCTTTTCTGACTTTAATTTGATGAGTTGCTTTTTACCCATTAAAGCTATTATCCACATTTGTTGGCAGTATCCATTTATTAGGTTATCACCCGACTACTTCCACTGTCTAGCTAGTGACAATTTCTCTGTGATTCATAAAGACTGTCATACCTTTGTGTCTTGTGTCTGGTCCTTCTTTGTCAAAGGCAGAGAGTAATGCTTTGTTTTAAAACGTGCTAAAGTTAAAGGTAAAGGGTAAAGGGACCCCTGACCATTAGGTCCAGTCGCAGACGACTCTGGGGTTGCAGCACTCATCTCACTTTACTGACCGAGGGAGCCGGCGTACAGCTTCTGGGTCATGTGGCCAGCATGACTAAGCCGCTTCTGGCGAAACAGAGCAGTGCATGGAAATGCCGTTTACCTTCCCTCCAGAGGGGTATCTATTTATCTACTTGCACTTTGACGTGCTTTCAAACTGCTAGGTTGGCAGGAGCAGGGACCGAGCAATGGGAGCTCACCCCGTCGCGGGCATCTTCATTTCATTTCTTCCCAACAGCCTCAGGTATCCTCATTTTTGGGAACTGCAGGCATAAATCAGATGTGGGTTTGAATATGGATGTTGTATAGCTGTACGTAGGAACCTGCCTTGTATTAAGTCATTTGTTCATTTATCCCAATATCATCTGCTCTGACAGCACTGCTCCGGGGGCTTCAAGGTCTTCCCCATTACCTACGGCCTGATCCTGTTAACTGGAAATGCCAGGGATTGAACCCAAGACCTTCTGCATACAAAGCATGTATGGATAGGATGTATGTTTAGATGTGCATTCAGACGTGCATCCTACTGCCTTTGGAGTTCATTTATTTCAATCAGATAAATAATTATATCTTCATTTTGATGTGGATCCAAATGCACATTTTGCAGGGATTCTTAAATCTCCAGCTACCTTGCACAAATTTTTCAATGTTCAACACTGACAAAGCAATAAGTGAGACTTAGTTGAATAACAATCTTAGACTTCTATTTTTTATTCTAGCTGAAGATTTAGCCTCCTCTTTTCTTCCAAACCACCTAATTTCTAAATCCCACAACACGTCCTAATTTCTAAATTTCCTAGCATGCCTAGCATTTTGGAATAAAGTGCACATTTATTCCCACAGCTTGGAAGGAACATGTGAAGAAGAGTTGGATGAGCAACAATAAGAAAAGAGAGAAATTATCTGTACATATTATATATTGATCAGGGACTAGAATACTTCATCTTTCACATCAATTTATTTACCAGTAGTTACGTAGGGAAACCCATCTAAGATGTAAATTATGAGCATCTATCATTTAACTAGCAAAATGTACACTCAGAACCCCAGCAGTTCTTTACTCAGGTCACTTTGACACATTTCAGCATTTCTGGTAATGTTATGATTCCACATTATTCAGCATCTTATTAGGTAAGCTAAATAAATAAATCCTATCATCAGGATAACATGATGATGCCAATCACAGCTACCACTGTGATTCAGCTAAAAGTTCCAAGCAGCCTGCACAGAGTGGCACAAAATCAAATTTTCCATCCTTGCCACCCATTTTGGGCCCTTTGGGCTGCTCTGCTGTTTGCTGAACTTGATGGTTCAGGGCCCAGATTAACATAAGGAAATCATTATTTTTTTTTTAAATAAGCCAACAGGAAAAGGGAAGAACCACAGGATCTTGGGAGCTTCTAGCCATTCTACCTGAGCTGCAGCAATTCGCATCCAGCTGGCCCATGGGTACAGCAAATCTGTCATGGGGAGAATAACAGCTTCCATGGCATGCATCTCCAATTAATGTCTATTGGTTTTGGTTCAACTGGGATCTTTTCCTGATTAGCAAGATGCAATACAAACAGAAATGTGTTGTTTCTGGCTCCCATAGTGAAAATCTGAGTCAGACTATAGTCTCAAGGAAAATTATTGTGGGATGTATAACACTGGTGCAGTCAATCACAACATTCCTAGAGTGTACACAAAGGGGACTTGGTCCTCCAGGTAGAGTTTCCTGTGCCAAGACTGAAATCACTTCCTTTGTGTGACCAGAAGTGGGAGTGGCCTTACCTGTAGCTATTCAAAGATACAGGTGAGCTGCTACTCTCCCTCTCTTCCCACCAGGACTCCGAGGATGCAACATCTCAGGAGATGCTCTCTTGGCTTCCAGCCAAGAGAGGCCCACATGGAGCCTTTCTCCCTTAAGGAGAATCTCCACATGTAAATACATTTAATCTAAGCTAGCCTGCCTTTCTGAGACTGTAGAAGCTTGAAATGACTGTGAGTAAAACCTTTATACTTTTATAAGCTTATGTGTCGTGTATTTTCTTTTAAGAGGGAACCAGGGGAAATATGTGCCAGGATCTGCCTTATTCTAGAAGTTCATAGGAACTTAAACGCCACGCTTTGCTGCGCTTTATTGGGGATGAGAAACTCTGCTAGTTTGGAGCTTGTTAGCACAAGCTGGGATAGGAAATATTAATCAATATTCCCTCATCCACATTCCCTCTCATCTCCCACAAAGGGTTTTGAGGCCCAGAACTGCGTATTTTGTGTATTTTTAAAGGATTGCTTTGGATTGTGATTTTTGGCAGAGTAGAATTTTTCTGTTTGTACTTCCTGGTAAGCACATGGTCTTTTGTTCTCCATTGTGCTGTGAAAGGGGGATTAGCGACCCCTCCCCTCCCTCAGAGCTCACAGACCTCAGAGGCAGTGAAGATTAGTTTGCATTTTGAGATTTTTGAGTTTTGATTTTTGAATTTTAGCCATTTTTGGGAATTTTTGAAATTTTGGAAATTTTTTAAATTTTTGAGGATTAAGATGGCAAGCTCAGGTTTTGATAGTGAAGCAAGATCAAGCTTTATGCTGCTGAATGATCGTAACTTTGTGCAATGGAAGCAGCGCCTTTTAGTGCATCTTGGTGCAAAACAAGTGCTTAAAGCGGTGAAAGATCCCAAACCTGATTTTGCTGATTTAACCAAGAAAGCAGATTGGGAAAGGCAAGATGCAGAAGCTAAACACATAATTTTGAGCAGTTTGAAAGATGAGCATTTATCTCTGATTGACTATGAAAGTGATGCATCTCAGATTCTAAAGGATATTGAGAGGGTTTATGCACAATCATCAGAGAACTCTTATAGACATTTATTGGATAAACTGCTGAAGTTAAAGATGAATTCTAGAGAACAATTTACAGGGCATTTTAAGGACTTTAATGAAATTGTTCAAAGGATTGCCCTAACTCCCAGAGCTTTTGATGATGCAACCAAAGTGACTTTTATGCTAGCATCATTGGGACCAGAATTTGCTTCATTTAAGAGTATAATGGACCACACAAGAGATTTGACTTTTAATGAACTAGCAAATCACTTAAGAGAGGAATGCAGAGATTACCTTGATTCTCCACAAAGGAATCCAAGGAGGGACACAAGTTATGTTTCTAAGCAATTTCCCAAGTCTAAGGAAGTGTCCAAAGAATTAATATGCCATAACTGCAATTTAAAAGGGCACATTGCAAGGAGTTGCCAGAAGCCCAAGAATAAGTCCCGCCCCTTTCAACCAAAAGGTGAAAAGAAGGGAGGTCACGAGCGTACATTTCTACTGCAAGAAAAGAGTTTAAATGTGCAAAGAAATGAAAGGAAAAGTGACCAATTTATTTTAGATTCGGGAGCCACAAGCCATTTTGCGCATAAAAGAGAATATTTCAGAGAAATTAATGATAGTGAATGGACTGAAATCCAGATTGCTGATGGAAATGTTCTAAAATCACAAGGTGCAGGTTCAATGCGTTTGAAATTCAAGGTGAACAATGAATCTCTTGAAACAACTGTGCCTAACGTTCAATATGTCCCAGAATTGAATTGTAACTTGCTTAGTGTGTCTGCTTTAGACAAGAAAGGTTTCAAGGTTACATTTGCCAATGGAGAATGCAATGTAACGAAAAATGATGAGGTTTATGCTCAAGGGAAACTAATCAATGGTGTGTATGAGATTAATGTTTCAGAAAACCAATCAGCACAAGTGGCCCAATCCAAGCAGAAGGATAAACCAGATCTGGAGCTGTGGCATCGAAGACTGGGTCACAGGGATATCAGAGTCATCCAGGAACTGCAGAATGGAGATCTTGTGAGAGGTCTACAGGTAAACAAAAGTAACACACCCACACCAAAATGTATAACTTGTGTAAGTGAAAAAGGAGTCAAACCTTCTTTCCCACGTTGTGCAGAAAAGAGAAGCACAAAAGTTCTGGACATTGTGTACACTGATTTAGCTGGACCTATGAATATACCTTCTTTAGGAGGAAATAGGTATATTCTTATCTTTTTGGATGATTATTCAAAGTTTTGTGTGGGATACCTTCTCAAAGAGAAGAGTGAAACAGTGGAATTGTTCAAGCAATACGTAAGCATGGTCAAGAACAAATTCCGGCGAGCACCCACCACCCTAATGTCTGATAATGGTGGGGAGTTTTGCTCACGTGAAATGGAAGCCTTCATGGCTCAGGAAGGCATAGCACATGTGACCACAGTTAGCTACACACCTCAACAGAACTCTATTGCTGAGAGGAAATTTAGGTCCATCCTAGAGATGACAAGGTGTATGCTAAAAGGATCCAACTTGTCAAAGAAACTTTGGGGCGAGGCAGCAAATACTGCGATTTATATACAGAATAGGCTGCCAACAAAAGGCACAGAGCGCACGCCATTTGAACTTTGGCATGGAAGAGCCCCAAATCTGTCACACATACGTGTATTTGGAAGTTTGTGTTATTACCACGTGCCCAAGGAGCACAGACATAAACTTGACTCCAGAGCAAAGCCTGGTATCCTAGTTGGATACGCTTCTGGAGGAAAAGGCTACAGAGTTGTGGACTTACAAACAGGGAAAACAAGTTCACATCACGTGATTCATTTTGAGGAGTATGAAAAGGCTGACACAAGGAACACAGCAATTGACTGTTCCAATGAGCCACCAACAGAGGAGTTTGTAAGTTTTCCTTTTGAAGCCATACCAGAAACTAATCCACCTCCTAGTATTGTACCTCCTAGTGTTGTAGCACCCCCTACAGATGACACCCCAGAAGACGCGGAGGACCAGATGTCAGAAGGCTCCAGAGACGAAGAGGACCCGTATGCAGGGATGCCGCCATTGGAAGGAGATGAGGAAGCTGATGCGGTTCAACAAGAGCCAGAGGTCAGACGTTCCTCCAGGTCCAACAGAGGCGTTCCACCACTACGACTGTCCTACTTTGCAGGGTCGGCGCCACCACAGGAACCTTCCACGTGGGAACAGGTTCAACGGTTGCCAGCTGCTGAGGCCAGTCTCTGGAAGCAAGCCGCGCAGGAAGAGATGGATGCACTGCATCGCAACAAGACCTGGACCCTGACAGAGCTACCTCCTGGTAAGAAGGCAATTGGGTCCAAGTGGGTGTTCAAGCTTAAGAAGGGGTCAGAAGGGGAGGTGCAACGCTACAAAGCTAGGCTTGTAGCACAAGGATTTTCACAACAGTATGGCGAAGACTATGATCAAGTATTTGCGCCTACAGTGCGATACAGCAGTGTTAGATTACTTCTAAGTATTGCAGCATCTAAAGGCCTATCAGTCCGTCATGTCGACATAGCAACAGCTTTTCTTCATGGGACGATTTCTGAACAGATTTATATGAAGCAGCCCAAAGGCTTTATCAAGCAAAATGAGGCACATCTTGTATGTAAACTTCAGAAAGGAATTTACGGTTTGAAACAAGCTGCAAGAGCATGGAACCAGAAATTACATGAAATGCTGGTTCAGCTTGGGTACAAGCAGTCAACAGCTGACAAGTGCCTGTACACTAAGAACAGAAATGGACAATTCTCTTACATTCTGGCTTTTGTCGATGATTTATTAATATCAACGTCCAATGACAGAGACTATAAAGACATAGTCAGACATCTCAACAAAGAGGTGGAAGTAAAGGAATTGGGACTTGTCCAGTATTACTTGGGAATTCAAATTGAGAGAGAAGAAGACGGCTCATTTCTTCTCAGCCAGAAGCAGAAGATAATAGAACTGATAGAAAGCATGCAGATGCAAGGTGCACACCCTGTCGCGACACCCATGGCCACAGATTTTCTAAAGAATCAGCAAGATTCGAAGCTGCTGCCAGACAACAGCGAATACAGGTCAGCGATTGGTAAACTTTTGTATTTGGTTACTACCAGCAGACCTGACATAGCAAGTGCAGTGGGGATCCTAAGCAGAAAAGTGAGTTCTCCCACTGAACATGACTTGGGTGGGGTCAAGAGGGTGGTGCGTTACCTCAAGGGTACAATGAATTGTAAATTAAGATTGCCAGCTGTAAGGGACCCTAAGTTGGTTGGGTACAGTGATGCAGATTGGGCTGGGGATAAGGCGGATTACAAATCCACAAGTGGTTATGTTTTTATGTTTGGAAATGCACCTATCATTTGGGGCAGTTATAAACAGAAATGTGTAGCCTTATCGTCCACAGAGAGTGAATATATTTCAGCTTCGGAAGCATGCAGAGAGATCATCTGGCTGGATCAACTCCTGACAGACTTTGGTTTGCCGAGAAAAGGACCTGTCAGCTTGATGGAGGACAATCAAGGCTGCCTGCAGCTAGCGCAAACCGAAAAGTTCCTTGCACGTTCAAAACACATTGGGGTCAAGTATCACTTCATTCGCCAGATGATCCAAGATGGACTAGTAGAAATGTCCTACTGTAATACTCAGGAGATGACTGCGGACATTCTCACGAAACCCTTGCCACGAGAGAGTTTCCAGAACCTGCGTGTCAAGCTGGGACTCTGGGTGGTTGAATAAAGTTGTTTTATGTTTGTTAAATGTTGTTCAGACTGAGAAGGGGTTTGTGGGATGTATAACACTGGTGCAGTCAATCACAACATTCCTAGAGTGTACACAAAGGGGACTTGGTCCTCCAGGTAGAGTTTCCTGTGCCAAGACTGAAATCACTTCCTTTGTGTGACCAGAAGTGGGAGTGGCCTTACCTGTAGCTATTCAAAGATACAGGTGAGCTGCTACTCTCCCTCTCTTCCCACCAGGACTCCGAGGATGCAACATCTCAGGAGATGCTCTCTTGGCTTCCAGCCAAGAGAGGCCCACATGGAGCCTTTCTCCCTTAAGGAGAATCTCCACATGTAAATACATTTAATCTAAGCTAGCCTGCCTTTCTGAGACTGTAGAAGCTTGAAATGACTGTGAGTAAAACCTTTATACTTTTATAAGCTTATGTGTCGTGTATTTTCTTTTAAGAGGGAACCAGGGGAAATATGTGCCAGGATCTGCCTTATTCTAGAAGTTCATAGGAACTTAAACGCCACGCTTTGCTGCGCTTTATTGGGGATGAGAAACTCTGCTAGTTTGGAGCTTGTTAGCACAAGCTGGGATAGGAAATATTAATCAATATTCCCTCATCCACATTCCCTCTCATCTCCCACAATTATAGGCTGCAGACTCATCATATAAACACTCACTTGGGACTCCAAATGTGGTTAATTTGATTTGGGCACCATTGGATCTCATAGAATACCTGAAGGTACTTTGTAGTTGAATAAGAATTGACCATCTAGTCCAGGTATGAGAAACTGGCAGGTTGTTTGACTACAGCTCTCATAATCTCTCACCACTGACCGTGCTGGTAGGAACTGATGGGAACTAGAGTCCAACAACATCTGAAGGACCACAGAATCCCTGTACCTTTTTGACTCCAAATTCCTGGTATGAGGCATAATATATTCTAAAATATCTCTTGTAGATCCCAGCCCGGTCTTATATTCCTATATAAGTAAACCTAAAGTAAACCTAACTAAACCTAAAATAAGTAGGTAGGCCAGACCTCCCTTCTTCTCCCACCCACCCCCTGAATATCAGTAGGTGCATTTGTTTCACCAAAAATTAGAAGACGCCTGCTTCTTGGGAGAAAAGCAATGACAAACCTAGACAGCATCTTAAAAACCAAAGACATCGCCTTGCCGACAAAGGTCCGTATACTTAAAGCTATGGTTTTCCCAGTAGTGATATATGGAAGTGAGAGCTGGACCATAAAGAAGGCTGATCGCCAAAGAATTGATGCTTTTGAATTATGGTGCTGGAGGAGACTCTTGAGAGTCCCATGGACTGCAAGAAGATCAAACCTATCCATTCTTAAAGAAATCAGCCCTGAATGCTCACTAGAAGGATAGATCCTGAAGTTGAGGCTCCAGTACTTTGGCCACCTCATGAGAAGAGAAGACTCCCTAGAAAAGACCCTGATGTTGGGAAAGATGGAGGGCACAAGGAGAAGGGGACGACAGAGGATGAGATGGTTGGACAGTGTTCTCGAAGCTACTAACATGAGTTTGGCCAAACTGCGAGAGGCAGTGAAGGATAGGCGTGCCTGGCATGCTCTGGTCCATGGGGTCACGAAGAGTCGGACACGACTGAATGACTGAACAACAAAAATCAGAAATGGAAAGGCTTGTGTCCTTTGCTGCTAAGGCAAATATAATGAGCCAGGTAACCTATTATAGCAGCCAAATGGTAGGGCCAGACCTGAGTTATCATTTCCACATACTCTGCAAAAAGATATCTGAGCAGCCACAGCTGGTTTTCTGTTTCTGGCTAAGGAAAGCAGGAACTCGGCGGTGTTGCTATGAGATTCAAAGCAAGTTCTCCACTCAACACTGCATGTACACTTTGTCAACAAGTTCAGGGAATTGGAGTGCAGGGAGGGAGAACTCTTGTTAACACAGAAAAAGGCAGCAAGCTGTATTTCAACACAGTGTTTTCTGCTTAGACCGGCAACGGTGTTAGGATATCAAAAACAGTCAGAAGGGGTTTTCGTTTGTCATTTTGTCAACGTTTGCACCAGGCATCACAAATTAAAGAGGGGAAATAATTTACTCTTTAAGTGGGCATTTAAGTGGAGATGGCAATGAACCATGCTGTTGATAATTGAACTTCCTTCTGTGAAAGGATCCAAGATGACTTCATCCTACTATCGACAGTTTTGTCTTTCTGTCCCAGTGAACTTTTGAAAACTTATGTTGGCACTGAGTTGTTTGAATACATCCTAAGCTGAATGGTTCATATGTATTGATTTTGGTCATATACGTTACATGTATATAAGTATATTTGGTTCCATTGTTTGATTTTCATTACAGTATCTTTTATATTATTATTATTTTCGTCATTATTATTTCAGCCAATGTGCAGTGGTTTTGTTGTTACTTTTGCAATGAACCATGCTGACCAATTTCCTTGTCAACTTTAGAGCTATGGGGGTGATTTAAGGTGCTTTTGGACATGCTGCAAGACAATCATAGCAACCTAGACACAGTTAACTATGCAGTCCTATGCTTCACACATATACACATGCATCATTGGAATAAAAGAAGTTCCAGTGTTGTTGTTGTTGTTTAAAAAAAAACCAAGCCTGTCTTTTGCTGTGGCTTATAGAGAAGTTCGTTTTTGCCAGATAGAGCACAGCCTGATAAATTTTCAAAAGTGCTTTCATATGCAATGCATACAGCCACACCTGATGCATGTTTGCTCAGAGGTAAACCCCATGCATTCAGTAGGGCCTATCCTACGTAGGCCTATGTAATGAGTTTAGTTATTTCGAAATGCAAAAATATACTTTAATTTACTGCTCATTTTTTTGTGCTGGTAAAGATAATACAGAGAGTTCGGTGTGTTATATGTGCCCATGCATTCACTCTATGAGCATAGCACATGGCAAGCCCAAACTGTGGCAGTACAGAAAGCTGGGATATCTTGCTTCTTACCCAAGATGGAAACAATACAAGTGAACGAAAATGACGAGTACAATACAAGGCACCATAGCTCAGTTGCAGAGCATGCTTGGTTCAGTCTCTAGCATCTGTAGTTAAATGGCTTAAATGGCAAATGATTGGTAACACCTTTGCTGGTGACCCTTGAAGAATGCTGCCAGTCAGAGTGGACAATATAGGACTAGATGGAGCAATAGTCTGACTCAGTATAAAGGAGTTTCATATACAACATGAATTTAATCAAGTATACTTCAAGTTGGAGCAGAGTCCAAAGACTACAATACATCTAAAAAGCCCCAATTCTCTCAAGAAAGAATCCATCTAAAAGAGGAGTGCATCATATCTAAGCTTAAGCATTTTATTATGCCCCTGGCTAAATTGAAATTGCTTGGCATAGTTCCATGAAAACGGTAAAGCGCATTTACAATTCCCATGACCCATTTAGTTGACTGGTCGGAAATTCAGTTCTTCGGGGCATCAGGCAAAAATCTGTTTTGGCAGTGTCACATGAAAGGGAGATTCAAGCGATCAAACATAAATACAAACAACCAAAGCTAAACAGTTGTGAAGTTACTATTTTTTTCAGTGACATATACTTAAGGATGTGTAGGAGCAGCAGTGTGGAGTCCTCCCTGTTCAGTATCCCAATCACTCAAACCAATTACTCCTGTCCTTGGTTTTTTGCCCACCCCACTAAAAGTCAGCATTCAGTGGTCACTGAACATCCATGGTCCTCACTTGGTTTGGATAAGTATAGCAATGCATTGCTAGTAATGAGCAGGATTCTGCTTTAGTTTTCATCCTGCATTTCAGTGCAAATATTTATAATGCTTCTGTTGGGGTCCATGGTTGGTTGGGTACACAACAAAGCATTTTCATTAGTGAAAGGACAGCGGTAGCTTAACAACTGTTATCTATGTTGTGGCAAATTCTAAGTTAGATTACTGCAGCACATTATATGTAGGGCTGCCTTTAAAGATGGTTCAGAAACTTCAGCTGGTGCAGAATTTAGCAGCCAGGTTGCTCACCAAGACTGTTTGAGCATATTAGGTAAAAAGGTAAAGGTAAAGGACCCCTGGGTGGTTAAACCCAGTCAAAGGCAACTATGAGGTGCGGTGCTCATCTCACTTTCAAGCCAAGGGAGCTGGCATTTGTCCAGAGACAGCTTTCCAGGTCATGTGGCCAGCATGACTAAACTGCTTCTGGCTCAACGGAACACTGTGACGGAAACCAGAGCGCACTGAAACGCCATTTACCTTCCTGCCACAGTGGTACCTATTTATCAACTTGCATGGGCATGCTTTCGAACTACTAGGTTGGCAGGAGCTGGGACAGAGCAACAGAAGCTCACTCCATTGCAGGGATTTGAACCGCCGACCTTCTGATCTGCAAGCCCAAGAGGCTCAGTGGTTTAGACTACAGCACCACCCGTGTTCCTGAGCATATTACATCAATCTTGGCCTGACACCACTGGCTGCTGACTAGTTTCCAAGCCCAATTCAAAGTGCTGATTTTGACATAAAGTCTCAAATGGCTCAGGACTTCAATACCTCTCTCCATATGAACCTACCCAGAGCCTGTGACCATCATCTGAGCCCCTTCTTTGTGTGTTTCCCCCAGGAGAGGCCCAGAGGGCAGCAACACAAGAACAGGCCTTTTCTGCAGAGGCTCCCCATTTGTGGAAAACTCTCGCCAGGGATGTTCAGCTGGTGCCCCTTTAGGTACCAGGCGAAAACAGCTGCTGGGTGACCTTGGGCTAGTCACACTTCTTTGAAGTCTCTCAGCCCCACTCACCTCACAGAGTGTTTGTTGTGGGGGAGGAAGGGAAAGGAGAATGTTAGCCGCTTTGAGACTCCTTCGGGTAGTGATAAAGCGGGATATCAAATCCAAACTCTTCTTCTTCTTCAGCCAGGCCTTTGGCTGGTTTATATTAATACCCCTTTTAAATGTGTTTGTGGGAAAGGTGCATGGGGGAGGAAGGTTTATTGGTTTATGTCTTTTGTTCTTGTTGTTATCATGTGTTTTGTGTTTTTATATTGTATTTCTGTATTGTGAGCTGCCCTGAGAATGATGGATGAAGGGTGGTAAACAAATTTAATATATAAAAATAATTTTCTGGCTATACAATAGAACCTTCCCCACCCTCTCTTCTCCCCACAGCCCCTCTCAAATGGTTCTGGGGTTCTCCCAACCCTCTGGAGCAGATGGCATACATATAAAAGGAAAAGGGACGGAAGGCCTAGTGCTAATCTTTGCACTAATAGAACTATTTCATTGGATTCCCCACTCTAACCGTATGGAACTATTTTTTAAGCAGAGGAACATATGTGCAATAGTAGCTGTAGGATTTAAGAGAGCTATTTCCTCCTATTTTACTCGCTGTGTGTTGAAAGCTCAGCATTGGCCTTAGATCTGCTTAAGCAGCAAGAATTAATATACGTGTCACTTATTTCTGTTTTATGAATCAGGAGCAAATAAGCAAAGGCTAGAGATGGGTGGAGTGGGGTGATAACCCCCCCCTCTCCCCGCTGCGCTCACACACACAAACACACAATTGGCCACAGGTACAACATATTTCTGCTTAAGCGGGATATTATATCAGATGAAATGTTGAAAATGTTTCTTCATTAAATGGTTATTGCATTTTCAGCTGTACACTTTTCCGCTAAGTGTTTTAGGTCAAAATATGTTCTTTCTAATGCAGTGTGTTGCATTTTCTATCAGAAGACTTGCCAGATCTGCTTGTTTTGTTGACAGCTGTCAATCAGAATGTCTCACAGCTACCCTGCCGTGTCAGCCATCAGCTAAACCACACTTTCCCAGGAACGTCTTAGCATGGCATCTTGGTCCTGTTTTCAGATAAACAGATCCAATTTCTCAACAAACAGACTGCTACAGTCCTTTTGATAACAATGTAATAATTCAAAACAAATGATTCCAGGCTTTGATGATAGCACTTTTATGGGTCATGGAGAAATCCTCCCACCAACATCTGTTTGATTTTATCTACTTGAACTTTATCCTCCAGTTGAAGATTTATAAGCTGAAATCATCCCAGCCTATTAAAGTCAGACTAAAGTTAAAGCACCAACACAGAGAATGAAAGTGCATTTCACAGTCATCTACATTTGGAAATTCTGTTTGAGGAAAAGATAGCAAAATGTTTTTTTGAGAGATGTATGCTTAACTACACTGGAAACACTGCAGTCTGCAAAAAACCCAAGCAATACAAGGAGATTAAGAAACCCACTGCTTTACAGCAGGAGCAAGCTATTTACCCTTCTTTAGAAAGGCACTGCAAAAAATTACAGATGTTGTTTACGTTCGAAGCCTGTTTTCTTAGGACAACCCACGATGGGTGGCGAAAATTCACTCCAGATTTGCATTTTCCCTTGCTTTCCCCTTAAAATTTTCTCACATGCTGCAAATAAAGAGCATCAGAACATGTTTATTAGAGTCACTTGGTACTTATTAGCAGATCACACAGACAGGCTGGGATGTTTTCACTGGTGTATGGAAACATTTTGCAAGCACAGAGCACCAAAATGCACAAATTTGTGAAAATCAATTGTGTTAAGCTAAATTCAGACAGGGATTGTCAGTCAAGGCCACCGCAAAAAGCTTCATAATTTTTTTCCCTTAGGGTCTTACTCGACATGAGAAGGAAGCAGAATTTCCTTAGAGAAGCTGCTTAGCTCTTACACAGCTTCTTAACCTGCAGACTGTTCCAGATACATTATTAGAAGCATTTGCGAGTGAAGCAGGGAGCCAATTTTACAACATTTAACAGAAAATGCAGATGTGGTGCCCCTTGGAATCAACACAGATAGTTATTGTATACTTTTCACGATGAACACTTTGTACATAAAAAAAAAAAATCCCCACCAAATGGTGACTTTTCTTATCTTTTGGAAAGTATAGTAAATGCAAATGCTTAAAAGATTATTTGATGTATGTGCTTTCCCTAAAAAGAAAAGCTTAGGTCTTGCCTCCTTCTCTCTCTTTCTTTGCATGCATGGACACTCTATATATGACTGTCAGATCTTTTTTGTATGAAACAACTCAAACTACTTTACACATGCTAAAGTTATTTTACTACTGTAGGAAGAGATGACCCCGGAGATTAGAGGATGCCCTTATCGCAGCTAATGTATACAACGCAACTGGAAATGATACTAGCACAGTTCAGAGTAAAGTGGCTTGAAAGAACATTGCATTGCTGCTCCGAAGCACACACACACACACAAACTAAAAAGCATTTAAGCTTACAGATAAAAAGTTTAAACCGTAAGCAACGATAAGAGCTGAAAACAAACAGTGCCAGTAAAACACAAATACCAAAGAAAGCAAGTTCAAAAGTATCTAATGAACAAAGTGATCAGTTTTCGATAAAACAGCCCAAGACTTGCCTACTCAGCCCTCAAGATGAAGCTTGGATTTCTAAGCGCTGATCAGGTCATGCCCAGGCACTTTTTTTTTTTGTCCCGTTTGCAAGACATTGTGTGGTCCTGACTTGAGACAATATGCTGCAATGTGTTTGCCACCTATGCCACATGTGGCTTAGGACTTCTCCGTGAATCATAGAATCATGGATTTGTAGAGTTGGAAGGGACCCCAAGGGTCATCTAGTCCAACCCCCTGCAATGCAGGGATCTCAATTAGATAATACATAACAGATGGCCATCTAGCCTTTGTTTAAAAACTTCCGAGGAAGGAGAGTCCAACACCTCTCATGGGAGTCTGTTCCACTGTCGAACAGCTCTTACTGTCAAAGTTTTTTCCCCTGCTGTTTAATTGGAATCTCCATTTTGTAACTTGAATCCATTGGTTTGGGTCCTTGCCTCCAGAACAGAAGAAAACAAACAAAAGAAATTCCTTCCAGTAGCACCTTAGAGACCAACTAATTTTGTCATTGGTATGAGCTTTCGTGTGCATGCACACTTCTTCAGATACACTGAAACAGAACTTTGGCCACCTCATGAGAAGAGAAGACTCCCTAGAAAAGACCCTGATGTTGGGAAAGATGGAGGGCACAAGGAGAAGGGGACGACAGAGGATGAGATGGTTGGACAGTGTTCTCGAAGCTACTAACATGAGTTTGGCCAAACTGCGAGAGGCAGTGAAGGATAGGCGTGCCTGGCGTGCTCTGGTCCATGGGGTCACGAAGAGTCGGACATGACTGAACGACTGAACAACAACAACAAAGTGCTACTGGAAGGAATTTTTTTTATTTTGTTTCAACTATGGCAGACCAACATGGCTACCTACCTGTAACTAGAAGAAAACAAGTTTGCTTCATCCTCCATGTGATAGATACATGGAGATGGTTATCGTATCTCCTCTCAATCTCCTCTTTCCCGGGCTAAACAAATCCAACTCCCTCAACATTTCCTCATAAGGCTTGGTTTCCAGACCCTTGGTCATCTTGGCTGCACTCCTTTGCACGTATTCCAGCTTGTCAATATCCTTCTTATATTGTGGCACCCCAAACTGGATACAATACTCCAATTGTGGTCTGACCAAGGCAAAATAGACTGGTACTATGACTTCCCTTGATCTGGACACTATACGTCTGTTGACGCAGCCTAGAGGAGCATTAGCAACAGTGCATCACAGTGTTGACTCATGTTCAGCTTGTAGTCTGCTAAGACCCCAAGATCCACTGGCAGTCCCCCATCTTATATTTGTGCAGCTGGTTCTTCCTGCCTAAGTGTAGAACCTTACATTTGTCCCTATTCATTTTGTTAGTTTGGGCCCAGTTCTCCAATCTGTTAAGGTCTTCTTGAATCCCTGATGTGTCTGAAGTCGATGGAAATGTTGCAACAAAAAGTGCAATAGGAGGACAGTGATGAAGGATGGCACAACCAGATACCCTGTGGCAGCCCCAGCTGCTTTTGTACTCTTTACTAGCCTGCTTCAAGTGTTGTCTGTGTTGAGGGGGAGATGCCAGGGATTGAACCTGGGACCTTCTGCATTCTACCTAGATGCTCTGCCACTGTGCTGCAGCTGTTCCCGATTTTGTTATTCATTTGTAGAAACCGCATTGATTTCATCACATTTGTTGTTGTTACTGTTATCACAGATACTCACAGCCATGCATTCCTGTCTTTCTATTCTGTCTACAGGGCTCTCTACCTACTGGTATGTCTCGGCTTATATGACTCGGCTTATAGGTCATCTGCCAGTCCTGCTTCACTCACAATTGGCAGCACTCTATCCCACTCATTCCCAAGGATCCCTGAAATCCTTTGTCACTATTGTCTTAATAATAATAATAATAATAATAATAATAATAATAATAATTTATTATTTATACCCCACCCATCTGGCCAGGTCTCCCCAGCCACTCTAGGCGGCTTCCAGCAAACATTAAAATACATACACATGTCACAGATTAAAAGGCATTTTCTAAATGTCAGATAGTTGTTAGTACCTTTGACTTCTGATGGGAGGGCGTTCCACAGGGCGGGCGCCACTATAGGCAACTGTCATGGTGCCTGGTGAATCATTGCATTAATAGGTACTGTTAGTATCAGTACCAACCCAAGACAATTTGCTTCTCAAAGAAGACCCAAACAGCAGATCCCTCTGCCAAGCCACACATTAAATAGTCTTGGTGCAATTCCTTCCTTCATTGGCACCCTCTGCCCATGGAGGCCTGGCCCTGGATAATATGTTAATTTCCAATATGATCAAATCCCAGGAATAGTACAGCTTCACTCAGCACTACCAGCAAATAATTTGAAACCTCAGTTTCCACACTTATGTTTAGCAGGATAAAGATCTATGAAATTAAGATGCTCACCTGAAACAATCCCCTGAAATGTACACAAAATGCAGATTAAATTCTCTGAAAAGAAATTTGTTAAAGGGACATTTGTTTCTTGTTTGCTAAAAGCCTAAACATAGAGCATATAGGAATTTGAAAGCACCATCAAAATCAAAGGAACAGAACTGCTGTTTTGAAATAATTACTGTTGCAATCATGCTTCCTCACGCATTGAGGATTTGCTTTAAATCTGATACGACAGAGAAGCCTAATACTGTATCGAAATGAAATACACGCATAGGCAGAAAAATGGAGACACACACACCTTTTGAATACTATATATGACATTCACTCTATCATTATAATAAAACACTGTTTGTGAAAAATTGAGCTTTTAAAACAAAAAAATAAGGATTAGAATTGGGATATAAAATCACTGGAACCCCAAATCATAATGGATCAGTAACATTGTAAGAGAGTACATTTATACTCATAATGTGTGAATTTGTGGCAAAAAATGCTTTACTAGCAGAAATTTTGGGTTGGAACTATAAAAGCCATCTACCTTTCACCCTTCTTTTACCATTTTTTGTAAATCATAATTTAATCAGTCTGGAAAAATGACCACCCCAACTAACATGGATTAGGGTCACCATTTAAGCATGCACTGCAAAAGCGGGGATGTGTGTGAATCTAACCTTTACTCACTCTTTGTCTACTCTGATTGTGAATGGGATAGGATGCCTACAGTATGTAGAGTTGTCTGCAATACAAAAGAATCCTTATAGCGACAAATAAGGACCTGGGTTCAAAAGTAGCTTCTGCATCGGATTTCACACTGCTTTCAAAACTTCTGCCAAGCCTGAAAAGCTGCTTCCCATGCTGTGAACTGGGGTGCTGTAGGGGGTGGGTGTTGTTTTTGTTATATATACATATATATATATTGGGGGCTGGTGGTGGTGGTTGGGATACTGTTTAAACCGAAAGCTCCACTGGGCACATAGAGCAAATTGCTCAGTTCTATGGATTGCAGCACTTAAGCATGTGCTCTAAGGCATGTGGAGAGTTTACTCACTTTGCAGTTCCTCCCGGCTGCAAGCATGTACATAGTATACACATACTTTGTATATCTGGTCAAATATTACCCACTCACGAAAAGCAAGGGTTACAATCCAATCAAAGTAAGGCAATGCAAGTCACATTGCAAGTCACTTAACATATGCCTAAACTGTTCCCCTGAAATCACTGAATTTAACTTTTGCCTTTGTTGGGGTCATGACAACGCTCCCCCCACCCCAATTTCATATTGCAAAAAAGATCAGAGAAGGAGCAGTTTGCCAGTTAAACACCAGAATGCTACTTACACGTTCAGATTATTAGACTCAAATTTGAAACCAAATCTTCCGTCAGCTGTACTAGCAATGTGTTTTCTGCCAAGTTGCTACGGGTGACAGAAATGCATGATGACAGCAATAAATAACTTTAATGGCTGTTGATAATATCACGCAAAGGCCAGTATCAAACAAATAGAGATATCAGTTAGAAGTTTACCAGCTATTGCTGAACACGGTATGATATATCATCTTGTCATCCAAGTACAGGAAAAATCTATACTCCTTTCAATATTGTGTATGCAAATATGCAGTAGATTGCTGAAACCTGTCTTAGAACATCCTACCCAGAGCCAGCCCAATACATTTTGGTACCTGAGGTGAACCACAAGATGGCATCCCCCTCACCACCAAGGAAGAATGGTGAATGAAGATCTACATCAGGAACAAAGGTGGGGGGATAAAGATCTGCACTGAGATCTTCTGCCACTGTGGATCCTGCCACCAGAGTCAGTCGCCTCACCTTACCTCCTGGGTTGGCCTACCTCAGACTATTTCCTTCTCAAACAGCATTAAATGTGTGGTCTGATATTTTTGTACCCAAACGGTTAAGAATCAAAACCAATCATCTCGCCATTGCATTTACACAAGACAACAAGATGTGGTATTCCGTTTTCTATTCTAGGAAGGCAGCTAAAAATGTTAATGTTGCACAAGAGCTTCTTGATTTTTATTTTTCAGTGCTTAGTAGCTCCCTGCTGTGTCCCATCCATTAAAACTCCTTGAAGAAGGTAGTCCTTCTCTCGGAGGCTGCCATTCAAAGCAAGTCTGGTTTGTAAAGCAGCAATGTCAAGGTTGAGCATTTTCAGTTCACAGTCAATGGTGGCCATCTTCTGTGATATGTTGACCTGCAGCAGGTCAGCAGGCAAGCTAGGACACATGGTCCTGGCATTCCAGCTTCCTTGGCGAAAGGGGGTTTGCTTCTTTTCTTTGTTGCCTAGTGCAGTGGTTCAGTCTGCTTGTTGAGTGATACTCTAAGCTCGAAGCAACCAGTGAAGCAGGTGGATTGACTGGGGGCTGCCCAGCTTGAGGCAAGCAGTAGCAGACCAGACTTCAACACTGCTAGGCCAAGGTCTCTTCAGCCCCCTCAATAAAATATTTGACACACACAACCAAGTTGGTGGGCATTGCCATTCAAATGCTCTACATGTGCTGTGTCACATGATCAATTATGAATAATGGGGCTTACCTCCCCCCCATATTTTATTCAAGTTGGCACCCCTGCTTTAAAATTGGCAACAAGACAGTGTCTTCCACTGCAGTAGGCCATGAAGGACACACAACTTCACTGCTTATCTCTGCCCCTCAGCATTTGTTCACTGAGGTGGCCACTTCATTCTGGCTAATGATAGCGCCAGTCCTCAAAATCAGGTGGTCCAAACAGTGCAACATTCTGTGCCAATAGCTGCCCATGAATATGTGGAAGCTCACATCTACACCACAGTTCCAATGTCAATTCAAAATAAGCCAAAAACTGGTTCTGGACACATTTGTGTAAATGTGTATAAATAATATATTAAATAAATTATTATTATTATTATTAATTATTATTATTATTATTATTTGGTGTGCATTGTGGCTAATTCTGTGGTATGGTCGGAGTCTTTGTGTACTTTTGTGACTGTTGTGTACCTGCAGGCTACAAAATTTGTATGGAGAAAGAAACTCCCATTATAGACTAAAAAACTGATCGAGCCACAAGGTGACTGCTTTGCTATTCAGTTCCTTGTAATCTATATTAAATTCACTGTGTGGCTAAGGCTGGCTGTTTGTTCTGTCAATCGCCCCTTAGACCAACATTGAAGTTGTTTATAGAATCTCTCAAGCAAGTCTAACCATATTCAGCATACTCTCAGAATTTCCAACAGCCTTAACAGAAAACTAAAATATCCAGTGTTTCTCTTGGATGGATGAGGGAAGTCATATCTTAATTAATTAAAGTGAGCAGAGCCGTTTATTACACACAAGGTTACTGTTCTGGCTGAACTCATTGCTTCAACTGGTAGGGTGTAATATCAAGCAAGAGTCCATAGCAAAAATAAAAGGGGGAGAGGGCATAGTATATTTGCCCTATTGTGCCCTGGATATTTCCAGTCTTGACTTGATCCTAAAGTGCTATTGGGAGCCATTAACCAAGAAGATGATCATCAGGCAACAGGCTAACAGTGTATTTCTGATAACACTTGGACTCAGATGAATTTATTCAACATTTTAGTTTCCTGGCACAAATAGATTCATAGCTAGAATAAACCATAAAACAACAACACCCTCTTATTTCACCAAAATAACAAATTAAATCAATTTAAGCAGAAATCCATGTTTAGGAAGACCAAAGGCATACCAAAGGATGCCTCATCATTTTTTTCCTATTGGAAGCTTAATATCTTCCAGCAAATAACTTACCTACAATACATTTTTGCATATACAGTGGTACCTCGGGTTACAAACATCTCGGGTTACAAACACTTCAGGTTACAGACTCCACTAACCCGGAAGTAGTACAATAGGTTAAGAACTTTACCTCAGGATGAGAACATAAATCACACAGCGGCAGCGGGAGGCCCCATTAGCTAAAGTGGTACCTCAGGTTAAGAACGGTTTCAGGTTAAGAACGGACCTCCGGAACGAATTAAGTACGTAACCAGAAGTACCACTGTAATAGGCTGATCCAACTAGTGTTTTTCTCATCTAGAGCAGGGCAGCAGGGAATGGTTTTAGTGGTAGCCTTGGGGGACCAATATTTTTGCCAAACATTCTGCTACAAAATGTTGTCCATAATTAAAATAGATAGTGTCATTCTGACTCCAAAGTTGTCAGTTTAACAGAAGCCTTGCCTTGAGCACTGTGAGACTCAATTGTAAATGAGACAGAAACACAGGCTGTACTGAAAAAACACTGATTTTAGTTACTTTTTCTCGTTGAACTGTTTCCATTTCACCATGTCATTATAGAAACTTTTTAACCAAGAGCCAAGATCCACTTTTTTCCTCCTCTCTCCCAATCCCTTTTCCTTTTGTATAGTCTTTTAGATTGTAAGCCTGAGGGCAGAGGCTGTCTAATTACTGATCTTTCTAAGCCACTCCGGGAGCCTTTCTCAGCTGAGAAGTGGGGCAAAAAATGCTTCAGATAAATAAGAGATCGATCTCCACTAGGCTACATACGTAAAAAGGAAGGGTACAAAAGGAAATAAGGTTTAAATGGCGGGCAGCATATGCCATGATATGTAATAATTTAAAGGCATTGCCAGAAACAAAGGTACAAAAGATTGAGAATAATGTAAAATAAGAGACCCTTTAAAGCACTCCAATCAGCTGTGTGTATTAGCAGGAAAATGACTTGGGAAAATGACTTGAAGAGTTGTGGGTGCACAACAGATCAGGCATTTACATCTGCCTCTTTAACTCAAAATGTCACTTTCCTTCATCCACCATGTTATATGGACTTCCACTAGACTAAGCTAGGGAAATTTATCATAGTCAATGGTGCTGCTCTGTTTAAATGCATAGCCTTTCTGAAGTTAATCTACAATTATTGTCATGCTTTGGAATTTTGACACAAGCTTGGCCTTATACGAACAACATCTTCATATTTCATTGCACTGTGCAGAATGGTAAGCCTATCTATCTATCTATGAACTCCAGAGGCTGAAATCATAATACTTTCCTTTCCCTGAAAATCAAAGCTATTTATGGAGCTTGTTCAAGCGACCTTCTTAACCTTTTAACATATGTTTCAGAACTTTAAAAGACAAGCTTGCATATGTACCTGCTTGAATTTTGTTGCAAGGATAATTCTATAAAGAGGTTTCACACCTTGCGAGAGAATCAAATTACTCCCAACTACAGTCACAGATGAAGCTGTGTGGCTGTTGAGAGCAGCCGATCAGAAGTAAATAAAGATACAACATGGCAAATTATGCTGGCTCAATAACTACCCTCTATAAAAAGATCCTGAGTGCTCACTCTGCACCTGGTAAAGCTTCTAGTACATTGCTAAAGGATTTACAGCTATCAAGCATATGAGGTGGCAGTAGCTGGATCTGTTTCTCCACCATCGTGAGAAATCATGGCAGCATAGAAGACAGAATGTACATAGCCCATGTGGACAAAGACTTTAAGACTCTAAGAGTTCCATAAAACAGTCTTCAGGTGATCAGGAATTGCCAACTCCTGCCATTTTATTTTAATTTAATAATAATAATAAATTCCTTCTACAACCATCAACTTCCAACCATACTCTGACCCAGACTTTAGCAGCCTATAGGGATGTGCAAAGGCATCTATTTCCATCCTGACCCATGTTGCATGCAAACACTATTTTTCTTCTGCAGCAGTTCAGCTGCCAACAAAAACTGTGGCATTCATCTCACTTTCCACCGTGACAGAACCTTGGAATCATATAATCATAGAGTTGGAAGGGACCCCAAGGGTCATCTAGTTCACCCCCCTGCAATGCAGGAATCGCAGCTAAAGCACCCACAACCTTGCATAATTAATTATGTGATTCAGTGTGCAATTATTATGTGATTCCATACCATTCATTTCAATGCAAAGGAAACATAATACAAATGGGCGTGTGCGATTAGATAGCATTAGCAGACTGAGGGCATCAATAGCGAATAGTGATTGTATTCACTGAACTGATTTCCATTCCGGACATGGAACAAATAAGCAAACACTGGTGATTTCTACACCTGTTTCTGTTGCAATTTCTCCAAGATCCCTCCAGATATTTTGGACTATGCTGCTGTGCTGGCTGAGACTGATGGGAGTTGTAGTCCAGCACTTCTGGAGGGCCCAGGCTGGCAAATCCTGCTAAGTTTATTCCTTATTCATTTGCCCTTCCAATTTTTCCTCCAATCTTTGACTTTGGCTTCTTCTCTCCACCTGTCATCATACAGCCTATGACCCCAAGGGACCTGTGAGTTGTACTCTTAGAATATTATTACAATATGCCTTTCAAGAAAATGTGTTATGGTGTCCAAATGAAAGGACAACATGGACAAAACTAAGAGGTTTCGTAACAAATTATTCACATGAATGAAGAATAATTTATCAGCTTTCTGTTTGATAATTTTCCCATTCAAAACATCTCCCTAGATATGACAAGCTTGTAGTAAAGAAGTCTGCTTGGCAGGGGGTTGGACTGGATGGCCCTTGTGGTCTCTTCCAACTCTATGATTCTATGATTCTAAGTGCTTCAAAAATCTAGACTATTAAAGAAGGTTATTGAGAAAACTAAGGGCTTCTTTCCATGCAAGGTATCATTTAGAAAATATGTCTCCAGCAATTCTCGGTACGTTTTCGATCAATATTTCCAAATGCTGGGTTTAATAAAGGACACCAAAGAGATATCTATTCTGCATAGGTAAAACACTTCTTGTGCACATTTCCGCTAAGATTCTGGAGCTCTCGGATTATGTTTTGTAAATAAGTCAGTTTCCTAGCCAGAGATTAAGGTAAATTCTGCTAAGGACTAAAAGTTGACTTACAGCATTAAGAAGGATTAATGTTTAGCTGTGCCGAAGCTGAAGCACTAGGTTAGCATGTTTACGCAGCGCTGTAGATCACAATTAATCCAAAATTAGTATAAAAGATCAACAGCAACTGCTCTTGCATGCCAGCTTGGCTTAGTCCTAAAATCAAGACTTAGTTCGGGGGCAATCTGTGTGCAAAGTTGCTGTATGCCTGTCCTAATAGGTTTAAAGCCATGCATTTTAAAAATTGAGCTTCCATGCCATGAAGAAATAAGAATGGAAGCCATCACACTAGATAGTGTCCTTGCTTTACTACTTGCGTTGCCCACACACATTAGCAAGAGATCTGCCTGCTCATAATCGAGGCAACAAAACAAACACAATGTTGTGTGTGTGTGCCTGTGTGTGCATGCATGTGGGTAGTTTAACAGCTTTTGTTCATTTTTCTTTCATTTCTTATATACATGCTTACTCAGAACAATATCCTACTAACTTTGGGGCTTTTTTACACTCAAGTAATGATGCAAGGGGCTGGAACGTTTTCCTAACAGTTCTAATAGATTAAGACTGATACATATTAATAACAGATATTAATAGGTTATTATTGTGGTGCTGGTTGTTATTGCTATTATTATTAATGTGTTACCCACCTTTCACCATAAGGTCCCAGGGCAGGTTGAATCTGAAAAAGATAATACAATGCAGTAAAACAAATGGAACAACCCTACCGCAAAATACTGTTTTCAAAATTCCTAGTTTCAAAATACTAGCACAATCCAACAGGCAATTGTCAATGAGCTCAAAGTTCGCTTACATTTTCAGAAATTGTGTAGGTGCTGTCCAAGCATGTGAGCCATATTCAGTTGGAACGGTGCATAATAAATTATTGGGTGACTGTGAGCACTCCTTCCTCCACCAGTCTCCTTAGTAGAAGACTTCCCCCCATGAACCCCACAGCCTGCAAGGGACTACTAGCATGGAAATCAAGCAAGCTGGTGGAAGTGGGATGGAGTAATATGCCCCTTCTCCACCATGGAATTCATGGTCACCTAGGGCTACCAAAAGAGTAACATATATTGGTAACATATGGAAAATTACTGGAGGAAACGTCAGACAGTTAGATCATGTCCACCTCATAATTTAAAGCACTCATACCATTTTAACAGTCATGGCTTCCCTCAAAGAATCCTGGGAACTGCAGTTTAAGTGTGTTGCAAATTATAGTTGTATGAGGGGTCTCCTAAAACCTTTCAGTACCCTTAAGGAACTTCAGTTCTCACGATTCTTTGGAGGAAACCATGACTCTTAAAATGGCATGAGTACTTTAAATGTATTCCTAAATGTATGCCCATTAGGACAGCTGCCCCCAGATAGTGGTCACGATGTTGTACAAGTGTATAAAACAAGGTGTGGCTTCTGTGTTAGCAAATAGGGGGGTATTTATTTGTTTTGTTTGTTTTGTTGTTGTTTTGTTACGTATTTGGTGTTTTTATCTTGTATTTTTATGCTGTGAACTGCCCTGAGATCTACAAATGAAGGGTGGCATACAAATTTATTTATTTAATAATAATAATAATAATAATAATAATAATAATACATAGTGTCTTCCCCCAGGACTCAGAGTTATTTGTCTCTTTACCCTGGAAGTCTGTACCTTCTCAGCTGCCATCCATATAGTTGCTTATGAGGGGCTGCCTAGAAATCTTCTTCCACATAAAATCTCCTTGCATGCCTCTTTGGTCTTATTACCTCAGCCAAATACACACACTGCCCTCTTTCAGCAGGCCACAACTTAACCCACTTGGTTGCCTAGGTTACCAGCTGGTCACCACCTGTTGTGCCCTTTAATGTGACATTGCCCATTACACAACCTTTCCACAGAATTTGAAATGCTGGCATGCCTTCCCACACCTGCCCGTGGACATCGAGGGAAGGCGATAGGCCTCATAAAGCCTCGAGTATATTTAAATGAGTTAAGGTAATTATTCGTCGGTAATTATATTTTCAGTCCTCAAACAGTCCATGAATTTTGATGTCATTTCCCTTTCATGAAAGCATGAGAACCCAAGTGCTCTGGATATTAGGCTAAACTCTCTTGTAGCACCAGGGTGCACTGCGTCAGTTACTCAGAAGTACACAGAATGCTGTCAGAAGGGACAGGAGGAAGATGTGATTAAAGGCTGCATTTGAAATGTACAAATCTTGAGGACCTGTGCCCTAAACATGGAGGGTTTTCCCACCACCATGGCACCATGAGGTGCAGGGTATGATTGCATTTTCTAATGCTGGCAACAGTGTGGATTAGAGGGTGTAATCATGTGGATCCATATTTTTGAGACAGGCATTTGTAACAGCACAATGGTCCCATTCACACCATATATTTAAAGCGCTATGAGACCACTTTAAACAGTCACGGTTTTCCCCAAAGAATTCTGGGAGCTGCAGTTTGTTATGGGTGCTGAAAGCTGTTAGGAGTATCCCATTCCTCACACAGAGGTACAATTCTCAGAAAGGTTTTCCTCGTCAATCTCTCTTGACAGGGATCTGCGAGGGGGAAAGGAATCTCCTTACAGCTCTCAGAACTACAGCACCCAGAATTCTTTGGGGAAAATGATGAGTGTTTAAAGTGGTACCAAAGCGCTTTAAACGTATGATGTGAGTTTGGCCAAGGTGCTTGGATTTGTGGTTTTTGCATTACATTTAACAGGGGAAAGTGTGAGATGGCGTTTAAGCATGGATATTGGAGGACTGTGTTTAAAAACCATGGGGACCCTTTGCACTACTGCATCCTTAAGCAAAGAGAGACAGAGTCAGCGAGCTGCTCATCATTAGCAAAAGCTGTAGTCCCATCAGCAGGCTAAGCATGTCTCTCTAACAGTTGGTGAATAGTAGTTCCATCAGCAGTTCAGCCAGCAGGAGTCTCAAAGTAAAAAGAAAAGCACAGCTTTCCTTTTCCACTAGCAGCTGCTTCTTGTATCCCAAGACTGGCATACAAATCCTTGAAGGAAGATGGATTAACTAGGTACTTGCCAAAAGGAAGACCTATAGTTCCATCAGCAAACTCAGATTTTAGTATGTTTGGTTAAGGCCGTCGCATATCCTACAGTATCTTCGTCCTCAATAGTGCAATGCCATTTCTGACATACGAAATGGCTTCCAGGACCACATGGAATATTTTATTTTAATTGGAATTATGCAAAGAAACTGTTCTTACATTTTAATATTATGCTATGTTTTCCCTTAAAAAAATAAAACCTGACTATTTTCAGTTGGTGTTTAGTGTCCCTTTGAAACATTAATTCATTTTTGTCAGCTATGCTTAGCGGTGGCGCAACTTGCTTTGCATTTAATCTCCAGATAGAGATGGGAAATATCTTCTGCATGCAACTCTAGAGAGCCTGTTAGTGTAGACAATATTGAACTAGATGGTCCAGTGGTCTGATTCAGCATATGACAGCTTCCTAGATTCCTAAACTGCCTCAGAGTGCTCTTCAGGAAAGCCTGCCTTAACATCCCCAGCCCTTTGGGTGGTGTTGCCAGTTGTGGCAACGATAGAAATTAAACAGCCAGTTAGACCAAATTCCACTGCAATATCCCCAATCCTTTGACTTCTCTCCCTTGGCTTGGTGCTCCATCCCAGGGTATGCATGGAACAAAATTGCCATAGCTCCATGATTGATGAACATAATTCCTTGAAGCATGAAGCCCTTAGAGATCTAATTTGATTCAATGTATTTCCATTCAAGTGAATCCCAAAGCAGTTTACAAGCAAAAGGCAAGAACAGCAGCAATAGACGTAACAATAGAGCATCACAGCTATAGTACAAGCGATCCCAGTAGGTACACTGTATTTATTGTATTATTTTACAGTTTGTAGGAAACTGCTCTGAAATTACTTTGATGCGATAAAGTCTACACACACTTTACAAACACATTCCTCCACTGTTTGTTTCTGAAAGTGAACTAAGCACTTGTACTGCTGCCTCTGTCTACAAGACACTTAGCTGATTTTTGGTGCTCTGAGTTTTATTATGTGTTGATTAGTGTATCGTTTTAGTAACCATCTTGTTAGGCTGGCAATTCTTCCGTCAGCATGGTAATTTAGATTGAGCTAATTCCATGCCCTCTGGCAATCTCGTCTCAGCAGCTCTGGCCAGACTGTGCAATCATTTGAAGCAGTCACTCGGAGCAACATATTTTTAGGTACAGGCTTTTGACTGATTAACATTCTACGGCCTTTTAAATGTGTTTGTGGGAGCGGGATTATTGGTTTGTTTTGTTTTATTAGGTATTTTGTGTTCTCATCTTGTATTTCTATGTTGCGAACCACACTGAGGTCTACTTCTGAGGGTCTTCTGGTGGTTCCCTCACTGCAAGAAGTAAAGTTACAGGGAACCAGGCAGAGGGCCTTCTCGGCAGTGGCGCCATCCCTGTGGAATACCCTCCCATCAGATGTCAGGGAGATAAAAAATTACACAATGGAAGGGAAGTTTTTAATGTCTGACTTTTTTTTCCTGGAAGCATGCCTGGGGAAACCCAGCCAGATAGGTTGGGTATAAACAATAAAATTATCATCATCATCATCATCATCATCATCATCAGATGAAGGGCAGTATACAAATATAATAATAAAATAAATACAGTACATCTAGGAAGCTAAATCAAATATACACAGTTAAATGGGAAACACTATTAGAACAAGCTATTATATACCAGATGACAACTTGAGGTCTGTCACCACAGCATTATCTTTACATTTCGATATAAAAGGGGGGGCATTCTGCTCTCTCCCCTGCAAGGCTGTCTATAAGCAAAGTTTCAATTAATGCTGGAAGACATGTGATGAAGTTGGTGGGCATGCTCTTTCATCCAAGATTTCCAGATGCAAAATTGTCAAAAATAAAATATAACACAGGATGTGTGGGGTGTTTATCATCTCTCAGCAACCACAACCAACCCTATAACATCTGGTGTTTACCAATTTCCAGATCACAAAGTATGACTGCTAGGTTAGGTTTGAACTCTAGCACTTCGCCCCATTTCTTTTTGTAACATTTATGCTGAAGACAAGGTCTGTCCCATTATCTCTTTTTATAAGAGAGACTTCTGTTATGCCACTAAATGACACAATCTCTGACAAACTAAAAACAGCATATGCCATCATTTATATACAAAACCGGAGCAGTAAAGCTAAGCCCTAGAACATGGTAAAGGTGGCTGTAAAATGCCTTTTCCCCAACCCTGTGTAATCAACTATGTCTCACCCTTCAAAAAATGTTGATGGTGGGTTTACAAAGCATAAAAACTAAATGCAATTAATATACAGCAATATAAATGGTCAAAAATTTAAACAGAAGAGTGCATCAAGATCTGCATTTCAGTAGGAAATAAAAATGTTAAAAGGCTTGGGGGAAAATGTTTTTCAAACAGAGGAGGTGCCAAAGGAAACTCTGGGGAGCCACCACTAAGAAGACCCTCCTGCATGTCGTCACATGCCTTGCAACAAATGACAGGGACATCTGAAGAAGGTCCTCCAAATATCTTAACATAAAGATAGGTTTATATGAAAACAGCCAATGTACCCTTGCCTTTACATGTAACCATATACGTGGGTTCAGAGTGATTGACTCTGAATGAGGGACTGGGCCGTCAATCTCACACTTCTTCTTTTTAGAAATAAAGCCCTGACCTATTAGAAATGGAGAAGATAAATGCAATGGAAAGTGACCATATTCCTAAAAAGTGCTTAAGTCTGTAATCTAATGCAAAGTTGCCTAGGAGTAAGTCTCACTAGAACTTACTTCAGAGTAGACAAGTGCCATGTGTTGCATTCATCTTTTCTGGAATTAACACATCTTGGTGGGTTTGTAATGAGATATTTAGTCTCTTCCTCATTCCCTGCCCCAACAAAACTAAAAAGCAGATTTTTCCAGTTGTGGGTAAATGTTATAACTAGTGCATTAATTCAAGACCTTTTCCCTGCTGTCCTTATCAGCTTAAAAAGGAATGAAAGGAAGCAGGTACTAAAACAAGGAGACATTGTGTCTTGAATGAACACTGCTAAGTGGATTTCTTTTTTACACAAAGCAGAAAAACATCTTCTTAGTTGTCATGAGCAGCACATCCAAACCAGCCTTAATTACATACAGGTGATGGGAATTTGTCTAATGTTTTATGGTGAATCGTTGATGAGGCCTGCAGAAGGGAAATTTGTAGAAATAAAATCACCTTGACAGTAAAGCGCTAGGGTCAAAAAGCAAAGTAGAGTCTGTGTTCTCGGCTTTAATAAAAACAGTATGATCTGTCATCAACGCAGCATTTTTACACACTTGGACAATGCACTTTGGGAACTCCTGCTGGGTTTCATTTGATTTTCACTGAGGCCAACAAAGCATTGGTTATTGCTGGTAATTCATTGTGACAGCAGAAAAGTTATAAAAATACACATGTGAGTCCCTTGTAAATAAACAGAATGCCCTGTGATATTTTTTTCTCTAAATACAAAAGATAACATATGAATATCAAATCAAGAGAATGTGGCATCCTTTTTTGGGGGAATCATAGACTTAAAAAGAAAACATTTCTGTTCACAAAGAAATAAGGGGCTTTGTTTGTTGTACAGGAACTTCTTTTAAAATCTTTTTTTTTACCATTATTATAGAAGAACATTACAAAAGAAATGAGCTGTAGCTAGAATTATTTGAATGTTTAGGAAACCTATATAGAAGAGACATTGGCCGTGCCATCC